>JAQNBH010000012.1:3478468-4785968 GCA_028752905.1 Cladorhizidae sp. MBARI D1340-BT2 | reverse complement strand
ATGAAGAGTACCATTTTTGCATAGAAAATAATTTTTGCATAGAAATGGCTGTGGCTTGTTTACATTTTGTAAGGAGTTCATCTGAAAATTTAGCATCAAAACAACATTGCTGTTAAACTTGACAGACATTAAGGAAACAATGGTATCCTGGTTTAGACAGGATCTCTGGTCCGTGAGGACTTTTCTGAGTATAGTAAAGCCCCTCTCTGCATCAGCATTGGAGCAGGATATGGTCAACAGACCAGCCATGAGACGGAACAAGTAACTAAACCTTAACTCCCCAGCCAAAGTTTTGATCTGGCCCACTTTCCACCAAAAAGGGCCAGCACAAGGCTTTTCTACAGTTTTGGTGATGTGGTATTTATCTGGTTTGGGAATGTCAGCTGGGGAAAGAATAAAGTCATTAAATTCCTCTTCAATGCGGTTAAGTGATTCAGAATCAGATAAACCAATCTGCAGAAATCGTCTCGCCAAATTCAAGACAGTAGCTGTGGATATTTTGTCTGGCTGAAGAACACCTAAATTCTTTAGGAGAGGATCCCCAAAAGGAAACTTCTTTACCATTTTTGCAATGGTTACAAGGTAGAAGTTGCGTACTGCTGTAAAGAATGGCTCTCTCTTCTTCAAATGCTGCAAGACAACCCCAAGTTTCAGTACCTATTCCTAGACTCTCATCTGAAACCTGACACTCTTCATCAAACTTGAGAAGTCTAAGGTTGTCACCAGCAGCAAGAATAGTTTCAACCGTTAAGCAATTTTTTGCATACAGCTTTACAAGTCCACTTAGCTCTTCATAAAGTTTGCAGGTAGTATTTTCTGTTGACTTCTAGAATTGTTTATTAAAATGATCCATTGAAGACAAGATGAAAGCTAAGAATTGAAGAATAAGCTTGGTGAGAGGATTCTGTAGCCTACGAGTGATGCTAATTACTTTCTCAGTCTGTTCATCACAGGATAGGAAGTAAGATATCAAACCTTCAAGCTGATTGAGATATCTATGCACACATCGAAGCAGACTTAGCCATCGTGTGGGGCAATGCTTTAAGATAGCCTTAGGTTCAGAATAAAAAATAGAGTACCAATGGTCAACAAAGAGCTGACCTCTCTTGCTGCTATGATAAAAATAATAAAAAACATCAACAAATAGCTGCTCTATATTCACTGGTAATGTCTGTAAGCCAGCGTTGATAGTGAGATTAGCCAAGTGGCAAATGCAACCAACATCGTAGAGATGGGGCATTGTTGACCACTGCTTATCCAGGAACCTCGTACACACGTTCTTCTCTTAAGTGTCAAAGATTCTTATGAGAATGATACAAGACTTATCAGTGTGATCATTTGATTCGTCCAGCATGATGGAAAACAGTTTATTGGTCATATTCTCTGTTATAGACTTTTTATAGTGAGGTGCAAGAGCTTCTGTTACAATGGCTGCTGTTTTGGTATGCCCACTTGCAAATTTTTTGGCAATATCCGAATCCGGTCCGGAAAACATAACTTTGAACAGCTTAGTGGCATGATCACTAGTTTGGAAAGATGTGTTGTGTTTAACGTCAAACAATGCCCACCTCGTCTCAGCCTCAGTAACATTATTTTGTGCTTGTGGTCTAAAAAATGATGAAACTGATTGGGATGTAGTAGCATCCATTGCCATTTCCTTGTGATGTTTCCCTGATATGGGTATTCACATCATTTCTCCCCCCAAGGGAAACACTAAAATCGGAAGAGCACAAGGAGCAGTGTGCAAATGTGTCACCTATAAAGTCATAATAAATATAATTGATCTACATTAGTACAGTCAGGCTATTATTACCTCTATAAGTTAACTCTTTCCTATTCCTTGGAATTCTTTTACCCATGTAGAGGTAAAATGACACTGCCTCTTTGGCTTCTTCCTTGGAGGTGGTACTGATTCCTCAGGCTCAGCCATAACAGAGAGAGAGAGAGAGGCCAAGGTAAACTAGAAGCTGTCAGGTAGCAGCAGCTCTGACTGTGTAGCAGCTGGATTTTCCTCCGCTCGTAGTGAAGCGCTGACTTGTGTACGGGCCAGGTGTAGCAGCTGCTATGGAGGAGCCTTTAGTTTCACAGTGCTGTAGCCAGATGTAAATTTCAAACAATTACTAATCCAGATTCCAGCATTTCCCGGACAAACACCAAATCCGTGCGGGACACATTTTATCAAGTGCAAATCCGGGACCGTCCCGGAGCTTCCGGGACACTATGCCACGCTTGAAACCAAGCAGCTTGGAATGACGAGTATTTTATCCTCTTTCTTCCTTTAAGAAGAATTGGAAAGGTAGTGAATAGTGAGAAGACACCTTAGCATTACTGTAGCTCCTCCATGCTTCCAGATTACATAACGGAATGATGCGGAGCTGCTGTCCCAGGACTGCAACGCAGACCGCAGGGACCAGTTTCACCCCATCCTGACACCAAACTGAGAACTAGGATTCTAATTCAATCACACTTCCTGTGTATCCCGTATACGTTGTAGCTATGACAATTACGATAACATTATAAATTCGCTGACTTCTCAAATCCACGTGTCCACTGACCATGCCCGTGGGCAAATTTAAGGCCCCAACTCGGGGCAACACGGCCGTAGATAGATCTGGCTAAGCGTGGCAATACAATCTATTGGTTAACTTGCTCACCCTAGTCGCTGTGTTAGCATGAACTCTACAACTGCAAAGTGCTGTAGGAGCCCTAGCTCAAACCGTGTCACAGACGAATGCTGGCAGCTTGACAGCTTCAAAGTAGTTAATGGCCAAGTGATTGCGGCCTTTGTGATTTTTTTCTTAGTGGTGGGACTTCCATGGAACATGATCGTAGTGATTACAGTCATAAAAAAGAGGTTATATCACCAACCGACCATAATGCTGCTACTTAACCTGGTGATGACAGATATCCTGACGATATTGATTCATTTACCTATCATCGCAATGACTGGGATTTCTGGGGAATATGTTTGGGGAAGTACTGACATGATGCGTTGCCAGACCTGTTGTTTAGGATTGATTCCAGTGGCTCTGATCATGAATTCTGTCTATGTTGTTGCCTTGATGTCCATTGACAGGTTCCTATTTATCTACAAACCTCTACAATATGAGAGAAAGGCCAACAAACGATGGGCATTAGTGAGTATTGCTTTCACAACCATACTGAGCATCACCATTGGTCTGTTTGCTTTAGCCATTCCAGAAACAATAGCTTTCAATAGATCACTTATATCCTGCACCATTACTACTAGAAGATACTGGTATATCCTATTTCTGATAGGTTTTGCCTCCATACCTCTCACTGTGATCTTAGTTTGCAATATCTGGGTCATCTACATAGTCCAAAAGAATATCAGAGTGGTGTATAACATCAGCAAATCATTATCTAGTATAGATAAGAGGAATTCATACATTCAGATGCTGAATGAAAGAATCAGAGTAGAACGTCACAAGAAACAGCTTCATTTGTTCCGTGTCTTTGGTGCCATGCTTTTATCAAATACAATCACATGGTTTCCTTCGATACTGCTACTCGTACTAGCATCATTTTCTGTATACGTACATAACAGTGTTATCACTTTGGCGCAGATTATCTTTTTGAGTCAAGTAGTTGTCCATCCTATCATAGAAACCATCCTGATCAGTGATGTGAGAGAGCCAATGAAGGAGATGATTACGTGTGGCCTTCTTAAGAAAAAGAACAGCTCTACTAGAACTGAGAAACAAAACTACTTTCCCTGTAGATCTACACAAGCACACTATGACAACTACAGCAGTTGTAGTTTCATATTGAAGTTGGTTGATGTTGCAGTGGTATATAACAACGATTCAAGTAACATAACAACTGATCACAGTGGAGGAGGAACAGCTAATGATGACAACCACTCTGCCTGATGGACCTACTTCACAGAGGTGGACGTATGTCATGGGACTCGCTATCTTGAAAAGTGGCATAATAAGTTTTCAGTTTACATATACCCACGAGTAGTGTTCTTAACGTACTGTCAGTTGACATAATAAAATTACAACAACTCTCAATAATCAACATGAAATTTTTCTCTCTCAATGTTCCTGATAAAGGCAAGAGCATGTACTCAAAAGTTCGAGAGAGTAAACGATTATTGAGAAGGTCATTGTAATATTAGTGTTATATTGGCTTATAGTCATCTATATGCATATTTGTGATGCACCATGTAGATAAATATCAAATGTGCTTAACCCTATGTGAAAGCATGAGTCATGTGTAATAGGAAGTTGTATTGTTGTACTATTATGCATTCTAAAATTTGAAGCACTCTGTTCACATCCATTGCTATATAGAACATTTTATATTTTGTTTTATACAGAAATGGTGCACCCATTGATTTATTTTCAAATTTAAAAAAGTCTTTTTATGTGTCTGTGTTAATTGTTTCTAAATCACAATGTTAATGACACATAATTCTCACTACTATGGTCTGGTAACTAGCACTGAACGGCATTCAGAAAAAATGAATAGAGAAGAGTGTCAACATTAATGAGTCTACATTTGCAATTCACTCATTGCTTCATAATAAAACACTTTGAAACCATTTAAAGTATCAACCTGGTCAATCGCAAGGCAAAATATTATGGCGTTCACTTACCTTACATTGTCACATACATGTTTACTTGTTACAGAGTTATGATATCTTACAGTGAAGTAATACACAGGCAACAATGTCACGACTACTTGGGAAAGATTTGACATAGCTATATACACAATTTTATGATAACTTTGGAATGATAATTGTCATAGTTATGACAACTTTATATGACGGTTACTGAATATTATTTTAAGATAGTTGCTGATAAAGTATGCTAGATGAATTGGGAATAATTCAAAAAACAAAACAAGATACTCATAAACATCAACATAGCTGCATCTATAAAGTTTAATGTACCTCTAACCCGAGGCCCAACAATTAATAATCCATGCCAGATTATATAAAAGTGATGGTATGTTGTATATTTGCCATAAAATTATGATAATCTTCATCAAACAAGATGCATATGCATAAGTTGCTACACTTGTATGCTATTAATCTCTTTTGTCCATAAATTAGACATAGCTCAACCCCCAAATAATATTGTGCTGCTGGAAAACGATTTCTGTCTAAGGAACTCAGATAACAATGCATTGTGTATTCTAATAATATGTGAGACTGGTACGGGTGTATTTAATATATAGCTGTGTTTACCACAATTTTTTCAACCTTTTTCCCTCTTTTTTAAATCTCATTTTGAGAACAAATGTAGTGCATCTGAAGCTCCTTATAAAGAGTTTGTGTATAGGTACTACCTAGTTTAAGATATGGTAACGTGATGACCTCACTTTTATGTTAATAGAAGTTGAGCTAACCTCAGAGCAACACCTCCCCACTTAGGCAGTAGTTGGCACAATGAATTGTTAACAAACCATGTTCTCTTCTGGACTTATGGTAGTTCAACCTTAAAAATATGGAGGGTTTCCATTGTCCACGTTAGCGAATACAGCAATTACTTTAGCACACTTTATAGTTAGCCATGTGTTGTTCAGATGAACCAACTGCTGTTCTTTTCCCTTCTTCAACATAACGCTTGCAAAATCTCGACTTTTAGTGGCAGTTGTATGTGTGCACGTAGAAATGGAAGATTATTCACACTTAATGTATTTAAAAAAAAGTTCAAAGGTTTTTTTTGTTATTGCAACTCTTGGATGCTCAGCAACCTGATTCCATCGATGCCCGTATACAGAAATGATTAGTCAATTATGTGGTTAGAATGGCAACACATTCAGCATTTCAAATAATGCCCACCTGTGTGGGTGTATGTAGGGCAAGAGAGTCAGATCCTCCAACTTTTCAAAATTGAAATCCGGGACATTTACCACACCCACCATGAATATAATTAAATTGTTATGAAGAGTGCATTGAAAATAATTTTTGCATAGAAATGGTTGTGGCTTGTTTACATTTTGTAAGGAGTAGTTCATCTGAAAGTTTAGCATCAAAACAACAAGGAGAATTGCTGTTAAACTTGACTGACATTATTTAACGATTGCACGCCGTATTCCTAGTACCCGCGGGCAAATTATTCATGAATTAACGAGGTATTTTACTTATTATTTTTATATCTTCCGCTCTGCAGGGACTCCACCCATGAAACTTGGGTCATATTCAGCCACATGATAGCTCTACTTCCTGTAAAAAAATCGAGCCTTCTTTACCAACTGGGCAGAACTAACCAGCATTATAAAACCTTGTCATCTTCTTGGGGGTGAATATTTTCATATTTTCACACTATTATACACACATTATAATGCCAACACAAGATGGAGCATCTATTTACAAACCCTCTACCAGCTGCAAAGCCAGTGGGTTGTTTTCCCCATCAAAATGCTAACACATAATAATTAAAAAAAAAAATTATAAGAGAGTGAAAATGCTAACACATACTAGAATAAAACCATAATATAAAACACAATTATGTAAGGGAATGTCTTGGGTAGAGCTCCGGTCTTGCTGTCACGGGTAGAGTAGAACTTGCTCAGTCTTGGGTATAGCTTGCTTGGTCTCCGGCATGATATTTCACCATGTTTTTATTCTACACAAACATGAGATACCAGGATAAGAATAACACTTGAATACTGGAGAGACGAGAGAAGTAGACGAAGGGACAGGGAACGAGAGAAGTAGACGAAGGAGCAGGGAACAAGAGAGAAGTAGACGAAGGAGCAGGGAACAAGAGAGAAGCACAGAAAGGAGCAGGGGGTGCATAAACATTACTGATAGTCCACCAAGGTATGGTATTACGAAAACAGTCACGGCCTGTTGATCCACCACACAAAGGAACCTTACAAAAACAACACTGGGACCTTGCCTCATGCCTGTAACCTTTACTAATGCAAACTACACAGCGCTTCTTTGCACAGCACTGTGGGAAATGACCTAGTTTTAAATTGAGGCGATCTAGCTGAAAAGGATCCCCAAAAGGCTTTACCATTTTTGCAATGGTTACAAGGTAGAAGTTGCGTACTGCTGTAAAGACTGGCTCTCTCTTCTTCAAATGCTGCAAGACAACCCCAAGTTTCAGTACCTATTCCTAGACTCTCATCTGAAACCTGACACTCTTCATCAAACTTGAGAAGTCTAAGGTTGTCACCAGCAGCAAGAATAGTTTCAGCCGTCAACCAATTTTTTTGCATACAGCTTTACAAGTCGACTTAGCTCTTCATAAAGTTCGCAGGTAGTATTTTCTGTTGATTTCTGGAATTGTTTATTAAAACGATCCATTGAAGACAAGATGAAAGCTAAGAATTGAAGAATAAGCTTGGTGAGAGGATTCTGTAGCCTATGAGTGATGCTAATTACTTTCTCAGTCTGTTCATCACAGGATAGAAAGTAAATCAAACCTTCAAGCTGATTGAGATATCTATGCACACATCGAAGCAGACTTAGCCATCGTGTGGGACAATGCTTTAAGATAGCCTTAGGTTCAGAATAAAAAAGAGAGTACCAATGGTCAATAAAAAGCTGACCTCTCTTGCTGCTATTATAAAAATAATAAAAAACATCATCAAATAGCTGGTCTATATTCACTGGTAATGTCTGTAACCCAGCTTTGATAGTGAGAACAGCCAGCAACCAACATCATAGAGATGATTTTTTATGAACTTTTGTACTCCAGAACTCGCACCTTTCACGACATTGGCAGTGTCAAACTTGAAAGCTAGGGCCTTATTGATAAACCATTCTTTTTCAAAGATTCTGTAAGAGACTGGAAAATGTTTCTTGCAGTATACCAATATTGACCACCGGCATATCCAGGAACCTCATACACACATTCTTCTCTTCAGTGTCAAAGATTCTTATGAGAATGATACAAGACTTATCAGTGTGATCATTTGATTCGTTCACCATGATGGAAAACAGTTTATTGGTCTGTTATAGACTTTTTATAGTGAGGTGCAAGAGCAAAAAATTTGGCAATATCCGAATCCGGAAACATAACTTTGAACAGCTTAGTGGCATGATCACTAGCTTGGAAATATATGTTGTGTTTAGCCACAAACAATGCCCACCTCGTCTCAGCCTCGGTAACATTCTTTCGTGCTTGTGGTCTAAAAAATGATGAAACTGATTGGGATGTAGCTAGTAGCAGCCATTGCCATTTCCTTGTGATGTTTCCCTGTAATATGGGTAGTCACATCATTTCTCCCCCCATGGGAAACACTAAAATCGGAAGATCACAAGGAGCATTGTGCAAACATGTCACCTATAAAGTCATAACAAATCTAATTGATCTACATTAGTACAGTCAATATAAGTTCTAACAGGCTATTACCTCTATAACTCTTTCCTATTCCTTGGAATTCTTTTACCCATGTTGAGGTAAAGTGACACTGCCTCTTTGGCTTCTTGCATGGAGGTGTTACCGATTTCTCAGGCTCAGCCATAACAGAGAGAGAGAGGGGCCAAGGTAACACTTGACTACTCACTTTCTATCAGACTCACCATGCACATTTCAATTTTCCTGTCCATGCTCCAAATGTATGAATATCCCCCACACCTCCAAATACTCAAAATAATTTTGTGGTTGCCTATAGATCTTATAGATATACCTTCAGCAATCACATATTGTCATTGTCTCAAATTATCCTTTCATGTAATGCAATTCTCACGTATGCTGTAAAATCATATATTATATTAGCTCTGACTGTCCTGGATTTTCCTCTGCTCGTCATTTGTGAAGTGAAGCGCTGACTTGTGTAGGGGCCAGGTGTAACAGCTGCTAAGGAGGAGCCTTTAGTCTCATAGTGCTGTATAGCCAGTTGTAAATTGGCAGCTGCTATGGAGGAGCCTTTAGTTTCATAGTGCTGTAGCCAGTTGTAAATAGTATAAACAATTACTAATTCAGCATTTCCGGGACAAACACCAAATCCGTGCGGGACACATTTCATCAAATGCAAATCCGGGACAATCGCGGAAGGTTGGAGGGTATGGAGAGTGGTAAGTTAGGTTGTTCTCTGTATCTAGGTAAGATTAGTGGGTGTGATTTGTGTTGGTTTTGTAGGTCAATCATGGATAATAGTTCCTCAGAGAGTGATATCATGAATGATAGCTCACAAACAAGTTCTTCAGAGAGTGATGGTATATCCAGTGATGTTGGAGAAGGTGGTGATTACTAGAAAGTGCGGAAGGCATGTGAAGAGGTCTAATTACTTGCAAGGGAAGTGTAGAAAACTGTCAATGCAAAACGAATGGATTAGAGGCAATCTTTTGGATGCGTTGGGTAATTACCTCTTTTATCATAAGTGCATCATCAAAGCGCTGAATGTAAGTCCCCAATGCTTGTCCAGGCAACATAAGGTCAAACGAAACTAATTCCAAAAGCCTCTAGTTAGTATGACAAAGAATGAAGTGGACAAGGAGAAAGTTAAATCATTTGTTTTTATGCCCGAGTCTGTTGAAACTTTTCTCAGTCTTTTGTGGGTCACTCTCCCTAATGACCATACTGTTAGTGTGTGATATCCTCATGAAAAACATGGTTTAGCTGGAAAGGTTTCAAACAGTGCTAAGGTTAGTACTAAGGAGTTATTTATTAAGTTTGTTGACAATAATTCACAAGCTAATGGAAGGCGATTGGAGCACACTACTTTTTCCAAAGTTTAAGACAATCTCCAAGCTTAAATGTAATGTAAATGCTTACAATGAAAAGGTTATATCATCTCTTGTGTGGTGCGAGTTTAATTGGACACAAAGAGAAGCAAGCCTGGACACAATTTGTAGTAAAACTGCTCTTAGTTGGCTAAAGGCAGAACGACCCAAGACACCCATCCCAGTCTGACTACTGTGACTACGGCTTCAAGAAAAAGGGGGAAATTCAAGGATGTACCCAAAGTATCAGCAGTCACTTGCAAAGTGGCAGTAGTTCCACTGAGGATATTGAAGAACTCAAAAAGGAAAAGGAAGATTTACCAAATGACGTGGAAAAACACCGCAAGATTGCCAGGGAATGTCTACACTACTATCGTCAAAGAAAGAGCGATGTAGTAAGCAATGGAGTGAAAATGTTGAGCTTGAGTCATCCAGTAGTTCTCCTGAAAGAGATCAAAAGTTTCAATAGCTTCAGACCACCTTCACTTTGTTATTGAGTGCTGACTATTAAATGTCCAAGCTCCTTCCTTACTGGGGACACAGTCCTCAGCCAAATTCGACATATTACTTACAAAAGGTGTCGTATGATATCTATGGTATTGTCGACCACAGAGATGGAAGTGGCCACTTATACCTCATATGAAACTGCTGGTCCCAATAATACTGATCATACCATCTCGTACATTATGCACTATCAGGTAAAATTCCTAGCTGGGTCTGAAGAGTCCATGTTTTCATGGACAATTTTGGCTCAATGAATCAAATTATAATGGCTGCTGCACTTGAAATTGTACAACAAGGAATTCTGGACTATTTTCGTGTTTCATTTATGATAGCAGGGCAAACGAAGTTTGCCCCATACCAATTCTTTTCCTTAACTGCAAGAGATTTTTATTCTTCTGACAAGTTTAATGAGAGTGAGTTGATTGCTGTGATGGAACAGCATGCTACTGTAGTTTTCGACTGGTCGTATTGTGCAAGCTTGGAGGGAAACTGTTGCAAACAAGTAGCTATAGCAACCTACCTGGCATCATCATGCTTATAAATATTCAGTATATAATTACAGCTTTAAAACACCCATACTTCTACTTGGAAAGCTATAGGCTATAGCTAGCTGTGTTTTATTTAGAGGGGAAAATATCTAGCTTTGCTAGATCCCCTTCACATACCTGAAAAGCTTTCTTTATGTATGCCATCCTCATCTAAGACCAAGCCATTACCTTCTTCTTTAGCTCTTAGCTCACATCCATCAGCATTCCAAAAGCTTTGACTGTAATGGCTAACTTATCCAAGGCTCTCTGTTCGCAAAAAGATTCAGCCAGTGAAGCATGGATGCTTTTTCCCCCTCACTAGAGTCATCCTCGGACGAGTAAAAAATACCACAAGTTGCTAGAAAAATGACTTCTGCTTGACTTAATTGCCTAATAATTGTTTTGAAATATCAAAACATTGGAAGGAACAGTGTTTCAAGATTTTTTACCATAGTTACGAGCAGTCATGCAAATCAAATTTGGTGGATAAATAGAACAGAAAATAATCAATCATGCATGCCTTGTTGTTGACAAAGAACAAGTTCATATAAGTTGTGTAGCTTCTTCCATAAGATGTAGGTGGTGGGTGTAAAGATAATTCTTGTATTTCTTACTTTTGAGTTGCAAAACAGAAGCCACCTACTCTAGATGAAATGTATATAGTACTAAATAATAAAAAAAGAAAGCAGATTAAAGATAACTTACTGGCTTGTTTATTCAATATGATGTAGTATGTATTTATCTATAGTTATATAATATATAAATGGGAGTATCTGTCCCTCTCTGTTTCAACTTTGTGCATCATGTGTGGCTTAGAGACTCAGCCACTTTAAATGGGAGTATCTGTCTCTCCACCTGTTTCAGCTTTGTGCATCACATGTGGATTAGAGATACAGCCACTTTAAATGGGAGTATCTGTCTCTCCACCTGTTTCAGCTTTGTGCATCACATGTGGATTAGAGATACAGCCACTTTTGTGCTCCCTGATTCTTTGACTCCAGGAAGGTTTTGGACCTTGTTTTAGGCCAATAGGGCCCTGCTTACTTGTATTTCGTGCCCTAAAATATCCAAACAACTGAACTAGGTCAGATACTAGTCTGATGTGGCTGAAGATTTAGTTTCTTTACTTTGGAGCACCGGAACAAAAGAGTATAGTGTCTCTATCGTATAAGATTTATGGAACAGGAATTTACCACCACCATTGGTGTCACAATAAAACAGCATGATTGTGTAGTTTTGTGCCTGTAATTGTAGCAGCAGATAATCATAGTTATTATTCCTATCAGAACCTATAGTTCCTCTGGCTTGATAGATAAAAATCTTAATTGTTGCAAAACTTTGGTGGCTAGACACAGGAACTTAGATGTTTCATCCATTTTCTCTTTCACCCTCCTGACAATGAGTTCTGAGAAGAACTAGCAGCATACTCACAATTAGAATCAGAATTAACAAAACTTGTGAACTTCTGCACTCTATAGTTCACCGACAATCTGCCCGAATGACCACCAAAAATATAATGCAAATTCGCGCTTATGGACAGCCAAATTAGACCCTTGTTTGTTAAGACTTCCAGGTGTTCCCACCTGGACAGATGAATGTAACAGCATTTCCCAGAGTGATATAAGACCAATTTTGAAAAAAAGTATTATGCTGTAGCCTTTGGCGAGGAAGAGGTACCCATGTATTAAGTACCTCACCCAAAACTCTAGGACATGTGCCTGGTTGGGTGCCAATATTGGATATACAGAGGCTGCATTGGTGATATCCATGCGACATTGGCAAGGAGCCACTTTAGCCATAACATTGATCAACCGGAGGCGAGTATTTGACAAGCATGCTGTTATTAGGATGCTCAAGACATTGGGGATATCATGTTAGCAAGTCTTTCTCTCAAAGATGTATTCTTTATATGGTTTTCTTGGCTTAGAACTCTGTTGCACTGCACCTTCTGTAACAGCGATGCTTTATATTTTGGGATGCAGGCTAGTGAATTTGGCAATGGGCTGGCTGCCACTCATCCTTCATCTTCCCTATATAGCACATGCCTGTCAGTAGCACTGTCAAGTAGATGGTCCTTTGGTTGGTTGTAGGAATTATATCAATTGAGCAGGCCATATCAACAGAGATAGCCTTGGTCTGGATCGCTAATTATATTGTTGTATAGGAGTCATGCTTGCTCTCCAAATATTTGAACAAGTTATATGTAACGTGGGTGGAGAGATTGTAGTAGATTAGGTGATTAAGTAACAACTTGACCTTCAACATATTGAATGCAGCAAGGTCATCATCAGCTCCTTTATACACTCTAGGTCCACCTTAAACATGCAGCCCCTCTCTGTATTAGGTGAAATTATGACAATTATTACCAGAGTCTCCTCCAGATCCTCTACCTCTTCCATGGTGAATGCCCTATAGGCAGATAAACATGGTTTCACTGCAGAGTACTTTCATGTTGATATACAATATTAGTGCTAGAAATATTGGAAATAATGTCTGTTAACTTTGGGTGAGTGTTGGTCCATATCAACTATGCATAGCTTGTAAATCATGGGGACCAACTCTTCAAGAGAGCATCTTATAATGACATAGTAGTCTTTTCAACCACATTGTAGACATCCCCAGAAAGGTGTCGTGGAAGTTCTCAATGATGAATGCCATGTGCAGCACATCTATGTGGAGGTAGACATTGTGGTAATTGCTGAAGTTCCTGCATCAAAAGTAGTCCTCATCAGTAATTCGTCCTCCAGGCAGCTGTGGAAAGCCTAATGGTGTTCTTGGATTCATATATTCATAAAGGTGGATGCCCTTGTGCAGTAGAAGACCTAGGAGAATTTATGCAACAAAACCCAATAATCTCTGCCATAAATGTTTATTGCCAGCAATTCTGTTGCTCCTCTTCATAATGGTGGGACATAGGATTGGAATGTTGATTCCCATCTAACACAAGCCATTGACTATATGTTACTTGGAGGGTCAGTCAACATGAAGCTGAACTCTGTACAGAAAACAGTGCAGTGTGCATGAACAAGTGGGGGCAGTCACTCATCTCTGTTTTCCACATTATGGTAGCCTTTTTTGCTCATGCTAAAGTTGCGTAGGAAGGAATTTTGGAGTGGAGAGGCCATGTACTATATCAATTGTGAACACAGGGTGTGATGTGTGGCATTTAGGTGTGTTGGAGTGGGGGATTATTAGGTAGATGATATTGAGCCAATCATGCATGTGTCCCTCTGATCTGACAGTGATTGTGATTTCATCTGGTGCAGAAACACACTTGGTTTGGTGGGAACGAATGGGTTGGTCACCCAGATTCCATCCTTCCAACCTGAAGGCTAGCTGAAACTACAAACTTTTCAAACCATCTTTGTGCTCAGATAATTTTCAATTAATTGTTCAGCAAACTCCTTTAATGAAAGAACAGGCATCCTAGAAGAATGTGTTCCCCTTGCAGACCTGCCACCAGGTTTATTATTTAATCAGGAGTCATTCTTTTTTAACCTGAACCCTGATCTTTAAAAAAATCAATTCCTCAGAAAGTCGGGTGAATTGGATATTCAATCGGGAGATCTGGAGATTAGTGTTGAAATCGGGTGTCACCCAGCAGCATGTGAGTTGGCAGGTCTGCCCTTGGCTACTGCAATTTCAAGACCTACAAGGTGACTGTCTCCTCAAACCAAAAGAGGAGTGCAAGCCTAGCAATTGTTAGGCTTTAGCTCGCCCTGCTAATCTTGGGGTTTGTGAATTATACATCCCCGATATAACAAGTAAAAATGTACAGGAATTAACTTTTTCTAGTAGCAGTGTAGAGGGAGTTAGGTGCTGTGGTAGTGACTAATGGTAATGCATGAAACAGCTCTAATGGTAATGCATGAAACAGCTCTAATGGTAATGCATGAAATAGGTCGGTATACCCTAGTAACACTTTTCTCTAATGGATGATGGATTCCTGTGGTGGTGACTAGGTTTTGCCTCAAACATAACCTTAAATACTGTAGAGAAATTGGACTATTACTGCATTACTCTTCGGTGCATGATGGCATCAATAATATAGAGATAACTGCTGTATTTGGCTTTAATGTATACTAGGGCTATACAATCACTGCAATCTAATAATGCTAATCTTCCAAGTTTTGCCCAATGAGTCATGTTTAAAAAGTTGATTTTTTTGTATCTAATTTTGTCGCCACTGCATGGCTAGAAGTCAGTACATGTACAACTCTATGCATATTAAATGTGTGTGTGAAATAGTGTGTTTATTTTAAAAAAAATTACCTCCTCCACTGTATACTAGGGCTGACTTTTGGTAACTCTGCAACATCAATTAAATTAAACATGAAGCTACAACTGTAATCTTTGACATATCCTTCTGTAGATATGCAGCAGTGCAAGTAGGAGTGGGTTTGGCCTGATCAAGATAAAATCAATGATTCACATGGCAATACTCACTATTATTTTGTTGGCCTTTCAATCATATGGAGAGGTTTGTAGATGAATAGAAATCTGTCAATGGGGATAAAACAATGACAAATATGTGTGGTGGAATGAATAGTGTGATTTTGCAAATCAGTCCTCCTAAAGATGTATTCCTCAGAAATACCAGCAACTCTGAAATTGGTAAATGAATCATTAACAGTAGGATGGCTTCCATTACCGGGTTGAGGGGAAGCATGATGGTTGGTTGGTTAGAAACTATTTTTTACCACTGTAATCACTACCATGCCATTCCATATCAGTCTAGCCATTATGATTAAAAGCCTATTGCTGCCGTCTCTAGGATATGGGCTGTTCTGGAGTTGTCTGATATCCTGTATTCCACTCTGACACACTTTGAGTTGGCATTCTTGCTGTAGTCAATAGGAATGTTGTTCATGTTAACTCGTTTCTTCTCTTTAGTGAGTATTCTGCCTTTATATAGGTTATTTAACATCTGAAATGTAAAGCAATTCTGATAAACAAGGTTAGAAAATCAGATGACTTCCAACCACCCGCAGATATGGTACATGTGTCAAAGATGTAGAGGATATCAATACTAGTACCGAATGGATCCGCACGTGTCCAAGTCTCAGTTTGTAAGAACGGAGATATAAAATATAGATGTATATCTTCAGATGAAGGAACATCAAGGCTGTATAGACAACTATAAATGAACTACCAGGTGAATTTTATTATTGAGGATGGTATCGCCTCCTTTTATTAGAAAGTTAATAAATGATGATTAGTATAATTATATGTATATAGAGTCTTATGCTAATAAGCTGGGAGGACACTTTGGTAGAGATAAGAATCAGGACATAGTTGCAACCATGTAAACAGCCACAAAGAATATTCTGTTCACTTTGGCACCCTATACATAAGATATAATATTATGATATAAGTCTATAGCTTTGATACTCAAAAATGTTATATACTTTGCTCTGTTATTTATGGCAATTCTCTTCGAATAATTTTCCGAGTCATATCGATTCCTATATAAAAATCATGTACAGGTTCCCAGCATGTGCAAGAAGCTTGAGAAATCAGTAGCTCGAATTGGAATTGACCATAATTATTGGACCACTTCCACTCTGGAATTAAATGATTTCAAACATTGACATGATGCAAGATGAAAAGTACAACTGACAGACCAAATGGAAAATAACTCTGAGTAGAGTTATAGGCCTTTAGTTGATTATTTTCTGGGATCAATTCTGCTAGTAGATCTGTTTCATGATGGCTATATAATAGATTATATAGAAATGTAATGCACAGGGGGATTATTATAGTTATAATTACTGTTAGCATAGAATATAGAATAGCTATAGTTGTATAATGCATACAGTGATCAATTACGGAGACAAGGACCGATTCTGCTAGCTAAAATATTGAAGTGAAGGGGATTATAACATTTTTTGGAGCAGGGAGATTAAATTTTCTAGCATATCCATTCCCCTGGATCAATAATGCCCTGGATCAATATGACTGTGTGCTGGCTAATTGGATTTATGCAAATAGAAGGGTTTATGCCATGCCTAAATGCGGGAAAGAGTTCAATACTAGCGTAAGCCGCCATATATTGACCCATCAACTAGTTATACTGAGTAAGTGTGCAAGCCAAATATCCAAACCCACCCACACACTATGGGATAGTCGACGGGAATTTACAAAACCTGCGCCGCTACTCCCACGAAAAGAGAGAAGGGAGAAGAGCTGTTTGTGAGGCAAGTTTCTCTACATTTGGGGACTATAGCAGTTGTGCGAGTGTTCGTAGGTATTACAAACTGTTGCAAATTATATCTTTTTTGACAGAATACTCAACAACAGTTTAATGATCTCACAATCACAGTTCACGTAATTAACAGTTAACATGAGCATTTTCAGTCTATGACACTCACATTCCAAATTCTTTAAATTATCCAACATTGTTCCCATTCCAAGGGCCACTTCAAATCTCAGCTCTCCCTCAAACTACAGACCTATCTCTCTTCTCTCTATTGTAAGTAAATTACTTGAAAAACATGTGCACCGTCTTCTTTACAACTTCTGTCTTGATTCCAATCTCATCTCTCCGTCTCAGTTTGGTTTTCTCCCTCACCGCTCTACTTCATCTGCCCTCCTCTTTGCTGTCCATTCTTTCCATACGCTTCTTCAACATAATAAAGCTGTGTGTGCCTGCTTCCTTGACCTAAAAAAAGCCTTTGATTCTGTCCCTCATGCACCCCTATTACACCTTCTCTCAACTCTCCAATGTCCCCCTTGGCTCCTCAAATGGCTCCATTCTTATCTTTCATGCCGCTCTCAACAGGTGGTCATTTCTGGGTCCACCTCCTCCCCTCTTCCAGTTTCTTCTGGTGTCCCTCAAGGTTCAATCCT
Organism: Cladorhizidae sp. MBARI D1340-BT2; assembly: GCA_028752905.1. Taxonomy (NCBI): domain Eukaryota; kingdom Metazoa; phylum Porifera; class Demospongiae; order Poecilosclerida; family Cladorhizidae; species Cladorhizidae sp. MBARI D1340-BT2. Next base: position 4,768,433 of record JAQNBH010000012.1, on the reverse strand, counting down.
TGGGCCACTTCTCTTTATCATTTATATTAATGGAATATGTAAAGTCCCTCTGTCTTCTTCCTGCAAGATTATTCTGTATGCTGATGATATCCTACTTTTCCAACCTGTTAACTCCCTTTCTGATTTCTCCCTATTTCAACAAAATCTTGATACTGTCTCCTCTTGGATCTCATCCAACTTTCTTACATTAAATTCCTCAAAATCGAAATGGATGTTTATAACTTACAAAGTCTCTCCTATCTTCAAAACTTTGTCCTCACTCTACCTACTTGATTCCCCTCTTGATTTAGTCTCTGAGTTCAAGTATCTGGGTGTTCTCTTATCTTCAACACTATCCTGGTCTAAACACATATCCTTCATTTGTAGTAAGTCTCGTCGTCTCTTAGGCCTCTTATACCGACAATTTTATCATCACTCTGACTCCTCTTCTCTTCTGCGTCTATACACCTCTCTAATAAGACCTCACCTTGAATACTGTTCTTTTCTATGGGACCCACAATCTGCGCACCTCTCCATGTCTATCAAAAAAAATACAATTCTTTGCATGAAAAATTTGTTCTAAAGACTGGTCCTCTGACTATTCCCTCTTACGTTCTAATCTAAAACTCCCTACACTCTCCTCTCGTCGTCTCAACTCTAAACTCATACTTTTATTTAAGCTTTTGCATAATTACATTGACTTTCCAACCTCACTGCCTGCACATCAGCCTCCTCCACCTTACAACATTAGATCATACCACCCGCTCAACCTTACTATCATTTTCCCTCGTACTCAGTCTTTTAATGTACCTTTTTCCCTTCTGTCATTCGTAAGTGGAATGCTCTTCCGAACAATATTAAGGAATCCCGTTCTCTTAGCTTATTTAAACATTACATACAAACAATTTCATAACATTCATAATGTATTTCATATGTTGTGTGTATTGTGTGCTCTTTGCATTAGCCAGTGGCTATTGAACATGTTTTTGGAAGTAAAAAAAAATTAAATAAAAAAAATATTATGGGATGGAGAAAGAAAAAGCCTTCACTTGTTCAAGAGAAGTCCAGACGGAAGCCCGAGAAAAGGCTGCAATGGAGCAATACCTCGATGTTAGCAGCAATGAAGGCAGTAAGAAAATCCATAAATAAAGCTGCAGATATTCATGGTGTGCCTCGCACCACACTGAAAGATAGGTTGAGTGGAAGAATAATCCATGGAACTGCTCCTGGTCCTAAGAAATATTTGACTGGAGATGAAGAAACTGCCCTTGCTGATCATCTCGTTAAAGTAGCTAAGCTTGGATATGGGAAGACACGAAGACAAGTAAAATCTATTGCTGAAAAAGTGGCCAAAGAGAAAGACCTGTTATGATCTTCACGCATTTCAGATGGCTGGTGGCGCCATTTTATGGGAAAGGAATCCTCATCTCTCTCTACGTCAAGGAGATGCAACAGCACATGTATGTATGGATGCTACAAATGGGGGAGCCATTGAAAAGTATTATGATCTCTTAGAGCACACATTGAAGGATTATGACTTGTCTGGTCATCCAGCACAAATTTATAATATAGATTGGAGTGGCATGCCCCTTTCTCATCAACCTCCCAACGTAGTAGCTCAATGTGGCCAAAAGAAAGTGCGCTATCTTGTGTCAGAGAAAAAAGAACAGATTACGGCGATTGGCTGTGCAAATGCTGCTGGTCAGTCCATTCCACCAATGGTTATATTTGAAGGAAAGTACTTAAATTACCAATGGACTCAGGGGGAAGTGCCAGGTACGTACTATGGAATGAGCGGGAAGGGATGTACTGATCAGGAACTTTTTCGACACTGGTTGACGGATCATTTCTTGAAATATGCTGTAGCCGGACATCCGCTATAGTTCTCATTATGAACCTGGTAGTATTGAAGTTGCATGAGCTGAGGGCATTGTTCTCTTTTGGTTGCTTCTACATACTACTCGAGATACACAGCCATTGGATGCTTCAGTGTTTGGCCTCTTAAGAAGCACTTGTCAGAAGTTTGTCACACAAAGCAAACCAGGAACTGTAATCAATAAATACAATTTCTCTCAGTTTTTAGCTGAGGCATGGCTTAAAGCCCTCACACCACTGAACATCATGGTTTCAGAAAGTTTAATCGTAATGCCATTCCTCTTCTACTGAGAGTGTATCTACTGATAGTGAGGAAGTCTTACTAGACGACACTACATCCCCATCCTCTTCAGTTATATGCAATGCTACTTCGTTGGTTACATTTACAGTCGATCAGACTGAGCTCTATATGAGGAAGGATACGATGTATATGACGAGGAGTATATTGCTTGACTTCAACTATATCATCCGGAGGACTTGCCGAGCAAATTGGCTGTTTGTAGTGGGAAAACTTCAGTAATTGATGTCTTTTGTGTTGTGGCATGTCTGGAACGTGTCCAGCAAATTGACACCTCATGTGATACTTCAGCTCATTGTGATGATCAAGTTGAGTCTCCCATTGATTCTGAATTATCTCATACTCATTGTGATTATCCAACTGAGTCTCCTGGTAAGTGTGATAGTCTAACCGAATCTCCTGCTCCTAGTGATGGTCAAAATAAATCTCCTGCTATTTGAGATCAATCTCTTACTTCCTGTGATGGTCAAACCAAATCTCCTACCCTCAGTCATCACACTAAGTCATTATCTCAAGGCACCTCCGAATTAGTCACTGGATTGTTATCTGAAGAAAGCTGAGGTCACTCCACATCTACTGTAACCTTGCTCATATCAGTCACTACTCCCTGCAGGCACTGAGAGAAATTGAAAATACTACTACTGCATGGAAGATTTGAGCCAAGTAAAGAGAAAGTTAGCCATCCAAGTACTTACAGATTCCAGTTGAAAATAAGAAGAGAGCACCAGCTAGACCTGCTAAATCTCATGCTATGACAGGGGCCAGAGTTCTTACCAGTTCCGAGTGTTTGGCAATTTTGAAGGAAGAGAAGAGTAAAAAAAAAATTCTTGAAGAGGAAAAAGAAAACAGGAAAATATTGCATGAAGAGAAGAAGCATCAGTGTGAAGAGGAAAATCTAAGAAAAGCAGAAATGAGGGCTAAAAAGGCTGAAGAGCAGAGCAATGCTAAGGCAAAACGAATCAGAGAAGCTGATGAGAAGGCCAGACTAGTGGAGGAGAAAGGGAGCAAGAAACGTAAAGGCGGAGCTGGAACAAAAATCTTTGAGCTAAGAAAGATGATGCCTAGACCAGAAAAGGCAGCTATTGATATTGATCACTCTTCTGTATGCAACTAGTGTTAGGAGGGACATTGACATTGGTTCAGTAGTAGAATGGGTCCAGTGCACCTGCTCTAGATGGTTGCACAAGGATTGTATTATGGATAGCATTGAAGACAATGAAAAATTATGTCAGTATTGCACATAAACTTTACACAATTATTATCTTGTTCCCTACACCTCATTGCATTTCTTTGGATGATAATTATACAGTATGGCTCTAGTGAACTCAATACCATCATGGATCTTGTGTGCATTGCACGCTCAAGATCCATGATACCAAATTCGATCAACAATTGGAAACATTATTGCACGTAGCTACTACTACAATTTCAAGGTGAATTTTTATCATCTAGAGTGGACAACCGTTACCTAGTTTAAAATTACTGCAAGCATAAAAGGTGGGGTTTGTTCATAGTTCTAGTTATAAGAGAAAAACTAAAGATCGGTTGATAATCGGAATGGGCAGTTCAACGCACGATGTTTGTTACTCAAGGTCGAAGATTGGTCCCCAAACTACATCTCTTCTGCTGGCTGCTGTTCCACATGTAATTATAGTGTGGTAGAACAGTTTCCTACAGAAGTAGTAGACTTAAAACAGTATACATCTTGGATTGGTATTCTTAAGCCTTATAATGGCCGAGATATAATAGCAAGTTCGAAATGCAGTTGATAATCGGTCGCTTACACTAGTATGAATTTTAATTTCATTATTGGTAGGTAGTTTTGGTTGTTAAGGTTAAAGTTCTTCTGTTTCCAAAATACACCCAGGAGTACTGCAGTAAAATAGCTAAAGATAAAACCATCAATATTCCAGGTACAGTCTTATTAATCAAGACCCATGGTAACACCTTTGGTAGCTAAAGTTTTGAATCTTGAAACTCCGTTTATCATCGTCAACAATGAGAAATTGCATGAAAAGAACACTAATCAATACTTATCGAGAAATAGTTGTATCGACTAAGTCAACAAAAATGTTCATTCAAAAGTCTAAAGTTTGTCATAATTCCACACAAATCACCAATGAAGTCACGATGTTCTTCACAGAAGATTTCATGTCGGCTAAAAAGATGAGGTGAGAAAATATTTATAAAATATTTATGGTTTGGGACTATCCCTTTGTTATAATTCAGTAACAAGCCATCACTAGCTGTACACTTACCAGAGCAATGCTAGCAGTCTAACAGATGTCCAACTAGCAAATAAAGTTTACTAAGTAAGCAAAGAAGTACGCTAAAACACCAACTTGCTAGGATGAAGCGGAAGAAGCTATAAGCGCACTAAAGGATCGAGAAAGCTACTTTTTGTAAGAGGTTGGACAAGATTCGCAGTATTCCTGTACCGGCGGAGAGTACCATGGGGTATGGTGAACTTCCTTCGCTGCCACGAGCAAATTGCCTGTAGGTTCTTCAATAGGGAGAATCTTATAGGGTCTAACAATAACAACACAAATTTGTGCAACAGATTGTTGAAGCTAATGCAGTGGAGCTAGATACAGAAAGGAAAGAGCTGTTTTCTGCACTACTAGCGAAGTATGCTGACGTCTTTGCTACCTCTACCGCTGATTTTGGGAGAACTAGCAAGCTTAAGCATGAGATCTACACTGAGAATGACCCTCCTGCTGCCAGCAGACTTCCACCTCATTGTAGGCAAGAAGCTAAGAAGCTTCTAGACAGTATGCTCGATGATCAAGTGATCCATCCCTCGAAGAGTCCATGGGCGTCACCAATTGTTCTAGTGCGTAAGAAAGATAACAGTTTCTGCTTTTGCGTGGATTATCGCCAAGTGACACACAAAGATGCCTATCCACTCCCACGTATCGATGACACTCTGAATACATTAGCTGGATCCAAGTGGTTCTCCAGAATTGATCTGCTCAGTGGCTACTGGCAGGTAGAAGTAGAGGAGAAGGATAGACCTAAAACTGCATTTGCAACCGCAGAAGGCTTATTTGAATTCAAGGTAATGCCTTTTGTGCTCTATAATGCTCCTGCCACATTCCAAAGATTAATGGATCTAGTTCTAGCAGGCCTGCAGTAGTCTCATTGTCTAGTTTATCTAGATGATGTTATCATTGTGGGCAAAACATAAGCAGTGCCTCAGCAGCTGAGTGTGAAGATCTGGAGCCAAACTGAAACCAGCACTGGATAGTAACTATCAGATGATTCAGACCCTTTGTAGAGGAGCAGCAGAGAGTACCTACAGCAAATCCAAGCAGAAGCATCAAAAGAAGCTTTTGGAGAGAAGGAGATCGAGAGAAATGAAGTTTCAACCCCAAGACTTGGTTTGTAAATCTGACAGAAAATAACCTTTCTCCAGCTCAGGAAGAAGTGCTTGCTTTGGGTCTTAACTTTGTCCCTGCTCCAAACAGTCTAACTCTGATGGATACCATAGGTGCAGTGGAAGAGATAGCCTGTAAGCTGGAGAATAACAAGGTTCGAGGAAGAATATGAGAATAGCAAGAAAACCGAACGACAACCTGACGAAGGAACAGAAAAGGCCCTTGGTTAACTGAGGAAGATGGAAGAGCTCGTAATCTTACCAGACAAACGGAAGACAACAGTTCTGATGACAAAGGACAGGTACATTTCAAAGCTGACGGGAATGCTGGAAACCAAAACTTATAGAATACTGAAGAAGGATCCTACCAAGGCACAGGAAAGCAAGGTGAATCGTGTGGTTAAAGAAAATGGAGAAGCCGGGAGAAATAACAACATTATACATATAGAATTAGGGCCACTGGAAGTAGACCACCACTAATTTTGTGCTCCCTAAGATATATAAACCTGAGAATCCCCTTTGGCATATTTGTGTCTTGTATACATGCACCATCGTTTTATCTTTCAAATTTCATAGCATATTTGCTATCACCTCTAGCCTGAAATACAACAAGTATTCTGTGCAATTTATCAAGTGTATTCAAGATGAATGTTTAACACAGCATGAATATCTTGTCAGTTTTGATGTCTTCTCTTTTTACCAATCTTTCCATAGATGAGGCTGTGGAAGTAATTTTTTTAAAGTTGACGAAAAACGAGAGCCTGTGTGAGAGGACTACACTAGGTGCTGATAGGATTTCTGAACTGTTGGAGTTGTGTCTAAAATCCACCTACTTCATGTATCAAGAAAAATACAACGAGCAGAAAGAGGGTGCAGCAATGGGCTCTCCAGTATCTGCAGTGGTAGCCAACCTTTATATGGAATTCTGAAGGAATTGGCACTCACAACTGCCCCACTGAAGCCAAGGGTTTGGAAGAGATACATGGATGACCTTCTGCATTGTGAAGAAGGGAAGTGAGCAGGAGTTGTTGGACCATCTAAACAACATCAGGTCATCCATAAAGTTTTCCATGGGGCTTGAAGTGGACGGATAGTTGCCCTTTCTGGACTGCCATGTACACACAGGAAGGAAGATGGATGGCCGTCTTACAGAAAACCTACCAACCGGTACCTTGATTATAGATTACATCATACTACTATCCATGTCAAAAGAGGAGTGGTGAAGAGCTTGTTTGATAGAGCCAGAAGAGTAGTGTCAATGAAGGAGGACCTTTGGAAAGAAGAAAATTATTTGAATAAGATCTTCATAGAGAACGGTTAATCCACAAGCCTTCATCCACCTTTCGTCTGCAGAAACATCTACGCAGAAAGGAAGAAGCATACACCAGTACAGGCAATTAGGGGGGGGGGGGGGAAGAAGGAACCTGTGATAGTGATTCCTTATGCAGCAGGGATGAGTGAAGACATAAGGTGGGTCTGCAGGAAGTTCGACGTCGTCTTCAGATCGGGAAGAACTCTGAGGACACAACTGAGCAGAGTGAAGGATGTTTTACCAGCTAATATGCACTCATGTGTTGTGTACCGTATCCCTTGTAGCTGTGGGAAATACTACATAGCAGAGACCATCAGAAGACTGTAGACCAGAGTGAAAGAACATCAAGATGCCTGTAGAAAGTGTAATAAAGGGAAGTCTGCAATTGCATAGTGTCAGGAACAGACCTGACAGAAGCTTTGGGAACAACAAAACCACAAACAGGCAACCACACCGGCTTCTTTCAAGACCACAAGTCTGTGAACGGAGAAAGCTTCGAGAAGCTCCCATGCAACCTGATTGCCCAAGTCAGCCAAGTCATACATCAGAGCATCACTCCAAATGACCAAAGAAGGACATCTTGAAGAGTGTTGTGACGTAGAACAAACAGTGTATAAAATAAGATCATGTTTGTTTATGACAGAGAGAGGTTAGAGCTATCGCTTAACAAGATAGACTGACTTGACTCTTAACTATTGATTGTGTTGTTATATGCGAGTCAATTATTGTATTACTACTTATACTGAGATTGGGTATAATAGGCTGAGGGAGAGTCTGGTGGAGTAGTATTAGATTATTGGTGAATGAATACGAGATCTGGGAGTCATCACAACTGAGGTGACTTAAGTGGCTAAAACAGATAGCCCAGTCATTAAGTGCTAGAGGTATAGCACCAGGAGGTAGATTGTTATCTTGGTCCAGACAAGACTGCTGACAGGGAGAGGTCAGTAGTATGTCTGGGTGTCATCATAAACCAGGTTCACTTAAATGGCTCGTTAGTGGTCCTGTCATGCTAAGTAGTGCACAAGCGTTTTGCTGGTTTCCGACACGTAGGATAATGGACATACTATTTTGGGAGGAAGCCACCATCTTGGACTAGCCAGAAGACAAGGAATTTCTAGTGAAGGACATCATCATCATCATCGTCATCATCATCACCACCACCACCACCACCATCTTCATCATCATCATCAGTTTGTTTATTATTATTTATTTTTTATTATATATATTTTATATATATAATTGTTGTTTTATTTATTTGTTTATTATTTATTTACATTTTTATTTGTTGTTCACTTAATTTTTTTTAATTTTTTTATTTTTATTTATTTATTGTCCAATCCGCTCTTCCTGCTGCCACACCCAAATCATTACGGGCTGGACCAAGATGACAAGTGGAGACTGAAAAGCGAGTTACTGGGGAAAAACAGGAGAGACTTGGCTCTGTTCAGAAGGAGCCCCTGACGAGAATCTTCCTCTTCAATGATCTCAAGGGCAGACACAAATCACTGGCTGAGCCACACAGAATACCATCATCCAGATACCAAACATTCATGCGGAGACCAGGAACTTCTCTTTGGATCCTCAACAGAAGCGGTTGGAGGGTGAGAGCAAAGCCAAGAGGACCTAGGGGGTCACCCTGCTGGACTCCACAGCAGCTATGAATGGAGTGCTCACCAAGTCGCAGAATGGGTTGGCTCCCGTAGCAGCATTCAAACCAAGCTGACAGAGAGGGAATCTTGGCGCGAACCTCTTCAAAAAATTTCCCACAATCAATGCTGTTGAACGAATTGGAAAAGTCTAGTTGGAGGGACCATTTAACATCTGGATGGATGTTGTGGTCCTCCTACCTTGTGCATAGAATGTATTATTGCCTCACATCCTAAGGGGATGCCAACCCCTACCTGTAGAGTTGTCAAGACATTGATGGCCTCAGACTGAACCACCCTGGATAGGCACTTAGAAGTCAGTCGGCGGAGAACTTCTCCTACAGCAATGGGATGCAGGCCACCTCCCTTTTTTTATGCGTACAGAGAGGCACCACATAATAGGAGCGACATCTGGGGGAACCTTGCCGGAACTAAGTAAATTGACAAGATTTGTCAGAGAGTTAAGGATGGAGTTTGCTCGGTTAGGAGAAGGACAGAACACCATCTCGTTGAGGTGATTTGCCGTTAAATTGGAAGGACCATGCACGGTTCCAGCTGCAAAGGATCTCAAAGCCTTGATGACCACCGCCTCTGAGATCCTGCTACAAGGGGGGACGGGGAGGGATGGTGTCTTGGGAGGTTGGGACTGGGAATGTTTCAGCAACATCTCAGCTCGTACGGACTCAGTTGCTTGAGCCAGGCCAGTAGATACCAAGGCCTGGATGGCTTTTTTATATTGGCCATCCTCGATAGCCCGACGTGCACGACGGGCATTATCCTCCTGCAGAGAATCCTGGGAAACCTTCTGTTTCCTCCTGCGCTTCAGCCGGACCTCCTCCTTCAAAACTTCGGCCAACAGACCCAATAGATCTCCCTCTCTCCATCTTCTGTTCCTACGAGTGACAATATTCTAGGTATCGTGCCAGGAGATACGGTTTCCCTTCGGAGGATTGAAGAGGATGCATTTGGAAACCATAAAACACCTGCCAATGTCGAAGGGGTGAGAAGAAATGGATACAAATATACCACGCAGCAGGTCAGCCCAGGCATCCCTAGCACCATTAGGGACATGTTGGAGAGTTGCAACCTTGAACCCAAGATGGAGGCCATGGGAGAGAGGTCCATGGGGGAATAAGGAAGGCCTGGGTGTGATATAGGCAGCTGGCAGGATGACAACACTGGAGTAAGTGTTGAAGTGGATGAGGCGGTAGGTGAGAGGTGAACGAGAGAATGGCTGGGAAGATTGAAGAGCTGAGGACAGGGCGCTGAGTGGAGGTGTCTGTGCTCTTGCAGTTCAACTGGTTCAAACATTTCCCAAGTCTCCCAGGAAAGCAGCCAGGATCACATCTATTGCCTGTCTTTACGCAAAAACATCTTGTTCAGGTCGCAGTATGACAACAACTGCAACAGGGCATCACGAATCAAGCAAAATCAAGCAAAAGGCTGGACGAAATTCCATATAGAGCCCACTATACACCTAGTAACCTAAACCTGACAACTTTCAGGAGCTGCTATTCGGGCACTAGGTAACCTAAAGGATGAAGGTACCTGGAAAACCTGCTAGCTGGCTATGAATAGACTGAAGGACTATGCTAACAAACTCAAAATTCCACCATGTGGTCTTGAAGTTCACCACGATTATTATTATTGTTGTTGTTGCTGTTGCTGTTGTGGTTGTTGTTTTTGTTTTTGTTGTTGTTGTATTATTGTTGTTGTTGTTATTGTTGTTATTGTTGTTATTGTTGTTAGTTATTATTATTATTATTATTATTATTATTATTATTATTATTATTATTATTATTATTATTATTATTATTATTATTATTATTATTATTATTATTATTATTATTATTATTATTATTATTATTATTATTATTATTATTATTATTATTATTATTATTATTATTATTATTATTATTATTATTATTATTATTATTATTATTATTATTATTATTATTATTATTATTATTATTATTATTATTATTATTATTATTATTATTATTATTATTATTATTATTATTATTATTATTATTATTATTATTATTATCGTCATCATCATCATCATCATTATCATTATTGTTATTCTTATCATCATCATCATTATTATTATTATATATCCTGTCTGTCTCTGTGTGTGTGTCACGGTTGTACGCATGCACACCAATATGGAATCCTGAAATATAAGACTGCAGAATGGCAAATACTTCCAGGAAACAGTAGCTAGGCTATTTCTTAATGACCTAACAAGTAACATCGAAAGCCTTCTTTGCTCTCGAGATGTAATGTCATCCTCGGCCTCCAAAATTTGATTCTCCAGATTATGCATCACATGCAGAAAATTCTATCCCTATGCTGGCTAACTACTGTGGATTGCTAAATCTGTTGGAGGTGAAGACTTCACCACAAATGCTTTGGTTTTTTATTAGGTGAAATCCATGCAGAATGAAAAACTTACCACAGCTACATCACCAAGCAGACCTACAGAAGCCGCTAATTTTAAATGCTAGTAACAATGTTTCCTTATCTGAGCACTTTGTCAGATATCAGCTTATCAGTTGAAAGATTTTTTTAGGAAATGAAAATCAAGACTATATTGTGAAACTGGCCGGGAGAGTGTAGTCTCTCGTCCCTAATGAATCCCCAGAAAAACTATCTGACGATTTAGAAGATTGTATTAGTGATCATACTATCGTTGCATTGGAAACCAGTTCTGTTAATTGTTTCACTAGATACTAGGTCTCCTTTTCCATTGCTTGGACATCTTTAATCCCTATTGGGGTAGTGTAAATATTTCCAGGGGGGGGGCCTTTCAATTTGCACTTGGCTCCCCCTGAAAGAAACCCAGTTGTGGATGCTTGCATTGAGGCTACAGGGCTAGGCTTGCTCACCAGATCGGGTGTGCTCCCGACCAGATCCTGCTAAAAAAATTGCAATTGAAAGTTGTCATACACTCAAATGTTGTGGAATAAAATGTATGCACTCTCTGACCCAAGCTGCACGTTTGTGGTTTGCATCAATTTTTCAATTCCTCCAACCTTTGCATCCATAGTTAAATACTATTAGTGTCGATTAGCAGTTGCCCCAATTAGTGCAATTTTTATTAGTTGCTAATAATTAGTAGTAGTAAATACTACTATACATTTTGTCCTTATAATATTTATGTAGATACTGTTATAGCAGAATAATATATATAACAACTCCTCCCCCCACCCCCGCCCCCCCCCTCCCCCCAAGAACTTTGCTGAGTCGAGGTGCCAGCCAGTGCCTAACTTGTCGACTTCCTCCACATGTGATCCTGCTGATGTGGAGAACCCCTCTAGCATGTTCCAATCCAGTTTTGTGAGTTGGTGGGTGTGACACTTTCCACCCTTTGTGTATCTCTTAATCTGCCAGTGGAATTACTTATACGTAATGACCAGAGGTCATAGAGGTTTTGTGTTTGTTTTTATTCCTGCTAGGCAGAATACCCTGACTACCCACTTCCCCGTGTCACAAACCTAACATTATGTCATCTTTAATTATTAGGTTTTCTGCTTGGTTTGAGACCAGGGTTAATGCCAGTGGAGTAGCTAGTGTTAGGCCAGGGCTGTGGCTAGGGTTAGGTCATGGCAGTGGTTAGGGTTAATGCAGGCAGTGGCTATGGTTAGGCCAGGTTAGGGCCAGGACAGTGGCTAGAGTTAATGCCAGTTCAGTAGCTAGTGTTAGGCCAGGGCAGTGGCTAGGGTTAGTGCCAGGGAACTGGCTAGGGTTAATGCCAGGGTAGTGGTTATGGTTAGGCCAGGGCAGTGGCTAGGGTTAGTGCCATGGCAGTGGCTAGGGTTAATGCCAGGGTAGTGGTTATGGTTAGTACCAGGGCAGTGGCCAGGGGCCGAGGCTAGGGTTAGTGTCATGACAGCAGTAGTACAGCTAGAATTAAGCAGTGTCTAGAATAATCATGTTGTCATCATGATGATGTAATTAGAGAAAAATGAAGACCAACTTTACTAACCATCACTTTGCTTTATATTTTCTTTTAAAGTCTTGCTATTTGTAATGATCATGCTGGATCTAATTTAAGTGTGATGCTGGAATGTGTTCTAGGTGAGGATTTATGTTTAAATGATAATAACAACAATCAATCAATTAGCTCTCAATGAACTCCCAGTTGAAATAATAACATTACAATAACCTTCTCAATAATCAACTTGAATTTGTTTTTTCTCGATGTTTAGACTAGATGCTCTAGCCTTCATTAGGAATAATGAAGGCTAGAGTATCTTGGTAGTTGACTGATGAAGGCTAGAGCATCGATCTAGTAGAGCATCCATCTAGATATAATATTGAGTTGAAATCAATTTGTTTATTGTGATGATGGCCCATAAAGTGCTACATTAACTCGTGTTTGATACGCTTTCACAATGCTGGTTTTCTCATATGGGTAATGAAACATGGAATATTTTAAATTTTAATCAGCTAGTTATTTGTGTGAGATTGGTTTCTTCTGACAATAGTACAGCTGGCATCTTCATCTCTATGAAATAGCCGCATAAAATTTGGTGCATTTGAGTATTGCACTAGTCAAGCGTATGATACAGAGTTTCATGGTCACATAAATGGGGTTTGTAAAGGCTTTAAGGATGAAGGTGCTCAGCAATTCTAGTGATTTAATATCCCATTGTTTAATCTGTTCTTGCAAGAAGTAGCTAGAAGGAGGAAATGAATTAAAGAAGCATTCAATCTTGTGGTTGGTGTTATTCAGCTGTGTTCCTTCTACAATATGCATAAGTTTAAATCACATTTGCAGATATTTTCTGATGATCAATGTCATACCTTTGGATGCAATTTGAATTCATGAAGTTACATTTCAAGTACAATGACTAAGCAACATACCAATCATAGCACACTATTGCATGTCCAAGGAAGAACTGGACTTGCTAAAAATTGTAAAGGAATACTGAATAAAGATTATTTTGAAAAAATAACTTAACATGCTTGTTTCTTTCTATTATTGTTTTGACTGTAACACAATATTTTAAATGTGGCAAACAGAGCTTATTATGTTAGTTTACATGGCATAGGTGTGACCTCTATTAAACTGCATTGCTCCAATGCCAGCTATCGTTTTACTCCACTGAGTTTGTCCTTACTAAAGAACTTGCATGTAATATGTAATACCAATATGGTGATTTCACAAGGTGCTACAGGTTGCTGAACAATACCTTATGCATGGAGCTCATCATTTAGAAGTTTCACATGAGTCACATGCTAATTTTGCTAGCCTCACTATCAAATGTGCATGCTTATATGTGCGTGGGTGATTAAGAGCATGGGGAATTTACTGTCAATGTCTTTTCGAACCACACCCATGTCATTTTAAAAAGTGTACTCTCCATGTTATGAAAAAGAACTTGTTTTGTTAGACCAGCTTCAGTTCTTCTCTTTTCTGAGTAACGTGTACTAGACTCTTTCTAATTATTTTGAATCTGGAAGTTCAATATACATAATATCTGCTATTCGCTAATATCTGTTTACAGCAGGGACACAATTTTTGCTCATTTCAAATTGGTGCTATTTTAGCTAGTGTGGACACATATAGTACTAATAGAGGTAAGAAAGTGCTTAGCATGAACAATACTACGATCGACTTCTGCAGGAATCCCAGCTCAAATAATGTCACTGAAGGATACTGGAAACTCGACAGTCAAGAAGCATTCTATGGCCAAGTGACTGCACCCTTTCTGTTGTTCATCCTAATATTGGGATTACCATGGAACATCATCGTTGTGATTACAATCATAAAGGAAAAGTTGTATCGTCAGCCTACCATCATGCTGCTACTCAACCTAGTGCTGATGGACATCATGATAACTTTAATTCATTTTCCAAGCTTCACAATTACTAGAATTGTCGGTGAATTTATATTTGGGAGCACTGACGTAATGCGTTGTTTGGCCTGCAGATTTGAAGTTTTTATTCGAGTAGGCCTAATATTGGATTCTCTCTTTGTGGTTGCTCTGATCTCCATTGACAGGTTTCTATTCATATACAAGCCTCTCTTTTATGAGCAAAAGGCCAACAAACGATGGATATTAGCGAGTATTTTTTCAACAACCTTGTTGAGCATTGCTATTGGCTTGATACCTTTAATCCATCGAGAAACAGTAACTTACACTGCAGATCAGTTATGCTTAATTAATTTTGAAATACTTTGGTTTAGAATAGTACTGGTTACAGTTTCCTGCATAACTCTAACAGTCATTATTCTCTGCAATATCTGTGTTATCTGTATAGCCCTGAAGAATATCAAACAGGTGTACAAAATTAGGAACTCATTATCTAACATGGAGAGGAGGAAGTCATACATTCAAGAACTGAGTGAAAGAGTCAAAGAAGAACGTTACAAAAAGCAACTTCATCTATTCCGTGTTTTTGGCAGTTTACTTCTCTCAAATGCTATATGCTGGTTTCCATTGATAGTAGTAAATATACTAGTTATATCAAAGGTAAATTATCCCTTTGGCATCCTGCCTTTTTCTTTAGTTATGTTTCTGAGTCAAGTAGCCATCCACCCTTTCTTAGAGACCATCTTGATTGCTGACGTGAGGGTGCCACTGAAGAAGATGGTTACATGTGGCCTTCTTAAGAAAAATAAAGATAACCTTGATATAACAAAGGAACAAACCTGTTCCTACTCTCTTTGCTGTAGATCAGCAGAGATATATGAGGATAACAACTGCAGTTGTAGATTCATGTTCAAGGTGATTGATGCTGCAGTGTTACCAAAAGACAACTCAATCAACAATAGAGCAAGCATACATGGAACTGGAGGAAGATCAGCTAATGATAACAGCCACTCTTCTGATGGTCACATTTTATGACTTTTCAATGTTGAAAAGGAATTTGAGAAACATGCCACATCCACTCAGAAATAGCCACTAAAGTACACTAGAAAATCACCATCTTTACATAATATATCATAATAATGTATATATGCTACATGTATACTATACTACTACATACAAAGTTTAGGATTACCTTATTGAGTCGAATTCAACCATATGCGTTGTTCATTTACTAATAATGTTAAAATATATTTTTGTCCTAGCTCTTATATTAATGAATCTTACATAGAAAATGCAAATTTTTTGGTAAAGGATGAATAAGTTGGAAAGGGTCATCGACTGCGCAGGGCAATAGGATTGGCAGCTAATCCTTTTTCAGCAATTCCAAGTCGTTGAAAAAGGTGCCTTGCAGTTTGTCCAAGTGTACCCTTGGAGATGGCCCATGCTAGTGATAGCTGCCAGGCTACAACTCCCAGTGATTTCATACCCTGGGGGACAAAGAGTATGCTGTCAGAGCGACAGGCTCCTATCCATCTGGTCCTACCACATATAAAAGGATCTGGTGTGGCATGAACCCAAGTGTTAAGATTTAAACCTTCAACCAGATGGATTTTTGGGTGGGTAACTTCAGTACATGTACTACAGACATCTCATGCTCGCACTAGATTTACAAACACTTGGCAGAGAAATAACAAACTCACCAAAATTTAATATCAAGGAACAACCAAGGTCAAGGATAAAAAAATTATATGAATGCAACCCAAGGTTACTTGAAGGTAGCTAAATTTTAATATTATATTTAAACATTTATATCTTTGTTTTTTTCCTCTCTCCCTCATACAAATAATTATTAGACAGAAGCACTGCAGACTACGGATGCACCCCAGACATTGCTGTAAGATATTTCAGCATTTCTAAATAGGATAGATATGGTATATCCAGGTGTGCAGATTACACTGCTAGACTGCACTGTCCAACAACAAACCAAACTAGTCTCCCACAGCTTCACTTCCAACACCTATGTTGAGTCAGTTGAGTCAGTTGACATATGTACTGTCACTGATGTAGCCTACCATGAGGACAGAAGGTATTTGCTAATAGATTAAAAAAACGTAATAATTTGATTTGATGAATATAGATAACATAATTATATGTTATATTTATGTCTTGTAGGCTATGATGAAAGAGCCACTCCTACAATAAGGGGCACAGTGACTGACTCACCATTCCCACAACAGACTCTATCTCCCACAGCTCCACTTCAAAAACCATCAATGTTGCATTCCAAAGAAGGAGAAGTCAGCTGTAGCACCAAAGTTACCTCCCAAGAAGAGGACACAACTTATTCAGGATACACATACATAATAATTTAATTTTATTGTATATAACATCATTTGATGCTAAATAAATCTACTTATAAGCCTCATAGGCTATGATAAAAGTGATGGAAGAGACCCGCCTACATTTGGAGGACAGACACTGACCCCTGCCCCCTCTGCCACTAGGGGTCCTGCATCATAGTGAAACAACCTAGCTGTCGAAGTGGGTCCTCCTCTCCAAGCATGACCACAATTATCAAATGATATAGGAAAGTTTTTTAGGGTGCTTCAGCTGCTTGGGACATGGACGTACCCTCTGTATCTACAGCAGAAACTTGGCAGATGTGAGTGAGGTTATGCCAGAGTGCATATTGCAGGTAATACCTTTGTACAACCATGAAGTATTCCCTTTGGGGATGTGAGGTGAAGGTTTACAAACTCTGAGGGTATTTCTTACAGAGATTTCTAACCATCTCTTTACATAACGTAATACTGCTAAATATAACTTTTATGAAATTCTTCATATTTAGAAGTAATAGTAATGTCAAGTAATGTTACAATAAATCTGGTTATTTAGCACTCCAGTGTATGTCCACATCTGCCTAGTGCAAAACAGTGAATAAGCACTTGCAAAAAGTTTCTAAGAAACACACACCAATTCATTCTACTACCTAAATTACAAGAATACTGCACATTATTATCTTTTGTGTGTGGCAAAAAATGGAGATGTTACACAAGCCAGAGAAGGGAGTCAGTAGCCATCTTGAGCTAGTTTGTTGGGATGACTTGCAAATACACTAGCTATACCTTCAATAGATTGCAAATGAGTAGCAGCTACACAGTATTTCACAAGTTCTTCAAAGGTTGCCTCCAATACACACAGAGCCAATACACTTGGAGGCAAATGCTTCACAGAGATACCATGTGCACTTAACCAAGATGACTCATGACAGCAAAGGCAGTGCCAAACAGGTTATAGATGATAATAGTGCTTACCAAGTTTCAATAGATAAAATACAACACCATAGCATGTGTTTGCTTACCCAGTCCATACAAGCATGATTCATTCTCAATCTGAAGGTGGTAACAAAGTGAATGCATTTTGGTACATTAAGTTAGCTGTTGGTGATTGAACGATTCGATCCCAAAGGTGTACCGACACTGCAGTACAATTCCGCATATTTGAAAATAAACAGAGCAGAAAGACCCTATTCAAAAGCCTGGACTGCAGCTGGGTTGGGGAGGATAATTTTTGTTTGCAAATAAAGCAGGCTCTTTGTAGCCCGAATCTGGATAACAGGCTGAATGGTCTCCCTGTTAAACAAAACAACTACCTTGCATTATTTATAAATACCTGATAATGATTGACAATGTTCAGAATGGTGTCTCTAAGTTGTTATGGAGACTGAGCCAGTTCTTCATGCAATAGTACAAGTGTACTTTTGTGATGCATTCTAATAGCATTAGGTGATACAATGATAATCATCAAAACTGTTGGCTTACGTCTGTCTGTAAGTTCTCCAAACCAACTTTAAACTTCTGCCCTGACCAGTCCTCATGCTATCTTCTTTATATGTTTTACTACATTAATTGTGCCTAGCATTATTCTCAATCACTTCAAACCACAGTAGTATATAATTATATATATATATATTGTATAGGTCCATCAATGCATATAGAGATAAATTTAAAAAAAATTGCCTAGACCTGTACCCTGCCAAGTGTCATAGCAGTACAATACATTTGGGTCACTGGTTAAGTACTTCATAATCCCAACTTGGTAATCATGAGCAACATCACTGATATGTAATTCTAAACAAACTGTATATGAACAGAGAAACATATACTGACACATTAATAGTAAATTTTACCATAACCATGGCAAAACTAGTTAGAAGTAAGCCACCCTACTCTCTCTATCTCCCCCTTGCCCCTAAAATTCAGTTTATTTATTACAGTCTTTTTGAAAGGACTGATTACTGGAAGCAGGAAGTGAAAAATGAGTAGGACTGCGAGGAGAAAGTTAGAGCATAAAAGAGGTCATAAGAATTTAATAACACTTTTACTGTTCTCCTCCCTTCTTAAATAGCTTTGTAGCTGACTATGACAACCAAATATCAATTATTCTAGAGAGTGATTTCAATTCCAGTTGTTCTTAGGTGTGCCCCTTCACTTTCTTCCCTGCACCCCAGAAAGAGAAAAAAAGAAGAGTGCTATAAGATTCTGAGGATTCTGGGCAATTCTAATTAATTAGCACATGCACATAATATTCTAGACAATTTACAACCACATTATTGTACTTGCTACAGAATATTCCAGACTAATTAATATAGCTACATGGCCACAGAACATTCTAGACTAATTAAGACAGCTACATGACCACAGAACATTCTAGACTCTTCACAATTCAGAATGAAAACTGCAAACTGGTGGGCTTGTAGCAATGTGTAACTGAGCAAGAGAGATACAAATTGAAATGGACCTAATGGCTGCTCTAGTTCAATTTAATTACTGTGGTGTTTTACCACAACGAATTGCTCTAGCTAATCAAGAATACTGATAAAGATTCTCAATTACTATTCTGTAAAACATGCACTTGTAAATACTACAGACCTTGGGGATCCCAACAATGGTGAAGCTTACACAACTAGGCATGATCACAAAATGCATGAAATATCATAACTATATTTTTTATTACCGTGGTTCTACTAAATTCGTCCAGACTAATTTAAAATGTACTGTAACGTTTCAGCACCACAATCAGGAGGTTAACATGCCCTAATGGATATCACAATTCGGGTGTGTCTGAAGGTTGTGATGATGGAATTGTATCAGCTTCTGGTTCAGTTTCAGATCTGGTGTCAGATCCCAGGGTTTCTCAATAGTGCAGACATGCTCGACTTGGAATTGTACTGATTGGAGTGGTGGAATCAAATATCTTGAGTTGGTCCATATATCCCTTCCAAGTTCCATAACCATCCCTTTTGATCAGATAGGATACTGAACATTGCTTCGCTTCTATTACTCCTGGTATAACTTGATCCCCAACTGCAAAATATCTCCATCTTGGCACAATGATCCTGTTGAATGATTTCTGAGGTTTGCTTAGTGACTATCTGCCCTTGTACTTCAGGTCTCAAGAAATTTACATTGTGCACAACTGTCACAACATATAGTATAGGGTAACTCATTCAGTGTAGCATGTTGCATTGTCCTGACAGTAAAACAATCTGCTGCACTAGCAGTCTTCCATCGTTTCTTCCTGCTCTAATTGAGTTATTAAAGTTCTGAATAGAGCATTCACCAATACGATGGAGGTGCGATAAGGAGAAATGTGCAGAGCGATGTTTGATATCACTAGTCAACATGAACTGAGTAAATTTAGTTGCGTCAAATTATGGACGGTTGTCCAAAACAACATGTCATGGAATGCCATGAGCAGCATATAGGTGAAGCAAAAATAATCATGGACTAATTTGAGTGAGCATCAACCAGAACCAATAACATTCTGTTGAGGAAAGGGAAAAATCTATGTGGACATGGTTGAATCAAGGATGCAAAGGTGCAGGATGAGGTAATGCTTTTAATGTTTGACATTGCTGACATGTTTTGACAAATTTCTCAAAAGCACAATCAAGACCAAATCATCATCGTTAGCTTCTAGCAAAAGACTTCACTCTAATCATCACTGGATGATTTCAATGAAGTACATGTAGAACTCTTAGACATCCACCTTCCACCGTTAGCTTAGTGTAAAAGACTTCCAATGATTAAAGGCACTGTTGTGGCCATCCCAGTTTGGTATTTTGTAGCACTTTACTCCAAATTGGGGCACTTCTCATGGCTGTTTCTACTTCCTGAGTGGTCACTAGAGCCGAGAAGATGCTAATTTCCCTCACTTCTCCCAGTTCTTCACTTACTCTCTTCAGAGCCAATCGATACAGGCCATCAGTGTTGGTGTGGTCCTTGGGTTTGAACTCAATCTTATCGTGATAATCAGGGAAATATAATGCCCAGATTTCAAAGTGTGCAGCTGCCAATAATGGTATGCCAAAAATTACCAGCAACAGCTTGTGCTCTTTTACTAGACAACCTTTCTCATGTATACTGCCATTGGTGGATAATTTGACACCATAGATCAAGGCAAGAAACTCTTTTTCAATTTGTGAGTTATTTTGCTGACCAGTAGAGAGTGTCTGGGAAGCAAAAGCAATTGCATGTTGTTCACTGCCATCAGCCTTTATGTCTGAAATTCTAATCTGTACTGAAGCATCAGTTAGTTTCACTGGTAATTCAGGGTTGTAATGAACTACATTCTATATTTGTCTTAATTTTTGAATTTAATTTTTATAGTGTGAACCTTGAATTACTGGGGGGGGGGGGGGGGGGGGGGGAATGCAAGGAAAAAGGGGGATAGGGATAAATGATTATGCTTGGTAACAAAATTGTAGCCTTGAATACCTACAGATAGACAGAGGAATACATTATGGCTACTGACTTTGCATTAAAGCCAACCCACAGAATTTTCCAACATTGGTTGGGATTTTCTTTTATATAATTGTGTAGTGAGTAGTGAAATATAGGGGGGAAATGGGTGACTGGGAGGGAGAGATGGAAAAATTGAATGGTTCCAGACAAGGGATCTTAGTACCAAGCAAACGGAGTGGGAGGGGAGGAGACTAAATGATTGCACTCCACATGGGATACCACTCAGGATGTGGCATCCATGGCCTCTAATGTCATATATATATACACATATGGACATATAGATCCATTATGAGCATTGCTGTTTTTTAATTTTAATTGTCTGAAGCTGTCACAGAACTTCCTGATGTTATAGGGGGGTAAATGATATTTAAAACCTTAAAAAATTTAATTTAAAATTGGGGATTGGGGTGGGGGTGGGTGGGTGGGGGGGAGGGGAGAAAATAAAGAAAGGGTGAAGTGAAAAGTTGAAAATAGTGAATGATTCCACTCAAGATTGAACATTGGACTTTTTTTAAATTACAATCTTAATGACTTTCTCGATAAGCAACTTATAATTTGTTACTAGATATTTCCGATAGATAGTTAGCTTTTATTAGAGATATCGAATTATTGTATTTTAAAGACAGAATGTCTAGCCAAAATATTGTATAACAATTTATAAGTTGATTATAGAGAAATTTATTACATTTTACTTTGTCGATTGAAAGTTCGCTGAAAAAATTATTACTGAGAAAGTCATTATGTTGTACTTTGTTGATTCAAAGTTCGCTGAGAGTTATTACTATTATTAATAATATCCTTCTCAATATAATCATTATAATTATTCTCTTACGTTTCGACCAGATGCTCTAGCCTTCATCAGGAATAATTATTACAATTTGAAGTAGTTATTGTTAATCAACTGAGAATTTATTAAGATTTTTTTACTATTATTATACTATTATTATTACTATTATTATTACTATTATTACTATTATTATTATTACTATTATTATTACTATTGTTGTTATTTTGTTGTTGTTGTTATTATTATTATTATTACTATTATTATTACTATTACTACTATTACTGTTGTTGTTGTTATTTTTGTTATTTTTATTGTTCTTGTTGTTGTTATTACTACTATTATTACAATTATTATTATTATTACTACTGTTATTATTGTTACCTTATAACTGTTATTATTATTACCATTTTATTATTACTTTTATTATTATTACCATTATCCATTTTTATTATTACTGTTATTATTATTGCTGTTATTATTATTACTGTTATTGTTATTGTGTTATAATTATAACTATTATTACTACCATTATTATATAGTAGATGACAGAAAAAGAAAAATTGAAAATATTCATTAATTATAATGACAAAAATATAAGTGAAAATAGTAACCATTGTTAAACCAGAGGACACTGAAGAGAACAAGTTGCCAAAACTGCTGCTGTGTTACCATGCTGCATGGCAACAGACAGCCTCTGCAGCAAGAAATGGTGTGAAAGATGTACTCTGGTCTCCTCCTGAACTAGGCAACATAGCACAGCCAAAAAAAAAGAGGGCGGGCCTCGGGGTCAAAAACCCAGAGGTCTTGAAGCCCCCTGGCATAAAATGATATGTGGCCGAGATATTTAATTATTACTCATCATTATTACTATTATTATTATTACTATTATTATATTTATTGTTAATATTAAAACAGCAAATACTATTATTAATAACATTATTATTACTGTTATTATTAAGTTGATAATGATAATGATTTACCTTGGCATATGCTGCTAACTGAAACATGTATCCATGATTTTTATTTTTATTTGTGTACAAATTTCCCTTATTTGATATGTGCGAGAAATTTATTGGTATATAAAATATTACATCTTCTTAGTACTGGTGATTGTGTAGTCACTAGTATAAACAGAGCTAAACCATTATTACATTATATTTGACTGTTTTGCACAAAAAAACAGCCATGTGGCAAATTTTGAAGAAAAAACTCAGACATAATATAATAGGCAACTATGTCATCTGATTGATAAATCCAGTTAATCTAGTACATAATGTTATAACTTCTGAAAGTACTTCCTTTGTCTATCATCAATTATATCTTTTCTCATGAGGTAGAGGTATGTGCTCACCTCACCCTCTATTGGACTAATAGGATAAATAATTGTTTTTTTATGAAGTTTTAGTTTGTACAGTAAGAGGCTAGATATCTGAACATCACTTATCTGAATGCGCCAGTCAACCAAATGCACAAGAAGATGATTGCACGCAGAAATATTCACAAAATTTGGTGTACATTTTTCAATTTTCCCGCATATAATGGACATTATACCATTTACCTAACCTGGAAACTTGTCCAGAAGTTTCCTTCAATTATTTTCACTCCATATCAAATGAGAGAGCATGGTAAGACATATTCAAAAGAGATAAAAACTTGCTTAATACGTGTGTTATGATCAAGAATAGGAGAAGTTTAAATAGAGTAGTGGGGGAATGCACTGTTGGAAAGTCTAAAGCAGATTTTCCATGAATTTATGATTAGCAAGGACAAGCTGAAAAACTGAAGTTCAGTAACCTGAACACTTCAATTATCTGAACACCCTCTATCACACATGTTTGTATAAGTGGCCACCTACTGTATCTGTAGGTACTCTGATAGCACCATAAATGGCAAGTATTTGATGACCCAAGGTAACCGGTATACAAGCCAGCACTACTCTGCATAATTATTACCAGGCACACAGAATGGGCTACCTGCTGAGGCCAAAATTATTCAAAATAGATAAACTTATGATGTTTAAAAAAACACACAAATACGGTTGAGTCCTCCCTTACCAAGTGCTAGTATTGACAAACACAAGGCAGGATAAACAAACAACCCCTGCAAGATCTACAGAAGAATTCTGGTTAAAAAAATTCCATTACATTTTGCATGGGAAAGTTTCATTTGGCAAACATTCCATAAATTTGGTAAGATTACACTGACTAGTCTCGATTATTGCACTTATTTTCCCGTTACCATAATTTTTTATTATCTGCACAGTTGGTAAGAGAAAGATTCTTCTGATGTGTCCTGTGGCTAATAAGTGACAAAATTGGTTTGAAAATAATTGTTGTCTTCTACAAAAAATTATTCAAAATCTCCAAAAATGGTCAGGTTTTTCTCACTAATGTCCTCATTGTTATTTCTAGATTTGAAATTCAAGCCCCCCCCCACTTATTCTCCTCCTTCAAACCCAAGTTCCCAATTAGTTGCCACTTGTCCTGCTAGAAATCCAAACTCCTCTCACAGAAGACATCAACTGTGATGTTGTATACTAAAGCTTCATGGAGAATTCTTTGGTCTCACGCCAGATGTAACAGATCCACATGCCTTCCTTTCTTGCCTCATGAGTAACATGGCCCAACTGGGCCCAACTACAACCCAGCATCAAAATATCTCAAACAGACCCTTTCACATCCCTTGCAAGTTGATGGAGTGCATACATGTCTTCATGCATCTGGTCTATCACCATTTCCTCAACCCACACCAGATATTCAAGTAGTTCAAACTTACGAGGCCAGTCTTCCAGTCTTAAGTAAAATAACTCCATACAAAGAAAATCTTTCAAGCTATCCTTTCATTGAAATTTTAAATTTTCACATAATATTGAGAAGCATGTCCAATCTAAAATAATAGCATCTTTTTCAATGCATTGAAGTTCAATGACAAAAATGGCCTGTATATTTGAGGTTTCTCTTGTGTGTGGCAGTGAACAGATTTCTAATGGTGCAAATGTTGCCATATAGTGGCCAAATATAACAATGTTTAAGAATATAACCAGACATAGAAAGTTCTTATTTCAAGCATTATGCTACGTGATAACTGGTTTAGGACATCCTTGAATAGAGCTATTATTGAATACAAGAACAGGATACCTCACTTACTGGAGAGAAAGTTTTTGAGAAATGAATCCTCAAAAATCGGCATCATGATTATTGCATCTTTTTTAATTCTTTGCTGTTGTGGAGTTTTTCACCATCTCATAGACAATAATATATATGCAACAAGAGTTGGAATTGAGGTGGAGAAATTGTGTCTCATCAGCTCCAATACATGTTGTATTAAACCGGAATGTTTAAATTACTATTATAGAGGAAGTGATTAACTACCTACATGTTACATGTGTCTGTTTGTCCTAGCTTCTTACATTTAGTAGTCAGATTATCCTTTGAAAAGTCTTTAATCCACTTAGGAATAAAGTGGCATGGAAGGCTAGTGTTTGTTTTGCGTCTAGCAATTATGGTTATGTCATGTATGTCAACAGTATGAATGACCAGCTCATCATTTATTGTCATTGGTATGGTGGGTTTAGTTCCTATCAGTTTTCTTATCTCTACTGATTTTGTTCATTAATCGGCTAGGCATAATTAGGAGTTCTGCCTGCCCTCAGGATGAGCCTTTACACAGCTAAAATTGTATGTTGAGACATCTAATTCGCCATTAATCATTTTCGTCCCTTCATTGAGGATCAACCGTTAAGATTTATACCGACCATAAACCACTCACTTTCACGCTTGCTAGCAAGTTAGAGAAATTGTTGCCATGGTAGCTTAAACACTTTTCATATATCTCAGAGTTTAAACACACCTCCTTCATGTACAAGGAAAAAGTAATGTGTTGGCGGACGCACTCTCACACTTAAAATGGGATGAAGTTCAGTCAGGTAAAAAAATTCCAGATTTTGACCCAATCCATGTTATTACAAATCCAGGACTCTCATGCCCACGTGAGTGTGCTCATGTCTGTAGACTTGAAGTGGTCATAACTGGTTTTAATGAACTGTAAGAGGAATGAGAAAATAAATGCATACTGCCATTGTTCCGCAAACATATTGTTGTGAACTGTATGATCACAAAGAAGGAAAACTCCGTGTTGGGCAATGCAATGTTTTGTACTACTCCCTCTACTAGTCAACATCATCATATTTTTATGCCACATGATTTCGTACCACAAGCACTGTCCTTTGGAAACAAAAGAACATGTCTGAGACTTTGTCTAGATGGCTATTGTTTTCAGTTATAGTTTTGTTTATATAGTTTGGCTTTTGCTGGATCAACCAGTCAATGAATGGCATCTCAAAGTGTTGTATGGCAGGTGAGGTGAGCTTCTTTAAGATTCCCACTGTTGTACGTATGCCAGAATGCCAGAAAAAGTGCATGAATCCTATGCTAATGTGACCTCAGAGAGATTTGAATATCATATGAACAAATAGTCCTGCACCAGATGGTAGACTGACCAAAAAGTTCACATGAAAGATGGAGATTCGTATTCAAGATAGTCAACATGTGTTCAGCATTCCCACTAAATACATAATTTATTGCTCACAAATTATGCATGGAAGCGGAGATAGATGGATAGACAAGACATATATTATTTGTGAAATGAAACAAAAACTTACAAGTAGAGACTATAAACATTTTCTTTTGTGACCCTTTACCTATTTAATTATAATAATACAGACTTTTTTTAAAAGGCAGTAGAATGTTTGACTTTGGACTAAATATTTGTGAATTACATTGGTAATTTTTGTTTCGTTTATTTTTTATTTGTCACAATATATCCTCTCATATCAAAATGTATGGGTTCCAATTCCTGTTAGTCCAACGTGAAATTTCTGATATGCTATATAAGGACATGTATTAGGTAAAGTTCCAAAGTCAGGAACATATGCACAGTACAATGTACAGATTGTGAATGAGTTATGCCAAGGTCTAACGTATATATTTAAACTTTTTATCCTACTTCTACTCATTTTCATAAGCAAGTAGCTGTTCATTACCTGCAAGAAATTCCTCAGTATAATTATTACACCAGATCTGACTTACAAAGTATAGATTTTATTTTTCAGTATGTTTATTACGAAGTAGATACAAGTGCCTATAATTATATTCATACCTACACACAGACTCATACATCTTAAAGAGTAACTGGTTTTGTTGGAGGTCTGTTCTGCTAACTATAGTCACAAGAGTAAAATTCTGAGAAAACCAACTGATAACTTCTTGCAATGAGAGGATGCAGCTGCTTGCTGAATAAGCTCATGTAGACTCAATATTGTTAAGCTTTAGTTGAATATGCTAAGGATTTCCTATAATCTATGGTGCATTTATTTTTTCTGTCTATTATTGTTTCAATTATATTTTAGACTTCCTATCTTTCATGAAAATTAGCACTTCAATACCAAAGAGGTAGCTATGATTATACAGTAAGATATTGGATGATTCTAGATAATGATTTGTCCAGATTTGTCCAGCTGCTCCATAAACAATGAAAATACCTTCAGCTTCTTATAATATTCCAAGAAGGCTCAGACATCTCCCTTGGTCATGTGTTGCTCAAAGTTGTTCACTACTATGGCCTACATCTCCTCCGGTTTAACAAGGCCACTACCCACTTGATGCTCCAGGTAGGTGCAGTGAGCTGCTCTAAACAGGCACTTGTCTGCTCTCAGCAATATCCAGCATCCTTCAGATGGCTTAGCACTACACTTAAATATTCTACGTGTTTAGGCCACTTCTCCAAGTAGACTGCATTAGCATCAGGATATGTTGCTGCATAGTTCCACAACTGTCTATTGACCAGTCTCTGGAAGTCGTTGGTGCATCTTTTAACCCAAAGAGCATCAGGTTAAATTGGAATTTCCCAAAGGGTCTCAGGAAGGCTGTCCTCTCCATATCCTGTTGATTCAGGGGCACCTGATAGTCTCCCATAATCATATCTGCCTTGTAATTTAATTAGCCCCACTTATCCTGTGGATTAATTTCACTTTTTGTATGTGAAGAGTAACAATAGTAACATGACATCCTAATTTTTACGTCCTTATTCTGTCTTCTGGAGCATGGCTTTCAATGTGCTGTGCCAATGCTCTGGCATCCCACCAGTTTCGATGTCAAGTTAGACTCGTAGTCAGAGAGACTGCTATGAACTTAGATTTTAGATTATGGTAAAATGAATACATTTTCATTTCACAGGAAATAATCACCAAATTAATAAAAAGGCTTCTGTGCACACTGTGCTGACCCAGTAGTTTCCCATGAATGCTCAGTTTAGCTTTATCATTCTGGAAATGATGATGACTGCAGCCTGCACTAGCTGAAGAGGAGAAATGTATGTGTGTTTGTGTGTGGCAAGTGTTACCTTTTATTATTATAATCATTGTACATTTAATAGTCCTAATGTATAACACTAGAGAGGAGAGAGGTGAGGCCCATGCATGATGGTTTCGACAATAAATCTGGAATTAGGACCATCGAATCAGCTAAAAAAACCTGGCTATTTCTAGCCATGTCTCTGAGACAGTTTGTGAATTGACTTGTTATCACAGATAATCCAGGTAGTTACATGTTTCGTGTTCAAGACCAATCATATTATTAGTTTGTTTTTTATTGCCTTCATTGCCAGTTAGCACTTGGCATCATCCATCATCGAGGAACTTCCTTATGCTTAGTTACGGCTTCTACACTCCATCTGTCCATGTTTCGGCAAAGGAAGGATCATCACATTAGTTTGCCATTATAACTAAACCTTGAAAATTGAAAATTGCCTTTGAGATTTAGAAGATTCATATGGACACTAGAGTGTCATTATATACAATGGAGCTCTTGAGATAGCTTTGCGAAAGCTATAGCTGCAAACCTCATCTGTATCTATAACTACTGCATTGCACTAGGCATGATCAAAAGAAAGAAATCATCAGATTAACCAATAACTTTCTCAACCCCCACAGCTTGAGCTATGCAACTTACTTTATTGTGGTTATCAATAGCGATTTTTTCTCTAGAGTGATGTGTGAAAGCTATAGCAACAAACCATAGCTCTATTAGCAGCTGCACTGGTCCGAGCTAGGACCAAATATGGAAGTCTACTGATAAAAAACTACAACACTAGCTGCTCGGCTATGGAGGTGTCATTAGTGCAGAGATATTTTTGGAGAAGATCAGCTAGATCTTTCGTTAGAATGAATAGACTTCAGAATAGGGGAGAGAGAGAAATGTGAAAGCATGGTTCTGAAACAGCAGAACAAAGGTTTGAAAGGAAAAAAATAGCAAGTGATATAAAAAGCACAGGAGAAGCACAGCATCCCATGATTGAGAAGCTTCCTTAGGCTCAGTTAAGCATCTATATACACTCTCTGTTTCTATGAATGAATCTTGAACTTTTATTCTGACACTCTATCTATGAACAGGTTTGCTAACCTGGGAATAAGCATCATGGTTATGGAAATGTTTGTGATGCTCTATGAGCCGTTGTCCCATATGTTACTTCCACATAAGAGGCCTACAGCTATACTTGGCATAGAATAGTATACCTAGGGACCTATGCTTGGGATTAGGGCAACAATGCTAAGAATTAAAGTTTTGTCATATTGGGAATCTTGCTAAAAGTAATTGTGCACCATCATCACACCTTTGTTCACTACACAATGACTTTCATTCGTTTCTGTCAGTACAATGGTAAGGTGTATCTCCCAATACCCTTTCAATCAAAGGCTGGTGCCAATATGCTTAAATGCTGTGGAGAGAACACTGGGATGATCATGAGATAACTTGAGCGTATGTCTTAAATTATTCGATAGTGTACAAGACCAAAAGTCAAGTTATACCTGTCGTGTATTGGAAACTGTGCTATTTATCCTCCTCTTAGGCCCACATGCATTAGAGTGAATGGATGGACTACTAAAAAGAACAGTGAAAGAACTAACATTCATATCCACAACTCTGAAGGATTCATATCTGATATCATGTCCCACAAAATTAGTTATAATCACTTCTCAATAATCAACTTCAAATTGTATTCACTCGACGTATCAACTATTATGCTCTAGCCTTCATCAGGCTATAATTATAGTCATAAGTTCTTTTCTTTTTTTACATATGCCCACTTTTGAGAAATTATTACAAAAATCTTTTCCTGCTCTTTCTTTAGTAGAATTTTTGTTAAGTTCAACTATGCTGGGTATATCAGTCAGAATGTTGGAAAACTCAACATTTTTATGTTGATCTTTATATTCATGCAATGGGCTTTTCTACTGCATTAATTAATCTTCTGTGGTTGCTAAATGTAATGTCTAAGTTGGAAGTTGTTATAATTATTCTTGAGTTATGCAGATTCGTGTGAAACCACCCCAGTTCACAGATGACTTTACCTAGGTTGCAGATATAAGATTATACTAATTCAAATCACAAACAATTGTCAACATTTTGTTACCAAATTGTAAAAGTTATGAAGTAACAAAATCTCAACTTAATTAAGTGTTATTGAATGTCTTTTAGTAATTTTTGTGCATTTGCTGAATCTGAAAATGGATTAGCAATTGCAATGCATTTTACATTACGTTACGTTAGTCATACTGAAGCTACACAGTAATTTTTTACCCTGCTGAAGCTGAAGTTTGGAAATAATTTTTGTTTCTAAACACACTATATAGAATCTGATGATGAACAAAACCAACCAGTACACCTGAAGAAGATATGATTCAGACATTGTAAGGAAGTTGTACACCCTTCCAACATTTTTGCATCTGTATTGTGTGAATATCTTGTTCTTAAGGCACTTACATAGTCGAAACAAAATATCAAAAAGACCTTTTCAACAGGAAAAAATATGCACAAAATATGATTTTTTAAATCTTCATAGTTTCCCATGGATTCACTTCTGTTTCTCTGATCCACTTCTACTTTTAAGGGGGGAAATAATGTAAAAAAATACACCTCAACAATACCAATCATAACTTCCACCCACTACTAGGCCCTGGCGGATTATGCTCGAATTTCTGCCTATTTTTCTTTCCTTTTATGAAATTATGCTCATAATATTCACCTATTTTTCTTTTCAATATACCTCTTTTTTCAATTATGCTTTGACAAACAATTGTTACATCATTTAAAAAGAGAATATAGGCAATCAAGGATTCAAGATTCGAGACATTTTAACAGTTACAATTATCTATAGACTATAGTTGTACTGTAACATAACAGAAAGTTGTAAGTAATCATCCAAATAAGTTTCTTGCTTCGTAGAAAAGGTATTGCTCAAAATTGAGAATGCACGTTCAGCTGCAGCTGACGAAGACTGCACCAATAAGACTAATCTACACGTGCGAGTCCAGTTAGGCAATCTACCATTCTCCTCATGGCACTTCCACCACTCAATGGGGTCTACACTATCCGAAACATCCTCAGCTGCTGCAAGATATTCAGGTAGCTCAGACTTTAAGCCATTAATCATCTTCTGTTTTCAAGAATGGGAAGACAGTAAGTGAATCAATATCAACAGCAGTTGGCTTGAGTTCATTCACTTTTGAAGGTGAAAAGTAACGTGCTGCCTTAAAGGCAAGTACAATAAGCCTGAGATATCTGTCAAACTTCTCCTTTACGAGTAGGCAGGGAGACAACAAGCTTTGGCGTAAGCTATCAGTTGGCACTCACGTGTAGAATTTCCTCCTGACAGATGCTTAGAGACTGCAGCCACATTTGGATAGTATTGTGACGAGACATGAGAATACAGAAGACTTAATCGCTGATAGGCAACTAACACTAATGGCCCATCACCTTCCAATGAGTATGTTGCCTTGACGAACGGTTCCATTGCATCTACTGTTATAGCGAGCTCCATTTTCAGTTTCCTACATGCTGCTTGATCGTCAATGATTTCCAGTAGTTTTCCAGTTGTATATGGAGGTAAATCACTGCCATGCAGAAAATCAGGCACATCTCCAAACATGTCATGCAATTTGTGGATAACTTCAACTCCACCATCTGGTTGCTGAATAGGTTGGAGTGGACAATCCAGTCTGTGTCTTCCATGCAAGCCTTGACTCCGGACTGTGAGTGAACAAGCCTTTATGAATACATCTAAGATAGGTGTTTTCATTCTTTCTCCAACATGATCCAGAGTGTGCGAAAAACAGCCGATATCCATTATCTTATTATAGATCACAGATTATGGTCCTCATTGCCACATCATTCACTGATGCACGGTCCCTCATTGCTGCTATAATCAAATTAGAAGCAATTGACAGCTCAGTTGACAAAGCAGTTATTAGTTCCCTAGCACATTCTTCTCCAGTGGCTAAAAGCATCAACTGACAAACACGCTGCTTGATAGCCCACTCTTTATCTATGTAACGTAGAACAATCACAAAGGCCTCACACAGGGTCGTTCCATCAAAAATGATTGCTACATGTCTCCCGCAAATATCTTGTTTCAGTTTACTGATTTCATCATGCAAGATGAATGGTATCAGACGACGAAGGTGTGATGAATCAGATAGGGTAAATGCATTTTCTTCAAGTAGGTCCCTATCCCTAAAGGCGTCTAACTTGCTGAGAGGAACACCTGCTTTTAGTAGAGCAGTCACTACATTCAATATGTACATACGGGTAGAATCGGGTAATGTTTCACCTGATGGATGAACTTCTTTATCAAATTGCCGGAGTGACCTCATTAAGCCTAATTGATGCTTTTCTTTCGATACCAGACGTTCCTTGCCCCTCACATGCTTCAGAGACTTGATATTAAACTCTAAGGAACTTTTCTTTACAGAGAGTTGTTCCTGGCAGCCTGAACAAAACAATTTGCCATTGCTCACTGTCAAAGGTTCATTTTTGTAAGCCTTCACTCTTTCAGCTGGAGAAACTGACTTAGGATCATTGTTTGTACAGCCTCTTCCTCTCTTCTTTCCTACAGGAGGAAGGTTGATGCCAATCTTCCTTTTTCTGGCTAATGCTGATGGCTGAGGAGGTTTAAGCAGATCTACAAGATTGGTGACTGGCAACTCTGTGTAGTCTGAGCTGGTACTTTCATTGATGTCACACACATTGTCAGTGTCTCCATCTAGTCCTGCCTCTATTGTCTCAGCTATATACGTCAGCTACAAATAGCTAGCTACAAACTCAACTGTTCAGTGCACAATGACTTGGCCATGTGGTCTGTACACAATAAAGTAATTAACTGCCAAGCAGACTAACCCTTTACCAGTAGACAATACTTGCTTGCAATGACTGTTGTGAAATGACTGTGGTTAATTACACAACTGGTACCAGCTAGAATCTTACCCATCCATATCCTGCGATGCTTGACTTGGCTAAGTGTGTCACAATTTCAATAAGTGAGACTTGAGAGGTGTGGATAAGCTGTTACTGTGATGCATTCAGTCACTCTTATGTCTAATCTAAGAAATTATTTCGATTTCTCCTGAAAGTCTGCCTATTTTTCGTGAATGTCTGCCTATTTTTCCTGAAAGCTTGCCTATTTTTCCAGCATTATTCTCAATTCTCTGAACCATCTATTTTCCCCAAAATTATGCTAGCATAATCCGCCACAGCCTACCCACTACACTCTATCAACATAATTTTTGTACCAACATGTAGCTTAGTAAATAAGATGTATTTAACTTTTGTCATAGATATTTTTTATGACAAAGTGTCAGCAACTTTTGCCCTGTCCATGAATTAAAAATCCATTAATAATGCTAAGTGGCTGTTAGATGGTTTATGGTAAGAGTACATGTAGTAGTTTCACCTAAACTATTTGAATCAGTATGATAATGCACCACAGGGAAGCATGCCACGTAACAGCCCTTACTGGTGGCCGGAAGTAAACCGGTCACCCCTTTCCAGTACAGCCTTAGCTCGGGGGCATACAAACCACATGCAGATATGCTGGTCTATACTCTCATAACACATAACAGTGAAAATAAATTACTTTAGATTAAAGAGCACACAATAAGCATTCTGGTGATATATAAATTATGGAGTTTGGGTGGGAAATTAGGGAGAAATTTGTGGAAATATGTGGAAATTCTTCTAATCTAACACTACGTGATTCTTCTTCATTCCTTGCTGGGTTTCTATGAAAATAGTGAGTGCAAAAGTTGTCGTAAGTGCATCATAGAATCTTCAAATGTTTTGAAACTTTGAATATGACTTCAATATGAGCAAATACACCAATTAAAATAGTTTGAAAAATTTGTTAAAAAAGTGAAAAATTAGACATTATTCCCCCCTTTTAAGATATGTTTACAATTTGGGCATAAGGGTGTTGGGTACGACTAAAGCAGTTTTTTCCTTCTATTGATGGATTCACCAATTGGTAAATGTACTTCATAGATTAAGAGCTCTTGAACTTTCTTTTGCCCACAGAGTGGCATGTGCAGTCTATACTAGATTACAAGTGTATCAGGTAGTACTGTTCCAATAGCTTTAAATGTTCTCAGTGTGCACACCTCTTACCGGATTTTTGAAAAATAGTGAATCGCAGTGCGATGTGCTGAAATTCCAGGCAAAGTTCCCACTCTGTTTGTATGCTCTCCACTCATCACTTCACACTTCACTGCCTGGCCAGACATGATGCTGTATTATAGACATGGCTTAGGCAAGATTGGGACAAAATTGGAGAAAATAATGACAAAGCTATACTAACCTGATAATGTTGGAGGGTCTAATTTATATGCAGTGCTGGAATGTTTTTTGGTGAGGACTTGTTGGCAAATGACGATATCACTTGAAATAATCAGTGTGAATATTGAGATGATTCCCCATAAGGTTTTACTCAATTATATGCTTTCACGATGTTTGTTTGCCCTTATGCATAACGAACCTTGGTACATATGAATTTGTGAGCTGCTAATAATTATTACTTATGTGAGATGGGTTTCTGAAAAATATCAAGTGTTTAAAAATCTGTTACGTCTCATTTTACTTGACAATCGTACAGCTGGAACTATCTACCCATCTCTAAGTAATTGTCACATAAAATTGGGTGCTTCATTTGGGTATTGCAGTAGTCTAGCCTATGATAGTGTACTGCCAAGGACTCACAACCTACAGGCGGGTCCATCCCTGACAGGTGACAACATGCAGATACCTGAGGCTAGCAGAGGCCAGAACAAGTCACTTAAATAGGTAGTGATAACACATCAGAGTTGCAGGGTAAACCTCAGACAATATAACTATCTCATTGGTTATATAAGTTCTACCTTATAAGATAATGTCAGGCTCAGGTATGCCAGCCTATTTAGAGGGAGCATATTGGTAGTCTGATAGAGCCCATGAATGTAAGAACTGGGAAGTGTTATATAATTATTGATTCTAGATTCGTACGAGTGAGCTCTCAACAAGTGAGGAGAGACAGTCACTGGTGTAGCTAGCTATAAGGTGGCAAAATTCTTCACAGACACAAAAATGGCATAATTATGTAAAATATTTAAGGACGAAAAATGCTGCATCAAATCCTGTGCATTTTATATCCGATTGTATTAATCTGTGCATGAATTAGCTGGACGAAACAAATGAATCAAAGTAGCATTGAATGTTGTAATGAATGTTATGTATATATATAGCTGGTTACATTTTCTCCAAAGAAAGACAGCAATAACAACATCCATATTAATTTTTTTTTCAGGACACTTGGACCTATCCATGGGACAATTGGTACTGGAGCAATTTAAGAGAGTATCAGTTTGTGAATAACCATGGAAAGTGCATCACATGGTATCGATGACTGTTTTAGACTTGATGGAATCTTTGCATTAAAATGTCAAAATTTATATTTTGCTTTCTCATCTCACATTTAGCACGTCTTAGTATCTTTCCCTATCATTTCAAGGAGAAAGTTAAAACATTGATGATGGCGTACAAATATAACATAACGAGCAATTCAGGCACTTGAGAGACAATGAACGGACTAAACATCAATTAAACTGGAAGATTCAGGTATGTGTTATCCACTAATTTTAACCAGGTAAAGACAACTACCAAAGTGAATTAATGATAAGCGTCTCAATATTCCCACAGTTCTGTTGAAGTTAATTTTAGAAGAGAGTCATCTTCAAGATGTCAAGAGTAACTTGGAGAAAAGAGTTTTGCAAGACAACTATCTCCTTATGAAAAGAAAATTTGGATATAATTATAGTAACAAGAGAAAGGTTGTTTCTTTGCCTCAGGAAATGTGCACCTTGTATAATAGTGACATTGATATGCCGAACTTTACATTACATTTGCAGGTATTACCTGATGTTATCAAAGTCTTACCTTCAGATGGGGGGGCTTTAGGTCAAACCACAAAAAACATGCCACGAAGTAAAAACCGTCATAACTTTTAGGTTTCTAGGGCTACAAATATAATTTTTGTGTCAAAAGATAGCCCTTTCTATGTGCTTTCAAGTGATATGTATAATAATATATTTACAGGTGTTTTTCTATCTAGATACCTGCAGCCATCAGACCTCCTCAAAATCACCATTCACAGCTTCCCATCTTGGATATTGCAAATGACTTCAAATTTGTTGTTTGTTTAGATAATGCATTACTCTTTGTAAGCAATGATCAGAATTTTTTTTTTAAATATTCCCACTGTTTGCTGGGTTCATATAGATGCCACGCCCACTAAGCAACATAACTTTTTATTATTATGAATTTAAAAAAAATTGACCGTTGAACACAAAGAGCAAAGAAAGAGCTTCAAAATGATATACAAGGTTTGAGAATTTTTTTTTTAACCTAGTTATGCTGTGAATGACGATTGGAAACCAGAATTTGACAAAAAGCCTTCTAAAGGGGGACATAGGGTATTTTTTACTGTCTTAAATATTACTTGTGGTTACAACTTTAGAGCTCGGTAGATTCTGAAAGCTTCATGGTATGGACTTGATATATAGCTCAAAAGATAGGTATCTCTGTGTGCTCTATTTTGATACTAAAATATGTTTCATAGGTATAACTATAGGCAAGTTACTAGACCCTAAAGTGGAGGGACCTAAAAAATCTGCATCCCAAAGTCTCCAACCAGAATGACTCCAGATTGCTAACTGCCAAAAAATTGAATTGGCTAGAGGAAGCCCTAGAGCATGCAATGACCTTTTTCATTAGGCGTTAAAAATTTATTACCTGGTCGAGCGCGCGGGTGGAAAATTGAGGGCGTTGCAATCAACGTCCCAATCAACGCCCTCAATTTTCCACCCGCGCGCTAGACCAGGTAATAAATTTTAAACGCCTAATGAAAAAGGTCTAGGGCTTCCTCTAGCCAATTTCATTTTTTTTTGCACTTAGCAATCTGGAGTTATTCTGGATGCAGGTTTTTGAGATCCCTCCACTTTAGGGTCTAGTAACTTGCCTATAGTTATACCTATGAAACATATTTTAGTATCAAAAGAGAGCACACAGAGAGACCTATCTTTTGAGCTATATATCAAGTCCATACCATGAAGTTTGCAGAATCTACGGAGCTCCAAAGTTGTAGCCCCAAGTTAAAATTAAAAATACCATCGAAACTCACCCTCCACAGATTGAATGGAGGTGTATGTACAAAAGTCACTATAAGTTGAGAATGGAGTATCCAATTCTTCTCAAATTTGGAATGCAGCAACTTACAGGTCCTGGCAACATATTTATGGGAAGGAAAAAAACCCCAAAAAACAAAAACAAAAAACATTTTTGGACCTAAAGCCCCGCCTTGTTCATGAAGTTACTATACAATTATGTTGTGTTCATCACATTCATTGCATGCTATTACAAGTCCATACAAGAGTTTAAGAAGATTAAAGCAATTTGTGCACAGAAATGAAAGATTTTTTTGGACAAATAACTCAACGTTGTGCTCTATTTCTTACAATTGTTGTTTTCACTTTCACATTGATATTATCAATTGGTAATCAAAGCTAATATTTTTAGTTTACATGGCATGTTTTTGACTTCTATTAAACTGCATTCCTCCCAATTTCAGCCATAGTCATCTTTAAAGATTTTATAAGGTGCTACAGCTCAGTGAACAATTGCGTTCAGAATAGCAAACTCAGAGCTTGCTGTCACATGACAAGTTAGCAACTGCGCATGTATACGAGTGCGTGGTTGGCATAATTATGCTAACTGCATTCTCGAACCGCGCCTATGTCACAAGTGACCGTTTCCGCGTCGAAAAGAACTTGTCAGCTTCGCTTCTGTTCTTTTCTCAGTAGGAGTAAATAGCAAAAGGTGAAATAGAGTGTATCTTTTGAACCTGGAAGTTGTTTGCACCAAAGATACACAATACAGAAAATCTCTTGACCAGAAGGAAACAATCTTTGCTCAGTTCAAATTGGTACTATTACAGATAGTGTGGACACCCATAGTCCTCATAGAGAGAGATGGTTAACATGAGCAACACTACTATTGATTTCTGCTTGAATTCCAGCTCAGAAAATGTCACAGAAGGATACTGGAAACTGAACAGTCGTGAAGCATTTTATGGCCAAGTGACTGCACCCTTTCTGCTCTTCATAATAGTATTGGGGCTACCATGGAACATCATGGTTGTGATTATCTCCATAAAGGAGAGGTTGTATCATCAGCCTACCATCATGCTGCTACTCAACCTAGTGCTGTTGGACATCATGATAACTTTGATTCATTTACCAACCTTCACAATTACTAGAATTGTTGGTGAATATATCTTTGGGAGCACTGACATGGTGCGTTGTCTGACCTGCAGAGTTGAAGTTTTCATTCGATTGGCCCTAATATCAGATTCTCTCTATGTTGTTGCTCTCATCTCCATTGATAGGCTTCTATTCATATATAAGCCTCTCCAGTATGAGCAAAAGGCCAACAAACGATGGATACTAGTGAGTATTTCTTCAACAACCTTGTTGAGCATTGCTATTGGCTTGATTCCTGTATTCCGTCCAGAAATACTAACTAACACAGCAGATAAGTTATGTTCATTTAATTTGAAAATATATTGGTATATAATAGTTATAGTTACTATTTCCAGCATAGCTCTGACTGTCATTATTCTCTGCAATATTTGGGTAATCTATATAGTCCAGAAGAATATCAAACAGGTGTACAAAATTAGAAAATCATTATCTAGCATGGAGAAGAGGAAGTCACACTTTCAAGAACTGAGTGAAAGGGTCAGAGAAAAAAGGCACAAAAAGCAACTTCATTTGTTCCGTGTTTTTGGTAGCTTGCTTCTCTCAAATGCTATATGCTGGTGTCCTTTGCTGCTATTAAATGTACTAGCTGTATCAAACGTACAATTTCCCTTAGTCCTTTTGTCTTTTTCTTATGTTTTATTTCTGAGTCAAGTAGCCGTGCACCCTTTGTTAGAGACCATCTTGATTGCAGATGTGAGGGAGCCAATGAAGGAGATGATTACATGTGGTCTTCTTAAGAAAAATACTAATACATTTGATACAACAAAGGGACAAACACACTCCTACTCTCTTTGCTGTAGATCAGCAGAGGTATATGAGGACAACGACTGCAGTTGTAGATTCATGTTCAAGTTGATTGATGCTGCAGTGTTACCTAGAGACAACTCTATCAACAATAGAGCAAGCATATGATTGTGGACTTGGAGGAGGACCAGCTAATGATAACAGCCACTCTTTTAATGGTCACAGTTCATAATTGCCAATGCTCAAAAGGAGTTTGAGGAACATGCCACACCCACTAAGTACACTAAGGAAATCACCATTTTGCATCGAACTATTATACCATAATGTGTATATTTTTATTTTTACTCTATGCAAATTTTAGGATATTTTTTACGTCATAAAATTTGAACTCAATCATAGGACTATTTCATGTACTACTAGAATGCTAAAATATTTTTGGTCCTAGATCTTATAATTATTACTGAATTATTACTATTTTGTTGATCCCAGAAAAGCCCTAGCATGGTCACTATAATTATATATAATATTATAGCAAGATAGTAAGATTATGATGTGCCACTTGTCATAATTGTATATAGCTCGCTGAGATTTACAGGAATAGGGTATTTCATAATAATGATTTGAAATGTGATATCCTCAGACAAGATGTAAAAACATTTACATACATGTGAGGCACTCAATTATTTTGTGAACAGGACAATTGAAAATACACCCCCTAGTGCATTATACATGATTTATGGATGATTAAATTGGTAGTTATAATCACTTCCTCTATATTTAATTAGGAAGTGCTTATAACTACTAATTACCTTAATACAGATTATTCATTAACTCACTTGGGAATAAAGTGACATGGAAGGTTAGTTTTGGTTTTGCATCTACTACTGGTGTCCATGTCATGTATGTCATCAGTATGAAGGATCAGCTCATTACTTATTGTCATGACATAGTGAGTTTAGCTCCTAGGACTGTGCTTATCATTACTTTAAACTTAACTGATTCACCATAATTAGGAATTATGCTTACAGGCTGAGCCTTTTAAATGCTGGAATTATAGGTCGAGGCATATTAGAGCATTGTGTTCCAGTATTGTAGAAT
This sequence comes from Cladorhizidae sp. MBARI D1340-BT2, assembly GCA_028752905.1. NCBI lineage: Eukaryota > Metazoa > Porifera > Demospongiae > Poecilosclerida > Cladorhizidae > Cladorhizidae sp. MBARI D1340-BT2. Next base: position 4,728,012 of record JAQNBH010000012.1, on the reverse strand, counting down.
AGCATAGAATGTTAACAAGCTTTTAAGTCAAAAATGAGTAACTATCACCGTAAAAAATAAAGTGTGCGATGCACACCAAATAGAGTGCGCTAAGCCTTGCTATATGCACAGTCATATTGAGTGTGCTCTACACACTCAATATTGAAGCATGCAGAACACGCTCCTTATAGCATGCATAACACACTCCTTATAGCATAGCACACAGTGTTTATTACACACCAAAATCAAGTATCACCACACCCACCAGAATGAAAGATGTCAAAGAAAACTGCCTTTTACAAACTAAAATGAGGTAAGGTTAACAATGATGATACAAAGTCTCTGTATATGTATTCATAAATAAATTATAGTTTCAGAGGGGTGAGGCCATAAAGTGTTTCACAGTTATTGATGTTATCTGTAAGGGGAACTGAAGGATAAGCACTTCCATAAATTGCAGAATATTGAATATCAAAAGCAGAATATCCTCAAAACATAAAACTTCTGAAACTATGTTTTTGTCTTCAACGATGAAGGCTTGCGTAGCACTCTCGATGCTCCCGACTACCAGCACATAAGGAGCAAGGTTACGGACTTCCATGACAACTGACTTAACATCTGTACAATCCTGGGTAGAAAAAAGGTCATGGTCAAAAAAGTTCGTCAGTAATGAAAACTGCCATGCTGTAACACTGTGTTATGCACAGGGCTAAATAACAAGCCCTCACAGCCCTTGTAACAATTGCGGGGGTTCTCGTCTACAAAACTTCACCTCAGTAAAGAATATAACTTTGTTGGGATCCGATCTACTTCGGGCACCTCATTGCAGAAGAGGTAGAACTGTCAGAGCAAGAAGTGTACTTCCTTGATTCCTACACCAATAGTGGACACACATAATTCACATATATTTCAACCTCTCTCCAGATTTTTTTAACCTTCATCACACTGCAGATCATGTAGCACATCAGAAAGTCATGTCCTGTGTTGTGCTTCGACCTTCGCATAGCAGGAATTTGGGTCCAATACTCCTTTGTAAGAGCACTCAATTTCTTGTCACTCATAATTAGCTGCATTTCCACCATCAGACAAAAAGTACCGTGAGCATGAATCAGCAGAAGGGCAAGCACTACCAAGAAATTACTAACTACACACAGACATTCACCATAATTGATGTTTTGGTGTTAATGGTTAGAAATTGTGACCTGACTTACTATTGTCTAGGTTCTTGCAAGAATGGAAACCTGGAAAATATATGGCTTTTAATAATAACCCGTTTTATTTTGTGAATTGCACCTGTAAAAATGAATGCCATTTATTACTGTATGCACTCGGGGATTTTTTGTACCTGCAGAGTTTGTGTATGCCACTCATAGCTCACACTCTCCTCCCCGGGAAATGGAACTGGGTGACTCACGGAATTTCTTATTTCAGATGATTTCCTGATCGTAACCTTTAAAAAATGTGCACGGTATAAATAAATGCACATGACGGATTACTACATATTGATAACAGGTTGCACAAACCCAGTGTCTGTTCAGACAGATACACCACACAAACTCAATATTGTACAGGCAACACAAGTCATAGTACCTAGTGAGGTGGCATAGCTCAAAATATCGCTCAAAATATCATAGGAATTGTGATAAAAGCACCAAATTTGGCAGACATGTTAATATATATATATAGGAACAAAACTGGTTATTGGGACATCTAAGATTCTCACCCTGATGGCAATGGTGGCCATTTTTATTATAGTTTCGGTTTGGAACTCCCATGTGAGAAGCCCTTTTGCAAAGGTACAGAAAACAATAGTCTATTCTATAATTCTCTATTATAATGTAACCAGCAAACTCACACATAATCATATCATAATGATCAAGTAAATGTAAAGCTAGCAGATGTTTTAATGAATTAACTTGACTGCCTAGTTACCACCTTTATCATTGTGAGTCAGATTTTTACCTTTGTTCATTGCCTTCACCAAAACTACCTTATTTGGAAACATGACAAGCCAGCTGATTGAATTGCAGTGGCCATTTGCTGATGGGCATTATTTAGAGATAACACACACACACACACAGACACAGAGAGAACAGGTTAGCTGTAACTGAGCAGGTGAGATAGTTTAAACTTCAATTTTGGTGGGCATCTGCTGAACGTGTTCCTATCCCCTCCCCCCCCCCCCCCCCCCCCCCACTTCCCTCCCCAGTAGCAATAGCAGTAGGCCTGTCCATTTTCAATATGTTCCAAATGTTGTACTGAATTTGATGCTGTTTGTTTTGTTGCATGTAGTATTGACCAACCGACTATGTCCAATCTGTACAGGTCGAGGATGGAGCTAGATGTGGCAGAGTGAACACTACAGGATTCAAGCCAAGACTCTTGGCTCAGATCCCAGACCTGAGACTGAGGGGCGGGATGTCCTTCTCGCATTCTCTGTGGAGAAGCCCTGGCCAAGGCATTCTCTGATGACATTGGTGAAGCCCTGGCCAAGGTATTCTCTGATGACATTGGTGAAGCCCTGGCAAAGGCATGTGACAGTTGATGCCATGCACCTAGGCTATGCTGCAAAAATTGTGCATCGCGTCACATGTTTGATGAACAGAAACCGTTCCAAGAAGGCTGCCAAAGAGACTCTGTGCCGAACCTACTACTGGCACTGGTAAACATGGTTCTTTAAGGTCCAAGCATCAGAGATCAGAATAAATATCCAGTGACTGCAGCAGCTCTAACCATCGCACAACTGCTAAAGTTTAACGGTGTCAAGCATGGGCGGCTTGAAGAACCCATGGCATCTGCCAACGTCAGACACAGCACTGCTCAGGAAACACCTGTGCCGATGTATATAGGCCTGATGGTGCATGCCCAAACCAGAAAGAGGGAACCGATGGATCAGCTTTTACACGTAGGGGTCAGTATATCGTATGACCGCGCGCTTCGTCTGTCAGCCTAGCCGCAGCATTGTAATTGTCGAGATTCTGCTCGCCGAAAGACAGTGGGTCACTTGCCAAGCGACTACACAGACGTTTCATCGGTCCTCGCCAGCACCAAGAAGGCACCTGTACCCCTAGCACTGTGGCATCTCTGAACAGAGAGAACTCTGACCAGAACATGAAGGAAGAGTACTGCTGGCTAGAAAATGTGCAGAATATTCTTGCACTTGTTCATCATGATGAAGAGAGCTCTGTGACTGTGAGTGTGGACATGTCCTGGGCTGCATACCATGCAAGTCTCCAATCTGTAGAAAGGCAAATTATCTGTCCAAGTGCCCTGCTCCCACTATTCAATGAGAGTGCCCACACAGTGGCAATGATCAAAATTAATATTCAATGGACGTTGTCAGAAATCCTGTTCAACATCTCAATGCTGGACACACACCAGTAGTAACATTTGATCAACCATTATATGCCATTCCCAAGCAGATCCAATGGAAATGGCCAGAGTTGCATGGGGAAAACAAGTTTGTTGTGGTGTTTGGTGGCCTGCATATAGAGATGGCAGCTCTGAAGACACTGGGTGATTGGTTGCGAGGCAGTGGCTGGGTTGAAGCACTGGTGCAAGCAGAGTTCACAATAGCAGGCACTGCCGACTCTTTCTTGCATGCAGCACATGTCACTCGCACTAGGCGTGCCCACCAAGTCACAGTGGCTGCACCATACACTCTGCAGCATCGGGCTTATGAGAACTGTGACACAGATGCAGAAGATGAGCCTTTTGAGTTTGACGAATGGTGCTCGAAGAGGGAGAAGAGATGTCCTCAATTCCAGTACTGGGCAACAGTCATGCTGTATTTATTGGCGATCACTACGACAGTCCTCTTTCAGCATGTACCTCGATGCTCTGACGGAACTTGCCCCGTGGTTCTTTGCTCTGGACCATACCAAGTATGCCCACTGGATCCCAGTCCATCTCCGTGACATGACTGAGCTACCAGTAAGACACCCAGATGTTAACAGAGTATTTAATTCTGGCAATTTCACGATTCAGAAAACCCGGGTGTTCCCGGCGATCCCCACTGATCAAGCACATGAGCAGAATAATGCTTGCATCAAGAGTGATGGAGGGGACATAGGTCTTACAGACAACCCCAGTGCCCTCCAGCGGTGGATGGTAGCTGGCCCCGAGGTTGCAACACTGATTGAGGACTTTTAATATGCACACCACCTCATGGGAAGACGAGATGTGGTGCTCCATCATGACCAGACAGCAAGTGTGCAGAACGAATTTCATAAAGAGTCCGCTAACTCAGCAGTGTAATAGAAGAACAGGGCACAATAATCGTACATGCGTTATACTCAAACTTTCTTCTTTTTTTTCTCTTTTTTTTGGAAAATAATAATAGCACAATTTCAAGTACATATTGGGGGGGGAAGAGTTATATAGTTCCATCCACCCAAGCAGAGCATATGGGGAGCCGACTTGTCCACAGAGTGGAATTTCCTCTCCATAGTGTAATGGAGAGGCGTTGGAACAAGTGGCGGGTTGTCTCTGCGGGTGGTGATCCTGAGCGCTGCCCAAGGAGACGACCAATTCTCGCAATGGTGTGGGCAGCCCCCTCACTCCAGCCTCCTAGTGTCTCCATAATGAGTGGGACGAAGACAACCCCGACAGACTGGCATGCCCCGTGGTGGGCAGTCATCTTCCTCTCCTCACCTACCTTCAGTGCATGTCCTTGGTGTTCAGCTGCTCCAGTTACTGTGCGTGATTGTAGTGTAGAGATGACCGAGACATCTAATGCTGCTGGTCGACCGTCGCACCAGTTTGGGAGGAAGATGTCTGCTGGGCGGCTCCTTGTTCCTGGAATCAGGGATGGGACCTCTTTCCTCGGGGCCAGAGCAGCTGACTGTGCTGCGGAGAAGATGGTATCTCTGAGGGCATCATGTCTGTGGATCCGCTCACCGCTTCCTCCACAGCCTACTTGGTGGTCACCAAGGGGGTCAGCCACTTTGTCCTGGGCACAGAAAGGGCACTTGTATTCAGTGTCCGCCATCCTGAGACCCAGCCAATAACTCAAACACAGTCTCAATTCCCAGTTGTGGAGGTGCAAGCCTAGGGCTCGCGATGGGACTACGTCCAGCCAGTCACCTGCGTGGGGGATTGCTGAAGATAGAGCAAGGGCTCGGAAGCGGGTGTCAGGAGCAGACTCAAGGAGGGTATTGTAGGAGCCTGGTCTATCTTGCAGGACAGTGGGCGTTGGCGGAGAGGAACCTCGATGTCATCCACAGTGGCCCACTCAGGCATCACCGCAGCCCTAGCCAAATTGGTGACAGTATCCGAGAGGTGTTTGGAGGTAGGAGTTGGACGGCCCATGATCCGGGCAATCAAGACTCTTGACTGATCCAGGGAGCCAATGTAGGCAGCAGAGGCATGGAGGGATGCTGATCTTAGGCTGACAGGGACGGAGGACATGGTAGGGCTGGTAGGGCTTTGGCCCTACCACTTTTTGCTGATTTTATTTTTTATTGTTATAATTTTCAGTCTAGTTGCTAGACCAGACCAACATGATGGGTTTTCCCTAACTAAGAAAGATAAATATGTGTCACTATAATATGAAAGAGATCAAGATAATGAGAGATGTCCTTGACATGACGAAGGAAATAACAAAATTGATCAAGTTTTCACCACGAAGGGAAGGGATCTTCTGGGCTTTGAAGGAGGCTTGTGATTCTGAAAGTGTCATGACATCACCAGGAATTCGAATGCTATGTCCAATGAGGTGGACTGTGTGTGCAAATGCACTAGCGAGCATTGTCAGCAACTATGCTGCATTTGCTATGTGGGATGAAGCTTTTGAAATCATAAAGGACACAGATGAGAGCTAGGATAAAAGAAATTTCTGCACAGATGAAACATTTTGTTTTCCTGTTTGGTACAATGCTCAGTCAAGTTATTTTCCTCCACACTGATAACTTGAGCAAGACTCTGCGATTTCAGCCGATGAGGATCAAAAGGTAGGAGAAATAGTTGTAGATATATACACTGCTGTCTCTATGTCCTGATGAAATGTATGATTTATTTTGGGACAAAGTTTCAAGAACTGATTCATCAATATATGTTGGTGAACTACAGTTACCTCATAAGCGAAGAGTTCTACAGAGATATGAGGATGGACTGTCCAGTGGAGAGTATCATGAAAGTCCCTTGCTCTATTATCGCCAGATATATTTTGAAGCACTGGATAACATTGTCAGCTGTTTAAAGGATCACTTTGACCCACCAGGATATAGAATTTACTCAAAATTGGAGCAACTTTTATGCAGAGCATGTCAGGGGGTTGACTTTGAAGAAGATTTTCAGTCTATTTGCACCTTTTACAAAGACGATTTCAAGCCCAATCTATTGCATGCCCAGTTACTCACTTTTGGCATCAATTTTGAGTCAGGAAGACCATTGGATCCCGAATGTAAATATATTTGACATCAGAGACTATTTTCAAAGTCTTTCTCTTGGCCAACGAGCACTTCTGGAGCAGGTTTGTACAGTTTTGAAGCTGATACTTATCATGCCAGCAACCAATGCAACATCTGAGCACTCCTTTAGTGCTTTACATAGGGTTAAAACTTACCTTCGTAATACTATGTTACAACAAAGACTGAATCACCTAATGGTACTTCACGTCCACAAGGAGCGCACTGATTCACTCAATCTCAAAGAGGTTGCCAATCAATTTATAAGTAATTCTGAACATAGATAGAGACTATTTGGAAAGTATCAATAACTTTACAATCATAATAATAAATAGTGTGATGCTATAATACTATGTCTATACTATATACTCAATATGGCATTGATTTTCAGTTTTTGCGTTTTTGCACTCCATGTGATATCCCCCCCTAGCCTCATGCATCTTACAGTTACTGTGCATAGCTTGATGGCCAGGTGGTACATTGGCCCTACCACTTAAAATTTGTGTGCTCCGTCACTGGCTGATGCCACCAAAGAAGCTTGGGAGAGATGCTTTTTGCCATGCCCAGTGTGTCAGGGGTCCTCCAGCCAGATCCGACAGGGTCTCTCTCATAAGTTCATCAAAAGCTAAAGTTGCTTGGTGAATGTGGGAAGGAGGGCAGGATCAGAGGGCGAAATTTAATTTGGGTAGGGAGAGACAGGAGCGGAGGAGGGTAGTCTCCATTTGCGAGTCCTCGAGGTCGCGTAGTTTGGAGACGGAGGCCCTGATCTTCTCGACTCGCTTCTTAACTGTGGATTCGCAATACTCCATAGGGCCGATGGGAGCGCCAAGGAGGCAGAAGCCAGATCTTGAGATGGGAATTTCAGGAGGAAGTGGGTTGACGGAAGCATCTGCATCTCCAGGGATGAAGAGGAGGGATTTTGCCCTGTTTAGGAGCAGACCCCTGGTGGTACCTTCTTCTTCAACGATCCTCAAAGCCTTCAGCAGGTCGTCAGGAGAGCCACATAAGATCCCGTCATCCAAATACCACACATTGATACCCAAATTTGGTACCTCTCACTTAATTTTCTCCACAATGGGATGAAGAGTTAGGGAAAAGAACAGGGGACAAGTGGATCTCCTTGCTGTACTCCACACTTGCTAAGGATGGTTTTATTCCCAAAGTGGAGGAAACCGGAAGCAATCGTCTGGGTGCGGCATTGTTTTTTTTAAACCTTGTGCGATCGCATGGGGAAGATACGGTCTGTTGTTAGTTGCTCCTACGGCATATTTACTACTCCAAAATTGACCAAACAACAGAGACAGGTCCAGGGAACATTGGTTATCTCAGCAAACTGTAAGTATTCGATAGCCAGTTTAAAAAAACCCATCGTATTGACGCTATTGTTATACCTTTGTTTAGAAACTAGTCATGGTAGCTTCTACGTATGTTAGTCGGCTGCTTAGACTATGCAAAGTATGCTAGATTTGTCTGTATGCTGTGTGGTAGCTATAGGATTGGCAATTTAGGTTGGTGGGACTATTTTTGTTACATTGTGTACTAAAACTTACCTGGATATAATTATAGCTATCTAGCTAGAACAAGACTGTCAGCAGCAAAAATCCATTTGAATACCTTGCTAGATCAAATACAATGTTTTATAAGAAGATAATTGAATAACAATATAGTCATTGAATAACAATATAGTCATGAGTTCACTGTGTTGCTCTTGGTTTCTTCAGGATCTTGGCTGTGTGGTACTCTTTGAAGCACTCTTCTGGATGTAGAGGTGGGTGGTCAGAGCAAGTCTGACAGTAGTACACTGAGCCTGAGCGAACCGTAAGTGGCCTGTTTACGATCAGAATTTGTGTATTAATATTTGTTTCACGCACTACTAGGTCAAAAACCTCGTCTGCAAAGAGCAGGTGAAGAAATATCCTTGGGCTCAACATCATCATCTGGCAAATTTGAACCAGGAGTTTCTACGCTCGGTGGGGCTGATAATGTTGTCAACTTCTTTGCACCTGACAAGCCCACTTGAAGAATTTCCACTCGTATGGCCAGTTTCCACATCCATTTCCCCATCAGTCTCATCTACACTACTGCTGCCATTAGCATCTTCCATTTCTTCAGGGGCCGGCCATTCTTCGGAAGTTCCACATCATATTATTATTATTATTATTATGAACTTTACAGCCATGTTGACAGGTGTGAAATGTGTGTGAGTGATATTGGAAATAATGATTGCTGAAGGTCAATGAACCAAGAACTGGTGAAGCCTGAAAATGAAGAAAAGAAAAAGTAAAAGGAACAATACAGAGTTAATCAGAGTTAATCAGGGGTCCTATTAATAGTGATCATATGGCATGGTGCGCAAGGACAAAGATAGTGAAAAGTGCATGTGTCGGCTAAGTCAAAGTGATTTAGGAAATAATGCCATAAGTACGGTACCAGTTGTTTCTTGATAGATAATAGTGATTGTGAAATGTCAATAGGAGGCAGTGCATTCCATAGTAGTACAATGCGGTTGAAGTAGAAATGTCTACTGTTGGAGGAGCGAGTGAATTTGTAGTTTAATTTGTGAAGTGAAGATGACCGAGTAGGGTTGGTAGAGAATGATATGTATTTTTGTATGTCAAAGTTGCTCGAACGATCCTTTAACGATTTTACAAGGAAGAGGATGTCTTGCAGTTCGAACCAGTACATCAGTGGTAGTAAGTTTAAGGTAATGAGTCTGGATTTGTAGTCTGATGTGTGATCATTCAAAATGTATTTTGTAGTTCGACGTTGGACCTTTTCCAGCAGAGAGATGTCCTTTAAAAGGCGAGGTCTCCAAAGCTGAGAGCAATAGGTTATTTTAGACCTTATCAATGAGATGTATAGGGATTTTTTTACAACTGTAGAAGATGAGGATTGGAAGGTTCTCCTTATCAGGTTAAGAGCAAAATAAGCGTTTCTGCATATTTTGGAAATATGTTCTGACCAGGAGAGGTTGCATGTGGTGAAGATTCCTAGATCTCTCTGACCATCAGTGTGAGGAATGACAGTTCCGTTTACACTGTAAGTGTGGGGATCCTTTTTGGTTAGCGAGATTCTCATTGCAGAGCATTTAGATTCATTCAATTGTAGATTCCATTTCTTACACCAGCATGTTATGGTTGTTAAGTCAATCTGCAATAAATTATAGTCTTCGGGAGAGGAGATTGATTTGACAAGTTTGATGTCGTCGGCAAACATGTAGGATGATAAGAAACTAATAGCTGCTGGTATGTCGTTTACATACACCAGGAATAAAAGTGGCCCCAGAATACTGCCCTGTGGAACCCCTGATATGACAGGTAGTTTGGTAGATGAAAAACCTTCTAGTTCCACATAGTGGTGTCTGTTTGATAGGTAATTTTGGAACCACAGCCAGAGGGGGCCAGTGATACCCATGAGCCAAAGCTTGTAGAGGAGTTCCGAGTGTGGCACTGAATCAAAGGCCTTTGAAAAGTCTAGAAAGATAATGTCAGAAACGTTGTGAAGTTCAATTGCATCATAAACAGTTGAATATGTTGTGAGAAGGTTTGTCAGGCATGATCTTTTTTGCATAAATCCGAACTGTTCCCTACTAATTAAAGGTCCAAGAAATGGTATGATTTTTTTGTAAATGATAGATTCCAGTACCTTAGATACAACACTGAGCAAAGATATGGGTCTGTAGTTGTGGACACTTGAAATGTCACCTTTTTTGAAAATCGGCTTAATTTTTTTAATTTTCCATTCAACGGGTATAGAGGAAGATCGGAGACTATGCTCAAATAGGTTAGTGATTGGCTCAGAAAGAGAGGCTGCACAATGTTTGAAGTATTAGTGGGCTAATGCTGTCACATCCAGGAGCTTTGGTTGGGTCTAGCGTATGAAGGGCATCCAGAACATCTTCTATCGTTATGTTGATTGTAGAAAGTTGCGACTGGGGTGAAGGTAATTTGTGGAAAGGAGGTAGCATAAAGTTGCTCTTGGTAAATACAGAGTTGAAATAGTTGTTAAATAACTCAGCTTTTTGAGAAGGGTCAGTAATAGGAATAGAGTCGTGAATGATGACGTTGGATATCTTTTTATTTTTGGAGAGCTGATTGATGTACCCATATAGTTTCTTACTGTTAGAGTGGAAAGAAAATACTAGGTTTTCTATGTAGGAAGTTTTTGAAGATAAGATTAACTTTTGCAGATCCCGTTCCATGTTTGACAAAGTGTCGAAATGTTGTAAAGAAGGATTTCGCTTGATTTTGCGTCGCAGTGTATGAATTTGATTAACTTGATGCCTAATTTGGGGGTTGAACCACTTTGGAGATTTGTGTGATGAAGCTCTGAACTTAGGAATGAACAAGTCACATGCTGATGTTGTTTCAGACTTTATCTGAGTCCAAAGTAGATTCACATCGGAAACAGGATAGTGATGTAACTTGTTTAAGGACTGCAATAGGTGGTTGGCCAAACCCTCTAGGTCAGCTTTAGCGTAGTTGTTAAGAAGTAGCGAAGGAGGAGGTTTATATTTGTTGAGAGAGCACAAAACATTAAATGAAAGAAGGAAGTGGTCTGATTTGAGGTTACAGAAATTAGAGTCGATGTGAAGGGAACATATTCGATCTGGGAAGTTGGTAATAATCAGATCCAGAATATTACCGGAGGAGTGAGTTGTGTTCGTAACTAATTGTACTAGATTAGATGAGATTAGTGTATCACAGAAAAGAGAGCTAGTTGTTGATGACGCTGACATTGAGGACCAGTTAACGTCTGGAAGATTGAAATCTCCGACTATTACTAGGTGTGCATCATTTGGTATTGATTTTAGGCACGAGCATATTTCTTGCATGACGGGTGGAGAGATGAGTGGTGGAGCATACACACAACATAGAAAGAGAGGGATAGGAGAAAGCAGTTCGACTATAATCAGTTCGGCTGAAGAAGCTGTTGAAATCAGAACAGATGGGATTTGATCTGAAATGGCAATCATTACTCCTCCTCCTCTAGAGCCCCTATCTCGCCGATACAAGTTGTAATTTGTAGGGAGAATTTCAGTGTTCGTGGTTGATTTAGTAAGCCAGGTTTCCGTAATGGCTATAATACTGGGATATTTACTGTAGACTAGAGAATGGAAGAGTGACAGTTTGTTGTTTAAGCTTCGGGAGTTCCAGACAAGAGTGTTGATGCATCCTGAGGATAGTCATTGAGAGGAGTTAATATTAGGGGAGACATGGTTTGGGTAAACAGGGTGGGTCGGAGGAAGATTGGAATTGGTTGGTGTTTGGCTGGGAGTGTCACTGCTGGCGTATTGGATGTTTTGAGTGTCATTGGTGGCTTGCTTTGGGATAGGAGACCTAGTCTTCGCTATAAAGACCTGATTCACCACCTCGCCAATCAGGTTGGAGCCTTGAAAAAGCTTGTTATTTCTGATTTTGATTAGTTTACGATCAGTACCAGAGTTAATAAGAGATCTACGCTGTTGCAGTAGTAAAGACTCGGTTAACATTTCAGAGGGGGACTGATGGCGTTTGATTGAGATGTTAGGAGAGTTTCTTAGGGATGATCTGTTTGAAAGAATAGTGCTTACATCACAGGATCTAGAGAACTTGACTAGAAGGGGACGATTTTTTTGGTCAGAGTACTTTCCAAGTCTTATGCTATCCCGAATGGAATGGTCTGAGAAGGAGGAGAGTAGAGGAGAAATTATCGACCCAGCCACCTTTAGATCGTTTTCAATTCTCTTATATTTGGGGGTTCCTTTCTGGCACTCTTGCAAACCGTATAGGACTATATTGTACTTATGCTCATGGTTAGAGGGTACAGTTGGGGTTGGAAGCTTATGTGAACCAGTTGACACCATAGTAGCATAGGAAGGAGAGCCCTTTTCGATGAAGGCTTCAGAGAGCACTGAGTTAGCCGATTCGCCTACGGCTTGCTGCTGGGGCAAGGTTTTATTTATGGATGTCAGCTTTGCCTTTAAGTCCTGCATGTCCTGTGCGAGTTGAAGCATAGTCTTTTTGAGCGAGACCAGCTCAGATTCCTGGGTTGCTATTTTCAGTTCTTGGCTTTGAAGTCTGCAATGAGGACAGGAGAATGGGGTTTTGGAACTAGAGGCAATTTGGAAAGCATTCTTTGAGAGGCTAACACATTTCCTATGCATCCATGCATTACAAATTCCCTCACAGAAAATGGACTCCTGGCCATTTTGATGAACGGTAGCATCTACTATGATTTCAAGGCAGACTGGACAGTTGTGTCCAGGTGAGTCAGAGACTTCCATGAGAGTCTTGCTAGTTTTGGGAGGCATCTCTGGCACAAGCCCTGAAGTTGCAGACGTTGCAGGTGGGGAGGTTTGTCGGGTTGAGGATGGAATGGGGGGGGCAGGGACCTCCAAAAGAACTGCTGAACTCAGACAAACCAATTATGGTGTGTACTAAATAGATATCTCCGTTTCTTGTTGATTTGAATTGGATTCTGTAGGTCACTTACTAGATAGAGACAAACTAGAGAGCCAGCTAGATTGTAAATACTGGCTAAATCAAGTCAAGAATTCAAATCTTACAAACTCGCGATCAAGTCAAAACTACCAGCTGATGGTAACCTTAACCCGACAACTTTCAGGGGCTGCTATTCGGGCACTAGGTAACCTAAAGGATGAAGATACTGTGCTATTCCTGGCAAACCTACTAGCTGGCTATGAATAGACCGAAAGACTAGGCTAACAAACTCAAAATTCCACCATGTGGTCGTTGGTAAATCATATAGTTCCATCTTCTTCCAATAATATCATCTAGTTCATTTCATCCAGTTCACTGTCACTTTCAAAATCATTCTCAATAGCCTCCAATACTGCCTGCAGATCCATATTTGTGTTTGTTTTGGATAAAAATACACACCATGTTTCTTATTTGCATCTGGCAATGAACCACGAAATAAAACGCCTGTTTTTTTATTTTTTATGTTATTCATGGAGATGGTGATGCATTCCCAAGTTTGATTATAAACCATCAACCTTACCTAGTAAGTACAGACTATAAAACAGACAATCCACGGAGCTATGCAACAAGAAATCAGATGCTGTGACACACGCACTGCCAGCGGTAAATTGCTTATGCTGTGACACACGCATACGTGGGGTGGATTGCTGTGTCACAAACGCCGTGACAAACGCAGTGTAAGAGCTAAATCCACCTTCTTTGAAAATCCTGTTGAAACTAACGCTGATGGATCCAGATTCTATCCCCAACGCGATGCTTTGTCAGTAAGCCAACATCTTCACCATCTCCTTATGACTTTTCCCCGTTCTAAGTACTCAGGGCGCGTCGAACAGCTTGCAGCTGGCTCGGGTACACGGGTCAGGGGAAATGTGGTCACGAGAATTGGCATGAACATCACGTGAGGATTACACAGTTTTCAAATAATTGTAGACGAGGATGAAGAGCTGCTGTTTAAAGGTGGAAGCTTCGTGAGGGGAGTTTGTGCTAAGTGTTACCAAGCGATCTTTATGGTGCCCAATCGCCTGGAATTGTCCACTGTGCAGCTTGTTTGGTGCTAGAACAACGAAAGAAGTTTGACGCAGTTCATGCTGGTTTTCACGTTTGTTGTGCAATATCAGGGTGTTCTAGAATTACAGTAAATTTCATTCATATAGGCAGCATTCCTATCCAGTCCAGAGTAACATTGGATGGTATTACCGTTGATCCTGCTGTTGAAAGAAGCCTTGACCAGAGTGATGATCATTGATGGTACAACTTCTCTCTAAGTGGTGATGGTCCAAGTGATCCAGAAGACAGCTTCCATTTGTCTATGAAACAAAGCGGGACTATTTTTACTCGAAGTCAATACTAAAAGTCAATACTAAAAGTCAAAAAAGGAAACTTTGTTGAACACATTATAGAATTTACCATGATCGTTTATCTCGATATTGTGTCAATTTTCAGAAATTTGAATAAGGGTGTGTGTGTGGGGGGGGGGGGGGGGGGGTGAGACAAAAAGCAATGTTATAAAGAACTGAGGGGGCAGCACTCCATAAAGGAGCATAAATGAATTTATGTTCTCTGAAGTCACTACTGGGGATGTGGTAATACAGTACATGTTTTAGAACAAAGGTCAACACTAAAACTCTGGTGTATGGTACACATCTGTAGTATGCAGTGTAAGCAAACCATGGAGCTTCATAACTTTTATCAACATCCAAGAGAATGGCTCCAGAGAAGTTTTACTGCTACTGCATCTTGTTCTTTATGTCAGGCCCTATAAACATCTAATGAAAAGCAATGAATGTACTTTTTAATTTTTTTAATTTTTTTAAATTTTTATTTTTTCTTTTTTATCTTTATTTTATTAGTTATTAAAAGTTTATATAATAAATTTATTATTGCTATTACTATTATGGCACTGTACACAACATGCCATACCTCAAGTTAAAAAGTTAAAAAGTTCATGCGATGACTAGGAAAATGGCTCGTCCCCAACCCTGATGGCAAAGATCCCATTACTGACTGCATTCCCACGCTGCACAGCCACAGAAATCCGTTGAAGAAGATGTTGATGGGAGTCCTCTTCGTAAGTCACTGACCTCAGGCGGCGTCCCAACTCCCTGAAGAATGCCTTTGCTTGAGGCCCAAAGGATCCACACGTCTCTACCGCCACAGGTACAAACTTGTATGCCGAGTCCAGGTGGGCGTACTTTTCACCTTTCAAAATCTCTTACTTGTAAATACCGTGTAAATCAAGAAGTAATGTGTTGATTAAAATCACAGTGTGCTATAAACCTAAGAAGTGTGTGCACACTCTTTAAACAGCACACTTAGCAAATAAGTGAGCTATGCACAATCACTAATTTTATAAAATTGGTGTGTATAGCACACTACTTACAGCAGCAGTGCTAGGCATTAGTGTGCTGTACACTCACTAGTTTTTACAATTTAGAGCATAAAAGCAAAGCAATTTGGAGTTCAAGGGCGGATCCAGGGAGGACTCCTGGGGATCTCAGGACCCCACCCCCCTCCCTCCTTTTTTACTTATTCCCGAGCTACTTCTGGTGGTTTACAAAACTGTTAACACTTCACTAGGGACAACATGACCACAGACCACATGCATTACTTTTTAATGACAAGACAGTTATAACTGATAGCAAAATATAATTAATCCCGCACATGGTCCAAGTCAGTTTGCCAGCTACTTTTGAAGTCTGAGAATGAAGAGAAGATTGGATCATAGCATGGATTTGAGGCGGTTTTTTCAGAGAAAAAGGTAAGCAACAAATAGTATATCCGCACTACTGAATTATTAGTAATTACACACTATGTTACTTTAATATAGAGCCTGTGAATCAACCCCTCAAGTTGATGAAAGTTCTGCTGGCAATAATTGTGAGAGACAGTACATATCTAACTCTATGGAACAGGAGTCTGTGAGGGTAGTCTCACGGTCAATCTTCTGGTACTTACTCAAGTGATGAAATTGATAACCACTGCTGCCTCAGCTCCTTTACAAGAGGATCAGTCACTTTCAGGCAATGATGCTACATCTATGCAAGAAGTTCATCCCGCTATCAATTCAGTTGATTTTGGAGTAATAGTATCATTAAAGACCTTTCTGACCATGAAAAGTATTTAGCTCTCAAGAAGCATTTCATTTCTTCAGCAAGCTTTAAATTTCCTCACCGTACAATCAATGGAAAACAGCGTTCTTTCCAGTTAAGTTGGCTTAAAAAATATAATGGTTTAGTATATTCCAAATCAGGAGATGGCGGATTCTGCAAATTTTGTGTTTTGTTTGAACCTTCAGTAAGTCAATTAGGGGTTCTTGTAATTATTAATTTTAAAAAAGCCAGTGAAAAACTTGGAGAACATTTTCTTGGCACAACCACAAGTACAGCTGCTAAAGGTAAGAGATATAACCAATCTGCAGTAGAAAAAGCTATTGCATTATGTTCTGGGATGGAACATCGTGAACTGAGGATAGACAACAGTATACACACTGAAAGCAGCAACCCAATCGCAGAAAATCAATTGAAGTTTAGATCTATCGTGGAAACTGTTATATTTTGTGGACAGCAGGGCATTGCCTTGAGAGGACAGATGATATACCTGAAGTTCAAAGTTATCCATTAGATAATCCTGGTAATTTTCTGGCCTTACTTGAGTTTCGTATCCAGGCAGGAGATGATGTTCTCAAAAAAAAACATGGAAACTGCAGGAGGCAATGCAATATATATACACCAGCAAAACAGTGCAAATGAGCTTAACTCTATATGTGGTGATCTCGTCAGAAAAAAAATCTTAGCAAAAGTTCAGGAAGCATGCTTTTTCACAGTTAATGCCAATGAAGCTAAAGATACTGCTAATGATGAACAGCTGTCAATTAGCATCAGATATCTAGAAGATGGAGTTCCAAGTGAGAAATTCCTTGTTTCATTGAATGTGACCAAGGTGTCAATGGATAAGCTGTTGCAGATAACATCCTCAGTAAACTTACTGAATGGCAATTATACTTACAATCACTCTATGGCCAAGCTTATGATGGGGCAGGAGCAATAGCCGGAAATAATAAAGAGGTCGTTGCTCGAATAAATGCAAAGTATCCCAAGACATTCTCTACACATTGTGTATCACATAGGCTCAACCTTTGTGTCATTAAGTGTTGCACCATCCGTGATGTTAACAACATGATGCAAATTGCTGACTCTGTGTCATGATTTTTCAGCAACTCACCTAAGAGACAACTAGCATTAGAAAAGTGGATCATGGATGTGCTTCCTAGTGGCGAGAAGAGGCGCAAGCTGAAAGAAATGTGCAGAACGCGTTGGGTTGAAGTCACGAGGCATTTGAAATATTTATTGATCTATTCACACTTACTCTAAGTTGTTTGGAAGCAATAGGAAACAGCCAGTAAAATGAATGGAACAGACATTCTCTTTCCGGATCCCATTCATTGCTTATTGGAATGTGTTGCTTCTTGTTTGTGGTAGCTTTAGTGTTGACACGGAAGATTCTTGCATATACAAAGGGGCTGAGTGTAAAGTTGCAAGGTCATTATGTTGATGTTGTTCGAGCCTACAGAGAAGTAGAAGTGGTAAAATCTTCACTGAAGAGCAATCGCTCTAATATTGATGCATTTCTAAATGAAGATGCCCTTACCATAAGCCAGAGTGTTGGCATTGAAGAATCTTGTCCAAGAATTGCAAACAGACAACAACATCATCAAAACATGCCTGTAGAAAATTCCAAGGAATACTACAAGCGTGTTCTTACTATTCCAATGCTGGACCATCTGATTTCAGAGCTTAACAATCGATTTGGTGCTGATTCTACTGAGACAGTGGTGGAATTTATGGAATTGTTGCCCTCAGCGATTATTGATCACCCTCAACTTGATTTACAGCATAGCAATTTCAGGAACCTGTTAGGGTGTTATGAGGATGACCTGCCTTCTTATGTTGCTTTTGACAGTGAGTTGGATTTGTGGAAGACCAAACGGACAAGTCAAGAAAAGTCTGTCGCTAAAGAGCTGAATATACTCTCGAAAAGGTTATCCAGCATATTGACCAAGATTACTTCCCCAACATTTAATGTGCTATTTCGTATCATGGCAACTCTTCCAGTCACTAGTTGTAAATTTGAGAGGTCAATAAGCAGGGTATGGCTAATTAAAACTTCTTTTAGAAGCACAATGGGACAGGAGCATTTAAATGGGTGTATTTACATCGATATATTCTCTTGAGGTGATCGAAGAATAATCTATTCGTCAATCATGCCGACTTCTCCTAACAAATCCAGTCATTAAAATTTTAAAACACACATACACGTCATCAGTTCCTAGATTTTAAACAGCACAGTATATTATATGATTTTCAATGTTGGCTACCTCAATCAGGAACCCCTGCTCCAATATTCCTGGATCCGCCCCTGGAGTTAAAACTTTTACTGTTCTCCTCCCTTCTTATATAGCTTTGCAGCTGACTATGACAACCAAATATCAATTATTCTAGAGAGTAAATTTAATTACACAATTCCAGGTAAATACTTTTCTTCTTGTAGGCAAGTGAGAAAAACCCTCACTTTACATATACCAGCATCAGCATGAACACTAGAATGGTGACATTTTTCTGTGACATATAGTATAAACACAATTATCTATTTTGTTAGCTCAGTATTGAACAGATTGATAATTGGAAGAGAGAGTAATTTTGAGCTGATAATAAGAGAAATCTACTATTCCCTTCTGGTAAAGCTGATATACTACAAAATGGCAGCATAAATTACTGCTTTAATAGTTATAATGTCTACAAGTATAATATTTTAATCTCATAAGTTGTATAAAGAACATATGCATACAATGTATTGTTGTCTTGCATTATCTACAAGTTGAACACATTGTGACCACTCCTTGCAGCACAAGCACTCCCTTGTTTCTCATATACAGGAAGTCAGTGAGAATAATAAGTTTTGCCTCTGTGTCAATAGGAAATGGAAATGTTTCCACTATCTAGATATTGAAGCAAATGCTGCAGGATAATGAATCTCTTAATTCTAATACCTAATTGGCTAGAATTGGATGGAGAATGATTTTCATGATTCTCTCTAGCTATACATCGCACACATGGCAAACTTGAATATACGAGATCAAACATGTTTAACAGGATAGCAAATGTAATACTGCTCCGATATAAACAACAATAAAATATTCTGCATTCGGAAAAACTATTGCTTCAATGATCATGCCATACCCAATGTTGTACTAGTTACAGACCTGTTGTGAATCACCCATTCTAATATATTATCACACTGTTATGCACTCAGAATTATCTCCTTCACAAACATACTCGACACACACACATACAAACGAATATAAGCTATATGATTCATAATACATGCCCTCCATGTAGATATGCCAACGAAGCTGCTTTGAGCAAACTAGGATTAGTCTGAATACAGGTAGAAAAAACTCAGTGGGTATATGGATTTTGTTGAAAAACTGATGGCAAGGATATTAATGATATTCCGGAATGAGTGGAACTCAAATCATCCATTGGAGATACTAGAGATCAAGTACAACAATAGCTAAAGTTTAGGCACACGATGACATTAAAACAATGAGCAAATCCTTGCATAGAGCTGGATTAAAAGGCGGGACTAATCCATTTCTGGGCCTTTTTTTAATTCGTTCATAACTTTTTTGTTCTATATACTATGATGTTGAAATTAGTACCAAAATGCTGCTCATTCAGAGAGCTTTCCAATGGTATATTTAGTTTTGACGTAGTGCCATCCTGGTCAAAGTTGTGGACAGTTGTGGACACCAAGGTGATTTCACTTTATTGCACTTTACTCAACACCTGTGTCACATAACCACTTACAATTTTGACAGCACTTAGAGAACCCACAGACATGCATTTTGAATGGATGAAAACATCATAACTTGTAAAATGGATTTTTAAGAAAGGTCAGTATTTTGCTCATGATTAGCAACATTCCAGGGCTAATATCTCTCCCATAGATTTTTTTTAGTGGATTCTTTCTATTCAAATGAAAGAGTATGAAAAGAGCTTTCAAATGATATATTAAAAGTTGATATAGGACAAAGCATGGCCCAGTTATGTGCACACAAACTTGAAATAACTCGTTTTGAGATAACGGCTCTTGAAAAAAGTACATTATTATGTTCTCTATATTCCTTTCAGGTTCGTATCTTCGAATTTATGTAGTCAATAGCATGGACAAAAGTGTGTATAACT
Organism: Cladorhizidae sp. MBARI D1340-BT2; assembly: GCA_028752905.1. NCBI lineage: Eukaryota > Metazoa > Porifera > Demospongiae > Poecilosclerida > Cladorhizidae > Cladorhizidae sp. MBARI D1340-BT2. Next base: position 4,707,900 of record JAQNBH010000012.1, on the reverse strand, counting down.
TTGCAGTGAAGCATTCAAATGCTCTGAAACTTGAAATAGAAATACTACATGAACTATACTATAGAATGAATAAATAACTTTAAAAAATGTTGTTTTTTCCCGAACGAATGGATTAGTCCTTGGCTATGTAATATTATTTTAACTCCTGTATATCATCAGAACTACCCCCTGTTACCTCTCCACTAATCAAATTGCCAATGATATATGCTCAAGTCCATAGTGAGTAATGTTATCAACATTATTTTTGGTGATAAAAGATCCAGCGTGGTTCCTAAGGTGGTGGTGGTCTTGGATTTCGGAGTGCAGTGCAGCTTGCTTCTTCTGCATACCTGGCTTCAGCTACTACCTCCTCTAGTCTCATTACAGGGGGGTAATTTCTGGGGGGCTGGGGGGGCCATGGCCCCCCCAACTTTTGGCCAAAACAAGTTTTCTAAGGGAGTTTTCGCAAGCTGTTGAAGGTGTTGACTAACAAGTTATAGCACATTCATAATTGTAATTGGTGTGAAATATGCTAGATAGAACAACACCTAGAACAACACCATAATATTGGTAAAAACAACAACTTTGTTCCCTAATCGGTTCAATACATGTGACCAGTTAGTGTATGTCAGGAATAACAGCCTGACAACTCAACCACCAAACAAGCCTCAGACCATATATACCATGGAACTAACACTTTAGGTGTGAGGATCATTTTAGCTGTTAGGATCATTTAGACATTTATATAGTTCATGTATTTCATTTGTTCATTTTGATTTTGCCATGACATGCCTATATAAGTAAGCTCTCCACTGCCTTATGTTTAGTTCTGCTATAAACCTAATGTGCTGTTAATCATTATTCGGAATACTAAGCAATATAAGAGTGAACCCTAACAGTGTAGCAGGCCATATATTGAGAAATTAGCTAGTGCTGCTGCAGAGTGAATCATGCCTAAAAGACAAGCCTCCTTGTTAAGTTTTCGTCAAAGTCCAACTAAGAGACAAAGGGAGTCTGAGGAGAAGGCTGATGATCAAGCCCAAGGATCTGATAGCCAAGATGTACAGGTTGAAGAAAACCCAGAAGAATCTGAACAGGTACGTCTGTCATAATCCATCACATGATAACAACATTAAGCCTCTCTTTATGTGGCATCTCAGCCTCTGATGTCAGTGAATCTCCTTATTATCATATATTGACAGACCCTGTTGTTGTAGTTGTTTTTGCAAAATTAGACTTTGACTCAAGCTACAAGTACTTTTGATATCTCTCAGGAGCAGCAACAAGAAGCCAGTAGAATATCCCTGACTCTGGATACCCTTCCTCAAGTTCCCTACCAGCCAATCAATATCAAATACCCTAAAAGCAAGATGGGTCATCAACGAGCATTCCAACCAGCCTGGTACTCGCAATTTTCATGGCTGCATTATCTTCCAATTTCAGACACTATTATTTGCTACACTTGGGCACAGCCAATTTGAAGGGACTGCTTAAGCTGGATACAAGGTCTGAAACTTCCTTCTTGTCTGATGGGTTAAGAAATTGGAAAAATGCTCTGTGTAAAAACAAGGGTTTCCATAAGCACGAAAGCTTGCTATGTCACAAGCATGCAGTTGCTATGTAAACTCAACCTTGTCATATTGATCAGCAGCTGAAGGAGCAGCTTAAGAGTCAGAAAGAGGAAAATAGGAACTGCCTCCTGAAAATCATTCAAAGTGTATCCTATCTTGCCCGCCAGGGCATTGCCCTTCGTAAGGGCAAGCAAGAGGAGGAGTCAAATTTCAAGCAACTCCTCCTTCTGCGAGCTGAAGATGATAAAGTGCTGGATTGAAAAGTCTTACGACAAGCATATCAGTCTAGATGCTCAGAATGAAATCTTACAAATCATGGCTCTAAAAGTGCTTCATGGTATAGCAGCTGACATAGCTGAATCTGGATGTTACAGTATCTTGGCTGATGAGAGTACAGATGCGAGCAACATTGAACAACTTGTGATTTGCATACGTTGGGTGAATGAGATGACAGTACGTGAGGAATATATTGGTCTAATGTCAGTTTCTCAGACCAATGCAGACACAATTGTTGCTTGCATAAAAGATGTACTCTGCTACGCATGAATCTCAAAATTCAAGATGCCCGTGGGCAATGTTATGACGGATGTTCGACCATGACTGGAACTGCACAAATCAAGAAACTGAATGAAAAATGTCTGCTAACACACTGCTATTGCCACTCGCTTAATCTTGCTGTCGGGAATACAATAAAAAATATTTCCCTGTTGAAAGGCACGCTTGATGTGGCTTATGAAATTACTAAATTAATAAAGAAGAGTCCAAAAAGGGAGGCAGTATTCCGCAGAAAGCAATCAGAAATTCTGGGGCAAATGGAACATGATCTCCATGTAGACAATATTGACTCACCAACTCTGAAAATCCTCTGCCCAACAAGGTGGACTGTCCGAGCAGCATCACTGAGTGCTATTCTGAAAAATTATGGCACTCTCATGATCCTATGGGACTGGGCACAAGACCATGTCAAAGACTCTGAAATAAAGGCAAGAATAATTGGAGTGGAGACTAAAATGCAAACTTTTAGTTTGTTCTAAGGTCTTCAGCTTGCCATTGTAGTACTTTCACATTCAGATAACCTCAGCACTTGCCTTCAGAAGGCAGAGCTATGTGCAGTGGATGCTCAAGCGAATGCCAAGCTATCTGTCACTGTCCTACAAGGAACACGATCAGACAGGGATGCAAGCCTCCATTGGACAAAAGTAACTCAAACTGCTGTGAAGTTGGAACTAAAAGAGCCTTCACTTCCACGTTGCCATCAAGGTATAGTGCGGGTAATGCTCAACATGAGTACCATACCAATGTAGAGAACTTTTACCGCCAAATCTATTTTGAGGCTGTGGACACTGTAGCTAGCTGCATTGAAGAGCGTTTTAATCAGGACTACACCACATATGCAACCTGTGAGAAGGTCCTAGTGAAAGGAACATTGGGGGAGGATGTCTCACAAAATGTTGACGAACTATGTGAGTTCTACACTGAGTTTGACCCTGATACCTTAAGAATCCAGCTATCTATAATGGCAGAGTCCTATCGCAGTTTCAGTCAAGATGAAGGTGGTGGTGATACATGGCAAAATGTCGTTGATTTCCTCAAGAAGAACAAAAGCATCTGACCCCTCATACCAGAGGTCATGTCTTTGGTCAAGGTTGTTCTGGTTATGCCGGCAACTAATGCAAGCTCTGAACGAGCCTTCAGTGCGCTGAGAAGGGTGAAGTCTTACCTTCGTACACAATGTCGAACAACCGCCTCAATCATCTCATGACATGCACAGTGCATAAAGAGCTGGTGAAGGAAATGAGCCTCAAGCAAGTGACAAGTGACTTTGTGCATAGAGTAGATAGGCGCTCATCCATCTTCGGCCACTTTTCCATTTCTTAGTAGATGTGAATGATAGTCTCTTTCTCTCTCTTAGATGTTAGTGCTAGTATACTGTTTGTCATCTGGTTATATGTGTTCGGGTGATTACTAAATTGAAAATATTTTCAACACTAATTTACTGTAGTTCTAATTACTCCTATTTTTCAAAATATCCTGGATGAGTATCTAGAGACTCCCCTAGAGACTCCCCAGCTTTAATACTGCTTTTGGCCCCCCCAACTTTCATATGGAAATTACCCCCCTGCATTAGCCATATTCCTCCAGCTAGCTTTGCAATCTCTATAAATGCCACACTTGGATGATGCTATAAGAAGATCTGGGACACTTTTGTAGTGACAACTCCCTTCTGTTGGCACTATTTCCAGCTTAGGTCTGAGAATTGACAACAACACTTTGCGAATTGCTGCTGAGCTTTGGCTGTGGTCCCCCACACATGCCATCACCACCTGGCAACCCATGGGCTCATTTTTAAGAAAAGCAACGGGTGCCATTATCATAATGGGGCCATCAATGACAGAGCTCCGACCGCAGCATGCATCCCTTCAAGGCTAGAACCATTAGGCCTGAACCGCATAGATGGCAGGCGACAAGATGCTGCAATTATGATCACAATGAAAAGTGGAAAGCCACTAATATTGAATGCTACTTGCCCGGACACCTTTACACAGTCCTACCAATGCTATGCCATCAATACTGCCTCAACAGTGGTGAGGAGAGGAAGTCAGTCATGTACATCACCTTAGGGTGTGGCTATTCCTTCATACCTGTGGCTATTGAGACTTTGGAGGCCATTGGGAAGTGATCATTGCCTTTTTGAAGGAGCTGTATCACAGGGTGAGGTAATTTAATGGAGAGTTGAAAACATGAGCTTAGCATCTCTCTGTAGCTATAGAGAGAGGGAACACAGCATATGTGGTGAGGTCAGTGATGTCAGTCAGGGGTGGGGTGAGGTCAGGACTTGATAATTTAATAACTGATACACTCATATTCATTTATTTTATGGTAATAACTAAGTAAATAATAAACAAACAAACAAAAAACAAAAACAAAAACAAACAATTTTTTTTAAATCAAACTAACCAAAAAACAGACAAGCATGCAAGCAAGCATGCAGCAAGCAAGCATGCAAGTAAGAGAACAAAACAAAGACAAAGGAATGAAAACAAACAAACAAATCAACAAAAATAAGCCCCACCCAAACAAACAAAAACAAAGAAAAACTCCAATTAAAAACAAACAAATAAACAACCAAACAAAAAATAAACAAAGAAATAAAAAAAATAAAAAATAAACAAATGAAAAAAAAATAATAAAAAAATAATGAAAATAAATAAAAAATAAAATAAATAAAAACATAAATAAAAATGGACTGCTGCCAAACATCAATGCAATTTTCCCCCCAATTATGCTGTCATTATGCAATTATGCTGTCATTATGCCTGATCCTACAAATTTCTATATTATTTGGGCATACTCTAACTAAGTCTAACCTGTTATATACAACATAATTATGTCCATTACCAAAGTCATTAGTATTCAATCACATTATGGCAAGTTAATTTCAAGTAACCGGTATGATGAAAGCAAATAGTCTGTCATGCTTTAGTGTCCATTTCTTCTTGATGTCAATGTCAATCTTCATGATTTAGCTAGTGTTTGACCATCGTGGTTCTCATTTTCTTATATAAACATGGAAAGGTTGCTGCTACATAATTATAGAGGAAAGATAACTGCTAATCATCTCTCCTCTATTGCAATCAGTTATCTGTTATTTTCTTCTTCTCCTTCTTTGTTCTCTTATTTTTTCTCTCTCTTTCTTTGATGCAAACTCTTTCTATTACTTATTTTTGTAATATTCCTCCTTTTTTCATTCTGTTCATTATCCATTCTTCTTCTTTCTTTCTGTTTAATTTTTAATTTGAAGTAAATTTATTTCTCTCCCGAGTTCTTGATATTTTTTTAAACTTAAATCAATATTTCTGCTTTCATCTTTAATTTCTCTTGAAGGAATTATTCATTTAATTTCTGTCTCACATAATTCTCTTCTTTATTTTCCCCACTGCCTATGGTATATTGAAGCTAAGTTTATTTTTGGCATAACTCTAGATATGCATCTAGTCAAAACGTCGATTGAATACAATTTGAAGTTAATTATTGAGAAGGTGATTATTATGTCAACTGAGAGTAAATTGAGAAAAAATTTCTTGCAAAATTACCAATTGCTGCCTGGTGATGAATTTCAATCTAGCATTTCTTCCTATCAGCTATTAAAGATGCAGCCAGTTTTCATTTGCCTGTACAGCAAGCTCTTTTTGATTTAGTTTATGATCTAAGCTGCTTTATTCATTATGAAATAATATAGGGCAAAATGCCTTGCATTAATTTCTAGATTACATAGCATAAAGCATTTAAAAACTTTTAGCGGGGACAACAATAAATTTAGCCAGCATAGCCACCGAGCAGCACGAAGAGGGATGACCATTGAGGTTGGCACCTATAAAACTGGTAATATGAAAGCTTAATCAAATTGTATATGTGAACAGATTTGTGAAAAATATATTGAACTCTAAGATATGTGTTCTGTTGACAAAACTAAACAATTTGAATTAATTTGATATTAATTTTTTGGTTTTAAATTTGGCCACATGATATTATATGTAAACATTCAGTATAGCTCATGCTGGTAAATTTTGATATTATGCATTTAATAAATTTAACTTGGTGTATTGTATAAATGTAAACTAATCATTTCATCAAATAATGAGTTGAATATGCATGTTTTTAATGGTTGCTGAAAGTGTGATGTGTTTGGTAGATATGCATGTGATTTACATGAACCTGACTTCAACCATCCTACATGAGATGCCATGTAAGTGGTTGTATTGAGCAAATGTGCTAGTGTGAATATCTTCGCATTGGTCCCCCCTCATTCCTTGGTGCTTCATGTGGGTTGAAAAAATATTATAATGGTCGTTAGAATCTCATGAGCAAATCTCCAATTGTTCTCATGTTTATCACAGTGGCTTTTCTTACTGGCACATACTGTTCCTCCAATCTTGTGATGATGAGGTATATAATGCAGCTGCTGATGCACCTGACTTTCAAAGGGTTTGTCAGCAAACTTCAGCAGCACCAAGTTTGAAAAACATTTCACTCCATATATCTCAGGTCCAAAGCTTGGCAAATCCTTCACTGCCACTCAATGTCTATGGGTTTGTACTTCAATGGAGAGATAAAAGTCTGGGGTAGAGAGACAACCATTACCTCCTCACTGCTATCCCTCATGGTAAACAGTAAACTGATAATCCAGAGTTGAACTTCTCACTTCACTCTGTAGTTGATGGTCTGTAACGGAAACTATAGATGGCATCGTAACATTTTGAATCTCCATGAGTCACTTGTCTTCATTCAGCCATTCTTGCAATCGCTTTCTGATTACTATGTTCGAAGCTCACTGGTAATCAAATGATGAATCATCATGCAAGCAACAGACTGGAGAGCAAGCCACCAATTGTTTCCTGGTGAAAACTCCTTTCTGCCAACATTACTTACAACCTAGTCCCCCATCAATCTTTGTGCGTTGTGGTTAGTAATTTCTGAAGCAAGCTTCAACAGTAGTTGTAGGTGTAAGTACTTGGCAACAGTGTGAACCAAGTTCTGCATATAGGACAAATGTGGATTGTAACATCAGGTAAAGTTCGTCCACTGGAGCCATTGAAACAAACCATTAATTGGTAAATGGGGAGGACATCACTGCTGTTCTAGCAAATGGCATCCAAACTTTTCATTGCTCCATTTACCTGAAGGTTGGAAGTCAGCATCACATGTGCTCCATGCACCAAGTACAGCAAACGTTCCAGTTCAGATGCGTCATTGGTGGAACACTTGGAAGCATTTGGTCCTGTCTGCATTGCTTTGATAACAGCAATTGGGCTTACACAGATAATCCTGTGCACCATGTATAGATATTCCCAGTGACATATTAAAACCTGATCATTTCTCAAGCGAAGCAGAATATCATGAAGGAGCACCATATCCAAATCATCACTTGATTGGTGAATGGGTTTATTCAAGACTACTGCACCGTCCAAAAAAAATACATATACTCCTATATCAGAGATGAGACAAATTCGATGACATTCTGATAAGCAGTGGGAGATACATAACTCGGGGCAGCTGCCAAAAATCACAAAAAAGCAGGCAGGATCAAGTACCAAACACCTGATCAACAATGTGAGAAAGCCTGTCTCAGGCCTCTGTCAATTTGCCCAAACAACTTCCTTCTGACTATTGACATATCATCATGATCAGGTACTGCATGACTCTGAAAGGCTGCTGCAAGGCTGGACAGTTAAACTCACCTTTAGTTGTGAGAGCCAAGAGTGAGTGCCATGTATGACCATCAACATTGAATGCTACAACTTCTGTTGGTGCAGCAATGTGCACGTAACTCTGAAAAAACGTCTTAGGAACTCGATCCAGCTGTTCCAGATCTTATCATGCATAGTATATCAGCACTGGCACCTGAATGGTAATGTTTGCTTATGGCATAATACAGATCTAGCTCTTGCCACTTTTGTAACAAATGGCTGGTCATAAGAGCTGCTTCCCATTGTTGAGTGAAGAATGTTGCTGCTAATTCCAAGATTGGGTATTGTAGGACATCATGACAACAATCAGCGACATCAATGGTGGTGATCTCTGTACATCATGCTGGTCATCAGCATCCACTACTCAGTGCCCGTTGCTGCAGCCAAGTTGAGCAACTTTTCATCATTCTGGTCATCCTCTCCAGCATCATTTTCTTGGTATGTTTGCATCTCGTGCCAGTACCATCTTCTTGTGTGGATGGTGTGCTGCCTGAACTTAGAAAGTTCGAATACACACCTGTGTAGGTCTCATATCTTTCCTCAGTTGCTGGACTTGTCAAAACGGTTTGTGGAGCATCAGCTTTTGTCAACAGTATGTACTGATCATATTTTGGACCATGATGAGTGGGTGAGCAGTATGTTTGCAATCACTATGACAGACATTGATTTCAGAGAGCGTGAAGTGGAGAAATCCTTTGCCAGCTGTAGTGCCGATCAACTTCGAGGAAACAGATGCTTTCAAAATAAGGAGTTGCTGGTCTGGCCTTGTAAAAATCTATTGCTGTGATGTTTGGTTGTTGACTAATCATCATGCAAATTATCATGTAGCATTCAAGATCCATCTAGGCTCAGCACAACAACGTTTCTTGTTGCTTTGTGGAGGCAAAACTTGAGAAGCAGATGACATACTTCTTGTGCAGAAAAGTAATGCTCTTCAATACTGCTGAGCAACAACTTTTATATTGCTTTGAGGGAATTGATGTCATCGGCAAGGCCTCTTACAACGCTGGCAAATGTGTTTCTCAGTGGTGCTGAGTGCGGCTCAAACTTGGTAGCATATATGGCACAGTTATCGATCACTTTCTGCGAGGAAATAAAATAGCACACCTCTAAATTTGCTATTCATTCAGACAACTGAATTTGATTATAACCATTTACCAAACCATCATTGCGAGCCATTAGCAGTTTTATGATGATTACTATGTCAAGATCAGATGGATATCGTGGATGTGACTATAAAAGAGGAAATATCCTGTGACAGGTTGATGATGTGTCCTGAATACCTGTATTGTCCTTGGGTATGGCAATATAAAGACATGGATATGACAGGAGAAGCTTCCTCCATTTGTGATAAACACTTTTCCCCAAAATATAATAAATAAGTCAATGTTATAAAATTGTGACTCACAAACCTTAAAATTGGCATAATTATAATTAATTATAACATCAAATTAGTGTGTATTCATGATAGTATTCATTTGTCTTCAATCCAGGAGAAGACAAAGACAATTTCTCTCCAAAAAATTGATTTCACTATTATACTAACTATTTTCAGCTCATTCTCAACCGTTCTTGAGTTGTGATACTTTTTTTGCTTATTATACCAGTTGAGAAATGAACGAGAAGAAGCCATGATTTCCCTCATAAATATTTCTAACTCTGACATTTTTTCTTCGTACATAATCTTTTGTACCTTTTCAAAGCTTTTTCAATTCAGTCATTTTCTCATGAGATATAGTCCAGTCTATGTGTGTTTACCTCACATGCCAGTAATTAAAGTTGAGTAATAAAGGAAATGAGTTATTTTGAAATAAGTTGCATCTTGTGAATAATGAATCCATAAATGGCAAGTGTTGATAACCTATGGTTAGGTGTAAAAATTAATAATATATAATCATCTCAGTGATATTGCCAGTAATTATGCCATAGGTTGCAAAAATATTATTGCAAAGGTCCCATATTTGGCTCTCTTTTGAAACCAAAATTATTGAAAAGTTAACCAGAAATGTTGTCTAGGTTAGTTCAATTATCATTGTTTATTTTACAAACTTACCTGTAGTACTGCAGGTACTGGTCCTGGGTTCATGTAGTTTTCCTGTCAATAGGACTTATGTTTGTATTTATCCAATGTGCAGTGTCTAGACACACCTAATGAAGTATGGAAGATCATTCCTGGGAATACCTCTGAACAACTCTGCTATGGATGGAAGCATATTAGCTGGTAATGCCTATTACTGGTTATTTTTTCACTCTAGCTTGAACTGTTTGAGGTAATGAAATGTGGTAACTGTGATCGACAGATGTCATTTGTTGGTTACTACTTGAAGGTCATTGATCTTAAACATTTCTGATTGAATCTGGCATAAGAAATTCTGTTTCAGTCAGCACTTTAAGTTGGTGTTCTCTACTCTCATTCTCCTCTCTCTTTCTCTCATTCTTCTTGTAGCTTCCCTCATCCTTTCCAGATATGTTTCCCCTTGTAGTCTCATCTTGTGTCTCATTCACCCTCCTTTTTCTGTGATGAAATTGCATCTTCTGCAGTTGCCTATCTTTCTCCTCTTAGATTTCCTTCCCTCTCCTTTCTCTTGCGTTTATTGCATGCTCTGCAGTCACCTCTCTTTGTCTTCTTGGGTCTCAATCTCCCTCCTCTCTCTAATATTTGCTACTTTAAATAAAAAGATAGCTGTACCGGCTGATAAAATATCAATCTGCAGCTGTGCATATAGCTATTGTTTTAGTACATGCACACAATAATCCACTCGTACATACGATGACTATTTATAAATTAATCACACACCATAGCCACACAATGCTAAATTGGTGGATTATTGCAGATAGCTTGAAGTTTTTCTTCAGTAGACATCTTTCTTTGGTCCTAGCCCAGACCAGTGCAGCTGCTAATGGAGCTGGTTTTTAGCTATAGCTTTCTCGCAGGACTCTAGAGCTGTATTAAAAACCACAACAATTTAGTTACATAGCTAACCTAAGGTGTGGGGACTAAGACAGTTAATAGTTAATCTGATAATTTCTTTCTTTGGATCAGGTTTATAGCCAAAGCTTTCTTACAGCTATCTCAAAAGCTCCATTGTACAGAGTGAGTCATGTTTTAGTGTCTGTTTGAAAAGTTTCTAAATCTCAAAGGCAATTTTCATGGTTTACATAATGGTAGACTTTTGTGGGTGCAGCTTCCAATCAGTAAACTTCCTACTTTGGTCCCCTAGCCCAGACCAGTACAGCCATTAATACAGCTGTGATTTGTAGCTATAGCTTTCTTGCAGCATTCTAGAGTCAAGAGCTATATTTAAAACCAAAACAAAGTAAGTTGCATAGCTCAAGATAACATATGCTGTGAGTGCTTAGAAAATTAGATGATAATCTTTTCTTTGGATCATTGCATAGTGCAATTCTCACAGTTATCTCAAGCACTTCATCTGTAGAGTGAGTGTCATGCTTTAGGTCTGTTTGAAGTTTCTAAATCTCTAAAGCAATCTTCAAGGTTTAGTTAATGGAAGAATACTTTCATGGTGCTCCTTCACTTGTGGAAACATGGACAGATGAAATGTAGAAGATTTACGTGTGCGAAAGACAGTTTCTCGAAGGTGGATAATGCTATGCTCTAGCTAGCAATGAAGGCAACAACAGTTATGATTGGTTTGAACAGAATAATTTTTAATGTGTAGTAGCTTGCTAGATTATCTTGCTAGATAGAACTAAAGTATGGTAGTAATGGAAACTGTCTCATAGAAATAGCCAAGTTTGGTTTGAATTGTTGCTAGTTATAATTCCAGATTTGTCGAATCCTTCTCTCCTTTCAACTGTAATACATTTGGACTATTAGAGGTACAAATATTGGTGATACAACAATCATGCACACACAAACACACACACAAAACCCCTCACTCACGCATTTCTCCTCTTCGGTCAGTGCAGGATGCAGTCATCATCATTTTTCAGAATAATAAATCCAAACTGATAGCAAACTACTGGGTGAACTGAGTGTGCACAGACGTATGCTAGATTGGTTCTCTGTGAAATGAAAATGTAATCATTTTACAACAGTGCAAATCCAGTAATGATTTCAGATAGCAATTTTTAGGTTTCAGTACAAAGCATATTTTAACTGTTGCTGAAATGGAGTTTGTGTCTGTAGCTTAAGTATGACTCAAAATTGGTTAATTTAGTTCATCATCACATTATGTATAAAGTTTTTAGAAACCAACACTTCAGTAATTGTAATTACTATTTCTAAAATTTATTCTATGGTTTACCTTCTGCAGAGTAAAAAAATTAAATTAGTGAACAAGTATTATACAATTTCTACTCTGTCATTGCTCAACTATATTTAAAGGGGAAGGCTCGCAATTTAAAAAAATTCAGATTTAAAAATAATTGAACTGGTATAATAAAATAAACTGTTGAATACAGTTTAGCTTTGCATGGTTTCTGTGTATATTATTCATACAACTTTTTTTTAAACCATAGCAATAACTATTATGACAAGTGATAGGGGTAGGGGCAAAGGGGTGCAGGCCTCCTTATTTCTACTCGACTATAACTTATGCATATGCACATACAAAATTAGATTCTCAGCAACATTTCAAGCATGCCGCAAATGCTTCCTTAAGGTAGTAAACTACAACAAAAAACCCCGTTAAAAAGTGATATTTAGTAAGAATCTTCTATAGTTTTGGATAGTGTTGTAAAAAAACCTACATTGTCTTGACCACTAATTTAATTGGCAGACTAAAATCAAAGTTTAACTCTGCTAAAACTCATTTTGGCAATTTTTTGTGCATCAAATGGTGACTAGAGCAGATTTTGCCCACCAAAATATTTTAAGCTTGCCTTGATAGAAAATTAATTAAATGGCACACCACAAAAGCGTTAAAAACCTTGATTATCATCATGAAGATCTTGTATCTAGCATCTATATATTATGTATCTACCTATTATACCCCCTTCCTTAAATACAATATGTCTGTTCACAATCATAATTTTACTACTAAAATACTCCAAACTGGCAAATGCAAATCCATTTCTTGATTCAATTTTCTGTTCAGCAAAGGGCCAAAAATTACTAAAAGATCTCGAACATCATAAACATGTTAAAGTAATTAACATTTGAGAAAAGCATGTAACTACCTATGATGCATGTAGCTATAATACATTTTTATATTTTAACCTTTACCAAATAAAAACTCCTGTATATTTTGTTGTTTATATTGAGAAATTCTTATTTAAGACTTGATTGAATCTGTACATTTTTCCCAAAAAATTGTGTTGTCTAAGTATTTATCTATTTTCCACATAAATATTATAGCTTTCATATAATAATATGTCCGCTCGTCATAATTTTACCATCAGAACACTCCAAATGGTCCAATACATTGCAAATACTAACCAATTTCTTGATTCAGTGCAAATCCATTTTCTGTTCAGCAAACAAACAAAAATTGCTAAAAGATCTTCAATATCATAAACATGCTCAAGTAAGCTCAGATCTTTAAAAAATGAGGTACATGTACCTACTAATGATGCATGCTGAATAGAAAATCCTAAATCATGAAGCAGATTAATAGTTGCAAGAAGACCACCAACTCTATACTACATTGCTAAACTCTATACAGTTTATGCTTGGAAAAAATAGTTATGCTTATATATATAATAAATCACGAAACAAATTAAAGGGCAATTTGGAATGTTCAGGTAGTTGCATTATGATGAATGGATATATAGCAAGTTTATTATGGGGAAAATAGATAGATACTTAGAGAGCCAACACAAAAATATTTTCTTTAAAAGCAAAATGTACATATTTGATCAAGTCTAAATTGCAAAATGAAAATGTAAATAACAATTCTATAGCAGGTTTTATTGGTTATAACCAATCATGTACATGCATGCTATCTTTTAATCTACTCTCACCTATAGTGTTACCATTTAAGCATGTTCTATTTACTGACTTGGGTTTGTGGTCATGTGATTTGTTAGGCTGGGCCTAATATCACCTTCCCCTCTAAGGAGGCATCAGCCATGTGTTGGTGGTCTTTGCTGTCCCAGGCTTGCCTGGAGAGGGCATCTGCATTCTGGTTTGTCTTGCCAGGCTTGTATGTGATGTCGAAGGAGAACTGTCTCAAAATGTCCATCCAATGGGCCAGTGTACTGTTGTTTGACTCTTTCTGGCCTAGGAATGCCAGTGCTCGGTAATCAATCTGTATGGTAAACTGACAGCCTAGTAAATATGGAAGGAAGTGTTCGGAGGACTCTACCACTGCAAGCCTCTCTTGCTCTGTTGCTGAGTATCGTTGTTCTCTCGGGAACATTATCCTTGAGAAATAGGCAATTGGGTGTTCTGCTCCTAGCTTGTCAGCCAGAGCGAGCACTGCGCCGACACCCCTGTGACATGCCTAGCTTTGTATTATGAATCACAGAGTGTAGTCACAGCATTTAGCCGTCTATAGTCCACTACCAATCTGAGAGAATCTGGGGTCTTCTTGGGAATGGCAAACACTGGAGCTACTCATGGGCCACTCAGGTTTTGATCAGACCATAGGTTTTGAGCAACTCTATTTCTTGTCGGAAGGGTTCCTCCCACATCTTTGGAATGCAGTATGGATGGAGTTTGATGGGCAAGGCTGTGCCCATGTTGATCTGATGTTCAACAGATTTTGCTCATCCTAATGCTGGTGTGATAATGATAGGTGTAACTTTTGAATGTTGTTGGGACTTCCTACTATTGTTCGATGGTCAGTTGTGGCCCTATCTGTGGTACATCTTCAGACAGAATAGGATGGTAATCTGGTAGATCTGCAGTGTCTGAGTTTTGTACAGAAATACAAGATATATTAGTCACTGAGGGTTGCCAACCTTTTAGAGCATTAACGTGCACAGAATGGGTTTTATTGTGTTGCTTTGGCTTATTGACGGAGTACATAACTGGTATGAGGCATCCTAAGTTTGTGTACGGGCCACTCCATCTATGTGCCAATTTGTCACCCTAGCAACTGGTAATGTGGCCAGGGTGAATACCAAGACTTTATCTCCTTTTTCGAGTATCGGTTCTTGTCGGAGTTACACCTCTCTGGACACACTAGCTAAGGTTTCACCTCCTCAGCCTAGCTAATATACTAGTATTCAATTAATAATCAAGTTCTCTCCGTCCAGAATCCAAGGGAATCCCGATGACGCGCACCCTCTATGCAGATCGTTCGGCACTACTTGCACAGGGTGCACCAGTCGTTGTTCCAGCTGCCACTGGGCCCAACCCTATACTCAGTGGGAGAGAAGTAATTGATAAGTTAATTAAAATCTTATCAAATCCACAGTATAGTACTAGCTCTACAGACTAGCTACTCAATCACACTCGTGATCTTAAGTGTTCTCGCTCTCTTTACAATATATCTGTCACTAGAATAGTTCCAGCCTGACTATTCAGTTTCGCTCTATCTTTCTGTCTTCGCCTCTCTGGCTCCTCTCTCTCTCTGCTCGTATTTATATAGCTACCTACACACGCACACACATACATACATTCTAATTATACAATGTCCAAATACATCTATCTAAGGTTCGTTCTATAACTAGTTTATCTCTGTGCGCAGGTGCTGTGGTATTCCTAAGGTGTGGTGCTTGGTGGGGTGATCCTTGAAGTTGATGGGGTGATTCGGGACGTGCTGGCTGTTCGTTTCTGTGTGCGTATTCGGGATGTTTACATTGTGGTATGTTTACGTTTACATTGTGGGTTTAAGTTACATCTCCTTATTAGGCATGTCAGAGAAGGGCGATTCACTCTTATTCAATGTTGTACCCAGGCTCCTTCTCTGACATTCCTCCCTCCTCAAGACGCGAGCCGTGCTCGCGACTTAGCCCGTCGGCATTGCCGTTCTTTGGCCCGGATCGGTACCGGATGAGGTACCGGTACTGGAGGAGTTCCATCCTCCACCGGGCCAGCCTGCCGTGGCTATCCTTCATCCTATCGAGGTAGGTTAGCGGATTGTGATCCGTCTCTATTGTGAAGTCTACACCATCTAGATAGACTCGAAAATGCCTCACTCCGGCTATAATAGCGAGGGCTTCTCGTTCAATTGTCGAGTAGTTCTGTTCTCTGGGGAGGAGCTTGCGCGAGCCGAAGGCTACTGGATGGTCCTCCCCGTACTCATCCAGTTGACTCAAAACAAAACCGATGCCCGAGTCCGAGGCGTCGGTTTGTAGATAGAATCTTCTCCCAAATTGGGGAGATCTCAAGACGGGGTACTCTGTTAGGAGTTCTTTCAGGGCTTGGAAACTTTCTTCTTTGTCTGGCGTCCAGTTCACGATGTTGGGTTGGTCCTTCCTGGTGGCGTCTGACAGGGGTACGGCCAGGGTCGCGAAGTTTGGGATAAACTTGCGATAGTACCCTGTGAGACCCAGGAAGGCCCGGATGTCTCTCTTTGTTCGTGGTCGGAGGTAAGTTTGAACGGCGTCAATCTTTGAGGCCAAGGGAGATACCTTGCCGTGGCCAATTCGATGGCCTAAGTAGTCCACTTCATTTCGTGCTATGTGGCACTTGTCGGGGTTGAGGGTGAGCCCTGCTGAGTGCAGCAGCGCAAACACAATTCTCAGGTGGTTCAGGTGCTCGGCCCAGGATTGACTGAACACCACAATGTCATCGATGTATGGAATGGCAAACGTGACGGTCTCAGCTAGAATATCATTCATGAGGCGCTGGAACGTAGAGGGGGCAGAGGACAGACCAAAGGGCATGGTGGTGAATTCGTACTTGCCCCATGGAGTGACGAAGGCAGTTTTCGGCTGGCTGGTCGACTCCATGGGGACTTGGTAGTACCCTTTGGTCAGGTCTAAGGTTGTAATCCAGGGGGCGTTGCCAATCGTGTCGATGACATCATCCACACGGGGAATGGGGTAGGGATCACCCTGAGTCATCAGGTTTAATTTTCTAAAGTCCACGCATAGACGTTTTTTCCCTCCCGGCTTTGGTACTATGACCACTGGGGCGGCCCAGGGACTTTTCGAATGCACTATAAGTCCGGAGTGTAACAAATCTTTGATCTCCTTTCTTAGGAACTCATTGGATGTCTGGGAGAGCCGGTACGCTGGCAGGCGGATGGGAGACGTGTCTCCGGTCTGGATGCAGTGCTCGACCAGGTCCGTCCTGCCAGGTAGGCTGCTGAAGAGGGTTGGGAATTCTTTCTTTAAATCGTTGACTTCTTGTTCTTTCTCGGGGGATAGGTTGGAAGGGGGCAGGGCTGCAGGTATTGAGTCCTCGGTTGAGGTGCACTCCAGGGCCATCAATGCTGAGGAGACGGGAGATTGCCACTCCTTCATCCCGTTGCAGTGATAGACCCGGAGGCTCCGAGGACCCGTCCCTACAGACACCTGGAAGGAAACATCGGATAATTTCTTCACTATTGTGTATGGCCCCTGCCATTCACACAGTAGTTTATTGCGTCTTCCTGGCCGGAAGACTAGGACCTCTTGTCCTACTTCATAAGGGGGGGCTGGGCTAGTCTTTTTGTCATATTGTCTCTTGTGGGAATGCTTGGCTTTACTCTCATTCACTCCCGCTAGGCCTCTTACCACATTCATCTTTTTTCTTAGGGCCCGTAGATATGGTATGGTCTCGGTATCTACGTCTGACTCTTCCCCTTGCCAATACACGGCTAGCTGATCTAGGGGGGTTTTCATGGGGGCCCCGAACACCAACTCATGGGGGGAAAACCCGGTTGAGCTGTGCTTCGATGCTCTATAGGCCCACAAAATGTACGGAAGGTATTGGTCCCATTCCTTTTGGTCGCATCTCTTCTGCGTTAGCTTACGCAGGAGGCTCTTCAGTGTTGAGTTGAACCTCTCTACCATCCCGTCGGTTTGGGGATGGTAGGGAGAAGTTCTGATCTGTCTTATTCCCGTTCGTTCACAGAACTCATGCATCACCCGGCTAATAAAATTACTGCCGTTGTCACTGAGGACCTCCTGTGGGATCCCCAGCCTAGCTGACCAATCTATCAGGCAGCTGATAATGCTTTCTGAGGTGGTATTTACTAACGGGTAAGCCTCAGGCCATTTGGTCGCATAGTCCATAATGACCAACACATATTTATGTCCCCGTTTGGTCCTATGCAGGGGTCCAAAGACATCCATAGCTATTCTGGAGAATGGGGTGGAGATTACAGGGAGGCTCTGGAGGGGGACATATTGGGGAGTAGCAGGTTTAGCTAGCTGGCATACAGGACAAGCCTTACACTGGTTCTTTATGTCGTGTACCATGCCTGGCCAGTCCAGCGATCGTCTGATAATCTCCATCGTGCGCTCTAGCCCGAAGTGTCCGGCAATCGGTGACGAGTGCGCCATCCTGATTATCTCTTTCCTGTTTGGCTCTGGGACCATGATGAGGTCTCGGCCCTGGGGGTGGGTCGACTTCTTGAACAATATGTCCTTCTTCCACTTGTACGCTTTACTGGGGCCATCTGCGTCCTCGCGGGCCTTTTCGAGAGTGGGATCTCCTCTTTGCTGTTCAATCAGTTGAGATGGTTCAACCAACTCGGGGTACCAAGGTTCTTCTCTTGGGGGTCGGGGTGGTGAGTCGACAGTCTCTGGGAGAATCTCTGGTTCTCCCTGGAAGGGGAAATCCATCCCTTCCGTTTCTTCTGGGGTTGATTCGGGGGGCGAGCTCGGGGAAGTGACCACCACTTCCTGCTCTGCCTGCTGATTCTTGTCTTTTTCGTCGTCTTCCTCCTGCCTTGCTCTCATTGACCTCGTGGTCACGTAGGCGGATGTGGAGGGAATCTCGGGGGGGGTAGTGTTGCTACCGTGGAGCAGGCGTGCCAGGTGTGGCACGTCTTGCCCCACTAGCATGTCTACATTTAGGTGGGGGGACACTCCTACTTCAAGGTCGATGGCCGTGTCATTCATCTCCAGCGAGACCTTGGCCGCAGGGAACCACGTTACCCTGGAACTTGCAGTGGCGTAGGAGAGTCGGTGGGGTAGGTATTGGCTTGGAGACACGAATCGGGGGTGCACCAGCGACTTGGTACACCCTGTGTCTAGCCACACAGTTGCTGTCTTTCCATTCACTCTGGCCTTGCGTAGCCAGGGGTTCTCGGGGTTCATGGGGGTGGTTGCTTGTCCCAACTGTGCTCTCTCCGGCTTCACGCGACAGTCGGCTCTGTAGTGACCGATCTGACCGCACTTGAAGCACCTTATTTCGCTGAGGGGTGGGGGTGGAGGCTTTCCCAGGTTGCCTCGGTTTGGATTCCTGTTGTGGGGGCGGATCTCCTCTCTCGGTCTTTCGTTTCTCGGGGAAAATCGGGGATGGGGAGCTTCCGGCCTCAGAGCATACAAGGGGGGTGGGTCTCTGGTGTTGGACGGCCGGAAGGGGGTGTGGTCGGGTCTTCGGGTACGGGTGGTGAGGTATCTTGTGCAGAGGTCGGCCATTTCCTGGTAGGAGGCGGGGTTCAGGTTCCGGATGTATGCCTCCAACCAACCAGGAAGGGCTGTCATTGTGGTCTCCATCAAGAGCAGTTCGGTTTGCTCAACTCTGGATGACGCAGTCCATTGTCGGAAGGACTGCCTGTGATGGCTAAACCACACCTCGGGGTGGGTCTGGTCGAATGGGCATGAAAAGGTCTTTCTTCTGTAGTGTTCCGTGGAGATCTGATAACGCCGCAGCAGCTCCTCCTTCACACGGGCGTAGGAACTCTGCTCGTCTGCGGCCATAGCTGCAATTGCAGTGAGGCCAACACCAGATAAGGAGCCACGCAGGATGACTGCCCATTGGTGAGAGGGCCAACTCCCGGCCAGCGCCGTAGCCTCAAATGTGCTAGATAGGCCGCCATATCGTCCTGACCTTCGGTGAATTTGGCCACGGAGAGTCGGGGAAGTTGCGGTGTCGGGGGAGTTGCGGGGGCTGTGTCTCGGGCTAACTGTGCCCGTGCCAACAGGTTCAAGATTTCTGTTTGTCGGGCTTGTTGTTCCTGGGCATCTGCTCTGTCCTCCCTTTGTATTGACAATAGGTGGAGGAGCTCAGCCTGTTGGTCTTGTTGGCGGTGAGCCGCTTCTTGGGTTTCTCTTCGAAGATCTTCTTCGAAGTGTACTCTTGCACGGTCCCGCAAGGTACTTTCCTCTATAAAGTTATCTAGTCTGCTCCCTGTTGGAGTGAACACGGGAGGTCGGGGGAATCCGGGTTCCTCGGGAGCTCCGAGAATTTCAGGGGTTTCGGGGTCGATGATTGGTGTGTCTCTCATGATGGGATTCGAGATGACGTGCTCTTGGGGTCGTTCGGAGCTTGTTGATCGGGGGGTCCTTTCTCCAAGGTAGGCCATGCCTCACCCTAGGCACACACAAAGCACAAAGGGGAAAAACGGGTGAAAAATTTACAAAAACACGGGAAAAATTTAAAAAAAGAATATCAATTCCTCGCCCTAACTAGGGACAATCGTTCTTCAGCTAGCTAGCTTCTTCCGCTACTAGCTATGGCTGGTCCAGGATCTGCTATGAGAGCAGTATCCCACCGCTGCCACCAAATGTCGGAGTTACACCTCTCTGGACACACTAGCTAAGGTTTCACCTCCTCAGCCTAGCTAATATACTAGTATTCAATTAATAATCAAGTTCTCTCCGTCCAGAATCCAAGGGAATCCCGATGACGCGCACCCTCTATGCAGATCGTTCGGCACTACTTGCACAGGGTGCACCAGTCGTTGTTCCAGCTGCCACTGGGCCCAACCCTATACTCAGTGGGAGAGAAGTAATTGATAAGTTAATTAAAATCTTATCAAATCCACAGTATAGTACTAGCTCTACAGACTAGCTACTCAATCACACTCGTGATCTTAAGTGTTCTCGCTCTCTTTACAATATATCTGTCACTAGAATAGTTCCAGCCTGACTATTCAGTTTCGCTCTATCTTTCTGTCTTCGCCTCTCTGGCTCCTCTCTCTCTCTGCTCGTATTTATATAGCTACCTACACACGCACACACATACATACATTCTAATTATACAATGTCCAAATACATCTATCTAAGGTTCGTTCTATAACTAGTTTATCTCTGTGCGCAGGTGCTGTGGTATTCCTAAGGTGTGGTGCTTGGTGGGGTGATCCTTGAAGTTGATGGGGTGATTCGGGACATGCTGGCTGTTCGTTTCTGTGTGCGTATTCGGGATGTTTACATTGTGGTATGTTTACGTTTACATTGTGGGTTTAAGTTACATCTCCTTATTAGGCATGTCAGAGAAGGGCGATTCACTCTTATTCAATGTTGTACCCAGGCTCCTTCTCTGACAGTTCTTTGCCGTACTGTGGACCCACTGTTTGGTCAGGGCTTGTGTGTCCATCTGATGTTGTGTGACTACTGCTCTCATGTTGCTGAGATTCTCCCTCAGTTGGAGTAGCTATTCTGTCGTGGTAGAAGAGGTCGATCTGATGGGCACCCACTGTCGGCTGAGGATGTCCTGAGGTTCGTGCACATTTTCCCCAAAGATGAGCTCAAATGGGGAGAATGAGGTAGAAGAGCATGGAGCCTCTCTACATGCAATCGAGAAGTAAGGTAGGTAATCATCCCAGTCATGGTGATTGGCCACCATCTTTCTGATCATTTGTAGCATGGTATGGTGGAATCGTTCAACCGCTCCATTGGACAGGGAATGGTAGGGAGCTATCTTCGAGTGTTATATGCCAAGTAAGGAGAAGGCTTCTTTCATAACAGTTGACATAAAATTGCTGCCACGATCAGATATAATCCAGTGGGGCAGACAACCTCGACATAATCTATAGCAACTTCTGTGCATGGTGATCTGCAACAGCACTGCATCTGGGTATCGTGATCCCAGGTCTATGTAGGTGAGGATGTATCTGTTATTTTTCCGCGTCAGGGTTAGAGGTCCTACCACACCTATGGCAACCTTCTCGAATGCTGATGTTGACTGTCGGTATCAGCATAGGTGCCTTGGTGGTCGTTCTTTTGGCCATCTTCTGATATCTGCTGCATGTTTGACAGGCTTCCCTAATAAGGCCCCCCAAAATTCTTCATTATTTTATATTTTGTTCTCCTTGCCCTTACATGTTCTGTCATTGGTGTGGTATGTGCTAGGTTGATCACTTGTTTCTCCTGTTAGTTGGCAGGATGATTTGTAAACCTGGGCTCGCCTCTCTGATCTGTAGTTTTCCTGTGAAGCACCTGATTGTGTATGGTGTACCCAGAGTCAGGTATCGTGGCTAAAGTCCACAAATTTACCAGTTCTTAGTTCTGCTGCCCACTGTATTTTCGGCATGGAGTAGTCCAGCATGAGCTTCTTGAAACGAAGGATTTCTGCTTTCCCGTGAGGACCTGCCTGCAAGGGAGGTAGATGAGAAGGCTTAGGAGTAGTCTGTCACCGTAATTGGATGAGATGTTGCTGCCAGGAGGGCCTGCATTTGTAGTTGCATTTGGTGAAGGATGGCTGCCATTGCTGGGTTTATTGGGGCTGAGGTCAGGTCAGAGGTGCTGATTCCAGTGGTTGTCTGGTGATACTTCTGCTCAGGTTGGTCAATGTCTTCCAAGGCCATGGGGCTGATTGTCTCTGCTTCCATATTAGACTGGGTGCTTCATCGTCCATTGTTGGAAGTGTTGAGATATATGGTCTGAATGGAGTGTTTCCTTCTGAGAACGGATTATAAGCTCTCGGGATTGTTGGTTTGTCTTCTGTGGTGAAGACGTGGGTCTCGACCGTCGATACAGTTTGGTAGCTGTGTCAAGACAAAATATGTGAATTAGATATACACGGCTTATACCTTGTGTGTTTTAGACAGGTCAAGATGGAAGCAAAGTGGTCAAATTTTTTCTTCTTGCGAGTGGAGAAGAATAGTCTGCTCTTCTTCAATGAAGGAGCGTGGGCTGAGCTGTCAATATCTGCTGGTCATGTTTTGCTGCCACCAGATGTAAGCCCCCATGGAGAGCTAGAACTCTCTCTCCTATACAGTTTGTTGACTGCAAGCAAAGTGAAGCACGATCAACTGTACAGAACTCTGTCTGGAAGTGATATTCTAGCTCACAAATCATGTTATTGTAGCTATGCTTCGAGGAGTAGAAACAATGGACTGGGAAAGAGAAAGTCTAGATGGACTGACACTGGTCTTTCCAAAAAGTTGTTGAAGACTCAATGTAGTGACTTTGTTTTCATGCGAGACTGTCTGTTGTGTGGGAATGTCTGTAAGCAGAAACACAGGAAGAACCCACACCACTGGATGCAGGTCTGGCAGTGTACAACTGTAGATAGAGGTATCAATAGTAGTGATATCATGTTCAGGCAACACTTGAACAACCTCTGTGATGAGCGACTGGATTAGTGAGCTAATGATGTAGTTTTCAACTCGTTGGGGTCATTGATCTGTCTACTTCTGACACACATTACCATGTGCCCTGTTACAATAAATTTCGAGTTGTTCCCGTGTCCCACCCCTCGATAGTGCCTGTGGAGGAGGCTCTGAGGTCTGTGGTCATGACGATGGCTGAAAACATGACAGAGATGTGGCGACATCGGAGCTGTACATGTCACTGTCTCGGTTACTGTGTCAAGAAGACAGTTTATGTCCAACATCACATCCTACTTGGTGAAAATCTGCTTCTATTCCACATTGAGGGTCGACAAAGCGTAGGTTGGATTTAAAGCCAGCCTTGGAGAGTTTATCAAAATTGCCAAAAAAGCTATAGAAACAGTGACGATGATGAGCTGGAGAAGTTGGTGAGGAAGATTCCAGCGAGGTCAGGGTGATACCTAGGCCTGGAGACTACAACCTCAGTGACTATGCTCACCACAGGCCATTGAGAACACCAGTGCTACTCTTCTTAAACTAGTATCTAGCCATGTATCAGAAGGTGCCATCGCCAAGCCATCCCTAACATAGGCTCAGTGCATTCAGCAGCACATTTGCGGTGCCGGCAGAAACCAGACTACAATCGGGCTCGCTGTGAAGCTACACCACAAGCATGGTGGTTCAGAGGTCATCAAGACTCTTAATGAGCACGGTATTACCAGCACATATGATGAAGTGCTACGCTTCCGCAAGTTAGTGGCCAAGTTTGTGTTGAACAACCATTCAGATTATCATAAGAAACTAAGCTCAAGCCTCAATGGGATGAAGAGTACCCATGCCATGGTCATGGAGTTCATCCAGCATCATTCCATTATCATCAGCACAGGAAACATTGGCGTGATGCAGCTGAATATCCCTCGACTCAAGAAACACGAGGCAACCTCTGTGAAATTAACCCACCAATGTATACAGTTGGAGCACTATGCTGGGCCTTCCAAAGTGAACCCACCTCTGCTTCCGATGAAAGCTTTGTCTGCTGAAGAGTTGCAGCTTCAGTCCTAGGCGGCCATGTTCAGTCAGCAGCGAGATGCAGCATGGCTGTCGCAAGTCCATGGGAATGACAGGCCAGTTGAGTGGGGTGGCTTCAATGCTCAGCAAGACTGATTGGTGACATGCTCTGCCCAGAAGCCCAAGACATTTGTCGTGTTCGGACCGATGATCAACTCACCACCTGCTCACCCAGACACTGTAATAACTACGCTTGTGTATCTCGAGAGGTCTCTCAATAATTTTGGGATGCAGTACACTCACCTCACAGCCAACTATAACATACTGCATGCCTAGTCCAATGGAATGACTCTCAGTACTGGACCAATGTCATACTTCACCCAGGTATGATGCACACTCTCATGAGTTTCCTGGGCTGTATAGGAACAATGATAAAGGCATCTGTCATTGACATTCTCATCAGCGCAGCATTTGCTGGCATCACCAGCATAGTCAATGGAAAGGCTGGGACCAATGCTCTATGGGCATACCATCTCATCATTGCCGTGATGCTGCAGAATTTCTACTCAAGTGGTGCAAAGACATATGAGAAGCTGACTGTCTACCTGGAGACAGCCAGAGAACACTCCACCGGGAGGCTATCGGTGGACTGCCTCATCAAGCCTACACTGTTGTCACTCGTGTTCCTGCACAGAGAGAGGAACGGTGATTTCCTCCTCCAGCAACACTGTCTCAAGGCAATACTGCCATACTTCTTGGCAGCAGGTTACCACAATTATGCTCGCTACTTGAGTGGTATGTGCAACAGATGGAGAACCTTCCCCAGCATGCCAAGGAGGACCTACTGGTAAGTGCGCATGTCTGCCGAAGCTTGCAGCCAGATCTCCTGTAAGATTGGCCAGACAACATGATACAGAAGCTGGCTGGCATCAACTAGCACCACGTCTGGAGAAGATGGAGTAGTGATGGAGAAACTGAGAGATTTGACGAGCACAGCCTTGTCACCCTTCCTCAAGCCTCCATACTCATCGATCAGGGCTGGAGTAACTGGACTCAGTTCATACTGGAAGATGTTGGTTAGATCAATATTACATTGCTCCACAACTAACAGCCGATGTACAGAGTCTAGATGTCGTAGATGGCCTTCCCCTTGACTGTGACTACCTTCTTGAGCGACTCCATTGTTTTGACCTTCTTTTGTATTGTCTTGTGGAATTCAATGCTTAGCTAAGTAGACCTACTACTTGAAGAAGCTCGAAATATTTCCAACTTTGGTTGGAGCATCGAAGGCTCCATCATCACACCAGTCATCTCAACAGCACCAGTTGCTCCCCAAGCACTACTGGATGTAGTTAGCTGAAGCTGCACTGCAGAGGGCAAGGCATGCAGTGGCTCATGTTGCAGCTGCTACAGTGCAGGACTTCATGCACAGACTATTGCAAGTGTGAGGGAGGAGATATCTGCTTAGTCTTTTTACCAGCAAGCAGATGGATACTGAAGACAATGGGGAGCTAGATGTGCATGATGAATAAACATACACTTTATTTATATGTTATATATACTTGCATTTAGGAATGGCTGACCAATAAATTCAAATTCACATGTTTTATTTCATGCATATTACATCGGAATTTGAATATTTTGAATTTTAAGTCAAATATGACATTTGACCTCTGATTTGACCATGATTTGACCCCATAATCAAAAATTACTGCAGAAATGGACACCCCATCCTGGAAAATCCTAAAAAAGAGGTATTACATGACCCTCTATGTCATTAAGATCAAAATTAAAGATAGCTGAGGCTGCCATCTTGAATTCTGAGAAATGCTCAAGGTTGCACAAGTGCAACCAAGCTAATTTTGCTCTCCTAACCATATAAAATTCATTTCTATAAAAATAGTTTACAGTTATCAACATTGCAGGGTCACCATAATGGCAACTAGCATTGCCAATAATCAACTTGAAGTTACTCACTCACTGTTTCGACTAGATGCTCTAAATGTGGTGAAGGCTGAAGCATCTGTCGAAACATATATACAGTAAATTTAATTTGATTATTGAGGTCATTGTGATTTTTCCTTGTTTTGATAGTTTAAAATTCAGTAAAGGAGGACAAATAATTTTGTTTATGTTATTGAGTTTAATTTTTTCACCACATCCTGATACTATAGCATAGTTGAATATTACTAATTCATTATGGTTGTTTTGAATTTTATACGAGTTACGTATACAATTTGCAATACCTTATTTTATTTTAACTGGAATTATTTTCGTAAAATCCATGCGATGTTTATAATAATTAATTATCAGCATGAGTAAAACAACAATAATACCAACGATTATAACTATGCTGAGGAACTAATAAACAAGGTGGAAAATACAAGGTTAAAGACATTCCAAATTATTGCTTAACATTATATTATATATATATATATTATTGTAAAAATGCAAGCAACACTATTTGTGAGAAGCCGGCCACCAGACACGGAACACATGAAACTGTTTCTTGTGATGCTCCTCTCTGAGGTTTTTTTACATACCTCCTGAAAATGTGAACTCTTTCTTACCATACCACTGTTTTAGAGTCTCCAACCACAAGAGACCTAACAGAAACCAACCTTGGTAATTTGCTGCCACCAGAGTCACTCCCTAACTTCTTCTAGCTAAACCCCAAGAAAGAGTTTTCGATCTAAGTAGATATATTAAAACAACAATCGAGTAGCAGAATATGAAAATAGAATGAGACTCCCCAGGCCTGGACTGTAGAGGGATTTAAATACCCTTGTAGCCAGGCTGCTTATGGTGTTGATAACAGTGTGAGAATAGTAGAATTACTACAGGACTTATCTAAGAGTGTGAGATGATATCATGATTGTCCTATGTGTTGATAGTCTGAGGTCATGAGTTCTGATTGTCCCATGTGCTGATAGTCTGAGGTCATGAGTTCTAGCTCTATTTATAAATTCTATCTAGCTCTACTTATAAATTCTATTTATGGTTTTATCTTTGCAGGGCTTCTCTGCAGCCAGTCAGGGCTGAGGCTTGACATCACTCATCACCACCTCCTTGAAAAGGTTGTTGTCGTTCTTTTTCTTCTTCATGCTCTCCATCCCAAGCCTGATGAGATAGTCCGTCGGCATTACCATTCTTCGAGCCAGGATGAGATAGTGGGTGGTGAAGTTATACGGCTGCAGCAGTAATGTCCACCACATTAATCTGCCATTGAGGTGAGTTGAAGAGTGGAGATGTGTTAAAGCTTTGTGGTCAGTTTCAACAGTGAACGGCTTCTCCACCAGGTAAACACCTAAGTGCTAGATTCTTCTTATGATGGCCATTTTTTATTATGTCATATATATTCAGCCATGCATATTTATGGTAGCAGTTTGTTGATCAGAATTTTTTTGGCTGGCAGCAGTTGTCTAAAAAAAGTTGTTGCTGGATCTGTACTGAATGTGGATCTGTACTGAATGTAGCATATCCATGTAGGTTCCAGTACTTGTCCAGTAAGACCAACTTTTGATATTCAGAACAAGACTACACTTCATATGCATTTTACATAAATTATGCAGAATGTCTGTGGTATGTTATTGTTAAGGGAAAGATGTTGGTTCTAATTGATTTTCTTTGGAGAGTTTGATGATCTACTAGAACACAATGTGCATACACTGTTACACGATAGTGTATGTGTTGAAGTGTCTGACAGAAAGCATGTACATGATAAAAACTGTTGCTATATTTGGTGATTGGAAAATGTTGATGATTTGGAATGTTCATCATTCACACCACAAACTATGATATGCTCTTTCTTGTAAATGGCTCATTCAATTTTACTGACAGAAATCTGCATATGGAGAACAAGAAGCAAAACAATGCTAATAGTGAAGAATCATACATATTCATGTGTATAATAATTATGACATCTTATGCACAAGTTCACAAGTGGTTATATCTGACAAAACTTTGTGTAGTGGCAAACAAAACCTGGAGCTTTCATTGGAGGAGGACGTGACACAAACTTAAATAATGATAAAAATCTGGAGATCACCAAACAAAAGTATTTC
Organism: Cladorhizidae sp. MBARI D1340-BT2; assembly: GCA_028752905.1. NCBI lineage: Eukaryota > Metazoa > Porifera > Demospongiae > Poecilosclerida > Cladorhizidae > Cladorhizidae sp. MBARI D1340-BT2. Next base: position 4,679,746 of record JAQNBH010000012.1, on the reverse strand, counting down.
TTAAAGCAGGTGTTAATTCTGCCGAATATGGAGGAGCATAAGTGGAGACGGCTTGACTTCCAAATCTAGAATAACCATGGAGACATTGGTGACCAGATTTGTGAAAACTGACTATTATTCATACAAGACAACAATATGCCCAGTTATTTTACTTATTCTCCACAGGAATCATCAGAAGAACTCATTTTCTCACTACTCTTAAGCTTAAAAAAATTGATAGCTAACTAATGGGACAATAAGTGCAAAAAGAGAGATTAGTTGGTGTAATCTTTCCTTCTTTATGGAATGTTGTTAAGAGAATCTTCAATAATTCAATATTTAGCCTGCCTTGTGGTTGTAAATACTGGCACTTGGTAAGGGAGGGCTCGACCATATTTGTGTATTTTTGAAACATCATAATCTTAATGCTTTATCCATTTTGTATAATTCTGGCCTCAAGAAATAGCCAATTCTGTGTGCTTACCAATATTTATGTATAGTTGGGTTACTTGTTTGATTGCTGGAAAGCACAGAGGTCATTAAATTACTCATTTACCTTGGGTATTCATTCATAGTTCTATCAGAATACTTCCAGATACAGTAGATTGTCACTTGTCCAACAGGTGGGATTGGAATTTGGAAGGTGTCAGACCAACTGAAATGTTTAGATAACTGAAGTTCAGGTCTTCAGCTTGTCTTTTCTCTCATATATACAGGGACAATCTACTTTCTACTTTCCAACATCACATTCCACCGCTACTGTAGTTAAACTTTTCCCATACTTCATAATAATTATCTGAGCTTACATTGATTATTTTATCTGGTTTGAATATGTCATGCTCTCTGCTGCTTCGATATGGAGAGAAAAGAATTGAAGGAAACTGCTGGACAATGTTCCAGTTTAGGTGAATGGAGGATTTATAATTGAGACATCGTGGTTGCCTATTATAATAATTATGTCTGGATTAATGTTAAAATTTGCCATAAGTTTTTGGGGTAAAATAGGTAAAATATAATATAATAATGAGTTTAGCTCTTCGCTGTTTATACATCGACTATATACAAAATAATCTATACAAAGAAATCCATAAACACACTATAATATATTGTTATTTAAATAGAAATAAATTTCTTGCACATATCAAAATTAATAGACATTATGACCGAAACTTGTACACAAACTAATATATAAAGAAAAAAATCAGAATGTCTACTTAACAACATACATCAAAGTAAATCATTATCATGATCATCATCATCATCATAATAATAATAATATTAATAATAACAGTAATAATAATAATTTCTTTATTGTTTTGTTGTCATAATATATAATAATAACTGTAGTAGTAATAATAATAATAATAATAATAATAATAATAATAATAACTGTAGTAGTAATAATAATAATAATAATAATAAGGCTCTCAGCGAACTTTCAATTGATAAAGCAAAATGTAATTCCTTATCTATAATCAACTCCTAAATTGTACTACATTTCGTCTAGACATGCCTTAATGTACAATGTGAAATCACAACATTCCTAATAAAAGCCAAGTATCTAGCTAGTAACAAATTGTAACTTGATAATTGAGAAAGTCATTAAAGTTGTAGCAAAAATCTTAAGTTCAATGTTGAGTGGAATTATTCACTATTTTCAACCTTTCCTTTACCCCTTTCTTTGTTTTCTTTTCTCCACCCTGCCACTCCCCCTCCACCTTTTACGATAAAAATAATTATATTCATTTTTAACCCCAGAACAACATCAGGAAGTTCCATGGAATAGATTAGACCAATTTAAAAAAACAGGAATGGTCATAATGTATAGCTGTGTCTGTCTGTGCATGCATGTATGTCTTTAAAGGCCATGGATTCTCCATCCCAGGTAGAATCCCGAGTGGAATCATTCGGTCTCTTTACCTCCCTATCTGTCTGCCAGGTACTAAGATACCCCTTTTTAAAATCATTAACTTCTTCCATCTCTCCCTCCCAGTCCCCCATTTCCATACACCCCTATATTTCACCCTTCACTGCCCAATTATATAAAACAAATCCCAACTAACACAGGAAAATTCTAGTGGTTGGCTTTAACCAAAGTCAGTAGCCATAATGTGTCCGTCTGTATATGTATGTTTGGCTTTAATCAAAGTCAGTAGCCATAATGTGTCTGTCTGTATATGTATGTTTGGCTTTAATCAAAGTCAGTAGCCATAATGTGTCTGTCTGTATATCTATGTTTGGCTTTAATCGAAGTCAGTCGCCATAATGTGTCTGTCTGTATATGTATGTTTGTGGTACTCAAGGTTCCAATTTCGATGCTAGACTGAATCATTTATCCCCATCCCCTTTTTTCTTTTAACAGTTATTCAAGGTTCTGACCGAAGACAAATATAGAATCCAGGTCTTAGTTCATTACAATCCTGAATTATCAGTGAAACTAGCCAAGATGCTTCATCCTACAGATTAGATGCTGTTATTTCACACACATTAGCTGGTGGCAGTGAAAATAAAATTGCTTTTGCTTCCTAGACACTCTCGAATGGTGAGCAAAATAATTTACAAATTTAAAAAGAGTTTTTTTCCTTGATCTATGTTGTCAAATGTATCCACCAATAGCAATATCTATGGAAGAAAGTTTGTCTAGTAATAAAAGACAACAAGCTGCTGGTGGCCATTTTTGATCCAAAAAAGGGCATATCATTATTGGCAGCTACACGCCTAGAAAGATGGGTAGTATAAATCACTGATTAACACTATTTGATTAAGGTCAAATCCACCAATGACCGTACCACTACTGATAGCCTGTATCGGTGGCATCTGAAGAGTGTAAGTGATGAATTGGGAGAAGTGACATGTAGGGACATGGTTAAACCTCTTGAGAACTGGAGCATGGTCGCAGGTAGTCACTAAGTAAACTTCACAAATCATTCAACAAGATTTTCATGCAAGATGGAATCTTTTGCGTTGGGGATCAAATGATAGTAATGACTTTTCTTGATGGAGTCAAGTAGTTACCAGGAGTAATAGAAGCAAGGCAAGGGATTCAGTCTCCTATCTGTTCAAAGTGGATGGATATGGAATGTGGAAGAGTTTAGGGAGCCAAGCACTCTTATCACAACAATCCCAGTCGAGATGTATCTGCATTATTGATAAACCTTGGGACTTGACACCAAATCTGAAACTAAACCAGACACTGATAGGTGCAGTTCCATCACCACAACCTTCAGACTCGCCCAAATGGTAACATCCATTGTGGCATGGTAACCTCTTGATTGTTATAATTAATGCTGGAATGTTGCACAGTACTTTTTAAATTAGTCTGGAGGAATGTAGTAGAACCAAAGTAATAAAAATTGTAGTGATATCATTTCCTATGCAAGTAGGAGAACAATGTCCCACTGTTATAAAGCAACGGTATATAATCACATTGTACATGAGTACAATTACTGATTGTGTTCTTAGTACATGTACATACATAGGTTTTCCTTCATGAGGCCGACACTTCTTGCGGTGAATGGTACAATTTGTATGTACTCATACACCAGGCCGACATTCTGGTGTCATGTAACCATCTGTTTACTTCACTTAGGGTTTGCCACACTGCTTTAGTGTGCCTATGGAAGATTCTAGGGAGAGTAAAGAATGAAGTCAGATTTGGTTGCAATGACTATGCTAAAAGAAAATTGGGGGTAGGGAATACCAGGTTCAAGGTCCATAACTTTCTTAGTACAACTACCATCTAGTTGATATATGAGTCAAAAGACTGCTCTTTCTCCCTCTGAACATCGACTTCACAACTCCTTCTGAGGTATCCTTTCTATCTTGCCATAAGCTTTAACCAAGTATAGTAATGGTTACCCATGTTGAAGAGCCGAGTCAATCCCTTTAATGAAGGGGCACGTCACTCACTTTAGTGGAAGGGACAAATCACCCTCTTTGTACCTCTTATCAACATTTAAGCTGTTAATTTTTTAATAAACAATTTGCAGTTGATGTATTTGGGGGGGTTGGGGTTGCAATATCGGCATTCAAAAATAAATCTTTTCCTCGCCACTAAAGTTCTAGGTAGTCCAGCACAAAGAACGCTTTATCTTTTCACAGTTGCATTGGAAGTTATGAGCAGTTGAACGTTTCCTTGCACCTTTTCAAGTTAAATAAAAGTGGTCCAATGGTCAAGCTAACAGAGGTAAAGCAGGTATAAGCTACACTGCAATACACTATATATACATACACAGGTCAAGGCGGCTACATGCAAATATTTGTACTGCCCCTAACATCCCTACTGTCTACTGTCTATGTAATACCATCAGGATGCAACATTTAAACAAGACATCTTCTATAATTCAATGTTTTGGAGCATGGACTAAGCTCTCACAGGACAGAAATTATTATTATTATATATATATATATATATATATAAATTTTATTATCATCTTCATTACTATTATTATTGTTAAAATTATTTTTGTTGTTTATTATTAATATTATTATTAATAATATTATTTATTATTATAACTATTATTATTATTATTATTATTATTATTATTATTATTATTATTATTATTATTATTATTATTATTATTATTATTATTATTATTATTATTATTATTATTATTATTATTATTATTATTATTACTATTATTACTATTATTACTATTATTACTATTATTACTATTATTACTATTATTATTATTATTATTATTATTATTATTATTATTATTATTATTATTATTATTATTATTATATTATTATTATTATTATTATTATATTATAGTATTATTATCATCATTTTATCATTATTATCATCATTATTATCAACATTATCATTATTATTATCATTATTATTATCATTATCATTATCATTATTATTTATTATTATTAGAATTATCATTATTATCATTATTATTATCATCATTATTATTATTATCATTATTATTATCATCATTATTATTATTATCATTATTAATCATTATTATTATCATTAATTTTTATTTTATTTTTTATTTTTATTATTATCCTTATTATTAATATTTTCATTATTATTACTATTATCACTATTATTACTGTTATCACTATTATTACTATTATTATTATTACTATTATTATTCTTACATGTACTACTATTCCTCCACAGCCCTAGAAAGGACCCCAAGATCAATGTCATTAGTTTTAATAGCTATCAACACATATAAGTAGAGAGCATAATGGAACACATTGTATTTGACAGTAATATACATAGAACAAAATTCCTGTATAGGATAGTGTTGTAATCTGGAGAAGAGACTAGAAGTAAGTTGTATGACACAAAAAAAATACACCTCATTATTCACGTCCATAGGCTATATTATTTCAATACTTCATCTCAGTGCTCTGCCTGTAAAAAATGACAGTCTCCTCAATTAATGGGAAATGTGTGAATCTAATGTGTGCATATATGTGTGCATGTGTGCATGTGCATGTGTGTGCGTGTGTGTGATATTCCATGTAAATAAAGTCCAGCATGTTGATTTATGGATACGATGTTTTGTGTGCATGCATGAGTGACCAATCAAAACCTGCAAAGAAGGTACAGCGACCCATATTGTTAGCATGGTGATGATGGCCTTAGAGCGAGCCTGATGAAGGTATTCCTGAGTTGCTCGGGAAAGGCTCACTAGACCTTCATTAATCTCATCAATTCAATACACAAATGGATTCCACATACCTTGGAGAAGTCTGCATCTTTAGCTTCAGCTTCCACTTCTTGACTTCAATGTGGTCCTGCATAACAAAAACACACATGAAGTTGACGTGATTGGTGCACACACTCTGGACTTGAACATAGCTAGCCTGGGGATTACTGGAAGTGTCCAACTCACCAAGATGAGGAAGATGATTTTGATGAGGGTGAGCAAAGCAATGATGATGAAGAGCAGGCACCCCAGGATGATAGAAACCAGAGACCAGATAGGAATACCAAGATCACTAGTAGGTGTAGATGTGCAGTCTAGAGGAGAGAGGATTGACAACAAACATATAGTCATTCAACAATAAGAAGAAACTTTTTCCGTCTATACTTTCTCCCTTGTGTTTAAATAACGTTCAACCTAATAATGCGACCTAAATTTATTTAATATTGCAAAAATATGTTGTGTGTGTGCATCTGTGTGTGTGTGTGTGTGCAGAGGGGAGGGGAGGGAACCAAATGAGTATTTTCCCCCTCATAGAACAAGTCAGAGTGCCAATAAGTTCTGGTTTCTTTCAAAGCTTCAGTTTGTTTAGTTTGTGTACTTCCACTACCTTCCAAGACTTGATTGATGGAATAGGCCAGACAGATTCCTTTGCCATCCACAAATACTAAAAATACGTATTGGAACTTCTCAGAAGTTACAGTCAGTGAACCGGATTTGTCCCAGAAGAAATCTAATGTTAAGCCAGAAAACAACAGTCATAATTTTTAGGGTTGACATGCCATGAAAGATCTCTGAGTCCATGCACTGCGTCAGCTTGAAGGAAAAAGAAATGATTGAATATCTGCCTGTATGGTGCCTTATGTGGACATCACATCTACTATACAACAATGGGCTGGTGAAAAGAAGAGGACAGAAAGAGGCGGAAGAAAAAAACAAAAAACACCAAAAAGCGACTTGAGCAGGAGCAGACGTAGTTGTGATGATGCTTTACCAAATAATAAATAGAGCTTGAACCAATATATACATGTAGGTGCTTAACAAGAAGTCAGTAGTTAATATGCATGCCTGGTTAACCCTTGACCTTCTCTTGAATTTTTACTCACTCAGAATTTTGACTAGATGTTCTAGCCTTCATCAGGAATAATGAGTACACTACGACTAGCGGGAGCCTGTTGTATACCAGTAGCTAGTTATTCACCATGTGATACAAACCACACCCTGGCCCACTGGCCAGCACGTGAACCGCATGTGAATCAGCCGTGGAAAGCTACAATAATGATAATAAATAAATTAATTAATTAATACTAATATGTATACATATATATACATAATAATAATAACAGCAACAGAAAACAAAACAATACCAATAATAACATCAACAAATTAAAAAATATACAACAAAAATAAAATAATAAAGAAACAAACAAAATAAATAAATAATTAAAACATCAACAAAGAATGATAAATAACTGAACGCAGAAAAATTATTATCATGGTTGTGGCTTCCAGTTCAGACTCTTAGAGTGACACCTAAGCAGCCAGGCAAGTCCATTCCACAATTTCTACTGAACCGCTCACACTTTGATGTTAGGCTGATGTGTGCAATATCTCCTTCACTAAGCAGTTATTCGACAGAATAAATATTTTATCATTAACAAGTTGATATAAGAATCAGCTCCATTAACCTAAGCCGCAAAAAATAAAAATTACACCTTGCTGTGACACTATGTCTACAACAAAACATGCTATCCATGAGCTACTTCCTTCAAGATGAGAGGATTCAGGGCAATTCTAGGTAAGCACAGGTGTCTGTGCAGATTTCCTCTGAAGAAAGGCTTTCAGAAACAGCAGCATTAATGTCAGTAGTTGTAATCATAGCCATTAAAAAAATATTTGAAGAAAAGGTCCTATTTTGGAAGTAATGACGACTTTATGGAGAACAATCTACTGGACATGTGCACAACAAATCATGAGTTTAGCATGTACTGTTCATATACAGACATGTATGTATATTGTGCACAATGTCCAACTTCCCCGTCAGCAAACTCTCAATTAATACAGTGCAGATACAATGACTTTCTCGATAATCATATTCACTCGACGTTTCGACAAGATGCACTAGCCGAAATGTCGATTTTAGGAGGATTCACAATGTCACGAGGCTGTTATTCACTTCAGGTAGCATCGTCTCACTTTGAGCAGTTAATAATAACTGCCTGGTCGCGTCGCATACTTAGACCTCTCCCAATTATGAAACACCACCCATTAATCAAGGACCTTTCAATCTCTAAACGATTTGCCAGTTACAGCCATATACCAAGAAGGTTCCTCACCACCTCTATGAACCTTTACACATTCATCTCTTCCTTGGAGAATTTTTTTTGGTTTCCAAAACAAACATAAAGCACACCTACATGTGTCAACTTAAGCCTCGTGACCGGGACGAGAATCTATATCAGCAAAGATATGTAATTTCATGTTCATAATATTTAATTGATGCATCGTGTGGCTAGTGCGAGTGGCATATTGTGAACAGAAGGCTAATGGTTAAATCTGTGTTTTAATTGTCAATCAGCAGGTTTTTGTGCTTCTGTTTGCATACTAATTTTTACTATATATATACCTGGCTACATATAGCTAGACCTATATAGTCAGAACAGCACAGTGGTTTTTAGTTACGGGTTCACTATGTTGCCGATGACAAGTAGGACACCTCAATTAATAACATCCAAACAAGCTACAAGCACTGCAGGTCCTGTACCTTGACCCAGTGTTCAAGTATCATAGAGCACAGAGAAAGACATACTCTCTATAAATTATTTGCAGTTATAAGTTAGAATACAATCCATGGAGCAAGTTCGAAGAAGAGCAGCAGTGCAGGGTCTGGCTTCTCCCTATCATCTGCCAATATTTCCCATCCTACAAATCCTCCAGCTAGTCAACATCTGCCAATATTCAATATGAAAACACCCTCCCCTCACAAAAAATCCACATAGAGTTATTACCTCTTAGCCTATTAGCAATCAGAGCTAAGTGCGTCGCATTGGCCAGAATGTTGTAATCCACGATGCAGCCATCCGAATCCATGTAGATGCACTGCTCAGTTTGTAAGGAGAACACAGCATTAGAATCACCATTTGTGTGCCCTGCCAATGGAACACACAAATGTTGACTATTATTATGATGGTATATAGTACACTGTATAATGTGTTAATGGATTGTGACCCAAAAGTGGGGGTTGTTTAATGCTGCTGGAAGAATATGCAAGCATTGTATATACACGTATGAATGTCTGCATGGAAACAGCCAGGTGTAATGTAGCAGATCTGAAGGAAGTGAGAATGAGGTCAACTGTAGAGAAAAAGAAAAAATGGACCTTCGAGTCATACATTTCAGTACATTAACATTCCACCTTTTCAGGCTTTCATACCTTGTTTGGGATGGATCTACGACCTGATTCAAGTTCCATTCTGCAGGTCATTTTGAGTTCTTTAACCTAACATCTTTGATTACAATTCTGTACAATAGACCCAATATATTTCAAAGGATACAGATTACTTAAGCACACATGCTAACAACCCAAGAACCTGTTGCACTACATCTCTATCCCCACCCTCCCCCCACCTCCAACCCCCCCCCCCCCCCCAACATCCCCACTCCGTTCCTGCCAGACCTGAATCCTACCTCCCCCCTATCCTCTCTGTCCCTCCACAGATACATGTTGCATTGTGGTTGTTCACAGATATTCGAGATGGCACTGACCCAGTCGAGAATTGACAATCATTTCAAGGTTTTCTCTAACGGCCAAGCTGTTTCCACCTGCATCGATGTCATCACTGTCCACAAAGAGAAGAGGACGGTTGAGATTGCAGAGGCTGCATTGGTCTGGTAGCTGGCTCTCTTGTTTCATGGCTCCTCTGCATTTTTCAATGCAGGCAATATCCGGAGGGTAGTTACACACGTCACTTTTCTAGAATAGGACCAAGACATACACAATGTTTAATTTGTACATCATGAATATGCAAAAGATACTGTACTTTAATATACTCAAATGCATTTCTATTTATACGGTATAATCTACGCTCTACAAAGTTCCAAGTTGTTCATACACCCAAGGATGATGTCCTAGCCCTACCATTGCTGCCAAGGATGCCCTAGCCCTAGCTACTTAGCACTACACTGCCTACAAGGATCTCCTAGCCCAAACTAGCCATATCCTGCTACTAAGGACACCCGCCAACACTGACACCAAAGGATGCCCTAGCTAGCCCATCCAGTACCACCAAGGTTGTCTTAGCCCTAGCTATCCCTACCACTGCTATCAAGGATGCTCTAGCCCTTTGTACCAACAACTTTGAAATTTCGACCCCTCCCACAAGCAAGTCTAGTCCTTGACATAATGTACATGTATATGCATGCATGGGCAATGTAAGGGGACATTCCCTCCGCCCCTTCCCCCCCCCCCCCCTACCCAAGCCTTCACTTACATAAATAGTCCAGGGTGACAAAATGTTGAGTATTAAAGAAACTTGTGTGTGTGCGTGTGAGGTGACATCCACCCCGAATTAAAAAACATTTTTTTAGACCTTCTGTGAGTACTTTACTGGTACTGGTAAGACAAAATTAACACCCACTTAGTAGTGCATTGGCATGCACTTTATACTAAATTTCTGTATTGTTGCATCTTCTAGCACTACTTTTGGAATTTGGTCCGATTTCCGAGTTCCAAAAGTAGTAACTCAGACAGTTACATCATACTTACACTGGCTGACTATATAAAGGGCTCACAGGTTTATTTTTGTCAATATGTCTGTTCTCAAAGACAAATGTATCTTTGCTCTTATTTCAGTGCCACTGGTACATATCAGCTCATTGTACTAGTAGCATCAGCTCATAGAGGTAGTAGCATCAGCTCATAGTAGCAGTAGCATCAGCTTATAGTAGCTCATAGAGTAGTAGCATCAGCTCATAGTAGCAATAACATCAGTTCTTAGTAGTAGTATCAGCTCATAGTAGTAGTAGCATCAGCTCATAGTAGTAGTAGCATCAGCTCATAGTAGCAGTAGCATCAGCTCATAGTAGCAATAACATCAGTTCTTAGTAGTAGTATCAGCTCATAGTAGTAGTAGCATCAGCTCATAGTTGTAGTACCAGCTCATAGTAAAAAATACATGTAGAATCAGTTCTAGTAATAGTACATGTAGCATCAGCTCATAGTAGTAGTAGCATCCCTTCCAAGTAGCAGTAATATTGGCTCATAATAATAGCATCAGCTCATAGTAGTATCATCAGCTCATAGTAGTATAAGCATTAGCTCATAATAGTAGTAGCATCAGCTCCAAGTAGTAGTAATATGAGCTCATAGTAGTAGCATCAGCTCATAGTAGTAGTATCATCCAGCTCATAGTAGCAGTAGCAATAGTGAAGATGGGTTGGAGGTTGAATGAGTTGGAGGTTGAGAATTTAGATTTAGAACCTGGTCAACCCAAGAAGCACTTCACCAGTAAAGTCATATGTGCAAAGAAACACATGAGCCACACAAGCCGCAGGAAATACTCTTAAAATGGGGGGGGGGAATATTTTATTTGGTTGGAATATGATGAGGATTGTCAGGGTGCATTATGCAAAGTCTGCAGAAAATCTGGGAAGTTACTTCAGCAAACAGGAGATGTGTGGGTTACCCAAGCTCATCTAGCAGCTTTGGCAGCAGAGGAATTCTGAGAGAGATAGAGCAGTCATTCAACAGCTCCGAAAGGTAGACAGGCCGAAAAATTGGGCAGCTATAAAGTCTGTAATTCACTGCATACACTTTCTTGCATACAGTTACATAGCACATACTACCAAATTAAAAAAAAATGGTAGTGTCTTGTAGAGGGGAGGATCTCAAGTACTTCATGGAGAATGGTGGGAGGAATGATGTATATATTATCTCATGAGTTAGTAAAGGCTCTAGGCATGTGGATTGAGGAGTCCATGATGATGCATCTACATAGAGCATCCTATAATATCATGGCAGATGAGTGTACAGATATTTCAATTGTGCAAGAGTTGTCTTACTTTGCTGGGAGGAAGGTGGTGTTCCAGAGTAGCATTTACTGGACATCATCGACTTGCAGAAAGTTGATGCACAGAATATTTACTCAGCTCAAATTGACGGTTTGAAACAGAAAAATCTTCAAGTGGGCAGAATTGTGGGGATGGGATTTGACTGAGCAAGTATGTTTTCAAGAGAGGAAAAAAGTTTAGACTCGCATCAAGACCCCTATACCTCATGCTCTATTCGTTAGCCACTGCCACTTGTTCTGTTCAAGCTGTTATTCCACTCCCGGAATATACATTTTCCATTACTCCCCAAAGAGAACAGAATCATTTAAAGAGATCCAGCATGTATATGTTCCATCTAATCTATGAATCTGCCCAATCTATAGATTGTGCTGCACAATCTATGAATGACAATCTATTGCCTGCCAATCAATACACTTCAAAACATGGTAGCATATTAACACCCTTTGCAACAGATTCATAGATTGGATGGAACATATCGACCAGTACTTATTATTGACTAGTTATACTGAGCTAGTGTGCAAGCAAAATATCCAAACCCACCCAAACAATATGGGATAGTCGACAGGAATTTACAAAGCCCGCACTACTCCCACGAAAAAAGAAGAAGGGAGAAGAGCTGTTTGTGAGGCTACATTTGGGGACTATAGCAGTTGTGCGAGTGTTCGTGGGTATTACAAACTGTGCACTATATCTTTTTTGACAGAGCAATTCTTCAAATATCTTTTTTTGCTCTAGCTACACTTGCCATGTCACTTAGTTCTTTATCTGCCAAGTCCATGTGGAACTTTTTCTCAGTATCACTTTTTTCTACATCATTACACTCTCAGTTGCAATCATCACTTTCTCTGTTTCTCTGTTGCAAAGGGTGTTAATATGCTACCAGTTTTGAAGTGTATTGATTGGCAGGCAATAGACGGGCATTCATAGATTGTGCAGCACAATCTATGAATTCATAGATTGTGCTTCACGATTGGGCAGATTCATAGATTGGATGGAACATATTATATACTTGATATGCCAAAATTGATGATTATCAAGCCTTCTGATACTCGCTGGTTAACACATGGGAAGTGTGTAAAGACAGTAAAAGTAAGCTATTCTGCAACTATTACTGCTATAGCCATGATAATGCACACGAGCTAGAAGCATTGGGACTTAGCAAAGCTCTCTCAGTAGGCAGACAACAATTGCAGCGATATTCTTGCTCGACAACACATTTCATAGGCAAACTCAGCAAAACACTCCAGTCAGAACATTTGGACTTGTTCTCATATCCAAGACTTGTCAATGCAAACCATCACATGTATGATGCAGTTGTAGTAGCAAATTGAGTACTAGAGCTTTTGGATGAAAGAGAGAACCCGGAAGGAACAACTCGAATAAAAATTACTCAGGCAGAAATCAAGTCATTCTAGAAAAAAGTTGCAGAAGCATTCATCAATCATCTAAAAGATAAAATTTCAAGCCATTTTGCTTTTAATGGAGATGTTTCGTCAGCACTGAGCATCTTTGATCCATGACAAGTGCCTAGTGTGGACTTCAACGATCTACCCTCCTATGGAGAAAAGTCTCTTAGCACACTTCTTGCACAGTATGCTGCAGAGAGATCTGCAGAGACATTACAGGTTGAAGAAACAGTAAATGAAACAATGGTCAGTTGATGGCTAAGCATCCTAGAGACAACATGGAGAGTCAGTTGATGGCTAAGCAGCCTAGAGGCAGCATGGAGAGTCAGTTGATGGCTAAGCAGCCTAGAGGCAGCATGGAGAGTCAGTTGATGGCTAAGCAGCCTAGAGAGAGCATGGAGTGTCAGTTGATGGCTAAGCAGCCTAGAGAGAGCATGGAGAGTCAGTTGAAAGAGCTGGTTTCAAATGAAATATTGAAAACCATGTTTCCAAAACTTGAATAATCTTGCCGCCATCAGCCTGTCCATACCTGTTGCTACTGCTCCAAAGAAAGCTTCTCTCAGATAAAATTAATAAAAACTCATCCATGAATCAGCTTAAGTGACTTCAGTCTTTCATATGCCATTGAAAGTCAGGAAACAGTGACAGACAGTGGTCTTGAAACAACCATAGATACGTGTATTTGACAGAAAGGGAAGAAGAGTTGCTGTTAAGTTGACCGTGGCATGTTTTGTTTCATCAACCTATGAATATGTACATAAGTCATTGTCGAGTATCACATTTAGCTATATCTAAGTTCCAAGGAGGAGCAAGATTATAGCAATGGGGCAAATCGCCCCTCTCCTCCTCCCTACATACTTATTGTCTTTCCTAAATCAAGCCCTGCCCAACCAACCCTCTTTAGGATCTTCATATAGTGTAATGTGATACACTTTTTCTCTTTTACCTCAACCTTCTCCAAACAATTTAGAGCAGCTCACACTCAGGCTCACCATCTAGCATATCTGTTAATATCTCTGTGCAGGTGCACATGTGGTGTGTGTATATATGTGCATCATGTGTGTGTACATCTGGTATGTGTATGTCTGATATATGGGTGTGCACTGCATGTGTATGGTGTGAGTGTGAGTGCATAGATGTAATATATACTCTCACTTGTAATTCGCAGAATCTTCCTGCATACTTGGGCCCACACATGCAGAAGTTACACCCACAACTTCCCAGGTTGTTGCATATCCTTCGCTCAGTATCCTATGAATAGGAAGACAGAAACATTGCAGCATTTGGGTACTGTACAAGCCACTCACTTTAGCAATAACTACTATAGCCACTGTTGCATACATTTCACCTATATTATAAATGTACATGCAAATACTGATAGTTAAGCTAGTATCAATATCAGCACGTACATTTGTTAAAACACCTGCTTGATTATCTATTTGCAAAGTATCGGTTTTGACTCCGTCTCATCGGCATTTCCGTGATTTTTGGGAGGGGCAAAACAGTCTTTTACAATTGTTGTCCACAAGGGATACTAGCCAGGATCAAACGTCTATTCCTTCTGGCTATGCTGAGAAGTAGATTCAGCAAAAGATTTGAATAAGAAACTGATTACATCTACACACGACCATTGTTGAGTGGCAGCTCTTGGAATCAAGCAGCCATTTTTTCTTGTCAACTGGTGCTATGTAAATATCCTGTTTGATAAATGTCAGCTTTCTATATAGAAAATTCACGCATCCAAATAAACTGTATGTTCCTATATTCTAGTATCGGTAGAAATAAAGACACACAGACATAAAAAAGCAGCCATTTTGTCTGGAATGTTTACATTTTCTGCCTCTGCTGCACAGAGGGTGTGTACTGAATAATATATGCTGCATAGTGCAGGCTCTTTTTCATTGAAGAAACATTATATATAGTGCACAAATATTTTGAAACAATCAGTCCGCCGAGTCGTACTGGTGCAATCCTGGCCTGCGAGCTGTTGAGTGCCTGATAGGGCTGACTGTGCCTTCTATGCAAGATCCAGCAAGTGAAAGACATTAAAGGGGGGACAAAACCATAAAGTAGTGGTAAATGTTTTAAAAAAACCTTGTGGTTACCATTTTATAACTCCATAGATTCTGCAAACTTGAAGTCTCTCTGTGCACTCTCTTTTACATTTTCCATGTGTATATATAACTATACCAAGTTACTTGAGCTAAATCTGAGTGGTTGATTTCTCTGCATAAATATTTCCAGATTGTAAAGTGCTAGAGAGCTGAAATTAGCACCAGCTAGAGTAAGCCTTACTGCATAGGCAAAAAGCTCAAGTGTGTGGTCAAGAATGTGGTTGAAAATGTATTTCGTTAAAATTCCTTAAAATTTATTTTCCAACGACATGCTTGACCATGCACTTAAGTTTTAGCGCCTAACGAAAAAAGTTATTGTATGCAGTAAGGCTTCCTCTAGTCACTGGTACTAATTTCAGCTCTGTAACACTTGGCAATCTGGAGATATTTATGTAGAGAAATCAGGCACTCAGCTTTAGCTCCAGTAACTTGGGTATAGTTATATATACATATGTGGGGGAAAATTAGTATCAAAAAAAGAGTACACAGAGACTTTTGAGCTATATTATATCAATTCCTTACCTCGAAGTTTGCCGAACTATAAAGTGATAACCCCCAAAAAATTAACACCCACTACTTTATATGGTTTTGTCCTCCACTTAAACTCCTCAGCTAGCAAAGTGTTGATTAAATGTATGAGGGACTAATGATTGGATGTAGATTGTAAGTGCTGCTGGTAAAAGTTTGAAATTATTTTTAAGTTTTAACCAGGGAGAGACTCTGTAGTTAGTGATCAATGCGCTGAGGTTCTGAGTGCTCATGAACTTAATTACTGAGATTCAACAGTAGACTAGAGGGAGAAAGAAACCAAATTAGGGAAAGGAAGGAACATAGATGGTGGCAGCATTCAGTTGAGGTAGAGATAAGATTACTTGAAGCCTTGAATAAGCCAAATCACATCTGGAGACAGAATTAATGCTTTCTCCTTCGTATGGGTGGGTTGATGGCCATGAAATGTCGCTATAAGAAATCAGCGATACATTTTTTCTCTCGTAGATCAACTCTTAGCTTGATTAAGGCATAAAGCAGAGACCGACCTCCAACAATGCTTGCAAGAAAAATCTTGTTGGACTGTGATGATTGTAACATGGGATCTGTTCAGGGTTCTGTATCACTCAGGCTGTCCCCAAGAGGTCAGCAAATGGAGTAGCTACATGCTGAGTACTCCATTTAATCTTTGTCACACTACATAAGATGACATGCAGACAAAATTTCAAATCAAAAGCTACGAGGGAGGAAAAGGGTGGGGGAAGGAGAAACGGGTGGAGGGGGAAAGTTTGAGCCAACACTGCAATATACAAGGCTCAGATATTTTCAACAGAAGTTGTTCATTACAATGGGAAGTCTATACGTTAAAAAATTCCCATGTGTGGTGCTGTGTCACCTACAGCTGGATCTGTGCAGGCCTCCACTAGTGGTTGACACTGACAGTAGTTGATGGATTCAGATCCTCGATATGCATTCCCCAGCGGAGATGTGTCACACCTGCACTTGCCTTCACAACACCTCCCTCGGCCTGTGTGCAAGCACACACATAACTAAAACATTAGCAACACAGAACAAGTGTCCATGTTGTGTGAGTGTGTGTGTATATGTGTGATGTGTATGTGTGTGTATGTTATGTGCAGTGTGTGTTTGTATGTATGTTGTATGTTGTGTGTGTTTGTCCTGTGTATGCATGATGCAAGTATAGAACTTCATGTTCTATGCGTATATTTGTACATGTAATTTACTTCTTTCAGGCCAAATTAGTATATACATTCAATTGGAGGAGGAAAAAACAACAACCATCTCCCCCCTCCTCCCATCTCCAATCCCAGTACAATATTACATTCATTGTTCCATACCACACCTAGGGTTAACAAATCATAACAGTAGAGCCCTCCCCCCTCAGACACACACCACTTTTTGATCACTCACCACTACAAACTTGGCCATCCTTTCTACTTTTGACACAGCCAAATGTGTTGCACTCGCAAGCCACTCCAGAAATGATCCCATCAGGGTGGTGTTTACAGAAACAACCACAGTCACACACCCCATTCTCTGGACCAGAGCAGATCTCTTGGTTGACACCAGCACGACTGGATAGAAGCATACAGACACACAAAAGTGTGTGTGGTGGTCTGAATAGGTTCTGTTCATGTAGTCTTGCCAGGTGGCAGGTAACATTAGTGGGTGTGCTTGCACTGTGCATTAGGAATGTGATGATCACTTGACAACTCATATGAGGAATAACCCTTAGTCTCATCACTAGATATGACTTCACTAAATCGAATTTTTTTAATGCTTCTTAAAAAAAGAGCTATCTCAGAAACTATGGCAACTGTCAGCAGTACCTTGAAATGAAAAGGACCATGTTTGTCTGAGAATAAGTCAAGTCTCACAAAGTTAGCCATCATTACAAATTTTTTATAATTACTAGAGTGTAAATAAGTCACACTCTAAGCTCTGACCTCAACAGAGTTTGATCTGGCTGAACCAAGTTCGACGTTGTCCACTCAAGTTCATTTGTAGAGCCTTTTATGACTCGCTTTTCGCTCATTCAATACATCTTCTCAGCTCTACTGTTCCTCAAACTCACTGCAAATTCAACAACCTTGAGCCAGTATAGATCAAACACTTAGTTCCAGACATTTCACACACATACACACAAACACACACAAATAAAAATTGAGAGCATTGAAGCTACAGCTGCAATACAAAGTCACAAACCCCACTCGTGTCCCTCCAAGTGATCGAATTTGACCACCTTGACTTATATTCCTGGAAAATCAACACATTCAGTGTATAAAGTGACATCCCTGTCAAGGTGGAAAGGTCTAGAGCTGCCACTGCAACCTATACTCTGGCAAATACTGTAGCTGTATCCGCAGTCTAATCCTGACAATAGTTCACTTTACGTTTGGTTTCTTGCTTAGCTCCTGCCTGGACTTACAGCAAATCTGGTTCCATATGCAGCCACTGCTTGGATCACCAACAGCTGCCATCCATACAAGGACATAAAGCTGCACTCCATTCTCACCAGCATGCTCCGTGGTGGCTCATCTCAAAACCAGGAGGCAAATGACAAACCTTGCCACATAATAATTGGGCAAATACTTGAGGTATTCTTACTTTATGAATCTGCACTTCCAGTAGTATATTAGATACTACCTGTAATAAACTGAGCACCGTGTAGTTACTGTGTAGTACAACAAACATCCAGTAGTATTCTAGACAACTACAGCTCTATGACAGAGTACAAATGTTGGTTGTGACCACTTTGGAAGACATTGTCAGTGCTGTGCATGAGGGTTGGTACACTAAGAGCTTTGCAGAATTTTATAATTAAGTCATTAACTAGGGCGAGGGAGGATTTAACATAGCCAAACTTTAAGGTCTGTGAGCTGCAGCTAACCTTGAAGGTCTGTGAGCTACAGTTGACCTTGAAAGCCTATTAGCTACATCTAACCTTGAAGGCCTGTAAGCTTCAGCTAACCTTGAGGATTGTAAGCTATAGCTAACCTTGAGGACTGTAAGCTACAGCTAACCTTGAAGGAATGTAGGCTACAGCTTAACTTGAAGGCCTGTGAACTGCATCTAACCTTGAAGGCCTGTGAGCTATTTCTAATCTTGAAGGTCTGTAAGCTACAATTAACCTTGAAGGTCTCTAAGCTACAGCTAACCTTGAAGGTTGTAAGCTACAGCTGAACTTGAAGGCCCGTAAGCTACAGCTAAACTTGTAAGCTATTTCTAACCTTGTAGGTATGTAAGCTACAGCTAAACTTGAAGGCATGTGAGCTGCAGCTAACCTTGAAGGTCTGTGAGCTATTTCTAACCTTGAAGGTTGTAAGCTTTAGCTAATATTGAAGGCCTATGAGCTCAGTTAAGGCATGTGGGATACAGCTAACCTTGAAGGCATGTCAAGTACAGTAACCATGAAGGCCTATAGAACCTGGCTTGTGAGCTACAGCTAATTCCTAACATTGAAGGCCTATGAGCTACAGCTAATCTTGAAGGCCTATGAGCAGCAGTTAACCTAGAAGGCCTGTGACCTAACATTAAAGGTCTGTAGGCTATAGTTAACCTTGAAGGCATGTCAAGTACAGTAACCATGAAGGCCTATAGAACCTGGCTTGTGAGCTACAGCTAATTCCTAACATTGAAGGCCTATGAGCTACAGCTAATCTTGAAGGCCTATGAGCAGCAGTTAACCTAGAAGGCCTGTGACCTAACATTAAAGGTCTGTAGGCTATAGTTAACCTTGAAGACCTGTAAGCTGCAGCTAACCTTGAATACCTGTGAGTGGCGGGTACCTTGACCTGTGAGCTGCAGCTAACCTTGAAGGCCTGTAGGCTAAAGCTAACCTTGAAGGCGTGTTAACTACAGTTAGTCTTGAAGGCCTGCAAGCTACATCTAACCTTGAAGGTATCTAGGCTACAGCTAACCATGAATTACAGCTAACCTTGAAGGTCTAGAGAACCTTGAAGGCCTGTTAGCTGCAGCTAACCTTGAAGTCATGTGGGTTGCAGCTAAGCTTCAAGGCATGTCTAAAGCTAACTTTGAAGGCCTGTGGGTTGCAGCTAACCCTGAAGGCCTGTGGGCTAAAGCTAACTTTGAAGGCCTGTGAGTTGAAGCTCACTTTGAAGGCCTGCTAGCTAAAGCCAGCTTTGAAGGCATGCGAGCTAAAGCTAGATTTAAAGGCCTGTGAGCTGCAGCTAACCTTGAAGGCCTGTGAGTTGCAGCTATCACTTCAAGGCCTGTGACTGAAGGCCTGTGAGTTACAGCTAGCCTTGAAGACCTGGTGAGCTAAAGCTAGCTTTGAAGGTGCAGCAGCCTTGAAGGCCTGTGAGCACCTTGAAGGCCTGTGAGCTACAGCTAGCTTTGAAGGCCTGTGAGCTAATGCTAACTTTGAAGTCCTGTGAGCTGCAGCTAACCTTGAAGGCCTGTGAGTGACCGACTATTAAGCTGGTAATGACAAGATACTGGAAAATTTCGTACCATTTTGTTTTATATTGAGGTTATGTGTTGAGAAATAATGAACTAGATCCCAAAAGACGAATTGAATGGTCTTTGCCCTTCATGTCTGGAGTTTCAATACCTCGGCAAAGGGTTAAGCACTGTTCAAATAATGGCTGTAACCACCATTCATGTCGGAGAGAAGTTCCCAGGTCAGCTTTAATTGAGATAAATATTTTTGTATACACATGTGAGCACGCACTTATTATACGTGCATGTGTATGCATGTGTTTTAGGTATCTGCCATTTTGAATTAAACTGCATGGTTGGTAAGTGTATATACTGTATACATACACACATGCACACACACATGCAATTATTGAAATATTTACATACATAGATTGTGTATGTGTGTGTGCATGCACATGCATGTGCAAGCTCCAGTGGAGATTTCCTGGTTCTCATGCCAGACATGCTTGCATAGGTAGCAGTATTAATGAAGACACTACTAATGTTATAATCTTACGGGCAATCAAAAGTGTTTCGATTTCCGATATATTGATCACATGATGAGCCGCACCTGAGAGTGAATCAATGGATAGATGTATCTGATTAATAGATTGGAAAACAATTCATTACACCTAGCATAATATTGGTATCATGATCTTGAATGGTAAAGGGTGTCTGGTGGCGGCAGTCTGCTTATGCACTGCACTTATTTCACTACTAGACCCAGCCATCACTTGTTAACACTTTAGGAGTACTTTATTAAAGATCTGATAATTTTTCCTCTAAATCTCACAAGAATAGTTGTGACCCACAAGAGTATACTTTTTTGTTTAAATTTAAAATGTTATTGTTATATAGACAGTAATTCCTTACCTAAGTGGATCACATCTACACGCTCCGCACTCCATAACTCCAGAGTTATTGCACAACTTTTCATCACGTTTCTGCAAACACAACACACACACAATACAACAGCAAATTTCATAGGCATGCTTGTTGAGGCTGTGTTGATGTGGTATATGCTATAGTGGCCAAGTATAGAAAGTTTGAACAAGAATAACATTGCATGGCTAAGAGGAAGTTTGGAAAGGTTACGATGGTCATCCAAAGCTTGGTTGCAGCCTATACTTCCTATAGTATCAGAAGAAGTAGCAATAGTGTAGTAATAATATTAGTAGAAGTAGTAGCAATAGTATTAGTATTACTACTAGTAGTAGCAGTAGTAGTAGTAGTACAGTACGGCCAATGAGGCAACTGATGTATGCAAAAGAATTGCCTAGTAGTGAAATGGGGTTAGCCTTATAGCACCACCATGTCATGGTTCTGCAGCCAGATAACTTTGTCCTTGTTAAGCTTGGCCATTCAGTGCCTCCGAGTAGCATGATCCAACACTGAATACGCTCAAAGTTCCATCTCTACAATAGACATTAGACCTCACAACCTCGGAGTCACAAATACCAAAAGACTACAAGCTACTGTACACATACATGTACCAATACTATCTTTCTCTAGAATGTACTATGCATACATACTTACATACCTACATAGTTTCAACCAAAAATTTCTTTGCTGCACTTGCAACTGAGAGCGAGCTGCATGGCTGACAGTTAAGGATATGGACATGTGTGTAATACTTGGTTCATCAATACGCTCTAACTTTTTTCTTTTTCTCCACTTGCCACTCAATGCCTAGCATTCATTACTAGAATTGTGGTAGTTACAGTAGAGCAGTAGTATTTAGTACTGTACTAGCAGTGTAGTAGTAAATAGCAATATACTGTACAGTAGCAGTACAGTTGCGGTAGAACTTACTCCCTCCTTGGCACATTCACAGTCGCAGATGGCTTCATAGAAGATATCAAATGAACCAAACAATGGAGCAGTTATAGTCTTTCTACAGACAAAACAAATACAACCTCACTACTTCACATAGTACACTTCAAAACACACCAAAAATAACAACACATCATTATGTGTGTGTGTGGTGTGTGTGTGGGTGGGGTTGGGGTGTGGGGGGGAGTAGAAGCACCTCGCAAGTGCTTGCTCCACCTCATCTGGCCTGCATCTAACAGCTATATTGTCACACAAACAACCTGTGAAGTTTTGTATCTAATGGACTGGCATGGAGACAAACATCCAACACTCACGAGAGATGACAGCTCAAAAGCCTGACAACAGCAACAAATGTAAGACCAACAGGGACAGCTTTCCTGTTGAAAAGTTACGTAGCTAAATAGCATTGTTGTGAATCATTACATATTTGTCATCTGTCATAAGTGAGCATGCGCAGTATTATTATGAGTTTTTGCTTGGATACGAATATCATAATTTTGTGAAGAAGCAACAGTGGCATTGTTAGTTGACTAAACAGTCAAAGAGATTCCGAAGGCAAAAGAAATAGGAAACAGGTTACTGTTTATTACATGGTCCTTCGAGCCGGATAGCCTATGGGAATAAATAATGCAGAATTCAAGAGTCAGTGAACTTCTACGATGTCTGAACAGTTAACGGGAAAAAAGAGAATTCGTGGTGGTTATAAGGCATCAGCTACACAAATAATACAACAAGTTGATGATGTAATAGCAGCTGGGGAGAGTGAATCTTCAGTTGAGATTGATACCAAGCGACTGTTGCATATGAAATTTAGTCTTGGGTAGAAATTGGGAATTCTGAAGCAGTTGGACGAAGAGATTCTGGATTTTATTGAGGACGAAACAGATATTTCTTGGGAAATAGAACAAGCTGATGAATTCAAAGAGGGAATATATGCTGCGACCGTTGACATTGACAAGTGCTGTGAGTATGCTTGCAAATTAAACCCACCTACTTATGTTAGTAGAACCAGGTCAAGCCGAACTCACACACATGGTGCACAGGTGAAGTTGCCAAAGTTGCTACTGTAATTCGTAACTTTAATGGGGATATTACTTGCTGGACTATGTTTTGGGATTCGTTTGAATCAGCTATTGACCTAAACCCTGGATTGACAAATTTAACTATTTGGAGTCATTATTGGAGAAGTCTGCTGCTGAGACCATATCTGGATTGACTCTTGCAGCTGATAACTATAAGGAGGCCATTTACATTCTGAAGAAAAGATTTGGCAGCATATAATTACCAAACATATGGATATCCTCTTGAATGTGGAGGTTGTATCTTTGCAACACAATCTAAAGGGCCTGAGACACCTCTATGACCTGGTTGAGTCACAGGTCAGTGGTTTGAAGTCACTTGGTGTTGAGTCGACCTCTTATGGCAGTCTTTTGTTATCGGTACTGATCCAGAATCTGCCTCCAGATTTGCATCTCATCTTGAGCCGGGAAATTCATGAGGATGGTTGGAACTTGGACTCATAGCTCAGACAACTTGAAGAAGAGATCAAGGCTTGTCTGTTTGAAGAAGTATCATATTAGTAAGGAATGTCGCTCAGCTGTCAGGTGCCAGAATTGTGGAGGCAGACATCATACAAGCATTTGTATGAATAATTTGGCTGAGACAATCAAGCCTGCCACTCAGCCTAGTACTGTTTCACAAAGAGCCAATCCAACCAAGTCACCCAACCCACAAGCAAACATGTTCTCAGCCACCACAACCAGTTCCATATATGCTGGCATCAATTCTGGAGTGCTGCTTCAGATGCGAGGATGCTAATTTTCAACCCCAATGGATTACAATCGCCTCTAGAAGTCAGGGTAATATTCGACAGTGGAAGTCAGTAGTCTTATATAACTTGCCAAGCCCAAAATGTCCTTTCCCTCAATGCAACATACAGCCAAAGAAAACATTTGGATCAGAGAAAGAAGAACAACGAGACTGTGAGGTCGTGAAGGTGATCATGAAGACTGTTGATGGAGCTTTCCTAGAACTACTGCTTTTCACTGTTCCTCTGATCTGTGAGCCGCTGAACAATCAGCCCATCAACTTTTGCAAGGCTGAGTATGACCACCTGACCCACTTGACACTCACTGACTCCTGTGATTCAGGAGATATGCCAATTGATATCCTCATTGACTTGGATTATTACTGGCAGATAGTCACAAGTGAAGTGGAAGGAAGGAAGGGACCCACTGCTGTCTATACTAGACTTGGTTGGGTGCTATCTGGACCTACAGGAATACCTGATCAATGTACCTCAGTGAATGTCATCACAAGCCACATTTTGAGATATGATTTACAGTCGAATGTTGGAGAATGGATGGACTCCACACTGCGGATGTTTTGGGAGTTGGAGTCTCTTGGCATCAACAACAATAACTCATCTGTGCAAGAGGATTTTGACAGGGAGATCATGTTCAAGGATGGTAAATACCAAGTGGCACTTCCTTGGAAGGAGTCACATGATGCTCTTCCGGACAATTACCACCACAGTAAGAAGCGACTTTTCAGTCTGCTCCATAGGTTAAAACATAAACCGTCGATTCTCTAAGAATATGACACCATAATCAAGGAACAGCTGAGTCGAGGTATTGTAGAAGTAGTAGATGATGGTGAAGGCCAACCTGCCAGTCTGTCCCACTATATATTGCACCATGCTGTTATCAGGCAAGACAAAGAAACGAGCAAGCTACGCATCGTGTATGATGCCTCATCCAGAGCTGATGCATCGTTGAATGATTGTTTGTGCACTGGTACGAAGTTTGGACAGAACTTCATGGACATAGTCCTGTGGTTTCGAGTTCACAACATAGCATTGGCAGCAGATATTGAGAAAGCTTTTCTTATAATTTCAATATCTGAAACTGATAGAGATATGTGAGATTTCTATGGGTTGATAATGTCACCGAGAAGGAGCCCAGATTTATCTCTACCAGGACCCTAATAATCTCCCTTGCATTCTGAGCAGCAGTTATCTTTGGTCTGGATGATGGCTGTCTGCTACATCAGCCTCAGGAGTAACAGTGATATCAGGCCCCTGTTCATTTGGGACAGTGGTGTCAGATAACCCATTATCATCAGAATCTCTCCAACTATGCACTTCTAATGGATACAAAAGTTGGACTGGTCGTTGCAGATAAGTGGGTCGATTTCCAACTGTTTGAGTCAGGATGTGAGCACCTCTGACTTGATCAAAACCTGTGATGAGGTCTTCTATCTTGGCCAATCTCCAAAATCCCCTTGGCTGGTTGGCGTCTTGTATGATTACGATGTCGCCAATGTTAATTGGATCAGCAGGTTGCTTGTTGAGTGTATGTGGATGCAAATTTCTGAGCTCCAATATATATTCCTTCTTCCATTTCCCCAGAAGTGGTCCAAAACATGGCCATCCATTTTGTGAGATTCACTTCAATGGTATCATCGATATCTCTATTGTAGGGGCCACCTTGCAAGCTCATAAGACGTCGGCCTGTAATAAGATGTGGTGGAGTGAGTGGCTCTTCTATATCCTCGTTTGAGAGATAAGACAAGGGTCGGGAGTTAACTATCACCTCCACTTCAGTGGTGGCTGTCACGAGTTCATCCATGGCCTCTTCCAATTGTCTTCAGCAGACATCGCTTCACGGATTTAATCATGTGTTCAAATATCCCACACCACCATGGTGCCTTCTTCAAGTTAAAACTCCACTGAATGTGGATTCCTACGAAAGTATCCTTGCACTTCAGGATGTTTGAGTATCTTCACTAGGAGTTTGGCTGCAGACTTAAAGGTTCTGCCATTATCCGAAATGATTCGAATAGGGACACCTCTTTGAACAGTAAAACGCTTAAAGCATCTGATGATTAGGTTGTCATATCTGGGACAACTTCCAGGTGTATTGCTTGTACCACACAACAAGTAAAAAGACAAATCCATACTTTGGTACTCTCTGATCTAACAACCCCTTTGATAGAGGTTCTGCATAGTCCACTCCAGATAGGTAAATACTGGAGCTTCTCTCACCCTGAAACTGGGTAGGGGTGGTGGAGGTGGTGGATAATGTGATCGTCCTTCAAAGCATCTACAAAGTAGATGCCACATCATCGCAAAATGATCTTTCCGAGGCTTCTCCCTCGTACAATCCAATACCTCGACCTGAGTTCTGCCAAGATCTCACTGACACCATTGTCCTTCACAACGGCATGAGCATCAAGAACAATCAATCCAGTCAATGGATGTTGAGAATCAAATAGAATTGGTTGCTGAGTCATGAATGGTAGGGAGGTCTGCATTGGTTAGTCGGCCACCAAAATGCCAGATTCCAGTGTTATCAATCAATAATCCAAATTGCTGCTGCCATGCCGCAAACTTGGGATTCCTCACTAAGTTGATTTGCATCTCCTTACAGTGGGTTTCGACTTCCTGCAGGTCTTGGGAGGTGATACACTGGGTTAATTTAGAGTTACTGCTCCTGATCTTATGCGTCCAAATCCTGGAACATTTCTGTACCTGTGCTATCACTCGCAATAGCCGAGTCTTGGAGCTAAAGTCCTCGCACATCATCAAATTCCCGATTTTGACTTGCTTGTAATTACTAGCAGGTGCTAGAAGAGTGTGTGAGTGTTTGACTTTCTTCTGTTCCAGTCCATACTCCTCAGGCATAGTCGTCAACTCATCACAATTGGGAAAACCGCTACCATCATGCAACCAGGGTGGGCCATGTAGCCAGAGTGAGCAGGATGAGAGCTGACTAGGATCCATCCCTCGGGAAGGAATATCTGCTGGGTTCTCGATACTTGCACAATGTTGCTACTGATCAACCGCAGTCAGACTGCACAAATAGCTGCCATTCCTTTCTCTGCCCCTTGATCCAGTAGAGTGCCACCTTTAAGTCAGCTAGGTTGACCTAGTGGGAGTTCAGGGTTCAGAGCTTGTGAGACATTGGCCATCAGCTTACTTAGAAGCACTGCAGATAACAACTCCAATCGTGGGATTGTCTGTTCTTTGAGGGGTGCCACTCTTGTTTTACAAGCAATGAATCTTTTGATGTGGCTGTCTCACACATCCATCACGAGATACACTACAGCTGCTTATGCTAATTTTGAAGCATCACAAAAACCCTGAAGACAATAGGAAGACACCGTCATTGAAAGTCCATCAAAGTAGCATCTGGGGCTGGCACTTCTGCAGACTGGATACCAGAGATTTCCATTTATGCTGCAATTCAGGGGGAATTACATCATCCCAATCAAACTTGGCTTCACACAACTCCTGAAACAGGACCTTGAAGCGTATAGTAACAGGTGAAACAAACCCAAGAGGATCATGGAATCAGCTTGCAGTTCCCACAACATGCTTCTTGGTGGGTTCCAGATTGAACACCTGTGATACCACATCTCTGAAGTCAAATACGAATCTGTCGGGTTCTATCTAATACCTAGAATCTTTGTCTCTCCAGTATGTACCTTCTGCATGGTTCCAAGTGTGAGCTTAACACACGACTTCCCATCATTCAGAGTACGGTCAGTCGAAGGCAACTGCATCAAGTGTTCATTCTCAACTATCTTCTTCTGAAGATCACTGGAGTTGGTCACAAATTTCCTCAGGTTGAAGCCTCCTTCCTTGAACATTATCTTGGAGTCAGAATACAGCCTGTAGGCATGATCATCAGTGTCAGCTCCAGATATAATATCATCTACATATATTGAGCGAGAGATCTTTTCCACTACCTCTGGGTAGCTGGAAGAATATGTATGGATGTGATGTTGTACTGTGGCATTTAGTAGGAATGGACTTGTAGATACACCGAATACCACACGTGTGAAGCTGAGTGTGATAACAGGTCATGAACTGAACAGGTTTATTTATCATGTAACTTTTATCATTATTATTGTCTGACAATCCACAGGTTGCCCAGTGCTGGTCAACAGGGGAGGATGTTGTGGATAATTATATATTTGAGTTATAAGTAACATCTGTCATATGTGAGCATGTGCAGTATTATTATGAGTTTTTGCTTGGATATGAATATCATAATTTTGTGAAGAAGCAACAGTGGCGTTGTTAGTTAACTAAACAGTCAAAGAGGTTCCCAAGGCAAAAGAAATAGGAAAGGTTACTGTTTATTACAAGCATGATGAAAGGTAGAGATCACCATAAATAACCGTTCTATTTCTAACATGCAATGGTAAGCAACCTGCCTAGAACCCAACAGAAGCAGGATATATAATTATATAAATATATCCTTTAGCTCTACTGTAGCAATTTTCTTAAGCACTTCATTATTGTATATTCATTAAAGAAAGAGTTCCATCGTATACACGCTCAACATAAAGCTTTTGACCGCCCGTGCATTGTCTCCACCCCTCTCTCACTTCATGTGACATACACCCACCTGGATTGGAATGATTACAATAGTTTAGGATATCAAAATTCACTTCCGTACTTTCTTGTCTTTCCATCCTTGAAACCTTCACAGGTTAAGAGTGTCATGGTCAAATTGAAAGTAATGGGGACTTCAAGTGGAACTTGGTTGCACCCAATACCATTAGGCGTTGAGCTGCAGAACACAAAGTAACGGGAATTTTATAGTGGGCACCTGGCAGCCATAATAATGGAGCATGTTCATGAATCCTTCACTCATTCTCCGGGAGCACCTGGTAGCCATAATAATGGGGCATGTTCATGGGCCCTTCACTCATTCTCCGGAAGCACTTGGCAGCCATGGTAATGGGGAATGTTCATGGACCCTTCACTCATTCTCTGGGAGCACTAGGCAGTTAAAATAACAGGGCATGTCTTCACTCATTCTCCGGGAGCACCTAGCAGCCATAGTAATTTGGTATGTTGGACTCATCACTCAGTCTCCGGGAGCACCTGGCAGCCATAATAATGGGTCATGTTCATAAACCCTTCAATTATTCTCAAGACATCCACTGCATGTAGTTGCATGGCCAAAAATATGACCTCCCCCCTTCTCTGCTTTTGTAAGAGAGGTAGAGGGGGGGGGGGGGAGGGGTGATGGATTTGAAGTTTTCTCCCTTCATCCCTAACCTAATATTGCAATTGATAAAATTAGAACACAACAGCACTCACTATTAATCCAGATTTGTACCCATATCGCTTTCATAAATCCAGATTCACACCTCCTATAGTTTTAGAAATCTTATTTGCCCCCTCACTCTTCATAAAACCTTAACACAAACATTGATTGGACTCAGTGACATCAAGTACGTATTTTTTTAAAGGGTACCAAAAAATTGGTGTGACACTTCTGAAATGGTATCTAGACCTCAAGATACTTAAACCGTGCTATGCAGCCCAAAACGTTATTATTACCTCTATTACAGACGCATGATATTAGATTTTTTTGGTTGACATTTCATTGCCATCACAGGAACTGCAAAATGATCAACACCCTCAGTCGAGCAGGCTAGACTTGGAAGAGAAAATAAAGAAAAAGAAGGGGAAATAAATAAAAAGTTATGTCTAGTTATAGACAATTATGGCCACTCCTACTTCAGGTAAATTTGGTTCATGATCATGATCACTCAGCACAAACTGAACAGCTCTTTCCCTAACATTGCTCTCTCTGTCAGTTCAGGTTATCAAAGCGCTGCGCAGTCTGGCATGGAGACTATGACAATCATTATCAGGAAAATGAAGACTAGACACGACAGAGGGAAGACGACTAGAAGGTTGGCATAACATTAAAACGGAAGACGAATGAGGCTTGGCATGACATTAAATGGAAAAAGACTGGAATGTTAGAACGACCTTTAAACAGAAGACACTGGAGGCTATGCAGAGCATTAAATGGAAGAGGAATAGAGACTAGGCTCGACATTAAATGAAAGACAACTGGAGGCTTTGCACGACATTAAATCAATGAAGACTGGAGAATAGGCAAAGCATTATACGGAAGAAGACAGAAGACTAGACATATCTATGTACTATTTTATATTGTAGGTGGATGGGGCAACAATGAATCCTAACGTCATGATGAACACCAAGTGTGATCATTGATCTACCACGGACTAGTGAAATCATTGTTTTGCTGTTTGGGTAGGAGCAGACTCATGGAACACAAGCACTCAGTCGCTGTGTGAGAACCACTCCCATGCATCAATGTGCTTGTTGTGTGGTGGAAGAGTATAAGGTCAAACACAGAAGCTTAGCTTCACATCACTCTATGGTTAGGTTCTGATGGTGGTCCAGTCTAGATTAAGTTGCGAGACCAAGATGGCATGACTATACTAGTGATACTAATGTTAATAATAGTAGTAGTAATAATACGGTACACATGTTGATTAAAAAGAGTGTGTCAAAAGTCTGTCATTTCTATATTTTTAACCTACAGCATTTATCTCTTCAGGTTTGGGTGATTGGGATTGTATCCGTTTGACATATGTTAACTACAACAAGTTCACAGCTCAAATAGTTTACATAACAGAGCAGTAAGTCAAAATTGTCGAATTCTAGAACAAGACCAAATCCTATATCATGTTCCATCGTTGGTTATGTTGTGAGTTCAATGTTCACACACCACATGTGCAAAACTAAGACATACTGACATTTGTCAAGTCCTTTGAGAGCAAGACTGCCCACAGCTCGCACAAAGACAAAAGTGGACGTCCAGCAGCAGTCACAAAGAACCAAGTTAAAATGGATGCTGTGTGTGACTGCACATTGAAAGCATCATAAAGTCTTACTGCTGCTGCTCCCAAGAGTGTGTGGTGTATTATGCTCTGGTATTCCCTGACATCATGTCTGTGAGGCTACTAACAGCTGAAAGCATGCAAAAGAGGGCAGGTCATGTGTGATTGGCTCAGCAACAAGAGGGAATGCACCGAGGGCCAGATCAACCCCATCCAGTTCTCTGATGAAGCACACTCTCACACCTAGTTCTCTGATGAGGCACACTCACACATCTAGTTCTCTGATGAGGCACATTCACACATCTAGTTCTCTGATGAGGCACACTCACACATCTAGTTCTCTGATGGGCACATCTAGTGGCTCTGTACCCACCTGAGGAGATAACAGAAAGGCAGATGAAGGGCCTAAAGCTCACCACCCCTTTGTGGCCAACAAAGCCAAGCATGGGCTCATGGGTCCCTGGTCAGACCATCACCATCAATGCCAAATGTTATGGTGAGATCATCGCACATTGATCTAAGTGCACCCCTTCCTGCAGGCCAGCTACGTACAGCCTGGTTCAAGAAGAATGGGGCCCCACCACTCACTGCACCATTGCCTAGCTGCACCAACTCTTACAACTTCCTCATTGGTTGTGGCAGAGACCTCGTGATTGGTGCCGGACTTCTGACTGTGGGCCAAGGGATGTGTATAAACTGCCAACCATGCTGGGTTGGTCCAACTTAAGCTGAATGAGGCCTACATAGGTCATGCAACCTGCCACCCCCAAAAAGGTGGGCCAGAACTATGGGGTTGGAATCAAGGCATGGCCTCAACTGTTGTGATGCACACATCAAGAGGATGTATTACAAGCAATTTGGTCACATTGTCCAGTGGCACTTTATTCAGAGATGAATTTTTTTCATCATCGTCGTCGGTGTCGGCGTCGGCGTCATTGTCATCATCATCATCATCATCATCATCATCATCATCATCATCATCATCATCATCATCACATCGTCGTCGTCATCGTCATCGTCATCATCATCGTCGTCGTCATCATCATCGTCATTGTCATCGTCATCATCATCATCATCATCATCATCATCACATCATCAATAATATTATATAACATTTTATTGTTAATTTTTATTCTATATTATTGTTTTGGTGTTTATTTTGGTTATTATTACCTTTATTTTATTTTTCCACACCCGGTTCACATGCAGTATATGCAGTTCAGTTCACATGCTGGATGCTTGTGCATGGTTGGCATCACATGGAGAATAGCTAGCTACTGGTACATAACAAGCCCAAGTATGTCATTATTACTGATAAAGGCTAGAGCATGTGGTCGAAATGTCGATAGAGTAAAGTACAAGTTGATTATTGAGAAGGTTATTGTAATGACATCTAAATATTCAGCAACGCTATATGAGTGGTTCAAATCTCAGAATAAAATTAATGTGGAATCATGACACTATTTGAAGCACTGTAATAATCATATTATTGGTATGTGGTCTGTCTACTCCCATTTTTAATGGGGCATGCAGCAATATAAAAGGCTTATATTATAGCACTTAGGGACTAGGGGTAACTCGACCTCCTCCCTCCCCAGAGCAAATGTCTGGATCCTGGATTTGGTATCAGAGGTCATTGAAATGCTACTATGTAATAAACCAATCTTTCCGTCTTCACTTGAGTTTATACTGCAAGCAAAACAGAAAGCCCTCTGCAGGAGCCATTAAAAATTATTTAATGACAACAATCCAGAGCCCCATTCCCGCACAATAGTAGTAGTAGTACAGTACTACTACTACTAGTAGTAGTAATAGTGATAAAAATAAATTTTTGTAGAAGTAGTAATAAATCTCACCCATTAGGGCAGTTTGCTACAAGTTCAAGCTTAAGCGAGTCACTGCTGCTGAGCTCTAGATACACACGTTGGAGTCGGTTCTAGAACAATGGCAAACAACAAAAGCAGCGACAATAACTAAATAGCAGCAATAATAACAACAATATCAGCAACAATAACAACAATAGCAGTGATAATAACAACAATAGCAGCAATAATAACAACAATAGCAGCAATAATAACAAAAATAGCAGCAATAATAACAAAAATAGCAGCAATAATAACAACAGTAGCAGCAATAATAACAAAAATAGCAGCAATAATAACAAAAATAGCAGAGATAATAACAACAATAGCAGCAATAATACTAATAGCAGCAATAATAACAACAATAGCAGCAATAATAACAACAATAGCAGCAATAATAACAACAATAGCAGCGATAATAACAACAATAGCAACAATAATAACAAAAATAGCAGCAATAATACAAATAACAGCAATAATAACAAAAATAGCAGCAATAATAACAGCAATAGCAGTGATAATAACAACAATAGCAGCAATAATAACATAGCAGCAATAATAACAAAAATAGCAGCAATAATACTAATAGCAGCAATAATAACAACAATAGCAGCAATAATAACAACAATAGCAGCAATAATAACAACAATAGCAGCAATAATAACAACAATAGCAGCAATAATAACAAAAATAGCAGCAATAATACAAATAGCAGCAATAATAACAACAATAGCAGCAATAATACAAATAGCAGCAATAATAACAAAAATAGCAGCAATAATAACAGCAATAGCAGTGATAATAACAACAATAGCAGCGATAATAACAACAATAGCAGCAATAATAATAATAGCAGCAATAATAACAACAATAGCAGCAATAATAATAATAGCAGCAATAATACAACAATAGCAGCGATAATAAGAACAATATATAGCAGCGATAATATCAACAATAGCAGCAATTATAACAACATGGTGAAAGATAATCATGGCCATGGGAAATTCAAGTGCGCAAGTTGGCAAACCAGGAGAATGCTTTGTACTCACATGCATTTCACATTCACACAGTCAACAAGACAACAATAACAACAACAATAATTAAACAAAAATGGCATGTGAGCCCATTGAATTCATTTTCCTCTACACGCTAACAACTCCTCACAACTTGAAGACACAGTTTCCTCTTCAAGGTCTAACCCGATATTCCATGTTGATCAAATCCAGGATTGTTCTCTCAGTATGAGTGCTGTTTCTTGACACCGAAAAGGTTGACACTGATGATCGCCGAGAATTGGAGTTGAGAAAATTTGAGAGACTCTATATGCACATAGAATAGTTAGGGAAATGAAGGGCAGTGGACATATGAATGGGACAAAATGACCAAGTTCAAAGCCCAACAACTTCACCCATAACCTACAGTGATGGTATAAAAAAACATGCCAGTTGCAATTATTTAGAATGCATGTAGATGCCTACCATTTCCAACTGTTACCAACCAATGCCAACAAATGGTTAAGGTTTACGCGACTTTTTGCAGTGATGCTGACTTTAAAAAGTCAGCGCGTCTGCTCAAATGTCACCAAAGCACACGAGATTTGTTCCTCGTGGTAATTATTTTTTAACTGCTGGGACTCGTCTTTGCTTCGTTTAGATCATCTTTGTTTATAGCTCCTGTTCTATCAACATAAGTTGTTGAAAAGATATCCTGAAGCCCATGGTGAAAAACAGTGAGCAGATTCTGTATGATTGTGATATAAAGTCAAGACCTCCTTTCAGCTAGTAGCTGGGTCTTCACAGATGTGTAAGTCATAGCTTCTGTACTATAGCATTTGCAAGCCTTTTTTCTTATTAAGTTGTTACCTAAGAAAGGCTTAGCAAAACTTAGATAACCTTTGTGTGTAAGCCTTTAGCTAGACAACGTGCAATGCATAAAGTGTTGATAGTTATTTTATCTTGACTAGTGGATAGTTGGTATTATTGCAGCTTTGAGTTTGTTTTGATGTGGGAGAGAAAAAATTAAGATAGTTCATTTCATAATGTTATTTGAACATTCTGATTGGCAATGAATAAAAAGTAGGTAGAATTATAGTGATGCCCCTTAGTTTCCTTCCAAGATCTCCAACAATGTGTCCGGTTGTCTAACCCACATTCCACCAATTTGTTGAACACAACAATTGAATTGCAACAACATTTTATAATCATATAATTGAACAGTTATCAGGTAGAAAACAAAATAAAGAGAGCATCAATTAGAAATAAATAATTGACGCTTCTGATGCTCATCTGTAGGAGGGCTAGGATTAGTTCCAGAACCTTCATTCATCTCACCTGAAGCAGTGCCAAATCCCATGGTATATATGAGCATTGGTCTCAGTGAGAGCACATCAGTTCGAGCATCTGTTTTCTACCTGAAGCATTTTCATTCTAATCGAGCATAGATCTCTGCTCCTCTTGCTTACTATCTGAATTTATAGCAAGACAGAGGTTCTTAGACCTATGCTCGACTGTCAAAAGGTAGGAGATGGACTCTCGACTGCACTGCTTCTTGAGATGGGTGAAGCTCGACTGAAGTACGAAACAGGAGGCTTGACTAGACTGCAATAATTCAGGTAGAAAGAATGAAGGCCCTGGAGCGAAGAGACTGGAAAACACTTAACTACACAACTGAGGCTTACTAGTGCACCAACTAATTGTGAAGTGCTTGCACTTCAGCACCGCTAAGTTGACGGTTTATCCTATTTGCTACCATTGGTTTCCATTGAGACTGTTTGCGTTTATGGTGTGCATTTATTTGCATTCATGGTTTGCATTTCTTAACGTTGAACGCAATGCCACCATCATTTTTGGGTGCTTGTACTGTACATGCAGGTGATTTTAGTGTCAAAGAGTAAGATGTCAAACTACATGAGGGCTAGTAACTAGTTAGGTGTAGGGTTAAGTGGGTCCAAGGTTAGGTGAGTATAGGGTCAAGTGGACCATGGTTTGGTGAGTGTAGGGTTAAGTGGGTACAAGGTTAGAGTTAAGTGGTCCAGGTTTAGGTGCATATAGAGTTCAGTGGGTCCAAAGTTAGGTGGGTATAGAGTTAAGAAGTCCAGGGTTAGGTAAGTATAGGGTTAAGTGGTCCAGCGTTAGGTGGGAATAGGGTTAGGTGGTATAGGTCTGAGGTAAAGTGGGTCTCGGGTAATAGGTGGGTATAGGGTTAGGTATGTTTAGGATTGGGTCGAAAAGCGTTAAGTGGGTAGAGGGTTAAGTAGCTATAGAGTTAGGTGGGTATAGGGTCAAGGGTAGTTACAGTACAAGCTAAAAAAACATGCCGGTTGCATTGCATACAAACGCTAACCAGCGCAGGAAACCATGGTAGCAAACGGAAATAAACTGTCCACTTAGCTTTAGTGAAGTGCAAGGGATTTTCAATTAAGGGTTAGTGCCACTAGTAAGCCCCAGTTGCGTAGTGAGCATTTTTCAAGTCTCTTCTTCATTCCAGAGCCTATTGCAGTCTAGTCTAAGCCTCCTGTTCTATATTTCAGTCGAGCCCATCAAGAAGCAGTGTAGTCCATCGTCAGTCTCCTACCTGGAGCATTTTTGTTCCACAGTCGAGCGCAGGTTTCCACACCTCTTCTTGCTATAAATGCAAATAGCAAGCTAGAGGTGAGGAGGCCTATGCTCGATATTAGAATGAAAGACTTCAGGTGGAAGACAGATACTCGACTGTACTGCTGTGCTTTCACTGAGACTAATGCTCAACTGGAGTATGAACAACGTACTTCAGGTGGGAAGAATTAAGGTTCTTGGAACTAAGAAAAGGCAATCTTAGCCCTTCTATACGAAATGGTGCAGATGAGGGTCAGAAGCTTCTTCCTTTTTTGGTAATTTATTTTATTAGAATATATATAATTATATATAATTACTGCTCTCTAAATTTTGTTATCTACCTGGATAACTGTGCTTAAAAATATTGTTTCAATTCAATTGTTGAGTTCTTTATTGTTCAAAAAATTCCTCTGAATTGACAAAAATGCTCAGAATTTATTTTTTAAAGTTAATAGTTCCACTTTTGAGTGACCACCTTCAAAACAACGGTCTGATAGCAGATGGCCTGGCACTAAGGTAGGTGGAGCAATGGAATGCCAACTTCATTGAACCTTGAATACGAACTGGAGAAGGCTGAGGCACTGGGGGAGTTACCTTAGCCAACCTGTTCTCCAGAAGAGGCACATGGTGGGTTAGCTCCTCTGGTTCTTCTCCAACGAAGAACATTCTATTATATATGCCAAAGAAATACACAATCACATTGTCCAATAATATTACTCATTTTGGATGCATAGCAACTTCTTTATATTTTTATCCATCTTCAAATAAGAATGGGAGATCTTGGAAGGGTTAATTGGTGAACTAGGGGTCATCGACAAAATCCGACCTACACCAAAATCCTACCAATTTTTTTAATTTGTTGCCAATTATATAGCATGTTCAATACATTTTTCCTCTCCTACTAACTTCCTCTTCTATAAAAACCTAACTACAAATTTTATGCTGCAATAATAACAGTTAGAGAATGCTGATATACAAACTATTCACTAGTCAAGATAAAGTTGAACTATCGACACTCTATACATTGAGAACACTTACATGTAGCTAAAGTATTACAAACAAAGTTTTGCTAATCTTTTCTTATGTAACAACTTAATATGAAAAAAGGCTTGCAAATGCTAGCTAGTACAGAACCTGTGACTTACAAACCTGTAAAAATCCAGCTACAGTTCAATCGGAAAAGAGGTGTTAACTTATATCATTATCATTCACAGAATCTACTCATTGTTTTTCACCATGGGCTTCTGGATATCTTTTCAATAACTTAGAACAGGAGTTCCCAAACAAAGAAGATCTATTCTTTCAAAAGCTCGAAGCAAAGACGAGTCCCAGAAGCTAAAGAATAACATGCCATGTGGCACAAACCTTGTGCGCTTTGGTGACCAAAGGAAGACTGCAGCAGATGCACTAAACTTTTAGTCAGCATCGCTGCAGCTAGAAGTAACGTAAACGTTAACCATTTATTTGCGATTGTTAGCTTAATTTTAGTATTAGTTGGAAATGGTAGACATCTACGTGCATTCAAAATAAATGCAACCAGCATGCTTTTTGGTGTATAGGGTTAGGTGACCATACAGTTAGTTGATTATACGGTTAAGTGGGTATAAGGTTAGGTGTGTATAAGGTTAGGTTGGTCTAGCATTAGGGTTAGAGTTAGATGGGCATTGTGTATGTGTGTCTGTGTTTGTGTTGGTGCAGGGCGGAGGAAGGCAATTATATAGATCAGCTTCATCAACTTCAAACCTTGCTAATTTTAATGAAATTCCAACAATTTGTGGGGGAACAGTGTCAGGAAGAAGCAATTTCCCCCCTAAATTCCAACTTGTTATATATCAGAAAGTGACTGCCATGCGACCAGTTTACGTGCATCTGATTGGTTGGAAGTCATATGACCAGTACTAATTTGATTATAAAGAGGAAGGCTATTGTGGCGTTAGACTAAAGTACATACAATGTACACACAGACTGGCTCACCAAATAGGTAGACCGTTTGGGAAAAAATCCATCTTCACTGACAGCAAAGATCATGGTCACATCAAATTTCTGGATGAGATCCAAAATCTGCCCAACAGAAGGATAGTCCTGTGAGACATTATATGAATATAAATACCCAGCATGGGGGAATACAATGGCTCAATTACAACAGAATTTCCTGCTAGATCTATCCACTACGGTTAGTATCCAATCGGGTTTGGCCAAGAATGCCATAGCTTATCTGCTAGAGGTCATTACTGTTGCATTTCCCCACTCCCACTCTGAGCACCTAGAGAAACCACTAACACCAGGTGATATGGTGAGAAAATGATAGCAAAGGTGTAGGTGGGTCATACCACAGCTAATGACAACGGGACAAAGATACATCTAATGTCACGAAGAAGGTTTGTAAAAAGGAAGACAACAGTTTGAGAACTTACATACTCTCGGAATTTAAGAAATTCCATGAACCCTGAATCTGGGTTGGTCTCCAGAAGACATTGTCCATTGTAGGGCTTCAGAATTCCAGCAAACTGTATGTGCGCATGTGTGTATGTGTGTGTGTTGTGTGTGTGTGTTTGTGTGCATGTGTGTGTGCATGTGTGAGTGTGTGTGAATCATGAAGTAAGACAGACGTTCTGCTTAATTAAATGTTGTGAGGTATTTGTGCATTAATTAAGGGTACTTGCCACAGATGCGTGCCACATTTAGAGGTACATGTACTTATGAAGCTTTGGAAATCCACCTTCCAGATATAGTCCTTGTCCAGACACAGGCTGCTACAGTGTCACATTATAACATGCTAGATCTCCTTGGGGCAGACTATTTTGCTAGAACTGGGGAGAACCACATACTGCTGGGTATCCTAGGCTCTAGAGGCACCAACAGTGATCACTAGCAAGATAACTGTTGCTATGGCTAGAGATCCTAGGCTCCAGAGGCACCAACAATGATTACTAGCAAGGTAATCTTTCCTATGCCACCCAATCTGCTCGATTTGTCCTTGTACAAATCTCATGGCTGCATACAAATTCTGAGGCCCAGAGATTTATTCAGAGCACTGGGTTACATATAACCAGAGCACTGGGCCACATATAATCAGAACACTGACCACATATACAGTAACTAGAGCACTGGGCCACATCAAATCAGACACTAATCACATATAACCAGAGCACTGGCCCACATACAATCAGAGTACTGGGCCACATAACCAGAGCACTGACCACATACAACCAGAGCACTGGGCCCCATATAATAAGAGCACTGGGCCACATATAATCAGAGTACTGGGCCATATATAACCAGAGCACTGGGCCACATATAATCAGACATATAACCAGAGCACTGGACCACATATAATTAGCACTCACCACATAACCCACATATAACCAGAGCACTGGGCCAAATATAACCAGAGCACTCCACATATATTTCCAGAGCACTGAGCCACACATAATTAGTGCACTGGATGTCCAGATGACTGGGCCACAAGCAGTTAAATACCATTAACTAGAGCACACACCAATAATCGTTCTCTTACCCGTCCCTCTCCAGAGAAGTGGTACCCCTCGTCTGTCATGAACAGGACCATTCGAGTACCAACACCACCAACACGCTCACGCCAGCCAATCTGCTCCTCACATGCAATAACCTGCACAATATCACAAATAATACATACACCATCACATCTCACACACTCCACCAGATTCACACCACATACACACACAATCTAAGTCACACACCAACAATTACACACAGAACCATATGCGTGCCATACCAGCAGTCACCATACTTAGAAACACACACCGCACCATGGCCACTTACCTGAGCTAAACCTTCCAGTCCATTCTCTGGATTGTTAACATTTCTTGTCAGTTCCACAGTCAAGATCAGGTTCTGTGTAGGTACATTGAGTGCACAACACACAATGTATGAGGAGGCATGAGCATATATACCACATAGAGTGTGCATTTCGTTTTGGTGTTCATACACAATGTTGCGCTGATTAATACTATGTTAATGATGATGATGGTAATAATAGTGTCAGTAATAAACCAGCAGGTTCAGTGTAGGTACATTGAGTGCACAACACACAATGTGTGAGAAGGCATGAGCATATATACATTTACACCACATAGAGTGTGCATTTCGTTTTCGTGTTCACACACAATGTTGCACTGATTAACAGAATGCTAATGATGATGATGGTAATAATATGTAGTAATAAACCAGCAAGTGCTGCAGAAACTCTGTGAGATAGTGTTAGATGTTTTGTGTTGTAGTTGTTCTCTTACATTGATAAGATTATAAGATGTTTATTCTATGCAGGGGATTTTTCTGTGTATAATCCACTATTGTTCTGTAATCTATTCTTGGTTGATCATGACAAATATATATGCTAGAACATGGGTTCTTAAAAAAAAAATTGTCACGGACCTTTTTGGTAGTCTGGCAAAAGCTACGGAACCCTCCCGAGAAAAATGCAATAAACAAGAATGTATTGGTGATTTCCTTAACATATATACATTAGGTCTGAATCAAAAAAGAAAAAAATTATTCATGTCCGCTCTAAAATACATTTGAATGAGAAGGTTGTTGCTGTTTGTTATGAATTAGAAGTTGAAATTCTGGAGTTGTCTTTGATAAGGCAACACGCATGTCATGGCTAACATCCAATCAATTTCTACTTTTAGTCTTAATTGTAACAAGAGCTGAAAATCCTGATTCACAAAGATATATATGTGGTTGTAAATGGTATCAAAGCCCACATAGCCCTCTTTGCTAGGTGAGGATAGCCTTGTGTTACGGAGCACCAAAAATCTCCAAGGCATTTTGTGTTGAATTCAAACCGTATCATTTCTTTTGTTCTCAAGTTGAAGATCATCTTTGACAAGGTCTGCTCACTAATTTGATTAATGTCAGCAAGGAAAGGATTACGAATCCATGCATTGACTCATCTGAGCATAAGTAACCATTGAAAGATTTCTGCAGGATTTTCAGGTGTCTGCACATTAAATCTGTATGCAGAGAAACCGACGCACTTTCTCTCTCTCTATTCCACTTGGCAGAAGCACTTCCTCCAGTATTGGAATGTTTGCATAATTGTGTGCCTCCAGTCTCCTCTTCCAAAGTGTCAGTTTGGCCAAAAAAGCTTGTAGTGTCTCAGCAGCATCCATAATGGTGACTGCTTGGCCTTGCATCGAAAGACACACCTCATTCAAATGGCCAAAGAAATCTGCCAAATAAGCCAAATAAGCCAAGCCATATATGAACTCCTCCCTTTCAAATTGTTCAGACAGTGGGGCATCCTTTTCTTTCAAAAAAAAATTAAGCTTCTGCCTAAGTTCCATCAAACGTTTCAAAATTTGTCCTCTGGAAAGCCAGCGGACTTCTGTGTTGTGTAAAGAAGAACTTCATGTTCTGCTCCCATTTCTTGACAAAACATCTTGAAAAGACGATGATTCAGAGCGGCTCTGATGAAGTTGATAACTTTCACTGCAGTGGACAATACTTCTTTCAGTATTGTTAGCAGAGATTTTGAAGCCAGTGCATGGTGATGTAGAAAACAGTGAGTGACAATGATGTGAGGAGCTTCTTTCTTCACTAAAGCAGCCCAACCAGATTTTTACCAGGTGCTCCATCTGTGCATAAAGTACCCATATGTTTCTTTCAGTCAAAACCTTGCTGGCAAAGAAACTTTTCACCATATCAAGTAGCTTTTGTTGTTTCCAATAGTGGCTCACAAAATAGTAATTCCTCTTTAAAGGCATCAGCATGAACAAACGGACAAAAGCAAGTAGTTGACTATACTGAGAAATGTCAGTACTTTCATCCAGTTGCATACTGAATTGAAATGGTGTAGCTGCCAACTCTTCCATGACTTGCTTCAAAATATTAGAAGACATATCAACTATTCTGGAATGTATGACATCATTTGACAAAGGGATTGCTTCGATTTTCTTCCTCTGCTCCAATCCACAAACCAGCTCAACCATATCCAGTGCACATGGCTTCACTAAAGTCTCCCCAATTGTGTGCGGCTTCTTTTCTTTGGCAATCTAATAAGTAACCTTGTAAGAAGCTTCAAGAAAAGGCTTTCGTGTTGGGGCAAATCCAAGTTTTGGCAAAAAGTCCCAGCCTTCTCAAATCGAGACTTCTTTGCATGAAATATATCTGCACTCTCTGATACATTTTCAGTGTACAGACATGAGGTGCTCCTTCAACTTTGTTGGCTTCATGCTTCCATTGGGACTTTGCCACACAAGAAACACTGTGGCTTTTGTGTCCCACGCTCAGTGATGCAAGTAAAACCAAAGGCTACATAGTACTTCCTTTTCTTTGACATTTTCAAGCTGAGCTAGAAGTCTTGACATAAAAAGCTAGTGAAATGGAACCCTGAATGAAGTGTGATGAGACACATGAACTCACATGAATCTGAAGTGTGATGTCTGACACATTACAATTTAGCAAAGTATTAGTAAGTTTGGTCACCGCCATATTTAAACAGGTGGTAATGCTTAGATTCAGAAAGTGTATTACCACTTTGTGGAAATTAGATATATCTTATTCCTGGGCTTCACCTTACGGTCCTATGAGCATTAAATCTAAATATTTTAGTTATGTTGTGTACCTAGTTCATGGGGTCCATGGAACCCAGGTTAAGAACTAGAACTCATGTGCTAGAAGGGTTAACATACATGTAGGTATTAAATACTCCGATGAAGAATGCTTTTGGTGACAGTTCCTTGATGCTAAATGTAGCCTTCAGTCTTATCAGTCAGCATTTCCTGCTCTCTCTGTGATCTCTGATAGTGCAACCTTCAGTTCTCGCCACCTACAGGTTTATACTGCTCTCTCCTCATTTGTACAGGCAGTGCCGTCCTCAGTTCTTCTTTCTACTGGTATTGGATGTCTTCTCTCATCTCTTGTGCTCACTAACATTTTTGCTCTTTGAGGTGTCATTTGTTCTCTAATAGATCCTCAGTTTCTTGTGGTATCAGTTGGTAAACTCTCCACTCCCCTTGTGTTTCCCAGTCAACTTTTCTCGCATTTTTTGCACAGATTCACTTGCTGCATTCCTTCTCCCACTCAATCTCTCTTCTGCAGCTCTCCTGCTTTCTGTTATACTCT
Source organism: Cladorhizidae sp. MBARI D1340-BT2 (assembly GCA_028752905.1). NCBI lineage: Eukaryota > Metazoa > Porifera > Demospongiae > Poecilosclerida > Cladorhizidae > Cladorhizidae sp. MBARI D1340-BT2. The sequence goes on along the minus strand of JAQNBH010000012.1, from coordinate 4,636,485 downwards.
GTATAGTTCTTGTTCTAATCATGATGCTAAATGGTTTTCCGGGATTATCCATAGACATCACAATTTTTACTTTAGATCTGTGCAATGTGTATAACCTCGACAGTCTAATGGACAAACGGACAAGGCATATTATTAAATAGATAATACCAACATTATAATTATTAATAGTAAGATGAATAACACTAACTGAGAAAAGAGCCCTATTGGGCGAAATATATTTTTACGTTATTAGCATGAGGCTAAAGATCAAGATAATGAATGGTAATTTAGAACTGATCCAAAGTATTTTTGTAAGTGCTCTGAAATGAGAAAAAGTGAGTGAAATGCTTCGGAAGGTTCTACTGAGAATTTCACATGAACCTCTGAGTCACATGTGTCGATGACACCACTGTTCAATCAGCAGAGTTCAAGAAATTGGGCGCTTAATCTACAATTTTAAATTAGGTTCCTATGGCAACCAAAGGGTAACACTGGAGTGACCATATTTTCATTCATTGTGTAGCTTCTTTTTAGTAGCTTTCATCTAACTGCATGTTTGGGTGGAACAAAGCATTTCTAGAACACTTTAGGAAGATAGTAGACCCAAGATGCCTTTAAAGTACTTCTTTTGAAATTTCATGATCAATAACCCCAGTAGCTGTTTCCAATAACGAGTTTTTGCTCGATAGGCGACTTTTCTCAGATCTTGTCACATATGATAAATGCTTTGGCGAGCGAAGCTAGCCTTCAGTGTAGAGTTGAATGGAAAACTTGGTATTGCCATGCATGGTATATGTATGTCCATAAAGTAAGTGTGTGATAGTGGTATGTACCTACCTATCTATGCACCTTACATTCACCCGCCTTAAATAAAGAAGGCTGATGAAAACCAGGAATGGTCGCCATACAGAAGAAATCGATCGAGAAAAAGCCGATGGATATGAAGTTAGAAAAAAATTGAAGTTAGAAAAAAGAAACCTGGCTGCATAGGCAAGTGGAAAGGTTTGCATGGCTAACTGAAGGAAAGGACAATGAGTTTCAGTCTTCAATTCAATTCATCAGCAACTCTAGTTGTGGTGGTGTAGTGTACCACTTATAATAATGTTGCTCTTGCTAGTCTATGCCTCCCTCTGTTTAGATCACTCTGGATGTTCCTTCATCATGTGGTGATGCTGTTTTTCCCACTCCCTGCTCAATATATGCTTACATTTTCATCTAGATCAGACCTTCTCCATCTCTGTCTCTCTGCTGCTGTAATTCTCTATCTTGCACTTGTGGCATATCACAAGTTAATGATGGTTGTTGCGCGTTGCACTGGCATGCTCAGAGGTGCAACACATATACACACAAATATACAGTCTTTATATAGAATGCTAGTAGCATCTTCATTATTTGTTCTGTTCCAACTTAACACTATAACCAGAACACTAATAATGTGGGGAATAAAAAGGTTAATTATGAAAGAGCTTCCTAAATGTTCAAGAGGTGCTATTATTTTTATAAACAGCAATTAAAAAAGTAATCAAACGTTATTATCATCATCATCTCATTCAAAGTATCATCTAGCCTTCGAGATGCTAAGACTCATGTGATAATGGTAGCTAGCTGTATACCATGTGATGTAAACCAGATGACCAGATATGGCAGCAATGAGGGGGAGGGAAAAAAAGGGTTATTATTTTTTCTCTTTCCACCTCTAGTCACGTGCATCACACATGTGCCAGAGTGTGGTTCACATCACATGGTACACAACTAGCTACCATTATCACGCGAGTCTTAGCATCCCATTATTCATGATGAAGAGATCATCTAGCCGAAGCACTGAGGAGCAAATTCAAGTTGATCTAAAGCCGATATATTCTACTGTGATGAGTTAGTTGAGAGATTATATTATTACTGTTATCGTCATTATTATCTATTACTACATAGTATATTATTATGTAAACACACACATACAATACAAACCAAAACTCACAGAAAAGTGCTCACAGTCGCTGGTCAAGTTAACAATATGCCTATAGGCAAATGACTTGCAATAATCGGCAAGACATGACGAAAGGTCGAGAGGTTCCTGTGTATACGGAAGAATTATTTTATCATTGAAGGCTCCAAATCCTAGACGGACGTTATCTGTGATGCTCCGGATTTCAGAAGCTGTAAGTGTAAAAAGAAAATAATTATAATAACAGAAATAAATGTGAAGTCAAGATCATAATATGTACTACCAACAGGTGCTTGAATATAGTAGGTATAGGGTCATGCAATTCTTTAATAGCCATGTCATTAATTATACCACGTGAGGTGCAGTTATTTTCAACTCCCCTCGTTCAGTATGAGAGAGGGGAAAAAAGCACCTGAAGATTGGACTAGAGGCTGAAGAGTTCGACTATCATTTGCCCTACAGCTAAGCAGTGTTTTGGCTTCCTGATGCAGATTATAAAAACGATCTAGTCTGCCATGCTTTAGTGGCCATTTAGAGTATGTTTTCCTTGTCTTCAAAGACTATCTTTGATGTTGCAGTCATGTTTAGCTACGATTGAATTTTGTGATGCTCCTTCTCCTATAAAATTACGCACAGATGGAGTATGCTTTACTTTGACTTAAGGAAGCTCCTAGATGGTGGATGACCCCAAGCCCTAGCAATGAAGGTAAGATAAGGCCACTATATCAGGATTAATTACGAATGTGAACCATTGGTAGCTAGCTTGCTAGATAGAGCTATAGGGCTTAGGCAAGGTATATAGTAGGGCAAGAACCCCCCTTTTCTAGAAGTGCAATACTGCCATATAACACCAGTGCTGCCTTCACTTAAAAGTGCCAATTGGCATTAACTATCGTTCAAAGCCTGCACGCACATGATGCCACTTGGCATCTTTTGAATACCAATAGTGGTCAAAGTTAGTAAAGAGTTTGCAAACCAAAAAATATCTCATATTTAAATTAGTGAGAATTCCACTGGCCTTAACAGATGTTGTAATCTGCAGTGTTATTTGGCGAGTGAAGATGGGTGTGGCAAGTGATATTCTATTGCTACACACACTGACACATGCTTAATTTAACACTTCTCATGGTTGCTATATTTCTACTATATAAATTAGCAGCATCTCTCTGTCCATTATACACAGCCGAATGGAAGGTCAGGTCCGGATGAAACCTCGCTTGTGGAATTGCATGGATGTATTTGTGTAAACTTTGGTCTGGATTCAGACTGGAAGCCACCATCATAAGGCATCTTGTCAGCCATTTTGTTTAGGAACATGGCACAAGCAACACAAACCACTACATACACCAGGGCAATTGGGGGACTTCTGGCCATACTCTATTTGAGGGGAAAGCACAGTCTCTGAAATGGTGAAACTAACAGAGGTTAGCCACAAAACATCACCCAAGGAGGCACCATTACCAAAAATGGCACAGCACTGACACTGTTGGCCATGTTTTTTATGGGTATCCTCTGCATGCATTTTCACACTCCCGAGGATAGCTCATATATCATGCAACACCGCTGTTGCAATCAACTACACTTATGTTAGCATTAGAGTTTGCAAAATGCAAGCAATTTGCCAGTGAGGCTGCTTCCAGCCCTCCTCCATTAGAAAAACACATTAGTAACAGAAATAGCGAAATTGGTAGAGGACAGCATTGTCGATGGCTTGGAATTGTAAATATGAAAAGAGTATGAAACCAAAAAATCCACAAAAATTAACCTCTTTGGCCAAAAAGGGCTCCAATGGCAAAGGAAAGTGAATGGAGGACTGCATGACCAGTGTATCCAAGCCAACACACCCGAGAAAGAAATGCCACGAAAATAGTGACATTCACCACTCCTCTGTTGAGATGTTTTTCCTTTCCCGGGAAATGCCAGGTACCTCTGCGTAGTATACATATAATATGCTAAATGAAATTACTCTCATACGTGATTGTCCCATATATACAAAGCATGTTTAATTTATGTTCTGTATATATTAAATTGACTTGTCAAAGAAAGAAAAATTTACCAATGTAGACCAGAGTCATTCTTTACCTAACATGTAATAAATGTACACTGTTGTTGGGTGTGTTTTTTAGAAATCTGTATCAGCCAGGGTAACCTAAGGCTATTCTAGGGCTAACACTAATGGTAGGATACTCTAGGGCAAGGCATAAACCTGCAGGAATATTCTACAGCTAGAGCAACTATCACTATGGTTATTCCAGGGCTCGGCCTAATGGTAGGTTACTCTAGGGCAAGGCATAAACCTGTAGGAATATTCTACAGCTAGAGCAACTATCCCTAAGGCTATTCCAAGGCTAAGGCTAATGATAGGGTACTCTAGGGCAAGGCCTAAACTTGCCTGTGGCTATTTTAGGGCTAAGGCATGGTAGGCTACTCTAGGTCAAAGCCGAAACTTAGAAGTAATTTACAGCTAGAGAAACTATCCCTATGGCTATTCCATGGCTAGGAAGATTCTAAGACTAGGGATATCCCAGGAATCGTTCCAGGAAATGGATGAGACACCTACATACACACCACCCTGATGTTTTACCTATGTTGGTGGCTATGGACTTGATAGCAGACAACTCCTCATTCATCGAGGAAGACAAGTCAATTAGGATGTACAAATCCAGCGGCAGGTTCCTCTGAGGAGTTACATGCACTTGAAAGCTTTGAGGAACACCTAAAGGGAAGGGGGAGAGTGGGAGGGTTAGAAAAATTAAAACGAAATTCGAGCATGAAAGATTGTTACCCACAGACTTCATCACATTTGTTATTTTAGCATGCACACATGCACGCACACAAACAGGAGTTAGTGACTTAAAGCCTGCAAGTATAGTAGTACAAGCAAGGGGGGGGGGACTCTGCCAATATGTACCAGCCACAAGCAAAGTGGTGCTAGCCACACCCAAGGTATCACTGGCCATACCAGCTATAGGCTGAGGAGAGGAGCCCATGGACCATTTGAATCTCTTGCTGCTTAAAACTCTATTAAAGTCATTTGCATCAGCAATACTCTATTTGTCATTGTTGCTGCCTGTAGCGAGGAGAACAATTTAAGCAAAAGTGGAGTGCCTGTAACAGCTACTAGAAATTCAGCTCTTTGGTGTTTACCTCACTCCAGCAACCAAGTTAGGCATAGCTACCTTGGCAGTTCTCCTAGTGGGGAAGAAGTCAATGGTGATGCCCACACTTCTTTATGACATGGTTGTGTGCTGAATTGTCGGTCATTATAAAATTCAGTTAATCTTGCATTTTATTTTTAGCAAAGTGAACTCTTGAGTATGGAGAATAAGCATAGAAGATCTCATGCATAACACAAAATTTAATACCTGTACAACATTCTTACTACTTTCAAGCTCACATGACTCTCAGAATCTCATTATTCCTGATGAAGGCTAGAGCATCTAGCCATAGAGTAAATTTCAAGTTGATTGAGAAAGTAATTGTTATTTGTAGTCAACTGATAGTTCGTTGAGAGGTCAAATTCTGCTTTATTATTATTATTTTTCATTATTATTCTGATTACTACAAACTGTAACAGCTTTTACATCTATACTGCAGATGGGATCCAAGTGCGACTCTCTCCGGGATCTGCTCTGCAACACACTCTCCAGGATCTGCTTTGTAACAGTTTAATCCCCCACCATGCTAGACAGGTGCACATAAGATCCCTACTTAATAAGAAATTGGTTACGTCTATGCATGGACATTGCTTGATAAGTAGCTGGTCAGAGTTTAGCGGTCATTTTCTTGCCGAATGTCATTGTACATTCGCAGATAATAATATTAACAACAATTTTAAAAAAAATTATAAATAATAAATTAAGCAAAAATAAACAAATAAAAAGCAAAAATAAACAAGGTGAATAAATAAATAAATAGTCCATACGAAATTGCTTCACTTTTGAACTAATTAAATTCAACTAACAAATATTGATATCTCAAACAACTCTCAATGACATAATGAAATTACAATGACCTACTCTATAATCAACTGGAATTTTACTCTCTCGACATTTCAACTAGTAGCTCTAGCCTTCATCAGGAATAATGAAATGCTAAGAGTTGCATGAGTTTGTTATATACCGGTAGCTAGCTATTCATCAAATGCTACAAACCCCATGCTGGCACATGTATCCAGCACATGAACCAGGCATGAAAAAATTAAATAATAATACAACAACAACAACAACAACAACGATGACAATGATGACGACGACAATGACGACGACGACGACGACGATGACGATGATGATGATGATGATGATGATGATAATGTGTGATGATTGATAATGATGATGATAATGATGATGATAATGTGATGATAATGATGATGATAATGATAATGATGATGATAATGTGATGATAATTATGATGATAATGATGATGATAATGATGATGATAATGATGATGATAATGATGATGATAATGATGATGATAATGATGATGATAATGATGATGATAATGATGATGATAATTATGATGATAATGATGATGATAATGATGATGATAATGATGATGATAATGATGATGATAATGAATATGATAATGATGATGATAATGATGAAATGATGATGAAATGATGATGATAATGATGATGATAATGATGATGATAATGATGATGATAATGATGATGATGATGATGATGATAATGATGATGATAATGATGATGATAATGATGATGATAATGATGATGATAATGATGATGATAATGATGATGATGATGATGATGATAATGATGATGATAATGATGATGATAATGATGATGATAATGATGATGATGATGATGATGATAATGATGATGATAATGATGATGATAATGATGATGATAATGATGATGATAAAGATGATGATAATGGTGATGATAATGGTGATGATAATGGTGATGATAATGGTGATAATAATGGTGATAATAATGGTGATAAAATGGTGATAATAATGGTGATAATAATGATGATAATAATGATGATAATAATGATGATAATAATGATGATAATAATGATGATAATAATGATGATAATAATGATGATAATAATGATGATAATAATGATAATAATGATGATAATAATGATGATATAATGATGATATAATGATGATATAATGATAATATAATGATAATAATGATGATAATAATGATGATATAATGATGATATAATGATGATATAATGATGATAATAATGATGATAATAATGATGATAATAATGTTTATAATAATGATTATAATAATGATGATGATAATGATGATGATGATAATGAAGATGATAATGATGATGATAATAATAGTGATAATAATAGTGATAATAATAGTGATAATAATAGTGATAATAATAGTGATAATAATAGTGATAATAATAGTGATAATAATAGTGATAATAATAGTGATAATAATAGTGATAATAATAGGATAATAATAGTGATAATAATAGTGCTAATAATAGTGATGATAATAATAGTGTGATAATAATAGTGATAATAGTGCTAATAATAGTGATAATAATAGTGATAATAATAGTGATAATAATAGTGATAATAATAGTGATAATAATAGTGATAATAATAGTGATAATAATAGTGATAATAATAGTGACAATAATAGTGATAATAATAGGATAATAATAGTGATAATAATAGTGCTAATAATAGTGATGATAATAATAGTGTGATAATAATAGTGCTAATAATAGTGATAATAATAGTGATAATACTAGTGATAATAATAGTGCTAATAATAGTGATAATAATAGTGATAATAATAGTGATAATAATAGTGATAATAATAGTGATAATAATTGTGATAATAATCGTGATAATAATCGTGTGATAATAATCGTGATAATAATAGTGATAATAATAGTGATAATAATAGTGATAATACTAGTGATAATAATAGTGTGATAATAATAGTGATAATAATAGTGATAATAATAGTGATAATAATAGTGATAATACTAGTGATAATACTAGTAATAATACTAGTAATAATACTAGTAATAATACTAGTAATAATACTAGTAATAATACCAGCTAGTAATAATACTACTAGTAATAATACTAGTAATAATACTAGTAATAATACTAGTAATAATACTAGTAATAATAGTAGTAATAATAGTAGTAAAAACAGTAGTAAAACAGTAGTAAAAAGAGTAGTAAAAACAGTAGTAAAAACAGTAGTAAAACAGTAGTAAAAACAGTAGTAAAAACAGTAGTAAAAACAGTAGTTAAAACAGTAGTAATAACTGTAGTAATAACAGTAGTAAAACAGTAGTAATAACAGTAGTAATAACAGTAGTAATAACAGTAGTAATAACAGTAGTAATAACAGTAGTTACAACAGTAGTAATAACAGTAGTAATAACAGTAGTAATAACAATAGTAATAACAATAGTAATAACAATAGTAATAACAATAGTAAAAACAATAGTAATAATAGTAATAATAATAGTAATAACAACAACAACAATAATAATAATAAATAAACAGCTTTTTTTAATAATAATAATAATACAATACTAGTACTAATAAAATAAATACGCTTGATTATAAAACATGAACAAAGAATGATAAATAACTGACTACAGAAACATTTTGGTCCTCATGGCTTCAAGTTCAAACTCTTGAGAGCATCCACCAAGCAGCCAGGCAACGATTCCACAATCTTGATTGAACCGCTCACGCTTTGGTGCTAGGCTGATGTGCAATTCATTCACTAGCAGTTCCTTCTGTCTTCTGGCCTTGTCTAAGATGGTAGCTTCCTCCCACAAAATAGGTTGTCCATTGTCCCATGCATGTTCGGCAATTGCAGATTTCTCTTTAGCACACCTTTTACAGGAATCTTGATGTTCTTTCACTCTGGTCTCCAGTGTTCTGTTGGTCTCCCCTATGTATACTAATTCCCATAGCTGAAAGGGATGTGGTACATAAGCATGAGTGCATACTAGCTGGTACTTCATCCTTCACTCTGCTCAGTTTTGTCCTCAGGTTCTTCCTGATATGATAATGACTATGACGTTACTTCCTGCAGACCCTACTTATTCTTCTCATTCCTGCTAAATATGAATAGGTTCCTTCTTTTTTGGACCCCTAATTACCACTATAGATGTACTTATTCATTTAGATATATCTACACAGAGGAGAGGTTGATGAAGGCTTGTGGATAACCCTTTTCTATAACTATTCTAATGATGTTCTTCCTTCCCTAGGTCCTCCTTCTCCATCATACAAGCTCTTCATCACTCCTCATGACATGGGATAGATGATGTGATCCTTAATCAATGTACCGGTTGGTATGCATGGGTTTTCTGTAAACAGTTGCAGTTAGCCTACTGTCTTCCTTTCTGTGCATGTGACAATCCAGAAAGGGCTTCCTTTGATTTATATGGATAAAATCATAAGTCAACAAGTCTGTTGGTTGCCTATCATAAGTCAGCAAGTGGGTTGGTTGTAACTCAACTCAACAAGTGTGTTGGTCATCTACAAAGTCAAAAAGTATGTTGATTGCCTATTGAGTCATTCTATGTCAACTCACACACCTATTCTGCAAGCCACTTCTGATTTCTTTGTAATTTGGCACACTTGTAGGACATGGTAAAAAAAAGATTCGACACCAAATTCTAGATCCCTAGGTCAAAGGGTCTCCGAGATACATCATTCCAAAGATCTGACCCAAGGTGAACTCCGGAATGTCACAGGTTCACTTTACCTGATCCAACTCTGTTGTTTCTGACTCAATTCAGCCCATTCAAATACCATTGGAAAGTAGTTTTCAAGAGCTTTCCAGCAGTATCTTAATCATTGTCCTACCTAAATAAATGGGGAAGTTAGCTTTTTGGTCAATGTTGTGACCTTTGACATTCCATTACTCATAACCCATACCTCGAAATAATGACAATATTGAAGCTAACATAAGTGGCTATCTCAGTGCCAAATATCATGGTGGGATTCCTATGTGATCCAGAGATACATCGCAGTTGTAAAATCTAGGAATTTATGGATAGGTAATGCAAACTTTCATTAACAAACAAGTAAAATCATAACCACCCAAAAAATTGAACAATGTAGGGTCTTGGCACTGGCAGGTTAATGTTGATCTGAGCTCAGTCATTGAGCCCACTGGTGCTCTTACAGAACCTGCAAGAAAAAGTTAAAAGGTTTTTCAGATATGAAAATGTTTGGACCCTTTTAGTCTTTCAAGGCTGATTCATCCGAAAGCTTTACACTTACCTTTGTCAGCATTGCTGCAGCTTCATGTGCAGCGTCCTTGGTAATGGTGTACATTCTTCCAGCTCTTGTTGATACATCGACTGATGTAAGTATCTGCTCAATTCAACATTGAGTTGGTCTGGCACTCTTGGAAAAGTGAAAGATGAGGAGGGGTCATGAGAATGGAGGAACCTCAACTTCACTTCTTTCAGGTCATCAAACATCTCAGAAGTTGCCCAATCCACACTTCTCCTCATATTTCATATTTGCAGGTGTAATAACCAGGTTGGAAAGTCTGTCTGTCTGGGTGGTCAGAGACTTTTATCCGACAACCAACTGGTGCTGTCGAATATTTCTTCATCATCAGAGAGTTTGTATTTGACCCAACCCTGAGAAAGCAGTCCCAATGATTGTCTAGGCATTGTTCATAAGTAGCTCAAGAGCCTTGCAGGTTGCGTCCAATTCACCCTTCTCAATGAATTCAAAATGAATATTTGGGATGGACTCCTTTGCCAATCGAAGAGAGTCTTTGGGGAAAGGATTTGGTCTTCCATTATCCTTTGTAGGCTTTCCCGAGCTGCCAACCTCTTTGTGACTCCACCCATACCATCAAAGGGTCCCTTTAAATAGGAGGTGGTGAAAAAATGCCACTCTTTTTCGACATTGTGGTCTTCAACATGGTGGGTAAGGTTAACAAAATTTGACTTATTCTTGTATTGCGATGCAGCTCCATCGGAAAAGTTATACACTTTGGTGAGGTTGAAATTCTTTTCCAGAAAGTTAAGACATATTTTCATGAACACATGAACAGCAATGGCATCGTAGGTGAGTGAGTCTGAAATTGCGACATAACTCAAGTGCCGAAACTCAACAGATTCTGTAGTGCAGAAATATGCCACGATGGGATGAAGCGTTGCCTGGTCATTCGTCCAAAGGAAACCCTTGGGATGCATCTTGGCACACAAAGGAATAGTTATCCGCGAAGTCAATCATTACAATTGCCTCTGCCGCTACAATGTTAGGCTTCAGGCCCTGCAAATGTGCAGCTAGTTGTTTTGCAATGCACCTCATAACTGACAGTTTTTGGATAAGGGTTTCGACAAAGTCTTCTGCACTCTTTATGCAGACACAGAATGGCACATGCCATTTGTCAGTTGGCATACGAAGAAATATATTTACCGAAGTGCTTACAGCAGCTTGTCGTAATAAGGCTTTTCACAGCTTTGAGTCTTAACGACACCAAGTCCTTTTGCCTTGAGGTCAGGTCTACGAATATGCTCCCATCTTGACAATGATCACCAATGATGATCCCAATTGAGCAAGCCATCTGAAAATAGAGGATCATTATATCCATCCTGACAGCATTATTTAGTTCACCAAAATTCTGACAATGCAACTAGGCAAGCCACAGCCAACATTTGTAGACTCACCAATTCAAGCAGATTCAGAATCAGGCCTCTCATGACAAAAGTATGTTCACTCAGTAGATGTAGCCTACTAGACAGAACACAGTTGAACAACCCCAGAACAAAACATGAGCAGTTCTTTTATAGACACAAAACTGTGCAGGCACAGATCACAACACACCTCAAAGAGTTCTGGCCAAGACTTGCAACAGCAAGATCCTGCAGGTTTGTGCAAGCACAAGCAGGCTTTGAGCAAGTCAAAATATGACTCAGAGAAAGCAGATAATGAGGTTCTTCCTTCTATTCAGGATGGTCACACTCTGTGGTTCATTCCAGATGCCTTTGACAGACTTGAGGAGTTGGTAGAGGAAAGGAAAGGACTTAGTTTTTGTTCTATACCCAGAGGGCACAAGCCAGTTTGTCCAGATACAGGGTTTGAAGTGTATTTCTCTGGATCCCATAGGAATCCCATGATTTTTGGCACTGAGATAGCCACTAGTGTCATCTTCAATATAGCCTCTAAACTTTTTATATTTTGGGGTATGGGTTTAGAGTAATCAAAGGTAACTGCCCCATTTATATAGGTAGGATAATGATTCAGATAATGTTGGAAAGCCACTTTCCAATGGTTGGTATTTAATTGTCCTAATTAAGCCAGAAACAATGGAGTTAGATCAGTTAAGTGAACCTGTGACCTTCTGGAGGTCATTTCGGGTCAGATCTTCGGAACACTATATCTGGGAGACTCTTTGACCTAGGGACATAAAATTTGGTGTAGGATCATTTTTCTCGAGGCCCTACAAGTGTGCCAAATTACAAAGAAATCGAATGTGACTTGCAAATATTTGCCTGCAAGTATGTGAGTTGACATAGAATTGCCCTATTGCCTATCATCAGTCAACAAGTGTGTTGGTTGCCTATCATAAGTCAACAAGTATGTTGGTCACTTATCATAAGTCAACAAGTGTGTTGGTTGCCTATCATCAGTCAACAAGTGTGTTGGTTGCCTATCATAAGTCAACAAATATGTTGGTTACCTATCATAAGTCAACAAGTGTGTTGGTCACCTATCATAAGTCACGAGTGTGTTGTTTGCCTATCACAAGTCAACAAGTGTGTGCTCATCTATCAAAGTCAATAAGTGTGTTGGTTGCCTATCATCAGTCAACAAGTGCGTCAGTTGCCTATCATAGGTCAGCAAATTTGTTGGTTGCCAATCAGAACTCAACAAGTGTGTTGGTTATCTATCAAAGTCAATAAGTGTGTTGATTGCCTATTGTCAGTCAACAAGTGAGTTGGTTGCCTACAGTAAGTCAACAAGTGTGTAGGTTGCCTATCACAAGTCACCAAGTGCGTTGGTCATCTATCAAAGTCAGCAAGTGTGTTGGTCTCTATCAAAGTCAACAAGTGTGTTGGTCACTTATCATAAGTCAACAAGTGTGTTGGTTACAGATCATAAGTCGACAAGTGTGTTGGTATGTAGTAAGACTTGATAAGTCATGATTGAGAGATGGAAAAGGGATACATAATTATGTCTCAATGGAGATTAAGTTGCCTCCATGGCACACTTCTATTGCATGGTGTTGTACTTAGCACATGGTGAACCTACCAACTCGTAAACCCAGGGACACATTAATCACGTCAATAGGGCTGCGTTCCTCCTCTGCGTGAAACTGCAAGGAAAGAAGAGAAATAGAGAGTAATCATCACCGTTGCCAACATCATCACTACCTTCACTAACAACATCATCACACTCTCACACCCCATTATCACTACCTTCACAACAGCTATAATCATTTCCTTCACCGTCACTATCATCACTATCTTCACCATTGTTACCTTCACCATCACCAGTACTGATTGAATACACAAACACAGTTCTAGTCAGTGTATAAGTTTGCAGTTCAAGATCCACTTGCAGCACAGATCACATCCTAGCATTACATCATCATGATGACATCATGAGTATTCTAGCCACAGTTTCTAGCTGTACTGCCATGGTACTAACCCTAGCCACTGCCTTGGCACTAACCCTATTCACTGCCCTGACACTAACCCTAGCCACTGCCCTAGCTTTACCCTAGCTACTACCCTGAAAATAACCCTAGATACTGCCCTGGTGGTATTAACTCTAGCCACTGCCCTGGCACTAACCCTAGCCACTGCCCTGGCTCTATCCTAGCTACTGACCTGGCACTAACCGTAGCCACTGTCCTGGACAGTACCCTAGTCTCTGTCCTAAACATAGCTACTGCCCTACCACTATCCCTATTCACAGCCCTGGCTCCACCCTACAATAGCTACTGACCTGGCATTAACCCTAGTCACTGCCCAGGCTCTAACCCTAGCCACTGACTGGCCCTAACCCTAGCCACTACCCTGGCCCTAATCCTAGCCGCCACTAGACTAGCCCTAACCCCTGGCCTAATCCAAGCCACTGCCCTGGTACTAACCCTAGCCACTGCCCTGGCCCTACCCTAGCCACTGCCCTGGCCTAACCATAACCACTGCCCTGGTACTAACCCTAGCCACTGCCCCGGCCTAACACTGGTCTCAAACCAAGCAGAAAACCTAATAATTAAAGATGACATAATGTTAGGTTTGTGACATGGGGAAGTGAGTAGTCAGGGTATTCTGCCTAGCAGCAAACACAAAACCTCTATGACCTCTGGTTCATTACATATAAGTACTTCCACTGGCAGATTAAGAGATACACAAAGGGTGGAAAGTGTCACACCCACCAACTCACAAAACTGGATTGGAACATGCTGGAGGGGTTCTCCACATCAGCAGGATCACATGTGGAGGAAGACGACAAGTTCGCCACTGGCTGGCACCTCGACTTAGCAAAGTTCTTTGGGGAGGGGGGGGGGGGGGGGGGGGACAGGTGGTGGGAGGGGTTGTTATATATATTATTCTGCTATAACAGTATCTACACAAATATAAGGACAAACTTATAGTAGTATTTACTGCTACTAATTAGCAACTAAAAAATTGTACTAATTGGGACAATTACAAATTTACATTAACTATTTAACTATGGATACAAAGGCAAGAGGAATTGAAAAATTGATGCAAACCACAGATGTGCTGCTTGGGTCATAGAGTGCATAAATTCTATTCCAAACAACTTTCAATTGCAATTTTTTAGCAGGATCTGGTGTGGTGGGTGGCCAGCCAGAAGCACCCATCTGGTGAGCAAACCTAGCCCAGAAGCCTCAATGCAGCCATCCACAACTGGGTTTCTTTCAGGCGCCAGGTGCAAATTGAAATGTCCCAACCAGGAAATCTTTACACTACTCCATAAGGGAATATAGATGTCCAATCAATGGACCTACTGTCTAGTGAAACAACTAAGAATGGAATAATAGTATGATCACTAAAACATTAATACAGCTTCTAAATCTCATCAGTTTTTGGGGGCATTCATTAGGGATGAGAGCTCTCTCAGCCAGTTTCACAATATAGTCCTGATTTTCATTTCCTAAAAAATTCTTTCATCTGACAAGCAGATATCTGACAGAGTGCTCATATAAGGAAACATTGTTACTAGCATTTCAAATTAGCTGCTTCAGTAGGTCTCCTTTGGGGTGCTTAGTGATGTAGCTATGGTAAGTTTTTCATTGTGCATGGATTTCATTTAATGAAAAATCAAAGCAATTGTGGTGAACTCTTCACCTCTAACAGATTTAGCAATCCACTTACACAGTTATTAGATCCAAAAATACTTCATGATGAATTTGGTGAAAGCTCATTGCCTGACCCCTTGATGCTGAATGCAACCCTCATACTCTACTCCAACCAGTGTTTGCTGTTCTTTCTTCAACCCTTAGTCTCTGGCAGGGTTCTTCAGTTCTCGTGTTTGCCGCTCACTCTTCATCCCATCCTCTTTGGCCATGCAGCCCTCAATTCTCACCTTCTACCAGTATTAGATGCCCTCTCCTCATCCCTTACACTTAACAAAATTTCTGCCCTGTGAAGTGCCATTTGTTCTCAGAAAGATCCTCAGTTTCTCTGATGGTATCAGTTAGTAAACTCCCCACCCATTTATCTTTTCCTGACAACTTTTCTTACACTTTCACTTGCTGCATCCCTTCTCCTCTCTGTCTCTGCTGCAGCTCCTGCTTTCTGTTATACCCTGTATAAAACTCTTGTACTACACTGTGCTCGCAGAGTAGCCATTCTGCAGTATTTTTGGGGGGATTCCGTATTGGTGTGCATGCGCACAACCATAACACACACACAGATGGACAGAAAGTATAATAATAAAATTTAAAAAATTATGATGATGATTTTGATGATAATAATAACATTAATGATAATGATAATGATGATGATAATAATAATAATAATAATAACAGAAACTCTGCGGGATATATAAATGTTTGTTTTGTGGTTAGAAGTTTGTTTTTTTCATTATTAGGTGATCAGGGTTTAGGATTATAAAATGTTGACAGATAATAATTCTTTTAAGAGGACATTTCTATATATAAATAATCTATTATTGTGCATAGTCTATGTTTTCTGTGTTGTTTGTGAATTTATTTAGTACCATAATTATAATACCTAATAAACATCAAATATGCCAGGATTAAAAAATAATTTACGAGAGTTACATATTGCTTGGCCGACCCTGATTCTGAATGTAGCCCTCAGCATTGCCCATCTACCAGTGTTTGCTGCTCTCTCTTCATCCTTTACAATCTCTGACAGTGCAGCTTTCACTTCTCTCCACCTACTAATTTTTGCTGCTCTCTCCTCATCCCTTGCACTTGAGGAAATTTCTGCTCTGTGAAGTGTAGTTTCTCTGTTGGTATCAACCTCCACTCCCTTTGTCCTTCCCAGTCAACTTTTCTTGTAGTGCCTCGTGCAGTCTCACTTGCTGCGTTCCTTCTCCTTCTCCGGCTCTCTTCTGCAGTGCCCCAGATTTCTGTTACAAGCTCTAAAGTTGTTGTTCAGCACTGTACAGCTCGCAGAGAAGCTATTCTGGACTTTCTTCAAGATTCTATATTGGGTCGCATGCAAATAATTGTAATGCAAATGTTTTCTAGAATTCCTTGTAGTCAAGAAGATGGACTATTTTCTTATCAGTGCATTCATCTAACCGTGACTAACTAATGGACAGATGGACAAGGAGATTTATTACATAGTTAATAATAACAACTATCAATAATATGTACATAATACATTTATATTTATTATTATTATTATTTTTTTACAATGTAACTCTATGTATAAATGTTGTACGGTGTCTTACCTCTTGTGAGCACCAAGCACAGCCACCAATGC
This sequence comes from Cladorhizidae sp. MBARI D1340-BT2, assembly GCA_028752905.1. Lineage (NCBI taxonomy): Eukaryota > Metazoa > Porifera > Demospongiae > Poecilosclerida > Cladorhizidae > Cladorhizidae sp. MBARI D1340-BT2. Next base: position 4,619,631 of record JAQNBH010000012.1, on the reverse strand, counting down.
TGATGCACTCTCCACAGTTCAAGTTAGGAGCCGAACAAGGATCCAGACAATTACCTGAGGAATGAAGACAGAGAGAAATAGTTACAACAGCACGTGCACATACGAAAACATGTGCTGGCAGTCAAGCTCGCTTTATAAACAACCAACTCTTTGCCTGTCAAGGAGACCATTATAGTCAGATTATCAAACAGTTACGGAGCACAACTAAGAGAGAGAGAGTCATATGTGGCATCATTTCTACTAGTCTGTCTGGTGCCCAGTACCAGGAGAGGCAAAGACTTGCGACCAGGGGACATGGAACTGACTTGCATATCAAATTTTTAGAAGGGTGTGTCCAACAAAGAAGAGTTTATCAATGAGTGTGCTTAAAGACATGCTTTTAGGCTCGTATTTCATGCTTCACTTTTCACCATCACAGGTACCAACCATCTCTCATGGGCTGAAGTTATGGGGACACACTGAACCAACACCACACTGGGTTGAGGAAGGTTTAAGAAGGTCAACAATAACTCTATGTGGACACACACTAACCAGCACCACACAGGGTTGAGGCAGGTTGAAGTATTTCTTCAATAGCTCTAGGGGAACACACACTTGACTAACATCACACTGGGTTCAGCCAGGTTAAAGTAGGTCAACAACACCTCCATGGGGAAACACACTGGACCAAAGCCACACTGAGTTGAGGCAGGTTGAAGTAGGGCTCTATGAGGGCACACACTGGACCAACACCACACTGGGTTGAGGCAGGTTGAAGTAGGTTGACAATAGCTCTATGAGGGCACACACTGGACCAACCCCACAATGTATTGAGGCAGGTTGATGACGATAGCTCTATTGGGACACACACTGGACCAACACCACACTGGGTTCAGTCAGGTTGACAATAATTCTACATGGGGACACACTTTACCATTTAAAAATCAAGTAAATGGTCATCCAATTGGTTGCAGTCGACATAGTAATAAATACGATAAGTGGTAAAAGGTCATCTAATTGGCCATTGTTTACATGGGTCTACTTTCCGTTTTTGACCAGTCAATCATAATCAAAACATTTTTGTTCTTGTCCTAATGAAGTCATTCAATTTATATATCTAGGGGACTAGTCAGTGGCTCAAGCTAGGCAATTAACCTTTCCCCTTTGATATCTATTTAGCCAATTTGCTCTGGTAATGTAAGCCAGCAAGAACTTAGCTAGAACTTCATTACAGGGGAAGGAAGAGAGATACCTCAGTTAGCAAGATGTATTTGTGAGGCCACTTATCCACCTAGCACATTGCTCCTAAGCAGACAAGCACAACAACCAAGCAGGTGCTCCAAGCTGCTGACTAGGCACTATTATGGCTTTTGATCCTGGCTCCATTGTTAATGAGACACACACACATGCAAGTCTTACCTACATCAATGCTGCTCCTGTCATTTAGTGATGTAATAGTGTCCCCTTGAGGAGAAGACCAAGACCATACCTGCTAACTATAGCTACTGCAACTGCATACTAGTGCAAGCTCGGTACATATAACACTGTAATTGGGGGAGGTGGTCTTAGCAGCATACTATATGGCTATATACCTGCCCAGGATTCCTTCTAGAATTTATGTAAGAAGGGAAGTGATGGGCAGACATGTAGGCCACAAGTTATTTTCATGGGCACGGCAAACTACACCCAAGGGGAGAGGCAAAAAAATAGTGCAAACTCTCTCCTGGCATTATCCTACAATGTACATGTATCTAGATAGTGCTGCTCAGTTTTCCTGCTCACTCCTGTGTCCACACTTTGTCTCTTTCTGTGTCACATGTTGCTGGCACTCTGCAGGCATTTCCTTCTTGAATGCTCAGTCTAGATGGTTGTATTTGGTTGAGTACTCACACTTGATGAGCAGCTGGTCGGAGTTTAAGCAGCCATTTTCTTGCTGACTGATGTTAGAAGACATTGTGCTCAACAACCAGTTTTTACGCTATATACATCTGTACTAACGTGGCTGTGGAATCTATAAGCTTAATATTGTAGCCGAAAACCTTAAAACAGTGTACAAACCTTAGCAATACTATATACCATGCTCATAGAATAGTGCAAGGGAACTAATCTCCAGCACATGAATATACAATGTCCTTCATCTTCAGCTTCGCAATAATTCTAATATCAACAATACTTGATTAATCAAAGATGGTGACTTGCATCTTAGAATCCAACCATTCCAAGTAGATGCATACATAATGACATAGGGATAGGTAGGGGGGGGGGGCAATAATACTCAAGGGAGGTAGACCCCACAATATTTGTGCTCTACTATTTGGAATATGATTTTGGATCACTCATTAGCTGTTAATTGCCTAGCTAATTATTCTAACACAACAACCAGAAAGAAGTTGTTTTGCTTCTACTGCAGGAATGAACAATGCCAAGGAATGCTCTCATTCAGTTCTAAATCTGAGTCAATATTTACAGAAACAGGTCATGATAATTGGAAAAAGGATTTAGAATGGTTTAAAAATTACAATCATTGCTGTGCTCATGGTGAAGCTGTTCTAAAATGGCAAACGCTTCAGAGAGCATCAGTAAATGAGCTATCAAGCACTCAATTTGACAAAGAAGTTGACAAGCTTTGCTTAAGCAGCTCCATTGTCTTTGTTTTCTTCTTTGCCAAGGATTGGCCACAATATTGAGAGAAATCTTTAATAATATGGTCCAATTATAATTCTGGCTTAAAAAATTGGTTGAATGAAAACAAGTACTTATCGTCCGTGATAGTTAATGAGCAGATTACTACATTGGGGTGAAGTGTGTCATATTCATTTATGATGAGTGCTCTCCTGCTTGTTTATGCGTTAATTGCTGATGAAGCAAAAGATGTTGCAAACAAGGAGCAGTTGAATTTGTCAATTAGATGGGTAAACAATGATTATGAAATTAGTGAGTATTCTGTTGGGCTCCCTAATTTACTAAATCTGACACCCTCTATACTGTGATAATGAACATACTTACTCGGTGCAATTTTCCACTTGCATTATGTAGGGACGGGCATATGATGGGGCCTCTAACATACAGGGAAAATGAAATAACCTTGCCACCAAAATAAGGAATGCAGTTCCTGCAGCCCTTCCAGTGGATTGTTTGGCTCACTGTCTTACATGCAAGATGCAGGGCTTAAGCTCCCATTCTTACGATATGTACTGGATACAGTTAGGCAAATAGCCAAGTTAATCAAGTTTTCCCCCAAAAGAGCACATTTATTTTCAGAGAAATTGGTACAATCTGAAGACTCTGGTGTAACCATCAAATTGCTCTCCTACCAGATGGACAGCTAGAACAGGGGCAACAGGTGTCATTTTAACTGACTACCCTGTTTTAATGGTACCTTCGATGAAGTGCACCAGACAACAAGAGATGAGTATGGACTAAAAGCTGCTAGTCTTTTAACTGCTTTAAAGAAGTTTTCAACATTCTTGGGACTGAAATTAGGATATGTTATCTTAGGAGCTTCTGGTGTCGTTTTAACTGACTACCCTGTTTTAATGGATACCTTCGATGAAGTGCACCAGACAACAAGAGATGAGTATGGACTAAAAGCTGCTAGTCTTTTAACTGCTTTAAAGAAGTTTTCAACATTCTTGGGACTGAAATTAGGATATGTTATCTTTGGAGCTTCTGAAACATTGTCTATATCATTGCAGGGTAAAGACACAACCATCCAAGAAGCACTTTCAGCTGTGAACCTAGCTAAAGCTTTCTACAAAAGGCAACGGAAAGATGAAGCTTTTCATCACTTCCGTAATGAAGTGGTTGATACTGCACAGAAGTTGAATATAACTGGACCCCAATTACTCATTACAGGGGAGTACCAAGGAGACTGGATGATGGAAGCCAGTCACATTAGGTGTGATACACCAAGACATTACTTTTGCCATCAGTTTTTTTAAGCTTGTGATTACTTCTTCAAGAATTGTATGACAGGTTTGATCAAAGTGGATTATTACCACCTGTCCTCTCTGTTGAAAATCTTCTGCTAAAAGTTGTAAATGGAGTGAATTATGAAGAGGATCTTCAGGTAGTTAAAACCTCCTGTTACAAAAATGATCTTGATTTTGATCACCTGCAAAATCAGCTTCCAATGTCTGCTGATTTTAGTTCAACAAGGTCTTACTATAGTGTGAAACAGGTTACATCAGTGTGTACCATATGTGGAGCAATGAACACCCACAGAGTCTACAAATCTATGCTGTTTGAAGTACACAAACTTCTATGATTCTACCTTACAGTTCCCATAACATTAGCCACATCTGAGCAATCATTTCAGCTTTGCGAACAATACTTACTTATTTATGGTCGTCTATGTCTGAACAACGACTTTTACAACTGCATGACACTTCATATTCACAAGCACTTAACTGACTCTTGTGATCTAATACAAATTGCAAAGGAATTTATTGCTGCTAATACTGAAGAGAAGAAATTATTTTGACACGTTTAGGAAGATTGAACCTTCATGAACGTAATTACATCAATGCTTTGTATTGTATTAAATGACATTAACCATATGGTTTGTATTGTATTCCTTTTATTTAAATTAAATGACAATAATTAACCATATGGTTTGTATTGTATTCCTTTTCTTTAAATAACATTAAACCCATGTCATTGATGCCCTAACCAAAGGAACCCCCGACATCAAACCAAGACCAAACCCACAAGACCATATAAGGTCATAACTGAGAACTGGCATAGGGACCACTAATATGTAACTAGGTTAACCATAGAATAGATCATGCACAAGACACAGAACTGATCATTAGTATGCATATTGCCTTATATAGTCTGGCCTGGGTTCATGGCTGGCAGCCTACTTAAAGGAGCCAGCTCATGGACAGGGCCAGAATGCCTCTTGTAAGTTAAAGCAGTGAAGACACATCAATTCCTACTATCATCTGCACTGGGTTGCTATCTCCAGCGATATAACGAGCTAGTTATCCGTAACACCCCAGCTGATAAAAATCACATCCCTCCACAGCCAATCCCCCCCCCCCCCCAATATTTCCAACCCTGATACACATGTGTTAGATATGTGGTGTGTGTATATAGACAAGCTAAAGGTTACTTAGATATGTGGTGTGTGTATATAGACAAGCTAAAGGTTAAGCTAAAGGATATGTGGTGTGTGTATATAGACAAGCTAAAGGTTACTTAGATATGTGGTGTGTTTATATAGACAAGTTTGGATATGTGCTGTGTATATATAGACAAGCTAATGGTTAATTAGATAAGTGGGGTTGTATATAAACATGCTAAAGGTTACTTAGAATTGTGGTGTGTGTATATAGACAAGCTTATATATGTGGTGTGATATATAGACAAGCTAAAGGTTACTTAGATATGTGGTGTGTGTATATACTCGAGCTAAAAGGAAGTGGTTTATGTATATAGACAAGCTTAGATAAGTGGTGTGCACACATAGATGAGGTAAAGCTTACTTAGATATTTGGTGTGTATATAATAGGCAACCTAAATGTTATAGGTTTGCTTAGTCTTGTTCTGACAAACCTCCAGTACTAGGGATTGGAATTTCTACATAATATAACATAATATATCATAGTAAATAGAATATTTCAATTGTTTCCAGAAGACCAGAGGTATATACTAGCTAATTAGTTATATGATTATACAGTAAAAGCTATAGCTAGTTTCCAGATCATCTAATAAATATAAGTTAATTCACATACAGTGAAAGCTATAGCTAGCTTCCTACAGTTGTAGATCATCTATTAATTATAAGTTGATTCACATAGCAAAAGCCATAGCTAGCTTCCAACAGTTTTAGATCATCTAATAAATATAAGTTAATTCACATACAGTGAAAGCTATAGCTAGCTTCCTACAGTTGTAGATCATCTATTAATTATAAGTTGATTCACATAGCAAAAGCCATAGCTAGCTTCCAACAGTTTTAGATCATCTAATAATTATAAGTTAATTCACATACAGTGAAAGTTATAGCTAGCTTCCAATAGTTGTAGAACATCTAATAATTATAAGATAATTCACATAAGCTATAGCTGGCATCCAACATTTGTAGAACAAGTAAAATTAATAATAAATTTATAATTATATTATTTTTTTGATTATTAATATCTTTTTTAACTTTATTTTTTAATTCATTGCTTTGTTTTTATTCGTTTATTTATTAATTTTATCCATTTATTATTATATTTTAAATTAATTAATAATAAGACAAGAACTGCATCAGTTTTCTAGCCAACTCCTGGACCGGCCCCGCACTGAGCCCACCATCAATGCTGCATTCCCTCTCTGCACAGCTCCATGGAGATGCTGAAGGAGGTATGTTCTTGCCTTCACCTCTCCAGTACAATAGCTCCCCCTGTTTGTAGCAGCAACCTCCATTAAAGACTCACATGGTCACTTATTGAAAGGCTAATAACGAGATGCTCCTAATGACCTTTTGGAGTGTTTGTTCTGGAGAGCACCAAGATAAGAGTGACTGACTTTCTGTAATAGTATACTGTCTGAGGAGCTTTGAGCTGGAACAAGTGGTGAGGAGAATGGGGTTTGTAATCAAAGGCAGCACTAGCTTGTGCCCTGCATGTCTGTACTCCCAGGAGAGAGAGAGAGAGAGAGGGAGGAGGGAGGGAGAAACAAGGCAAGGATTTGCTCATTTGTTTAAAGGTGTGTCACAACCAGCATACCAGCAGCACTCATACAGTAATATAGAGACACAGTGGTCCAGTGGAGCTGTGTACAGTCCCGGGTTAATAGAGACAGGATGGTCCAGTGGAGCTGTACACAGTCACAGGACGATAGGGACACAGTGGGACCAGTGGAGTTGTGCACAGTCCTGAAAGACAAGTGGTCCAGTGGAACTCTGCTTGTAGGATAATGTTTGTATGGATGACAAAAGTTCAAAGTTGTTCCAAACATCCACAGATGACTTCAGGATTGTCAACTTAATACCAACCCCCCCCCCCCCCCCTTTGATTCTACATAAACATGTGTATGTGTGTATGTAGTAGCCTACAGTATGCAAATTGATGCTCTATAATGGCAGATAGAAATATTGCTTCCCTAAGTTTGGGAGGGCTAGATCTGGGGTCAGGGTTAGACCCAGGCGTTGGGGCCAGGGCCATGGCTGGGGTCAGGATCTGGCCTAGAGTGTTTGGGGCAAACCATGTCTATGGCTAGAGTTAAGGTTAGGATCAGTAACAGGTCTAGATTTGGGGTTAAGGCTAAGGTTAGAGTTAGGTTTAGAGTTGGACTAACTAGGACTTTGGTCAGAGTAAGGGCTAGGGTTAGGGCTGAGCCTGGGATTGGGGCTATGGCTAAGGCTGGGGTTAAGAGTTTAGATAGTGGATAAGGTTAAGGTTTGGACTAGATCTAGAGATTCCACTAGGGCTGCTCTAAGGATCAGAATGTGGCCTAGGGCTAGAACTGGCATTGGAGCTATGGCTAGATTGTGGCTAAGGTACGTAGGCACACCAAGATTATAGCTAGGGCTAGGGCTGCAGCTAGGCTAGGGTTGGACTTAGGGATGGGTGTGTAGCTTATGTTGGGACTAGAGCTGGACCTAGGGTGGTGTTGGAGTTTATGGGGATGAAATTACATAGGCATGGATTTGGGTCCAGATGGAGGGTTAAGGCCAGGGATTGGGCTATGGTAGTGGCTGGGGTAGTATCTACGGTTTGGGCTTGGGCTGGATCTAGGGCTGGAGATGGGGCTTGGGTTGGGCCAGAGCAGGACCTAGGGCTGGAATTTAGGTTGCTGGGGATAAGATTAGGCATGGATTTGGGGCTAGGATGAAGGGTTAAGGCGGGACAATGGTTGTGGTTAGGGCTAGACCAAGGGTTGGGGAAGGGAGGACTAAGGTCTGGCATTGCGGCTCGAGTGCATTAAGGCTAGGTTTGCAGTTGGCTTTCAGAGACAATCCTAGCATTGCACAACCTCTATCTCTGCTTGACTGGGGAAAGGGAAAACATCTAGCTGTGTTTCCATTGTCCTCATCCAAATGATGCCCTTGTATATTGGTACTCTGCCCAGCCCAAGTGGTTGTTGCTACAGGTATGCCCTTATCATATCCACTGTTGCCCTATTGAAATCTTAACCCTAGTTGTGCCCTAATCTTACCCTAGCACCATTTGTTGCCTAGATATAACCCTATCCCTGGTTGGTGTCCTAGATATAACCCTAGTCCCAGGAGCTACTAGATATCTCACCCCTAGACCATATTGCTGAGTAAACAAGGCCAGTCCTCCTACTAATACTCTCTACAAGTTAATCCACCGGAATCATAACCATAACCTTAACCTTTGGTACTAAGGTTCGCACAATATCAGCAACTTCACCACTGTTGCCTGTGGCATTTCAGACTTGTAGTTAGAATAGTAATGCCATATTCAGCATAGCATTCTCTTGTAGGAAGCCTGTGTTAAGCAATATACAGCTACACAACTTCTGTATGTATGTATGTATATATATTATAATGAAGCTTCACCCATCTTAAGTGACCAGATTTGGGAAAAACCTCTTTTTTATTATGGCACCTATGAGTTCGAATCTATTGTCTTTGAACTATGACATGAAACAGTTACCCTCCAGCTAGCACTCAATATCATTCCAAATGCACTGTCAGGGTGCATGCAGGTGAAGCCATTAGCTTCCAAGGTGAAGCCATATACCACTAAGTTTGCTCAAGTATGTGACCATCGGAGTTTCTCACCATCTGATGAGAGCACTGGCTAAGTCGTCTGCACAAGTTATCTCTGTAAATCTGGCTACTTGGAAAAGCACAGTTGAAGAAAGGCACCAAACATACACGCTCAAACTAGCATATCAATGCTCCATTCACGAAGTGAAAGTGTACAAACCTAATTCACTGTACGGGCTAATTTTTACCTCTAGAGAGGGGGCCTATGCTTCTTACTGCCACAGATTTTTATGTGAACGATAATTCTAGCCATTAGCACCAAAAAAAAACTTTATTAACATTCAAACAAAAGTATTAAAAATGCCAATATCCCAACAATAGATTTTCGCAAATCTGATCCTTATCTTTGAGTTGGCAAGATAACTCAGCACACCTTCTCCTTTGCTAGCACAGCCACATGGCAGAATAGGACAACCTTGAGTGCAGTACAGGTGCGAGGTGATAATTACTAAATTAAATCAAGTAATAAATCACAATTTATTACACACAAGGAATGCAAGACTGCTCTTTTAGGTTGGTAATTGACCAAAAAAGCAGAGTAGAACAGGCTGATTACTAGAGTTAATGAACCTACATAGTACATACAGGTAGATGACTACATTTTGAAAAGATTACTACATTTTGAAGAGGCAAGAATGCAAGAAAGCTACATGCCTTACTTCCTGTGTACACAATAACAATGCACACATAAGCAAAGGTGAGCCCTAATAAGACAAGTGAGGGTGTTATATTGTCTCATTATTGAGCTCCATATGACTCATAACTGGCCAACTATATGACACCTCTCAAAACCAATTACTACTTCTGAAGAATGATCTGCTGGCAAGGGTCAGCAACCTCCTCTCATGTTTACAGCCATGGGACATATTCTCTGAACAGCAGTGTCTGAAATTTTCCTGTAGTTTGATGCTGGTAAGGTTCTTGGGCTTTCACGACAATGCCTTGCATTCATAACCACAGTGTTGGTAAGGTATCTTTGGATCACACTGGAACATTCTTTGTTCTAGCTCAAAGATGCTCATGAAAGCAGATGTCCGATAAATGGCTGCCAGTGACTGCATTCATCACCAAATCTTTATGTATGTCACCCAATCCCTCCACGAATACCATATTAGGGCATTTTATTTCATCATGGCACACATACCGAAAATGACTATCGTGACCGGGAGATGAATATCCCAACAAGTACATAACCATGATGAACCATCTATACTCATTATATATTACTCACATCTACACACACATGCATGCACATCCACACACACACACACACCTCACCTCCACCCAACCCTCCACCCCCACACACATGCGTGCACACAGAGTAAATCTTCATGCAGATTTTTCTTCCTTTGAATTTGGGTCAGTGCACAAAATAACAGAAAAAAGATGGTGAGACATTTGTCATACCAATTGCAATTCTAACACGCCACTATTCTGGATTGCTCATACAAATATTCAACCACATTGTTTAATGGATAAAAATAATGCTATCCATGGGTGGTTTATCTCACTGTGTCCGGTCCAGAGCCACAGCATTCGAAGAGTAGGTCAGCTTTGTGGATTCCAAGAGCTAATCCAATCTCCAGTCAAAGGAGCCAGTGAGCTGTAGTAATGTAGAGAGGTACTGCATTTAGCATCAGTCAACAGTACTGTAGCAATGCCTGAATACTGTGTTCGAGACTGTCAGCTATGGTGGTGTCGAGAGCTACTGCAGTCGAGTAGCCAGTGAGCTGAGGCAATAACGAAGCCACTCCAGTCGAGCTGTTCTCCATTTCCAGGTGGTTCAATCGAGGGCATGGTCAACAGAGGTATTCCTTCAGTTATGTCGATGTCAAGAGCAATTCTCAGAGCTAGTTTAATCGATCTTTTGGTAGCTGTTTCCATCACTATAGCTGTTCCAATCGATCTTCAGATGCTATGATGTTGAGTGGCGACCTCAGAGTACTGCAGTCAAGTATCATCTTGCGGAATTTTTAAAGTTTTTATAAACTCCTCCCATTTTCCACGCTGTTAGTTTTGTTTAATTTTTTAGGGCAGTGGGCGACACTTCTAAATAATGGAGTTTATTGGATTGTACTAAACTGTAGCTGATTGTTCCTTAGCTAACACGTTTTTCTTGACAGGTTGTTACCACCGCTATGGCTCAAGAATAGTGATATTTCAGCCCCAAAGCCTAAGAGGAGGAAAGTATCACATGCAACATAACAGTGGAGAACATTCGGTCAAGGTCCCTGCATACAATGGTTTCCTCTGCTTAGGCTTTGGAGATGAGATATCGCTACTCTGAGCCATAGCAGTGCCAACAACTTGTGAAGAAAAACGAAACCAACTTGTGCTTGTTAGCTAAGCAACAAACAGGTACATGTAGGTAGCCAGCGCTGAATTACTACACTAAAAAAACTGAACAAAAATTCGTCATACTGCACTGCCTGACATGCTTGCGTCTTGATAGAGATTAGTCTCACCCACAAAATTGGTTAGTCCATCTGGCAGACCATAAACTGTCTTGCTCGGCGGTGGTTTCAGTACACTGGTCAGAAATTTACCGGTAAGCCGCCTGCTACTTTGGGCACTGTGTATTGTATTACATTATTGTGCGATTTGGAAAAGACGCACAAAAATATTTGAACACAAGATAAGAAATTTTTCATCCACATGTCACAGACATCATGGGCATAATAAATTTAAGCAGCTGGAACAAACCAATGGATGGTTGTAAGAAATGAAAACTCTTGTATGCTATCGGCTTGCTTGAATACCAATGTCAAATTCTCACATTTCAGTGAAATAAGCCCCAGTTAGATACACAGTCCATGCAGAAGCCCAACTAATTTGATTTAAGGAATGGAATACCTTATTTGGAAGTGTCTAAAAATACATTTGATCTAGAGATCACCGTATGTTGCATCCAGTGAAATAAAAGAAGATTGTTTTTAAATAAATAAGCCGATGAAGATCCATAATGCAGCAGACAAGACCTGAGTAGGATTCTAATTTGGGGGTAGGAAGGAAGTGGCTCATAGAGTACTCAAAGAACAGAAAAATGGAGCAACATACCCTCGAATAGGGACCACTTCATGTTTGAAAACAGTCAGAATTTTATATATATCACTGAACAAGATCTATTATTAGAACTAACCCGATGTTAGGTGATAGGTTTACTAGATCTTCAGTTACTTAAAGCATAACATTTTGTATGTACTCTGGGGCAGGGGGGGGGGGGGGGGGGGGGGGGGTGAAGGGGCAATGCAACTTGGTTTTCAACGTGGTATGTTTGTCAAAATTATTATTAGATGCCAAATATTCAAGCCATGCTTGATTCAGTGCAGGTAACCAGCACAATACCTACGTAATCACATTCTTTAGGTTTAATGCATTTGCCAGACATCTAGAGGTCGGTTCACAATGTCACGCGATCTTCGTATACGGTTGCATCGCATCACTTTGAGCAGTTCATAACATCCACCTGATTACATTGCTTCAAACTACTGAAATTGAACTTTTACCATCAAATATGAAACTCCACCCATTAATTAAATCTCTAAATAACTTGCCAGATATACTGCATATTAAGAATGTTCCTCACCGCCAACCATTCCACATTCATCTCTTCCATGAGAATAATTTTTACGGAAATGCAAATAAAGCACACCAACACATGTCAACTGACGTGTCGCAACCGGAACTAGAATAAAATGATGTGACAAAATGTGACTTCATGTTCATGATATCACAAAATTGATGCATCACATCGCTTGACTTTGCATCACTAGTGCCAGCAGCATATTGTGAACCGGCCACAGCTGGGCTACACATGGGAAAACCTGCAGCTGCTCACAGGAGCTGAGTCACCACAGTTTGAATCCTATAGGAGTAGCTCATTGCTTTCACTTGGACTTTGATGATGTGGATTCATACTTACAGGCTGGAGGCTAGCTTCTCATACAAGACACTCAACAAGTTCTAAGACAACTTGTTTTAAGGAGAATCAGTTCTCTCTGGCATTTGTCTTTTTCCCTCCAGTGTGGAACTCTCACACAAGACAATGCCATTGTCCTCCAAAGACAACTTATTTTAAGGAGAGTCAGTTCTATCTGGCATTTGTCTTTTTGCCTCCAGTGTGGAACCCTCATCAAAGACAATGCATCTCGGCTTTCAGTCATCATACAGAGAAGCCAAAGTCAGTTCAAACACACTTTACATGCACAACATAGTAGAAGTAAACAGTAGACATTGACAAGTGACCAACCTCTGAGGTCTTTTACTTTGACAGCCAGTATTTTGACTACACAGTTGGCCCAACTCGAGCAAATAAGTACCCAACCGTTTTGGACTAGTTCCTTAACTAGACACCCAATTCATGCATCACTTTCCCAATTTATACTTGTAGCTTATAGACTTACCACTTGCTAAGATAGCTCCTAGACTGCTCAGCAACAACGAGAGACCAACTAAGATTACCATCGTCAGATTTAAAAAACCACAAGTGTGTATGCTACTGATATGTTTCGGGACGCTGCTATTATCTATTTTAGTTTTTACTTGGACTAAATGGACTGTAGACAGGATATCCACATTATTACACTACATCCCCGTTGCTATGGTCACAGGGAGTTTTGGTATTTAATGACTAGTTATTGAAGATCTCCTAGTGGTGATTTATTGCTAGGATTACCTAATCCATGGAGCCAGTGGTATCCCCCCAAATGAACTTGTGGTTTTGAAAGCTTTTATTTGGGGGGGGCCTTTATTAAAAATAAAAAATGGGGGAAGTGAGCCCAAAACTTATGTGCTGGCTGTTAGAGTCCACAACTACAGGGACCTAACAGGGGGGAGAAATAACCTGCCTATAACCACCAAGCAACCTACTTCTCTGGTAATGCTGCCAACAGAGTCCTCCACTAAGCTAGACTATAAGGTTATTAGGCCTTAAGTTAACTTGTAATCGAGTAGAAGTAGAGTGAATTGAGAACTAACACATATACACTCAGCTTCTAGTAGCAAGGACACCCTCTGCTGTTGGGTTGGCTACAACCTTTTTGTTTAATCTGCCTTTCATTGCTCTTCTTCCAGCTGAATTAGATAGCGAAACTTCCCTATATCTAACCCTAATAAAACTTCTTTGGGGGTCTCCTCCAGCACTGCTACTAGCTGATGGATTTGGTAGATACCAAAGGTAATCCATACTCGGGCCATAGGGATTTCTCTGTTACGACCATCTGCCATAATCAGTGTCTTAGTGGTACCTAGATATTCACTGGGTTTTACTAACTTTGGTTCAACCACTGTCTGGTCTGCTCCCGTGTCTATTCTCCTGTTTCCCCGACCTTGCCTAACACATACATAATGGTTGTCTGGTGGACACTACAACCAGTCCTATAGCGTTTTGGTCTGCTACAACTGTGTCTTGTGCTAAGGGCTCATACTGTTGGGTATGCTAAACTACTTTCTGCCGGAATGGGCAGTCAGGCCTCTTGTGGCCCTTTTCCCAGCATGCAAAACACTTAGGGACAAATGCACTGATCTCACCTTACCTTTGGCCTTGGCTTCCTGTACTTGCGGGCTCCTGGTGTTGCTTGTCCCAGGTGTTGTTGCTGTCCAGTTGGAAGGGGTATTTCGGCTGAGCTTCTCCTCCATTGTCTCTGTAGTGTTCTCTCTGTCCTTTACCGTAGCGATACCATGGTTTCGGCTGGTAGGGTCGTCTATCTCTTGCTTGCTGCTTACTTGCTAGATGTTCCTGCATTAGTTTGGCTATGTCAAGGAGATGATCGGGCTTCTGAAGCCGTATGTAGTCTTGTTTTGATCGTCCTAAGGGTGTTAGCAATGCTTCCTTTAGTAGCTCGTAGTCTTTCTTTGCCTCCTCTGGTACATGGGTGATGTATGCAGTGGATGCTTTTCCCATTAGTAGTGGCACTAATCTGCTGGGCCAGTCTTCCATGGGGATTCCTGCAGTTCTCAAGGTCTCCTCAAATTTCATTAAGAAGGATGCTGGCCAGTTTGAACTTCCCTTTATTTATTTCGCATATTCCGCTTGTTTCTCAAGCATTCGAAGCTCATGTCTTTGCCGGAGTTCTTCCATCTCTCTCCTCTTATCCTCATTTTCTTTTGTCAGCCTGGCGTATTTCTCTTCCAGCTCAAACCTCAGACAGGCTTCCTTTTCTTGTCGCTTGGCTTCCCTTTCGTCCTTCTCTAGTCTCTGTTGAACCTCCCTTTCTACTCTCTCTTGTCTCCTGCGATCTTCTCTGCGTTCCTCCTGCTCAATATCGTCTCGTCTCCACTCCTCCATCATTTCCGACATGGTCTGTATGTCTACTGCCGAGGAGTCTTTGAGGCTTCGGGTGATGGGCCGGTGTCCAGACGCCTCAGATTCGCTGGTATTTTTTTCCATTGCACAACAGTACAGATATAACAATAATAGAAAGAGAAACAATCACCATCAAATAACAAGATGCAATAATATACAGCACAGTATGTACGATATGCAATACAATAACACACGCGGAAACGCGTAACTCGGTAATACAAGGGCTTAGCCAATCACTAGCTAACGCTCCTTCTCCAATTTATTCTGTGATAGTAGCGAACTTCCGATGTCTTAGTTCCATCACCGCTGCCACCAGATGTTAGAGTCCGCAACCACAGGGACCTAACAGGGGGAAGAAATAACCTGCCTATAACCACCAAGCAACCTACTTCTCTGGTAATGCTGCCACCAGAGTCCTCCACTAAGCCTACCCAGCTAGACTATAATGTTATTCGGCCTTAAGTTAACTTGTAATCGAGTAGAAGTAGAGTGAATCGAGAACTAACACATATACACTCAGCTGGAGCTTTTATAGGCTCCAGAGAGTAGTTACAATAATGACCAAATATGGAAATGTCTGAAGTTGCATAGAGTTCAAGGTAGGTGATTTACAAATAGTAGTTAACGAGTGAGATAAGGATTAAGGGTGAAAGGTGATACAATAGTTAAGCAAGAATTATCCTGCACTCACCACACACACACATGACTACGGTTCAAGGTGTTCTAGCTAATTAGTGTTCAGCAGGGCTGTGTCAGCCATGTCAGGGTGGTTGGAGCCTGACACTGGCCTTCTACTAAGTTGGGCCATGGAAATGGCTAGGGTTAGTGTCAGGGCACTGGGTAGGGTTAGGCCAAAGCAGTGACTGGTGTTAGGACCGGGAAAATGGCTAGGATAAGGCCAAAGCAGTATCTAGGTAAAGATACAAAGATTGGTAACACCAAGTTATATTATATTTCACTTGCTCCCAAGCACACCCATTTCTCCTCTTTGTCTAGAGCAGGATGCAATCATTATCATTTTCAGTATGATAAAGGAAATTTGAGGTCTGCACAGTGTGCACAGAGGCCCGCTAGTTATTTTTGGAAGGATTCCCTGTGAAATGAAAATATAATCATTTTACAACCAACTAAAATTTACTATTTCTGTTAAGATTTCAGATAACTATATTCAGATTTGTATATCTAACTCACTCACATCTTGATAATGTCTGTATCTTGAAAACTTAAAACTACTCCAAAAATATTAAAATTAGACAATACTAACTAAACTATAGACCTATATGTATGCATATCACTACGTAGAACCCTTTACCTTGACGATCCCTTACCATGCGCATGTCTATTCACATACAGTCAGTTCTGCATACATCTCTTACATGCAACTTGTTTTATTAATCCTGTTACATCCTTTGTTAAGAGACGGCGCAACGCGCTTGACTATGTATGCAGAACTCACTGATAGCATCTTATAACTACCACACCTCACCAGCAAGAGTGCTGGCTGGAGGATAGAGAGTTTTTCTATTTGGAGCCCACCACATGGCAGTAAACTGTCCCTACCCGGGCTGTGACTTCGCTACCACAGATGGACTGGCCCCAGCAGTGGTAGCTGCCCTCCTCAATGGACATATGCTGGTCCACAGCCAGACTGCCAGAATCAAGCCGACCCCAGTCCGCCGACCAGAGATCGCGGCTGGGGGGACCACAGAAGGATGGCACTACTTTTTAACCAGATGGAGGGCCTACTCCTTGGCCGTTCGTCTGGTAGGCACGGACATCCCGATTCAACTGCTCGAGTGCCTCGACCCGAAACTCCGCCGCGATGTCACCCGCAACATCGTCGACACCGTACCAATCGAGATGCACTCTGAGGCCGACCTCCTCGAGGCGATCAAAGCCCTGGCCGTCCAGGAAGAGAACCCGAAGGTGGCCCGTGTTGCCCTCTCCCGGATGGTCCAGGATCGAGGTGAGACAATCAGATCGTTTGCAGCTCGACTTCGCGGCCAGGCTGAGGTGTGCCGATTTGTGATGAAATGCACCGGCTGCGAAGTCCTGAACAACCAGGGCGAGCAGAGGGTGGCAGACCAACTCTGCGTTGGGCTGGCCGACCAAGACATCCAGGAAGATCTCCTGAAGGACCCCAACCAGGCCATGACCGTGGAGGAAACCATACGGTTTGTCGAGGTGAGGGCCGCAGGCAAGCGATCTGCGGTCACCATAACCACACCCACCTCGGCAGACGCCATCCACGAGGGGACCGACCAGGAGGACGCTCTACCAAGCGGCCACAGGCAGCAGCAACGCCAGCTGACGCCTCGCCCATCACCAAGGCCCACACCTACCAAACCCGCCGCCCGCGTAACCTCACACCTCGGGCACAACCACGGAACCAGCCCAACCCGAACAAAGGGCAACCCACCGATACCAGGCCACACAACACCTCGAAGGCCACCTGCTGCTTTTGTGGCCACCAGGGCCACGGAGAGAGGGCACGCACGGCCATTAGGAGAACCCAGTGCCCCGCCTTCGGTTCCACCTGCTCCTCATGTACCCGCCCCAACCACTACGCACACCTGTGCTGGCAAACAACGACAGAGCAGGAGAGTGCCATAAATGAAAATATCCTCACCATGACAGAGGGCACCCTACCCCACCAGTCCTGGGACTCCTCAGCCGGCACATGGATCCAGCGGCGATCCCCACCCCAACCAAACCTGGAGGTGATGGTGTCCTCACACGCAGAGGACTTCAGGGCACATGGCCACACCCTCAGGGAGGAGTGCCACAACCTGCCCACAACTGCTCTCGCTGACACGGGATGTCAGAGCTGCCTGGCCGGACCAACACTCATGCAGGGCCTCAACCTCAGACACCACGACCTGATACCAGCCACTCTGGCGATGAACTCGGCCAGTGGCAATCCGCTACCTATCATAGGGGCAGCCCTACTAAGGATCAGGACCCGCCACTCCAACAAAGCGACCAGGCAGATGGTGTACTTCTCCCCACTAGCCACCAAACTTTATCTGAGCCTGGCAACTTGTACTGACCTTGGGCTGATCGCTAAGGGGTTCCCCCTCTGTACGCCGACGCCACCTTCGGGGAACGGCACGGGTACATGGGCGACCCCTGATCAGCCACTGTCGCAAGTCCAGGACCTGCAGACCAGACCTGTGGACCTGCAGACCAGAACCAATCGACCTGTGAGCAGACCAGACATCCCACCCCAGATGAGCACCCCAGCGGACCTGCAGGCCAGACCCTCGGGACCCCACACTCCATCAGTGGTGAGCCAGCTCGCACACACCCCACCCAGACCCTGCTCATGCCCAACCAGGGCACCCCCCCCAGACAGACCCACCTCCCTGCCCTTCCCAGGTACGGAGGAAAACCGCCACAGGCTTGAGCGTCACTTGCTGGACTTATACTCAGCAAGTGCGTTCAATGTCTGTGAGCATCAGCCCCTCCCAATGATGTCTGGACCCCCCCTCTCCCTGAGCATCAACCCAACCGCCACCCCCAAGCCTTGCCACACCCCCATCCCCATCCCCATCCATTGGCAGGATGAGGTGAAGGCAGGCCTTGATAGGGACGTCCGCCTTGGCGTGCTGGAGAAGGTCCCCCTGGGTACGCCCGTCACTTGGTGCCACCGTATGGTCATCTGCACCAAGAAGAACGGGTCGCTCAGGAGGACCATCAACTTCCAACCCCTAAACCAGCACGCCATGCGTGAGACCCACCACTGCCCCTCCCCGTTCCACCAAGCTCGAGCCATTCCACGCAACACCAAGAAAACCATCTTCGACGCGTGGAATGGCTACCACTCGGTGGCCCTCAACAAGACAGATAGACACTTTACCACCTTTATTACACCATGGGGAAGGTATAGGTATCTTACAGCACCCCAAGGCTACATCGCCTCGGGTGACGCCTACACGGCGCGGTATGACGCCCTCGTCGCCTCCGTGATGTCCAAAACCAAGTGCATCGACGATGCACTGCTCTGGTCGGACGACATCACGGGGGCCTTCCACCAGGCGACTGAGTGGCTCCACATATGCGCCGTGAATGGCATAACCTTGAACCCGCGCAAGTTCCACTTTGCTGAGGACACAGTGGAATTTGCCGGGTTCACAGTGACCCCCACCGAAGTTCGCCCAGCGGACAAGTTCCTCGTGTCGATTACCGACTTCCCGACACCCACCAGCATCACCGACATACGGGCCTGGTTTGGCCTTGTAAACCAGGTCTCTTACGCGTTCGCGATGACTGCTGCGATGCTCCCATTCAGAGCCTTACTCAAGCCATCCACCCCTTTCGAATGGACGGACGAACTGGCCGAAGCATTCGCCACCTCCAAAAGCCACATCTGCGAGCGCATCAGGGTCGGCGTCCAGATCTTCGACAAAGACCGTCCAACCTGCCTGGCCACGGATTGGAGCAAGAGCGGGATCGGATTCTGGCTGTTTCAAAAGCACTGCCAGTGCCCATCCCGTGACTTGTTCTGCTGCCAGGACGGTTGGCGTGTCACCCTGGTGGGCTCGCGGTTTACCCACTCAGCAGAGTCTCGCTACGCCCCGGTGGAGGGGGAGGCTCTGGCTGTGGCCGACGCGTTGGACAAGGCCCGACACTTCGTCCTCGGGTGCAAAGATCTCACCGTAGCGGTTGACCACAAACCGCTGCTGAAGCTCTTTGGAGATCGCTGCCTCGAGGACATCCCCAACCCCCGACTAAGGAACCTGAAGGAGAAGACCCTCCATTACCGGTTCCGGATGGTGTACATCCCTGGCGTGAGAAACCATACCAGCGATGCTCTCTCACGCCACCCATCCGGAACACGGACACCTCCCAGATTTCACCTCCCCGATGATGTGGCAACCCCCGACCCAGCCTGCCCAGGAAGCCTCGACTACCCCGTTGACACCACTCACGCACTAGACGAGGACGACGGACTACCACTGGCTATCTGCGCAGCAACTTCTACCATCCCAATAGCTTGAGAACAGCTCCAGATTGCAACCACGTCAGACCCCACCATGCAGGACCTCATGTTTTACGTTGAGGAAGGACCACCAGTTGACAGGCACATGCTCCCCGCGAGCATCCGTGCCTTCTTCCCAATTCTACACGACATCACCATCATCGACGATGTCGTGTGCTACGGTGAGCGAATCGTCATTCCCACCTCCCTCCGACCTACGTGCCTGGCCGCCCTTCACGCCGCACACCAAGGGACAAGTGGCATGATAGCCAGAGCTACCTCATCGCTCTACTGGCCAGGCCTGACCGCTGACATCGCCGCCACAAGAAACAGCTGTCCTGCGTGCAACAGCAACGCCCCATCCCAACCGGCTATGCCGTCAACTACACCCGAGGAGCCAGAGTATCCCTTCCAGCACATCTGTGCGGATTTCTTCAACCACGAGGGATCCGCATACCTTGTACTGGTCGACCGATACTCTGGCTGGCCAATCGTCGCCCCCGCCACCAATGGAGCCACAGGACTCGCCAGCATCCTGCGGGACACATTCGCTACTTTCGGGATCCCCGCCACACTCACATCGGATGGCGGACCCGAATTTGCTGCCCACTCCACCAGGGAGCTTCTGACCAGCTGGGGCGTACACCACCGAGTCTCTTCAGCCTACAACCCTCACTCCAACAATCGGGCGGAGACCGGGGTAAAGACCATCAAGCGACTGATCGCGGGCAACACTGGCCCGGGCGGATCCCTCCAGACGGCATTCTTCAAGGCCCTGCTCATTTACAGGAACTGCCCCAGCCCGGACACAAAGATGTCCCCAGCGATATGCCTCTTCGGCCGCCCCACCAGGGACCTGCTCCCCAACATCCCGGCCCGACTCAAACCATCCCAGGAAACACCCGACCGACTCCAGCACCGAGACCAAGCCCTTTCCCGCCGACAGACACTTGGCCGCGCCCGGTGGGACGAGCACACCCACGGCCTCTCCCCCCTTCGTTGTGGTGACAGAGTATTCGTCCAAAACCAGACAGGCCGTCACCCAACGAAATGGGACAAGACCGGAGTCGTCGTGGAGGTGCTCCAGTTCCACCAATACCAAGTGCGGATGGATGGAAACGGCAGGCTGACCAAGAGAAACCGCCAATTTCTCCGCAGACAGAGCAACAAACCCCCCCCACCCGACCACCCTTTCCAGCGACGCCTGCCAGACCAGATATACCCTGTGCGACCACTACCCAATCCAACCCAACCCACCCATAACCCACTAACCCCAATCACTATGCCACCTACCCCCCTACCCCCCCCCCCCCCTGCCTCAGATCCAACCCCAACCACCGATGCACCCTCCAGACCCGACGCCCCAGACCAAAGTCAACACACCCGTGCGCACTCCGGACCCGACGCCGGACCAACTTGTACCACCCTTCATCACACCTGCCAACCAGCGGTCATACACGGCAGTGACCGGCACCCCAACCCCACCCCTGCGTCGAATACAACCTGACCCTGGAAACCTGGCCAGGACCCCAACCCCCGCCCTACCCGAGACTCCCACCCCTATCCCCGAACCCAGAAGAAGCAAGCGAGGCCCGAAGCCCATCCTACGCTATGGACAGTCAGTCCCCCTGACGTCGGACTTGGGGGGAGATAGACAATACTAACTAAACTATAGACCTATATGTATGCATATCACTACGTAGAACCCTTTACCTTGACGATCCCTTACCATGCGCATGTCTATTCACATACAGTCAGTTCTGCATACATCTCTTACATGCAACTTGTTTTATTAATCCTGATACATCCTTTGTTAAGAGACGGCGCAACGCGCTTGACTAAAAATGAAGTAGTGATCTTTACTCTATCTAAACAGAGAGGGTCACTACTTACTATCATGTGGAAAAATGAACCAAGCGATTTTCATTATTGAAGTGATATTACTTCATAAAGTCATCCAATATCATGAGTGATTATGGTCTTTATAATATCAATGATTTTTAGCAACTCCAGATTGTAGTAGTAATAATTCAAAAAGGAAAGCATGGAAGCTAAGTTTGGCTTACTATCAGCCTGTTGCAATTTGCCCATAAGGGTAAGAAGTTGTTTCTGATGCATTACAGAATGAAGTATATCATTGATTATTGCTACATACAATAAGTGGGCATGCTGAACTTACTGTTCTATTGGAATCCCACACTGACATGACTTTTCTAGATGGTATGGCAGAGGGGAGATAAATATTAAGGATGTGTATCACATTTATAAGTTAACTAAAAAGGCTACCAGGATTAATAGGCAGCAAAGGTCTGCGATATCTGCAGTAAACTCAAAACACTCAATCAAAGTACCGATGCCTGCCTACAATATCTGCAACTTCATATTATAATCCTGCTAACTCAAGGACAACATCCATACCAATAGCCCTATAAAATTTGCAATGTTATAACAACAAGGAAGTATCTGCTATATCCACTACAAAATACATCTCATTCCACCTCAAGTAGTCGTCGATCACTTTAAATTTTTACTTTCCAGAGAAACAGAGTAAATGTATTCATCAAACCATGCAGGTAATTGAATGTGGCCTTGCTTATGACTTACAGGCATTCCAGTATGAATGCATTTACAGAGTTGAACCTATTTCCAATCTACAAGAGAAGTACTGGTTAGCCATGAAGGTTTGATCGAAGTTTTTGGAACGAATCCTTCATCTGAAAGAATAGAGTAACTGGTAAACAAGTGAAGAGCAATTTCAGCATGCTTTATTGAATAAAAGTAAATTCACGAAAATGATCGAGGAACCCATCGATAAGCTGTATCAATTCATCGCAAATTCAATCTTCAATCCAAGAACCATCAATTATGACATTACTGCCATTGACATGTGCAACAGCAGGTAGCTGCTGAATTGCTCAATCTCTTTGTTTATTATTTACAATGTTTGTTACGATGTAGAGACATGTGCCTATATATTCATATATACATATAGACTCGTGAACCTTAAAGAGTTACCTTGTTTGGTTGGAGCTGTTAATTAGAGTTACATTGAGTAAACTTCTGAGAAAACTAACCTATCACTTCTTGGAATGAAAAGGTGCAGCTGCATGCTGATTAAACTCCTAGATACAATATTTGTTGGACTCAATTTAACTTTTGTTAAACAGTTCCTATATTCTACACTTGTTAGGGATCTTCCCTAGATGTTCCGCCCAATATCAAGCTGGCCAAGATAAAATAATAGCATACCTTTAGAATATTGAGTGGTAAATACTCAGTGCTGAACTGCATGCTGATCTGCCTGGGCTTAAGAGCTGGCTACTTTAAATAGGCTGCCAGCCATGATCCAATTAATGACTTTATTTGTTAATGACTGATGGTGTTATGACAGTGCATAAGTGGTTACAGTCTGTGGTACAAATTGGTTATGCACCCTAAATGAGTATGTGAATTTGATGGTAGCTGTGTGGTATTGGCCTTATAATGTTCCTTACACCTAAATAATTAGCTGTCCTTGTTCTAATAGAGTCCTAGTTCTCTCCTTATGCTGATGTAGAGTCCTCTGTGCATTGTTGTGGTTCCACTGGCATGCCCGTGCATTCGCAGAGCTTCTTGCATTCATTGGGGACACACTCACAGAAGCATACTATGCCCATGCATTTGCAGAGCTTGTTGCATTCATTGAGGACACACTCACAGAAGCGTACTATTAGTGGCAATGTGGAGAGGTTTTGTTTTGTGTCTGGCACTTGCGTTTTTGTATGGGGGGAGGGGGGGGGGGGGGGGATCCTCAACAATAATGCATTCTTTTTCTGTTTATTATTGGTTTTAGCCTGCCTATGTTTCGCACAAATTAAAATAAAATCACTTCAATAAAGAAAGGTTGAAAAAATTTAACGACGATTATACAGTAAGATAATGGTTAATGAGTTGTCCTACTATTCGTTAAACAATGAAAATATATTCTGATGGTGTGAGGAAGTTTTTACCATAACTACTTGTGACTGCAGAATCCTAAAGAGGATTTTCTTCTGCCACTTGATGGGACAGGTATATTCAGGCATACATAATGTACAATTGGCCAAATAGAATGGCAAATCTTTATTTACTTCATCAATATTTTCAAAAAGAAAGGAAACATTTCAAGAGAACCATGATCGAATCATATTGGCTGTATTTTATGTAATTTTTGTGGATCAAAAAAACACGTGCATCTTTGAAAGCTTCCATGGGTGCCTCCATGTTTCCACACAAATGCTGCTTAAAATAACCTAGTGCATCGCAAACTATGTGATGCACTTTCCATGGTTATTCACAAACTGATACTTTCTTGAAGTGCTCCAGTACCAATTGTCCTATGGATATATAGGACTCAGTGTCTGATTAAAAAAAATTAATGTGGATGTTCTTGTTGCTGCTAGATAGCTCTATATGCTGTCTTTCTTTTTGAAAAAAATTTAACCAGCTGCATAACATTCTTTACAACATTCACTGCTACTTTAATTCATTTGTTGTTTTCTTCTATATAGCTACTTCAGCAAGCACAGATTGGATATAAAATGCCCTGCAGTATTTTCATCCCTAAATATTTACATAACCCATGTGAAGAATCTTGCCACCTTATACACCAGTAACTGTCCCTCCTCACTTGTTGAGAGCTCACTCGCAGGAATCTAGAATCAATAATTATATAACACTTCCCAGTTCTTACATTCATGGGCTCTGTCAGACTCACAGTAAGCTCCTTTAAATTAGGCTGGCAAACGTGACCCTAACATTACCTTATAAGATAGAACTTAGCCAGATTCACACATATATATATAACCAATGAGATAGTTATATTGTCTGCGGTTTTCACTGCAGTTCTCATGTGTTATCACTACCTATTTAGGTCTTGTTCTGTCTCTGGTAGCCTCAGGTATCTGCATGTTGTCATCTGTCAGGGACAGACCCACCTCTTGGTTGTGAGTCCCGGGTAGTGCACTAACATAGGCTAGACTACTGCAGTACCCAAATAAAGCATTCCATTTTATGTGACAATTACTTAGAGATGAATAGATAGTAGCAAAATGAGACCTAACAGATCTATACAAAACAAAACACTTGATATTTTTCAGAAACATATCTCACACAAGTAACTAGCAGCTCACAAATTAAAATGTATCATGGTTCATTACCAATATGGGCAAACAAACATCGTGAAAGCATATCATAGAGTATTAATGTAGCACCTTATGGGGCATCATCTCAATCATCACATTGATTATTTCTACTTATTGTCATTTACCCACAAATCCTCACCTAGAAAACATTCCAGCATCACACATAAATTAGACACTCCAACATTATCAGGTTAGTAAAGCTTTGTCATTATTTTCTCCCAATCTTGCCTAAGCAATGTACTAACTGATGCAATGGTAATCCAGTATAGACTGCACATGCATCATTGAGGGCAAAAGAGCTCTGAAATCTATGAAGCAATTGGTGAATCTAATCAGTAGAAAAAAACTGCTTAGCCATTGTACCCAATAGCCTTATGCCAGAATTATAAGCATATCTTAATAGTAGAAGTAGACTAAATAATTAATTTAATTAAACTAACAAACAAACAAACAAACATTTTAAAAAATTAATAAATAAATAAACAAAACAAAACAAATGAACCAATAAACAAATAAACAAATAAACAAATAAACAAATAAACCAATAAAAAAATTAAAAAATAAACCAATAAACAAATAAACCAATAAACAATTAAATAAATAAACAAAGAAATAAAGGAACAAAAAATAAACAAATTACACAAATAAAAATTTTAAAAAATGGAAAAACAAATGGACTACTACGAAACATCAACTCAAAATTGTTTCCAATTAAGCTGACATTATGCCTGATCATTTATGTTTTATATTATTTAGGTATACTCTACCTAAGTCTATCCTGTTATATACAATGTCATTACCCAAGTCATTAGTATTCAGTCATGGATGGAAAGTTAATTTCAAGGAATAAGTATGATGGATGTTGATGACTATCAACCTCTACTCTATTATGAAAGTTAATAGTCTGTCATGCTTTAGTTTCAATTTGGAGTACAAGCTTCTTGATATCAAAATATATCTTCATGGTTTAGCTAGTGTTTGACTTTTGTGGTTTTTATTCTCTTATATAAACATGGATAGGTTACCACATACGTACAAAGGAGAGATAACTGCAATCATTTATCCGTTATTTTCTTCTTCTCCTTCTTTGTTCTCTTATTTTTTCTCTTTCTCTTTCTTCAATGCTAACTCTTTTTTCATTGTGTTCATTATCCATTCTTTTTCTCTCTTTTTCTTTATTTTGAAGAAAATTTATTTATTTCCCGAGTTCTTGGTATTTTTTTAATTTTCAAAGCTTTCATCTTTAATTTCTCTTGAAGGAATTCTTCATTTAATTTCTGTCTTTCTCTTCTTTGTTTTCCCCACTGCCTAACTGGGAGTTATCCGTGGTATTATTTTTAGCGTACATGTAACTCTAGATATCCAGCTAGAGCATCTAGTCGAAATTTCGAGTGAATACAATTTGAAGTTCATTATTGAGAAGGTGATTATAATTCTATTATCTTAACTGGGAGTTCATTGAGAAACATTTTTCTTGCTAAAAACCAACTATTGCTGTATAGCATGGTGATGAATTGAATAGCTAGCTATGTTAGATTGAAAATCTGGCATTCCTTCATATCAGTTATTAAAGATGCAGCCAGTTTTCATTTGACTGTGCAGCAATCTCTTTTTGATCTAGTTTAGGATCTAAGCTGCTTTTTTCATTATAAAATAATATAGGCCATTAATGGGCTGATGGCTGGCAGCCTATTTAAAGGAGCCTGCTCTGAAGCCCAGGCAGATCAGCAAGCAGTTCAGCATCGAGTATTTACACCTTAATATTCTAAGGGTATGCTATTATTTTATCTTGGCCAGCTTGATATTAGGCAGAACCTCGAGGGAAGATTCCTAACACTGGTGGCTGCTACAAGTAAAGATCTATGCCAACCATAGTAAGACTACTCCTGTTTTGAGACAACTGTCTGACTCTCCAGGGCACCAGGGTGTGTGAATATTCACCTGTGTTCCCCGTATTTTTTCTTTCTTATTCTCTTTCCCCACCAGATAAGAATGACAACAAGAAGATCAAAGAAGGTCAATAGTAAGACTGCTGTGGGCTACAACTTCCTTATCCCTGCTTTATCCAGTAGTGTGAATAAGGAGGAAGCCACTGGAGGAGAGTCCCCTGGGAGAGACTCCACATTATCAATGACCAGATAAAATTCGCTCAGATGGCATAACTACCATTATAAAAATGTTCCTGCTGATGCAGATGGATGCCAAGCAGGAAGATGCATGGAGAAAAGAGGAGCAACAGATGGAGAAGGAACGTTGGAAGGAGGAAAGACAAATCGAGAAAGAACACCAGAAAGAGGAGAATCTGGCATAGGCGGACATGAGAAGAAAGGAAACAGAATGCTGGATAAACCTCCTGCACAATAGACAGAAAGTGGAAGAGACAAGAGCGGTGGAAGCAGAGGCATGCTGGATTGAGGCAGCAGGCAGAAGAGCAGAGAAGCTAACTTAGAAGGCAGGACCACAAGCTGCAAAGAGTAATGACAGGCATCTAACAAAATGAAACTCACCAGGCAAGAGAAAAGAACAGAGCGACAAAAATATGCTGTCATCTGGGGACAGCCAATTCCACTTGACGGTGGACCACTCAGAAGAGTTCAGTTGTCAGACCCCTCCCTGAAAGATGCCATGAGGTAGGGAAGGAAATCGGAGTCCCCTTTCTTTCAAGAAGAGGGAATCCTGTATAGGACATGGACCCCACCCAGACCGAATGAACAGGTGAAAGGGCTTGTCCGGCACACAATTTTTAGGGGGATGACCCTCCAGATGGCCCATCTGGCACTATGGGATGGACACTTTGGCAGAGGCAGAATGACTTAAAGGATCCTCAATTTTTCTGGCCGGACCTAGACGAGATGTAGTGGACACATGCCGGCGGTGCCAGATATGCCAAAAGATGCCCAAGGGCAACACCAGGAAAGTGCACCTCATTTTTCTTCCCATCATCGACACTCCATTCAAGAAGATAGCCAGGAACCCCAATTCAGAACGTGTGGTAAGATAATTGCTTTCCACCTATGCCAAGATGGAAGCAGCAAGGTACTTAGCCAAGAAGATGGAGGTGGAGACCAATCTGATAATGAAGACTAGGTTGATAGGAAGGCCAGAGATAGGGTTATCACAGTGGATGACCTGGTGCTAGTTCTGCAACTGTCCTCAACAAACAAGCTGATGGCCAAATGGAAGGGGCCATTTCCCATCATAGAGGTGCTATCCCCCACACCTACAAGGTCAAGATGGCAAGCTCGAGGAAGGCGGTGCATACCATATCAATATGCTGAGCCCATGGGAGTCTCCATCAGCCGTCTGTCTCCACAGCATGATGATAGATTCTGGGATCACAGAGCAAATGATGTGCCAACCTTGGAGGGCATATCCTCACCACCAGACCTACCTCTAGTGAAGCCAGAATCCCCTGGCAATCTCTGAAGGAGGAGCTGAACAAACCCCTCACAGAACACCAACATGTCTTCCAGACAGAACCGGATGGACTGACCTTGCAACCATTACCATAGACATAGGTGAGTCGCTACCTATCAACTCCCTACCTTATTGTCTCCCACAGGTCAGAGTAGATACCATGAAGAACAAGATTGCAACAATGTTGAGGGCTTGGCTGCTAGAGATTAGTACAAGTCCATCGGTAGCTCCCATCGTACTGATCCTCAAGAAGGACAGATCACTCAATCTCTGTGTGGACTACAGAAAAGTGAATGATGTGACCTGACCCGACCCATTCCCGATTCCCAGAGTGGAAGACCTCCTGGATCACTGACAGGAGCAAGGTTCATCACTATGCTGGACCTGACAAAAGGCTACTGGCAAGTGCCAGTGGCAGAGGGGTAATGGGAAAAGATGGCCTTCATAACACCATTCGGCAAATATCAGTTCTCCATGATGCCCTCCGGCCTCGTGGGCACACTCCACCTTTCAGCGTCCCATGAACTCGCTGGTAGGAGACCTCACCATGCATGTGACTGCCTATATGGATGACTTGGTCATCTTCTCAACCACCTGGCAGGACCACCGCACCTACGTAGACCAGATCCTCTCATGACTAGGCGAAGCTGGCCTCATATCAAAGATGTCGAAATGTCAGTTTGCAATGTACGAGTGCATTTACCTCGGCCACAGAGTGGGGCATGGACAGGTAAAGCTAGACCAAGCCATGGTCCAGCAGTGCAGGAGCTTCAACGACCAACCATAAACAAAGACATCAGATCATTCCTGGGGCTAGTAGGCTACAACCGCTAGTTCATGCCTGACTATGCTACCATGGCAACCCCCTTATCGGACCTCACATGTAAGAGAAACCAGACAAGCTCAGATGGAAGACAGTACACCAGGAGGCTTTTGGTCCAGACTATGACAGAGAGTTCATCCTGCACACAGATGCCTCTGACATCAGCATTGGGACAGTATACTCAGCCAGCATTCTGACACTCATGGTGATCACCCCATGCTGTTCTACTCCCGGAAGCTATGCAGCCGTGAGCGAAACTATGCCCCTGTGATGTTTGGCTATTGTGGATGCTATTGCCATTTTGTGGAGTACCTGACAGGAGTGGATTTTGATATAGGGTTAGACCACAGCTGCCTCCGATACCTCCACAACATGAAGGACGTGGGAGAAGGCTGGCGAGGTGGTTTCTCCGGCTCCAACCCTTCAGATTCGCCATCACTCACCGACCAGGAACAGCCAATGGGAATGCTGATGGACTGTCACGACAGGCCTGGGAAGAGGAAACAGTCATTGGATACCAGCCTCGGAGCTCACTGCAGGAGGGGGAGGGGAGGAGTGATGAGGTACCATGGTGCCAGGGGAACCCTAACAGTACACAGAGGACTCTATATCAGCATAAGGAGAGAACTAGGACTCTATTAGAATATGAACTGCTAATTACTTGTGTACCATTATAAGGCCAACACCACACAGCTACCATACAGCCACACACATGTTAGGATTATGCATGCATAACCGATTTGTTCCACAGAATGTAACCACTTATGCACTGTCATAACATCACTCATAAATTAACATAATATAAGGTCATTAATAGGCTGATGGCTGTCAGCCTTTTTAAAGAGCCAGCTCTGAACCCCAGGCAGATCAGCACGCAGTTCAGCAACGAATATTTACACCTCAATATTCTAAGGATATGCTATTATTTTATCTTGGCCAGTTTGATATTGGGCAGAACATCTAGGGCAGATTCCTAACAAGTGTAGAATATAGGAAAATGAAGTCCAACAAATATTGAGTCTAGAAGCTTAATCAGGAAGCAGCTGCAACTTTTGATTCCAAGAAGTGATGAGTTAGTTTTCTCAAAAGTTTACTGTTGTAACTCTAATTAACAGCTCCAACCAAACAAGGTAACTCTTTAAGGTTCACGAGTCTCTATATATATATGAATATATAGGCACATGTGTCTACATCGTAAGAAACATTGTAAATAATAAAATCCATAGCTAATTGGTTAGATATGGTGTAGGTATTAAATCAGCTACTAGGCTATGAAAATGAACAAATAGAAGCTGGATAATTTTTTTAAATATATACAGTAGACCTTGGCATAACTCATTCAAACCTGCTACTTCAGAGTTTGTATATACATTGCACTGTGCATATGTACCTGACTTTGCACAACATCAGCTATTATGTGTCATTATTAACTCATTACCTACCATTATAAATATAGAAAATTTCAACAAATTTGACCCTTTCCTTAAAAATGACTATATCTTTGAAACCAAAGGGAATTAGTATAGGCAATATATATATCATGTGATACTGCATGATCTAAACTTTACATTTCTTACATTATAGTTACCATGGCAATGATAAATATCGCATAACTTTGACCACATTTTGAAAGGAGCATGGAGTCTTGAGTAGCAGGTTCAGAATCTTCTTGAACAAAGCTAGAGTCCAGTACTGAGTGAGAAGCAACTTCTGCTACTCCAAGACAATTGATATATTCTGGCACTTCTCGATGGCCGTCCACGCTTTCTTTCTCTTCAAATTCTAGTTACCATAGCAATGATAAATATCGCATAACTTTGACCACATTTTGAAAGGAGCATGGAGTCTTGAGTAGCAGGTTCAGCATCTTCTTGAACAAAGCTAGAGTCCAGTACTGAGTGAGAAGCAACTTCTGCTACTCCAAGACAATTGATATATTCTGGCACTTCTCGATGGCCGTCCACGCTTTCTTTCTCTTCAAATTCACTCCACTCCTCGTCACTCTCCAGGAAGGCTATCACTTCTTTAGCCGTGAAAGTATTCCTAGCCATTTCACTCGAGAATCTTATATACTAATCATAGACAAAACTCGATATCAAAATGAAATTTAGACTGTAAGCTATCTAATTATATGTGAAACATTTTTCTATGATAAAAACTGGTCCAGTAGCATCGTTTTCAAAAACTCTTGTTGCAGTAGGGTACTTTTGACCGCCCCAGGTAAGTAATGAATTAATAGCACTAAAACAACATTGCAGTTGTCACTTAAATACAAAACAGCCAGTCTTATCTGTTTCTTTTCAAATATATCAAGGCTTTACCTAACCTTCCTTCCATGTGTCATCTTCCACACTTGATCTGTTGTCAATAGACATAAAAACCTTAAACAGCTTTTTTAAACACAATCATGTTTATGTTATATCTGTTTCAAATATCAGAAATTTCTCCTATTCAAGCAGGGGTTGGATCTTATACATTTGGATTTGAGGGGACTATTGTGGCAAGTAAAAAATTAATAAAACAAATATAAATCACAAATGTTTAGACTAAAGACAACATTCTATTGCTTTTTAAAAATCTGTATTTTATTTCTAGTAGGTAAAGCATCGTGAATGAATATGTTGTGGTCTACATTGGTTTCATATCGTTTTGGATTCATCAATTCAATAATGTAAATGGACATATTTAGTCTTGTCTATCCATCTATCTACTTTTTACCAAGCATAACTTGTGTACCAAAAATTATGTCTTTAGTTGGCATGCTGTAGCTACTATCATGAAAATAACCTCCATCTGTCATGTGAATATTTGGGTCAGTCTACCCTCTGTCAGGTACCATTGGTTCATATGATATCCACCATCACTCACAGGTGACATCACAACAGGAGTCACACACTTTTTCTGACATAAGTAGAGTGGTAATCCTAAAGAAGGCTAACTCACATACCCCACAACTCTTTGAGGAGTCTATCAAAAACGCATTAAGTATCCACCCATTATTTTTCAGAGCTAACCTAGCTGCCCTGGAGAAGAAAGGAGGTGGGGTTAGGGACATTGCAGTGGGTTGTACCCTCCGTAGATTAGTGGCAAAGATCGCTAGGAACCATGTAGTAGAGGACACGATAACCTTTTGGGCTCTCAGGCAGCTGAGTCATGGGATCGGAGGAGATGCAGAAGCAGCAGTTCAAATGCCGCAAGAAAATACCTCAATCAGCTACACTGGATTCCAAGAATACCCATAGGGACAAGATGCTGGATGCTGCTGAAGCTCTAGCCCCTACCATTTACCCTTTTGTATACTCTGTATACTCAACACAATCCTCTCTTCTCTGGCAGGACAAAACTATCGATTCATCAGAGAGTGTGCAGCAGGAGTACCCTTAAGGTCCGCTCTTTTTTGCCTGTCTATCCACCTCCCTGCACCCTCCGGTCTTGAGAGTTTTGTGTGATGTGCTTGGATGATGACACACTAGGGTGCCCTACTCTGCAAGACTTAGAAGTTAGCGAGTCATTGTCAGAGATTGGTTTGAGTTTGAACCATCAGAAGTCTGAGATTATCTTTAATGACCTTGTGATAAGAGGAACCATCATCACGACTCAGCCTGGAGCTAGAGTTGTTGACCCATCATGTGCTACCTTACTGGACACTCCTCTCTGGCAATGTTGACTGCATTTCAACTGCTGTGAAGGATAAGCTCAAAGCCCTTGAGGTTTTTGGTAGCCGATTACAAAACATAACAGTTATTCTCCTATGGAAATCCTTTGCCATCCCCAACTCCTGTACTCCTGTACCATCATTATTTCCTCTCCACCGATCTAACTGCCAACGATGTTATGCTCAAGTCCTGATTCCATAGTGAGTAATCTGATCAAAATTATTTTTGTGAGCAACTAATTATTTGTATCAGATTGGTTTCTGAAAAATGTGAAGTATTTACTGTAAGGTCTCACTTTGCTTGACAACAATACAGACGATACTTTAAAATTATTCATCACTGAGAAATTGCCTCATAAAATTAGGTGCTACATTCGGATATTGCAGGGATCGAGCCTATGGTATATAGTACATGGAATTTTCAGGGTCAATAAATGAAATGTTTAGGGATCAAAATACTCAAACAATTGCAGTGCCCATTGTGTTAATCTGTGCTTGCAAGAAGTAGATAAAATACACAAGCCAATCAAAGAAGCATTGAATGTTGTGATGGATGTTCTTCAACTCTTTAAATTGTCTCCAAAAAGACAAGCAGCATTCTGGCCAGCAGCAACATGAACACCCTCAGAACTCACTCACCTACCTGTAGGAAAGTTCATTCTGGAGACTTCAACTGCAATTATGAAGTTTTGTAAATAAGATGCATTACATGGTTCTCAAGACTGTTCTGGAAATGTCAGACTAGTTCTTGTATTGATGGATTGCTTTTTCACGAATATATTTTGGTGTAAATTTGCAAACTTTTGGCAAAGTTATTAAATAATGTTGATGGCAATTATCTTGCTATGAATGTGATGTTATGACCTCTTGAGAGATAAATCAGGAGGCTTCAGAGATGTATGACCCACCAGGCAAAGATGATTATCAAGATGAATAGAGATGATATATTTACCTCAACATATCCACAGTTATTTGAAGATTATTTCAGAAGTGTATATTTTCAAGCATGTCAAAGGTGTCCTAGAATTATTATTTTTCAAAACCACTTTCAATTTGTATGAAAAATTGAGAGGTTACTTTTGGATAGTGCCAATTGAAAACTTGTTTCATTGCCTAAGGAAGTGTGCACCTTGTCTACACAGACATAGTAATTCAATTTTATTCGCAGATGTTACAAGGTCATATATACCTTTGGATGGAATTCAAATTCTTGAGTGTATACTCTATGTGTATACTCTATGTATAATATAGTGTGTAGTGTGATTAATGAGCAGACAAGTAGACTGACAGAAATACATAACCTGTATAAAAGATATAGCATTATTTATTTAATAACAACAACAATAACAACAATAATAACATACACAAGACTGCCCACACCCGAGCCTCCCATTGCCCCCATGACAGCAAGAGCGGTGTCTCTCTGTACCGCCAGACAATTGTTGTATCAAAAATTGGTGTGAATTCTCTTGCCGCTTTATTTTCCTTCCGAGTTCCTTTAGGAAGGCCAATGACTTTGGGCCTAGGGTCTCTACCGCAAATGGCACAAAAAATAACTCCTGGTAAGGCAGTGGTACTTGTCCTCCACTTTCTCTTCCACATCAACCACAGAATGCAGTTTTTCTTCATCAAAGTAAATAAAAGATTTCACCAGATAATATAGCTTGCTTACCAATGCCTTGCATTCATTCTAGTAACATTAGAGCGCGACAGCCGTCTCCCGATCAGGGATTCACTCGATCTGAGGTACGGGGTGTGGTTTACACGAACAGGGTGGTTCCAGTCATGTGATAAATTTCCGGCGGGGAAAAGTTCTGGCGTGGTTGGTGGTACTAGAAACTGCTACTTGGAATGGATACTGCTTCCTAAAAAGCTGTGATGGACTGTAGCTATGCTGCTCTATCGTGTCAGTGATAGTATAAACATTGCTGCTTTGACACAATAGCTGGCAGAGGGTTTTTATGAATCTCATGGCACTGGCACTTGAATATAGGGGGGCTAGGGTGGGAACAAAACTTTCAAGGGCTTTTGGGGGTGATACAGTCTTCAGCATTAGCACCACCGATAACAACCGTACGCCTGACTAGAACTTAGATCCCCCCCCGTGAAAACCACACCCCTGTACCTGGCGGAAATATCAGATTACTGGAACCACACCTTTTCGTGTAAACTATACCTCATTGAATCCCGTCCGCAGCGGCTCGCATGCGCGCGCGCGTGTATGTGTGTGTGGGGGGGGGGGGGGGGGGGGGGGGCGTTTCAGAAAGCTGTGAGGAATTTTTCGAACCACGCCTTGTCATTTTTAGTAGTATCCGTCCCGCGCTATGGAAAAGAAATTGTTTTCTAGAGCAGCTTTCCCTCTGTCCTCTACTGAGTGGCGAGTGTGAGGGATCAGTTGAACTCAGTTTGTAAAACCTGGAAGTATATACTTAAACCAATGATTAGCTAGGTTTACATCAGCTATAGTAACGGGGGGAGTTTTCAGCCAGGGTCGGTTTTCAGCCACCTCGCAACTTTTTTAGTTTTATCCTCTGAACTAGAGCGCAGATGTTCTAAATAGACATCCAGTGAAGTCACATGGTAATATAGAAATAATTTAAGCCATTGTTTAATAGCTGGTAATAGGCTTCGACCGAGCTAGGCGGTGAATAAGCAGTGGCGTTTGCTTCAGAACTAGTCGCGGTCCACCCTGAAAGTGTGTAGCTAAGGGGGAGGTGTAAACTTTGTAGTATAGTTCTGTCTGTGATTGGAGTTAAGCTGCTGGAGTTGGTCTGCAGGCTAACAGATGTCTGATAATAAAGAAAATCTACATCAAAGGGAAACTAACACCAGGGAAAGGTACAGAAAATGGTCAGTACAAATGATGACAAAGGCCTTGAAAGATTGCAATGATGGCATGGGGGTGCGGCAATCTGCCAAAAAAAATGATGTTCCTAGAGGTAAGTTTCACTTCTAAGCTTAGTTTTAGGGTGTTTTTTTTCATAATGGAGTTGAATGAAACTTCCTTTGTCCTTTATAGGTACTCTACAAAGTAAAGTTAAGCACAACATCCCTGCTAATTCTCGATCAGGCCCTTCTCCATATCTATCTGGTGCAGAGGAAGCTGAGCTTGTTAACTGGGTATTCCACATGTCTTCAATTGGATATGGCCGCACAAGGGACCATCTAACGTTGATAGTCAAGGCGATTCTAGATAAAGATGGTCGACGTAACCCATTTGCACAAAACCGTCCTGGTAAGGATTGGCTTCGTGGGTTTATGGCAAGACATCCTGAAATTTCACTCAGGAAGTCACAAACCTTGGATGTGTATCGTGCTCTCTCTTGCACTCCGGCCATTCTGGATCAATGGTATGCTGGCTTTAAAGTTTTCCTAGAATCACACAATATTCTTGATTGCCCCTCTGCTATCTACAACTGCGATGAGAGTGGGTTTCCTCTCATGTCTCGTACTGGGAAAGTGCTAGCACCATGTGGTTCAAAACAAGTGAACAAAGTTAGTAGTGGAAATAAACAACAGATCACTACATTGGTCTGCTATAATGCAGCTGGCGAAACCATACCACCCTATCACGTCTTTCCAGGTGAACGCTTCAAAGAAAACCCTTTAGATGGTGGTGTTCCAAATAGTTACATGGGACACAGTGACAATGGTTGGATGACAGCATCACTCTTCTATGGTTGGTTAGCCAACCATTTTATTAAGAGAATACCTCCTGAACGTCCAGTTGTCATAGTTTTTGATGGACATGGCTCTCATATCAATATGGAAGTTTCTAAACTCGCCATAGAAAATCAGGTACTACTCTATTGTCTCCCACCTCACTGTACACATTGTATGCAGCCATGTGATGTCGGCTTCTTCAAGCCTCTGAAACAGAACTGGGATAAGGCTGTAGAAAGATGGGAGATAGAGCACCTAGGCGATGTATTGAGTAAATATGATTTCGCAAAAGTGTTTCGAGTTGCCTGGAAGAAGACAGTGAAATTGTCAACCATGGTAAACAGCTTCAGAGTCACAGGTCTTTGTCCTATAAACAGGCTAGCTATTAAAGCTGATATCCTTGCACCATCTACTGTCTACCACTCTCAGAACAGTGGAGCTGGTGACAAGAATCCGAGTCCACCTGAGTGTCCACATGACAACCCACCTGAGAATCTACCTGATGTTACAGGATCTACACCAACTCTGCAGATGTTAGAAAAATCAATGACAGTGGACCAGATTGAGTGTTTCCAGTGCCGACTAGATGAAGGATATGATCTCACTCATGATGAGTTGTACCTTGAATGGAAGTCACTCAAAAGTCTAGCAGACCAGACTTCCACATCGTCGCAAGATGCTACAACAAAAGGTAACATTTCTCCACCAAAGGCCAGTGGTACGGCTACCTCTGTAACTTCCACACCTGTCTCTGTAGCTTCCATGCATGCATCAAGTGAGACACCAGCACCAAATCTTAAATTGCAACCTGGAAAAGCAATTTCTCCGGTATTCAAAGACATTTTATGTTATCCAAAAGTGAAAAGTAAGAAGGGGAAGCAAACAGCACATCGAACTAAGCTTCCAAGCCACCTGACATCAAATCAGTTTATTGAACTTTGCGAAGAAAAAGAACGAAAGAAAAAAGAAGAAGAAGAGGACAAGGAAAGGAAAAGACTAGAGCGAGAGGAAAAGGCAAGGAAAAGAAAGGAATTGGAAAAAGAGAAAGCCAGAATCCGGCATCAAAAACAGGAAGAAAGAGAGAGGAAGAAGGAGGAGGAGCAAAAGAGAAAGGAAAAGAGGCAGCTTGAGCTTCAACAGAAGAAGTACGGGAAACAGAGAAGCAAGCAAAATTCCAACCCATCTTCATCGGGTGAGTCTCCGTCATCCACTGGTGAGCCTCTGTCATCCACTATCGAGCCTCCATCTACTACTGAGCCTCTGTCATCCACTGGTGATCCTTCAACATTGGGAGGTTCTGGGTTGCCACATTTCAACCAGTCTTCATCAGGTGATTCTGGTGTAGTGAAACGTGGAACGAAGCGTCGTAAGGTTGCACTTGTGACGTCTGTTTGTTGTGCTCTCTGTGGGACAGCCGAAGATAGTTCGGATTCTGAGGAGAACTGGGTGGAATGTGGCCACTGTGGAAGATGGTTTGAAGAGACATGTGCTGATGTAGACATTGGAAGTATTTTAGACATTGAATGGCTTTGTCACTTTTGTGAAAGTATTTGATTATTGGTCAAAATATGAAAAACAACCCCACTACTATTTGGTTTGCTTAAATATTAATGAGAAGATATAATAGTTAATTCATAGTACATCATTATTGTGTGTGTAGAATGGAAGTTGTTGGCACAATTGTTGGGTTAAAAGGTGTGGCTGAAAACTCCCTCTGGTGGCTGAAAACTCCCTTAGTTAGGTGGGTGCACTTTGGTGTAAAAATCTGAACAAAACACATACATGATCCTTAACTAAAGTGATATTATTGTAGCCCAAGATATGCCCAACACTAAATCCTACAAAAAGAAATGAAGTTCAATGAAGAGTGTGGTAGAACAAGGAAAAGTAGCTTAGGTGGCTGAAAACTCCCCCCGATACTATACAGGCTAAAAACCTATTTAGCACAGGGCCATAACTTTTGTTCGGTTCAAAATTGGTAATATTATAGCTAGTGTTATACATAGTTCATATAGAGAGAAGAAAAGGTTAGCATGAACAACACTACTATTAACTTCTGCAGGAATCCCAGCTCAAATAATGTCACAGAAGGATACTGGAAACTGAACAGTCTTGAAGGATTCTATGGACAACTTACTGCACCCTTTTTTCTCTTCATCCTAGTATTTGGACTACCATGGAACATCATGATAATTGTTACAATCATAAAGGAAAAGTTGTATCATCAGCCTACAATCATGCTGCTGTTGAATCTGCTGGTGACGGATATCATGATAACATTAATTCATTTGCCAATCTTCACAATCACCGGGATCGTTGGTGAATATATCTTTGGGACCACTGATATTATACGTTGTCTAACCTGCCGATTTGCGGTTTTCTTTCCAGTGGCCCTAATATTGGATTCTATCTTTGTTGTTGCGCTGATCTCCATTGACAGGTTTCTATTCATATACAAGCCTCTCCAGTATGAACAAAAGGCCAACAAACGATGGATAATAGTGAGTATCTCTTCAACAACTTTGTTGAGCATTGCTATTGGCTTGATTCCAGTAATCAATCCAGAAACAATAAATTACACTGCAGATGTCTTGTGCCTACTTGATTTTAAGATATATTGGTATATTATTATCCTAGCTACTATTTCTTGCATAGCTCTATCTGTGATTATTCTCTGCAATGTCTGGGTAATCTGTATAGTCCTCAAGAATATAAAACAGGTGTACAAATTTAGGAAATCATTATCTAACATGGAGAACAGGAAATCATATATTCAAAAACTGAGTGAAAGGGTCAGAGAAGAACGGCACAAGAAGCAACTTCATTTGTTCCGTGTTTTTGGTAGCTTGCTTCTCTCAAATACTCTATGCTGGTTTCCTTTGATAGTAGTAAATGTACTAGCTATATCAGAGGTACAATATCCCTTAGGCATTTTATCTTTTTCTTATGTTATATTTATGAGTCAAGTAGCCATACACCCTTTCTTTGAGACCATCTTGATTGCTGATGTGAGGGAGCCACTGAAGAAGATGGTTACATGTGGCCTTCTTAAGATAAAGAAGGATAACCTTGACAAAACCAAGGAACGAAATAACTCATACTCTCTCTGCTGTAGATCAGCAGAGATATATGATGACAACTACTGCATTTGTTTCTTCATGATTGACTCTGCGGTGTTACCAAAAGACAACTCAAACAGCAATCAAGTAAGCACAAGCACAAATATAATGGAGTAGGACCAGCTAATGATAACTATCACTCTTCTGAGGATGAACGAAATTCATGGTTACCAAAGGTTCAAAAGGAATTTGAGGAACATGGAATGCCCACTCAGATATAGTCACTGAACAACACTAAGAAAAATCACCATATTGCATGCCATTGAGGTATTATACCATAATGCTATATTTTTCATTTTACTTCATGCAAATTTTAGGATAATATATTTTTTATCAAACTTCTACAGATTTCTACGATAGGACTAGTTCATGAACTAGTATGCTACATTATATTTTGGCCCTGGCTCTTATAATTTATTATGATGAGCCCAGAAAATCTCTGGCATGGATGCTAGCATGATAGCAAACTTATACCACTGCATGATTATAAAACTTGCATATAGCTCTCTGACAATTACAAGAATAGGTCATTTTAGTAAACATAATGATGGTGCTGTTTTAGACATTTTATAGTGGTGCTCTTCTCAACCAAGTCTTAAAAAATATATCTGGTCCTATCTAATGGGAGACACACACTTTCCTTGAAAAAGTAGGACAAGTGAAAATAGATCTCCTAGTGGAGTTTTTATAATCTGCTGTGGCTGATTAAAGTTATGGGCAATGGAAATCATTATGCCATAATTATTACCTTTTGTAGAAGCATTGTCATTAATCCACTTACAAACAAAATGGCATTGAAGGCTAGGGTTTCTTCTGTGAGTAGTAGTTGTGGTTATCTCATGTGATGTCATCAGTATAAATGACCATCTCATTACTTAATGTTCATCGTCATTGTGGGTATAGTTCTATGCACAAGCACTATCACTACTGGAATCTTTTGATTGAGTTTGGGTTTGTGCCTTAATTAGATCAGAGTTTTGCTCGTGGGGAGAGCCTTAGAAAGTTGTGAGCTGAAGCCCATTCTGTTAAAATGGAGAACTATGTACCATTGTTGTAGAATACTGTCCAAAGGAAGGCATAGAATGTGTAGGAGGCCTATAGATAAGTTTTCATGATCATTCTTTGAATATACTTCCTAAAATGGTTTTTCTACTTGCATTGCCCTATGACTCAAGTTCTGTTACGAAAGTCAGAAGGAAGAATAGATTATCTTGCTGAATACCATAGCTCTTATTGGTATTCTAAGTAGCTTTGGTCTTCACCTATATAGTTGTTCAGCAGACCATAATAAATACTATCTCTGGAGTATTTATTTTGTTGTAAATTATCTGGAGGCACCATTCATCAGCAGTTCCCTCTGAAATAATTGTTACTGCATAGTCTGTGATACTGTGGTGGGGGAACCATCAGTTACATCACAAGTTGTTCCCTTCACCCTCTAGGGGGAAAGTGCATGTGTGCATGCATCTGTGCGGAAAAGTTGTGGGCGGGTGGTTTGGCAGTGCTTGACAAGAAGTTAATGAAGTTGATCTCCCCCTAGACCTATCGACTACTAGCTACCATTGGATGATCAGTCTATGAAATACTGGAAGAATAAACATTCAGCATTGCTTAATCCATCTATGAGGTCACACTGAATCCTGCATGTTTCTAAGTGACTTAGGACATTAGCTACTCAATGATCCTATTTTAAACACACTATTATCTCTAAGCTTTTTCATCAAAATTGCTGCTGATGTTTCTGCATATATGCTTGCTGCCAAATTGTGCTTTTGTGGCCAAAACCCTCTCATGCAATGAATAAGACACTGTGTAGAAATTCCAGTTTCTGTCCAGCAAGATGAGAAGTCTATCAAAAGTATTATTTGTTGCATACACTAACATGATACATCACGGGATTGACATCAAAGAATCTCAAAGCTTATGAGAGTCTACAAGAAGCAGGAAATAACAGTGCACACAAGGTGGTTGTTGATGTAGCAGTTGTTCTAACTTAACTACAATATTATAACGTATTGAATCCAGTGTATTGAATAAATAGAAACACTAAAACGATACACAATACAGGAAGTATCAATGGTTGTTGTCTATATAGGATCTATAGACAACCACAACAATTACTAATTATATCATGGTACAGGAAGTTTAGTCATATCAGATGCCTTCTTTTGATGTCCATAATAGGGGATATAATCATTCCAGTGTGACATCATGTCATATCAGCTGACAGGACAGATCCTCCATTGGTATTGTGTGTTAAATTAGCTTCATCCGCAACAACTTAATCTG
Source organism: Cladorhizidae sp. MBARI D1340-BT2 (assembly GCA_028752905.1). Taxonomy (NCBI): domain Eukaryota; kingdom Metazoa; phylum Porifera; class Demospongiae; order Poecilosclerida; family Cladorhizidae; species Cladorhizidae sp. MBARI D1340-BT2. Next base: position 4,577,508 of record JAQNBH010000012.1, on the reverse strand, counting down.
AGGAAAAAATAATACTGGTTTCTCATCAATTGCCAGATTTCATTCTTCAGATACATGATTGTTGGGGATCAGTTGAAGCAATGACCGTTCCATAAGTAGGGTTGATTTCTGGTATGTGTGGCAAGAGGAAGCCCTACTCTATGGGATGAGTGTTTTTCCCTTTAGATGTTGAATTGTATAATCAAGGTGAGCGCTAAAAATCAATAGAAGGAATATTATTTTCCTTGCCTTGGCTCACCCGTTTACTGCTCTATCAAAAATAGGAGGGTAAATCAACATAATAATTATTTTGAAGTCTTTGCTGTATTCAGAATTCATAACAATACAACTGGAAAAGATTGTACCAGTCATTCATGACATAAGTCTATCCAATCACTTTAGTTTAGTCCAACCTGCTCAACGAATAAAATTTTAACTCCATTGCATAAAATTCTTATCAGAGCAAAAGTTTCCTTTACAAAGGCACAGTTTCTAAGATCTAATTTACAAAATATTGCAAAATTCCAATATCGAATTTTGCCTATAATTATAAAGATATGGAGCTGTTCACTACATATGTGGAGACATTAAATTAAGTCCCCACCAGATGTTTACTACATCTTCATAACACATCCTAAAATGAGCGTCAATACATATAATTATAGTGACATCCAGTACATGTTTTCATTCCACATGCATGGAACTTGATCATCAGGAGGTGTTCACAACTAAAGAAGGAATAAAAATCATTCCATATTTACTCCAACCTTCATTGCATGGTGTAATGGGATGTTTTATGCAAGTATATTGCCAGTAGAAAATTCACTTGGTTTTCTCTTGAAGAAAAAAAACTTTTTTCAATTTTGTCAATTTTATCTATGAGCAATTATAATGATAGGAGTACATCAGTTTATTTTCAGTTTGTTACAATTGTAGGCTCTTGCAAATATATATTTGACATTTATCCTGTTTAATTCAGAAGCAAAGCCATGAATTTTTAGCTCATGAGTTTGATGGTAAATAAGGTAAGGGGAAAATTAATAAAACATGGCAGCAGTTATTTCACCATCCAAAATTATACTCTAGCCTTTTTCTCACAAATAACTATAAGTAATTAGCTCTACCTGCTTGTCAAACTGTTGGCACACATGCTTAATAACGTCGTTGTAAAAATATATTTGCTATATAATTATTATGACATCATTATTTATAGATCAGCTATTCTACACTCCATCTGTCCATCTGTGATAGACCTGCAGCTATAGCTACTTGTTATAGGAGATTACCTATAGAATATGATCTTGACTTGGAATTAGTGCAACAATACTAGGAATTAAAGTTTTGTGTGTTGAAAATCATGCTAAAAGTAATCATCTATCTCTCCTTTAAACATTCCTTTGCAAGACAATGCCTTGCATTCATTACTAGTTGGCCAGCAAAGTGAGCCCTCACAAATATTTCCCACCATGTCATACGTATCTACTATGTGTCTATCTCTGTATCAATGTATTCACTGTAAGTTCACCCATAAAAATAGGAACTTGATACATGCCTTAAATAATATTAAATCAAGGATATACCTGACAATATATATAGCTGTGAACAAGTTTACTAAGATGGAAATAGTCATCACAGAAAACCACTTTGCTAAATGGGAAATGGTCGTCATACTGAATGTGGAGCAGATTTATGAAGACTTTCTTGGTTTGTATCATTGCCCAGATGTCACTGCCAATATACTTGTGCAGTTATTAAAGACTCACTCTCATAGTTTATCATGATGCCATGGGCACTGTTGTGATGGTGGGAGCAATATTATGGCAGGAAGTATAAATTGGTCTTAAGAAAGAGCCTCATTCAATATTAAATTTTACCTAAAGAGCTAAGATATCCAAAGAGGATCTACTCGGAAAATATAATTCCAAAATTGTTTGTGACAATAAATTTCACTTTGTCAAATTTTCATAGTTTAAGTTGCCACAGGAATAAAATAAAAAGGGAAAAGCACAAAGAAAAGTAAGACACGTGGCAACATAGTACTTTCCTTGAGGGCTGACAAGTTTGAAAGAACATGTTGTATTAATAGCTATAATGTTTACAACTGCATCTGGGTGGCAACCATTAGAAAACAGTTACTGTCTGAGCAATAACCTGACAATATTAATGACAGATATGCAATAGCAATCAAGATGGTCAGTATGCCAAGAAAAGTTTCAAGTATTTACTCGTTTTTAAGGAAGGGAGGTACAATTATAATTGGAGATTGGTAGTATTCTGGGGATTTGTCACAGGGAGAACTCCAAATTTCAGCCTCTATACTTTTTTGGCAGAATATAATGAGCTAAATATACAAAGAAAATTGAAATATATAACTGCATGTGATTAATATTCCATGCTCTGCACAAGACATCATTTATATATGTATTGCTATAAATTTTTATCTGTCAGATGAATCGGTTTCCCCCAACTTCAATAACATCATCCAATTGATGGTCCTCGATCCCATCCAAAGCTCTAGAAATTCCAGCCCAATTGGGGATTGTTACAAATGAGCTCAACCATCTGAACTAGCCACTTGGCCCCAAATCTTTCAAGGCAGGTAACGCAATATCAATAGGCTGCAGCTCTACCTTTTCAATTTTCTGCTCTTGAAGTTGCTGGAACACCTTGTCTGATTACTACTCCTCAAACTTTTGTTCAAAAATGTCTTGGCAGGCTTGTTGACAGAAATATCCAGGGGCTACAACACATATGTTGTGTTAGGTGGGAGTCAACATGCATTGTTATCTTCCAATAAACTGGTAATGGATGGAGTAATATGCCTTTTAATATAGTGCATAATCACAGAAGCTGAAGCATTTTCTAATTCTCTCATAGATACAATATAAGGCACAATAATGTGTTAAATGTATTTGAGCATGGTTTCCTCAGTTACCCAAGGCTTTGGTGGGACAAGATATTTTACTGAAAATCTGAAGAAAACGATTATAAATGAAACATTATACATAATATATAGCAAGGTCAATTTTTTTAAAGAAATAGACTTTGCAAGTTATATATACTTGAAAGAAAAGAATTATTGTTGTTGTTATTACATATACTGTAATTCAATCAAATATATTATAAATTATTAATCATATTCATTAATATTTATTGTAATTAATAACAATAATAAAAATATTAAAAAAAATAATAATAATAATAATAGTAGTAGTAGTAGTAGTAGTAGTAGTAGTTGCAGTAGTAGTAGTAATAATAATAATAATAATAATAATAATAATAATAATAATAATAATAATAATAATAATAATAATAATAATAATAATAATAATAATAATAATAATAATAATAATAATAATAATAATAATAATAATAATAATAATAATAATAATAATAATAATAATAATAATAATAATAATAATAATAATAATAATAATAATAATAATAATAATAATAATAATAATAATAATAATAATAATAATAATAATAATAATAATAATAATAATAATAATAATAGTAATAGTAATAGTAATAGTAATAATAATAGTAGTAATAATAATAGTAATAGTAATAGTAATAATAATAGTAATAATAATAATAATAGTAGTAATGGTAATAGTAATGGTAATGGTAATGGTAATGGTAATGGTATAATGGTAATAGTAATGGTAATAGTAATGGTAATAATAATGATGATAATAATGATAATAATAATGATAATAATAATGATAATAATAATGATAATAATAATGATAATAATAATGATAATAATAATGATAATAATAATGATAATAATAATGATAATAATAATGATAATAAATTATAATGATAATAATAATGATAATAATAATGATAATAATAATGATAATATAATGATAATATAATGATAATAATAATGATAATAATAATGATAATAATAATGATAATAATAATGATAATAATAATGATAATAATAATGATAATAATAATGATAATAATAATGATAATAATAATGATAATAATAATGATAATAATAATGATAATAACAATGATAATAGTAATGATAATAATAATGATAATAATAATGATAATAATAATGATAATAATAATGATAATAATAATGATAATAATAATGATAATTATAATGATAACAATAATGATAATAATAATGATAATAATAATGATAATAATAATGACAATAATAATGACAATAATAATGGTAATAATAATGGTAATAATAATGGTAATAATAATGGTAATGATAATGGTAATGATAATGATAATGACTGATAATGACAATGATAATGACAATGATAATGACAATGATAATGACAATGATAATGACTGATAATGACAATGATAATGACAATGATAATGACAATCATAATGACAATGATGATAATGACAATGATAATGACAATGATAATGACAATGATAATGACAATGATAATGACAATGATAATGACAATGATAATGACAATGATAATGACAATGATAATGACAATGATAATGACAATGATAATGACAATGATAATGACAATGATAATGACAATGATAATGACAATGATAATGACAATGATAATGACAATGATAATGACAATGATAATGACAATGATAATGACAATGATAATGACAATGATAATGATAATATAATGATAATATAATGATAATATAATGATAATATAATGATAATAATAATGATAATAATAATGATAATAATAATGATAATAATAATGATAATATAATGATAATATAATGATAATATAATGATAATATAATGATAATAATAATGATAATAATGATGATAATAATGATAATAATAATGATAATAATAATGATAATAATAATGATAATAATAATGATAATAATAATGATAATAATAATGATAATAATAATAATAACTACAACAACAACAACAGCAACAACAATAATAATAACTTAATCTAGAATGTGGGAAATTTAATTTTCCTGTAATCAAACTCATTATTTATATCTAACATTTCAGTTCGATCCTTGTGGACATGCCTTATCATAACATTTAATCGTTCTTGTAGAATTTTTTGTATCTCAAATAAGTTTTTATTCCCCTCATTGCAGAAGAAGAATATTAACTTACAGCTTTGGTTTCTGGTGCAGGTGAATAAATTTAATTATAATGAGTTATTAAAAAAAAAATCTGCCTCTGTCATTTGTTTATATTCCGTATTGATGCTGTCAATTTTGAAATTTATGGGGAATGATTTTAGCTGTGACAGAATAATTATCATTATTTACTAGATCTTCTGAATGGAGTGAAAATATTACAAGATATTTATTCACTCCTGGAGCATTGTGGAGCTCAAAATATGTTTTGATTCTGTTTGCAGAAACAAATGCTCACCTACCGCTGGTGCGGTGAAAAAGTATGCGAATAATCAGTGAGAATATTTATTCTCTGCCTCTGACATTCCTTTAGCAATATTCAATATTCACATGCTCCTCTCAATTTTGAAATTTGCATGGAATTATTCTAGCTGTGATAGAAGATCATCCTCTGAACAGAGTGAATAAACTTCATTATTTTCCTGCTCTTGGTCACCACTCAAAAACATCCTTCCTGGTCAAATCATGCAGCTGATAACAATCCTGACTTTCAAAGTAAATTACATTATAATAAATTTCTGGTGTGGCTGCAACTATACCACTAGTGCACTGAGAGTCAGAATTTTGAGAAGGTCCCCTTTTATGCAGCTCTTCACTACCACATGCATCAGATTATTTAGTCACACACTGCCAGAATAGAATAGAGCTGACCTTATTGATAGGGTCACACAGAAAAATAGAATTGTGAAAGATTCTTCATACAACATGCCCTCATTAATAATCAACAACACGTTAAAAAAATATCCTGCACAAACATACACAAAAATCTCTATATAATTTTATACTACAGAAAATACACAAACATCTACTTACAACCAATCAACCACACATAGATAACACATACCCATAAATTATCCGCCTACCCACAAAATCGCAACAAATCTACAAGACTCTAATTAGTATATTATTTGACGCATACATAGATTAACAACCAGATCATTAATGGTGGATATAGCGGTTTCACTGGCCACAATCACTTTTCCAATTTAGATCAACAACACAATGAAACATCTCGTCCATTTTTGTTGTGATTGACAAGGGAATAAATCAAAAGTAGATTAAAAAATACCATTTTCTGGTTTACATTCAGCAGGCTACCTTCCACATGGGTATTTTCTAAACCTGCACCCTGTGACCGGCAAAAGAAATGAGAAGGCCATCTCAGTCACTACTGAATACAAGGATTATGTGCCTATAAGTATGATGTGACCATGTTCTAGAGCAGTAGTTCTTAACCTTTGGGGGGCCACGACCCATCTCAGAGTCTCAAAACCTTCCGTGCCCCCCCCCACCAATAATATACATAGGGCATATTATAGGGAAGTCTATGCTTAGGATTCCCTGCAAGGTTCTGTGTCACCGTGTATCCGATAGAGAAAGAGAATTGAAACTTCTTGAGAAAGACAGAGAGTATCAATACAACATAACAAAAGGTGATCTCATCAATTCGAATATTTTTATTCAAAAGCCAAGGGAGTTACGTCCAGATTACTGTTTCATAATTGCACCGCCAAACAGCTCCCCCCAGAACTAAATTGATCTTAATGAAGCTGTATCGTCTACGGGTAGCTCAGTCCAAAAACCTTGCCTATTTCCTGAATCTTCGTCCGGAGCGTATAGTTCCTAGAATTGGGGTACTTGGTTTCCCATGTGATGGGTCCGGGGAGTATTGAGTTGGCAGGACAGTGGGCTGTGCTAGGGGACGTTGAGGGGGGCGACCACGGCGTGGTGGCTGTGCCACTTGGACCTCGGCAGACTCATCAACATGTGCAATTTTCAGCCTATCGATCGAGATGGTCTCCTCGCGATGGTCGACCTGGACTTTGAATAATTTATCCCCTGTGGCCAATATGTGAAATGGGCCATCGTAAGGCGACTTGTGGCTGTCGTGACAAATGAAGACAAATTGGGCCAAAGAGAGGGAGGTCAGAATTGAGGTTGTGGGAGAGCTATGTTACACTGGGGGGACCGGTCTGAGTTCTGCCACATTGTCACGGAGGCGGTGGAGAAGTTCCGGAACTGGTTCACCCTGTCCATGGCCCACAAACTCCCTGGTGGTGATCCAAACACTAGCTCTGCTGGGGATGTACCTAGGTCCTCCTTCGGCATGGTCCGGAGTCCTAGCATGACCCAATGAAGGTCTGATGTCCACGAGGGCGATTGACAGCGTGCTTTGAGGGACGCTTTCATGCTTCGATGGACAAGGCCATTCGCCTGGGGGTGGTAAGCGGTAGTCTGATGCAGTTTGGTTCCGAGGAGGTTGGAGAGATTTTGCCAGAGTTGAGATGTGAACTGGGGTCCTCTGTCAGAGGAGATATCGGAGGGAAGGCATAACGAGTAATCCATCCACTCAAGAAGGCATCATCCACGTCTTTGGTATTTGTGCTAGCCAGGGGAATTGCTTCTGGCCAGCGAGTGACTACTGTGAGGAGGTGGGTGAAACCTTTAGAGAGTGGGAGTGGCCCTACATGATCCACATTCACATGATCAATTCGGAGTATGGGCTCGTTGTACTCAGATAGTGGGGCACGATGGTGGAGGTTGAACTTTGGCTCGTTGGCAAGCGATGCATGTCCTGGCCCATTCTCCGACCTGTGGACCAAGGCCATGCCATACGTACTTGCAGGCTACCAGTTTGCGGGTTGCCCGTATACCTGGATGGCTGAGGCCATGAAGGGTGTCGAAAATGCGATGGTGGAAAGATACAGGTACGAGGGAACGTGGTCGACTAAGAGACACATCACACAACAGGGTTGTGTGATTGCATCCAAAAGGAATGTCCTTAAGTTGAAGGCCGGTGATTGCTATCCGGCAGGCAGCCATATCGACTGAGTCTGCGAGCTGTGCGGTTGCGAGGGCAGAGAAATCAATGCCTCCACTTATGGCCGAAATGGCAGCACTGGAAAGAGCATTGCTTCCACGCTGTCCTTGCCTGCCACGTGTCTAATGTCCACGGTAAATTCTGAGATTGCTGAGAGCTGGTACTGTTGTCATGCAGACCAGGCATCAGAGATCTTACCGAGTGCAAATGTGAGTGGTTTGTGGTCGGTAAACAATGAGAACTGGCGTCCTTCCAGGAAATACCTGAAGTGACGGATAGCCGCGTGGGCAGCAAGCGATTCTCTGTCGAATGCACTATATCTGGTCTGGGCCGGCTGAAGTTTGCGGCTGAAGAAGGCCACCGGTCGGCAGAGGCCATCTGTGAATTGCTCAAGAGTGCCTCCAATGGCCATATCTGAAGCATCAACGGTTACAGCTGTGGAAGCATCTGCACAGGGATGGACCAGGAGGGTAGCAGAGGCCAGAGCAGTCTTTGCATCACGGAATGCTTTGTCCATGGTGTTCGACCATTTCACCGGAGAGGTCCTGGTGGGACGTCCAAACAAAGCAGGGTAGAGAGGATGAAGTAGCTGGGCAGCGGCAGGTACAAAGCTGTGGTAAAAGTTAATTACTCCGAGGAAGGCCTGCAACTCCATGATTACTGCTGGGTGGGGAAAATCTTGTACGGCTATCACCCGAGTTGGCATGGGTCGTATGCCCTCGGCGTTGACCATGTGGCCGAGGAAGGTTATCTCACCGACATACTTGCCTGGGTGAATGATGAGGCTGTGCTTTTCAAGGCGATCGAAAATGGCAGTGAGATCTCGAAGATGCTCATCGGGGGAGGAACTGGCTACCAGGATGTCATCTAGGTAAATGAATATGCACTGCAGATCCTGCAAGACCATGTCCATCAGTCTCTGAAATGCTTGGGCTGCGTTTGCAAGGCCGAAAGGTGTTCGCAGGAACTCGAAAAGGTCAAAAGGAGTAATCACTGCTGTCTTGGGGATGTCCATAGCACATACCGGAATCTGGTGATAGCCCTTAATCAGGTCAATCGTTGAGAAAATGGTCATACCAGCAAGTTGGCCAGCGAAGTCTTTGATGTGAGGCACCGGGTAGCAGTCAGTCTTGATGCTGCCATTGAGACGTCTAAAGTCCCCACATGGGCGCCAACCACCACCAGGTTTGGGTGCAATGTGAAGTGGGGACACTCATTGACTGGAGGAGTGCCGGACGAAACCTAGGTCTTCCATCTCTTTGAATGCAGCCTTTGCGACAGCGAGTTTGTCGGGGGACAAACGCCAGGCTGGCAAGTAGAGAGGAGGAGACTGACCAGTATCAATACAAAGCTCGACCCCATGGGAGATCCTGTCCTTGCGAAAAGACAACTCAGTGAGTTTGGGCCTAGTGGCGAGTAGGTTGGCATAGACATTGTTTACCTGAGGAGGTTTGATTACTGGCAAAGGTACTGATCTGACACACAATGCTGGGTGCGGCAATGGTGGCATGCATGGCACAGTGAATGAGGCATTGTCCTCCCAGGTCGACTAGCAGTCCGTTGTCATGTAAGACGTCTGCCCAGAGGATGGCCTGGTTCACGTCAGTGACGATGATAGACCCTTGGAAGTGCTTGCTCCCAAACTGGAGTGGAATGCGACGTGTGCCATAAGTTTTAATTTCTGTCCCATTGGCTGCCACTAGTGGGGCAGAATGGGCAGAGGAAGCAGCTGCGTGGTGGTCAGTAGGAGAAGCCAGAATGAGAGGAACTTCTGCACCAGTGTCGATGAGGAAGGAGCATCCCGAGGCCCTATCCTGGACATGTAGAAGCCTTGAGGTTGTTGAGCCAGCCACCACGGCTACTGCTGGCAGACGTTGGTGTTTCCCACTGGCGGTGTCTTAGCTAGGGGAATATGGGCCATCTGGCAGTTGTTCTGGGTGCATCTCCTTGCCTCCGTTCCATACAGCCCATGGTAGAAACACAGACTGGTGTCAATCTTAGTCCTGCGCTTTTGGCGTTTGCGATCAATGGCAACATTGCCAACAAGTGATGATGGCTGGTTCAGGCGGGCACCGGAGAGCATGAAGTAGGCATCGGCTTGTTCAGCCAACTGATGGGTTGTCAGAGCCATAGAACGAGCCAGGTGATCTTGGACATCTGCTGGAAGCTGTCGTAAGAAAAGGGCCTTAAACAGGATGTGCTCGGAGTCCTCTCCAGTGGGTAGGGATGCAAGCATCTTACTGAGGAGTGCTGACATCACCCATCCCAGGCCAGTCTTGAAGACTCTTGCTCCCCTCCAAGGGCGTTCGACCAAACACGGAAAGGAGGCGATCTTTGATGGCTTGGTAGCGAGTGCCATCAGCAGGGGGGTTCCTGATGATGTCGATCATCCTGTCCATGACCTGGCCCTTGAGTGCTGCCACCACGTAGCTGTACATGGTCTGGTCCGGGGTAATGGCAGGAACGCGGAGGTTGAATTCCGCTTCAATGGCTATAAACCAGTATTCGATCCTGTCAGGCGAGAACTCTGGTAGTTTGAGGGTGACTGCATTGACTGTAGCCGCCATTAAAACATCTGCAAGTGCTTGTGCTTCAGCTATAATTGCCGAAGAGGAAGGGATTGATGCTGTTGAGTGGGAATGCCGTGGACGTATACGTCAGGGTCACCAATGTAGGGAAGTCTATGTTTAGGATTCCCTGTGAGGTTCTGTGTCACCGTTGTATCTCTTCTACCCGATAGAGAAAGAGAATTGAAACTTCATGAGAAAGACAGAGAGTATCAATACAACATAACAAAAGGTGATCATCAATTCGAATATTTATTATTCAAAAGTCAAGGGAGTTATTTCCCGATTACTGTTCCGTAATTGCACCGCCACAATATCACATTTTTATCACAGCATAAAACACCAGACACAATTATCAATTCAATGGGACCGTTGTGCTTGTTTCTTGTTTACAAGATCAGAGATGCTTGGAACTGTTTTGTTGCTTAGGGCACATCGAAGGTCTGATTCAGGGTCCAATCGGTTTTTTGCCTTTGATTTAATAACCAAAAGGGATGAAAAGCCACTTTCACATAGGTAGGTCGATGAAAAGGGGACTAGAATTTTCAAGCCAATTTCACTTGTTTTGGGGAAGCTTGAGTACATTTTTGCCAAAAAGTCTGACAAACTGAGTAGGTGGAACTCCTCTTTAGCTGCTGTGTTATTGATGAGCTCAAGGAACTCCTCCCACAAATCATCAGGGGGGTTGTCCACCAAATTCGAGCATCAGAAAGGATTTCTGGCAATTGCTCTCCATATCAACCCCGGAAAATTTTCGGACAAAAGTGTGCTTTCATCTCCTTCTGTAGCTCCTTGCCCAGTTGTTTCTCACCCAACACCTTGAGCAGTCAGACGGTGGAAAGGAGAGTTTTCACTGTCCAGTTTTCTCCCCCATAGGCCCAGCTTGGCTATGAAGTTGTTGCTGGCATCTGAGTGCATGATGGTGGTTGTATTCCTTCCTTGAAGTTTTAAATTTAGGGCATTCAAAGCTTCGAAGATGTCTGCCAAGTATCCTAGGTGCAGCTTGAAGTCTAAGGCTCGTACAACCTGGTAGATGCTCGGCCTTCTTTCCTTGGCTCTCCAGAAATATCTCCAGCTCGTCGGCAAGCTAAATAAACTGCCCAAGCACATTCCCTTTCGAGAGCCAGTGAACAGCTGTATGAAAGAGTAGATCCTGATGCGTGGCATCCATGTCCCGACAGAACTGGTGGAAGAGCCTTGTGTTGAGGCCACTGCGCTTGATGTAGTTGACAACCGGGATAACCACAGCCATGGTCTTCTTGGGTGCAGCTGGCAGTGTCTTGGAGGCAAGGGCTTCACGATGAATGAGGCAGCTACATCAGCATTTTTCTTCTTGACAAGAGTGATGAATCCAGAACGAGAACCAAGCATGGCAGGGGCCCCATCTATGCACACCCCAACCAACTTTCTCCATGAGAGCTTCTCCTCCTCACAGTAGTTGGAAACATTTCCATGATGTTACTCGCTGTTGTCTATGTCATTAAGGATTTACAGAAGAGGAATTCCTCCTCAACTGAATCTCTAGCATACAAAAACCATCAGCTGAGAGCATTGGGCGATGTCTGTGGACTCATCCAACAGAATGGCAAAGAAGGTAAAACACTAATTTTCTCTGAGACCTGTACCTTGATGTTCTGAGACATTTCGTCGATGCGCTGCTTGACTGTGTCTTTTGAGATGGCAATCTGCTTAAGTTTATTGGCACTTCTCTGACCTAGGACAATGTGGTCTGCTTCAAGGAGGCATGGCTTGACGAGTGTTTCTCCAATTGTGTGTGGTTTCTTGGTCTTGGCAATTTGCAAGGAAATTGAGTAGGATGCCTCAACGATCTTCTGTCCTGCAGGAGAACACCTCCCATATGACTATCCAGCCGTGAAAAAAGTATATCTCTTTACTCACCAGGTCTGGGTGGTCCTTGCTGAGATGTTCCTTGAGCTTGAATGGTCTCATGGACTCATTGGCAAGGATCTTCTGACAGATGACACACTGAAGAACCTCAAGTCCACCATTCAGCACAAATGAAAATCGAAGCTCTCATTGTAGGAACGTTTCTTGGAGATGGTGATGCAGTGGTGACGATATCTCTTTTCCTCGATCTTTGCTGCCCTCATTTTGCTTTTCAGCTACTTTCTGTTCTCTTTTGGCTGCACATTTGCATCTCTGTTCTTCCATAAGTTTGAGATTACATCGTGGGAGTCACTCTCTTGCTCGGAGAGTATGGTATCTATCTCAGGGACAGAGGTTCTGTTGCTTTCATCTATCTGTGTAGGTGATTATCATGACATTGATATTTGGGCTCAGATACCATTACATGTGTCGGTTGTAACATGAATTCAATCAGTTGAGTTTGCATTTTCCCACTCCTTTCGTGCAGCAATGAGAGAATTCCTGCAGTTGGATCAGCCTTTTGGGTGTGAATGATCGAATCAAAATGGAACTGAATGGCTAGAAGTAACACTCTGGGATGCATTAGTATTCTCAGGCTAGCTTAGTGTCTGACTGAATAACTCTATCTCCACTGATACTGATGGTGAGCTAATTGAATTGCTGGGTAGGAATAGAAACATTGGATACTAGCCCCCACTTAGCTGATAGACTGGTGCACTGGTCTGAGCTATCTGAGTTTCATCTGAACACTGGTATAGTTCCATATTTCTGAAATCTCTGTTAAATAAACTTGACTGGTGTTGGTTAGTTCTAGTCTTAATAAATTGTTCAACCATACATAATATAATCACACGATAATGACCCCACCTAAACCTCTCTCAGATTGGCTCCCTGTTCTAGCACTGATCACTCTTCATAACGGGGGTAATTGCTTTGGTGGCTGGGGTTTGTGATTGGGGGTGGGGTGGAGGTTGCTGTACGTTTGGCCAAACAACTTCCTTTTTTCCTATGAATTTTCACTAACTACTAAAAGGTACTATCAGATAAAAATCAAAAGGAGCATAGTAATGGTTTTAAGACATTCATGGTTAATATGGTTTACAACTATATTTCCTAAAGTGTAAAGTGCAAATTGTTCTAGAATATTCTAGGCCACTTCAATTTCAATACATGACTTGGTCAAGAATATTCTAGGCCACATGTATTCAAAAATTCTAGAAGCTAATTATTGCAGAGTGGATCATGGATAACAGGGGAGCACCTTGTTTATTTATTGTCAAAGTACACACAAGAGACCAAGGGGGTCTAAGGAGAAGGCAGATCGAGACCAAGAATCAGATGACTCTGATCACCAAGCTGATGAACAGGTTGAAGTTGCCCAAAGAATTTGAACATGATTCTGGAACATACATGCCATGATCTATCACACGATATCAAGATTGAGCCACCAAAATTTATATAATTCAACTTTATGCCTTACAATTATTGTCTTTAATATAAATTTAAATATTATTGCTTTAGCTTACATGGCATAAGTTTGACCCTTTATATAGGTCCTTCTCCACTGAGTTGAATCTGTAAGGAACATGCCTGTGTCACAGGGTGACCTTTGTCAGGGAAATTAACAGGACCACCCCCTGACTTTTCAAACAGTAACCCACCATAACCACAACCCACAGTTAATGATCACTACTACCACAAGCATTGGATACACCCAAGACTAAGATTAACTAAAAGGTAACAGCCACAGTAAATACCACAAGTATTGGAGACACCCAAGACTAAAAGGGAACAGCCACAAGGAATACCACAAGAACACCCAAGACCAAGATTACAGATAGAATGAACTATAGTATTGGATTGGCTATCATTATCATGTGACTGAATGTATGTATATAAGGAGAGTAGAGAGAGAAAGAGAGAGAGAGAAGTTAGACTATACTCTGTATGTGTCTTTGGCATTGACTTAGTATTTAATCAAATACTTATCTACCCAAGTGAAGGGTAGGGAGCCAAAGGGGCAAGACCGTAAAGGGCCTAGAGAGAGAGGCGGAGGTACGGCTTGTCCAGTTAGGTCTAGGAGGGGTGATTGGTGGTGTAGCCAGTACCCTGAGCTCCTAGGCGTCGCGGTGGAAATTACCAGCAGTAGTCTCTGCTCGGACCAGTGTTATTCGTTGAGGCAGGAAGGCCTCAGGAGAGGGTAATTTCCCGACATTGGTGGCAGCGGTGGGATCTCAGCATTGAAGATCCCGGACCAGCCTTAGCTAGAGCAGAGGAGTTGCTAGCTAGCTAAGGGAAATAGCCTGGGCTAGGCCCTGAGGCTTAAAAACCAAACCCTAACCAGATAGGAAAAGGGAGAAAGAATTTTGAATTTTAATTTTTCTCAGAATAGTTTATTATTTGATTGATTGATCGTTTGCTTGATTGCTGTCAGTAATTGGACATGGCAACGGGACAAGCACGGCCAGCAGGACACGACCGACAGCTTCAGAGCGGAGTCTCTTCCTTCGTCACATCGACGCCATACAGGACACCAGCCCCGTCGACCCCTTGTGGATACTCCTCGTCGAGGTCTCAGTTACCGGAGGTAGGGGACGAACCTGCTCTTATCATGAATCCACTGTCCCAAGAGGTGGACGAGGAGGGAGACCCTCGAGCAGACCCCCACACAACCCTGACTGGAGACTTGTTGCAGATGATGGAGCGAATGGAGGAGCGACGAGCTACCCGACAAGAACAGCAGCAGGAACGGTGGATGCAGTTGCTCGCAACCGCCCAACAAACAGCACCCCCACCAGCTCCCCCTGCAATAGCCCCTGGATTCACCACCCCCAGACTCACCATCCATAAGTTTGTGGAAGGAACGGATGACATGAGGGCATACCTCGACACCTTTGAGGCAACGGCCGGAGCAGGAGGTTGGCCACAGCACCAGTGGGCCATCATCCTTAGAGGCTCTCTATCAGGCGCAGGGCTGACTGCAGTAGCCGCACTCCCAGGGCGAGACCAGAACGATTACCAGACAGTGAAGACCGAGCTACTTCGCGAGTATAGGGTCACTACGGAGGCATACAGAAGGAAGGTGTTTGACACACCTTTTGACACCTCCAACCCTGGAGCATGGTGTGCCCACCACCGACAATCATTTCATCAGTGGTTGGATGCCTCCCCTCACTCGCATGAGGACACCATGCTAATGGAAACCACCCTCTCTCGTCTACCAAAGTGGCTGGAGGCCAGAATGCGGAATCTTGAACTCCACACGTATGACGAGCTGGTAGAGACACTCGGTCGACACCTTAGCAATCAAACCCGTTGCGACCATGATGACCCGAGGCAGTCTCCACGGTCACAACCGATCAGAGAGAAGATGGTACATAATGAGACACCATACAGACCTCTGAGCCACCAGAAAGTGGAGCCCAGACAGATCGGGGACCGTTATTCTCCTCGAGAAAAAATCCCAGGTTATATTAGGCCAGGATCCCCCACAAACTCCCGAAATGAAATGAGATGCTTCAGGTGCAACAAACTTGGCCACTTCAAAAGGGACTGCCGGGTGAAACTTGAGAGGGCCCAATTCACCGATGACTCGAAAGCCCTGTCCCCCAAGAATCCCTGGATCAGGGAGGCTCGCATTAACGACCGTCGAGCGACAGTGTGGCTGGATACGGGCTGCACGAGATCGTTGGTCCACCCTCGGGTGGTCCAACCGAACCAAAGGCTGGGATGGAAAATACCATACCACACCACCAGCACAAATGTTGTCCGTTTCTCAGCAGCCAGGATTACCCTGGATATTGGAGGAAAAGCCACTGAACTGATAGTGGGGATATCACCCCATCTGCAAACTGATATGCTCGTGGGACAAGATGTCCCCGAGCTGGAGCAACTATTGAGCGACAAGATGGTCTCGAGGGCCCCGACAACCCTGGGAGACATGAGTCCAGAACAAGTATATGTGACCACTAGGGCACAGGCAGCCAAACTGGCCCTCGACGATCAAGAGGACCAAGAGCAACAGGAAGAAGCGGGAGTAAGACTCTCGTCTCCCGAAGACCCCCCCACCCCGAGCCTAAAGAGCATCCCATTTCCCCCAGAGGACTCGCCACTTCCACCAGAGTCCCGGGAGGAAGATGATGAGTTTCCCTTTCACTTCCAGGAGGAAGTATTTTTGACCCCAAGACAGAGGAAGCCAAGGGAAAAACCGACCACACCATGGTGGCCAGAAAGAGTGAGCCCCGAGGACTTAAGAAAATCCCAACTCACCGACCCCACACTCAAACCAGCTCGGGAGGACGCCGATGGAGCAGCTAAGAAGCACCATTGGGAGGAGGGACTCCTCGTACATCGACCACTGGAGCAAGGAGGACCAACCCTCATCACCGTGCCCGAACCCAACCGACAGGAGGTTTTGGCATTGGCTCACAGCTCCCCCATTGCAGGACATTTCGGCCAGGAGCGCACAATGGCAACCATCCGTCGCTCTCTCGACTGGCCGGGCCTTCATAAGAATGCAAGTGCTGACGGACTAAGCAGAGAGCAGAGCTCTCGTCTAGAGGAGGGGGAAGTGTCAGGGAAATTAACAGGACCACCCCCTGACTTTTCAAACAGTAACCCACCATAACCACAACCCACAGTTAATGATCACTACTACCACAAGCATTGGATACACCCAAGACTAAGATTAACTAAAAGGTAACAGCCACAGTAAATACCACAAGTATTGGAGACACCCAAGACTAAAAGGGAACAGCCACAAGGAATACCACAAGAACACCCAAGACCAAGATTACAGATAGAATGAACTATAGTATTGGATTGGCTATCATTATCATGTGACTGAATGTATGTATATAAGGAGAGTAGAGAGAGAAAGAGAGAGAGAGAAGTTAGACTATACTCTGTATGTGTCTTTGGCATTGACTTAGTATTTAATCAAATACTTATCTACCCAAGTGAAGGGTAGGGAGCCAAAGGGGCAAGACCGTAAAGGGCCTAGAGAGAGAGGCGGAAGTACGGCTTGTCCAGTTAGGTCTAGGAGGGGTGATTGGTGGTGTAGCCAGTACCCTGAGCTCCTAGGCGTCGCGGTGGAAATTACCAGCAGTAGTCTCTGCTCGGACCAGTGTTATTCGTTGAGGCAGGAAGGCCTCAGGAGAGGGTAATTTCCCCGACAACCTTCCATGAGACTTCAAATGCTCTAACAAGTAAGAACCTGGAGAATATCATGTGTATGCTAATATTAGTGGTTGTTAGGTGTTGGACTGCAAAACACCGTGTGACATTCCATTGGACAACTAGGGAAGTACTTATGTCATAGCTTTTACCATATATGGTTATACTGATTAAGGAGGCAGCCAGCCTATTTAAAAGCAGCTGTTTTACTCTGCAGCAGTGGAGACACTTACCTGATTTTGGCATGTGTGTGATTTGGGAGAATTCTAATTATATCTTTCAGTAACGATATAAGCTTGAAGTATTTGGTAGAGTGAATCTACCTGGTGGCAGCATATACTGTGTAGCTAATGTCAGTGAGATAGTGTCTTGGGGCATCTTGTGAAGTGATGCCCTTCAACAATTGGTGGCATGGTGGGATTAGTGTATCCAGTGCATCTTGAGTTAGCTAGAGATTAGATAGCGTTATTAACTAATAATTGCTTCGGTTGCAACAGACGCTACAGAAATAAAAGGACAAAAACCTACTGGGTGAAGTGAATAAGTGACTGGTGCTTCAGTGAAGTGATTGCGTGTGGTGATTCAGTGTAGTGATTGTGTGACTGAGAAAGAATCGTATGATGTCTAAGTCGAAATCTAGAGGTGCATAGGAGGATCCAAAGTCAGACGAAGGAAAGGCTCCAAGCTCAGTTTACCTTATGGCTGCCAACGATATAATGACTATGCTCCAATTCATGGAGGAAGGCAGGAAAGAAGATCAGAACAAAGTGGAAGAACTGAGGTTGGAAGCCAAGGAGCAGAGGAAGGAAGCTGAGGATAGGAGAGAAAAGAGATGGGAGGAGTTGTTCTTGTGGGCAAGGGGAGACAGTCACCATTTGGATGATTCAAGGGAGTCAACAGTGAGTGCAGGTACAATAAGAAGAGAAGGTAGAAATATTTCAAAGGATGGTACATAGAGATGTACTTTGCAGCATTCCAAGACACCTACAGAGTAAACAAGACCAAGTGGACTAAGTACCTGGCCCCATTGAATATATATCAACTTAGGCATCAGATCCAGGACTGACTACGACATCCTGAAGAAGGCTCTCTATGCTCATTAACGGGTCACGAAAGCCTCCTGTACGACAAAACTTGACCAAATGAAAAGAAAGGCAGGAGATACATGGTACACGGTGGGCCATCACAGTAAGAACCTGGCAAGATGATGATTGGATGATGATTGTAGCATCTTTGTGGATGCAGCAGATTTGATTGCCTCAGATTTACTGTTGAAAATGATGCCACACCAGCTGGCAAACCATGTCCAAGATCGGAAGCTGAATACCATGCAAGAGATGGCCTACATGGCACACGATTTCATGGTGATGAGGGATTGGAGTTACGACACCACTTGGGATGTTGAAAAGATATTAAGTAGAAACCACCAGCAAGAAGACCGAAGCCAAACACAAACCGAAAAACAGATACACCAGAGAAGTAGAGATGAGAGGAACAGCAACTGCAGCCCAGCAAAGGGCGATTCCACAAATGAACGAGGAAGCAAGGGTACCAAGAAGGGAACCCCAGGGCAGTCTTTGGCTAACCCACCTAGGTTCGATCGACAGCGAGGACCAAGATGTTACAGGTGCTAGAAATTGGGCACTTCGCTGTGGAATGCCACTAGAACAGATCCCCAAGCAAGACAAATTCGGAAGGACCCTTGAACAGGTGGATCAGATCAAGATAGAAGACATCAACTTAGCCAAGCCGCTAACTCACAAACAGGAGATAGGTCTGGTGAAGACGGAAATTGATCGGAAGGTAACAGTGGAGGGAATGATTGCCGGGCAGACCAGTACAGACATTTTGCTCGACACAGGGGCTGGTCAAATGGTGGTGAACAGTGAGATCATCAAACATGAAC
Organism: Cladorhizidae sp. MBARI D1340-BT2; assembly: GCA_028752905.1. NCBI lineage: Eukaryota > Metazoa > Porifera > Demospongiae > Poecilosclerida > Cladorhizidae > Cladorhizidae sp. MBARI D1340-BT2. The sequence continues at coordinate 4,558,052 of JAQNBH010000012.1, read as the reverse complement.
ACCTGAATGGGAAGCGAAAATTGGCAAGGGCATTTGATGGAGAGTGCTGATCCTATCCTTTGGCAGAAATTGAAGTGCAGATAGATGGGGAGTAAAAAGGGATTTGTAGGTGTTGGTCTCAGAAGGATTGGAGCATGATATTGCTGGGATATGATGTGCCGGAGTTGTCGGAGCTGGGCAAGAGACTCCTATATGAAGGGCTAGAGTTATAAGGGTAGGATTACAGGGCTAGAAATATGGTGACGACAAGGTTGGCAGGGATGCAGGAGAATGTCCAATGTTTGCCAGACAGTTTTAGGGAACTAGTTGCAGAAAGCTCAACTGAAAACGAGACAGACTCCGAAGAAGGAGATGATATACCCTCAGTGAAGACACCACAGAGGATACAGGAGAAGGAGCTGTAGAGACTGTGATTCAGCAGGCAGTCAATCCATTCGGAACAGTTGAGCCAAACATAGGAAGACCAGAGCAGCTTATGCCCCCAGCTGACCAGGCCAGGCCATCCACAGGATGTTGACTCGGACGAGTTGAAACGAGAGCAGAAGAAAGATAAGACCCTGGAAAAATATGAGAGAAAGCCGAAAGAGGAGATGGGACACATATAGTGGAAGATGACCTACTATGGAGAAGAACAGTGGACAGATTGGGAGACAAGGTGAAGCAATTGTGCCTCCCAAAACAATTCCAAACCTTGGTGCTACCACTAGCACACAGGCCAAACTGAAAGGAGAAAGTGAAAGTGAAACAGCTGATGGAGAAGTACAAAGAGCTGGTAGGTGAACCACCAGGCCTGACCATGAAGACAGACATACGAATCAAGACTGGTTCTGCGATACCCCATTAGCTGACCACCATACAGGCTAGATATACGAAAGGCAGCTCTCGTGAGGAAAGCAGTGAGAGAACTGTAGGATTGGGTATCATTCGTATCACAAAATCCATGGGCATCTCCTGCATTGCTCGTAAAGAAGAAGGATCAGCAATAGAATAAAACTACAGGAGGCTAAATGGCATCACTGTATCTGATCCATTCCCGCTACCCAGGATCAACGAACTCCTGGACAAACTAGGCAAGGTGATTTTATCACCACACTTGATCTCACAAATGGAAACCACCAGGTGCCAATGCACGTCAATTCAATTGCGAAAACTGCCATCATAACTTCGATAGGAAAATGGGAATACACACGCATGCCGTTTGGGCTGAAGAATGCGCCCTCGACATTTCAGCATCTCATGAATGCTATCATGGCATACATGAATGAGTATGCAGCTTGTTACATCGATGATATTGTGGTATATAGTCAAACCTTTGAAGATCATCTCAGACACCTTCGTACCGTGTTTGAACGTTTGAAGGAGACCGGTTTGAAGCTCAGGGCTACCAAGTGTGTTATAGCCGAAGATCATTGCCCAATATTTGGGTCATCAAGTTGGAGTCCGCCAATTGCTGACAAAGGTGGATGCTCTGGCACAATATCAAGAAACCAACCAAGAAGAAGGATATACGTGCCTTCCTGGAGCTAGCCCACTATTACAGGTGATTTGTACCTGGCTACGGAACAATAGCCATTCCGTTAATGGAAGCTACAAGAAAGACCGCACCAGACAAGTTTGTTTGGACTGACAAAATGCAAGCAGTCTTCAGCCAGCTCAAGGAATAGTTGACAAATGATCCTGTACTGATTAGCCCAAATGAAGAACGAGAATTCATCTTACAAAAGGATGCATCTGGCATTGGTATCGTACCTGCGCAATAGCCTATTTTCCCCGAAGACTTACCGGCAGAGACAAGATAATTATGCTGTCACACTCAACAAGAGTGTTTGGCTGTCGTAGAGGCTATTCACCATTTCAGAGTGTACTTTAGTGGTACACCTTTCACTGTCGTAACCAATCACAGCAGCCTGGCCTACCTTGATAGGATGAAAGATGAAACAGGGAGACTGACTCGCTGGTCTTTGGCATTGCACATATAGTCGTACGTACATAGTGATAGACCAGGATAAGCATCAGAATGCAGATAGACTGTCAAGGCAGTCTTGGAATAAAATCAAACTGAAGGCACGGGACTCATCCTCAGGTTGGGAAGAGGCGGATGTCACAGGGTGATCTTTCATGCATGGAGACTTCAAATAAGTTAGAACCTGGAGAATATCATGTATATGCTAGTATTAGTGGTTGTTAAGTGTTGAGTAGTGTAGACTGCATAACATGCAAAACACTGTGTGACATTCCATTGGACAATAGGGATTTACTTATGTCGTAGTTTTACCATATATGGTCATACTCACTAAGGAGGCAGCCAGTCTATTTAAGGGCAGCTGTTTTACTCTGCAGTAGTGGAGACCCTTACCTGATTTTTGACATGTGTGCGATTTGGGAGAATTCTAATTATATCTTTCAGTAACGATATAAGCTTGAAATCTTTGGTACAGTGAATCTATATTGTGGCAGCATACTGTGTAGCTACCATTAGTGAGCTTGTGCCTTGCGGCATCTTGTGAAGGGATGCCCCAATGCCTGTAAAATAAATAAATAAAAGTAAGGTTATTACAAGGTTCTAAAGCTTGCTTAACCCTTTCACTGGGGACTTCATTTCAAAATAAACACAACCTATCAGGGCCGTATTTAGAGGGGGGGGGGCAAGGGGGGGGGGCAATTGCCACCCTGATATATTTGACTACAAAATTCAGACGCCCCCAAAAATTAGGTGGGCTTGGATATCAAGTCAATAAATGAGTACATGCATGATGTATAATTAAAACATCACCCTCTTAATTCCAGCTGTCAGTGTGCTAGCAGTGCAAAAAATATATTTGCCATCTAGCTTCGAACAAGAATAATGTTAAATTGGGGGGCCCATCAATCTCATACATATTTGCAGCTGTCATGATAAGTGCAAGTCTAGCACTATCAGTACAATCAACCACTAATACATTTTGTAAGCTAGCCCTCCTGTTCCACATACCAACACTATAGCTAGATGTATAGGTGTTGATGGTAGTAATGACTAATTATGGGTTAACTAATTTTAGTGGGGCCTTGGCCACTCCTGTATCTGCCCATGCACATGACAAAAGGTCATAGTAGGTCATTGTTGGATATGGCTACTGAAGCTGAAGATCCTACTCCTCCAAAAGCCAAAAGACTGTGTCATCAAGCTAAAATAACTTCATTTATTGGACCTTCAAGGTATTAATGCTCCATGCATGTGATTCATAGTGGTAGATATTAAATTAATCATGAAATGATGTAGGGAAAATGAAAACAACTCTCAAGTACATGATGAAGAGGGTCATGATGAAGAGGCTCATGATGAAGAGGCTCATGTTGAGGAGTCTCATGATGAAGAGGGTCATGATGAAGAGGCTTATGATGAAGAGGGTCATGATGAAGAGGCTTATGATGAAGAGGCTCATGTTGAGGGGCTCATGATGAAGAGTCCCTTCATGATGATGATCTACCTGAAATGGATCTAGCAACTGCAAGTCCTATTGTCAAAGATTATTTTGATCCAAATGATCCAGCACTTTATGCTGGAAAGCATTCCTTATTGGATGTTGATGACAAGCTAACACTCTTGACGTCCAAGTTTAAATGCCCACCTAATTTTGTGTTTCCTGTCACTTCAGGAAGAAGATTTAGTCTAAGCTGGACAGTAAATAGGCCATGGTTGGGTTATAGCATATCAAATGATAGTGCATACTGTCTGCCATGCCTGTGCTTTGCAAGTGTAGACACCAAATCCCTGTTTTCTTCCATGGGCTTTAATAAATGGAAGAAAGCCCTCGGTAAGAAGAGTAGCTTATTTGATAAGCACAAGGAGAGTGAAGCACACAAACTAGCAGATAATAAAGCTTGTCTTTTCCTAAAAACTCAACAACCTGGTTTAGAAATTGCTTCACTAATGGCCAAAGAAGTGGGAATTCAGCAGGCCCGTAAGAAGGGCATTTTGTCAATCATTGATGTGGTTGTAGCCCTTGGTAAGAGAGGCATTGCTTTTCGAGGTAATTGGGACAAGATCACAAAAAGTGAAGATGGAAACTTCGCTTTTTTTGTGAACTGGAAGTCACAGTTTGACACAGATCTAAAGAGCATGATGCTAAAAATGCTAGGTATACTTCACCCCTAGTACAGAATACAATAATTTCCATATGCGAAGGCGCTATTCGTGAGAATATTTTGACAATATTTTCATCATACTGGAGTCTCATGGCTGATGAAACTGAAGACCTTTCAAATGTGGAACAGGTTAGTATCTGTGCAAGGTTTGTTAATAATTGTGAAGTTAATGAAGAATTCCTGGGGTTTATTAAAATTGCAAAGATGGTTGCTCAAACGATTGCTGATGCTTTGCTCTCTATACTTCAGCAATGGGGATTGAACATGTCTTTTCTAGTTGGTCAAGGGTATGATGAAGCCTCTGTAATGAGTTCAAGTAGAAATGGAGTACAGGCTAAAGTAGCTGAAAAATATCCCCATGCCACATATGTTCATTGCCGTTCACATGTTTTAAATCTTGCAATTTGCAGAAGTTGTACGGGTGTGCCATCTATCCTTAACCTTTTTGATGATATTCAAAAGTTGACATGGTTTTTGTCTGGTAGTGCCAAGCATAAAGAATTTTTTTTTTAAGTTGCATCTACTGACCAAGGAAAAGAGCTTCTTGACTTCTTGATGATTGAAGATGATAATGAGCTTAGTGAGTCTTTGACTGTAATAGAAGCAGGTTCAAGGAGGTATCATGTGCCTAAATTTTGTGCCACCCGTTGGAATGCAAGGGTGAGAACTCTTTAAGCTCTTATAGCCCAATATGTCACAGTCTTAGAGACCATGGGCCGAATCAAAGATAGTAGCAGAGGAGAAGCTATAAGTGATGCTTGTTCATATATGCGGCTTCTAGAAGATAGCCAATTGTTGTCACACTGGTTGTTACACAGGCAGTTCTTTGTTTCCTTAGTTCAGTGACACTAGCTTTACAAGATAAACAGTGTGATCTTGCAGAAGCCTACAGGGATGTAAACACTGCAAAGAAATGCATTCAGGATGCCAGAAAAGATGACTGATGGGAGAAAGTTTGGAGCAGAATTGAAATGCTTGCATTGTGTATTAATTTAACAATTGTGAAACCACGAACTGCTACTGTTCAGCGCCATCGAGCCAATGCAGGATAAGTTAGCCAGACTCCTTCTGATTACTACAGAATCAATGTATATTACCATTTATTGACCATGTGGTTGAGCAGTTAGAAACATGATTTTCCAATGAGCATAAGGAAATTATTGCAGCTGAATCTCTGATACCACTATATTTATCCAAACTGAGTAGCAATAAAATTGATAATATCACTTCTTATTATGGGAAATTTATGTCCTTGGAAGAGAAGACCAACTTTCCTGTTGAAATAACTAAATGGAAAACGTTTTATGGATCTGTTTCACCTAAAAGGAGGCCAAGTACAGCTAGCTTTGCTCTCTCTGAGTGTAATCCTCCACAATTAATAAAAATTTAACATTTTTTTAAACTATACCTGTGGGAAGTGTATCTTGTGAGAGATCTTTTTCTGCTCTTCGTCGTCTAAAGCACGTTCTTCAATGAAAGAAGAGAGGTTGAGTGGATTAGCAATGCTCTTGATTCGTCGTGACACTGAATTTATTCCATCATCAGAGGATATATTTATGAAAGAAAGGCTAACTGGAGACAAGTCAGTGAAATAAAAATGAGATAACTCTGACACATTCTGCAATTTTTAATAAGAACCGTGAAAATTAAATTTTGCTGTTGCATTTCTGTATGTTTTGTTGAGGTGTTTAATGTTGTAATATCATGTACTCCTTTTTAGCCTCGTATATATGCACTACACAAAATAGAAGTATAGTTTTAGCTTCTGCATACTTCACACTTATGGCCAATGCTACGCAACCGCCTCCCCAGTCAAATTTTCTTAGATAACCGCCCCCCCAGTCAAATTGTTCTATACGGCCCTGCCTATGTGAAGATATGACTTGCTATCCTGCAATACTTAAAACTCCCTAATATTAGCATATACATGATATTCTCCTTATTGTTGATGTTGAAGAGAGTGGTAGAGGAGGAAACAGTGGTGTTTTGGCTTCAGATTCAAGTGAAATTCATCCTGATGTACATTCGGGAGACTTATGCCAGGTAGTACAACTAAATTCTCTGAGAAACCTCAGCAATAATGAGAAATTGTTTCTTCTCAAAAACTATTTTATTCCAACCAAAGGATTTCAATTCCCCACACATACCTTGCAAAGCTCAGAAATGGCAGTTTAAAAAGAGTTGGCTGAACAAGTACAAAGGGCTAACATATTCTCGGTCACAAGGTGAAGCATCCGTAAAAGAGTTAGGGGTTCTGGTCAATAGGCCTCTGACAAATTTTAAGAATGCGATTGAGAAGTTAAATGATCATTTTTTTTCTTTCCAAGAATACGAAGTCCCAATACCTAGCTATGGATAAAGCAATAGCATTTCCTGCGGTGAAGGAGAACAGAGTGGCTTCCAATGATCAACAAATTAGTTCAAGCCCAGCTGAAATTATTGCTGGAATTCATTTAAAACTCCATTCCATTGCTTCAACTGTCATTTTGTGTGGGAGAGAAGCATTTGCTTTTAGAGGACATCATGAAGATGGGTTTCAAATAGAATCTGAAAGTTCAGTGAGGTGAGGCAACTTCCTATCCTTGTTGATTTTTCGCATCCGACATGCTGGTGATGAAGTTCTGAGAACATCTGTGTACCTGTGATCGTAATGCAATCTACACCAGTCTACACCAGTAAAGAAATAAAAATCAAACGATTCAAATTTGTGCGAATATTATTCGCAATAAAATGTTACAAAAAATCAGAGAAGCTAAGTTCTATTCTGTTCTAGCTGATGAGGTAGCTGATTAAGCCAATGATGAGTAGCTCTCTATAAATATTTGATTTGTTGATGGTTACACCACAACAAAAGTTCCTTGGTTTACATCTGGTGTCACAGGTGAGGCTATAGCTAGTGATCTGCTGCAGCAGCTGACTACGAGCCACAATTTCTTCGAGGCCAAGCTTATGATGGAGCAAGTGATATGGCAAGGAAGTCAAAAGGAGCAGCTGCACATATCACCAAACAATATCCAAAGGCAGTATATACCCATTGTGCTGCACACAGATTGAATCTTTGTGTAGTAAAATGTTGCAGTGTTCGGGAAGTAAATAGTATGATGCAAACTGCTAACAAAGTAGCACGCTTCTTTGGAAACTCACCTAAGAGACAGCTAGAACTTGAAGCATGTATTGATGCCATCATGGATGGTGAAAAACAAGAAAAAAATGCGAGATGTGCCGAACCAGATGGATAGAGCTTCATGAAGTCTCCCAATTTTTTTCTGACTTGCTATTGCCAGTAGTCAGTTGACTAGAGCCTATGATTAACAGTTCAGCAACCGAGTGGAATCGAGATTCCCAATCTGATGCTCAATTCACTCAACTGGCTCTGTCTCAGTTTTCTTTTATTATAACTTTGGAAGCTACACATAGCGTTTTAGCTTATACTCGTGGGCTGAATGTGAAGCTTCAGGGGCCTTGTGGATGTAGCATATGCCTATCGTGAAGTAAAGAATGTAAAGGGTGTTCTTCATGGGTCAAGGTAAAATGTGATTTAATTTCATAGTATAATCTAGTTTCTACACAAGAGCTCCTCAAATGTCTGGAAGTGTTAGTATGGAGGAGTCCAGACCACGTCTAGCTAATAGACAGCAACATCGTCCAAATATCCAGACACAGAATTGCAGTGATTATTTCTATCTAAATCTCACAATTCCCTTGCTAGACCACCTGATCACTGAGCTTGACACCAGGTTTGATGAAGATTCATCTCATATTCCTGAGTTCATGCTATTACTTCAGTGGAGCATCCACAGTGACACATTCATTTTATTGTCTTTTGGGGTTCTATGAAGACTTCATCAGCTTTTGATTTGGAGTTTGACATACATGTGGAAACAAAAGTGGGAAAGTCAGACTCAGCTGGCCTCTGAGCTAGATACCCCCCAAAATCCCTACAACATACAGACAAGGATTTTCCCCCCAACATTTACATACTTCTGCACATCATGACCTCACTTCCTGTTACCAGCTGCGAATGTGAAAAATATATTAGCATGCTAAGATTGATAAAAACACCACTCCTTAGCACCATGGGGCAAGAAAGATTGAATGGGTTTGCAATGCTCTACCATCATCAGGATATAGACCTTACTCCTGAAGAAGTTGTTGAGGAATTTGCTCCATGTCATCCCCGACACATGTTGCTGTAACTCAATAATTTTTGTACTTTACCTTCAAAAACTTTACCTTCAAAATATATAATACTTCAAAGTACATCTAAAACCTGTTAAGCTTTAGCATGCATCTTATTTAGCAGCGACTTTCCGGACAATGTGTTGCATATTAGCCACAGCCACACCCCATTTTTTAAATCCTGGATCTGCCCATGTAAATGATATTTATTTTTATCATTATAGGTTATATACAAGGAAATGAAAAATACAAGATGTACCGTGAATACTGTAATACTGTAGGCAATAATGTGAATAGGATTCAGGAGACTCTAACACGAAGTTCCCTATCACAGGAATGAGTGTTTTGAATGTGTCATAACAATGAAAACATATTACTTTATGTCTAGTGTGTATCACAATTCATTCCTGAAGTGTGAATACATATATATGACCATCACAATGTCACATGAACATGAACACAATATAAAAGAGAGAGAAAATACCATGCAAAAGCAATAAATACAACAAACAACAACAGATTGAAGTCAAACGCAAGGAAATTACTGGGTGAAGTCTACAATGGTTTGATGTTTGGAAAAAAATCCTTCCTTGAGGTACTGAATTTTTTTATTTTTTTATTATAAACTAGGCAGTCATTGCACAGCTAACTATAGCTAAACTTACAGTCAATGCCTACTTCATCGCTAAGCACTCTCATCTTCTTCCAAACCGTCAGCTCGAATGAGAGCCTAGGCTTGCTTGAAGGTAAGTAAGGCCCGACTACTTGGTCTGGCCAAGGCAGGATGAGATACCGTCACCTTCTTCACCACTGCTTTCTCCCTCAGTGAGTCCAAAATCATCTCCAGAACGTGAGAAAGTACAATCAAGACATCTTGTTCGTGGGGGTGCTCGAATTCTGAACGGACCGCGCTTTTCAATATTTTCCCCTTAGTTACCGAATGTGCGGTCGGCAAGCAGCGGAATTTTGTTATGTAGCGAGATGACAAATGAACTCTGACCTTTTCAAGCGCCGTGTCCTCGTTAGCGCATGCGCACAATATGTGCACTTTGACCTTTTCGGAAACTTTTGAACTTCGAATGGACGGATGAACCATAGATCTTGGAGGTATAAGATCTATGGATGAACATAATCCTTTGTCCCATTGATGCAAGTGTCTTGCTGCTAGCAAGGTAATTTAACCACAGTGTGACTAGATACACCTCCCTTTTAACCATTATAGTGACTAGCTAGATACTTTGCTCCTCCCTAGCCAGGATATATTGTATGACTAGATGCTTCAGCTTTACTCTTACCCCAAGGAATCTGCTGGCCAAATTCTTCTCTATAATAGCTGTATGTGTAATAGCTCTATGTGAGTTATTCATTGAGAAAAGAAAATGTGTTTGTTCAATACATGGATTTGTTCAGTTTAATTTCTCTAAATTTCTCTAAAAAATCAGAATCAGATGTTCGTACCCAAGGCATTTAGTAGTTTGCGTAGCCAGACCCTTTACCTTCTCACTCACAACACTCGAAACACGGATTTGGCAGGCCCACACAAGCGGATGCTGAGACATTGTTATTATTAAATACAGCAATTTTAATTCATATGTTTGCAGGTCATTTAGTTATAAATCAATTCTTTTGGGATCATCTTTACCAGTAAGTTGAGGTGGTACTTCACAAACTTGGTCACTCTCCATTGATTTAATTGCTTCATAGTGACTTCGATGATGGTACATTTCAATGTGACTGATATCTTTCTTTTGTTTCAGATCTTCATCTACAATCACAGGAAATGTCAAGTTGTTTGGTGTGATAGGATGAAAGACACTCCAAGTGAAGGAACTACTTTGTTCTGACCAGATACAAAAGTAGATGGGTAGCTGGAAAAGCGTAGCAGCTGCTTTGATTTCAAGGTGAGTCCCCCAAACATATGGGTGGTTCATGTGTTGGACTTGTTCCTCGATGGTTGGTCGATTAACTGGCATCAAATACTGGGAGAATTACTCCAGAATTAAGGTTTATAAGCCTGACAATGTGGCTTCTAATGGGAAAGTGATGATCTTCAGTGTTTAGAAAAGCATATGATATTGTGCGAAATAAGCAGTTCCCATCTCCCAGTATAGGATGAAGTTTTCGTCCACTGATTTGGAGAAAATTATCGATGGAATTGTTGCTGGAAGTAGACTGGCTTGACATTATTGGTTTGGTAGGAATTACTGATGTTTTAGTATCCTTGCTAGTTAAGAGCTGGCATATTTTCAGCTCACAACACTTCTTTCGCTTCCCTGGCCCTCCAAACTTGGGCTTGTCTTTGCAGAATACACAAACTCCACAATCCAATCGTTTGCACCTCTCACAAGATCCACATCTTTTCCTCTTCACTCCTGGAACAATCACATATAATTACTATATGTGTATATAGACACTTTCTAAATACAATCTTACCAGATTTAGCCGTGTTTGAACTTGATGTTGAAGCGGTTGTTCTTTGTGAATACTGTAATGGTACAGTATGCATACACCAATGCTTTGAATCAGTGGTGGTATCTTTATAATTACATATATGGTACTTTTTTTACAAGTATTACAGATTACCTCATTGTGTTTATCTGTTGTTGATGATCCACTTTTCCTCTTCACTCCTGGCACAACTATGTGATTTTTTTAATTTGAGGTTGAAGCCTTATCTGTTTGCTTGTTCTGTAATGGTACAATTTTCATAGCACCGATATCCATCGTGCATGGTTGTCTTATGAAAACTCTAGAATTAATAATAAATTACCTCATTTTGGTTATCTGTTGATAGCTCTTGAGTAGTTGATAGCTCTTGTGTGGCTGTGTTTATTGTTGTCTGGGTATAGGAATAATAAGTAGCTAGCTGAAGTATTAGTGTTGTGTGTTTCCTTACATTATCCTCTGTTTCCAATTCAACCAGAATATCTCTCCTTTCTTCGCTATTGGCATGTATTCAAATTTTTGCATAGCTTCATAAATAATGTCTATATATGTATTATGATATAAATGATACTAACCTGAGTACCAGTCCTTTTTTCTTTCTACCTGGTGCCTTGCTTGTTATCTGGAATCGCCATTGATGTTCCAACTTTTTGTTTGGTGCTATTTTTTCACTTTTGAACTGCTCTGCACATGACGTCTCAGAAGACATTGCAGCTGTGCAAGTTAGTACAGCGTTGTGTAGCAGAGAATTGATGTGAGGGAGAAAAGAATGTACTGGGGTGTTCTCAAGAGTAACTGCCTTTTCCAATTCTTTCATGTATGACTGAAGTCATTAGTTGAAATGTCGGGTCTATAATAATCAAAATTATGGTATATCTGCATACAATGAATCATAGTTGTGCATACCTGTGGATGGATTCCTCACACTCTCAGCAAATTCAAGGGGGTCATCAATATCAGAATCACTGTCCGCTCCACTATCATTGGGATAGGAACACTCAAAAGCACAATGGTTATTGGGCTCTTGTAATTTCAACCACATAGAGTGAGCTCTGTGTATGTGTTTACACAAGTTTCCATTTGTGTAGTCATAGCAATACTTTCCACAAGTGTACATGTGGTAACAAAGCAGCTTGCATTCCCTTTGGGTGCACATCGTTGCTGATTCTTCAGTAGTACTGCTACATTCAGTGCAAGATTCTTTTATCTGCTTAACTAAGTAGCCATCGGGAGTTCTACCTGACATGCTAGGAATACGCCAAGTGCTACAATCAATAACCTGTATTTGAGTGATATACAAATAGTATAAACGGCAAAATGGCATAGTATATGTTATAACTTTGCAAACCTCTACATTCCCTGCAGGAATAGCAATGGCACGCAGGTGACTTGAATCTCTGGCTACCATTGGAAGCTGACATTTTCTTCTATAGTTGAAGAAATTATCTTCCTCAATGCGGAATAACACGCTAAGTAAGAAATCCACTCTTCTGTTTACTTTCCCTTTTAGGTAGGTAGTTTTCAGTTTCTTGTGAAAGCTGCATGTAATGTACATACTCTAATAATGTTCATAGTGCAGTGCAAAGTGTATGTATGACCAAGTGATACATACGTGCGTACCTCTCCAAGTACATGTTGGTGTCTGTATCAGCATGTGGAAAATGCCTGTGACACTTGGCCCATTTTTCTATTTAATCATTACCAAAAAAACAACTGAAGGGCAATATTCTGTTTGCTTACCAGGACGGCTTTGATACTGTTGTTTGAAGTAGTTGATAAAATCGTGTTCTTTGCTGATCCAGTGTAGAATGAATTGATCCAATAGAGTGTTGAACTTGCTCAAATTGTGTTCGTCAATCAGAATGCACAATGTTTGGTAAATTTTGACCTGATTGTCAGGTGTGCAACTCCTTAGGTGGTTCTTCCATGATCTGAATACTAGCATGTCATTTTATATACCAGTTAAAATTGTTCTGTACCTGTGAACATGCCAGTGGCAAAGTAAGTGCCTAAGTGTTGGTCCAAATACATGAGTTGCTGCATTCCAGGCAGTATTATCTGCAATTGAAATAAAATATGCTGTTATGGTGAGTGAGCTGGAATTGAAGTAAAATATTTATACCATCATCAGTCATCAGTATAGAGACTGTTGATAGTGGTGACCGGTTCTTGATGCTCTGTAGAAACAATTCCACTACTTCTGTGGTTTCTTGGTCAGATATGCACCAGGCTATTGGCTGTCCTAAATCATTATCACAGATCATGTATATTTATTATTTTTATAACTGTATATATTATAGGTACCTTGGCCAAACTTGTCTGGAACAACACAGGTGATCAGCTTAAAGCGGTAAGCATTAGTACAGTGTGTACTATCAATGCAAACTATTTTACTGCAAAATTGTCTGTAAAGTTCCATTTGAAATTCTGTTTGCACCGCTAGAACAAATTAATCTTTCACAAGTGTGGGGTGGTCTTCCAGAGTCATTCCTTGTGGTTTATAAATTAGAATTGGATCAAAAGGCTCTTGCTGGATTTCTCGCACAAGAATGCTGACAGACATTGCATCATTTTCATGCCTTTTTATATGTCTGTCCAGAACAGACACTCGGATGTTTCGAACATCTTGATTTGATAGGAAATGTTTTCGTGATGCAGCTTGGGAAAAATCTTGCCGTTTTGCACGATGGCCAACTTTCTCTCTAACATCTGAAATGTTATACATGCATGGTGTCATCTAATTTGAAGTTTGCCAATCGAAACCATACCTTCAAGTATTCTTTCAGCAGGAATACCCTTGCTAACTTTCAGAGCCACTTCTCCTCGTATGCTTTTAGGCAGTGGAAGATGTGGTAGTTCTGCAACCCCTAGCTGGTGGTTGGTATGAGCCGTAATATACTGGACTTTCACATGATGGTCGAAATATTCATCCACATACATTCTAGATAGGCAGACATCATTTATCTTGCGGGTAGATTTTTGATGGAGTCTCTTTTGATCTGTTCTTCTCTCTGAGGAATTGTAATGATACTCACCATCGCGACAGCAAGAATAGTAGTAGGTGACCTTTATTGCTGTTTATGCAAATTACATTTAAAATAATAAATATGATTCTAATATGGTTACATTTACCATCAGTAGCTTTTGGCTGATAGGAAGTTTGTCGCTGTATGTATGTGGTGTATGTTGTTTCCTCCTCCAATCCTTTCCACTTGTGAAACTCTTCAATTGAATCAAATTTGAGGTTCTTAGTTAAGCTCAGTAAGCTATTCACCTAGCTGATGCAACTGGACGAGTTCAACAAGTTATCAGTAGGAAATGTGTATAGCGAATGAATGTGTGCTAGTATGCATGCGCGAGGTAAAGGAGTCGTGTGTGAGGTAAAGGGCCGTACGTAGCAATGTTTATACATGTAAGGGTGGTTATTGTCTATCTCCCCCCAAGTCCGTCTTAAGGGGGACTGATAGTTCTCTGTCCGTAGCGTACGACTGGTTTTGCTCCTCTCTTGCTGCGTCTCAGCGTGGCCGCTAGGTTGGGGTTCTTGGGGGGGTTGATGGCGGGCGTCAAGGCCAGGGTTTTCTGGGCGGTCTGGGTGGGGCGATGAGGCGGGGTTCCGGTGCCGGCGACGGAGGCGTATGATCGTCCGTCTGCCGGGGTAGCCAGCGGGGCGGGCTTGCGTCCGGTTGGCTTTGTTGATGTTGATGGTGGATGTACAGGTGTCCCCGGTGTAGTAGGGGGCAGTTTGGTCTGGGGTATCGGTTGAGGGGGCGGGAGCGGTGGAGGGGCGATCTGGGGTGGAGTAGATGGTGGTGGTATGGGAGGGGGGTATGCAATGGGAGGAGTGCCAGGCAGCGGACGGCTGAGCGGGTGAGTCGGCTGGGCTGGTTGAGTCTCCGTCTGACGACATAGGAATCGTCTGTTCCTTGTGGTGAGGCGGCCCGATCCGTCCATCCTCACGGCATATTGGTGGTACTGGAGCACCTCCACGACCAATCCAGTTTTGTCCCACTTCGTTGGGTGGCGGCCTGTCTGATTTTGGATGAATACTCTGTCACCGCAACGAAGGGGGGAAAGGCCGTGGGTGTGTTCGTCCCAGCGTGCTCTGCCGAGGGTTTGGCGATGGGATCTGGCTTGTTGCCTCTGGTGGAGTTGTGATTCTGATGCATGGGTTTGTCGCAGCCGCGTGGGGAGGCCGGGTAGTGCATCACGGATGGGGCGACCAAATACGCATTCGGCGGGTGACATCCTTGTGTCTGGGTTCGGACTGTTGCGGTAGACCAGGAGGGCCTTGTGGAATTTGGTGGTGAGTGTGCCTCCTGGTCCTGTGTTCCCCGAAATGAGCCTCTTCATGGATTTGACCGCGGTCTCTGCTCGGTTATTGGAGTGTGGGTTATAGGCAGAGGAGGTGCGGTGGTGGATGCCCCAAGAGGTGAGGAGCTCCCTGGTGGTATGAGCGGCAAATTCTGGGCCGCCGTCCGAGGTTAGAGTGGTGGGGATGCCATAGGTGCTGAATGTCTCTCTCAGTATGGTGGCGAGGCCTGCTGCGCCGTTGGTGGCCGGTTTGGTGATTGGCCAGCCAGAGTACCGGTCTACCAGCACAAGGTATGCGGATCCTTCGTGGTGGAAGTAATCCGCACAGATGTGCTGGAAGGGGTACTCTGGCTCTTCTGGGGTGACTGACGGCATGGCAGGTTGAGAGGGGGCGTTGCCGTTGCATGCTGGGCACCTGTTCCTGGTTGCAGCGATGGGCATGCCCGGCCAGTACAGGGAGGAGGTGGCTCTGGCAGTCATCCCGCTCGTGCCCTGGTGGGCTGCATGGAGGGTGGATAGGCAAGTTGGTCTCAGGGATGTGGGGATGATAAGTCGTTCCCCGTAGCATACCACACCGTCTACGATGGAGAGGTGTGGGAGGATTGAGAAGTAGTCCCTGATGGGGGCTGGGAGCATCTGCCTGTTGTCGGGTGTGCCTTGCTCGATATAAAACATCAGGTCCTGAAGGGTAGCGTCGGAGGCGGTGGCTGTCTGGAGGTGCTCCCAGCTGATGGGGATTGAAGAGATTGCCTTGCAGACGGCGGTGGAGAGGCCGGACTCGTCTATATGCGCAGAGGTGGTATTGGTGATGGCGCAGTGTGGAGGCAGGGCTGCCCGGACAGGCTGGGCTGGGGTTCGCAACATCATCGGGGAGGTGGAGCTGGGGAGGCGTCCGGGTTCCGGATGGGTGGCGTGAGAGGGCATCGCTGGTGAGGTTCTTAATGCCAGGAATGTACACCATCCGGAACCGGTACCGGAGGGTCTTCTCCTTGATGTTGCGGAGGCGTGGGTTAGGTATGTCCTCGAGGCAGCGATCCCCGAACAGTTTGAGGAGGGGCTTGTGGTCTACAGCTACCACTAGATCGCTGCACCTGAGGACGAAGTGCCGGGCTTTGTCTAAGGCATCCGCCACTGCCAGAGCCTCGCCCTCCACAGGGGCGTAGCGGGACTCGGCAGGGTGGGTAAACCTGGAACCCACAAGGGTGACGCGCTAACCCTCCCGACAACAGAGGATCTCCCGGGATGGGCACTGGCAGTGCTTCTGGAATAGCCAGTACCCTATCCCGTCTTTGCTCCAGTCTGTTGCCAGGCAGGTTGGGCGGTTTCGGTCGAATATGGCCACCCCGTCGCGAATCTTCTCTACAATCTCCGACTTGGATGCCTGGAACGCGTGGTCCAGGGCTGGTGTCCAGAGGAATGGTGAGGTGGGCTTCAGGAGGGCCCTGAATGGCAACATGGTGGCGGTGAGGGAAAATGCATAGGCGACCTGGTTCACCAAGCCGAACCAGGCACGGATGTCCGTGATGCTTGCTGGGGTGGGGAAGTCGGTGATAGAGTTGAGGAACCTCGGAGCTGGTCGTACTTCGGAGGGGGTGATGTCGAACCCGGCAAACTCCACTCTGTCCTGGGCAAAGCGGAATTTGCGCGGGTTCAGGGTGATGCCGTTCACGGCACAGATGTGGAGCCACTCAGTCGCCTGGTGGAATGCTCCCGTGATGTCGTCCGACCAAAGCAGAGCGTCGTCGATGCATTTGGTCTTCGACATCACGTTGGCGACGAGGGCATCGTACCTGGCCGTGTAGGCATCACCTGAGGCGATGTACCCCTGGGGGGCCGAGCAGTAGCGGTACCTTCCCCAGGGGGTGATGAAGGTGGTGTAATGGCGGTCAGCTTCTTTGAGGGCCACGGAGTGGTAGCCGTTCCAGGCGTCGAAGATGGTCTTTTTGGTGTTGCCTGGAACGGCTCTTGCCTGATGGAATGGGGATGGGCAGTGATGGGTCTCGCGTCTCGCGCGTGGCGTGCTGGTTGAGTGGTTGAAGGTTGATGGTCCTCCTGAGTGACCCGTCCTTCTTGGTGCAGATGACCATACGGTGGCACCAAGTGACGGGCGTACCCAGGGGGACCTTCTCCAGCACGCCGAGGCGGACGTCCCGGTCAAGGCCGGCCTTCACCTCGTCCTGCCAATGAATTGGGATATCAATGGGGTTGTGGCAGGGTTTGGGGATGGCGTTGGGGTCAATGTTGAGGGAGAGGGGGGGTCCTGACATCATGGGAAGGGGTTGATGCTCACAGACATTGAACGCACTTGCTGAGTATAAGTCCAGCAAGTGACGTTCAAGCCTGTGACGGTTGGCCTCAGTGCCAGGGAATGGCAGGGAGGTGGGTCTAACAGGGGGCGGGGCACGGGTGGGGCATGAGCAGGGTCTGGGTTGGTTATGGGAAGGTTTGCTCACCACAGGTGTCGAGGGGCTGTCCATAGTTCTGGTCTGCAGGTTCGCGACTTCAGGGGGTGGGGGCCGATTCGGGGTCGCCCATGCATCCGTGCCGTCTCTCGAAGGTGGCGTCTGCTTGCAGAGGGGAAACTCCGTGTGAATCAGTCCCAGATCGATGCAGCTGGCCAGGCTGAGATATAGTTTGGAGGCCAGGTCGCTGAAGTATACCATCTGCCGCGTTTCACGGCCTGAGTGGGTGGATATTCTGAGGAGAGCGGCACCCTTGATGGGGAGGGGGTTGCCACTGGCGGAGCTCATGAGGAGCGTGGCCGGGACCAGGTCGTGGTCAGTAAGGAGCAGTTCCTTCATGAGGGCTGGGCCTGCCAGACAGCTCTGGCACCCCGTGTCAGCTAGGGCTGTGGTGGCGATATTGTGCCTTTCTACCCTGAGGGTGTGGCCGTGGGCCCTGAAATCCTCTCGGTGGGACGAGACTCTCACCTCCATGTTGGGTTGGGGCGGGGAGCGGCGTTGGGTCCAGGTCATGGTGCTGGAGTCCCACGATTGGTGTGGTAGCGATCCCTCGGTCATGGTTGCCACTGTCTCGGAGATCGCGCTCTCTTGCTCCGCCTGTCTCGACCAGCACATCTGTGCGTAGTGGTGTTGTCTACCACAGGAGGAGCAAGTGGAGCCAAAGGCGGGGCATTCGAGCCTTCGCACCGCTGTCCGTTCCCTCTCACCATGGCCTTGGTGGCCACAGAAGCAACACACTGCCTTCGGGTTGATCTTGGGGCGGGTGGTGTTGCTGGGTTGCCCTCTGTTCTGTTGGGGCAGGTTCCGGGGGGGTGTGTGGGAGATGGGTGAGCGGCGTTGGGTCCAGGTCTGTGTTGTCCTTGGTGTGACTGGGTTTGGCTGTCTCTGTTGGCGTCGGTACGCGCTATTGATAGCATCCCCTTGGTCATGGTCGTCACCCAATGAGTCTGTCGAGGTGGGTGTGGTGATGGTGACCGCGGACCGCTTGCCTGCGGCCCTCACCTCGACAAACCTGATTGTCTCCTCGACAGTCATGTTTTGGTTTGTGTCTTTTAGGAGATCTTCCTGAATATCTGCATCTGCCAGGCCGATGCAGAGTTGATCGGCAACTCTTTGCTCCCCTTGGCTGTTGACGACTTCACAGCCAGAGCACTTTTGTGTGAACCTGCACACCTCAGATTGGCCTCGGAGGCGGGCAGCGAACGAGCGAATGGGTTCCCCCCGGTCCTGCACCATGTGGGAGAGGGCGACCCTGGCCACTTTCGGGTTCTCCTCCCGCACTGCAAGGGCCTTGATGGCAGCGAGGAGGTCTGTCTCCGAAAAATCTTCAATGGGTAAAGGGCCCACCGCATTGCGGGTGACGTCCCTTCTTAGCTTCGGCTCGAGGCACTCGAGCAGCTGGATGGCCACATCAGTGCCCGTTAGTCTTACTGCCATGGAGTATGCCCTCCATCTGGTGGCAAAGTAGTGCCAGGCTTCAGTGGTGCCCCCGGCCGTTATCTCTGGGCGCTTGACCGGGGTGGGCTTAGCCCGGGTCGCCTGGCTGTGGATCAGCATGTGTCCATTCAGCACGGCCACAGTCACCACGGGGATCAACTCTGCTGGTGTCGAGAAGTCGCAGCCGGGGTATGGGCAGTCAACAGCCATTAGGCAGGTGGGCGGTAATTGGAAATATCGAACAACGGTCCCTCTCCTAACTTCTTCGGGCGGGGCTAGGTACTACCAATCACTATCGAAGATTCGCTATACACATAGTTAAGCTCAGTAAGCTATTCACCTAGCTGATGCAACTGGACGAGTTCAACAAGTTATCAGTAGGAAATGTGTATAGCGAATGAATGTGTGCTAGTATGCATGCGCGAGGTAAAAGAGTCGTGTGTGAGGTAAAGGGCCGTACGTAGCAATGTTTATACATGTAAGGGTGGTTATTGTCTAGTTCTTTGTTCCTGCATTTGTAAGTGGAACCCATTGAAACCAGTATTTGTTTTGTCCTTAACCGATTATTGATGATAGACGCAGATCTGTCTATGCATGCCCAACGCTATGCGCTGCTTTATTAAAATAGAATCAAACCTACATCCGGTTAGGATATTTGGAAAGCAAAATTGAAGACCGCCGAAATTTTGAAGCTTCTCCAAAGTCTTTGGGTTTGGATCTTTACTCCAGTTTCTGGAAGCTCTTTTGTATCCAATATATATACTACATGTGTCTCTATTTAGCCATGGGTATACAACAGGTATAGACATTATATATACTACATGTGTCTCTATTTAGCCATGGAGTACAACAAGTATAGATATATTATATATACTACATCTAGCACACTCCTGACCTAGATACATCTAGCACACTCCTGACCTAGATACATCTAGCACACTCCTGACCTAGATACATCTAGCACACTCCTGACCTAGATACACCTAGCACACTCCTGACCTAGATACATCTAGCACACTCCTGACCTAGATACATCTAGCACACTCCTGACCTAGATACATCTAGCACACTCCTGACCTAGATACATCTAGCACACTCCTGACCTAGATACACCTAGCACACTCCTGACCTAGATACACCTAGCACGCTCCTGACCTAGATACATCTAGCACACTCCTGACCTAGATACACCTAGCACACTCCTGACCTAGATACACCTAGCACACTCCTGACCTAGATACATCTAGCACGCTCCTGACCTAGATACACCTAGCACACTCCTGACCTAGATACACCTAGCACACTCCTGACCTAGATACACCTAGCACACTCCTGACCTAGATACACCTAGCACGCTCCTGACCTAGATACATCTAGCACACTCCTGACCTAGATACATCTAGCACACTCCTGACCTAGATACACCTAGCACACTCCTGACCTAGATACATCTAGCACACTCCTGACCTAGATACATCTAGCACACTCCTGACCTAGATACACCTAGCACACTCCTGACCTAGATACACCTAGCACACTCCTGATGTAGATACACCTAGCACACTCCTGACCTAGATACATCTAGCACACTCCTGACCTAGATACACCTAGCACAGCTCAGGTCTTTACTATCAAATTGTCGACTTCCCTACACCATCTACACCATCATAGTTCTCTTGCAAATGTCACGTTTCTGCTGGATGGAGAGCACCTTCTTTTTCTTTTTACCTCGAAACTCCATCATGTTGTTGGTGGCTACAAGTAAACTGGCCGCACATGAGCGACGTTCAAATTATTCCCTTTTTTTCTCGTTCGGATAATTGACAGTTTGGTTGATTGACGTTCGGATAATCGAGGTTCCACTGTAGTTATTTAAAGGATCACTATCATGGGTTCCATACTCATCCATATGCATTTAGTTTGAATAGTAGTTCTAGCTTCTAATAATAACTTCAGAGTGCACATTATTTGGATAGCTTGTAATTATAACTCTACTAAATAATCCTTCAATGCATCTCAGTTCAAGCACATTGCATTGGATTTAACAAAAAAGAATTCAGGTTGTACTAGGCAAGCTGCTGAGTCTATGCTAGTGATCCTTACCATGTTTGATGCTAATAATAACTAGAGCTGACAAAATTATAGTATACCTACGGTTATATTTACCCAGTGAATCGTCGTGTGATGACTGACAATGACCCAACAAGAGTTTCATGGTACGGAATGGAGACAAGTCACACTTGAATGGGCAGAAGAAGCGGCTAGCTTGTTTCTTGGTGTTCATTTCAAACTGATGTTCTTGTTCCAGGTGTGAGGACAGTCGATCTCTCCGTGAAAAGAATTTTCCACATGCTATACAGAAAAACTTCTCTTGCAATGCTTATGTGTGTATGTGTTAGTTTAATAATACAAGTATATATTCATGGATTAACATTTTTAATTTTGTTACCGTTGTCATGGTCACTTCTTGTATTGAGATCTAGATATTGTAGATAATCAATAATTATGGATTATACGTATGTTTTTGGTATTTACCATTGTCTGGGGCGTTTCGTGCCATAAGATCTAGATAATCATATATACGGATGTAGCATATATAAGTAAGAATTATGCACAATCTTGGAATTCTTGTTACCATTGTCTGGGACACTTCCTGCCTCTAGAGGCTCTGCCTTGACCAAGAGATATCCTGGAGAAAAAAAAATTGTTTTTGGCCTTCATGGGTTTACAAGGACAAGGGGGTGGTGCTTGGGGATGTCCCCTACAATTTCTGGGAAAACCAAATGAATGCAAATTAAGCTATAATGCTCAAACTTAGTGATTAACACCCCTTAAAATTAACACCCCTGTCTATGGCCTTGTTCAGTTATAATAAATTTGTTACCAATGTCTGGGGCACTTCCTGCCCTGAAGATCTAAATAATCATAATCATCATTGGACACATATTCTTGTAATTCCTGTTACCATTATCTGGGTCACTTCCTGCTTCAAGATCTAAAGATTCTGCACCAGCTACTAAGGGAAGCCCTGGGTCTTGCTGTTCTGGAAGCCATGCTACACTCCCGCCAGTTGAGAAAAGGTCAACGTGCAAATGTTATGCGCATGCGCAAACGAGGACACGGCGCTTGAAAAGGTTAGAGTTTATTTGTCATCTCGCTACATAACGGGACTCATATTTTTGGGGATACCTACGATAGATTTTTTTTTCTCTCGCAATTAATTATATTATATACGGGAATGAGCCAAGCATTCACATTAGAGCGCTACAGCCAATCACCTGTGAGCTAATCTTTCCGACCCCTGTTGAAAATGAGTCGCTAATTAGTACGCGCAAGTATGTGTGGACGTTTAAAAAGGGGAAATTTCTCATTTAAGAATCTGCCTCTCGAGGGGATGAACTCATCCGCGCCTTCTTATTTTTTAAGTGGACAGGAAAACCGTCCCGCGCCGTAGAAAAGAAATCGTTTTCTAGTCCAGCTTTCCTTCGTCCTCTTCTGAGTGGCGAGAGTAAGGGGTAAAGAGCAAAAGTTGATCTCAGTCTAACTTTAAACCAGGTTTACATCTGCTGCAGGCTAAAAGTCTGTTGACCACAAGACCATATTTTTGCCATCTCAAGTTGGTGTTATTATAGCTAGTGTAAACATACATAGTTCTCATAGAGAGAAGAAAGAGGTTAGCATGAACAACACTACTATTAACTTCTGCAGGAATCCCAGCTCAGATAATGTCACAGAAGGATACTGGAAACTGAACAGTCATGAAGCATTCTATGGCCAAGTTGCTGCACCCTTTATGCTCTTCATCCTAGTATTTGGACTACCATGGAACATCATGATAATTATTACAATCATAAAGGAGAGGTTGTATCATCAGCCTACAATCATGCTGCTATTGAACCTGCTGGTGACGGACATCATGATAACGTTGATTCATTTGCCAATGTTCACAATCACTCTCATCGTTGGTGAATATATCTTTGGGACCACTGACGTTATACGTTGTCTGACTTGCACATTTGCAGTTTTCATTCCAGTGGCCCTAATATTTGATTCTATCTTCGTTATTGCTCTGATCTCCATTGACAGGTTTCTATTCATATATAAGCCTCTCCAGTATGAACAAAAGGCCAACAAACGATGGATTATAGTGAGTATTTCTTCAACAGCTTTGTTGAGTATTGTTATTGGCTTGATTCCTGTATTCCGTCCAGAAACATTAACTTACACTGCAGATGAGTTATGCCTACTTGATTTTAAAATATATTGGTATATTATAGTCCAAGTTACTATTTCTTGCATAGCTCTATCTGTGATTATTTTCTGCAATATCTGGGTAATCTGTATAGTCCTCAAGAATATAAAACAGGTGTACAAATTTAGGAAATCATTATCAAACATGGAGAGCAAGAAATCATATATTCAAAAACTGAGTGAAAGGGTCAGAGAAGAACGTCACAAGAAGCAACTTCATTTGTTCCGTGTTTTTGGTTGCTTGCTTCTCTCAAATACTCTATGCTGGTTTCCTTTGTTAGTAGTATATGTACTAGCTATATCAGAGGTACAATATCCCTTAGGCATTATATCTTTCTCTTATGTTATATTTATGAGTCAAGTAGCCATACACCCTATCTTTGATACCATCTTGATTGCTGATGTGAGGGAGCCACTGAAGAAGATGGTAACATGTGGACTTCTTAAGAAAAAGAAGGATGACCTTGACACAACCAAGGAACGAACTAACTGCTACTCCCTCAGCTGTAGATCAGCAGAGATATATGATGACAACTACTGCAGTTGCTGCTTCATGATTGACGCTGCGGTGTTACCAAAAGACAACTCAAACAACAATCAAGCAAGCACACAAGCACAAATATAATGGAGTAGGACCAGCCAGACACTGTTCTCATGGATGACTCTTCATGGTTATCAATGTTCAAAAGATATTTGATGAACATGGAATGCCCACTCCCATATAATTATAGTTACTGAACAACACTAAGATGCATGCCATTAAGGTATTATACCATAATGTGTACACTACAATATTTTTTATTTTACTTCATGTAAAAATTAATATGTTTTATCAATCATCTACAGATTTCTATGATAGTGCTAGTTCATGAACTAGTATGCTACATTATCCTTTGGCCCTAGCACTAATTATTATGACTATTTATTTAGCCCTGGCATGGTTACTAGCATAGTAGCAAGATTATCATTGGTGATGTATAAAAGTTGTATGTTGCTCTCGGACAATTACATTTTAGTAAACATAATGATGGTGCTGTTTTAGACACTTTATAGTGGTGCTCTTCTCAACCAAGTTTTTAAAAATCTAGATATAAAGGAGACACACACTTTCCTTGAAAAAGTAGAACAAGTGAAAATACAATGCCGAGGACAATTCCGGAAAAATGTCAACCAAGGGGTCAAAATTTCAAAATGGGTTTTAACTATACTCTAATACACTATTTTGAAGCTAAGTAAATGAAGTTTCATATTCTGTAATTTTTAACCCAATATGACAAACGAGTAACAAGATAGGCTCATTTTTATGTAATTGCATAGTAACAGATTATGACAATAGCTTCGTTCTGTTTTAGATGAAACACCCCCTGAAGTTGGGAATTGAGTTTTGCTCCAAATTAAGTGTATTTGAGATAATTTTTAGTAGATTTTTAGTAGATTCAATGGCAATTTTTTTGGTTACACCCACTAATTAATATTTTACTGTTTGTAGTTTCGGGACATAATTGATGCCATTCGTCTGTCACAAATAATTATTATGTAATTATTTCAGTGATATTAAAGTATTAACTAAAACCATTTTCATATTCTCTTTCTATTAGGCATAACTTCCACCCTTAATGGAAAGGCCACACACCCATGACTTACGGAAAAACCTGTGACGGACGTACAAGGTTCTTGTACGTCCATCACGTCTGTCCGTCACAGCTTAATAAATTCCCATCTAGACATTGTTAAAAGATGTAGAATTTGTTCTAGTACAGCCTAATCTTTGCCCTTTTCTTTGTTTGTCTTTCTGCCATTGACAATTCGATCTTCAGAAAAGTTAGAATGGCTACAGCACTAATTCAATCTTCTATTTATAGTTTGCTACCTTACATTTTCTAGAAGATTCTAAACTGACTAGACTGATTATCACCATTATACAGCTGACAAGGTTAGGGCTTGGACAAAGGATAGGTTTAGTGCTTGGACCCCATGACTAGGATTAGTGTTGGACAAAGGCTAGGTTTAGGGGTTGGACATTGACCAGGGTTGGGCTTGGAGAAAGGCTAGGGTTAGGGGTTGGATATATACACAGGATTATGGCTTGAACAAAGTCTAGGGTTAGGGGTTGGACACTGACCAGGGTTAGGGCTTGGATAAAGGCTAGGGTTAGGGGTTGGACATTGACCAGGGTTGGGGCTAGGACAGAGGCTAGGGTTAGGTTGACCAGGGTTAGGGCTTCGACAAAGGCTAGAGTTAGGTGTTGGACATTGACCAGGGTTAGGTCTTTGACAAAGGGTAGGGTTAGGGGTTGGACATTGACTAGGGTTAGGGATTTGACAATGACTTGAGTTAGTGCTTGGACAATGACTTGTTCAGGTTAGGGCTTGGACCATGACTAGGATTAGGCTTGGACCATGACCGGTTATGGCTTGGACAATGACTATGGTTAGAGGTATGTAAAGAAACAAAGCTGCCTGAGCCTGTAGCCAGGAAGGTAGGCTGGTAAAGAAACAAAGCTGCCTGGACCTGTAGCCAGGAAGGTAGGCAGGTAAAGAAACAAAACCAAGCTGCTGCTTGAGTTATAGCTACAAACTGATAGTCATTCCCCAAATACATACACATCTAGTCTGCAAGTAAAACTATTTTAGCAGCTGGCATTGAGGAATTTACAATATCTGTTAAGAAGTACGTAGTTCACTAGGTTCCTTACTGTGTGCTACAGGCATCCCTTTTAGGGAAGAACTGGTGAATATGAATCTACATCCCTGCTGTAAACTCTAGTAGGGAAGCTGGGGAGTGGGGAAGTTAGATGCAGCAATGTTTGGATAGACTTTACTAGAACAGCTGGGGAGTGCAAGACCTTTGGAAGTGTGTTCCTGTTTCATCCTTCATTGAGGAAGTGACCTGTGATGCCACTTCCAAGAAGTACATGACATGAGAATGGTCAACCTGTCACCACGCTCAGGCAAGATCTTCACCACTCACACTTGGATCAACAATGCTACCAATTTCAGTATGGTAGTAATTTCAGATGACCTCGACCACACAAAATACAGCATTTTCATTTTCATGTTGCAGTATATTTTCCAAAGTCTCTGAGCGAAATTCCCAAGCATAGAAACCGTCAATGTTTTCAGTGATGGGCCAACTTCTCATTTAAGCAGAGGTTCCTCTTTTCAAATCTCCTCTACTGGGAGCAAGACCATGACATTTCTATCAGATGGAATTTTTTTGCCACATCTCATGGAAAAGGTGTCGTAGACGGGATTAGAGGGACAGTGAAGAGGGCAGTTTGGAGACACATTCGGTCAGAGAGAAGTCATATTACCACTCCGCAAGAGTATTCAGCACTTGCCAAACAGCTTTGCCCAAATATTCAAGTTGAATTTGTTGCCAAGAGTGTGATTTATCAACAATCTGCATTTCTGGATGCCAAATGGGAAGGAGTGATGTCAGTCCACCAAACACACAAAGTTCATTGTATTCGAGCTTCTGGTGCAGATGAGGTCAAAGTAGCTGATACTTCCAACGAAATAGAGAAATGTTTCCAAGTTTGTCGAATCTACAAGACCAATGACGTCACTCCTCCAACCAATTCAACAATTGAGCAGGATTGTCCAATCGAAGACGATACCCAGCCTCAGCTACCAGCACTGAACTTGACAATTGGATTGAGGGTTGTTATGGAGTATATATGATGGTGAAGAGTTTCCAGGGGAGGTGACCTGTATATATAGATGATTCTGATGTTGAAGTAAATGTCATGCATAGAGTGCAAATGCTTGGAAGTGGCCGAGACCTGAAGACAAAATCTTCTACTCAAAAAAAAAAAATTGTACGTATCATTAAACCACCAAGTGTTGCAGGCAATCGAGGACAGTTTGCATTTGAAGACATTTAGCATCTGTTTATGTTAAGCTTACTAGTACTTGCTTTGTCTAATAGTGCCTAGCAATGCTCAGAATTCATTAATACTATCCTTAATCACACATGTATGTCCGTCACGGGTTTTGTGTACATCCGTCACAAAGTTTAATGAGGATTATACAATATTCAAACAGTTAGGCTTTGGGTATTAAACATTACTTCAATGCCTTAGTATGAACATTTATAAAAACAAATACAATATCCCTAGCAACTTCACAGAGTTTGGGCTTTAAACATTCCTACCCTATGATTTCCCATTTTTGGTGTCCGTTCGTCACAGCCCTTTAACGCGGCCTAACCCCTCCCCTGTATTATAAAAGTGAAAATAATTACTGCATCTGGGTGGCAACCATTAGAAAACAGTTACTGTCTGAGCAATAACCTGACAATATTAATGACCGATATGCAATAGCGATCAAGAAAGTCAGTGTTATAATTGGACATCAGCCAAGAGTATTTATATATATACTCGTTTTTAAGGAACATAAGTATAATTATAATTGGTATTCTGGGGATTTATCACAGGGAGAACTCCAAATTTCAGCCTCTCTACTTTTTGGGGCTTTTTGGGGCAGAATGTAATGAGCTAAATATACAAAGAAAATTGAAATATATAACTGCATGTGATTAATATTCCATGCTCTGCATAAGACATCATTTATATTATGTATTGCTATAAATTTTTATCTGTATGGTGTCATCTTGAATCTGTTCTACCTCCTTAAGATCAGTTGCCTCATGCTTATGATCAGTTTTCCGATGAATCAGTTTCCCCAACTTCAATAACATCATCCAATTCATGGTCCTCGATCCCATACAATGCTCTAGAAATTCCAAAAAACGAGTCTAATTGAAGCTACTACTGACTGTGCACCTTACCTAACCCTACCTAACTCCAATATTTTTATGTTAATTTAAAGCTCTAAGATAGAGCTATCTTTTTAGTATAAAATTACTGGTATAGGAGGTACAGTTCAGAAGTTATGAGCCATTACCAGGCCCATGCCTTGGGACCATCAGAAAAGTGGCTGTTATAAGTAGCTTGTCGACCTCAATTCTCATGCATGCCTGCTCTATTGTTGATGGAGTTGTCTTTTGGTAACACTGCAGCAACAATGAACTTGAACATAAATCTACAACTGCAGTGGTTATCCTCATATGCACCTACTGATCTACAGCAAAGAGAATAGGAGCGAGTTTGTTCCTTTGTTGTATCAAGGTTAGCCTTATTTTTCTTAAGAAGACCACATATAACCATCTTCTTCATTGGGTTCCTCACATCAGCAATCTCTAAGAAAGGGTGCCAGCTACTTGACTCAGAAATATAATATAACAAAGAGACAAAATGACTAAGGGATATTGTACCTTTGATATCATTAGTACATTTAATAGCATCAAAGGAAACCAGCTTATAGCATTTGAGAGCAGCAAGCTACCAAAAACAAGGAACAGATTAAGTTGCTTTTCGTGTCATTCATCTCTAACCCTTTCACTCAGTTCTTGAATGTATGACTTCCTCTTGTCCACGTTAGATAATAACTTCCTAACTTTGTAGACTTGTTTGATATTCATCAGGACTATATAGATTACCCAAAATATTACACCGAAATTGCATCTAGGATTATTAAAAACAAATGTATTTTAAAATTAGGTGAGTATAAGATATCTCCAGTGTAAGATGGTGTTTCTAGATGAATACAGGAATCAAGCCAATAGCTACGCCCAACAAAGTTGTTGAAGAAACCATCACTAATATCCATCGTTTGTTGGCCTTTTGTTCATACTGGATAGGCTTGTATATGAATGGAAACCCGTCAATGGAGATCAGAGCAACAACCAAGAGAGAATCCAATATGTGACAGGCTCTGGGAAAAGGGCCCACTTCGCGCAGATATTGAAATTGAGATACAACCTAAAACAATGCCTAGGCCAAAATTTTATAAAATCCATTTTATTAGCTTATAAGTATCTATTATCTTTTAGCTAACTTTCTGTGAAGTTTGATGACCTAAAAGCGTCTGCTTCTTGCCGAGCGTAGCCTTAGAAAACTCGGACTCAATTCTTCTCTTTTTTTTTTCTTCTTTTTTTTTTTGAATTTTTTTTCTTTTTTTTCTCTTTCGACGATGGTAAGGGTGACAATTAATAAATACCTATCATACAGAAATAACTAAATAACTAAATTAATCTAAATTAATCAGTCAAGTTTTTAAATGACGCCATCGACGTCAACGCGTAACCGAGATTGAAGTTTAACTGCCGGCGGAAGAATACTACGTGCACACGGAAGTATGGGAGTTACCCGCGCGCCTTTATAACTCGTTACCACAGTAACAACAGCTGCAGAATGACTTTTCAAACTAGTGCTGCTAGAGCTGTGAATGGTTTGCTTCACTTTTGTGAGAAAGACCAACAACCCTTGCTGGATATCTTACAAGACTACTTCAACACTCCTTTTGAAGGAGAAATGGACAGTGATGATGTGACTGGAGCAGCAAATCATGGTAAGTTTAGTGAAGACATAGGTGTCCATAGCCCCCCCAAAAATATCATCTACTGAATAGCTGAATAGCAAAAATATACACTGTATTGACAAAAATTTGTATTTAGGAGTAATGTGGAGTAATGTGTTGGAATTATAGTACATCTGTGTGCATACTATTTACAGAGACAGAACTTTTGTGCAATAGCAGAGTGGTAGAGGTTGGCGAGATGGGTGTGGAGGAGGAGATCAGTGAGGATGAAGAAATTAAGAAATTGAGGAGGAAGATTTGGACCGTGATGAGCAAGTGAGTGAAGCCCTGGAGAATCTTCACATGATTGATGGCATCGAACCAACTCTTTCCGACATCGAGGAAAATAAGCAAGTTGGAGATTTCTTGGATGCTGGATGTGGTTGTCGTCTTCGTGATGGGGGAAGTTTCTCTCTCCCATTTTCCTTGACAGCATGTCTTTGATTTCTCTCACACTGCAATTCCCAGACACACAATGAGTTGGACATCTTGCTTGGGCAGCTCATGGCTACCTCAAATTCGATGGAGATGGTTCGGCATTCACTGTTGAGTCGACAGAAAAAGTACACAAAATATTACCATCAGGGGCAACCAGTGTGTCCTTCCATGTTTCGTTACCTTCACACTGTTGGCGAGAAACGAATGAAGAACTTGGTGACACACTTCAAGGACAATTGGCTTGCACCACGTGTCCATGGAAACACCAGGCGTCTTCCTCACAATGCCCTTGCATTTGCTTAGGTAGAGTTTATTGTCAGATTCTTACTAAACTCTGCTGATCAGAATGGCCTGCTCCTTCCTGGTCGCATACCAGGTTATAGCAGATCTGACATCAAGCTGCTACCTTCTAGCGTGTCCAAGAGAGGGATCCGGAGGGTGTATTGTGAAGCTGCTAACTCCACACCCTGTGCATGTCCTGCTGCATACTCCACCTTCAATAAGCTCTGGCAGTCACTGCTTCCATCCATTATTATTATGAAACCTATGTCTGACTTGTGCTGGCAATGCCAACAGAACAGTACAGCTATCCTCCGAGCTGCTAACTGTCCTGATGTGGAGAAATGTGCTACTATAAAAGCAGCAGAAGAGCACCTTCAAATTGTGCAGCTGGAAAGGTCGTTCTACAAAACCACCTGTGACGAGTGCTGGCGAGAAGTCCGGGAGTACTTCACCTGAAGATGAGAAGGATAGTACCTGTCCTTTGCCAGCTGTCCCCAAGCCTTCCAGCACTCCCTCCTCACCAACTGGTAATCAGAATAAAGAGGATTATCTTCCCTCTGCCAAGAAACGCACTTGTATGATCTGCAGAAAGGAGGGACATAACAGTAGATCAGCAACAATAAGTCTTTAACCAATGTTGTTGTAACACTGTATAATAATAATTATTCTTGTCCTACTTTTTATCTAATAATAGTTTGTTCTAACAACAACAAAAGAGAGAAAACTGGGTTAGGACAAGTAGCCGGCTTACTGCTGACCTGAAACTAAGTTTAATAAACACTAACTGTAGGCTAGAAACAAGTTAACTGGGCTAGAATCTAAACACTAACTATGGGCTAAATAAATAAAGGTTAACTGTGGGCTAGAAAACAAGTTAAACAAAGGCTACCTGTGAACAAAGGCTAACTGTGGGCTAGAAAACAAGTTAAATAAAGGCTAACTGTGGGCTAGAAAACAAGTTAAATAAAGGCTAACTGTGGGCTAGAAAACAAGTTAAACAAAGGCTAACTGTGGGTTAGAAAAGAAGTTCAATAAAGGCTAACTGTGGGCTAGAAAACAAGTTAAATAAAGGCTAACTGTGGGCTAGAAAACAAGTTAAATAAAGGCTAACTGTGGGCTAGAAAACAAGTTAAATAAAGGCTAACTATGGGCTAGAAAACGAGTTAAACAAAGGCTACCTGTGAACAAAGGCTAACTGTAGGATAGAAAGCAAGTTAAACAAAGGCTAACTGTGGGCTTCTTAGAAAACAAGTTAAACAAAGGCCAACTGTGAGCTAGAGAACAAGTTAAACAAAAAAGTTACAGTTGGTGGGCTAGTACTATCTCTCACCTGCTTTTCCTCCCAAGAATAGCTGCTTGATTCATGGAGGCACGAAGTTTTTGGGGGCTCTAGTGGTGTTCTAAGTCCTTGGCTGCGCCTTGGAAGCGAAGAAAAGCTCCTCCAAGAAGTGTGTGACTTCTCCACGAACTATGAAGGGCGTATCTTGTAGAATCACGTGCTACCTCAAAACGCGTAACGCGGAAGATTACGGAAATAGAAAATTTCCCCGTAAGTAAACATTGAAAGACCGTTTTCATGGAATTATGGCCTTGTACTTAGCTGTGTTAGATCGGTCGTAGCTCAGCAAACCAACTAGCTATGGTGACGCTTCTTAGACCATTTTGAAGGTAATAAGGTGTGCTATATCTTAGTGCCAATAACTCAAATTTTATATCTTGCGCGAAGTGGGCCCTTTTCGCAGAGCCTGTCACATATTATGGCCACTGGAATGGAAAGAGCAAATCTGCAGGTCAGACATCGCATCTCGTCAGTGCTCCAAAAGATATATTCACCTGCAATCACAGTAATTATCAAGATTGGCAAATGAAGCAGAGTTATCATGATGTCCGTCAGCACAAAGTTGAGCAGCAGTATGATGGTAGGCCGATTGTACAACTTTTCCTTTATGGTGATAATCACAACCATGATATTCCATGGTAGTCCCAATACTATGATGAAGATCTGAAAGGTTGCAGTAATTTGGGCATTGAATACTTCGTGACTGTTCAGTTTCCAGTATATATATATCTTTCTGTGACAATATCTGAGCTGGCAAAAGTCAATAGTAGTGCTAACCACTCTATAAGTACTATGGGAGTCCACACTAGACCATTTTCAACTGAGCAAAAATTGTATATCTGTGTTAAACAGATATTTAGCTAATAGCTGATCCCATGTATCTTTGGTATAATGAACTTACAGGTTTAAAATGAATAGAAAATAGAACTGACGTTCATCTTTTGATCCTCACAAAAGAACAGCAGCGAAGCTGGAACAGAAAACAAGTTATTTTCTACAACTCAGAGACAGTTCCTAGCACACTTGAAATGGCTGCGTGTGATTCAAGCATACAAATGGCCTCGCCAGGACTGCCACACTCTATCAATCATGCACACATTCGCATGCGCATTTGAAACCAGGCTAGCTAAGTGACTCACGCAACACTCCAGTAGTTGAGCTCCGTGCACATGTGACTGGCTGTCATGCTGAATGCAATGCATCGTATCGCTATAGCACCTTGTGACAACTTATTAATGCATGTTTTTTACAGATGCTAAACTCAGTGGAGTAGGAAGATGCAGGTGTTGAATGTACATGGCAAAGCTATATTATATATTTGCAGTACTACTAGTGGCACCTAGATTGAACCAAGATGTTACCTTTGGAAGTTTGCTCACTTTATCCTTCTCCTCTACAGCTCTTTTATTTTCTGTGCTCCACTCATAAAAGTATGCTTCATTGTTGCTCAAACGGTTATCCACCAGGAAAAAATATTTTAAAAAATTGTTGTAGTATAATTACAAATAGTTATAGTATTATTTATTGACAGCATACATAGATTAACAACTAAATAATTAGTGGTGGATATAGCAATTTAGTTGTTTCACTGGCATTTCCAATTGAGATCAACAACACAAGCAACATCTCGTCCACTAGGCTGTATGCGTTTATCTCCAGCATAACAGTGAGGTGAACTTTACGCAATATTGTCAACTATCTGTCCTCGAATATTTTTCATCTTGGCTGGGGCATTATATTCCACTAACCAACCAACATGCACAGAGCTGGAGATATTAGAGGTGAGGAGTGATGCTTTTTGTTGTAATTGACAGAGGAATAATTATATCAAAAGTAGATAAAAATACCATTTCTGTTTTACATTCAGCAGGCTACCTTTCACACGGAAATGACCTCCTAGGGCAACATACACATGCAAAAGATGGTAAAAAAACAATTTCTCCAGCCTAAATAGAGTGTGCTGTTTTACCGAATTCATAAACTAACTCTGAGTTGGGGAAATAACTTCATCATCCAGTAAAAGTATGAAACACTGAATGTAACTGTAACAGTGGAATATTTTTTCTTTTGTAGTGTAAAACTAATACTTGGAACACTATAACTGAAGCAGTTTCTTAGACTACTCATATCACTACACAGGACATTTTCTAAACATGCTTCCTGTGACCGGTAAAAGAAATTGAGAAGCCATCTCAGTCACCACTGAATACGAGGATTATGTGCCTCTAAGTATGATGTGACCATGTTCTAGAGTATGGGGATGACTATCTAAGCATTGTGCATCTGTGTGTAGCGCCTTGATGTTGCTAGACTATTATACATGGCTGCTGGTTAGAAATGCTGATTGTTTTCATTTCGATTTTATGCAACCATTCTAAAAATGTGGGACAAACACCTACAAAAATTGGCCATAGAGTATGCAGCCAATGGTGGACATGTGAATTTTATGCATGTTCAAAGAGTGTGCCATGTCTAGCTAAGAAGCTGCAGCAAATAGATATACAGACATCATTAATCTTGGTGAACTAAGAATAAATAAGCTATGGTTAGTTGTGATGTAAATGGTTGTACAGACCATGATGGTCCTCTGCATCTAGTGGGGAGCAAATCACTACTAGGTATTCATGATAAGGGCAGCAAAAGTGGCAATGAGGTCATTGAGTGCTTGTTCTGTGATAGGATTTGACCGAATTCAGTCTGGCCATGCATAATGAATGTTACTGAGGTTGGATATGCAAACATAAAAGCATACAATTATGCCCCAACATCAGAGGATAGAATTAATACTGGATTATGGCTTGGGCCATGATTGATGATTTATACACCTGTGCAAAGAGCTGGGTACTCTTAGATATGCCTGGGCCACAATTGGCTGCTGTTGGTGAATGTGAAGTTATTGTTCACCTGTGGATCGTAGGTGTAAGTACAAAGGAATATTCTCATTTCAAGATACAAGTAGAACAATATGGCTGATCTGTTCATCTGGGTGAGGTATACTTTGGTCTTGGGTAGCATAAAACATTAGTAAGGGCATGCTCTAGAGCCTCAGATCACGCAATATATCTTTCAAGAAACATACCGTGGATTGCCTGATCGAGTCTGGCCTTTCTGTCGAATTTTTGTCACACATGACCCTTAGATTGTACCAACCATCATATTTTTCCTTAAAAATATCCTTGAACAAACAGTGAAAATAAACTGATGCAAGGGACTTCTGTTATGAGGTGCCATGCGTCAACAGTTTACTTCTATGTCTTTTTAGGTTCTTGTGACTTGTACAAAGAAAACTGCCACAGAAGGAAGAGTTTTGGTGTGCTTATATAATAATATGCATGCATAATATATAATTATTATAAGAACAAATTTAGTGAATCATATATCCCACTTATGGAAAATAAAACTTAAAAAAAAAATTCATTAAACTATATTCATAATTGACTTTACATCTCTATTCCTATGCTTTAGCCACTACAAAATGTTTAGAATGTTGGAATGATTGTAATGTAGTTGTTTAATAACTAAGTAAAGAGTGTGGCATGGTTATTATCAATATTCATAAGTACCTGTAATTGATATGGAAACTACATAGTGTAAAAGAACAAAAATGTTTTTATAAAAAAAGAAATAATAATTATATGGGATTGAGGTCTAAAAAGAGAGGAAACAAGACTGTCCCCATGTAGACCACAACTACTATATATACACCAAACCTATAATGTATTAATGTATAAAACTGTGTGTAAAGAATAACTGTAATGTTAAAGAATACATCTAGAGTGACAGCATTATCATTGATCATGTGCAGTTCAATTTGGACTTATATAATGCAAAATGGTGAATAGTGTGAATACATACATAAGGTGTTCATCAAAAAGGGCGGCTTACACCATCAGCTGTTCCTCCTTCATTATCAAGTATGCTTGTTGTAGTTTTGCTTGATTTGTCCTTTTCACACACACACAAACATACATGTACATACAAATGGATGTATACTGTAAAATTAATAGTACATGCCATTCATGCACATGAGTTCACTAAGCTGCCTTCAAAGAACTAGGATTAGGCTGAGTACATGTAGAAAAAACTCAGTTACTAAGTGGATTTTGTAGAAATCGTATGCAAAACTGATCTCAAGGATATTGAAGATGTTTGATTTACAGGAATCAGTGGAACCGAATCATCACTTGGAAGTTTTATGGAACCTAGAGATCAAATACAAGATTGGCAGGGGTTAACAAGAAGTTCCTGAAGTCGATTTCCTCCTTGGCCTATCAATTATTAGCTCCTATCGGATAAGCAATCAATGAAATAATGGTACCATAAACATGCAGTACAACATATGGAGTCACATCAGACCCTGCTTGTTACCAAAAAAACAGGGACAGCATAAACTGAGCCAAATTTAAGATGCACTATTATCCCAAGCTTTCTATCAAGCTTTGGCTGATGTTTCTGCATATAAATTTGCTACACCCATGTGCTTTCCAAAAGTTCATTTAGTTTTGCCACCAAAACACTCTCATGTAGTAAAAGCTACCGTGTAACAGTAATAATTCCCAGCAAGATGAGAAAACTAGTAAAGCTATAATTTCTTGTGTATTCTAGTATTACGGGAGGATGGCAAACAAAGCATTCATCAGATCTCAAAACTTACAGGAGCATAAGAAGTTCGAAATAACAATGCATGCAAGGTGATTATTGATGTCTTCCTACTGATCTCTCTAACAAGAATTACAAGCAGAATGCAGTGGAACGACTTAATAAATATTAAATGTAAATGATACGGAAGATATCATGAAGAGATTTGTTTATACAGGAAGTATAAACAACCTCAACGAATATCATTGTACAAGAAGTATAGTATTCCAAGTCATTTCTCATCTCCTCTTTTGATGTCTGTAATATGGGGATCTGTTCATTCCATTCATGTCATTTCAGGGTTCAGGAAATCTGCCTTTATCCTACTGCTGGCAGTGTTCTAACTCCTGATATCTCTGTTAAGTAATCCTGAGAGCTATTGGTTAGTTAATGTTTTAATTAAATTGTACAACAACCATACAGATAATTGCACAATAACGAACACTGAATCTGCCCGATGCTCTCTTGGGTTAGCTAGCACTGATCTCTTTTATTAGCAGAAGAGCTACTTTCTGTTCTCTTTTGGCTGT
Source organism: Cladorhizidae sp. MBARI D1340-BT2 (assembly GCA_028752905.1). NCBI lineage: Eukaryota > Metazoa > Porifera > Demospongiae > Poecilosclerida > Cladorhizidae > Cladorhizidae sp. MBARI D1340-BT2. Next base: position 4,521,193 of record JAQNBH010000012.1, on the reverse strand, counting down.
ACATTTGCATCTCTGTTCTTCTATAAGTTTAATGATCGAGATTACATTAGGGGAGTCAAGCAACTGTCTTTCTGGGAGAGTATGGTATCTGTCTCAGGGACAGAGGTTCTGTTACTTTCATCTTTCTGTGTAGGTCATTCTCATGACATTGATATTTTGGCTCAGATACCATTACATGTGTCGGTTGTGACATGAATTCAATCAGTTGAGTTTGTGTCTTCCCTCTCCTTTCGTGCAGCAAAGAGAGAATTCCTGTAGTTTGATCGGACTTTGGGGTTTGAATAATCGAATCAAAATGACTAGAAGTAACGCTCTGGGATGCACTAGTATTCTGAGGCTAGCATAGTTGCTGACTGAACAACTCTGTCTCCAATGGTGAGCTAATTGAATTGCTGGGAAGGAATAGAAACATTGGATACTAGACCTCACTTTAGAAGCACTGGTCTGAGCTATCTGAGTTGCATCTGACCACTGGTATAGTTCCAATTTCTGATATCTCTGTTAAATAATCTTGACTGGTGTTGGTTAGTTCTAGTCTTAATCAATTGTTCACCCATACATATAATCACACGATAACTGAACATTGAATAATGACCCCCCCCTGAGCCTCTCTCAGGTTGGCTCCGTGTTCTAGCACTGATCACTCTTCATAACGGGGGTAACTCCTTTGGTCGCTGGGGTTGGGATTGGGGATTGGGGGGGGGGGGGGGTGGGATTGCCGTTCATTTGGCCAAACAACTCCCTTTTTTCCAATCAATTTCCACTAACTACTAAAAGGTACTATCAGTAGTGATGTCAAAGTGAAGTGATGTCAAAAATCAAAAGGAGCATAGTATAATGGTTTTAACACATTCATGGTTAATATGGTCAAAATTGACAGCTATATTTCCTAAGTGTAAAGTGCAAATTGTTCTAGAATATTCTAGGCCACTTCAATTTCAATACATGACTTGGTCAAGAATATTCTAGGCCACATTTATTCAAAAATTCTAGAAGCTAATTATTGCTGAGTGGATCATAGATAACAGAGGAGCACCTTGTTTACTTATTGTCAAACTACACACAAGAGACAAAGTGGGTCTAAGGAGAAGGCTGATGATGACAGATTGAGATAAAAAATCAGATGACTCTGACCACCAAGCTGATGAACCGGTTGAAGTATGGCCTAGACGAATTTGAACATGATTCTAGAACATACATGCCATGATCTATCACATGATATCAACATTGAGCCACCAAAATTTATATAATTCAACTTAATGCCTTACAATTATTGTCTTTAATATAAATTTAAATATTATTTTCAATGTAGAACAAAGCTTGAATTTTTTTAAGCATAAATATGACCCTTTACATAGGTACTTCTCCACTGAGTTGAATCTGTAAAGAACATGCCTGTGTCACAGGGTGACCTTCCATGCAAGGCGACTTCAAAGACTCGAACAAGTTAGAACCTGTGTTGACTAGTGTAGACTGCATAATATGCAAAACACTGTGTGATATTCCATTGGACAACTAGAGATGCACTTATGTTGTAGCTTTTACCATATTATATGGTTATACTGATTAAGGAGGCAGCCAGCCTATTTAAAAGCAGCTGTTTTACTCTGCAGCAGTTGCCTGTATTTTGGCATGTGTGTGATTTGGGATAATTCTAATTATATCTTTCAGTAATGATATAAGCTTGAAGTATTTGGTAGAGTGAATCTACCTGGCGGCAGCATACTGTGTAGCTACTGTCAGTGAGATAGTGTCTTGGGGTGCATCTTGAGTTAGCTAGAGATTAGCCAGCACTATTAACTGATAATTGCTTCGCTTGCAACAGATCCTACGGAAGTAAAATAACAAAAAACCTAAGCGCACAAGTCACTGATGCTTCAGTGAAGTGATTGCGTGTGGTGATTCAGTGTAGTGATTGTGTGACTGAGAAAGAATCGTATGATGTCTAAGTCGAAATCTAGAGGTGCACAGGAGGATCCAAAGTCAAACGAAGGAAACGCTCCAAGCTCGGTTAACCTTATGGCTGCCAACGATGTAATGACAATGCTCTAATTCATGGAGGAAGGCAGGAAAGAAGATCAGAGAAAAGTGGAAGAACTGAGATTGGAAGCCAAGAAGCAGAGGAAGGAAGCTAAGGATATGAGAGAAAAGAGATGGGAGGAGTTGTTCTCGTGGATGAGGGGAGACAGTCCCCATTTGGATGATTCAAGGGAGTCAACTGTGAGTGCAGGTACAGTAAGAAGAGGGAAGGTAGACAAGTTTCAAAGGATGGTACGTAGAGATGTACTTTGCTGCATTCCAAGCATATATAGATACCTACAGAGTAAACAAGGCCAAGTGGACTAAGTACCTGGCCCCATTGCTGGACCCTGAGACTAATCGAATATATATCAACTTAGGCATCAGATCCAGGAATGACTACGACATCCTGAAGAAGGCTCTCTATGCCACCTGTACGACAAAACTTGACAGAATGAAAAGACAGGCAGGAGATACGTGGGACACGGTGGGCCATCGCAGTAAGAGCCTGGCAAGACGATGGTTGGATGATTGCAGCATCTTTGAGGATGCAGCAGATTTGATTGCCTCAGATTTACTGTTGAAAATTATGCCACACCAGCTGGCAAACCATGTCCAAGATCGGGAGCTGAATACCATGTAGGAAATGCCAACGTGGCAGATGATTTCATGGTAACGAGAGATTGGAGTTACGACACCACTCGGGATGTGGAAAAGATATCAAGTAGAAATCACCAGCGAGAAGACTGAATCCAACCACAAACCAAAAAGCAGGTACACCAGAGAAGTAGAGATGAGAGGAACAGCAACTGCAGCCCAGCAAAGGGCGATTCCACAAATGAACGAGGAAGCAAGGTTACCAAGAAGGTACCCAGGGCAGACTTTGGCTAACCCACCTAGGTTCAATCGACAGCGAGGACCAAGATGTTACAGGTGCCAGAAATTTGGGCACTTCGCTGTGGAATCCCATTGGAACAGATCCCCAAGCAAGACAAATTCGGAAGGAACCAATTCCATTCAACAGGTGGATCAGATCAAGATAGAAGACATCAACTTAGCAAAGCCACTAACTCACAAACAGGAGATAGATCTGGTGAAGACGGAAATTGATCGGAATGTAACAGTGGAGGGAATGATTGCCGGGCAGACCAGTACAGACATTTTGCTCGACACAGGGGCTGGTCAAATGGTGGTGAACAGTAAGATAATCAAACATGAACACCTGCATGGGAAGCGAAAATTGGCAAGGGCATTTAATGGAGAGTGCAGATCCTATCCTTTGGCAGAAATTGAAGTGCAGATAGATGGAGTCAAAAGGGATTTGTAGGTGTTGGTCTCAGAAGTATTGGAGCATGATATTGCGGGGATGTGATGTGCCGGAGTTGTTGGAGCTGGGCAAGAGACACCTGGCTAGAGCTAAGGGTAGGAGTACAGTGCTAGAAATATGTTGATGACAAGGTTGGCAGGGATGCAGGAGGATGTCCAATGTTTGCCAGACAGTTTTAGGGAACTAGTTGCAGAAAGCTCAACAGAAAATGAGACAGAAACGCTGAAGAAGGAGATGATATACCCTCACCCTAACCATGGGAAGACACCCCAGAGGATACAGGAGAAGGAGCTGTTGAGACTGATTCATCAGGCAGTCAATCCATTCGGAACAAACGTAGGAAGACCAGAGCAGCTTATGCCCCCAGCACACCAGGCCATCCACTGGATGTTGACTCGGACGAGTTGAAACGAGAGCAGAAGAAAATTAAGACCCTGTGAAAATATGAGAGAAAGCCGAAAGAGGAGATGGGGCACATAGAGTGGAAGATGACCTACTATGGAGAAGAACAGTGGACAGATTGGGAGACGAGGCAAAGCAATTGTGCCTCCCAAAACAATTCCGAACCTTGGTGCTACCACTAGCACACAGGCTAGGACTTGGGGCGAGACAGAACTAACCCATGCATTATGGATGAATTTATCTGGCCAGGGGTCCATGCTGATGTACAAATGCTTGTGGATCAACTTATGGTGCTGTTCACTCGTACAGGAGTACCTCTAGAGATACTAACCGACTGTAGAGCAAATTTTACAATCGCTTGATGAAGGAGCTTTGTCGGCTCCTAGGAGTGAAGAGTTTAACCACCACTCCTTATCATACTGCTTGTGACGGGATGGTCGAGAGGTTTAACTCGATGTTGAAATGCATGATTCGGAAAACACTCAAGTCATGGCATGGTCAATGGGACATGGCCCTACCATTCCTACTAGGAGAATATCGGAGAGTGCCTAATGAGACAACTGGCTTTACCCCATCTGAGTTATTATTTGGTCGCCAACTTACGGGACCACTCCAAATACTCAGGAGCAGATGGACAGGAGATTAAAGTAACCCAACAGACGTAGTGACCTACCTGATGGCAATCCAGGAGAGACTGGACGTAAGAGATATCAAGAGAGAAGGAGAAGAACAAGAAAGAAGAGTATAAAACACAGTATGATCGGAAGGTGAAGTTCAGAGTTGGAGACATGGTATTGCTGAGAACGCCAGCATTGGGTCCCAAGATGAACCCTGGCTAGGAAGGACTGTGCATCATAACCGATAAGCTGGATGAGACGACATACCAACTGGCTATGCCAAACCATCCCCACAGGAAGCTCAAATGACATGTTAACCTACTAAGAGAGTTTGTCTCTCCTATAGCAGCATGCCTGTTTGTTCAATTAGTAGAGGATGACGACTTTGGCCTCGGAGAAGGAAAGGGGAAAGGCATGCATGCCATTAGTGATCATTGCTGAGGAGGAGAAAGTGAAGTGAAACAGCTGTTGGAGAATTACAAAGAGCTGGTGGGTGAACCACCAGGCCTGACCATGAAGACAGATATCCGAATTGAGACTGGTTCTGCATACCCCATTAGCCGACCACCATACAGGCTAGATATACGAAAGGCAGCTCTCATGAGGGAAGCAGTGAGAGAACTGTAGGATTGGGTATCATTCGCATTACAAAATCCATGGGCATCTCCTGCGTTGCTCATAAAGAAGAAGGATCAGCAATAGAATAAGACTACAGGATGCTAAATGACATCACTGTATCTGATCCATTCCCGCTACCCAGGATCAATAAACTCCTGGACAAACTAGGCAAGGTGATTTTATCACCACACTTGATCTCGCAAATGGGAACCACCAGGTACCAGTGCACGTCAATTCAATTGCGAAAACTGCCATCATAACTTCGATAGGAAAATGGGAATACACCCGCATGCTGTTTGGGCTGAAGAATGCGCCCTCGACATTTCAGCATCTCATGAATGCTATCATGGCGGACATGAATGAGTATGCAGCTTGTTACATCGATGATATTGTGGTATATAGTCACACCTTTGAAGATCATCTCAGACACCTCGGTACCGTGTTTGAACGTTTGAAGGAGACCGGTTTGAAGCTCAGGGATACCTAGTGTGTTATAGCCGAAGATCATTGCCAATATTTGGGTCATCAAGTTGGAGTCCGCCAATTGCTGACAAAGGTGGATGCTCTGGCACAATATCAAGAAACCAACCAAGAAGAAGGATATACGTGCCTTCCTGGGGCTAGCCCACTATTACAGGTGATTTGTACCTGGCTACGGAACAATAGCCATTCCGTTAATGGAAGCTACAAGAAAGACCGCACCAGACAAGTTTGTTTGGACTGACAAAATGCAAGCAGTCTTCAGCCAGCTCAAGGAATAATTGACAAATGATCCTGTACTGATTAGCCCAAATGAAGAACGAGAATTCATCTTACAGAAGGATGCATCTGGCATTGGTATCGTACCTGCGCAATAGCCTATTTTCCCCGAAGACTTACCGGCAGAGACAAGATAATTATGCTGTCACTCAACAAGAGTGTTTGGCTGTCGTAGAGGCTATTCACCATTTCAGAGTGTACTTTAGTGGTACACCTTTCACTGTCGTAACCAATCACAGCAGCCTGGCCTACGTTGATAGGATGAAAGATGAAACAGGGAGACTGACTCGCTGGTCTTTGGCATTGCACATATAGTCGTACGTACATAGTGATAGACCAGGATAAGCATCAGAATGCAGATAGACTGTCAAGGCAGTCTTGGAATAAAAACAAACTGAAGGCACGGGACTCATCCTCAGGTTGGGAAGAGGCGGATGTCACAGGGTGATCTTTCATGCATGGAGACTTCAAATAAGTTAGAACCTGGAGAATATCATGTATATGCTAGTATTAGTGGTTGTTAAGTGTTGAGTAGTGTAGACTGCATAACATGCAAAACACTGTGTGACATTCCATTGGACAATAGGGATTTACTTATGTCGTAGTTTTACCATATATGGTCATACTCACTAAGGAGGCAGCCAGTCTATTTAAGGGCAGCTGTTTTACTCTGCAGTAGTGGAGACCCTTACCTGATTTTTGACATGTGTGCGATTTGGGAGAATTCTAATTATATCTTTCAGTAACGATATAAGCTTGAAATCTTTGGTACAGTGAATCTATATTGTGGCAGCATACTGTGTAGCTACCATTAGTGAGTTTGTGCCTTGCGGCATCTTGTGAAGGGATGCCGCAATGCCTGCAAAATAAATAAATAAAAGTAAGGTTATTACAAGGTTATTACAAGGTTCTAAAGCTTGCTTAACCCTTTCACTGGGGACTTCATTTCAAAATAAACACAACCTATCAGGGCCGTATTTAGAGGGGGGGCAAGGGGGGGGGGGGAATTGCCACCCTGATATATTTGACTACCTAATTCAGAGGCCCCCAAAAATTAGGTGGGCTTGGATATCAAGTCAATAAATGAGTACATGCATGATGTATAATTAAAACATCACCCTCTTAATTCCAGCTGTCAGTGTGCTAGTGGTGCAAAAAATATATTTGCCATCTAGCTTCGAACAAGAATAATGTTAAATTGGGGGGCCCATCAATCTCATACATACTTGCAGCTGTCATGATAAGTGCAAGTCTAGCACTATCAGTACAATCAACCACTAATACATTTTGTAAGCTAGCCCTCCTGTTCCACATACCAACACTATAGCTATATGTATAGGTGTTGATACTAATTATGGGTTAACAAATTTTAGTGGGGCCTTGGCCACTCCTGTATCTGCCCATGCACATGACAAAAGGTCATAGTAGGTCATTGTTGGATATGGCTACTGAAGCTGAAGATCCTACTCCTCCAAAAGCCAAAAGACTGTGTCATCAAGCTAAAATAACTTCATTTTTTGGACCTTCAAGGTATTAATGCTCCATGCATGTGATTCATAGTGGTGGATATTAAATTAATGATGAAATGATGTAGGGAAAATGAAAACAACTCTCAAGTACATGATGAAGAGGGTCATGATGAAGAGGCTCATGATGAAGAGGCTCATGTTGAGGAGTCTCGTGATGAAGAGGGTCATGATGAAGAGGCTTATGATGAAGAGGGTCATGATGAAGAGGCTTATGATGAAGAGGCTCATGTTGAGGGGGCTCATGATGAAGAGTCCCTTCATGATGATGATCTACCTGAAATGGATCTAGCAACTGCAAGTCCTATTGTCAAAGATTATTTTGATCCAAATGATCCAGCACTTTATGCTGGAAAGCATTCCTTATTGGATGTTGATGACAAGCTAACACTCTTGACGTCCAAGTTTAAATGCCCACCTAATTTTGTGTTTCCTGTCACTTCAGGAAGAAGATTTAGTCTAAGCTGGACAGTAAATAGGCCATGGTTGCGTTATAGCATATCAAATGATAGTGCATACTGTCTGCCATGCCTGTGCTTTGCAAGTGTAGACACCAAATCCCTGTTTTCTTCCATGGGCTTTAATAAATGGAAGAAAGCCCTCGGTAAGAAGAGTAGCTTATTTGATAAGCACAAGGAGAGTGAAGCACACAAACTAGCAGATAATAAAGCTTGTCTTTTCCTAAAAACTCAACAACCTGGTTTAGAAATTGCTTCACTAATGGCCAAAGAAGTGGGAATTCAGCAGGCCCGTAAGAAGGGCATTTTGTCAATCATTGATGTGGTTGTAGCCCTTGGTAAGAGAGGCATTGCTTTTCGAGGTAATTGGGACAAGATCACAAAAAGTGAAGATGGAAACTTCGCTTTTTTTGTGAACTGGAAGTCACAGTTTGACACAGATCTAAAGAGCATGATGCTAAAAATGCTAGGTATACTTCACCCCTAGTACAGAATACAATAATTTCCATATGCGAAGGCGCTATTCGTGAGAATATTTTGACAATATTTTCATCATACTGGAGTCTCATGGCTGATGAAACTGAAGACCTTTCAAATGTGGAACAGGTTAATATCTGTGCAAGGTTTGTTAATAATTGTGAAGTTAATGAAGAATTCCTGGGGTTTATTAAAATTGCAAAGATGGATGCTCAAACGATTGCTGATGCTTTGCTCTCTATACTTCAGCAATGGGGATTGAACATGTCTTTTCTAGTTGGTCAAGGGTATGATGAAGCCTCTGTAATGAGTTCAAGTAGAAATGGAGTACAGGCTAAAGTAGCTGAAAAATATCCCCATGCCACATATGTTCATTGCCGTTCACATGTTTTAAATCTTGCAATTTGCAGAAGTTGTACGGGTGTGCCATCTATCCTTAACCTTTTTGATGATATTCAAAAGTTGACATGGTTTTTGTCTGGTAGTGCCAAGCATAAAGAATTTTTTTTTTAAGTTACATCTACTAACCAAGGAAAAGAGCTTCTTGGCTTCTTGATGATTGAAGATGATAATGAGCTTAGTGAGTCTTTGACTGTAATAGAAGCAGGTTCAAGGAGGTATCATGTGCCTAAATTTTGTGCCACCCGTTGGAGTGCAAGGGTGAGAACTCTTTCAGCTCTTATAGCCCAATATGTCACAGTCTTAGAGACCATGGGCCGAATCAAAGATAGTAGCAGAGGAGAAGCTATAAGTGATGCTTGTTCATATATGCGGCTTCTAGAAGATAGCCAATTGTTGTCACACTGGTTGTTACACAGGCAGTTCTTTGTTTCCTTAGTTCAGTGACACTAGCTTTACAAGATAAACAGGGTGATCTTGCAGAAGCCTACAGGGATGTAAACACTGCAAAGAAATGCATTCAGGATGCCAGAAAAGATGACTGATGGGAGAAAGTTTGGAGCAGAATTGAAATGCTTGCCTTGTGTATTAATTTAACAATTGTGAAACCACGAACTGCTACTGTTCAGCGCCATCGAGCCAATGCCGGATAAGTTAGCCAGACTCCTTCTGATTACTACAGAATCAATGTATATTACCCATTTATTGACCATGTGGTTGAGCAGTTAGAAACACGATTTTCCAATGAGCATAAGGAAATTATTGCAGCTGAATCTCTGATACCACTATATTTATCCAAACTGAGTAGCAATAAAATTGATAATATCACTTCTTATTATGGGAAATTTATGTCCTTGGAAGAGAAGACCAACTTTCCTGTTGAAATAACTAAATGGAAAACGTTTTATGGATCTGTTTCACCTAAAAGGAGGCCAAGTACAGCTAGCTTTGCTCTCTCTGAGTGTAATCCTCCACAATTAATAAAAATTTAACATTTTTTAAAACTATACCTGTGGGAAGTGTATCTTGTGAGAGATCTTTTTCTGCTCTTCGTCGTCTAAAGCACATTCTTCAATGAAAGAAGAGAGGTTGAGTGGATTAGCAATGCTCTTGATTCGTCATGACACTGAATTTATTCCATCATCAGGGGATATATTTATGAAAGAAAGGCTAACTGGAGACAAGTCAGTGAAATAAAAATGAGATAACTCTTGTCACATTCTGCAATTTTTAATAAGAACCGTGAAAATGAAATTTTGCTGTTGCATTTCTGTATGTTTTGTTGAGGTGTTTAATGTTGTAATATCATGTACTCCTTTTTAGCCTCGTATATATGCACTACACAAAATAGAAGTATAGTTTTAGCTTCTGCATACTTCACACTTATGGCCAATGCTACGCAACCGCCTCCCCAGTCAAATTTTCTTAGATAACCGCCCCCCAGTCAAATTTTTCTATACGGCCCTGCCTATGTGAAGATATGACTTGCTATCCTGCAATACTTAAAACTCCCTAATATTAGCATATACATGATATTCTCCTTATTGTTGATGTTGAAGAGAGTGGTAGAGGAGGAAACAGTGGTGTTTTGGCTTCAGATTCAAGTGAAATTCATCCTGATGTACATTCGGGAGACTTAGGCCAGGTAGTACAACTAAATTCTCTGAGAAACCTCAGCAATAATGAGAAATTGTTTCTTCTCAAAAACTATTTTATTCCAACCAAAGGATATCAATTCCCCACACATACCTTGCAAAGCTCAGAAATGGCAGTTTAAAAAGAGTTGGCTGAACAAGTACAAAGGGCTAACATATTCTCGGTCACAAGGTGAAGCATCCGTAAAAGAGTTAGGGGTTCTGGTCAATAGGCCTCTGACAAATTTTAAGAATGCGATTGAGAAGTTAAATGATCATTTTTTTTCTTTCCAAGAATATGAAGTCCCAATACCTAGCTATGGATAAAGCAATAGCATTTCCTGCGGTGAAGGAGAACAGAGTGGCTTCCAATGATCAACAAATTAGTTCAAGCCCAGCTGAAATTATTGCTGGAATTCGTTTAAAACTCCATTCCATTGCTTCAACTGTCATTTTGTGTGGGAGAGAAGCATTTGCTTTTAGAGGACATCATGAAGATGGGTTTCAAATAGAATCTGAAAGTTCAGTGAGGTGAAGCAACTTCCTATCCTTGTTGATTTTTCGCATCCGACATGCTGGTGATGAAGTTCTGAGAATATCTGTGTACCTGTGATCGTAATGCAATCTACACCAGTCTACACCAGTAAAGAAATAAAAATCAAACGATTCAAATTTGTGCGAATATTATTCGCAATAAAATGTTACAAAAAATCAGAGAAGCTAAGTTCTATTCTGTTCTAGCTGATGAGATAGCTGATTAAGCCAATGATGAGTAGCTCTCTATAAATATTCGATTTGTTGATGGTTACACCACAACAAAAGTTCCTTGGTTTTTATGAGTGTACATCTGGTGTCACAGGTGAGGCTATAGCTAGTGATCTGCTGCAGCAGCTGACTACGAGCCACAATTTCTTCGAGGCCAAGCTTATGATGGAGCAAGTGCTATGGCAAGGAAGTCAAAAGGAGCAGCTGCACATATCACCAAACAATATCCAAAGGCAGTATATACCCATTGTGCTGCACACAGATTGAATCTTTGTGTAGTAAAATGTTGCAGTGTTCGGGAAGTAAATAGTATGATGCAAACTGCTAACAAAGTAGCACGCTTCTTTGGAAACTCACCTAAGAGACAGCTAGAACTTGAAGCATGTATTGATGCCATCATGGATGGTGAAAAACAAGAAAAAAATGCGAGATGTGCCGAACCAGATGGATAGAGCTTCATGAAGTCTCCCAATTTTTTCCTGACTTGCTATTGCCAGTAGTCAGTTGACTAGAGCCTATGATTAACAGTTCAGCAGCCGAGTGGAATCGAGATTCCCAATCTGATGCTCAATTCACTCAACTGGCTCTGTCTCAGTTTTCTTTTATTATAACTTTGGAAGCTACACATAGCGTTTTAGCTTATACTCGTGGGCTGAATGTGAAGCTTCAGGGGCCTTGTGGATGTAGCATATGCCTATCGTGAAGTAAAGAATGTAAAGGGTGTTCTTCATGGGTCAAGGTAAAATGTGATTTAATTTCATAGTATAATCTAGTTTTTACACAAGAGCTCCTCAAATGTCTGGAAGTGTTAGTATGGAGGAGTCCAGACCACGTCTAGCTAATAGACAGCAACATCGTCCAAATATCCAGACACAGAATTGCAGTGATTATTTCTATCTAAATCTCACAATTCCCTTGCTAGACCACCTGATCACTGAGCTTGACACCAGGTTTGATGAAGATTCATCTCATATTCCTGAGTTCATGCTATTACTTCAGTGGAGCATCCACAGTGACACATTCATTTTATTGTCTTTTGGGGTTCTATGAAGACTTCATCAGCTTTTGATTTGGAGTTTGACATACATGTGGAAACAAAAGTGGGAAAGTCAGACTCAGCTGGCCTCTGAGCTAGATACCCCCCAAAATCCCTACAACATACAGACAAGGATTTTCCCCCCAACATTTACATACTTCTGCACATCATGACCTCACTTCCTGTTACCAGCTGCGAATGTGAAAAATATATTAGCATGCTAAGATTGATAAAAACACCACTCCTTAGCACCATGGGGCAAGAAAGACTGAATGGGTTAGCAATGCTCTACCATCATCAGGATATAGACCTTACTCCTGAAGAAGTTGTTGAGGAATTTGCTCCATGTCATCCCCGACACATGTTGCTGTAACTCAATAATTTTTGTACTTTACCTTCAAAAACTTTACCTTCAAAATATATAATACTTCAAAGTACATCTAAAACCTGTTAAGCTTTAGCATGCATCTTATTTAGCAGCGACTTTCCGGACAATGTGTTGCATATTAGCCATAGCCACACCCCATTTTTTTAATCCTGGATCTGCCCATGTAAATGATATTTATTTTTATCATTATAGGTTATATACAAGGAAATGAAAAATACAAGATGTACCGTGAATACTGTAATACTGTAGGCAATAATGTGAATAGGATTCAGGAGACTCTAACACGAAGTTCCCTATCACAGGAATGAGTGTTTTGAATGTGTCATAACAATGAAAACATATTACTTTATGTCTAGTGTGTATCACAATTCATTCCTGAAGTGTGAATACATATATATGACCATCACAATGTCACATGAACATGAACACAATATAAAAGAGAGAGAAAATACCATGCAAAAGCAATAAATACAACAAACAACAACAGATTGAAGTCAAACGCAAGGAAATTACTGGGTGAAGTCTACAATGGTTTGATGTTTGGAAAAAAATCCTTCCTTGAGGTACTGAAATTTTTGTTTTTTAATTATAAACTAGGCAGTCATTGCACAGCTAACTATAGCTAAACTTACAGTCAATGCCTACTTCATCGCTAAGCACTCTCATCTTCTTCCAAACCGTCAGCTCGAATGAGAGCCTAGGCTTGCTTGAAGGTAAGTAAGGCCCGACTACTTGGTCTGGCCAGGGCAGGATGAGATACCGTCACCTTCTTCACCACTGCTTTCTCCCTCAGTGAGTCCAAAATCATCTCCAGAACGTGAGAAAGTACAATCAAGACATCTTGTTCGTGGGGGTGATTGAATTCTGAACGGACCGCGCTTTTCAATATTTTCCCCTTAGTTACCGAATGTGCGGTCGGCAAGCAGCTATATTTTTTGGGATACCTACGATAGATTTTTTCTTCTCTCGCAATTAATTATATTTTATCATGTAGCTATCTACTCCACTCATAGAGAATAGTACAAATAGAACTACTGTGATATTTTACCATATCGCGTACTTGTTATTACCTACTTGTTATTTACTTGTTATTACCTACCCGATATGCGCATGCTCAGTAAAGGTTTGCGCATCCTCAGTCCTATGATAAATACGTTATTACATTGATACGGGGAAATATCACGAGTCTGTGGCTAGTATTTCCACGAGTGCCGCAATATACGGGAATGAGCCAAGCATTCACATTAGAGCGCTACAGCCAATCACCTGTGAGCTAATCTTTCCGACCCCTGTTGAAAATGAGTCGCTAATTAGTACGCGCAAGTATGTGTGGACGTTTAAAAAGGGGAAATTTCTCATTTAAGAATCTGCCTCTCGAGGGGATGAACTCATCCGCGCCTTCTTATTTTTTAAGTGGACAGGAAAACCGTCCCGCGCCGTAGAAAAGAAATCGTTTTCTAGTCCAGCTTTCCTTCGTCCTCTTCTGAGTGGCGAGAGTAAGGGGTAAAGAGCAAAAGTTGATCTCAGTCTAACTTTAAACCAGGTTTACATCTGCTGCAGGCTAAAAATCTGTTGACCACAAGACCATATTTTTGCCATCTCAAGTTGGTGTTATTATAGCTAGTGTAAACATACATAGTTCTCATAGAGAGAAGAAAGAGGTTAGCATGAACAACACTACTATTAACTTCTGCAGGAATCCCAGCTCAGATAATGTCACAGAAGGATACTGGAAACTGAACAGTCATGAAGCATTCTATGGCCAAGTTGCTGCACCCTTTATGCTCTTCATCCTAGTATTTGGACTACCATGGAACATCATGATAATTATTACAATCATAAAGGAGAGGTTGTATCATCAGCCTACAATGCTGCTGCTATTGAACCTGCTGGTGACGGACATCATGATAACGTTGATTCATTTGCCAATGTTCACAATCACTCTCATCGTTGGTGAATATATCTTTGGGACCACTGACGTTATACGTTGTCTGACTTGCACATTTGCAGTTTTCATTCCTGTGGCCCTAATATTTGATTCTATCTTCGTTATTGCTCTGATCTCCATTGACAGGTTTCTATTCATATATAAGCCTCTCCAGTATGAACAAAAGGCCAACAAACGATGGATTATAGTGAGTATTTCTTCAACAGCTTTGTTGAGTATTGTTATTGGCTTGATTCCTGTATTCCGTCCAGAAACATTAACTTACACTGCAGATGAGTTTATGCCTACTTGATTTAAAAATATATTGGTATATTATAGTCCAAGTTACTATTTCTTGCATAGCTCTATCTGTGATTATTCTCTGCAATGTCTGGGTAATCTGTATAGTCCTCAAGAATATCAAACAGGTCTACAAATTTAGGAAATCATTATCGAACATGGAGAGCAGGAATTCATATATTCAAAAACTGAGTGAAAGGTTCAGAGAAGAACGTCACAAGAAGCAACTTCATTTGTTTCGTGTTTTTGGTTGCTTGCTTCTCTCAAATACTCTATGCTGGTTTCCTTTGTTAGTAGTATATGTACTAGCTATATCAGAGGTACAATATCCCTTAGGCATTATATCTTTCTCTTATGTTATATTTATGAGTCAAGTAGCCATACACCCTATCTTTGAGACCATCTTGATTGCTGATGTGAGGGAGCCACTGAAGAAGATGGTAACATGTGGACTTCTTAAGAAAAAGAAGGATGACCTTGACACAACCAAGGAACGAACTAACTGCTACTCCCTCAGCTGTAGATCAGCAGAGATATATGATGACAACTACTGCAGTTGCTGCTTCATGATTGACGCTGCGGTGTTACCAAAAGACAACTCAAACAACAATCAAGCAAGCACACAAGCACAAATATAATGGAGTAGGACCAGCCAGACACTGTTCTCATGGATGACTCTTCATGGTTATCAATGTTCAAAAGATATTTGATGAACATGGAATGCCCACTCCTATATAATTATAGTTACTGAACAACACTAAGATGCATGCCATTAAGGTATTATACCATAATGTGTACACTACAATATTTTTTATTTTACTTCATGTAAAAATTAATATGTTTTATCAATCATCTACAGATTTCTATGATAGTGCTAGTTCATGAACTAGTATGCTACATTATCCTTTGGCCCTAGCACTAATTATTATGACTATTTATTTAGCCCTGGCATGGTTACTAGCATAGTAGCAAGATTATCATTGGTGATGTATAAAAGTTGTATGTTGCTCTCGGACAATTACATTTTAGTAAACATAATGATGGTGCTGTTTTAGACACTTTATAGTGGTGCTCTTCTCAACCAAGTTTAAAAAAATCTAGATATAAAGGAGACACACACTTTCCTTGAAAAAGTAGAACAAGTGAAAATACAATGCCGAGGACAATTCCGGAAAAATGTCAACCAAGGGGTGAAAATTTCAAAATGGGTTTTAACTATACTCTAATACACTATTTTGAAGCTAAGTAAATGAAGTTTCATATTCTGTAATTTTTAACCCAATATGACAAACGAGTAACAAGATAGGCTCGTTTTTATGTAATTGCATAGTAACAGATTATGACAATAGCTTCGTTCTGTTTTAGATGAAACACCCCCTGAAGTTGGGAATTGAGTTTTGCTCCAAATTAAGTGTATTTGAGATAATTTTTAGTAGATTCAATGGCAATTTTTTTGGTTACACCCACTAATTAATATTTTACTGTTTGTAGTTTCGGGATATAATTGATGCCATTCGTCTGTCACAAATAATTATTATGTAATTATTTCAGTGATATTAAAGTATTAACTAAAACCATTTTCATATTCTCTTTCTATTAGGCATAACTTCCACCCTTAATGGAAAGGCCACACACCCATGACTTACGGAAAAACCTGTGACGGACGTACAAGGTTCTTGTACGTCCATCACGTCTGTCCGTCACAGCTTAATAAATTCCCATCTAGACATTGTTAAAAGATGTAGAATTTGTTATTGTACAGCCTAATATTTGCCCTTTTCTTTGTTTGTCTTTCTGCCATTGACAATTCGATCTTCATAAAAGTTAGAATGGCTACAGCACTAATTCAATCTTCTATTTATAGTTTGCAACCTTACATTTTCTAGAACATTCTAAACTGACTAGACTGATTATCACCATTATACAGCTGACAAGGTTAGGGCTTGGACAAAGGATAGGTTTAGTGCTTGGACCCCAAGACTAGGATTAGTGTTGGACAAAGGCTAGGTTTAGGGGTTGGACATTGACCAGGGTTGGGCTTGGAGAAAGGCTAGGATTAGGGGTTGGATATATACACAGGATTATGGCTTGAACAAAGTCTAGGGTTAGGGGTTGGACACTGACCAAGGTTAGGGCTTGGCTAAAGGCTAGGGTTAGGGGTTGGACATTGACCAGGGTTGGGGCTAGGACAGAGGCTAGGGTTAGGTTGACCAGGGTTAGGGCTTCGACAAAGGCTAGAGTTAGGTGTTGGACATTGACCAGGGTTAGGTCTTTGACAAAGGGTAGGGTTAGGGGTTGGACATTGACTAGGGTTAGGGATTTGACAATGACTTGAGTTAGTGCTTGGACAATGACTTGTTCAGGTTAGGGCTTGGACCATGACTAGGATTAGGCTTGGACCATGACCGGTTATGGCTTGGACAATGACTATGGTTAGAGGTATGTAAAGAAACAAAGCTGCCTGAGCCTGTAGCCAGGAAGGTAGGCTGGTAAAGAAACAAAGCTGCCTGGACCTGTAGCCAGGAAGGTAGGCAGGTAAAGAAACAAAACCAAGCTGCTGCTTGAGTTATAGCTACAAACTGATAGTCATTCCCCAAATACATACACATCTAGCCTGCAAGTAAAACTATTAAATTTTTAGCAGCTGGCATTGAGGAATTTACAATATCTGTTAAGAAGTACGTAGTTCACTAGGTTCCTTACTGTGTGCTACAGGCATCCCTTTTAGGGAAGAACTGGTGAATATGAATCTACATCCCTGCTGTAAACTCTAGTAGGGAAGCTGGGGAGTGGGGAAGTTAGATGCAGCAATGTTTGGATAGACTTTACTAGAACAGCTGGGGAGTGCAAGACCTTTGGAAGTGTGTTCCTGTTTCATCCTTCATTGAGGAAGTGACCTGTGATGCCACTTCCAAGAAGTACATGACATGAGAATGGTCAACCTGTGTGGATCTGATTGATGAGTTTGCATCACAAAGCAGCTCAGGGACCTTGCAGTACTACCAGTGGAAGTCTATGGATAGCCGAATTGAGAAGGTAGACATGACTGATACAGTGGATGCAGTCTTTAATGAGCTGAAGAAACAGCTGAGTACCTTCCTACTCCATACCTTTGTGAAGAGAGAGCAAGCATCTTCGTTTGACTCCTTGAAGAACTCCTGTGATGGTAAATCCATTGTTTTACAAGTCGATTTCTCTGAAAATGCAATGGTTGCAGCACAGAAAGAAGTACAAGCAGCCCACTGGCACCACGCTCAGGCAAGATCTTCACCACTCACACTTGGATCAACAATGCTACCAATTTCAGTATGGTAGTAATTTCAGATGACCTCGACCACACAAAATACAGCATTTTCGTTTTCATGTTGCAGTATATTTTCCAAAGTCTCTGAGCGAAATTCCCAAGCATAGAAACCGTCAATGTTTTCAGTGATGGGCCAACTTCTCATTTAAGCAGAGGTTCCTCTTTTCAAATCTCCTCTACTGGGAGCAAGGCCATGACATTTCTATCAGATGGAATTTTTTTACCACATCTCATGGAAAAGGTGTCGTAGACGGGATTAGAGGGACAGTGAAGAGGGCAGTTTGGAGACACATTCGGTCAGAGAGAAGTCATATTACCACTCCGCAAGAGTATTCAGCACTTGCCAAACAGCTTTGCCCAAATATTCAAGTTGAATTTGTTGCCAAGAGTGTGATTTATCAACAATCTGCATTTCTGGATGCCAAATGGGAAGGAGTGATGTCAGTCCACCAAACACACAAAGTTCATTGTATTCGAGCTTCTGGTGCAGATGAGGTCAAAGTAGCTGATACTTCCAACGAAATAGAGAAATGTTTCCAAGTTTGTCGAATCTACAAGACCAATGACGTCACTCCTCCAACCAATTCAACAATTGAGCAGGATTGTCCAATCGAAGATGATACCCAGCCTCAGCTACCAGCACTGAACTTGACAATTGGATTGAGGGTTGTTATGGAGTATGATGGTGAAGAGTTTCCAGGGGAGGTGACCTGTATATATAGATGATTCTGATGTTGAAGTAAATGTCATGCATAGAGTGCAAATGCTTGGAAGTGGCCGAGACCTGAAGACAAAATCTTCTACTCAAAAAAAAAAAATTGGACGTATCATTAAACCACCTAGTGTTGCAGGCAATCGAGGACAGTTTGCATTTGAAGACATTTAGCATCTGTTTATGTTAAGCTTACTAGTACTTGCTTTGTCTAATAGTGTAGCAATGCTCAGAATTCATTAATACTATCCTTAATCACACATGTATGTCCGTCACGGGTTTTGTGTACATCCGTCACAAAGTTTAATGAGGATTATACAATATTCAAACAGTTAGGCTTTGGGTATTAAACATTACTTCAATGCCTTAGTATGAACATTTATAAAAACAAATACAATATCCCTAGCAACTTCACAGAGTTTGGGCTTTAAACATTCCTACCCTATGATTTCCCATTTTTGGTGTCCGTTCGTCACAGCCCTTTAACGCGGCCTAACCCCTCCCCTGTATTATAAAAGTGAAAATAATTACTGCATCTGGGTGGCAACCATTAGAAAACAGTTACTGTCTGAGCAATAACCTGACAATATTAATGACCGATATGCAATAGCGATCAAGAAAGTCAGTGTTATAATTGGACATCTGCCAAGAGTATTTATATACTCGTTTTTAAGGAACATAAGTATAATTATAATTGGTATTCTGGGGATTTATCACAGGGAGAACTCCAAATTTCAGCCTCTCTACTTTTTGGGGCTTTTTGGGGCAGAATGTAATGAGCTAAATATACAAAGAAAATTGAAATATATAACTGCATGTGATTAATATTCCATGCTCTGCATAAGACATCATTTATATTATGTATTGCTATAAATTTTTATCTGTATGGTGTCATCTTGAATCTGTTCTACCTCCTTAAGATCAGTTGCCTCATGCTTATGATCAGTTTTCCGATGAATCAGTTTCCCCAACTTCAATAACATCATCCAATTCATGGTCCTCGATCCCATACAATGCTCTAGAAATTCCCAAAAACGGGTCTACTTGAAGCTACTACTGACTGTGCACCTTACCTAACCCTACCTAACTCCAATATTTTAATGTTAATTTAAAGCTCTAAGATAGAGCTATCTTTTTAGTATAAAATTACTGGTATAGGAGGTACAGTTCAGAAGTTATGAGCCATTACCAGGCCCATGCCTTGGGACCATCAGAAAAGTGGCTGTTATAAGTAGCTTGTCGACCTCAATTCTCATGCATGGCTGCTCTATTGTTGATGGAGTTGTCTTTTGGTAACACTGCAGCAACAATCAACTTGAACATAAATCTACAACTGCAGTGGTTATCCTCATATGCACCTACTGATCTACAGCAAAGAGAATAGGAGCGAGTTTGTTCCTTTGTTGTATCAAGGTTAGCCTTATTTTTCTTAAGAAGACCACATATAACCATCTTCTTCATTGGGTTCCTCACATCAGCAATCTCTAAGAAAGGGTGCCAGCTACTTGACTCAGAAATATAATATAACAAAGAGACAAAATGACTAAGGGATATTGTACCTTTGATATCATGAGTACATTTAATAGCATCAAAGGAAACCAGCTTATAGCATTTGAGAGCAGCAAGCTACCAAAAACAAGGAACAGATGAAGTTGCTTTTCGTGTCATTCATCTCTAACCCTTTCACTCAGTTCTTGAATGTATGACTTCCTCTTGTCCACGTTAGATAATAACTTCCTAACTTTGTAGACTTGTTTGATATTCATCAGCAGGACTATATAGATTACCCAAATATTGCACCGAAATTGCATCTAGGATTATTAAAAACAAATGTATTTTAAAATTAGGTGAGTATAAGATATCTCCAGTGTAAGATGGTGTTTCTAGATGAATACAGGAATCAAGCCAATAGCTACGCCCAACAAAGTTGTTGAAGAAACCATCACTAATATCCATCGTTTGTTGGCCTTTTGTTCATACTGGATAGGCTTGTATATGAATGGAAACCCGTCAATGGAGATCAGAGCAACAACCAAGAGAGAATCCAATATTATGGCCACTGGAATGGAAAGAGCAAATCTGCAGGTCAGACATCGCATCTCGTCAGTGCCCCAAAAGATATATTCACCTGCAATCACAGTAATTATCAAGATTGGCAAATGAAGCAGAGTTATCATGATGTCCGTCAGCACAAAGTTGAGCAGCAGTATGATGGTAGACCGATTGTACAACTTTTCCTTTATGGTGATAATCACAACCATGATATTCCATGGTAGTCCCAATACTATGATGAAGATCAGAAAGGTTGCAGTAATTTGGGCATTGAATACTTCGTGACTGTTCAGTTTCCAGTATATATATCTTTCTGTGACAATATCTGAGCTGGCAAAAGTCAATAGTAGTGCTAACCACTCTATAAGTACTATGGGAGTCCACACTAGACCATTTTCAACTGAGCAAAAATTGTATATCTGTGTTAAACAGATATTTAGCTAATAGCTGATCCCATGTATCTTTGGTATAATGAACTTACAGGTTTAAAATGAATAGAAAATAGACTGGCGTTCATCTTTTGATCCTCACAAAAGAACAGCAGCGAAGCTGGAACAGAAAACAAGTTATTTTCTACAACTCAGAGACAGTTCCTAGCACACTTGAAATGGCTGCGTGTGATTCAAGCATACAAATGGCCTCGCCAGGACTGCCACACTCTATCAATCATGCACACATTCGCATGCGCATTTGAAACCAGGCTAGCTAAGTGACTCACGCAACACTCCAGTAGTTGAGCTCCGTGCACATGTGACTGGCTGTCATGCTGAATGCAAGGCATCGTATCGCTATAGCACCTTGTGACAACTTATTAATGCATGTTTTTTACAGATGCTAAACTCAGTGGAGTAGGAAGATGCAGGTGTTGAATGTACATGGCAAAGCTATATTATATATTTGCAGTATTACTAGTGGCACCTAGATTGAACCAAGATGTTACCTTTGGAAGTTTGCTCACTTTATCCTTCTCCTCTACAGCTCTTTTATTTTCTGTGCTCCACTCATAAAAGTATGCTTCATTGTTGCTCAAACGGTTATCCACCAGGAAAAAATATTTAAAAAAATTGTTGTAGTATAATTACAAATAGTTATAGTATTATTTATTGACAGCATACATAGATTAACAACTAAATAATTAGTGGTGGATATAGCAATTTAGTTGTTTCACTGGCATTTCCAATTGAGATCAACAACACAAGCAACATCTCGTCCACTAGGCTGTATGCGTTTATCTCCAGCATAACAGTGATGTGAACTTTACCCAATATTGTCAACTATCTGTCCTCGAATATTTTTCATCTTGGCTGGGGCATTATATTCCACTAACCAACCAACATGCACAGAGCTGGAGATATTAGAGGTGAGGAGTGATGCTTTTTGTTGTAATTGACAGAGGAATATATCAAAAGTAGATAAAAATACCATTTCTGTTTTACATTCAGCAGGCTACCTTTCACACGGAAATGACCTCCTAGGGCAACATACACATGCAAAAGATGGTAAAAAAACAATTTCTCCAACCTAAATAGAGTGTGCTGTTTTACCGAATTCATAAACTAACTCTGAGTTGGGGAAATAACTTCATCATCCAGTAAAAGTATGAAACACTGAATGTAACTGTAACAGTGGAATATTTTTTCTTTTGTAGTGTAAAACTAATACTTGGAACACTATAACTGAAGCAGTTTCTTAGACTACTCATATCACTATACAGGACAATTTCTAAACATGCTTCCTGTGACCGGTAAAAGAAATTGAGAAGCCATCTCAGTCACCACTGAATACGAGGATTATGTGCCTCTAAGTATGATGTGACCATGTTCTAGAGTATGGGGATGACTATCTAAGCATTGTGCATCTGTGTGTAGCGCCTTGATGTTGCTAGACTATTATACATGGCTGCTGGTTAGAAATGCTGATTGTTTTCATTTCGATTTTATGCAACCATTCTAAAAATGTGGGACAAACACCTACAAAAATTGGCCATAGAGTATGCAGCCAATGGTGGACATGTGAATTTTATGCATGTTCAAAGAGTGTGCCATGTCTAGCTAAGAAGCTGCAGCAAATAGATATACAGACATCATTAATCTTGGTGAACTAAGAATAAATAAGCTATGGTTAGTTGTGATGTAAATGGTTGTACAGACCATGATGGTCCTCTGCATCTAGTGGGGAGCAAATCACTACTAGGTATTCATGATAAGGGCAGCAAAAGTGGCAATGAGGTCATTGAGTGCTTGTTCTGTGATAGGATTTGACCGAATTCGGTCTGGCCATGCATAATGAATGTTACTGAGGTTGGATATGCAAACATAAAAGCATACAATTATGCCCCAACATCAGAGGATAGAATTAATACTGGATTATGGCTTGGGCCATGATTGATGATTTATACACCTGTGCAAAGAGCTGGGTACTCTTAGATATGCCTGGGCCACAATTGGCTGCTGTTGGTGAATGTGAAGTTATTGTTCACCTGTGGATCGTAGGTGTAAGTACAAAGGAAGATTCTCATTTCAAGATACAAGTAGAACAATATGGCTGATCTGTTCATCTGGGTGAGGTATACTTTGGTCTTGGGTAGCATAAAACATTAGTAAGGGCATGCTCTAGAGCCTCAGATCACGCAATATATCTTTCAAGAAACATACCGTGGATTGCCTGATCGAGTCTGGCCTTTCTGTCGAATTTTTGTCACACATGACCCTTAGATTGTACCAACCATCATATTTTTCCTCAAAAATATCCTTGAACAAACAGTGAAAATAAACTGATGCAAGGGACTTCTGTTATGAGGTGCCATGCGTCAACAGTTTACTTCTATGTCTTTTTAGGTTCTTGTGACTTGTACAAAGAAAACTGCCACAGAAGGAAGAGTTTTGGTGTGCTTATATAATAATATGCATGCATAATATATAATTATTATAAGAACAAATTTAGTGAATCATATATCCCACTTACGGAAAATAAAACTTTTAAAAAAAATTCATTAAACTATATTCATAATTGACTTTACATCTCTATTCCTATGCTTTAGCCACTACAAAATGTTTAGAATGTTGGAATGATTGTAATGTAGTTGTTTAATAACTAAGTAAAGAGTATGGCATGGTTATTATCAATATTCATAAGTACCTGTAATTGATATGGAAACTACATAGTGTAAAAGAACAAAAATGTTTTTATAAAAAAAGAAATAATAATTATATGGGATTGAGGTCTAAAAAGAGAGGAAACAAGACTGTCCCCATGTAGACCACAACTACTATATATACACCAAACCTATAATGTATTAATGTATAAAACTGTTTGTAAAGAATAACTGTAAAGTTAAAGAATACATCTAGAGTGACAGCATTATCATTGATCATGTGCAGTTCAATTTGGACTTATATAATGCAAAATGGTGAATAGTGTGAATACATACATAAGGTGTTCATCAAAAAGGGCGGCTTACACCATCAGCTGTTCCTCCTTCATTATCAAGTATGCTTGTTGTAGTTTTGCTTGATTTGTCCTTTTCACACACACACAAACATACATGTACATACAAATGGATGTATACTGTAAAATTAATAGTACATGCCATTCATGCACATGAGTTCACTAAGCTGCCTTCAAAGAACTAGGATTAGGCTGAGTACATGTAGAAAAAACTCAGTTACTAAGTGGATTTTGTAGAAATCGTATGCAAAACTGAGCTCAAGGATATTGAAGATGTTTGATTTACAGGAATCAGTGGAACCGAATCATCACTTGGAAGTTTTATGGAACCTAGAGATCAAATACAAGATTGGCAGGGGTTAACAAGAAGTTCCTGAAGTCGATTTCCTCCTTGGCCTATCAATTATTAGCTCCTATCGGATAAGCAATCAATGAAATAATGGAACCATAAACATGCAGTACAACATATGGAGTCACATCAGACCCTGCTTGTTACAAAAAAAACAGGGACAGCATAAACTGAGCCAAATTTAAGATGCACTATTATCCCAAGCTTTCTATCAAACTTTGGCTGATGTTTCTGCATATAAATTTGCTACACCCATGTGCTTTCCAAAAGTTCATTTAGTTTCGCCACCAAAACACTCTCATGTAGTAAAAGCTACCGTGTAACAGTAATAATTCCCAGCAAGATGAGAAAACTAGTAAAGCTATAATTTCTTGTGTATTCTAGTATTACGGGAGGATGGCAAACAAAGCATTCATCAGATCTCAAAACTTGCAGGAGCATAAGAAGTTCGAAATAACAATGCATGCAAGGTGATTATTGATGTCTTCCTACTGATCTCTCTAACAAGAATTACAAGCAGAATGCAGTGGAACGACTTAATAAATATTAAATGTAAATGATACGGAAGATATCATGAAGAGGTTTGTTTATACAGGAAGTATAAACAACCTCAACGAATATCATTGTACAAGAAGTATAGTATTCCAAGTCATTTCTCATCTCCTCTTTTGATGTCTGTAATATGGGGATCTGTTCATTCCATTCATGTCATTTCAGGGTTCAGGAAATCTGCCTTTATCCTACTGCTGGCAGTGTTCTAACTCCTGATATCTCTGTTAAGTAATCCTGAGAGCTATTGGTTAGTTAATGTTTTAATTAAATTGTACAACAACCATACAGATAATTGCACAATAACGAACACTGAATCTGCCCGATGCTCTCTTGGGTTAGCTAGCACTGATCTTTTTTATTAGCAGAACAGCTACTTTCTGTTCTCTTTTGGCTTTACATTTGCATCTCTGTTCTTCTATAAGTTTAATGATCGAGATTACATTAGGGGAGTCAAGCAACTGTCTTTCTGGGAGAGTATGGTATCTGTCTCAGGGACAGAGGTTCTGTTACTTTCATCTTTCTGTGTAGGTCATTCTCATGACATTGATATTTTGGCTCAGATACCATTACATGTGTCGGTTGTGACATGAATTCAATCAGTTGAGTTTGTGTCTTCCCTCTCCTTTCGTGCAGCAAAGAGAGAATTCCTGCAGTTTGATCGGACTTTGGGGTTTGAATAATCGAATCAAAATGACTAGAAGTAACGCTCTGGGATGCACTAGTATTCTGAGGCTAGCATAGTTGCTGACTGAACAACTCTGTCTCCAATGGTGAGCTAATTGAATTGCTGGGAAGGAATAGAAACATTGGATACTAGACCTCACTTTAGAAGCACTGGTCTGAGCTATCTGAGTTGCATCTGACCACTGGTATAGTTCCAATTTCTGATATCTCTGTTAAATAATCTTGACTGGTGTTGGTTAGTTCTAGTCTTAATCAATTGTTCACCCATACATATAATCACACGATAACTGAACATTGAATAATGACCCCCCCCTGAGCCTCTCTCAGGTTGGCTCCCTGTTCTAGCACTGATCACTCTTCATAACGGGGGTAACTCCTTTGGTCGCTGGGGTTGGGATTGGGGATTGGGGGGTGGGGGGTGGGATTGCCGTTCATTTGGCCAAACAACTTCCCTTTTTTCCAATCAATTTCCACTAACTACTAAAAGGTACTATCAGTAGTGATGTCAAAGTGAAGTGATGTCAAAAATCAAAAGGAGCATAGTATAATGGTTTTAACACATTCATGGTTAATATGGTCAAAATTGACAGCTATATTTCCTAAGTGTAAAGTACAAATTGTTCTAGAATATTCTAGGCCACTTCAATTTCAATACATGACTTGGTCAAGAATATTCTAGGCCACATTTATTCAAAAATTCTAGAAGCTAATTATTGCTGAGTGGATCATAGATAACAGAGGAGCACCTTGTTTACTTTTTGTCAAACTACACACAAGAGACAAAGTGGGTCTAAGGAGAAGGCTGATGATGACAGATTGAGATCAAAAATCAGATCACTCTGACCACCAAGGTGATGAACAGGTTGAAGTATGGCCTAGACGAATTTGAACATGATTCTAGAACATACATGCCATGATCTATCACATGATATCAACATTGAGCCACCAAAATTTATATAATTCAACTTAATGCCTTACAATTATTGTCTTTAATATAAATTTAAATATTATTTTCAATGTAGAACAAAGCTTGAATTTTTTTAAGCATAAATATGACCCTTTACATAGGTACTTCTCCACTGAGTTGAATCTGTAAAGAACATGCCTGTGTCACAGGGTGACCTTCCATGCAAGGCGACTTCAAAGACTCGAACAAGTTAGAACCTGTGTTGACTAGTGTAGACTGCATAATATGCAAAACACTGTGTGATATTCCATTTGACAACTAGAGATGCACTTATGTTGTAGCTTTTACCATAATTATTATATTGTTATACTGATTAAGGAGGCAGCCAGCCTATTTAAAAGCAGCTGTTTTACTCTGCAGCAGTTGCCTGTATTTTGGCATGTGTGTGATTTGGGATAATTCTAATTATATCTTTCAGTAATGATATAAGCTTGAAGTATTTGGTAGAGTGAATCTACCTGGCGGCAGCATACTGTGTAGCTACTGTCAGTGAGATAGTGTCTTGGGGTGCATCTTGAGTTAGCTAGAGATTAGCCAGCACTATTAACTGATAATTGCTTCGCTTGCAACAGATCCTACAGAAGTAAAATAACAAAAAACCTAAGCGCACAAGTCACTGATGCTTCAGTGAAGTGATTGCGTGTGGTGATTCAGTGTAGTGATTGTGTGACTGAGAAAGAATCGTATGATGTCTAAGTCGAAATCTAGAGGTGCACAGGAGGATCCAAAGTCAAACGAAGGAAACGCTCCAAGCTCGGTTAACCTTATGGCTGCCAACGATGTAATGACAATGCTCTAATTCATGGAGGAAGGCAGGAAAGAAGATCAGAGAAAAGTGGAAGAACTGAGATTGGAAGCCAAGAAGCAGAGGAAGGAAGCTAAGGATATGAGAGAAAAGAGATGGGAGGAGTTGTTCTCGTGGATGAGGGGAGACAGTCCCCATTTGGATGATTCAAGGGAGTCAACTGTGAGTGCAGGTACAGTAAGAAGAGGGAAGGTAGACAAGTTTCAAAGGATGGTACGATGCCACCTGTACGACAAAACTTGACAGAATGAAAAGACAGGCAGGAGATACGTGGGACACGGTGGGCCATCGCAGTAAGAGCCTGGCAAGACGATGGTTGGATGATTGCAGCATCTTTGAGGATGCAGCAGATTTGATTGCCTCAGATTTACTGTTGAAAATTATGCCACACCAGCTGGCAAACCATGTCCAAGATCGGGAGCTGAATACCATGTAGGAGATGGCCAACGTGGCAGATGATTTCATGGTAACGAGAGATTGGAGTTACGACACCACTCGGGATGTGGAAAAGATATCAAGTAGAAACCACCAGCGAGAAGACTGAATCCAACCACAAACCAAAAAGCAGGTACACCAGAGAAGTAGAGATGAGAGGAACAGCAACTGCAGCCCAGCAAAGGGCGATTCCACAAATGAACGAGGAAGCAAGGTTACCAAGAAGGTACCCAGGGCAGACTTTGGCTAACCCACCTAGGTTCAATCGACAGCGAGGACCAAGATGTTACAGGTGCCAGAAATTTGGGCACTTCGCTGTGGAATCCCATTGGAACAGATCCCCAAGCAAGACAAATTCGGAAGGAACCAATTCCATTCAACAGGTGGATCAGATCAAGATAGAAGACATCAACTTAGCAAAGCCACTAACTCACAAACAGGAGATAGATCTGGTGAAGACGGAAATTGATCGGAATGTAACAGTGGAGGGAATGATTGCCGGGCAGACCAGTACAGACATTTTGCTCGACACAGGGGCTGGTCAAATGGTGGTGAACAGTAAGATAATCAAACATGAACACCTGCATGGGAAGCGAAAATTGGCAAGGGCATTTGATGGAGAGTGCAGATCCTATCCTTTGGCAGAAATTGAAGTGCAGATAGATGGAGTCAAAAGGGATTTGTAGGTGTTGGTCTCAGAAGTATTGGAGCATGATATTGCGGGGATGTGATGTGCCGGAGTTGTTGGAGCTGGGCAAGAGACACCTGGCTAGAGCTAAGGGTAGGAGTACAGTGCTAGAAATATGTTGACGACAAGGTTGGCAGGGATGCAGGAGGATGTCCAATGTTTGCCAGACAGTTTTAGGGAACTAGTTGCAGAAAGCTCAACAGAAAATGAGACAGAGATGCCGAAGAAGGAGATGATATACCCTCACCCTAACCATGGGAAGACACCCCAGAGGATACAGGAGAAGGAGCTGTTGAGACTGATTCATCAGGCAGTCAATCCATTCGGAACAAACGTAGGAAGACCAGAGCAGCTTATGCCCCCAGCACACCAGGCCATCCACTGGATGTTGACTCGGACGAGTTGAAACGAGAGCAGAAGAAAATTAAGACCCTGTGAAAATATGAGAGAAAGCCGAAAGAGGAGATGGGGCACATAGAGTGGAAGATGACCTACTATGGAGAAGAACAGTGGACAGATTGGGAGACGAGGCAAAGCAATTGTGCCTCCCAAAACAATTCCGAACCTTGGTGCTACCACTAGCACACAGGCTAGGACTTGGGGCGAGACAGAACTAACCCATGCATTATGGATGAATTTATCTGGCCAGGGGTCCATGCTGATGTACGAATGCTTGTGGATCAACTTATGGTGCTGTTCACTCGTACAGGAGTACCTCTAGAGATACTAACCGACTGTAGAGCAAATTTTACAATCGCTTGATGAAGGAGCTTTGTCGGCTCCTAGGAGTGAAGAGTTTAACCACCACTCCTTATCATACTGCTTGTGACGGGATGGTCGAGAGGTTTAACTCGATGTTGAAATGCATGATTCGGAAAACACTCAAGTCATGGCATGGTCAATGGGACATGGCCCTACCATTCCTACTAGGAGAATATCGGAGAGTGCCTAATGAGACAACTGGCTTTACCCCATCTGAGTTATTATTTGGTCGCCAACTTACGGGACCACTCCAAATACTCAGGAGCAGATGGACAGGAGATTAAAGTACCCCAACAGACGTAGTTACCTACCTGATGGCAATCCAGGAGAGACTGGACGTAAGAGATATCAAGAGAGAAGGAGAAGAACAAGAAAGAAGAGTATAAAACACAGTATGATCGGAAGGTGAAGATTCGAGAGTTCAGAGTTGGAGACATGGTATTGCTGAGAACGCCAGCATTGGGTCCCAAGATGAACCCTGGCTAGGAAAGACTGTGCGTCATAACCGATAAGCTGGATGAGACAACATACCAACTGGCTATGCCAAACCATCCCCACAGGAAGCTCAAATGACATGTTAACCTACCAAAAGAGTTTGTCTCGCCTATAGCAGCATGCCTGTTTGTTCAATTAGTAGAGGATGACGACTTTGGCCCCGGAGAAGGAAAGGGGAAAGGCATGCAGGCCATTAGTGATCATTGCTGAGGAGGAGAAAGTGAAGTGAAACAGCTGTTGGAGAATTACAAAGAGCTGGTGGGTGAACCACCAGGCCTGACCATGAAGACAGATATCCGAATTGAGACTGGTTCTGCATACCCCATTAGCCGACCACCATACAGGCTAGATATACGAAAGGCAGCTCTCATGAGGGAAGCAGTGAGAGAACTGTAGGATTGGGTATCATTCGCATCACAAAATCCATGGGCATCTCCTGCGTTGCTCATAAAGAAGAAGGATCAGCAATAGAATAAGACTACAGGATGCTAAATGACATCACTGTATCTGATCCATTCCCGCTACCCAGGATCAATAAACTCCTGGACAAACTAGGCAAGGTGATTTTATCACCACACTTGATCTCGCAAATGGGAACCACCAGGTACCAGTGCACGTCAATTCAATTGCGAAAACTGCCATCATAACTTCGATAGGAAAATGGGAATACACCCGCATGCTGTTTGGGCTGAAGAATGCGCCCTCGACATTTCAGCATCTCATGAATGCTATCATGGCGGACATGAATGAGTATGCAGCTTGTTACATCGATGATATTGTGGTATATAGTCACACCTTTGAAGATCATCTCAGACACCTCGGTACCGTGTTTGAACGTTTGAAGGAGACCGGTTTGAAGCTCAGGGATACCTAGTGTGTTATAGCCGAAGATCATTGCCAATATTTGGGTCATCAAGTTGGAGTCCGCCAATTGCTGACAAAGGTGGATGCTCTGGCACAATATCAAGAAACCAACCAAGAAGAAGGATATACGTGCCTTCCTGGGGCTAGCCCACTATTACAGGTGATTTGTACCTGGCTACGGAACAATAGCCATTCCGTTAATGGAAGCTACAAGAAAGACCGCACCAGACAAGTTTGTTTGGACTGACAAAATGCAAGCAGTCTTCAGCCAGCTCAAAGAATAGTTGACAAATGATCCTGTACTGATTAGCCCAAATGAAGAACGAGAATTCATCTTACAGAAGGATGCATCTGGCATTGGTATCGTACCTGCGCAATAGCCTATTTTCCCCGAAGACTTACCGGCAGAGACAAGATAATTATGCTGTCACTCAACAAGAGTGTTTGGCTGTCGTAGAGGCTATTCACCATTTCAGAGTGTACTTTAGTGGTACACCTTTCACTGTCGTAACCAATCACAGCAGCCTGGCCTACCTTGATAGGATGAAAGATGAAACAGGGAGACTGACTCGCTGATCTTTGGCATTGCACATAATAGTCGTACGTACATAGTGATAGACCAGGATAAGCATCAGAATGCAGATAGACTGTCAAGGCAGTCTTGGAATAAAATCAAACTGAAGGCACGGGACTCATCCTCAGGTTGGGAAGAGGCGGATGTCACAGGGTGATCTTTCATGCATGGAGACTTCAAATAAGTTAGAACCTGGAGAATATCATGTATATGCTAGTATTAGTGGTTGTTAAGTGTTGAGTAGTGTAGACTGCATAACATGCAAAACACTGTGTGACATTCCATTGGACAATAGGGATTTACTTATGTCGTAGTTTTACCATATATGGTCATACTCACTAAAGAGGTAGCCAGGCTATTTAAGGGTTTTACTCTGCAGTAGTGGAAACCCTTACCTGATTTTTGACATGTGTGCGATTTGGGAGAATTCTAATTATATCTTTCAGTAAGGATATAAGCTTGAAATCTTTGGTACAGTGAATCTATATTGTGGCAGCATACTGTGTAGCTACCATTAGTGAGTTTGTGCCTTGCGGCATCTTGTGAAGGGATGCCGCAATGCCTGTAAAATAAATAAATAAAAGTAAGGTTATTACAAGGTTCTAAAGCTTGCTTAACCCTTTCACTGGGGACTTCATTTCAAAATAAACACAACCTATCAGGGCCGTATTTAGAGGGGGGGCAAGGGGGGGGGGAATTGCCACCCTGATATATTTGACTACCTAATTCAGAGGCCCCCAAAAATTAGGTGGGCTTGGATATCAAGTCAATAATTGAGTACATGCATGATGTATAATTAAAACATCACCCTCTTAATTCCAGCTGTCAGTGTGCTAGTGGTGCAAAAAATATATTTGCCATCTAGCTTCGAACAAGAATAATGTTAAATTGGGGGGCCCATCAATCTCATACATACTTGCAGCTGTCATGATAAGTGCAAGTCTAGCACTATCAGTACAATCAACCACTAATACATTTTGTAAGCTAGCCCTCCTGTTCCACATACCAACACTATAGCTATATGTATAGGTGTTGATACTAATTATGGGTTAACAAATTTTAGTGGGGCCTTGGCCACTCCTGTATCTGCCCATGCACATGACAAAAGGTCATAGTAGGTCATTGTTGGATATGGCTACTGAAGCTGAAGATCCTACTCCTCCAAAAGCCAAAAGACTGTGTCATCAAGCTAAAATAACTTCATTTATTGGACCTTCAAGGTATTAATGCTCCATGCATGTGATTCATAGTGGTAGATATTAAATTAATCATTAAATGATGTAGGGAAAATGAAGACAACTCTCAAGTACATGATGAAGAGGGTCATGATGAAGAGGCTCATGAGGAAGAGGCTCATGATGAAGAGGCTCATGATGAAGAGGGTCATGATGAAGAGGCTTATGAAGAAGAGGGTCATGATGAAGAGGCTTATGATGAAGAGGCTCATGTTGAGGGGGCTCATGATGAAGAGTCCCTTCATGACGATGATCTACCTGAAATGGATCTAGCAACTGCAAGTCCTATTGTCAAAGATTATTTTGATCCCAATGATACAGTACTTTATGCTGGTAAGCATTCCTTATTGAATGTTGATGACAAGCTAACACTTTTGACATCCAAGTTTAAATGCCCACCTAATTTTGTGTTTCCTGTCACTTCAGGAAGAAGATTTAGTCTAAGCTGGACAGTAAATAGGCCATGCTTGCTAAATAAGATCCAAGATCTCTTTGTGCCCCAATTTGACCAGATACAAAAGTAGGTTTCATCAGTTAACAATGCCCGCAGTAATGAAGTACATTAGTGAGAGCATGCGCATACATGTAGGTAATAGTGTGTGGGTAAAGGGTCCTTGCCCATTAGGTAAAGGGTCTCTGCCCATGATTGGATACTTGCGTTATAGCATATAAAATGATAGTGAATACTGTTTGCCATGCCTGTGCTTTGCAAGTGTAGACACCAAATCCCTGTTTTCTTCCATGGGCTTTAATAATGGAAGAAAGCCCTCGGTAAGAAGAGTAGCTTATTTGATAAGCACATGGAGAGTGTGAAGCACACAATCTAGCAGCTTGTCTTTTCCTAAAAACTCCACAACCTGGTTTAGAAATTGCTTCACTAATGGCCAAAGAAGTGGAAATTCAGCAGGCCCGTATTAAGAAGGGCATTTTGTCAATCATTGATGTGGTTGTAGCCCTTGGTAAGAGAGGCATTGCTTTTCGTGGTAATTGGGACAAGATCACAAAAACTGAAGATGGAAACTTCGCTTTTTTTTGTGAACTGGAAGTCACAGTTTGACACAGATCTTAAAGAGCATTTTCAGCATGCTGCTAAAAATGATAGGTATACTTCACCCCTAGTACAGAATACAATAATTTCCATATGCGAAGGCGCTATTCATGAGAATATTTTGTCAATGTTTTCATCATACTGGAGTCTCATGGCTGATGAAACTGAAGACCTTTCAAATGTGGAACAGGTTAGTATCTGTGCAAGGTTTGTTAATAATTGTGAAGTTTATGAAGAATTCCTGGGGTTTATTAAAATTGCAAAGATGGATGCTCAAACGATTGCTGATGCTTTGCTCTCTACACTTCAGAAATGGGGATTGAACATGTCTTTTCTAGTTGGTCAAGGGTATGATGGAGCCTCTGTAATGAGTTCAAGTAGAAATGGAGTACAGGCTAAAGTAGCTGAAAAATATCCCCATGCCACATATGTTCATTGCCGTTCACATGTTTTGAATCTTGCGATTTGCAGAAGTTGTATGGGTGTGCCATCTATCCATAACCTTTTTGATGATATTCAAAAGTTGACATGGTTTTTGTCTGGTAGTGCCAAGCGTAAAGAATTTTTTTTTGAAGTTAAATCTACTGACCAAAGAAAAGAGCTTCTTGACTTATTGATGATCGAAGATGATAATGAGCTTAGTGAGTCTTTGACTGTAATAGAAGCAGGTTCAAGGAGGTATCATGTGCCTAAATTTTGTGCCACCCGTTGGAGTGCAAGGATGAGAACTCTTTCAGCTCTTATAGCTGTCAGAAAGTCTCTCCCTGTGACCTCTTATAAGTGACTAGCAGTTTCTGATGACGCCAAACCCTTGCCTGAGAACCTAGATGCACCACACCTCTTGCCCTCAAGACCTTGGTAAGACCAATACACTAACCTCACTCCCTCACTAGAGCTTGTTAGGAATTAAAGAACAATAAAACAATGGCTCAAATGCACATTAAAAACATATATCAATAAGCACAATATCACTAGTAATCTATCTCTTTCGATGATAGACTTACTCAGTCTTAACTGTCTTTCTTAATCGTTCGCTTTATTTCTTTCTTTGTTCTTCTCTCTCTCTTTGCTGTTCTTCTCTTTTATAGATTCTGTCACAGTTCACGTAGTGGTTTTGTGGGTAGTCTGTCTTCTCTGGTCTCTGTGGTTTTACACCTTCTGATGTAGGTGAGTAATCAGGTGAGAGATTCCCACAGGTTGTTCCTCCTTTCCCAGAGGTGTCAGAGGCAGTCACAACGTGATTCCCACAGGTTGTTCCTCCTTTTCCAGAGGTGTCAGAGGCAGTCACAACGTGATTCCCACAGGTTGTTCCTCCTTTTCCAGAGGTGTCAGCAGTTGTCAGGATGCTCCCTGACAATAGCTCAATATGTCACAGTCTTAGAGATCATGGGCCGAATCAAAGATAGTAGCAGAGGAGAAGCTATAAGTGATGCTTGTTCATATATGCGGCTTCTAGAAGATAGCCAATTGTTGTCAAACTGGTTGTTACACAGGCAGTTCTTTGTTTCCTTAGTTCAGTGACACTAGCTTTACAAGATAAACAGTGTGATCTTGCAGAAGCCTCCATGGATGTAAAACACTGCAAAGAAATACATTCAGGATGCCAGAAAAGATGACTGATGGGAGAAAGTTTGGAGCAGAATTGAAATGCTAGCCTTGTGTATTAATTTAACAATTGTGAAACCACGAACTGCTACTGTTCAGCGCCATCGAGCCAATGCAGGACAAGTTAGCCAGACTATTTCTGATTACTACAGAATCAATGTATATTACCCATTTATTGACCATGTGGTTGAGCAGTTAATAACACGATTTTCCAATGAGCATAAGGAAATTAACACTATATTTATCCAAACTGAGTAGCAATAAAATTGATCACTTCTTATTATGGGAAATTTATGTCCTTGGAAGAGAAGACCAACTTCCTTGTTGAAATAACTAAATGGAAAACATTTTATGGATCTGTTTCACCTAAAAGGAGGCCAGGTACAGCTAGCTGTGCTCTCTCTGAGTGTAATCCTCAGTCATTCCCCACAATTAATAACTATACATGTGGGAAGTGTATCTTGTGAGAGATCTTTTTCTGCTCTTCGTCGTCTAAAGCACATTCTTCAATGAAAGAAGAGAGGTTGAGTGGATTAGCAATGGTCGTGAAACTGAATTTATTCCATCATCAGATGATATTTATGAAAGAAAGGCTAACTGGAGACAAGTCAGTGAAATAAAAATGAGATAACTCTGTCACGTTCTGCAATTTTTAATAAGAACCGTGAAAATTAAATTTTGCTGTTGCATTTCTGTATGTTTTTGTTTTATTGAGGTGTTTAATGTTGTAATATCATGTACTCCTTTTTAGCCTCGTATATATGCACTACACAAAATAGAACTATAGTTTTAGCTTCTGCATACTTCACACTTATGGCCAATGCTACGCAACCGCCTCCCCAGTCAAATTTTCTTAGATAACCGCCCCCCCCCCCCCCAGTCATATTTTCCTAGATACGGCCATGCCTATGTGAAGATATGACTTGCTATCCTGCAAAACTTAAAAATCCCTAATATTAGATATTCTAACTTATTGTTGATGTTGAAGAGAGTGGTAGAGGAAGCAGTGGTGTTTTGGCTTCAGATTCAAGTGAAATTTATCCTGATGTACATTCGGGAGACTTAGGCCAGGTAGTACAACTAAATTCTCTGAGAAACCTCAGCAATAATGAGAAATTGTTTCTTCTCAAAAAACAACCAAAGGATTTCAATTCCCCACACATACCTTGCAAAGCTCAGAAATGGCAGTTTAAAAAGAGTTGGCTGAACAAGTACAAATGGCTAACATATTCTCGGTCCTCACAAGGTGGTGGATTTTATGTGTTTTGTGTAATATTTGTGCAATGTGAAGCATCCGTAAAAGAGTTAGGGGTTCTGGTCAATAGGCCTCTGACAAATTTTAAGAATGCGATTGAGAAGTTAAATGATCATTTTCTTTCCAAGAATACGAAGTCCCAATACCTAGCTATGGAGAAAGCAATAGCATTTCCTGCAGTGAAGGAGAACAGAGTGGCTTCCAATGATCAACAAATTAGTTCAAGCCGAGCTGAAATTATTGCTGGAATTCGTTTAAAACTCCATTCCATTGCTTCAACTATCATTTTGTGTGGGAGAGAAGCATTTGCTTTTAGAGGACATCGTGAAGATGGGTTTCAAATAGAATCTGAAAGTTCAGTGAGACGAGGCAACTTCCTATCCTTGTTGATTTTT
Source organism: Cladorhizidae sp. MBARI D1340-BT2 (assembly GCA_028752905.1). Lineage (NCBI taxonomy): Eukaryota > Metazoa > Porifera > Demospongiae > Poecilosclerida > Cladorhizidae > Cladorhizidae sp. MBARI D1340-BT2. The sequence goes on along the minus strand of JAQNBH010000012.1, from coordinate 4,484,313 downwards.
CACATCCGACATGCTGGTGATGAAGTTCTGAGAACACCTGCGTACCTGTGATCGTAATGCCAGTAAAGAAATACAAAATCAAACGATTCAAATTTGTGCGAATATTATTCGCAATAAAATGTTACAAAAGATCAGAGAAGCTAAGTTCTATTCTGTTCTAGCTGATGAGTTAGCTGATTCAGCCAATCATGAGCAGCTCTCTATAGATATTCGATTTGTTGATGGTTACTCCACAAGAAAAGTTCCTTGGTTTTTATGAGTGTACATCTGGTTTCACAGGTGAGGCTATAGCTAGTGATCTGCTGCAGCAGCTGACTACATGGGAGTTGGAGCCACAATTTCTTCGAGGCCAAGCTTATGATGGAGCAAGTGCTATGGCAAGGAAGTCAAAAGTAGCAGCTGCACATATGCTGCACATATAACCTCCAAAGGCAATATATACCCATTGTGCTGCACACAGATTGAATCTTTGTGTAGCAGTGTTCGAGAAGTAAATAGTATGATGCAAACTGCTAACAAAGTAGCACGCTTCTTTGGAAACTCACCTAAGAGACAGCTAGAAATTGAAGCATGTATTTATGCCATCATGGATGGTGAGAAACGGGGTGGAAATGCGAGATTTGCCGAACCAGATGGATAGAGCTTCATGAAGCCTTTTTCTGACTTGCTATTGCCAGTAGTTAGTTTACTAGAGCCTATGACTAACTGTTCAGCAACCGAGTGGAATCGAGATTCCCAATCTGATGCTCAATCACTCAACTGGCTCTGTTTCAGTTTTCTTTTATTATAACTTTTGAAGCTACACATAGCATTTTAGCTTATACTCGTGGGATGAATATGAAGCTTCAGGGGGCTTATGCATATGAGTAAAGAATGTAAAGGGTGTTCTTCATGGGTCAAGGTCAAATGTGAATTAATTTCATAGTAGAATCTACACAAGAGCTCCTAAAATGGCTGGAAGTGTTAGTATGGAGGAGTCCAGACCACGTCTAGCTAATAGACAGCAACATCGTCCAAATATCCAGACACAGAATTGCAGTGATTATTTCTATCTAAATCTCACAATTCCCTTGCTAGACCACCTGATCACTGAGCTTGACACCAGGTTTGATGAAGATTCATCTCATATCCTGAGTTCATGCTATTACTTCAGTAGAGCATCCACAGTGACACATTCATTTGATTGTCTTTTGGGGTTCTATAAAGATGATTTACCACTTCATCAGCTTTTGATTTGGAGATTGACATACATGTGGAAACAAAAGTGGGAAAGTCAGACTCAGCTGGCCTCTGAGCTAGATACTCCCCAAAATCCCTACAACATACAGACAAGAATTTTCCCCCCAACATTTACATACTTCTGCACATCATGGCCTCACTTCCTGTTACTAGCTGTGAATGTGAACAATCTATTAGCATGCTAAGATTGATAAAAACACCACTGCTTAGCACCATGAGGCAAGAGAGACTGAATGGGTTTGCAATGCTCTACAATCATCAGGATATAGACCTTACTCCTGAAGAAGTTGTCGAGGAATTTGCTCCATGTCATCCCCGACACATGTTGCTGTAACTCAATAATTTTATACTTTACCTTCAAAAACTCTACCTTCAAAATATATATTACTTCAAAGTACATCTAAAACCTGTTAAGCTTTAGCATGCATCTTATTTAGCAACCACTATTTGGCACATGTGGCGACTTTCTGGACAATGTGTTGCTCCACCCACCCCCCATTTTTTAAATCCTGGATCTGCACCTGTAAACGATATTGATATTATAGTTATTTTTATCATTATAGGTCACAAGTAAAAGATCTACCGTGAATAGGTGAATACTGTAATACTGTAGGCAATAATGTGAAATAGGCTCAGGAGACTCTAACACGAAGCCTATCACATGAATGAGTGTTTTGAATGTGTCATAACAATGAAAACATATTACTTTATGACTAGTGTGTATCAGAATTTGATATTTTGATCTGTATCATTCCTGAAGTGTGAATACATATATATGACCATCACAATGAATCACATGAATATGAACACAATATAAAAGAGAGAGAAAATACCATGCAAAAACAAATACTGCTTACTCATTGCACAGCTAACTATAGCTAAACTCACAGTCAATGCCTTCTTCATTGCTAAGCACTCTCATCTTCTTCCAAACCGTCAGCTCGAATGAGAGCCTAGGCTTGCTTGAAGGTAAGTAAGGCACGACTACTTGGTCTGGCCAAGGCAGGATGAGATACCGTCACCTTCTTCACCACTGCTTTCCCCCTCAGTGAGTCCAAAATCATCTCCAGAACGTGAGAAAGCACAATCAAGGTTAGACCGGACATCTTGTGCGTGGTGAAAAAGCTGCTCGACGGACCGCGCTTTTCAATATTTTCCTGAATGTTTATATGCCTTTATATTCGGTAGGCAAGCACTATATTTTTTTAACCTTTATGGGATACCTACGATCGATTTTTGCAATTAATAGCTTTTGGCGTATATTATATACGCTTAAATCAGGAATGAGTTAACAATGCCAAGCATTCACATTAGAGCGCTACAGCCAATCACCTGTGAGCTAATCTTTCCGACCCCTGTTGAAAATGAGTCGCTAATTAGTACGCGCAAGTGTGTGTGGACGTTTAAAAAGGGGAAATTTCTCACCAAAAGCAATTTTCTGTCATTTAAGAATCTGCCTCTCAAGGGAATTTTTCGAGGAATGAACTCATCCGCGCCTTCTTATTTTTTAAGTGGACAGGAAAACCGTCCCGCGCCGTAGAAAAGAAATTGTTTTCTAGTCCAGCTTTACTTCCGTCCGCTTCTGAGTGGCGAGAGTAAGGGGTAAAGAGCAAAAGTTGATCTCAGTCTAACTTTAAACCAGGTTTTTACATCTGCTACAGGCTAAAAATCTGTTGACCACCAGGCCATAATTTTTGCCAGTTCAAATTGGTGTTATTATAGCTAGTGTAAACATACATAGTTCTCATAGAGAGAAGAAAGAGGTTAGCATGAACAACACTACTATTAACTTCTGCAGGAATCCCAGCTCAAATAATGTCATGGAAGGATACTGGAAACTGAACAGTCATGAAGCATTATAATTATGGCCAAGTTGCTGCACCGTTTATGCTCTTCATCCTAGTATTTGGACTACCATGGAACATCATGATAATTATTACAATCGTAAAGGAGAGGTTGTATCATCAGCCTACAATCATGCTGCTATTGAACCTGCTGGTGACAGACATCATGATAACGTCGATTCATTTGCCAGTGTTCACAATCACTCTCATCGTTGGTGAATATATCTTTGGGACCACTGACGTTATACGTTGTCTGACTTGCACATTTGCAGTTTTCATTCCAGTGGCCCTAATATTCGATTCTATCTTTGTTGTTGCTCTGATCTCCATTGACAGGTTTCTATTCATATATAAGTATGAACAAAAGGCCAACAAACGATGGATAATAGTGAGTATTTTTTCAACAGCTTTGTTGAGTATTGTTATTGGCTTGATTCCTGTATTCCGTCCAGAAACATTAACTTACACTGCAGATGAGTTTATGCCTACTTGATTTAAAAATATATTGGTATATTATAGTCCAAGTTACTATTTCTTGCATAGCTCTATCTGTGATTATTCTCTGCAATGTCTGGGTAATCTGTATAGTCCTCAAGAATATCAAACAGGTCTACAAATTTAGGAAATCATTATCGAACATGGAGAGCAGGAATTCATATATTCAAAAACTGAGTGAAAGGTTCAGAGAAGAACGTCACAAGAAGCAACTTCATTTGTTCCGTATTTTTGGTTGCTTGCTTCTCTCAAATACTCTATGCTGGTTTCCTTTGTTAGTAGTATATTATGTACTAGCTATATCATAGGTACAATATCCCTTAGGCATTATATCTTTCTCTTATGTAATATTTATGAGTCAAGTATCCATACACCCTATCTTTGAGACCATCTTGATTGCTGATGTGAGGGAGCCACTGAAGAAGATGGTAACATGGACTTCTTAATAAAAAGAAGGATGACCTTGACACAACCAAGGAATGAATTAACTGCTACTCCCTCAGCTGTAGATCAGCAGAGATATGTGATGACAACTACTGCAGTTGTTGCTTCATGATTGACGCTGCGGTGTTACCAAAAGACAACTCAAACAACAATCAAGCAAACACACAAGCACAAATATAATGGAGTGAGACCAGCCAGACACTGTTCTCATGGATGACTCTTCATGTTTATCAATGTTCAAAAGATATTTGAGGAATATGGAATGCCCACCCCCATATATAGTTACTGTGCAACACTAAGATAAATCAACATGCCATAATGTGTATACTAAATATAATATGCTATAAATGCAATATTTTTCATTTTACTTCATGTAAAATATGTTTTTATCAATCGTCTACAGATTTCTACGATAGTGCTAGTTCATGAACTAGTATGCTACATTATCTTTTGGCCCTAGCACTTATTATTATGACAATTTTTTTTAGCCCTGGCATGGTTACTAGCATAGTAGCCAGATTATACCACTAGTGATGTATAAAAGTTGTATATTGCTCTCGGACAATTACAAGAAGAGGGAATTTTAGTAAACATAATGATGGTGCTGTTTTATACACTTTATATTGGTGCTCTTCTCAACCAAGTTTAAAAAATGTATCTAGATATATAGGAGAGACACACTTTCCTTGAAAAAGTAGAACAAGTGAAAATACAACGCCTAGTGCAGTTTTTATAATCTGCTGTAGCTGAAAGTTATCGAAAAGTTTAAATTGTATCAAATCACTATAGTTTCCTACATGCTACAGGTAACTGTTTGTTCTAACTTCTTATCATTTGTAGAAATATTTTTATTGATCCACTTACAAACAAAGTGGCATTGAGGGCTAGTATTTCTTCTGTGAAGTAGTTTTGGTTATCTCATGTGATGTCATCAGTATAAATGACAAGCTCATTACTTATTGTTGTGGGTATATTTCCAAGCACTATTCTTATCACTAATGTAGTATTTTGATTGAGCTCGCGTTTGTGCATTAATTAGATCGGAGTTCTGCTCAAGGGGAGAGCCTTTGAAAGTTGTAAGCTGAAACGCATTTGGTTAAAATGGAGAACTATGTACCATTGTTGTAGAATACTGTCCATAGGAAGGCACAGAATGTGTAGAAAGCCAAAAGATATGTGTTCATGAAGATTCTTCAAATGTATTTCCTAAAATGGTTTTTCTACTTGCATTGCCCTATGACTCAAGTTCTGTTATGAAGGCCAGAAGGAAGAATAACCATAGGCAGAATATCTTGCTGAATTCTTAGTGTTACTCTAAGTAGCTTTGGTCCTCTCCTATATAGTTGACAGCAGACCATAATAAATACTACCACTGGACTATATATTTTGTTGTAAATTATCTGGAGGCACCATTCATCAGATACAAACAGTTACCCTCTGTTGCTCCATAGTAGTATAGAGGCTGTGATGCTGTGGTGGGGGAACTATCAGTTACATCACAGGTTGTTCCCTTCATCCTCCTGGAGAAGAGTGAGGATGGGTGGTGGAGGAGGAGGATAGTGCATATGTGCATGCATCTGTACAGAAAAATTGTGGAGGGTGGATTGGCAGTGGTTGACAAGAAGTTAATGAAGTTGATCTCCCCCTAGAACTATCGACTACTATAATAGGTACCATTGGATGAGCAGCCTATGAAATAATGGAACAATAAACATTCAGCATGGCTTAATCCAGCTCCCATATAGGGTGACACCGAGTCCTGCATTTTTCCAAGAGACTAGACATTAGCTACTCAACCGATCCTATTGTATATGCACATTATCTCAAGATTCCATCAAAGTTGCTGTTGATGTTTCTGCATATACGGTTGTTGTCAAATTGCAAGGCCTTTTTGGTTTTGTGGCAAAACCCCTCTCATGCAATGAATAAGTTTCTGCACAGCAAGATGAGAAGTCTATCAAAAGTATTATTTCTTGCATAGACTAATACAATACACCACGGGAGGATTGCCATCACAAAGTATCCCAAAACTTATGAGAGTCGTAAGCAGGAAATAACAGTGCACACAAGGTGGTTGTTGCAGTTGTTACTAGTAAGAATCACAATATTGTGTATTCAATATGGAAGTCAGAATATTGAATAAATAAACACTAAAAAGATACATGATACAGGAAGTATCATGTATATTTAAAGGTTGTTGTCTATATAGGATGTATAGACAACCACGAAGTTTAGACATTTCACAAGCCCTCTTTTGATGTCCATAAAATAGGGGGATATAATCAGAGACATCATGTCATATCAGCTGACAGGACAGATCCTCCTTTGGTACTGTGTGTTAAATTAGCTTTATCCTCAACAACTTAATCTGAGGAAAGTAATACTGAGATGGATATGTTTCTGATCAATTGCCTAGATTTCAATCTTCAGATACATGATTGTTGGGGATCAGTGGAAGCAATTACTGTCTAGTGAGATGCTATCGATATTCAACTCTCACTTCAACATTGCTTGGGATTGAGAGCTCTTTGGACTATATACAAGGTTAAACTATTAATACACATTAATACAATGGGTAACTGATATTTCATATGCATAATAGTGTACGTTGAAGTGACTCTTGACAGAAGCCATGTGCAACATCTTTACCTAGTTTGTGCTTCTTGGCTCTTTAAATCTTAAATTACTGCAGACCCCAAACTCATCATGGTACAACAAAATTTGGAGAGCAATGGGATATTTATGAAAGAGCTGGTTGTTATGAAATAGCACTCAACCACCCAATTTCATGCATACAAATTAGATGTAATATAATTGGGTCTATATTTCAGACAAGGTTTCATACAGGGAGGACAAGGCATGGGATATCTACACCAAATGTATTCCTGCTCCACTCCCCCACCCCCCCACTCCCAACATATAGAATATTTACAACTGAGAATGAAACTTCAATGGCATTACAGCAAAAGTAGAAGAAACTAATGAAATATTTGAGATTAAACATGACTGGCCTTCTGGTAAAAAAGTTCCTTAGGACTATTTAAGTTCATATGACTCTTATTCAGTTGCATAATGCTACTATACTGGCAGTTTGTACTTTGTATACTGAATTGTGAATAGTTTTGGATGTTCTGTGGCTGTTTCCCTATCCTAACAACTATAAAATGTTCTGTTGCTAGGTTCAATCTTGTGAATTACACTAATTGCTATAGTTTGTTCAGTACATGTGTATAGAATTATTACAAGTACATCCAGAATCCTGAATCAATCACATTTTTAAGGGAATCCTTTGGTGGTGGTTGAAGTTTGTTCATTGTTCAATGCAATTGGATTAGATAGGGAATAAAAATTTATTGTTTTGGTGCCCTAGCTTTCGACCACAAGGGGATCTTTATTGAATACAAAATATGAGAATGGAGATATTTGCTTCTTTATAGCAAGAGAGAGACTGAAAGATAAGGTGAGGGGGTTGTCCAATGCTTAGCAAATAAATCGCACTGATACTCAAAAAGTTGGCAGTCAAAAATCTTAATATGTAAGGCTGTGAGACTAACTTAACTGGTCCTTAGGTTATCCTGAGTTACACAACTCTGCTTTTCAAAACAGCTCTTGACTTTGAGGGCTGCGAGAAAACTAGAGCTACAAAAAACAGCTCTATTAGCAGCTGCCCTACTCTGGGCTAGGACTAAAGAGGGAACATACTGATGAAAAAGTGCAAGGGTAGATGCTAGAGAACTCAGAGATGTCCACAGATTTAGCATTGTCTAGTTATAGAGGGTGATTAATTTGGAGATATTTGTAGTGTATATATATGACCAGTTTCTTGCCTGAATGTGCATACTTACATAGCTACCTGAACATCTGCAGTTTCTGATAATTTTTTAGCAGGCTGGGGTTTTTTCTGGGAAATAAATTTCAGAAAAGGAGAGAGAGAAAACTCAGAGCATGTACCTGAAACAGCACAAGAAGAGAATTGTGATTTGAAAGATTGGTTGTGGGGGAAGCACAGTACACGACAATGGAGAAGCTTTCTTAGGCTCAGGTAAAGCTGCTACACTCTATGTTTCTTAGCTTAGAACAATGGATGTTGAAGTTTCATTCTAACAATATAGCTGTGAACAAGTTTACTAAGATGGAAATAGTCATCACAGAAAACCACTTTGCTAAATGGGAAATGGTCGTCATGCTGAATGTGGATTCTCATCCAGCCTTGCCTCAGTTTGCAAATGTAAACAATTCTAATGTAAACAGTGAGCCCTCCCAACACAGGTAACTGACTGGTATTAGCACACACAGTGACCCCTCCCAACACAGGTAACTGACTAGTATTAGCGCACACACAGTGAACCCTCCCTAACAAATCCAAGCAATAAAATATTGCGACATCATTAATTTATAGTTCAGCTATTCTACACTCCATCTGTCCATCTATGGTAGACCTACAGCCATAGTTATAGGAGATTACCTATAGCATATGATCTTGACTTGGAATTAGTGCAACAATACTAGGAATTAAAGTTTTGTGTATTGAGAATCATGCTAAAAGTAATCATCTATTTCTCCATTCTCTTGCAAGACAATGCCTTGCATTCATTACTAGTTGGCCAGTAAAGTGAGCCCTCACAAATATTGCCCGCCATGTCATACGTATCTATCTACCTAACTATGTTTATGTATTCACTGTAAGTTCACCCATATAAAATAGGAACTCAACACATGCCTTAAATAATGCTGATATATTAAATGGTGGATACATCTGTGACCCTCACTGGTCACAGGCAGAGGTCCCACCATATCCATCAAAATGCATGAGAAGGGGATTAAGATGATGGGTAGAGGGTCTAGTAGAACTTTTGTTGTGGTCATTATCTGATATCTATGTCTGTCCAGCTGCTTCTGGTTGCAGGGCAGATGGTCCTGGTGGAGACCTGCAGGAAGATAATATTCATATCATCATCAAAATCTGGTAAGTCTGACAGGGGTTGCGGTTGAGGATTAGGGGTAAGGGGTCCTCTGCTGCATACCCAGGTAGGGGTTCTGGTCTTCCTCATCTGATGAGAGTGGGTAAGCATATGAGGCTGATGTGTTGGATGGAGATGATTGTGTTTCTGTGGCTGGTTGTAATCCGGGTTATGTGAGTGTGGCCTGAGGTATAGTCAGTGAGGATGACATCTTCTCCTTGTAGTTGACCCTCCTTCTGTATCTTCTAACAGATCTGGAGGAAGGGTCAGGATTGTGTAGATCTGGATCTGAGTGTGGAAAAAAGACAGAAAGATTAGAAAAGTTGGTGAAATTAAGTCCCAAGAGGTCAACTAACTTCAGCTTTTAGTTCATTACCATACTCGTCTTTCCCTGATTGGTCAGCTGAATGGTGGTGGTTGGGATAGGTGGTGGAATACCCATAGTATCCTAAGAGGTATTGTTGCCCTCATGTCTGTAGTTTATCGGTAGCCATTTGGACTGGACCTGGGACTGGTAACACCCAGAGTCTAGCAGGAGGTGTCCAATGGCTTTTCCATTGATTAGACATGATTTCAAATTGTGGACCTCTTACTCATATGATGCCTAGTGGAGGGACATGTACCAGACACACTAATATCTTACTAAAGAAAGAACACTATGACACATGTACTGGACACGACGCCATACACAACCTTGTCCTACTAGTGAAAGAACAATGTACTGGACACGATGCCATACAATAATCTTATCCAACTAGTGAAAAACACTAATACCTGAAGCAGTCTTTAATTGTACAAAAATGCAAGTTCCATACCCGCATTTGAAATGCTGGGCAGTCTGTAGCTATCTATGTGACTGCTCTACTGTATACTGCTCCTATGGAATGTCTCTGATGAATATTGGTAGGTGTGTCTTATTAATCACAAAAAAATTCAGAGGAAATTCTTGGCTGAAAAGACCTATGTATGAAAAATCCTACCATCTCGCCCTGTTGATCGAAACAGCAGAGAGAGATTCTAAGCATGTCAGAAGTCAACTGTCATATCTGCAGGTGACAGTAGAATCCACTATTGCTTTCGTAGAACCAAGGGCATGATTGCACAAACTCAGTAACCTCCAAAGAATGATGCCAACAGCATTTTATGCAACAGAGGTGAACGGCACCACATCACCCCTGTTTGCTAGTTCATAGATACTGTTGAAAAAGGGCATATAGCACGAATTTGCATGGCCAAACTTCAGGGTGCCTAGTCATAGGAAATGCCAAAGGAATCAAAGATGTCTCATTATGTAGATGGCAACGAAAAGGCCAATTCAGAGAGGTGCAAGTTACAACATAAGGATAATGGATCAAGAATGCTCTGTACTAAATATACACTGTTCTAGTACGAATGGAATTGGACATGAGAGCATCAGTTCGGTCATAAGCCTTTCAAGCAACCAACACAACAAAATTACTGGTTATGCCGCCTCTACAATCATCCCAAGTGATGTTGAAAACCTACACTGCACAACTCATTCCAATGATTGGTAGTGCAGCGCTCCAATCCAGGTATGATAATTACAAATTTGATGTTATCTTACCAGGTGGTATCTGGGAATGAATATTGGGAAGGGATTTGCTACAGAAGCTTGAGGTTGACCTGGTTTCTATTTAAGCAAGTCAGAAACTAATGTACTCCACTCAAAGTAATCATATTATATACAAACAAAAGTTGTGTAGTATTGTGGTAAAAAAGCATCAACAAACCTGTAAAAAGGTTGCTAGAGAGAAATCTGTAATTGTTTAACATGAATGGAATTATGGACATCCTATTTTGTGGGAGAAAGCCACCATCTTAGATGAGGACAGAAGATAGAAGCAACCACTACTGAAGGAGGCATTGAACTCTATTCTAGCACCAAAGTTCGAGGGGTTCAATCAAGATTATAGAATATATTCTAGTATTTACGCTGATGCTGGTATGAGTAAAGCAAGAGTTTTTCTCACTTGTAATCAGGAACAAAATATTTGCCTGGAATTGAATTCACTTTGTAGAAGAAGTTGTTATAGTCGGATACAAAGCTATATAAGAAGGGAGGAGAACAATTCATGTTTTTAAATCCTATAATCTCTTCTATGCTCCAACTTTCTACTTCCAGTCCTACTCATTTTATTTCTTGCTTCTAGTGATCTGACCTTCAAAGTTTTGACAGAATCTTAGCTGGCTTGTGGCCGAGTGTTATGGGGGTATAGTTTGAGGGGATTACTTATAGTGTAAATGATGGTCTTCCCACCATATACCACAGACTATCAAAGGTGAATTGTTTGTATAATTATAAATGGTATTCTCTGCAGTTAACAAGTTGGAAGGCCAAATCTACCAAGGTAGGACTGGGATCTACTGGAGTTCAGCGAGATATTCTGCCGATGATTATTCTGGAACTGGAATGGTATGGGCATATCAGGTAGAAAAAGACATTTTTACAACAATTTCGATCAATCTTCATAAGGATTTACATTTTGACACATGTTTAGCATTGTTCATATTCTATGCAAATGGTGTCTACATACTGGCACATTCTTTTCAATTTTTACCTAATAGGCCTCAACTTACAATACAAGCCTTTAAAAGGCTCACTTTATAACTGACGTACAAAATCAAAAGATTACAGTAATGATGAGTAGTTTACTAGGTGCTAAACCCACTATGTCAATGACAATAAGTGATGAGCTGGTCATTCAACATGAAATTACCAGAATTGTTATGTGTAAAACTAAAACCTATAATATACTTCATGGCACTTTATTCCTGACTACTAAAGGTAGAAAAAATACTAGTCTTTCTACTAATTGGATTCATAAATAATGACTACTAAAGGCAAGAAACTAGGACAAACAGATGCATGTGACATGTAGGTAGTTATAATCACTTCCTCTATAATAGTGAGGAAGTAATTATAACTACCAGGTTTAAACATCCATAATGAATTATAAACATGTAAAATGCACTACCGGATGTATTTTAAATACCTGTTCAAATGAATTGAGTGTGTCACATGTGGTATGACTAGATGTTTTGTGTCTTGGGTGAGGAGAGCACGACTACAAAATTTCAAAGTGAGCATCATTATTATAATACATTCTTCTGTAATTCTCAGAGACCACCAATTATGATGATCATACATTATAATTTTGCTACTTGCTAGTGACCATGCTAGGACTTTTCTGGGCTCAACAATGATTCACTCATGTAGTAGTTTATTTTACATGAACTAGTGTTATGGTTGAGTTCAAATTTTTGACTTAATTAATTAACAACAAAAAAACAATCAAAATTTGCATGTAGAGAAATTAATTCTACTTATAGTATAATACACAGTCGCATATATGTATTGATGCAAACATGGTGATTTTCTTATGTTGCATGGTCATGAATACCTTTTCAACATTGACAACTGTGAATAATCATAAAATGTCACCATCAAAGCGCATTAGCTGGTCTTCCTCCAGTTCCATCTATGCTTGCTCTAGAGTTGTCTTAAGGTAATGCAGCGGCATCAATCATCTTAAACATGAATCTACACCTGCAGTGACTGTCCTCATATACCTCTGCAGATCTAGAGCAAACTGAGTAGGAGTGAGTTTGTTCCTTGTTGTACCAGGTTATCCTTATATTTCTTAAGAAGCCGATCTCCATCATTGATTTCCTCACATCGACAATCGTGATGGTCTCTAAGATAAGGTGGATAGCTACTTGACTCAGAAAGAAAAATACAGAATGACTGGAGGATATTTGACCTTTGCTATAGTTAGTACATTAATTTTAATAGCATCAAAGGTAAGCAGCATATAAGGAAGAAAACTACCAAAAACATGGAACATATGAAGTTGCTTTGTGTGTCATTCATCGCTGACCCTTTCGCAAAGTTCTTGAATGTTGTGTGAGTTCCTGTTTTCCACATTAGATAATGATTTCCTAATTTGGTACAGTTGTTTGATATTTTTCAGGGCTATACAGATTACCGAGATATTGCAGAGAATAATGCTAAGCTGGAAATAACAACTAAGACTATTATAAACCAATATATTTTATAAGCATAACAAATCTGCAGTGTAAGTTATTGTTTCCAGACAGATTAAAGGAATCAAGACAATAGCAATACTCAACAAGGTTGGTGAAGAAATACTCACTAATATCCATCATTTGTTGGCATTTCGTTCATATATAGTGGAGAGGTGAAACTACATCTGGAAAGATGTAAGCGTATCAAGAGTATAATTATTCACAGAAAATTAACCTGCTTGGAGACTAGCCAGACCCTCAATCAGCCACATGCACTCATGCAAGTGCATTTGATATTCAGGCTAGTGAGATTATTAAATGAGTCATGTGCCATTTTAAAAGAAGAGCTCTGTCAAGTGATCACTAATCACTAAATACAAGGGATTATTGGGTGAGCTGTGTAGCACCTTGTGAAATCACTGTGTTAGTATTACATGCATGTTCTTTATAGATTCCCAACTCAATGGAGTAAGAAGATGGCTAACATTTCGTTCAAACCTGTGCTATGTAAAATATAAAATAAGCTTTGTATACCACATTGAAAATTAAGGTTAAAGTCAAAATTATAATTGTAAAAAATAGAATATTAGTGACCTTGCACATGCTGCTTGATCACCATAAGCTTCCATCTCTGCACCAACAGAAACGCTGTCTCCCACTGGTGTGCTCCATGATGCTGGCTTGATCACCATAAGCTTCCATCTCTGCACCAACAGAAAAGCTGTCTCCATTCTCACTGTTCTTTATAGATTCCCAACTCAATGGAGTAAGAAGATGGCTAACATTTCGTTCAAACCTGTGCTATGTAAAATATAAAATAACCACATTGAAAATTAACGTTAAAGTCAAAATTATAAGAAATAGAATATTTTCTACCCCAAAAAATCATTCTTCTTTCATTCACAATTTTTATCATGTCCAATTCCTTAGTTTCTATGGTCGTGCAATAGCATGAAATGATTGGGATGTTACTGAAACATTGTAAACGTAATAGTATTAAACATTGACATAATAGTATGGTAACTTCCAATCACATCTGAAGTTATGACATAGATAACATCAGGCAACATCTGTCAATTTCTGCAATGAAACAACTTTTCCAGTGGCACGCTTCTAATGTAACTTCTCAATTTTTTCATCAACTGATGATACTTTGTTCCTAATTCCTCATAAAATGTGACCATCAGAAAAGTGGCTGTTATCAGAAGCTTGCCCACGTCCAACTTCATGAATGCCTGCTCTATTGTTGATAGAGTTGTCTTTTGGTAACACTGCAGCATCGATCAACTTGAACATGAATCTACAACTGCAGTGGTTATCCTCATATACCTCTGCTGATCTGCAGCAAAGAGAGTAGGAGCGAGTTTGTTTCTTTCTTGTATCAAGGTTACCCTTATTTTTCTTAAGAAGACCACATGTAACCATCTTCTTCATTGGCTCCCTCACTTCAGCAATCAAGATGGTCTCTAAGATAGGGTGCACAGCTATTTGACTCATAAATAAAATATAACAAAGAGACAAAATGACGAAGGGATATTGTACCTTTGATATAGTTAGTACATTTAATAGCGTCAAAGGAAACCAGTTTATAGCATTTGAGAGCAGCAAGCTACCAAAAACACGGAACAGATGAAGTTGCTTTTTGTGTCGTACATCTCTGACCCTTTCGCTCAGTTCTTTAATGTATGACTTCCTCTTCTCCACGTTAGATAATGATTTCCTAATTTTGTAGACCTGCTTGATATTCATCAGGACTATATAGATTACCCAAATATTGCAGACAATAATAACAGTTAGAGCTATGCTAGAAATTGTAACTAGGATTATTAAAAACCAATATATTTTAAAACTAGGTGAGCATAACATATCTTTATTGTAAGATAGTGTTTCTGGACGGAATACAGGAATCAAGCCGATAGCTATGCTCAACAAAGTTGTTGAAGAAATACTCCCTAATACCCATAGTTTATTGGCCTTTTGTTCATATAGGATAGGCTTGTATATGAATAGAAACCTGTCAATGGAGATCAGAGCAACAACCAAGAGAGAATCCAATATTAGGGCCACTGGAATAGAAAAAGCAAATCTGCAGGTCAGACAACGCATCTCATCAGTGCTCCCAATGATAAATTCATCTGCAATCAGAGTAATTGTCAACATTGGCAAATGAAGCAGAGTTATCATGATGTCTGTCACTACTAAGTTGAGAAGTAGCATGATAGTAGGTTGATGATACAACCTCTCCTTTATGGTGATAATCACGACAATGATATTCCATGGTAGTCCCAATACTATGATGAAGATCAGAAAGGTTGCATAAACTTGGCCATTGAATACTTCGGGACTGTTCAGTTTCCAGTACCCTTCTGTGACATTATCTGAGCTGGGATTTCTGCAGAAGTCAATAGTAGTGTTGTTCATACTAACTACTCTATAAGTACTACTATGGGCAGTGCACACTAGACTAATTTCAACTGAGTGTATACCTGTGGTAGCCAGTGGCGTAGGAAGCAGGGGGGCTGGGGGGGCTGCAGCCCCCCTTTATATTCTCAAGACAGCTCACGAAATTAAGTAAAGTAGGAGTGCGTTAAAATTATAGGTCCTCGCCGCGCGCACAGCGTTATATTCAGTCCGTACTTACTAGGACTGAAGATGCATCACAGACACTCTCAGCAGACACTGCTAAACTTTACACCCAGAAGAATGGAAGCTTCAGGCAGATCTGTGACTATACAATAGCTATTAAATTTATACAAGAACTCGGTAATAGGTGTTCGCTGCGTAGCTAAGTCAATGAGATAACATCTCTAGATGATCCTGAGAAAATACTATCTATCATAGATAGTATTTTCTCAGGATCTAGAGATATTGATTTATTTGTGAAGACTGAGAGTAAGCTAATGCTCAGATTTTACTGCTGACTGAGCCACCAAGGTTTCTGCTAGCTAGCTATAAGGTCTTACTCAGTGACCACGCATATTTTTTTACCCTTCAATATAATGTATGGCAAGGTCTACAGATACAAGTGGCAATGCTGAGGCTTCTACCTGCCATAGCCTGGAGTTATCATATGAAAGTTGCTGCCAATGCCAATGCTGTTCTGATCCTTCTACTCCACAACACCCTTTAGACCTGGCCTATCAAAGCAAAGGGAGTGGCAAGAAATCATATCTAAGAACATGTTCAGCCGAGTTGGTACAAGAGTTTTCCTTGGATAAGTGTCTGTTCTACAGCCTTTAAAATATATTGTAGTACTTGTCGCAGTGCTAAATCTCTAGGTATCTTGACCTTCCCAAAGCATTATAAATCTGCATTTGTGGATGATGGCTTTACAAACTTTAAGAAAGCTCTGGAAAAATTTCGTGATCACAAGGCTAGTGTCATGCACAGAAAGGTTGTGTTAAAAATAGCAGCCACCAAAACTGCAGCAACTCGAATAGATGCTTAACTATGTGCTTAGCTTGAAGCTGATCAAAGGCACCACAGGAAAATGTTGATGAATCTACTTTATTGCATAAAGTACCTTTCCCTGCAAGGGTTGCCGTTTCATGGCACAATGAAGATTTGCAATCATTTGAGGGAAATCAATATCAGCTTCTGTTGCTTCAAGCTTAATGCTGCCCTGAAATGACTACATGGATTCGTAGAAAGGAGTACATTTCTCCCACAATTACTAAACGTTGATGGGTCAATCTGTGCTAAAGCAACTCCTTGCTGAGATCAATATCTCCTTGTGGTTTTTTATATTGGCAGATGAAGCTACAGATGTATCCCATCATGAGCAAATGTCTCTTTCCATTCGTTGGGTAGATGAAGTTTTTACAGTACATGAAGATACACTTGGCCTAATTCAACTACCTATCACAAAATCTGCAACAATTTTGGGGGCAATCAAGGACATCCTCATAAGATCCTCTCTCCCACTTTCCCAGTGTCATGGCCGAGCATTCGATGGTGCAGCCAACATGAGTGGTATCAGGAATTCAGGCATTGGTGAAGAAGGAAGCAAGTCAGGCACTGTATGTGCACTGCTTAGTTCACAATCTAAATCTGTGCTTAAAGGATGTCACTTTCAATTGCAATATGTTATGGACTTCATGTATAACCTTATCCAACTCATCAGATTCTCTCCTAAAAGGGTGTTTTTTTTAAAATTTATTAAGAAAGGAAGTAGGAATGCATAGTGGTGACACCACCCCATCTCTAAGAATGTTGTGTCCTACCCGATGGACAATTACGCACACATCTATCGACAGCATAATCCGTAACTACCAAATTTTGGAGAGAGCCTTGGAAGAAATTCAGCAAGGACACGATGAGTTTGCAGCTATATAAGGCAAGTGGATTGTTGGTACGAATGGAAAAATTTGATATATACCTTTTTCTCCTTGAAGCCTACTTAGTGTTCTCTGCTTCTGAACAGCTATCAATAAATTTGCAAGCAAAGAACATAACTATTCAAGAGGCAGTTGGAGGTGCTCAATTACTCATCATTCATTTAAAGTCGCTTTGAAATGAAAGCCATTTCAACACTTTTTACGATGGAGTTTGCCAGGATAGCAGTGATTTAACAGAGGAACCTTGCCTTCCTCGACGTAGAAAGATCCTGAGAAGGATTAATGAAGGAGAAGCTGCCCACCAGTATGATGATTCAAACGAAAAATATCACCATGCATTCTTTGAAACACCAGCTGGTGAGGTTTGAAAAGAGATTTGACCAGCCAGATCTTCACACTATCAAGGAGATTGAAGTGCTTCTTCTCGGGGTTGGAAATGGAGAGGTAATAGACTCAATTGCACCTGTTCTCCAGAGTTATTTGAAGAACGACGTTGGTCAAGATCGCTTAAAAACTCAGCTTTCACTCCTTAGTGACATGATCAAGATGAGTTGTGTAAGAAACCAGCTAGTAACAAAAGTAACCAATGTTAGAACTATTGCAGAAGCCATGAATAAGAATGATATTTTCAAAGCAGTGCTAAGTGAGGTTTACAAACTTCTTAAAATCTACTTGACATTCCCAGTCACTACAGCTACAGCTGAAATGTCGTTTTCATCTCTTAAGACTTTCTTAAGAAGCTCAATGAGTGATTGCAGATTAACTTAAGAAGCTCAATGAGTGATTGCAGATTAACAACCTGTTTCTGGTGTTACATCCAGAACCGATCCACTGGACTTGTCTATGATTGCGAACAATTTTGTTTCTATTAACTCGAGGCGAATTAAATATTTTGGAAAATGTTGAATGTTTTTGTTTGCTTAAAAAGTTCTTCATGTGTACTAAACACTCAACCTAAAGTAGAGCCCCCCTTTATCAAAGCATCTTCCTACACCACTGGTGGTAGCTGATGTATCTTTGGTATAATAAACTTACAGGAATGATTAGAAAATAGACTGGAGTTCACTTTGTGCTACTCACAAAAGAACAGCATCGAAGCTGGAACAGAAAACAAGTTCTTTTCCACAACCCTGAGACAGTTCGGTACACTCAAATGGCCGGGTGTGGCCTACTGGGACTGCCATACCTATCATAACATTCGCATGAAAGTCACTCACGTGACAATCAGCTCCGTGCGCACAAGTGACCGGATCGCGCTGCGCAAGATTGTATCGCTTGTCACTTATATTCATCTTCTTTACAGATGCCAAACTCTGTGGAGTAGGAAGATGCAGGTTGTGAATGTAGATGGGGATGCATGTATATATATAATTATATATATATATATATACTATAATTCAGGGGGGTAATTTCTGGGGGGGCTGGGGGGGGGGGCATGGCCCCCCAACTTTTGGCCAAAACAAGTTTTCTAAAGGAGTTTTCGCAAGCTGTTGAAGGTGTTGACTAACAAGTTATAGCACATTCATAATTGTAATTGGTGTGAAATATGCTAGATAGAACAACACCATAGAACAACACCATGGAACAACTCTATAATATTGGTAAAAAAACAAACTTTATTCCCTAATCGGTTCAATACATGTGACCAGTTAGTGTATGTCAGGAATAACAGCCTGACAACTCAACCACCAAACAAGCCTCAGACCATACCATGGAACTAACACTTTAGGTGTGAGGATCATTTTAGCATTTTGACATTTATATAGTTCATGTATTTCATTGGTTCATTTTGATTTTGCCATGACAGCAGTGGAGTGCCTATATAAGTAAGCTCTCCTGAGTTCTGCTATAAACATAATGTGCTGTTAATCATTATTCGGAATACTAAGCAATATAAGAGTGAACCCTAACAGTGTAGCAGGCGAAATTAGCTAGTGCTGCTGCAGAGTGAATCATGCCTAAAAGACAAGCCACCTTGTTAAGTTTTTATCAAAGTCCAACTAAGAAACAAAGGGAGTCTGAGGAGAAGGCTGATGATCAAGCCCAAGGATCTGATAGCCAAGATGTACAGGTTGAAGAAAACCCAGAAGAATCTGAACAGGTACGTCTGTCATAATCCATCACATGATAATAAAATTAAGCCTCTCAATTTTTATGTGGCATCTCAGCCTCTGATGTCAGTGAATCCTTATTAAACAATCATTATATTGACATACCCTGTTGTTGTAGTTGTTTTTGCAAAATTAGACTTTGACTCAAGCTACAAGTACTTTTGATATCTCTCAGGAGCAGCAACAAGAAGCCAGTAGAATATCCCTAACTCTATATATCCTTCCTCAAGTTCCCTACCAGCCAATCAACATCAAATACCCTAAAAGCAAGATGGGTCATCAACGAGCATTCCAACCAGCCTGGTATTCGCAATTTTTATGGCTGCATTGTCTTCCAATTTCAGACACTATTATTTGCCACACTTGTGGCACAGCCTATTTGAAGGGACTGCTTAAGCTGGATACAAGGTCTGAAACCTTCTTGTCTGATGGGTTCAGAAATTGCTCTGTGTAAAAACAAGGGTTTCCATAATCACGAAAGCTCACTATGTCACAAGCATGCAGTTGCTATGTTAACTCAACCTTGTCATATTGATGAGCAGCTGAAGGAGCAGTTTAAGAGTCAGAAAGAGGAAAATAGGAACTGCCTCCTGAATATCATTCAAAGTGTATCCTATCTTGCCCGCCAGGGCCTTGCCCTTCGTAAGGGCAAGCAAGAGGAGGAGTCAAATTTCAAGCAACTCCTCCTTCTGCGAGCTGAAGATGATAAAGTGCTTCGTAAATGGATTGAAAAGTCTTACGACAAGCATATCAGTCCAGATGCTCAGAATGAAATCTTACAAATCATGGCTCTAAAAGTACTTCATGGTATAGCAGCTGACATAGCTGAATCTGGATGTTACAGTATCTTGGCTGATGAGAGTACAGATGCGAGCAACATTGAACAACTTGTGATTTGCATACATTGGGTGAATGAGATGACAGTATGTGAGGAGTATATTGGTCTGATGTCAGTTTCTCAGACCAATGCAGACACAATTGTTGCTTGCATAAAAGATGTGAGGCTATGCATGAATCTCAAAATTCAAGAAGCCCGTGGGCAATGTCATGACGGATGTTCGACCATGACTGGAACAAAAAATGGGGTTGCTGCACGAATCAAGAAACTGAATGAAAAATGTCTGCTAACACACTGCTATTGTAATTTGCTGTCGGGGATACAATAAAACATATTTCCCTGTTGAAAGACACGCTTGATGTGGCTTATAAAATTACTAACATGATCTCCATGTAGACAATATTGACTCACCAACTCTGAAAATCCTCTGCCCAACAAGGTGGACTGTCCGAGCAGCATCACTGAGTGCTATTCTGAAAGATTATGGCACTCTCATGATCCTATGGGACTGGGCACAAGACCATGTCAAAGACTCTAAAATGAAGGCAAGAATAATTGGAGTGGAGACTAAAATGCAAACTTTTAGTTTCTTCTATGATCTTCAGCTTGCCATTGTAGTATTTCACATTCAGATAACCTCAGCACTTGCCTTCAGAGGGCAGAGCTATGTGCAGTGGATGCTCAAGCGAATGCCAAGCTATCTGTCACTGTCCTACGAGGAATATGATCAGACAGGGATGCAAGCCTCCATTGGACAAAAGTAACTCAAGCTGCTATGAAGTTGGAACTAAAAGAGTCTTCACTTCCACGTCACCGTAAGATGCCATCAAGGTATAGTGAGGGTAATGCTCAACATGAGCACCATACCAATGTAGAGAACTTTTACCGCCAAATCTATTTTGAGGTTGTGCACACTGTAGCTAGCTGCATTGAAGAGCATTTTAATCAGAAAGACTACACCACATACAGGCCCGTAGCAAGCAAATTTTGAATGGTCCGGCCAGGAAGTGGGTGTGGTTTTAAATGGGAGTGTCCGGGGATGAATGTGGTTAGTTATATATCAGTCTTTTTTTTATACTAGATCTGACCGAGTAGCAATATAGTCATGTTTTAGTCTCCTGTTTTTAATTGTCATGTATAAATTGAGTTCAATAATTTTTGTAAGCATCGTATCCTGATATGATTATTTGTATGCTTAATTTCTATCTTATGACTGTCTTGTTCACTTTGTTTTGCTTAAAAGCAACTCTGCTCTTCATTCTACGTGTAATTGTATCATGCTTATTATTCCAAATGTAGCTATATATATATATACTCCTTAATTTGTGTGCAATGAAATTATTACAATTATATACAAGATTAATAGTGCGATGTGGAATACGAAATAATTATTCCAATTTAGCAAAGATATTTAATCTGTGATCTGAATTTATAAATTCATTAACGAGAAGTTTGAGGTCCAGTTCATCTGTTTTATCTTTATGCACATGAAGAAGCATAAGGTAGTTGAGACGATCCTCTTCATAGTTGCCCGAAGATAGGTTTTCAATCTCCTTAATGCACTGAAAGACCTTTTCGAAGATACATTTGTGGCAGGCATAACTAGTATGAGCTGCATAAGGCATTTGACATTTGATACCAGAGATAGCTGAGCAGGAGAAAGTGAAAGTAAATAATTCTTCACATCAAAGATATTGATTTTTGTTGTAGTTTCTGCTGGTTTTTCTTGAACATGTTGAAAGTGCACAGAAAAGGTCTGAAGTTGAGTGCGCAAGAGCTCATGGTCAAAGTCGTCTTTGTAAAATTGCCTGATAGTTTGCAAATCACTTTCAAAGTCTTCTGATTTGCAAGCTTTAAGCAGAAGAGTTTCCAATGAGTGATACACTTTGTACCCAGGTTGATCAAATCGATCTTCAATGCAGCTGATAATTAAATCAATTGCTTCGTAATATTGCTGCTTGTAGAGAGACTTGGGATTTTCGTGATGATCACCTTCTGATAAACCGTCATCAAATCTTCGAGGACGTTTCTGACGATGTGGTAGTTGAGGCTCATTTATACCAAGACTGTTGGCTCTCTGGTTTACTTAACCAGAACAGGTCAAATGACTCGTCACTTCTCAGCAGCTTTATGGTTTCCACAGTCATTTTAGCAACCGCCTGACCCTCGGCAGCTGAGAAACCCTTGTGCTGGAGAGTGCTGCTCAGATTATCTGCGTGTTTCAACAGCATTTCTCCAAGTATGTTGCCAAAGAGGTAGTCGAACGTGGACATCATTACAGATACTCCACGGATTCTAGCCTTTGTTTCTGTGTCTCGTACCACATCGACAGCTTTCTCCCATGTCAATTGCAAAGTTTCAAAATTGCTCATGATACTAGCAAGGGTATTGGCCTTCATAGTCCATCTGGTTGGGCACAGAACTCTGATACCAGGATTGCTTTCACCTGGTATAGCTGCGTTCAAATCCCGAAAAATTGCTTCTCTGCGTGGAGAATACTTGATAAGCTTAGTAATCTCGTGGGTAGTATCCAACGCATCCTTCATCACCTTTGATTTCTTAATGGTGTCACTGGCAGCCAAGTTTAGAGCATGGCCATAACAATGTGTGAAGATGGCCCTTGGTTCAAGTTCACTGGTTCGCTTCGCAACACCACTCCTGCTACCACTCATAGCACTTGCACCATCATAGCACTGACCACGTACTCTTTCAAAACTCAAATTCAATCTCAAAAAAACATCTTTGATCACTGTAAATAACATTTCAGCATCGATTAAAGGTATAATCCTAGAAAATCTTCATGTACTTGCAAGTCATCGGTAATCCAACGAACAAAAAGAGTGACCTGTCCACAATTAGCAGCATCTGTAGTCTCATCAGCCATGATAGTAAAAAAAAAGAGAAGTACGAAACTCTGTTGCCAAGTTTCGTAGAAGCTTAAGACTCATATGTTTAATCATTTCATTTTGTATTTCAGGGCTTGTATAAACATTCTCCTTCCTTCTTAACCACTCTGCAAGATTGGGATCCTCTTTAGCCTTCATCTTCAACAATTGCTGTAGATTTTCATCTGTTTCAGTGCCATCTCCTCTCAGAGCAAGACCTTGACGACACAGAAACGTAATGGATGAAAATATCTGGAACAGAGCCTGTGTATTTTTCTTCTTCTGAGTAGCAAATTGTCTAGAAAGCAGTGCTCCTACATCCCCAGTAGTGGAAGGAATAGTAATCATCACATCAACAGCTTCATGGTGAGCAGCACTGGTCTCATGATCTTTGAAACTTCTAGTCCCATCCTTCCAATTAGCAAACCCACGAGTTACCTAAATTAAAATTTAATATTGATTATCAGTGTGCTTAAATATAATGTTACATATTCTTCCTAGTTAGCTCATTACCCAACAACTTTCCCATCATTATTGTTAATATATTACAGATATATAAGCTAGCTAACTACCAATTGTTCTAGCTAGTGGTATAACTAGCTAGCAAGCTAGTTATATTTATTATATACTCACAAAGGCTGGGTCAAGATAGCCTGTATTCATCATCTGTTTCTTTGTAGCCATGAGGCAGACATGGCAAAAAACAACATCCTTTGCCTCATCATAGTGATGGAATTGCCACTTGGTGAACCACTCTGGCTGAAAACTACGCAGAACTGCATTCTTTTTTCCGAAAGATCGCTTGGGAAAATGAAATGCCCGTGGCTGATGAGGCTGCTCAGGGATATTTTCAGCTACTATCTCACCTACTCGTGAACTAGAAGCCATGACCTTTCTTTAGGACTCGAATCCGATGGACCACGTGCCGATAATTCAATTATTTTTTTTTTTTTTTTTTTTTTGCTTGAAATTTGGTGCGGCCAAAACCGGAGCAGCCATAGTGGTTGCTACGGCCATGACATATGCAACCTGTGAGAAGATCCTAGTGAAAGGAACATTGGGGGAGGATGTCTCACAAAATGTTGACGAACTATGTGAGTTCTACACTGAGTTTGACCCTGATACCTTAAGAATCCAGCTATCTATAATGGCAGAGTCCTATCGCAGTTTCAGTCAAGATGAAGGTGGTGGTGATACATTGCAAAATGTCGTTGATTTCCTCAAAAAGAACAAAAGCATCTGGCCCCTCATACCAGAGGTCATGTCTTTGGTCAAGGTTGTTCTGGTTATGCCGGCAACTAATGCAAGCTCTGAACGAGCCTTCAGTGTGCTGAGAAGGGTGAAGTCTTACCTTCGTACAACAATGTCGAACAACCATCTCATGACATGCACAGTGCATAAAGAGCTGGTGATGGAACTGAGCCTCAAGCAAGTGACAAATGACTTTGTGGATAGAGTAGAGAGGCGCTCATCCATCTTCGGCCACTTTTCCATTTCTTAGTAGATGTGAATGATAGCTCTCTTAGATGTTAGTGCTAGTATACTGTTTGTCATCTTGTTATGTTATGTGTTCGGGTGATTACTAAAATGAAAATATTTTCAACAACACTAATTTACCCCAAAGTCTGTAGTTCTAATTACTCCTATTTTTCAAAATATCCTGGATAAGTATCTAGAGACTCCCCTAGAGACTCCCCTAGAAAGCAGCTTTAATGCTGCTTTTGGCCCCCCAACTTTCATATGGAAATTCCCCCCCTGTAATTTGGTAGACCAGTACTAGTAGCTGAAGTTACACCTATATAGGTTGAACCAAGATGTTACCTTTGGAAGTTTGCTCATTTTATCCTTCTCCTCTGTAGCTCTTTTATTTTCTGTGCTCCACTCAT
Source organism: Cladorhizidae sp. MBARI D1340-BT2 (assembly GCA_028752905.1). Taxonomy (NCBI): domain Eukaryota; kingdom Metazoa; phylum Porifera; class Demospongiae; order Poecilosclerida; family Cladorhizidae; species Cladorhizidae sp. MBARI D1340-BT2. Next base: position 4,459,226 of record JAQNBH010000012.1, on the reverse strand, counting down.
AAAAGTATGCTTCATTGTTGCTCAAACGATTAGATATCCACCAAAAAAATATTATTTGTAGTATATTACAAGTATTTATAGGACAGTATAGTTTTTGTTTAAATTATTGACAGCATACATAGATTAACAACAAGATAATTTGTGGTGGATATAGCTATATAGTTGTTTCACAAGCCACAATTACTTTTCCAATTGAGATCAACAACACAATGCAAAATCTTGTTCCACTAGGCTATACATGTTTATCTCCAGCATAACAGTGAGGTGAACTTTGCCCAATATTGTCAACTATCTGTCCTCTCTGGAATACTTTTCATCTTGGCTGGGGAATTACATTCCACCAACCAACATGCACAGAGCTGGAGATGTTGGCGGTGAGGAGTGATGCTATTTATTGTGATTGACAAGTGAATAAATCAGAAGTAGATAAAAAATACAATTTCTGGTTTACATTCAGCAGGCTAATTTCCACATGAGAATGACCTGCTAATGCATGCAAAAGATGGTAAAAAATACATCTCTCCAACCTGGATAGAGTGTGCTGTTTTAATGAATTCATAAACTTACTCTGAGTGGAGGAAATAGCTTCATCATCCAGAAAAAATAAGAAACACTGAATGTAACTGTAACAGTGTTCTGCAGTGAAAACCTAATACTTAAATGAAAGAGACTACTTATAGCTCTACAGGACATTTTCTAAATCTGTTACCCCCCCCCCCCATCAACAGCAAAAGAAATCAGAAGGCCATCTCAGTCACTATTGAATGCCTGGATTATGTGCCACTAAATATAATGTGACCATGTTCTAGCTGACTAGATAGAGAATGAGGCTGACTAGATAGGCATTGTGCATCTGTGTGTAGTGCTTTGGTGTTGCTCGACTATATATACTTGGCTGCTGGTTTGTAGTGCTGAGTTTTGTCATGTGGATTTTATGCAACCATTCTAAAAATGTGAGACAAATACCTACAACTTAGACACAGACCCAAAGGTGGACATGTGAATTTTATGCATGCTGTCCAGCTAAAAAATTACATCATTCATGTATATAAATCTTTGTGCTCTAAGAATAAATTAGTGCTGCTGTAAATGAATACACAGACATGATGTGCAACTAGTGTGGAGCGAATCACTACTAGGTATTCATGATAAGGGCAGCTAAAGTGGCAATCAGGACATTGCTAGACTTCAGGCATCATGATGGTTGCTCCTGAGGTTGGTTATGCAAACATCAAAGCATACAAGTATGCAATTATGCAAACATCAGAGGATGCAATTAAGACTGAATTATGGCTTGGGCCATGATTGGCATACATGATGATTTATATACCTATGCAAAGAACTGGGTACTCATAGATATGCCTAGGCCCAATTGGCTGCCATTTGTGGATGTTAAGCTATTGTTCACCTGTGCCTAAATTGGATTAGTAGAATGGGATATACTGATTTCAAAACAAAACAATAAGAATATGGCTCACCTGTCCATCTGGGAGAGGTATACTTTGGTTTAGGAAGCATAAAACATTGGTAAGGGCCTGCTCTAGAGCCTCAGATCTTGCAATCTCTCTTTCGATAAATATAACGTGGATTACCTGATCGAGTCTGGCCTTTCTGTTCAAGTTTTGTCACACATGAGCCTTAGATTGAACCGATCGTCATTTATTTCCTCATAAATATCCTTTAACAAAAATAAACGAATGCAAGGGACTTCTGTTATGAGGTGCCATGCGTCAACAGTTTACTTGTATATCTTTTTTGTTTCTTGTGACTTGTACAAAGACAACTGCCACAGAATGAAGAGTTTTGGTGAGCTTATGTAATAATAATGCATGCATAATATATAATTTATTTTAAGAAAAGCTTTAGTAAATCATATATCCCACTTATGATAATAACCATGCCATATTCTTTACTAAATAATATTGCAACTACATCACAATCATCCCAACATTCACTAACAAATAAACATTTTGTAGTCAATAAAGCATAGAAATACAGATGTGTTGTCAATTATCACATTATAGTAAAATAGTGAATACGATAAGTATTCATAGGCACTTGTAATTGATATGTAAACTACATTGTGTATATAAATATTTTGACATAAAAAAGAGAAATGATAATTATATGGATTGAGGTCCTAAAAAGAAGTCTTAAAAAGAAAGGAAACAAGACTTGTCACCTTGAACACCACAACTACCTAAATGACTCTGTATAATTATACACCAAACCTACAATGTATTACTGTATAAAACTGTGTGTAAAGAAAAATTTACAAGTTAATCATAATCTAGTTATAGCACTATCATTGATCATGTGCAGTTATATATATGTGGAAATAGAACACAAAATGGTGAATGTGAAGACATACATAGGGTGTTCATCAAAAAGGGTGGCCAAAACCATCAGCTGATCCTCCTTCATTATCAAGTGTGCTTGTTGTAGCATTGCTTGATTTGTCCTTTTCACACATGCAAACATACACGTACATACAAATGGATATATTCAGTAAAATTAAATGTGCAAGCAATAACTCTTCCATGAGGGTCGTATAATCAAGGTGAGTCCTAAAAATAATTACATGTTTCACCACCTACTCATGTTTTAACACATTTGTTCTAACTAGTGGCCAATAATGGCTGGAATTTCCAAAATGCCTTTTTAGGGTCTTTTTTAACATTGACATTACCTTGTTACTTGTTACTTGCTTTTTCCCATTAAAATCTCCTTAAATTAACCTATTACTTCAAGAGCTTGGTGTTGTTATTCAAGGTAAGCATTAATGCACAATGAGTACAGCTCCTGAATTCTTGGAGAGCCTTGGTAGATCTATGATCACTTTTCCCCCTCATTTTGTGAAATTAGGAAATTTAATTTTATGAGCAATTTGAAAGTTTAAGTTGATTACATTGTGTACATGTTCACTGAGTATGTTGCAATCACAAAAAGTCTAGCCAACTTGGCTGCAGTCCTGCATTGTACATTGATCATATCTAATTCAGAAGCAAGGTCATTGAAAAGGTTCATGATTTATAGTCAATTTTGAGAAAGGAATAAATAAAAACAGGAAACATGGCCAGTGTGTGTTCATCTTCCAAATTTCTAGGTTCTCTATGAGATTCCCTGTGTGAATTACTCCAACATCGATCTACCTGCATGTTGCTATGTTGCAAGACATGACAGTGAAAAAACTTATCTGATGGCATGTGTTATCAATTTATTGCCTTGGGTCACCATTAGTTTACTGCTGTATCAAAAAGTAAATGGGTAAAAACAAGGGATTGTGACGTTTATCCTGTGTTCATAACAATATAACTGGAAAACATGGACTATATCAATCATGACAGAACTCTATCAAATCACTTAAGTTTAGTCCAATGAAAAAAAAGAGAGAGCTCTTCGACTAAATGATTTACATCCATGGAGAGACTGATGATTATTACACGTTAGTACAATGGGTTACTGATATTTCATATGCATGATAGTGTATGTTGAAGTGAGACAGAAGCCATATGCATGATGAAAATTGTTCCTACTATTGGTGATTGCACAACATTCAATGTTGCCGACTGAAAATCTAAATGTGGATAACAAGAAATAATACTGCAGGATGAATAAACGTGAATTATATATATATATATATACATGCATATAATGATTATGGTTGATGTATGCATCTAATGCAAAGTTCGCTAGAGAATCTAACTGACAAAACTTGTTTGTAGCCAGAAAGTCAAGTGGTTATCAAGAGGATGTAATAGGGGAGTGAAGAAGTAGGCATTACTCTGATGAACATGGAGGAGGGTGTGACTTATTTTCTACACAACAACAATTAAAAAAAATTGTGCAAATTTTTTCTCTTTTATTTTACACATTATTCTTCTCAACAACTGCACAGTTAATAACTGTAAGAGGTCTAATTATGTAAGATAATTATGGGTAATTCTAATTTTGCATCAAAATCCCTGTAATTAATTATTCTATTTTTGCATTTTAGTTGTCAATTATCTCTTTCCATTCTATTTACATGATCAAAAGTACGTTGTTGGTGACATTGGTGAAGATTCATTTATTTACATATCTACAATGGCTCCCACAATATGACAAGTATAGTGTAACTTACCATAAGATTTTGTACTCCTGCTTGCTTCATCAACAGAGAAGCTTTAAGCTCAGCTCATCTAACAAAAGGACTCCCATTGGACAAGAAGACCATGAAGCAGTTCTTTTAGCTCAACTACAATTTACCTAACCGTAGCAAGCAAACATATTATTTATAATATGCATCATATTCTACTGTTAAATCATGTTCTTGGTGGAAATTTTTTTCAATTTAAGGATCACAGCAGATTGAGAATTACTTTATCCATGATGCATATTTTGAGCATTTAGGTAAGTACTGAGGTGCTATATAACTAAGGCGAAATTAATCCTAAACAGTGGGACTAATTCGTGTATTCTTACAACATTTAAGAATTGTTGTCAAGAGAATCATTGCCACATAAAGTGCCCAGAATTTTTTACAAAAAGTTCTTCCATAGTTCTTGCAGCTGTTGTTGGTTACAGAAGAAAGGATTGACCCTGTTTGAAGGCTTTTTTTAATCGTAACATTTGAGTGTTTTAAGTATTTTTGAATAGCCTATTTGTATAAGTTCCAATGATATTTGCGTAGTGGTTTTGCTATTAATTATGGTTTAATTACTGTCAATAGCACTGAGATCATTATTTAAAAAATTCACCTTATCCATGCGTTATAAATACCGGCCATTTATGGTATCAGAGTACACATAAATACAACTTGTGTGATTATTAGCCCATTTTCATTACTTACAAGCACACAGACTGGACCCTACCTTGTGAGAAATGGATAAAATTGAAAACTAATCATTGAAAAGATAAAGCAAAGAAAGAGTTTCAGAATTTTGTATCTAATAGGGACAAAATTGAGAGTGATAGAAATATCAATACATTTCTATAGTAATCATCCCTATTTACAAATTCGCTATTCAACAAAAAGACAGCTTAAAAAGTATCGTAACTCAAGAATAGTTGATAACCTTGATCTGGAACTTGAAACACAGAAATGTGATGGTATATATAAATGAATGAATTAAAATATACATTCCAGTAAGTATCTCCTTAGCACCCATGGCAATTTCTTCATGAAAAAGTTGCTGTTCCAATTGAAAATGATGACACAAATCCACAGTGGGTTAAACCTAACACACTACTGGGTGTTTGCTATAATTATACATAAACTCAAATTAATCCTTACATCACAGAAAAAAGCCTGTGAGCTCTGATGTTTGCAGAGACTGACCATGTACTATATAATAGTCACAGGACAGTTATATTACTCGCCTTCCAATAAGTTGTGGATAACCTAACATCTACTGGGTCTTTGCTACATAAAATCCTACATCACAGAAAAAAGCCTGTGAGCTCTGATGTTTGCAGTGAGACTGACCTTGTACTATAGTATAGTCGCAGGACAGGTATATTATTCACCTTCCAATAAGTTGTGCATATTGTTTTGCACCAAACCAGTTACAACATGAGACTATTAGGATTGAGTTTCTGACCATCCCATTAGTGGCAGCAAAAATCAACGGCACCATGGTGGAAGTCAGTGTTTGAGTGTGTTTACTTTTGTTGAATGTGAGGTCATTTTTTTCGAGGTAAGAAAGATGATTTTACAGCAGCAGAGGTCAATAATAAAGTTAATTTTTTCCCAGTGAGGTCTAAGATGGATGAGGTGCTTCGCCATCTGGAAAAGGAACTCGAAATTATTATACAACCATCCATAATGAAATTGTCTTCACAAGTGATTCCATCCCAACTGCCTTCTTTCTTGGTTTCAGATATATATATGACATAAATGTTGGATAATATAGAGATCAAGCTGTAATAGTTCAGTATGTCTTCCACAAATGTGGGTGTTCAGGCAAGGATTTTGTCTAGTATGCTCTTTAGCTCACTTCCAGATTAAGAAATTAAATCTTTGTGTTATGAAAGAGAGTTCAATTTCCATTATAAAAGCCAATGGTGTTATTTCTTAAATATTAATTATCCTCACAAATATCAGCATTTCTCTTAGCATTTTATTGGATCAGTTTCATCTGCAGAGAAATGTGTTAAACTCAAGGATTTGTTCTGAACATCTAGGTTCAGACGACAGATTCCTATTAGGTATTTTACAACTTTTACCTTGCAATTATCATGATTATGGAATCAATTAGTACCTGTATTTCAGAATATAATGGTGGGATTCAGATCCCTTGATAAAAGCAAAAATATTGACAATCTAGCTGTGAACAAGTTTTCTAAGTTGTAAATAGTATTATAAAGTCAATTTGCAATAAGTAAACAATAACAATATTCTATTCTTTGCTACTTATACAGGTAACAATCAAGCAATACAATTTTATGGCATCTTATTAATTTACAGATCAGCTATTCTACACTACACATGATCTTGACTAGGAATTAGTGCAACAATACTAGGAATTAAAGTTTTGTGTATTGAAAATCATGCTAAAAGGAATCGTCTATCTCTCCATTAAATATTCTCTTGCAACACAATGCCTTGTATTCATTACTAGTTGGGCAGCAAAGTGAGCTGTCACAGGGAAGTTGGATGGAAAACTTAATATTGCCCCTCATGGCATACTTATCAATTTATTTAACATGTTTCTATCTCTGTATATATATACTGTAAATTCACCCATAAAAATAGGAACTTAATACCTGCCTTAAATAATTCTGATTTATTAAATTGAGAATGGTATATATGATTTAAAAAAATTTAGCTGGAGAAAGAACTGGCTGCAAGGGGCTAGTGACAATGGTGCTGCTTGTTGGAAAGTTAGGGATGTCGTGGGTCGGGTATAAATATAAACAAGAGGGAGGAATAGTAGAATAATGGCTTTAAATTTGTAAACTCAGCTGGATTCTGCCTGGGGCTCCTAGGAGAGATCCTTTAAATAGGCTACTTGCCAGAGATCCCAATATTCCCTTATAAGTACAAATTAGGTATGTATGATCCCACATACAGTGGTTGTGTGTAGTTTGTGAATATTCTAATGTTAATATGCAATGGTTGCACTTGTGATAGCTGTTAGGGTTCTCTATGGAATATAGATCCTTAGCACTCCTCCCCTCCCATTCAGCAAAGTGCCTAGGTAAGGAATCTTCTTGGTTGTCGGCCTTCCTTGCCTGTTGGAAAAGGCAATTAGCATTGCTATCATCTGCACCTGAGTGGTAACAGACTGTGAAAGAAAATGGCTGTAGGCAGAGTGACCACCTGGTGAGCAGGCCACCTATGTCCTATCGAGTTGATAAATCACAAACAGCTGTGGTCAGTCACAACCATGAACAGAATGCCTGTTGAAAGTGTTTGATGTCCTAAATGTTCTCACTCCACAGCCATGTAGTTCCATTCTCGGCTGGAGAACTCATGAGCCACGGGACAGTAACCATCTTCATAGGAGCATGCCGACGTCAGATGCATCTGTGCGGCTATCTTCAATCAGTCCTCCCTTGAGCAGTGGATGGTATACCCTCTTTGACTGCCTGGATTCTTGTTCCAGGAGATTATAAGGGATTGAGCTGAGGGAGAGAGACTCACCTGTGTCAATGTTAATGGTGGCCATTGCTGTTAGGCCAAAGACCATTGCCTGGTCATTTAGGTGTAGGAGTAGCTCCTCCTTCTTGCTCTGTAATAATTCTATTTTCATCTTGAGGAGCGTGGAGTTGTGTGTGGCAGACCAGGTGGGAATGTCCTTGTGTGGGTTGGATGTGTGGCTCCATTGTGATGCTGTGGAGGCAGACAGCCAATGGGGACTCCAACTTGGCCAGCTTGTTAACATGGTATGTTCATAAATGTTCCTCGAACATGACATTCTGACTCTGCTGGTGGTGGGAGAGAGGACTTCCATGATGAGGAAGGTGGCCTGCCACTTTGCACGAGTTTATTGGCGGAGGAGGGGAGAATGGCCAGAATGAGGTCATCCTCCGTGAATTTCCTCTCCCGGGTCTTTTGGTTGTACCAGTTTTCCATATCAGCTTTGCATACCTTCTTGTTGGTGGATGCAATGTCCTTGGCCACCTCTAGTCCGGCATATGTGGCAAGCATGTGGGATACCATATTGGCTTGCCATCCGGTGGGCTCCTGCCAGGCTTCTTTCAGCACATCAAGAGGTCTGTGAGGTTGCCTGACAAATATCAGCTCAAACAGGTTGTAGCCTGTCCATCTGTGGGGAGATTCTAGTAGGGCAGGGCAAAACTTATGCCACTCTCAACCAAATCTTGAGATATACTTATGCACTCCCGCTTTCAATGTGACATTACACCATGTCACTGTTTCAGGGAGATATGCTGAGGTTGTGATGGACCTGATGCCAAAACAGGTCGTAGAAGCGATCAGCTGGCTATTGAAAGTCACTCTTTGGTCAGTAATGATCTCTTTGGGTATGCCGACATGTGAGATGTACTCCACCAGTCCATTGGAGACGTCTGTACTGGTGGTCATTTAGCTGGCGATGCTATCTGGTTACCAGGATCCATAATCTATGATGGTGAGGATATATATACCTGTGACCCTCAGTGGTCAAAGGCTGAGGTTCCACCATATCCATCACAATGCATGAGAAGGGGGTTGAGATGATGGGTAGCGGGGCCAGTGGAACTTTCCTTGTAGTTCCTTGGGCCATTCTCTGGAGGGTCTGACACTTGCGACAGAGATCAGCAACATTATGCCTTTCCCATGACCAGAAATATCTCTTCAGGATAAAATCAGTAGTCCTCCTTCAACCAAAGTTACCCGCCAATAGAGCCATATGTGCACTCCATACACAGCATCCTAGTAGCAGAGTGGGAGGGGAACCTGGTGTATAGAACTCAGTCTGATGTGGGGGTGCTCTGCTTCCCAGCATTATGCCATCTTCGAAGAATGGGGTAGTGTGGTCCTTACACTTTCTGCAAAGATGTTTCAGAGAGGTGTCAGATGACTGTGCTTGCTTAAAATGTGTCGAGCACTCCATCTAGGTCTAGGATGACCCGCTGCCCTCATATTGCAGCATATCTATGTCTGTCCAGCTGCTTCTGGTTGTGGGACAGGTGGTTCCTGGCAGAGACCAGCACAAAGATATCATCATCAAATCTGCTAAGTCCAATAGGAGTTGCAGTTGAGGATGAGATGTAAGGGATCCTCCTCTGCACAACAAGGTGGGCTGTTGGCCTTCCTTATGAGAGAGGGCAAGAGTTTGAAGCTGAGGTGATGGATGGAGATGATTGTGTTTCTGTTGTTGGTGGTGGTCAGGTTCTGGGAATGTAGGGTGAGGTGCACCTATGACATTCAGTGGAGGATGACATCTTCTGTTTGTAGTTGACCCTGCTTTTGTATCTTCTAACAGGTCTGGAGGAAGGGTTGGGGTTGTATAAATGGATCTTTGGTGAAAAAAGACAGAAAGATTAGGAAAGGTAGTGAAATCAAGTACCAAGAGGCCAATTAACTTCAGCTTGGAGTTCACTGCCATCCATGGTGGTATTTCTTTTGATGGTCAGCTAAATGTTGGGATATGTGTTGGAATACCCATAGTATCCTGAGAGGGTAATGTTGCCCTCATGTCTGTAGTTTTTCGGCAGCCATTTCGGATGGACCTGGAACTGTTAACACCCAGAATCTAGCTGGAGGTACCCAATGGCTGATTAGACACTGAGTGGTGTGCAAAGATGAGTGTCTGTTCAAAGTGCATACCATTCATGTCTTGGAAGGGCACTTTGCTGCCACATGTCCATATCCGTAGCTGCTGTAGCAGTGGGATCCTTCATCTGGTCAAAATAAGAGGAACAGTTGTTTGAGATCCATTGGAGTGATTTCGATAGAGAGGAAATGGAATGAGTTTGATTATGGTCAAACTGGATTAGGTTTCTCTTGAAGGATGTTTCTAGTCCACTTCTTTGGGTCCTCAACATTTGGTTGGCTATGAAAATAGACATCAGCCATCCTGCCAGACTCCTTGGCTGAAGTGGAGTTCTGAATCCTGACCCGGGTCTGGTACTTGGGGTCTGAGAAGTGAGAGAGACTTTATTGATGGTGACTAAGTCAATTACATACAACCATTTCGGAGCATCCTTGAACATGAAGTTGACGAGGGATCCCCCTCTCAGTATAAACTATTAGTGGAGCCTACCAGGAATTTGTGTCAGGTCTCCCAGCTGGCCCTAATAGTGGTTGAGCGGGTTCCCATGGATACTTATGATGGCAGATTGGATGATTTGGAGCACTATCTTTGCATCAGCTGGCATCTGACCATGGACTTCAGAGAGACAAGGGTGAGGAGTGGGAGTAGTTTGTCTGTTCAATATGCCGGTGGGACTTCATATGGAGTTATATGGGCTTCAAAATTGTTTAAGTATAACTCAATTAACCCACCTCTATTATAGGATTATCTATAGGCATCCTCTTCTGTTCACATTTACCATCACTGATGTATTGTCCAATCTATACTGGTCTCGACAATCAGCTGCTTCAGCCCTGGCCACATCCCTAGCTTCTCTGTTGGGGGTCATGAGGGTGAGCCAGCACTCTTTGTCTGTGTGGCGTCGATCCTTGTCTCTGGCTCATTCTTCCCGACATTTTTCTTGATGTGGTCTTCTTCCTGTTGATGTTCAAGGCATCGCTCCTCCTCAGAATGGAGTCAAATTTCAGCTTCCCTTTATCTTACCTGTCTGCAGTCCTCCTGAAGATCCCATTCCAGATCTCTTTGGGCATCTTCTCAGGCTTCATATTTTCTGCATGGTAATAAACATATTTATCATAGCAGTCAGCACTACTCTTCTTCCTGGAAAGTGGGGGTTGAGGTGGAGGTCCCATTGATGTGGTGGGGGGGGGGGGGGAGTGGCTGGTCATAGCTGATGATGGAGCTTGACATCTTACCCTTTAGTAGAGTATATCTTTCTTCCATGATGGTAAGAGAGGAGATAAAAACAACCCAGGGATAACAGACTCATTTGTATAACACACTTTGAGACCCAATCAAGCCTTGGATAGACAGCAGAATTCTTAGTTAACAGGACAAAGAATGGATTTCACTGCGATTAGTGTTGGGAAGTTAGGAATGTCCCAGCTCGGGTATATAAACAAAAGGGAGCAATAGTAGAATAATGGCTTCAATCTGTACACTCAGCTGGGTTGTGCCTCTGCCTCCTAGACCAGCTCCTTTAAATAGCCTACTGGCCAATGATACCAGTATTCCTAGTTTGTGACTATTAATGTGTAATGTTCGCACCTGTATGGTTGTTAGGGTTCCTTATGGATTAGAGATTCCTAACACTGCTTATCCTGAAAAGAGAAATATGCTTATAAAGAAGTAAGGTTCACTATGCAGTGGGTTTATTTGGAACACACAGGTATGAACATGCATAATAATGTATTGATATACCTAGCAAGATTAGGTAACAATCCTGGGAATTAAAGTTTTGTATCATTGGCTTGTTTATCCCTCCATCACACTTCTCTCATCACACAATGCTTTGCATTTATTACTAGGAGATAAATACATACATTCACACTGCAGGAGAAATATCAAGTTTTCCGTCCAACTCCATAATTAGGGCTCCGTTCCATCAACAATTTAATCAAGCACTGCATAATATCCCAACAAGCTTCTTGCTACTTATTTGCAGGGACTATCATCCTATCCCCAGTGTTTTGGTAGTGCTGGTAACTCCTCCACCGCCTATGAAGTTCCAAAACACTTTCCGACATTCCCAGGGTTTATACCGTTCCCTTGTTTAGGATGCAAACAGGAAGCTTGTCGCAAGACTGTTTCTCATCATTGGCTAATGGGAGCTTTTAGCCATGTAGGATGACTGTAGCAAATCTGTTTCAGATGGAAAAGTCAATGACTTCAGTGGCCAGAAAACTAGCTTTTCTTTTGCGTCGAGAGAACCTTCATTACATGCCTCAAGTGACTTAGAATGGTATGAAAGGTCCATTTTCAACTAGCTCGCAAGATTAGTAGTCTTGCTGGCCTGACTCAAACGTGAACAAGATAGCACATTAGAAGCAGTCTGGTCAAATTTCATACAGCGTTTGTTCTGGGTTGCCACCATTTTCATGGCACATTGCCACTACAAATAAAAAAGGGTTTTATTGGTCACATGATCTGGTTATTGCAGTTTTGTTGCTTTTTTACAGCTGATTGAATTGAAATCTGCTTTTCTAAAAGTGGCAGAATTCCCAGATAAAACGGAAGCAATGTCTACCTTTGCTTCAGCAAATATACCTTCATCACTCTACCAACTGGGTACAAAGTCTATCATCTATGCTGCTTTTTCCCATGTTTTTGCTATGATATGATGTTTGTAAGATTGGAACTTAACCTTCGATCATTTAAAAGTGATCTGTTTTTAGGCATGTCTTGGTCAGAAACTGTCCCGTCAAGTGACTTCGACACACTTCATATGAAGTAATAGAATGTGTAGAAAGCCTAACTATATAAGTGTTCATGAAGATTCTTCGAATGTACTTCATAAAATGTTTTAACTTGCATTGCCCTATGACCAAGTTCTGTTATGAAAGCCAGAAGGAAGAATAACCATAGACAGAATACCATTAGCTCTTAGTAGTACTCTAAATAGCTTTGGTCCTCTCCTATATACTTAGACAGCAGACCATAATAAATACCTCCTCTGGACTATTTATTTTGTTGTAAATTATCTGGAGGCACCATTCATCAGAGACAAACAGTTCCGCTCTAAAATAATCGGTCCTCCATAGTATAGTCTATGTTGCTGTGGTGGGGGGACCATCAGTTACATCACAAGTTGTTCCCTTCACTCTCCTGGGAGTGAGGGTAGGGGGTGGGGGGAGGGTTAAAGTGCATGTGTGCATGCATCTGTGAAGAAAAGATATGGAAGGTGGTTTGGCAGTAGTTGACAAGAACTTAATGAAATTCATCCCCCCCTATACCTATCGACTTCTAGCAACAGAAACATAAACATTCAGCATGGCTTAATATATCTCCCATATTGGATCGCACTGAGCCTTGCATGTTTCCAAGAGACTTAGGACATTAGCTACTCAATGATCCTATTTTAAACACACTATTATCTCAAGCTTTCTATTAAAGTTGCTGTTGATGTTTCTGCATACACGGCTGTTGTCAAATTGCAAGGCTTTTTGGTTTTGCGGCCAAAACCCTCTCATGCAATAATAAGAAACTGTGTAGAAATTCCAGTTTCAGCACAGCAAGATGAGAACTCTATCAAAAGTATTATTTCTTGCATACCCTAACACAATACACCACGGGAAAATTGCCATCTTCAAAACTTATGAGAGTCATAAAAGCAAGAATTAACAGTGCACATAAGGTGATAAATGATGTAGCAGTTATTACTAACCTAAATAGCAACAATCACAATCATTATTAATTCAATCCAGTGTAGTGAATAGATTTGACATACTTGATACAAGAAGTATCATGTACATTTAATGGTTGTTGACTATATATAAAGTATAGACAACCACAACAATTGGTAATTTTGGTTTCTGATATCTGTGGCAAGAGAAAGCCCTACTGTATGGGATGAGTGTTAAGTGTTGAATTTTATAATCAAGGTGAACGCTAAAAATTAAATGAAGAAAAATTGTTTTTCAGCTTGCATGCTTGACCACTTTTCATGTTTTAGCACCTTTGATTGGGAAATAAAAGCTGGAATTTCCCAATTGCCTTTTTAAGTCCTCTTTTAACATTGATAATACCTCATGACTTGTTTTTTTCCTCCCTTAAATTGACCAAATACTTCAAAAGCTTGGTGTACTGGATCAAGGTTTCTATCTGGACACCGGGATCCAATGTACGATGGTGAGGATATGCCTGTGACCCTCACTGGTCACAGGCAGAGGTCCCACCATATCCATCAAAATGCATGAGAAGGGGATTAAGATGATGGGTAGAGGGTCTAGTAGAACTTTTGTTGTGGTTCTTTGGGCCATTGTCTGATATCTATGTCTGTCCAGCTGCTTCTGGTTGCAGGGCAGGTGGTTCCTGGTGGAGACCTGCAGGAAGATATCATCGTCAAAATCTGGTATATAAGTCGGATAGGGGTTGCAGTTGAGGATGAGGGGTAAGAGGTCCTCTGCTGCGAATGCCCAGGTAGGGGTTCTGGTCTTCCTCATCTGATGAGAGTGGGTAAGCGTATGAGGCTGAAGTGTTGGATGGAGATGATTGTGTTTCTGTGGCTGGTGGTGATCCGGGTTGTGGGAGTGTGGCCTGAGGTGCACCTGTGTCATTGTCAGTGGAGGATGACATCTTCTCCTTGTGGTTGACCCTCCTTCTGTACCTTCTAATGGATCTGGAGGAAGGGTTAGGGTTGTGTACATCTGGATCTCAGGGTGGAAAAAAGACAGAAAGATTAGGAAAGGTGGTGAAATAAAGTCCCAAGAGGTCAACTAACTTCAGCTTTGGGTTCATTACCATACTCAGTGCTGTGGTCTTTCCCTGATTGGTCAGCTGGAATGGTGGTGCTTGGGATAGGTGGTGGAATACCCATAGTATCCTAAGAGGTATTGTTGCCCTCATGTCTGTAGTTTATCGGTAGCTGGACCTGGGACTGGTAACACCCACAGTCTAGCAGGAGGTGTCCAATGGCTTTTCCATTGATTAGACATGATTTCAAATTGTGGACCTCTTACTCATAATTATGATGCCTAGTGGAGGGACATGTACCAGACACACTAATATCTTACTAAAGAAAGAACACTATGACACATGTACTGGACATGATGCCATACACAACCTTGTCCTACTAGTGAAAGAACAATGTACTGGACACGATGCCATACAATAATCTTATCCAACTAGTGAAAAACACTAATACCTGAAGCAGTCTTTAATTGTACAAAAATGCAAGTTCCATACCCGCATTTGAAATGCTGGGCAGTCTGTAGCTATCTATGTGACTGCTCTACTGTATACTGCTCCTATGGAACGTCTCTGATGAATATTGGTAGGTGTGTCTTATTAATCACAAAAGAATTCAGAGGAAATTCTTGGCTGAAAAGACCTATGTATGAAAAAGCCTACCATCTCGCCCTGATGATCGAAACAGCAGAGAGAGATTCTAAGCATGTCAGAAGTCAACTGTCATATCTGCAGGTGACAGTAGAATCCACTATTGCTTTCGTAGAACCAAGGGCATGATTGCACAAACTCAGTAACCTCCAAAGAATGATGCCAACAGCATTTTATGCAACAGAGGTGAATGGCACCACCTCACTCCTTTGCTAGTTCATAGATACTGTTGAAAAAGGGCATATAGCACGAATTTGCATGACCAAACTTCAGGGTGCCTAGTCATAGGAAATGCCAAAGGAATCAAAGATGTCTCATTATGTAGATAGCAACGAAAAGGCCAATTCAGAGAGGTGCAAGTTACAACATAAGGATAATGGATCATGAATGCTCTGTACTAAATATACACTGTTCTAGTACGAATGGAATTGGACATGAGAGCATCAGTTCGGTCATAAGCCTTTCAAGCAACCAACACAACAAAATTACTGGTTATGCCGCCTCTACAATCATCCCAAGTGATGTTGAAAACCTACACTGCACAACTCATTCCAATGATTGGTAGTGCAGCGCTCCAATCCAGGTATGATAATTACAAATTTGATGTTATCTTACCAGGTGGTATCTGGGAATGAATATTGGGAAGGGATTGGCTACAGAAGCTTGAGGTTGACCTGGTTTCTATTTAAGCAAGTCAGAAACCAATGTACTCCACTCAAAGTAATCATATTATATACAAACAAAAGTTGTGTAGTATTATGGTAAAAAAGCATCAACAAACCTGTAAAAAGGTTGCTAGAGAGAAATCTGTAATTGTTTAACATGAATGGAATTATGGACATCCTATTTTGTGGGAGAAAGCCACCATCTTAGATGAGGACAGAAGATAGAAGCAACCACTACTGAAGGAGGCATTAAACTTTATTCTAGCACCAAAGTTCGAGGGGTTCAATCAAGATTATAGAATATATTCTAGTATTTACGCTGATGCTGGTATGTGTAAAGCAAGGGTTTTTCTCACTTGTAATCAGGAACAAAAGTATTTGCCTGGAATTTAATTGACTTTGTAGAGGAAGTGATAATTGGTTGTTATAGCCAGGTACAAAGCTATATAAGAAGGGAGGAGAACAATTCATGTTTTTAAATCCTATAATCTCTTCTATGCTCCAACTTTCTACTTCCAGTCCTACTCATTTTATTTCTTGCTTCTAGTGATCTGACCTTCAAAGTTTTGACAGAATCTTAGCTGGCTTGTGGCTTAGTGGTATATGGGGGTATAGTTTGAGGGGATTACTTATAGTGTAAATGATGGTCTTCCCACCATATACCACAGACTATCAAAGGTGAATTGTTTGTATAATTATAAATGGTATTCTCTGCAGTTAACAAGTTGGAAGGCCAAATCTACCAAGGTAGGACTGGGATCTACTGGAGTTCAGCGAGATATTCTGCCGATGATTATTCTGGAACTGGAATGGTATGGGCATGTCAGGTAGAAAAAGACATTTTTACAACAATTTCGATCAATCTTCATAAGGATTTACATTTTGACACATGTTTAGCATTGTTCATATTCTATGCAAATGGTGTCTACATACTGGCACATTCTTTTCAATTTTTACCTAATAGGCCTCAACTTACAATACAAGCCTTTAAAAGGCTCACTTTATAACTGACGTACAAAATCAAAAGATTACAGTAATGATGAGTAGTTTACTAGGTGCTAAACCCACTATGTCAATGACAATAAGTGATGAGCTGGTCATTCAACATGAAATTACCAGAATTGTTATGTGTAAAACTAAAACCTATAATATACTTCATGGCACTTTATTCCTGACTACTAAAGGTAGAAAAAATACTAGTCTTTCTACTAATTGGATTCATAAATAATGACTACTAAAGGCAAGAAACTAGGACAAACAGATGCATGTGACATGTAGGTAGTTATAATCACTTCCTCTATAATAGTGAGGAAGTAATTATAACTACCAGGTTTAAACATCCATAATGAATTATAAACATGTAAAATGCACTACCGGATGTATTTTAAATACCTGTTCAAATGAATTGAGTGTGTCACATGTGGTATGACTAGATGTTTTGTGTCTTGGGTGAGGAGAGCACGACTACAAAATTTCAAAGTGAGCATCATTATTATAATACATTCTTCTGTAATTCTCAGAGACCACCAATTATGATGATCATACATTATAATTTTGCTACTTGCTAGTGACCATGCTAGGACTTTTCTGGGCTCAACAATGATTCACTCATGTAGTAGTTTATTTTACATGAACTAGTGTTATGGTTGAGTTCAAATTTTTGACTTAATTAATTAACAACAAAAAAACAATCAAAATTTGCATGTAGAGAAATTAATTCTACTTATAGTATAATACACAGTCGCATATATGTATTGATGCAAACATGGTGATTTTCTTATGTTGCATGGTCATGAATACCTTTTCAACATTGACAACTGTGAATAATCATAAAATGTCACCATCAAAGCGCATTAGCTGGTCTTCCTCCAGTTCCATCTATGCTTGCTCTAGAGTTGTCTTAAGGTAATGCAGCGGCATCAATCATCTTAAACATGAATCTACACCTGCAGTGACTGTCCTCATATACCTCTGCAGATCTAGAGCAAACTGAGTAGGAGTGAGTTTGTTCCTTGTTGTACCAGGTTATCCTTATATTTCTTAAGAAGCCGATCTCCATCATTGATTTCCTCACATCGACAATCGTGATGGTCTCTAAGATAAGGTGGATAGCTACTTGACCCAGAAAGAAAAATACAGAATGACTGGAGGATATTTGACCTTTGCTATAGTTAGTACATTAATTTTAATAGCATCAAAGGTAAGCAGCATATAAGGAAGAAGACTACCAAAAACATGGAACATATGAAGTTGCTTTGTGTGTCATTCATCGCTGACCCTTTCGCAAAGTTCTTGAATGTTGTGTGAGTTCCTGTTTTCCACATTAGATAATGATTTCCTAATTTGGTACAGTTGTTTGATATTTTTCAGGGCTATACAGATTACCCAGATATTGCAGAGAATAATGCTAAGCTGGAAATAACAACTAAGACTATTATAAACCAATATATTTTATAAGCATAACAAATCTGCAGTGTAAGTTATTGTTTCCAGACAGATTAAAGGAATCAAGACAATAGCAATACTCAACAAGGTTGGTGAAGAAATACTCACTAATATCCATCATTTGTTGGCATTTCGTTCATATATAGTGGAGAGGTGAAACTACATCTGGAAAGATGTAAGCGTATCAAGAGTATAATTATTCACAGAAAATTGACCTGCTTGGAGACTAGCCAGACCCTCAATCAGCCACATGCACTCATGCAAGTGCATTTGATATTCAGGCTAGTGAGATTATTAAATGAGTCATGTGCCATTTTAAAAGAAGAGCTCTGTCAAGTGATCACTAATCACTAAATACAAGGGATTATTGGGTGAGCTGTGTAGCACCTTGTGAAATCACTGTGTTAGTATTACATGCATGTTCTTTATAGATTCCCAACTCAATGGAGTAAGAAGATGGCTAACATTTCGTTCAAACCTGTGCTATGTAAAATATAAAATAAGCTTTGTATACCACATTGAAAATTAAGGTTAAAGTCAAAATTATAATTGTAAGAAATAGAATATTAGTGACCTTGCACATGCTGCTTGATCACCATAAGCTTCCATCTCTGCACCAACAGAAAAGCTGTCTCCCACTGGTGTGCTCCATGATGCTGGCTTGATCACCATAAGCTTCCATCTCTGCACCAACAGAAAAGCTGTCTCCATTCTCACTGTTCTTTATAGATTCCCAACTCAATGGAGTAAGAAGATGGCTAACATTTCGTTCAAACCTGTGCTATGTAAAATAAAAAATAAGCTTTGTATACCACATTGAAAATTAAGGTTAAAGTCAATAATTGTAAGAAATAGAATATTTTCTCCCCAAAAAAATCATTCTTCTTTCATTCACAATTTTTATCATGTCCAGTTCCTTAGTTTCTATGGTCGTGCAATAGCATGAAATGATTGGGATGTTGTTGAAACATTGTATTAAACAATAAACGTAATAGTATTAAATATTGACATAATAGTATGGTAAATTCCAATCGCATCTGAAGCTATGACATAGATAACATCAGGCAATGTAATGTCAACTTCTGCAATGAAACAACTTTTCCAGTGGCACGCTTCTAATGTAACTTCTCAATTTTTTCATCAACAGTACTCTTGTTCCTAATTCCTCATAAAATGTGACCATCAGAAAAGTGGCTGTTATCAGTAGCTTGCCCACGTCCAACTTCATGAATGCCTGCTCTATTATTGATGGAGTTGTCTTTTGGTAACACTGCAGCATCGATCAACTTGAACATGAATCTACAACTGCAGTCGTTATCCTCATATACCTCTGCTGATCTGCAGCAAAGAGAGTAGGAGCGAGTTTGTTTCTTTCTTGTAGCAAGGTTACCCTTATTTTTCTTAAGAAGACCACATGTAACCATCTTCTTCATTGGCTCCCTCACTTCAGCAATCAAGATGGTCTCTAAGAAAGGGTGCACAGCTATTTGACTCATAAATAAAATATAACAAAGAGACAAAATGACTAAGGGATATTGTACCTTTGATATAGTTAGTACATTTAATAGCGTCAAAGGAACCCAGTTTATAGCATTTGAAAGCAGCAAGCTACCAAAAACACGGAACAGATGAAGTTGCTTTTTGTGTCGTACATCTCTGACCCTTTCACTCAGTTCTTTAATGTATGACTTCCTCTTCTCCACGTTAGATAATGATTTCCTAATTTTGTAGACCTGCTTGATATTCATCAGGACTATATAGATTACCCAAATATTGCAGACAATAATAACAGTTAGAGCTATGCTGGAAATTGTAACTAGGATTATTAAAAACCAATATATTTTAAAATTAGGTGAGCGTAACATATCTTCATTGTAAGATACTGTTTCTGGATGGAATACAGGAATCAAGCCGATTGCTATGCTCAACAAAGTTGTTGAAGAAATACTCCCTAATACCCATAGTTTGTTGGCCTTTTGTTCATATAGGATAGGCTTGTATATGAATAGAAACCTGTCAATGGAGATCAGAGCAACAACCAAGAGAGAATCCAATATTAGGGCCACTGGAATAGAAAAAGCAAATCTGCGGGTCAGACAACGCATCTTGTCAGTGCTCCCAAAGATAAATTCATCTGCAATCAGAGTAATTGTCAACATTGGCAAATGAAGCAGAGTTATCATGATGTCTGTCAGTACTAAGTTGAGCAGTAGCATGATAGTAGGTTGATGATACAACCTCTCCTTTATGGCGATAATCACGACCATGATATTCCATGGTAGTCCCAATACTATGATGAAGATCAGAAAGGTTGCATAAGCTTGGCCATTGAATACTTCGGGACTGTTCAGTTTCCAGTATCCTTCAGTGACATTATTTGAGCTGGGATTTCTGCAGAAGTCAATAGTAGTGTTGTTCATGGTAACCACTCTATAAGTACTATGGAAGTCCACACTAGATCAATTTCAACTGAGAAAAAATTGTATACCTGTGGTAAACAGCCAATAGCTGATGCTGTAGTATCTTTGGTATAATAAACTTACATGAATGATTAGAAAATAGACTGGAGTTCACTTTTTGCTACTCACAAAAGAACAGCATCGAAGCTGGAACAGAAAACAAGTTCTTTTCCACAACCCTGAGACAGTTCGGTACACTCGGGTGTGGCCCTACCAGGGACTGCCACACCTATCATAACATTCGCATGCGCATTTGATCAGGTTAGCGAGATTAAGTGACTCACGTGACAACCGCTCCGTGCGCACAAATGACCGGATCGCGCTGCGCAAGATTGCATCTTTCTGCACTTCAACTTATAATTATTTGTAGTCTTCTTTACAGATGCCAAACTCTGTGGAGTAGGAAGATGCAGGTTGTGAATGTAGATGGGGATGCTATAGATATGTATATATTATATATATATATAAAATGTACTATAATTTGGTAAACCAGTATACTATAATTATAGTAGCTGAAGTTACACCTATATAGGTTGAACGTTGAACCAAGATGTTACCTTTGGAAGTTTGCTCACTTTATCCTTGTCCTCTGCAGCTCTTTTATTTTCTGTGCTCCACTCTTTTGCTATTGTTGCTCAAACGGTTAGATATCCACCAGAAAAAATATGAATATTTATTTACAAATATTTATAGAACTGTATAGTATTTGTTTATTGACAGTATACATAGATTAACAACTAGATAACTAATTAAAGTAGTGGATATAGCTATATAGTTGTTTCAAAAGCCACAATTACTTTTCCAAAAATTGAGATCAACAACACAATGCAACATCTTGTTCCACTAGGCTATACGCGTTTATCTCCAGCATAACAATGAGGTGAACTTTGCCCAATATTGTCATACTTTTCATCTTGGCTGGGGCATTACATTCCACCAACCAACATGCACAGAGCTGGAGATGTTGGAGGTGAGGAGTGATGCTTTTTATTGTGATTGAAAAGTGAATAAATCAGAAGCAGATAAAAATACAATTTCTGGTTTACATTCAGCAGGCTACCTTCCACATGGGAATGACCTGCTAGGGAAATATATGCATGCAAAAGATGGTAAAAAATACATCTCTCCAGCCTGAATAGAGTGTGCTGTTTTAATGAATTCATTAAATGTGGAAATAGAATACAAAATTAGGGTGTTCATCAAAAAGGGTGGCCAAAACCATCAGCTGGTCCTCCTTCATTATCAAGTGTGCTTGTTGTAGTATTGCTTGATTTGTCCTTTTAACACATGCAAACATACACATACATACAAATGGTGGTCACGACACCACTTCCAACACCAGCCACCCAAGACAGTCGTCAAGCTGGTCACGACACCACTTCCAACACAAGACACCCAAGACAGAAAATTAATGCCATTCATGTGCAAGCAATAACTCTTCCATGAGGGTCATATAATCAAGGTGAGTTCTAAAAATAATTACATGTTTCACCACCTACTCATGTTTTAACACCTTTGTTCTAACTAGTGGCCAATAACGGCTGGAATTTCCAAAATGCCTTTTTAGGGCCTTTTTTAACATTGACATTACCTTGTTACTTGTTATTTGCTTTTTCCCATTAAAAATCTCCTTAAATTAACCTAATACTTCAAGAGCTTGGTGTTGTTATTCAAGGTAAGCATTAATGCACAATGAGTACAGCTCCTGAATTCTTGGAGAGCCTTGGTAGATCTATGATCATTTTTCCCCTCATTTTGTGAAATTAGGAAATTTAATTTTATGAGCAATTTGAAAGTTTAAGTTGATTACATTGTGTACATGTTCACTGAGTATGTTGCAATCACAAAAAGTCTAGCCAACTTGGCTGCAGTCCTGCATTGTACATTGATCATATCTAATTCAGAAGCAAGGTCATTGAAAAGGTTCATGATTTATAGTCAATTTTGAGAAAGGAATAAATAAAAACAGGAAACATGGCCAGTGTGTGTTCATCTTCCAAATTTCTAGGTCCTCTTTGAGATTACCCATGTGAATAACTCCAACATCAATCTACCTGTGTGTTGCTATGTTGCAAGACATGACAGTGAAAAAAAATTATCTGGTGGCATGTGTTATCAATTTATTGCCTTGGGTCACCACTAGGTTACTGCTGTATCAAAAAGTAAACGGATAAAAACAAGGGATTGTGACCTGTGTTCATAACAATATAACTGGAAAACGTGGACTATATCATCATGACAGAACTCTATCAAATCACTTTAGTTTAGTCCAATGAATAAAAAGAAAGAGCTCTTCGACTAAATGATTTACATCTATGGAGAGACTGATGATTATTACACATTAGTACAATGGGTTACTGATATTTCATATGTAGTGTATGTTGAAGTGAGACA
This sequence comes from Cladorhizidae sp. MBARI D1340-BT2, assembly GCA_028752905.1. NCBI lineage: Eukaryota > Metazoa > Porifera > Demospongiae > Poecilosclerida > Cladorhizidae > Cladorhizidae sp. MBARI D1340-BT2. Next base: position 4,436,183 of record JAQNBH010000012.1, on the reverse strand, counting down.
AAAGCCATATGCATGATGATAAAAATTGTTCCTAGTACTATTGGTGATTGCACACCATTCAATGTTGCCGACTGAAAATCTAAATGTGGAGAACAAGAAACAAATAATGTTAACACTGCAGGGTGAATAAACGTGCATGTATAATAATTATATATATATATATATATATATATATAATATATATAATGCATATTATAATGATTATGGTTGATGTATGCATCTTATGCAAAGTTCGCTAGAGAATCTAACTGACAAAACTTTGTTTGTAGCCAGAAAGTCATGTGGTTATCAAGAGGATGTAATAGGGGAGTGAAGGACGTGACAATTAAAAATTAGATATGTCTAGAACAAAAGTATTTAATAAAGTAGGAATTACTCTAATGAACATGGAAGAGGGTGGCTACAACAACAATTTAAAAAAATTGTGCTAATTTTTTCTCTTTTTTTACACATTCTTCTTCTCAACAACTGCACTGTAAGAGGTCTAATTGTGTAAGATAATTATGGGTAGTTCTAATTTTGCATCAAAATCCCTTTGTTTCTAAGCTCAATTTGTAATTATGCATCTTGGATTATTCAATTTTTGCATTTTAGTTGTCAATTATATCTTTCCATTCTATTTACATGATCAAATGTACGTTGTTGGTAAAATTGGTGAAGATTCATATCTACAATGGCTCCCACAATATGACAAGTATAGTGTAACTTACCATAAGATTTGTACCACTCCTGCTTGCTTCATCAACAGAGAAGCTTTAAGCTCAGCTCATCTAACCAAAGGACTCCCATTGGACAAGAAGACCATGAAGCAGTTCTTTTAGCTCAACTACAATTTACCTAACCGTAGCAAGCAAACATATTATTCTAAATATGCGTCATATTCTATTGTTAAATCATGTTCTTGGTGGAACATTTTTTATTTAAGGATCACAGCAGATTGAGAATTACTTTATCCATGATGCATATTTTGAGCTTTTATGACGTGCTAACTAAGGCGAAATTAATCCTAAACAGTGAGACTAATTCGTGTATTCTGACAAAATTTAAGAATTGTTGTCAAGAGAATCATTGCCACATAAAGTGACCAGGATTTTTTACAAAAAGTTCTTCCATAGTTCTTGCAGCTGTTGTTGGTTATTTAAGAAAGGATCGACCCTGTTTGAAGGGTTTTTTAATAACATCGTAACATTTGAGTGTTTTATATTTTTGGTATAAAAAATAGCCTATTTGTATAATTTCCAATGATATTTGTGTAGTGGTTTTGCTATTAATTATGGTTTAATTACTCCTTATCCATGCGTTATAAATACCTGCCATTTATGGTATCAGAGTACACATAAATACAACTTGTGTGATTATTAGCCCATTTTCATTATTTATAAGCAAGGTTAGCACACAGACTGGACCCTACCTCGTGAGAAATAGATAAAATTGATTGAAAAGATAAAGCAAGGAAAGAGATTTCAGAATTTTGTATCTAATAGGGACAAAATTGAGAGTGGTAGAAATATCGATAGATTTCTATAGTAATCATCCCTATTTACAATTCTCCTCATTTATTTTGCAATTGCTATATATTCGACAAAAAGACAGCATAAAAAGTATCGTAACTCAAGAATAGTTGATAACCTTGATCTGGAACTTGAAACACAGACATGTGATGGTATATATAAATGAATGAAATTAAAATTAAAAAAATTAAAATATACATTCCAGTATATCCTTAGCAACCATGTCATGAAAAAGTTGCTGTTCCAATTGAAAATGATGACACAAATACACATTCACTCTACTATTTGTAATGAATTCAGTGGGTTAAACCTAACACACTACTGGGTGTTTGCTATATATATAAACTCAAATTAATCCTACATCACAGAAAAAAGCCTGTGAGCTCTGATGTTTGCAGAGACTGACCATGTACTATAGTATAGTCACTGGACAGGTATATTACTCGCCTTCCAATAAGTTGTGGATAACCTAACATCTACTGGGTGTTTGCTACATAAAATCCTACATCACAGAAAAAAGCCTGTGAGCTCTGATGTTTGCAGAGACTGACCTTGTACTATAGTATAGTCGCAGGACTGGTATATTATTCACCTTCCAATAAGTTGTATCTGGAAAAGGAACTCGAAATTATTATACAACCATCCATAATGAAATTGTCTTCACAAGTGATTCCATCCCAACTGCCTTCTTTCTTGGTTTCGGCAAGGATTTGTCAAGTATGCTCTTTAGCTTTATATACTTGCTTCCAGAGTCAGAAGTTTCAATTATCCCCCCAAATATCAGCATTTCTCTTGCACCAAACCAGTTACAACATGAAAGTAATTGAGACTATTCAGGATTGAGTTTCTGACCATCCCATTAGTGGCAGCAAAAATCAACGGCACCATGATGGAAGTCAGTGTTTGAGTGTGTTTACTTTTGTTGAATGTGAGGTCATTTTTTTCGAGGTAAGAAAGATGATTTTACAGCAGCTGAGTTCAATAATAAAGTTAATTTTGTTCCAGTGAGGTATAAGATGGATGAGGTGCTTCGCCATCTGGAAAAGGAACTCGAAATTATTATACAACCATCCATAATGAAATTGTCTTCACAAGTGATTCCATCCCAACTGCCTTCTTTCTTGGTTTCAGATATATATATGACATAAATGTTGGATAATATAGAGATCAAGCTGTAATAGTTCAGTATGTCTTCCACAAATGTGGGTGTTCAGGCAAGGATTTTGTCTAGTATGCTCTTTAGCTCACTTCCAGATTAAGAAATTAAATCTTTGTGTTATGAAAGAGAGTTCAATTTCCATTATAAAAGCCAATGGTGTTATTTCTTAAATATTAATTATCCTCACAAATATCAGCATTTCTCTTAGCATTTTATTGGATCAGTTTCATCTGCAGAGAAATGTGTTAAACTCAAGGATTTGTTCTGAACATCTAGGTTCAGACGACAGATTCCTATTAGGTATTTTACAACTTTTACCTTGCAATTATCATGATTATGGAATCAATTAGTACCTGTATTTCAGAATATAATGGTGGGATTCAGATCCCTTGATAAAAGCAAAAATATTGACAATCTAGCTGTGAACAAGTTTTCTAAGTTGTAAATAGTATTATAAAGTCAATTTGCAATAAGTAAACAATAACAATATTCTATTCTTTGCTACTTATACAGGTAACAATCAAGCAATACAATTTTATGGCATCTTATTAATTTACAGATCAGCTATTCTACACTACACATGATCTTGACTAGGAATTAGTGCAACAATACTAGGAATTAAAGTTTTGTGTATTGAAAATCATGCTAAAAGGAATCGTCTATCTCTCCATTAAATATTCTCTTGCAACACAATGCCTTGTATTCATTACTAGTTGGGCAGCAAAGTGAGCTGTCACAGGGAAGTTGGATGGAAAACTTAATATTGCCCCTCATGGCATACTTATCAATTTATTTAACATGTTTCTATCTCTGTATATATATACTGTAAATTCACCCATAAAAATAGGAACTTAATACCTGCCTTAAATAATTCTGATTTATTAAATTGAGAATGGTATATATGATTTAAAAAAATTTAGCTGGAGAAAGAACTGGCTGCAAGGGGCTAGTGACAATGGTGCTGCTTGTTGGAAAGTTAGGGATGTCGTGGGTCGGGTATAAATATAAACAAGAGGGAGGAATAGTAGAATAATGGCTTTAAATTTGTAAACTCAGCTGGATTCTGCCTGGGGCTCCTAGGAGAGATCCTTTAAATAGGCTACTTGCCAGAGATCCCAATATTCCCTTATAAGTACAAATTAGGTATGTATGATCCCACATACAGTGGTTGTGTGTAGTTTGTGAATATTCTAATGTTAATATGCAATGGTTGCACTTGTGATAGCTGTTAGGGTTCTCTATGGAATATAGATCCTTAGCACTCCTCCCCTCCCATTCAGCAAAGTGCCTAGGTAAGGAATCTTCTTGGTTGTCGGCCTTCCTTGCCTGTTGGAAAAGGCAATTAGCATTGCTATCATCTGCACCTGAGTGGTAACAGACTGTGAAAGAAAATGGCTGTAGGCAGAGTGACCACCTGGTGAGCAGGCCACCTATGTCCTATCGAGTTGATAAATCACAAACAGCTGTGGTCAGTCACAACCATGAACAGAATGCCTGTTGAAAGTGTTTGATGTCCTAAATGTTCTCACTCCACAGCCATGTAGTTCCATTCTCGGCTGGAGAACTCATGAGCCACGGGACAGTAACCATCTTCATAGGAGCATGCCGACGTCAGATGCATCTGTGCGGCTATCTTCAATCAGTCCTCCCTTGAGCAGTGGATGGTATACCCTCTTTGACTGCCTGGATTCTTGTTCCAGGAGATTATAAGGGATTGAGCTGAGGGAGAGAGACTCACCTGTGTCAATGTTAATGGTGGCCATTGCTGTTAGGCCAAAGACCATTGCCTGGTCATTTAGGTGTAGGAGTAGCTCCTCCTTCTTGCTCTGTAATAATTCTATTTTCATCTTGAGGAGCGTGGAGTTGTGTGTGGCAGACCAGGTGGGAATGTCCTTGTGTGGGTTGGATGTGTGGCTCCATTGTGATGCTGTGGAGGCAGACAGCCAATGGGGACTCCAACTTGGCCAGCTTGTTAACATGGTATGTTCATAAATGTTCCTCGAACATGACATTCTGACTCTGCTGGTGGTGGGAGAGAGGACTTCCATGATGAGGAAGGTGGCCTGCCACTTTGCACGAGTTTATTGGCGGAGGAGGGGAGAATGGCCAGAATGAGGTCATCCTCCGTGAATTTCCTCTCCCGGGTCTTTTGGTTGTACCAGTTTTCCATATCAGCTTTGCATACCTTCTTGTTGGTGGATGCAATGTCCTTGGCCACCTCTAGTCCGGCATATGTGGCAAGCATGTGGGATACCATATTGGCTTGCCATCCGGTGGGCTCCTGCCAGGCTTCTTTCAGCACATCAAGAGGTCTGTGAGGTTGCCTGACAAATATCAGCTCAAACAGGTTGTAGCCTGTCCATCTGTGGGGAGATTCTAGTAGGGCAGGGCAAAACTTATGCCACTCTCAACCAAATCTTGAGATATACTTATGCACTCCCGCTTTCAATGTGACATTACACCATGTCACTGTTTCAGGGAGATATGCTGAGGTTGTGATGGACCTGATGCCAAAACAGGTCGTAGAAGCGATCAGCTGGCTATTGAAAGTCACTCTTTGGTCAGTAATGATCTCTTTGGGTATGCCGACATGTGAGATGTACTCCACCAGTCCATTGGAGACGTCTGTACTGGTGGTCATTTAGCTGGCGATGCTATCTGGTTACCAGGATCCATAATCTATGATGGTGAGGATATATATACCTGTGACCCTCAGTGGTCAAAGGCTGAGGTTCCACCATATCCATCACAATGCATGAGAAGGGGGTTGAGATGATGGGTAGCGGGGCCAGTGGAACTTTCCTTGTAGTTCCTTGGGCCATTCTCTGGAGGGTCTGACACTTGCGACAGAGATCAGCAACATTATGCCTTTCCCATGACCAGAAATATCTCTTCAGGATAAAATCAGTAGTCCTCCTTCAACCAAAGTTACCCGCCAATAGAGCCATATGTGCACTCCATACACAGCATCCTAGTAGCAGAGTGGGAGGGGAACCTGGTGTATAGAACTCAGTCTGATGTGGGGGTGCTCTGCTTCCCAGCATTATGCCATCTTCGAAGAATGGGGTAGTGTGGTCCTTACACTTTCTGCAAAGATGTTTCAGAGAGGTGTCAGATGACTGTGCTTGCTTAAAATGTGTCGAGCACTCCATCTAGGTCTAGGATGACCCGCTGCCCTCATATTGCAGCATATCTATGTCTGTCCAGCTGCTTCTGGTTGTGGGACAGGTGGTTCCTGGCAGAGACCAGCACAAAGATATCATCATCAAATCTGCTAAGTCCAATAGGAGTTGCAGTTGAGGATGAGATGTAAGGGATCCTCCTCTGCACAACAAGGTGGGCTGTTGGCCTTCCTTATGAGAGAGGGCAAGAGTTTGAAGCTGAGGTGATGGATGGAGATGATTGTGTTTCTGTTGTTGGTGGTGGTCAGGTTCTGGGAATGTAGGGTGAGGTGCACCTATGACATTCAGTGGAGGATGACATCTTCTGTTTGTAGTTGACCCTGCTTTTGTATCTTCTAACAGGTCTGGAGGAAGGGTTGGGGTTGTATAAATGGATCTTTGGTGAAAAAAGACAGAAAGATTAGGAAAGGTAGTGAAATCAAGTACCAAGAGGCCAATTAACTTCAGCTTGGAGTTCACTGCCATCCATGGTGGTATTTCTTTTGATGGTCAGCTAAATGTTGGGATATGTGTTGGAATACCCATAGTATCCTGAGAGGGTAATGTTGCCCTCATGTCTGTAGTTTTTCGGCAGCCATTTCGGATGGACCTGGAACTGTTAACACCCAGAATCTAGCTGGAGGTACCCAATGGCTGATTAGACACTGAGTGGTGTGCAAAGATGAGTGTCTGTTCAAAGTGCATACCATTCATGTCTTGGAAGGGCACTTTGCTGCCACATTTCCATATCCGTAGCTGCTGTAGCAGTGGGATCCTTCATCTGGTCAAAATAAGAGGAACAGTTGTTTGAGATCCATTGGAGTGATTTCGATAGAGAGGAAATGGAATGAGTTTGATTATGGTCAAACTGGATTAGGTTTCTCTTGAAGGATGTTTCTAGTCCACTTCTTTGGGTCCTCAACATTTGGTTGGCTATGAAAATAGACATCAGCCATCCTGCCAGACTCCTTGGCTGAAGTGGAGTTCTGAATCCTGACCCGGGTCTGGTACTTGGGGTCTGAGAAGTGAGAGAGACTTTATTGATGGTGACTAAGTCAATTACATACAACCATTTCGGAGCATCCTTGAACATGAAGTTGACGAGGGATCCCCCTCTCAGTATAAACTATTAGTGGAGCCTACCAGGAATTTGTGTCAGGTCTCCCAGCTGGCCCTAATAGTGGTTGAGCGGGTTCCCATGGATACTTATGATGGCAGATTGGATGATTTGGAGCACTATCTTTGCATCAGCTGGCATCTGACCATGGACTTCAGAGAGACAAGGGTGAGGAGTGGGAGTAGTTTGTCTGTTCAATATGCCGGTGGGACTTCATATGGAGTTATATGGGCTTCAAAATTGTTTAAGTATAACTCAATTAACCCACCTCTATTATAGGATTATCTATAGGCATCCTCTTCTGTTCACATTTACCATCACTGATGTATTGTCCAATCTATACTGGTCTCGACAATCAGCTGCTTCAGCCCTGGCCACATCCCTAGCTTCTCTGTTGGGGGTCATGAGGGTGAGCCAGCACTCTTTGTCTGTGTGGCGTCGATCCTTGTCTCTGGCTCATTCTTCCCGACATTTTTCTTGATGTGGTCTTCTTCCTGTTGATGTTCAAGGCATCGCTCCTCCTCAGAATGGAGTCAAATTTCAGCTTCCCTTTATCTTACCTGTCTGCAGTCCTCCTGAAGATCCCATTCCAGATCTCTTTGGGCATCTTCTCAGGCTTCATATTTTCTGCATGGTAATAAACATATTTATCATAGCAGTCAGCACTACTCTTCTTCCTGGAAAGTGGGGGTTGAGGTGGAGGTCCCATTGATGTGGTGGGGGGGGGGAGTGGCTGGTCATAGCTGATGATGGAGCTTGACATCTTACCCTTTAGTAGAGTATATCTTTCTTCCATGATGGTAAGAGAGGAGATAAAAACAACCCAAGGAGAAAGGTTATAACACACTCATTTGTATAACACACTCTGAGACCCAATCAAGCCTTGGATAGACAGCAGAATTCTTAGTAAACAGGACGAAAAATGGATTTGTTTCTGTCACTGCGATTAGTGTTGGGAAGTTAGGAATTTCACGGCTCGGGTATATAGACAAAAGGGAGCAGTAGTAGAATAATGGCTTCAATCTGTACACTCAGCTGGGTTGTGCCTGTGTCTCCTAGGTCAGCTCCTTTAAATAGGCTACAGGCCAATGATACCAGTATTCCCAATAATTTGTGCCACCTACAGAGGTTGTTTCTAGTTTGTGCATATTCTACTATTAATGTGTAATGTTCGCACCTGTGATGTTATCCAGGAAACATATATATGCTTATAAAGAAGTAAGGTTCACTATGCAGTGGGTTTATTTGGAACACACAGGTATGAACATGCATAATAATGTATTGATATACCTAGCAAGATTAGGTAACAATCCTGGGAATTAAAGTTTTGTATCATTGGGCTAAAAGTAATTGTTTATCCCTCCATCACACTTCTCTCACCACACAATGCCTTGCATTTATTACTATGAGATAAATACATGCATACACATTGCAGGAGAAATATCAAGTTTTCCATCCAGAGGGCTCCCTTCCATCAACAATTAATCAAGCACTGCATAATATCCCAACAAGCTTCTTGCTACTTATTTGCAGGGACTATCATCCTATCCCCAGTCTTCTAATAGTGCTGGCAACTCCTCCACTGCCTATGAAGTTCCAAAACACTTTCCGACATTCCCAGGGTCTATACCATTCCCTTGTTTAGGATGCAAACAGGAAGCTTGTCGTAAGAGTGTTTCTCATCATTGGCTAATGGGTGCTTTTAGCCATGTAGCATGTCCTAATAGTTATGTAGCAAATCTGTTTCATATGGAAAAAGTCAATGACTTCAGTGGCCTGAACTAGCTTTTCTTAGTTTGTGTCGAGTGATCCTTCATTACATGCCTCGAGAGACATAGAATGGTATGAAAGGTCCATTTTCAACTAGCTCACAAGATTAGTAGTCTTGTTGCCTGACTTAAATGTGAACAAGATAGCGCAAGGCTGGTCAAATTTCATACAGCGTTTGTTCTGGTTTGCCACCATTTTCGTGGCACATTGCCACTACAAATAAAAAAGGGTTTTATTTATTGGTCACATGATCTGGTAATTGGAGTTTCGTTATTTTTTACAGATTGTTTAGCTGGTTGAGTTGGAATCTGCTTTTCTAATAAAATGGCAGAATTCCCAGATAAAACTTAATCAGATTGAGGCAATGTCTACCTTTGCTTCAGCAAATATACCTTCATCACTCTACCAACTGGGTATAAAGTCTATCATCTATGCTGTGCTCTTCCCCATGTTTTTGCTATGATGTGAGGTTTGTAAGATTGGAACTTAACCTTCGATCATTTAAAAGTGATCTGTTTTTAGGTATGTCTTGGTCAGAAAGTGTCCCATCAAGTGACTTCGATGCACTTCTGCTGCGTAAACTGCCCACATGCCTGCATACAAGTTGACCTGACTGTAACTCCTCTTGGTTAGAAAGGTATCCCACAGTTTTAACAACTTTCTCTGATAAACACTGTGGAGATGCGTTGGAAAAGTTCCTAGAGTAAATTAGATCAGCAAGTGTGATGATACTTACAGGTTGAGTATTTTCATGGCACAATTTCTGTTATAACTGCTGTTCCTTGACCTTCTGACAGTAGAGTATATAAATCCATTGTGGAGTGCAAATTTCAATCTATGAGCTGCTCTGCAAGTGAAACTTTGGTTGTTGTATGAGGAACCTGGATACTAACTTGAGTAAAACATCCCTAATTTCTATCAGGAATACATAATACAGAGAATTGAAACAAAAAAGTTGAAAAGATAAAAAAGTTACTGTTTCTCCTGAGCAAAAATGAAGGTGGCCAGTTTTGCTTGTGGTAGAACTATTCAGCTATGTGTTAGAAAGGCAAGAGAAGGTGGTGGAGTAATTTCTACATCGAAACTGCTCAAGGTGTGTTACTCACCTGCAAGTGGAGCATGTTGGCAGAGTTTAGGGGTCCTTTTCTTTTCAAAATAGAGGTACTTGGCATATTCACTGGTGAACAGGATGAATTTGTCTATCAAAAGGCCACAACAGCAAAGTGCAAACATTCAGTGGCTAAATTTATTAAATATAAGAAGTCAATTTTAGAGGCAGTGATTGAGATGGCAATAATGGAGGATATTCTACTAGATCTCATATTTAACTGGGATTAAACTGGGATCATATTGTACTACCAGCATGCTGGATATTGGATCAGTGGGCTGTGAAGAATGTTGAATTAGTGGATCTGAACGACAAACACCAAATCACTGCTCATTTTAGTGCTAGTATCACTCATTACTAGTTAATGTTAAGGGAAACACAAAGCGGTGCCACACAAATTTCAGTTCCATTGAGGTTGGCATATAACACACCATAGGCATAGGAGCCGGTACAGTTGTGCGGCACTCACTGCCCAATAAATAGAGGGGGAAAATTGGTGCTGTTATAGATAGTGTGGTAATATTAGTACTCATAGAGGGAAGGAAGAGGCTAGCATGAACAACACTGTAACTGACTTCTGCATGAATCCCAATCCAAATAATATCACAGAAAGATACTGGAAACTGAAGAGTCAAGAAGAATTCTATGGCCAAGTGACTGCACTCTTTATGCTCTTCATCATAGTATTTGGACTACCATGGAACATCATGATAATTGTTACAATCATAAAGGAGAAGTTGTATCATCAGCTTACCATCATGCTGCTATTGAACCTGCTGGTGACAGATATCATGATAACATTGGTGAACATATGTTTGGGACCACTGACATTATAATATGTTGTCTCACCTGCAGATTTGCGGTTTTCATTCCTATGGCCCTAATATTGCATTCTATATTTGTTGTTGCTCTGATCTCCATTGACAGGTTTCTATTCATATACAAACTTTTCCAGTACGAAGAAAAGGCTAACAAACGATGGATAATAAGTATTTCTTCAACAATTTTGTTGAGCATTGCTATTAGCTTGATTCCCGTATTCAGTCCAGAAGCAATAACTTATACTGCAGATGAGTTATCCCTACTTAATTATAAAATATATTGGTCCAAGTTACTGCTCTATCTGTGATTATTCTCTGTAATATCTGTGTTATCTGTATAGCCCTGAAGAATATCAAACAGGTGTACAAAATTAGGAAATCATTATCTAACATCTAACATGGAGAATAGGAAGTCATATATTCAAAAACTGTGTGAAAGGGTCAGAGAACAATGTCACAAGAAGCAACTTCATTTGTTCCGTGTTTTCGGTAGCTTGCTTCTCTCAAATACTCTCTTCTGGTTTCCTTTGTTGGTAGTATATGTACTAGCTATATCAGCGGTACAATATCCCTTAGGCATTATATCTTTCTCTTATGTTATATTTATGAGTCAAGTAGCCATACTCTGTCTTTGTGATTGCTGACGTGAGGAAGCCACTGAAGAAGATGGTTACATGTGGATTTCTTATGAAAATGAAGGATAACGTTGATAAAACAAAGGAATGAACTGACTCCTACTCTATCTGCTGCTGATCAGCAGAGATATATTATGATGAATAATTGTAGCTTCATGATTGATGCTGCGGTGTTACCAAAAGACAACTCAAACAACAATCAAGCAAGCACACAAGTATAACGGAGTAGGACCAGCTAATGATAAGAGGGCACTCTTCTAATGGATGACTATTCATGGTTACCAATTATTTGAGGAACATGGAATGCCCATTCCAATTTAGTCACTGAACAACACTAAGATAAATCGCGATGCATGCCATTGAGGCACTATACCATAATGTGTATACTACATATAGGTAATATGCTATAAATGCAATATTTTTCATTTTACTTCATGCAAAAAAAATGTTTTTATCAATCATCTACAGATTTTTACCATAGGGCTAGTTCATGAACTAATATGCTACATTATCTTTTGGTCCTAGCTCTTATATTATGACCATTTTTGAGCACTGGCATGGTTACATGCATGGCAGCAAGATTATACCACTGGTGATGTATAAAGTTGTACATTGCTCTCTGACAATTACAAGAAGAGGGTATTTTAATGACGGTGCTGTTTTAGACATTTTATAGAGATGCTCTTCTGAACCAAGTTGTATCTTATCCTACCCAATAGGAGACACACACTTTCCTTGAAAAAGTAGAACAAGTGAAAATACATTTCCTAGTTCAGTTTTTATAATCTGCTGTGGCTGATTAAAGTTATGGTAATTTTAAATTAGGAAATCATTATGGTTTTCTATATGCTACATATAACTGTTTGTCCTATAGCTTATTACCTTTTGTAGAAGCATTGTCATTAATATACTTACAAACAAAGTGGCATTCTTCTGGGAGTAGTAGTTGTGGTTATCTCATGTGATGTCAACAGTATAAATGACCAGCTCAGTACTTATTGTTCATCGTCATTGTGGGTATTGTTCCATGCGAAAGCATTATCACTACTGGAATCTTTGATTGAATTTGAGTTTGTACATTAATTAGATCAGAGTTCTGCTCATGTCTAGAGCATTTTAAGTTGTAAGCTGAAGCATATTCTGTTAAAATGGAGAACTGTGCCATTATTGTATATAGAATACTGTTCATAGGAAGGCATAGAATGTGTAGAAAGCCATAAGTGTTCATGATCTTCAAATGTACTTCCTAAAATGTTTTAACTTGCATTGCCCTATGACTCATGTTCTGTTACAAAGGTCAGAAGGAAGAATAACCATAGGCAGAATATTTTGCTGAATTCCATTATCTATTAAAATAGCTTTGGTCCTCTCTTATATAGTTAGACAGAAGACCATAATGAATGCCCTCAGGACTATTTATTTTGTTGTAAATTATCTGGTGGCACCATTCATCAGATACAAACAGTTCCCATCTAAAATAATTGGTCCTCCATAGTATAGTCTATGTTGCTGTGGTAGGGGGACCATCAGTTACATCACAACATGTCTAGAGTTAGGCACTATCACATGTAAGGCATTGGGTTGACATGTCTAGAGTTAGGCACTATCACATGTAAGGCATTGGGTTGACATGTCTAGAGTTAGGCACTATCACATGTAAGGCATTGGGTTGTCATGCCTAGAGTTAGGCACTATCACATGTAAGGCATTGGGTTGACAAGTTGTTCCCTTCACTCTCCTGGAGAGGGAGTGAGGGTAGGGGGTGGGGAGGGTTAAAGTGCATGTGTGCATGCATCTGTGCAGAAAAGATATGGAAGGTGGTTTGGCAGTAGTTGACAAGAAGTTAATGAAATTCATCTCCCCCTAGACCTATCGACTTCTAGCAACAGAAACATAAACATTCAGCATGGCTTAATATATCTCCCATATTAGGTTGCACTGAGCCTTGCATGTTTCCAAGAGACTTAGGACATTAGCTACTCAATGCTCCTATTTTAAACACACTATTATCTCAAGCTTTCTATTAAAGTTGCTGTTGATGTTTCTGCATATACGGCTGCTGTCAAATTGCAAGGCTTTTTGGTTTTGTGGCCAAAACCCTCTCATGCAATAATAAGAAACTGTGTAGAAATTCCAGTTTCAGCACATCAAGATGAAAATTCTATCAAAAGTATTATTTCTTGCATACCCTAACACAATACACCACGGGAGAATTACCATCACAAAGTACTTCAAAACTTATGAGAGTCGTAGAAAGCAAGAATTAACAGTGCACACAAGGTGGTTATTGATGCAGTTAATACTAACCTAAATAGCAACAATCACAATATTATATTCAATCCAGTGTACTGAAAAGATTTAACATACATGATACAAGAACATGTACATTTAATGGTTGTTGACTATATAGGAAGTATAGACAACCACAACAATTGGTAATTTTGGTTTCTGATATCTGTGGCAAGAGGAAGCCCTACACTATGGGATGAGTGTTTTTTCATTTAAGTGTTTCGTATAATCAAGGTAAATGCTAGAAATTATATGAAGGAAAATTATTTTTTAGCTTGCATGCTTGACATGTTTTAGCACCTTTGTTGTAATTAGTGGTAAATAATGGCTGGGATTTCAAAAAATGCCCTTTTAAGTCCTCTTTTAACATTTGACAATACCTCATTACTTGCTTTTGTCCATAAAAAATCCCCCTAAATTTACCAAATACTTCAAGAGCTTGGTGTGCTGGATCAAGATTTCTATTTTAATTTTTCAAGGTAAACAATGAGTACAGCTCCTGAATTCTTGGAGAGTCTTTTTAGATCTTTTTTTCTCATTTTGTAAAATAAGAATTATGAGCAATTTTAAAGTTTAAGTTAATTATATTATGGTGTATGTTCACCAGTTTATTTTCAGTACTGTTCCAATCAGAAACAGTCTAGCCACATGCATCCAATTTTGCTGCAATCCTGCATTGTTATACCTAATTCAGTCATTGTAATCCTTCATGAATTTCTTAGTCAATTTTGAGAAAAGAATAAATAAACACAGAAAAGTAGGCCAGTGTGTGTTCATCTTCCCAATTTCCACATTCCCTTTGAGATTCCCCATGTGAATCACTCAAATATGGTGATTGGAAAATGTCGATTATTTAACGAAAGGATTTTTGAACCTTCATGCAACAAGCTATGGCATGATCTTTCTTGTATGGTGGCATGATCTTTATTGTATGTGACATCATTTGCCGACTGAAATCTGCATGTGGAGAACAAGAAACATACTGAAGCATAAATAAATGAGAATATATATATATATATACATGCATATATGCACCTGTTGCAAAGTTCACTAGTGGATCTAACTGACAAAACTTTGTTTGGTGGCCAGAAACTCATGTGGTCATCAAGAGTATGGAATATGGGAGTGGTGGAAGTGACAATTTTATGTTAGATGTGTCTGGAACAAAGGAATAAAATATATCAGGCATTACTCTGATGAACATGGAGGAGGATATGTAGGGGTGTGACTTTATGCAACATTCAAAAATGTGGGGCATGCACCTACAACTTGTCCATAATAAGGACCCACAGCCACCCTGATGGTATCGTCATCCATCCTCTAACCCAGGGATGAGACAGGGAGGACATTTAGCCATGCACCGGATTCTTTCTTTGAAACAGCCAAAAGCCGGGCATGAGCCAAATTGTCAGGTGTATTGTGCAACAAAGATTCCATTGACTTTGACACCCTGCACATGATATCACAGGATTTCTGGAGGCATGTTGCTTGCCAGATGGTGGGGGATTGCCATGACCATGCTGAAAGGGCAAGATCCACAAAAGGGACAGGGAGTGAAACAAAGTGAGGTGGCAGGATGGCTTGGACCAAGTCATGAGTGGCAGCAGCTGAGACCAAGAAGGCAGAGGGAGCAAGCTGCACTGCACTCCAGATTCCAAGACCCCTACACCAACAGGGAGAGAGGCCTGCAACCAAGAACAGACATCCTCAGAGAAATTAACTTTAGTCATACTACTCACAATTGGCTTGAGACTCTTATCATAATCTATCAGGGCAGGAGAGAGAAAACATGGAGAAGTCCTGAGGGTGTATAGAAGCTTAGGGATAGAAAATGCATTACACCACAGGATTAAGGCATCCTGAGCAGAAACAAATCTGAGTCTGTCCCCCATGACCACAAGGGCACTGATTTTGTCCCTGACAACGGTTGAAACAGAATCCACATACCAAGCGGGGAACCCAGGAGACAGGCATCAGAGGAATCAACCACATGAGCTCCTGGGAGAGAGCATAAGATAGTTTTTCTCATGGCAAATGATCTCAGACTTGTCGTTGTTCAAAATTAACCTAATCTTTTTAATGAGCTCAAGATCATAAACTGTTGAGCGCCCCAGAGTGATGTTATCTAGAAACATTACGCACAACTCCAATGAAAACTGAGAGCAGTTATGATGGAGTGAAAGACAAAAAAGGAGAGGTCCAAGAGGATCTCCCTGCTGCATCCCTTCTGCTGATTGCAAGGACTTGTCTCCCCAGAACAAGGAGGATGGTGAAGAGTGTACAGAGTGAACACATTACAGGTGCTAAGGTATAAACGGCTTCCAACATCTTGTCTCTGTGCAGAGAATTGAAAGCATTTTTGTTGTCAAGCTTTAATACTGTATGGTTAGGTTGCAGGTTGTTAAGAAACTGCCTGGTGGCACGGAGAGCTTCTTCGCCCCACCCTCCCTCCCTCCACTCAATGATTCCAAAACCCAGCTGCCTGGGTACTAGCATGTCCTTGATGACCACATTCCCAGATATCTTGTCCTCTAGCCAACGAAGGCTGCATTCTATTGCTACGGGTTTGATGCGACCTACTTTCTTTTCTAGAGCAAATAAGGTAACCACAAAAAAGAAAGGACGGATAGAGGAAAGAATTCTTCTCTCTAGAACCATGGTAGAGAAGGCAACTAAGACAGAGAGAAAGTAGTAGCCTTCTTTGGGTTGCTTCAGCATGTCCTTAAGATGTTGTTATCTTAAACCATCAGGACCACCAGCCGACCAACAGGCGAAGGATTTGATTGCTCGAGTAACATCCCCTTCTGAAACAGTCAACGGCACAGGAAAGACATCAGGGGTGTTTGTGATGGATGCATCAGGATGAGCAGATAGGTGCTTTTGTCTAAGGGCAGAGAAGGTGGCATCACACCTATCAGCCAATGAAACTTCTAAGGGTTCCAAGCAAACAGCTTTTTTTAAATCTCCCTCCTCCAGCTTTTCAGGCACTCAGCAACCCAGTGACTTCAAGGGATCTGGAACAGTATCTCTGCTCTTCCCAAGGGAGTTTCTTGGAACAAGGCGATCTACCTCCTCTCTCAGCTGCTTATTCACCTCAGATGCTAAGAAGCAACGCCGACCACACCTTGGTGGCACTCTTAGACACTTGGAAGTGAAGAGGAAAAGCCTCTCCCAAGCACTTTGCTAATTGCTGAAAACCAAACCTTCCAATAATTATGGTAATTAACATTTAAAAGGCAAGAGCTCTGGATCTACTAGGGATCCTCTTTAGGATCTTAGACTTTACGACTAAAATTGAACCCGATAGCGGTGGCTCACCATTTGGAGAGGTTGCTGGAGAGGAAACAGGTGGACCAACCTCACCACATGATGTGGGGCTACCCATAAGGTGGCAACAGCAGGAACTCCTGATGGCTGATTTGATCCTGGAAGAACTCTAAGGACACAACTGAACAGAGTTAGGTATGTTTCATCGCTAGTATGCACTCAGGCATTGTGTACTCATCCCATATATCTGTGGGAAGTACTACATAGGGCACACCAACAGAAGACTGGAGACCAGAGTGAAGGAACATCAAGATGCCTGAAAGCGGAACTCCTAATTGTGGTGAACCGCATAATCAGAAGATTACTAGTGATAAGAATAATGGTAGGAGTTAAACCCACTATATCACTGACAATTAGTGATGAGCTGGTCATTAATACTGATGATGTACATGAAATAACCACAAGTACTAGATGCAAAACAAAAAATTCCCTTCCATGCCACTTTAGTTGTGATCATGTAATGCCAAAACATAATGCCAAAAAATATTAGCCTTCCTTGCCACTTTGTTTCTATGTAAATTAACTGACTACTAAAGGTAAGAAGCTAGGTGACACTTACATGTAGGTAGTTATAACCACTTCCTCTATAAATTACTATTATGGTAATATTAAGTTACAATTATAGAGGAAGTAATTACACTACCAAATTAATCAGCCATAACAAAGTTACAAACATGCACTAGGGGATGCATTTTCAGTTGTACTACCTGTTCAAAGGAATTGGGTGTCACTAATAGAGTATGTCTACTGTTTTGAATTCTTGTGTGAGGAGAGCACAACTATGAAATTTTAAGAAAGATCACCGTCAAATGATCTTCTTCCTGTAATTCTCAGAGGGCTACAATTATGATAGATGATACAATATAATCTTGTTATCTTGCCAGTAACCATGCTAGGGCTTCTTTGGTATCAGAATTGTCATAATTGTCATAATTCAATATAATTATAACATCTAAGGCAAAAAAGTTCAAATTTTTGGAACATTAAAAATAATTTACATGTAGTGAAAATAGTTCCATTTATACTATAGTATACATGTAACATATATACATATTATTGTATAATACTTCAATGCATACAGGGTGGTTTACTATTTCTAAGTGGGTGTAGACAACTATGAAGAGTTATAAAATGTGATCATCAGAAAAGTAAATGTTATCAGTAGCTTGTCCACCTCCACTTTCATGAATGCCTGCTATATTGTTGATGGAGTGGTCTTTTGGTAACACTGCAGCATCAATCAACTTGAGCATGAGTCTACAACTGCAGTGGTTATCCTCACTTACCTCTGCTGATCTACAGCAAAGACAGTAGGAGTGAGTTTGTTCCTTTCTTGTATCAAGGTTACCCTTATTTTTCTTAAGAAGACCACATGTAACCATCTTCTTCAGTGGCTCCCTCACTGCAGCAATCAAGAGGGTCTCTAAGAAAGGGTGCAAGGTTACTTGACTCAGAAATATAACGTAACAAAAAGACAAAAGGACTAAGGGAAATTGTACCTTTGATATAGTTAGTACATTTAATAGCGTCAAAGGAAACCAGCATATAGCACTTGAGAGCAGCAAGCTACCAAAAACACGGAACAGATGAAGTTGCTTTTTATGTCGTTTATCCTTGACCCTTTCACTCAGTTCTTTAATGTATGACTTCCTCTTCTCCACGTTAGATAATGATTTCCTAACTTTGTAGATCTGTTTGATATTCATCAGGACTATATAGATTACCCAAATATTGCAGAGAATAATAACAGTTAGAGCTATGCCGGAAATTGTAACTAGGATTATTAAAAACCAATATATTTTAAAATTAGGTGAACATAACATATCTCCAGTGTAAGTTACTGTTTCTGGACGGAATACAGGAATCAAGCCAACAGCAATGCTCAACAAGGTTGTTGAAGAAATACTCACTAATATCAATCGTTTGTTGGCCTTTTGTTCATACTGGAAAGGCCTGTATATGAATAGAAACCTGTCAATGGAGATCATAGTGACAACGAAGAGAGAATCCAATATTAGGGCCACTTCAATGGAAAAAGAAAATTTGCAAGTCAGACAACGCATCTCGTCAGTGGTCCCAAAGATATATTCACCTGCAATCACAGTAATTGTCAACAATGGCAACTGAAGCAGAGTGACCATGATGTCCGTCAGCACTAAGTTGAGCAGCAGTATGATGGTAGGCTGATGATACAACCTCTCCTTTATGGTGATAATCACGACCATGATATTCCATGGTAATCCCAATAGTATGAAGAAGATCAGAAAGGTTGCAGTAACTCGGCCATTGAATGCTTTGTGACTGTTCAGTTTCCAGTACTCTTCTGTGACATTATCTGAGCTGGGATTGCTACAGAAGTCAATAGTAGTGTTGTTCATCCTAACCACTCTATAAGTACTATGGGAGTCCCAATTTCAACTGAGCAAAAATTGTATATATACCTGTGGTAAACAGCTGATAGCTGTATCTTTGGTATAATGAACTTACAGGTTTAAAATAATTAGAAAATAGGACTGTAGTTCACCTTTTACTACTCGCAAAAGAACAGCAGCGAAGCTGGACCAGAAAACAAGTACAACCCGGAAACAGTCCTGGCGCACTTGAAATGACTGGGCGCGGTCAAGATTACATTGAAATTGCCATCCACTTCGCATGCGCAATTGAGATTACTAAATCACTCACGTGACACTCCCCAAGTGCCAGCGCAAGGTATCGTATCTCTATAGAAAACTTATATTTGTCAATATAAATGTTCTTTACGGATGCCAAACAGGAAAATTCAGGTTGTGAATGTGCTAATAAATATATATTTAGACCAGTACTAGTAGCTGATGTTACACCTAGGTTGAACCAAGATGTTACCTTTGGTAGTTTGCTCATTTTCTCCTTCTCCTCTGCAGCTCTTTTAGTTTTCTGTGCTCACTCATCATAAAAGTACACTTCATTGTTGCTCAAACAGTTATCCACCAGAAAAAAATATAAATATTTATTTGTAAGTATTTATTTATACAACCAGATAATAAGTGGCTATATAGTTGTTTCACTGGCCAAAATGACTTTTCGAATTGAGATAAACAACACAATGCAACATATCTCTGTACATGTTTATATCCAGCATAACAGTGAGGTGAACTTTGCCCAATATCGTCAACTATTTGTCCTCTCTGGACATCTTGGCTGGGGCATTACATTCCACTAACCAACAAGCACAGAGCTGAAGATATTAGAGGTGAAGAATGAAGCTTTTTATTATGATCGACAAGGGAATCAATCAAGAAGTAGTTAAAATACCATTTCTGGTTTACATTCAGCAGGCTACCTTCCACATGGATTGACAATATACATATGCAAATATGGTAAAAACCCATCCCTCCAACCTGGATTGAGTGTGATGCTTCATAAACTAACTCTGAGTGGAGGAAATACCTTTATCATCCAGCAAAAGTAAGAAATACTGAATGTAACTGTAACAGTGGACTGTCTTGTTCTGCAGTGAAAACCTAATACTTGGAACACTATAAATTAGACTACTTATAGCTCTACAGGACATTTTTTAAGCCTTCAACCCCCATGACCAGCAAAAGAAATCAGAAGACCATCTCAGTCACTATTGAATGCCTAGATTATGTGCCACTAAATATATTGTGACCATGTTCTAGAGAATGGGGCTGACTAGCTAGGCATTGTGCATCTATGTGTAGTGCTTTGGTGTTGCTAGACAATATACTTGGCTGCTGGTTTGTAATGCTGAGTGTATTCATGTGGATTTTATGCAACCATTCTAAAAATGTGAGGAATGCATCTACAACTTGGCCATAGAGTATGCAGCCAATGGTGGACATGTGAATTTTATGCATGTTCAAAGAGTACAGCATGTACAGCTAAAAAGCTGCAGCAAATGGACATACAGACATCATTCATGTATAAAAATCTTGGTCTAAGAATAAATAAGCTATAATTAGTGCTGCTGTAAATGGATGCACAGACATGATCATCCTATGCAACTAGTGTGGAGCAAATGACTACTAGGTATTCATGATAAGGGCAGCAAAAGTGGCAATCAGGACATTGAGTGCTTGTTCTGCTATAGGATTTGACGGCATGCATGATGAATGCTACTGAGGTTGGTTATGCAAACATCAAAGCATACAATTATGCAACCATCAATGGATATAATTAAGAATGGATTATGGCTTGGGCCATGATTGGCATGCATGATGATTTATACACCTGTGTGCAAAGAGCTGGGAACTCATATATATATACCTGGCCACAATTGGCTGCTGTTGGTGAAGGTGTTGACCTGTGCCTAAATTGGATTGTGTGATTAGTACAATGGGAGATTCTCATTTTAAGACAAAAGTAGAACAATATGGCTGAACTGTCCATCTGGGAGAGGTATACTTTGGTCTTAGGAAGCATAAAACATTGGTAAGAGCGTGCTCTAGAGCCTCAGATCACGCAATGTCTCACATACCATGGTATGCTGATACCAATCGTCATATTTTTCCTCAAAAAATATCCTTCAACACCAGTGAAAATAAACTGATGCAAGGGACTTCTGTTATGAGCTGCCATGCGTCCACAGTTTACATCTGTGTCTTTTTAGTTTCTTGTGACTTGTACAAAGACAACCGCCACAGAAGGAAGAGTTTGGTGTTTATATAATAATATGTATGCCTAATATATATTATTTTAAAAATCATATATCCCTAAGATCCCACTTAGGGAAAATTTAAAAAAATTCATTAAACTATATTCACTTTTTATATAGCTATACCATAATATGATAATTGACTATACATCTCTATTTCTATGCTTTAGCCACAACGAATGTTGGAATGATTGTTATGTAGTTGTATAATAACTAAGTAAAGAATATGGCTTGTTTATTATCAATAAGTATTCATAAGCACTTGTTATGGAAACTACATCGTGTACAAGAACAAATGTTTTTATAAAAAAAGAAATGATAATTATATGGGATTGAAGTCGCAAAAAGATAGGAAACAAGACTGTCCCCATGTATACCACAACTACTTCAATGATGTATATATACACCAAACCTATATTGTATTACTGTATAAAACTCAAAAACTGTAAAGGTTTATAAGATAAAGAATACATCTATAGTGACAGTTGATCATGTGCAGTTAAATGTGGAAATAGAATCTTATATAATGCAAAATGGTGAATAGTGTGAATACATACATAAGGTGTTCATCAATAAGGGTAGCTTACACCATCAGCTGGTCTTCCAAGTGTGCTTGTTGTAGTTTTGCTTGATTTGTCCTTACAAACATATGCTTAAATACAAATGGATGTATACTGTAAAATTAATAGTACATGCCATTCATGTACATGAGCTCACTAAGCTGTCTTCAATGAACTAGGATTAGGCTGAGTATAAGTAGAAAACACTCAGTAACTAACTTAAGGGGATTAATTCCAAGGATATTGAAGATTTTTGATTTACAGGAATCAATGGAACCGAATCATCATGTGGAAGTTTTATAAAACCTAGAGATCAAATACGACAACAGCTGAAGTATAGATGCAGGCTGTACTAGCAGATATTTGCCTAGAACTGGCTTTATCTTCTAGCATAATCCATTAGAAATAGTTTTATAAACATTTCTAATGCAGGTGTAGGGTAATAATCATTCTTTGTGGTTATATAAACACGAGTCTGGTAGAAAGGCTCATTTGTTTAATACTGCTCACTGTTTAAGCACTGGTGTGGTGATCACAAAGACTTGATTAGTCACCTATTATATACATGTTAAAGAAAGATTTTTGATTTTTCAATGATTATGAGGGTATAGAAATTTGTCAGGCACTTATTTGCATCTGGTGCTAGTCTTCTTGCAGATTTTATTAGATGTGAGGTGCCAAATAACAATTCTTGGTAGATCCTTTAGGTTTAACCATCAATCGGAAGGTAAAATTACCACCACACAAATCAAAATAATTGTTATCTATGGAAATGGACAATCAGCAATAAATACAGAAAAGTAATTACAGAAAGCATGAAGCTAGTTGCTGATTCAATGATGCTGAATCCTCAGCTGCCATAAAATGGGCCCCATTGCAGACGTCATTTCTATTATTTATGTTCTCGCTGTTGATAGTTCCATCTTGTAACATTCACTGCTTAATGTCTCTTCCTGTTGCCAATTTTTACTCTTGAATTCCCTCTGTTCGCTTTTCAGCTTCTCTGTTCTATACATTTGCATCTCTGTTTCCCATAAGTTTAATTATCGAGATTACATTGGGGGAGTCAAGCAACTGTCTTGCTGGGAGAGTATGGTATCTGTCTCAGGGACAGAGGTTCTATTGCTTTCATCTTTCTGTGTAGGTCATCATCATGACATTGTTATTTTGGCTCACATACTGTTACATTTGTCGGTTCTGACATGAATTAAATCAGTTGAGTTTGTGTCTTCCCACTCCTTTCGTGCAGCGAAGAGCAGTTGGATCAGCCTTTCGGTTTGAACGATAGAATTAAAATGGAACTGAATGGCTAGAAGTAATGCTCTGGGATGCACTAGTATTCTGAGGCTAGCATAGTTGCTGACTGAATAGCTCTGTCTCCACTGATACTGATGGTAAGCTAATTGAATTGCTGGGTAGGAATAGAAACATTGGATACTAGCCCCCACTTAGCTGATAGACTGGAGCACTGGTATGAGCTATCTGAGTTTCATCTGACCACTGTATAGTTCCAATTTTTGAAATCTCTGTTAAGTTAATCATGAGTGGTGTGGGTTAGTTCTAGTCTTAATCAATTGTTGTTCAACCATACATATAATCACACAATAACTGAAGATTGAATAATGACCCCACCTGAGCCTCTCTCTGGTTAGCTACCCGTTCAAGCACTGATCACTCTTCGTAAAAGGGGGGAATTCCTGGATTGGGGTCGAGATTTGGGGGGTGGGGGGGAGGGTTGGGGGGGGGGGGGGGTTGGTGCCGTACATTTGGCCAAACAACATCCTATTTTCCAATGAATTTTCACAAACTAAAAGGAGGATGGTAATGGCATTCATGGTTAATATGTCAAAATTTCCAGCTAAGTGTAAAGTGCAAATTTTTCTAGAATATTCTAGGCCACATCAATTTGAATAAATGACTTGATCAAGATTATTCAAAGCTGCATGGATTCAAAAATTGTGGAAGCTAATTATTGCATG
The DNA here is from genome assembly GCA_028752905.1 of Cladorhizidae sp. MBARI D1340-BT2. NCBI lineage: Eukaryota > Metazoa > Porifera > Demospongiae > Poecilosclerida > Cladorhizidae > Cladorhizidae sp. MBARI D1340-BT2. The sequence goes on along the minus strand of JAQNBH010000012.1, from coordinate 4,412,092 downwards.
ACAGAGGAGCATCTTGTTTAGTTTTTGTCAAAGTACACACAAGAGACAAATGGGGTCTAAGGAAAAGGCTGAAGATGACAGATCGAGACCAAATTAAGAACCAGTGACTCTGATTACCAAGCTGATGAACAGGTTGAAGATGGCCCAGAAGAATTTGAACATGATTCTGGAACATACATGCCATGATCCCATCACATGATATCAACATTGGCCCACCAAAATTTTGATCATCTCTCGACCCCTGAATTAGTGAGTCATTAAACAGTATTTTTGGACCTTATTGTTTATTCTGCAAAATTTGACTATCAAACAAGCTAAATTATTATGAGTGTTGTCATGAAAAACCAGCCTTCTCCCAGTACAGACACTTTAGCTGGCTGAGCAGATCCCTGTTCTTCACACGACGCCTGATCTTTGACTCCCAGTCTGTCCTACTGGCAATCCTCAGAACAAGCCAAACTCAGCAACTCTCAACAGAATTGCTGGATTCCCAAATATAACTACAGATAGTTATATTATAATTATGAGATACATAAATACACCAGCAATGACAACATAACACAACACAATATCAACAACAATAACAATGGTTCAGAGGGTTCTTATCTAACAGTTCTTAATTGCAATATTCACGGTATCTGTCCTAACTACTCCCTAGCTGTTTCTTATATACTGTTCTAACTACTCAGTTTGATGTCATCGGGTTGTCATGGCACCGACTCTTGGTGACCAATCCGGTGTCTTGTCTTATCAGGTGAGGGGTGTGTAGATCTTTCCTCAGCAGGTGGACCACATCCTTTATAGTGTCTGGTGGTGAGGTCCTTTGTCTGTTCGCACACTCGCTACCATGGTTTCCACACATCTGGTGTACGGCTTGACAACTAGGTTTTTTGGCAACAGCAGCTGCTGGTTTGACTTCATCCCGTGCTGTTGTGAACTCAGTCAGGGAGATAGAATTCCCTGACAAGTGTGTATAAAAAATAGAAGGCAGATATTTATATATTTTTGTGTTTCTCAAGTGCAGATACCTGAACTCAGTGAAATATACTCAACTCTGAATACCTTTCCTCAAGGTTTCTATATACTAGCCAGTAATATCCTAAAAACAAAATCAAACATCATGAGCTTACCAACAGCCTGGTACTCAGAATTTTCATGTTGGAATACCTTCCAATTTCAGATTCTGTAATTTGACATACTTGTGCTACAGCTAATTTGAAGGGACTGTTTCATCTAGATACAAGATCTGAAACCAGATTCATGTCTGATGGGTTTAGAAATTGGAAAAATGCTCACGAAAAAAACAAGGATATCCATAAATATGAGAGCTTGCTATGTTACAAACATGCAGTAACTATGTTAACCCAACCAGGTCACATTGATGTGCAGCTGAAGGAGCGACTTAAGACTTCCAAAGTATAACCTATCTTGCCCTCCTCCCCTCAAGCATTGCCGTTCGTAATGGCAAGCAAGAGGAGGAGTTAAATTTCTAAGTAGCTCTTCCTTCTCTGAGCTGAAGACAATAAAGTGCTTTGAATGTGGATTGAAAGTTCTTATGATAAGCCTATGAGGCCAGATGCTCAGGAAAAAATACTACAACTAATGGTTCTAAAATTGCTGCATTGTAGAGCTAGGGACATTTGAATCTGAATGTTACAGTATGACGGCTGATGAGTGTACTGATGCAAGTAACATTGAACAATTTGTAATTTGCAAATGTTGGATGGACAAGGAGATGACAGTATGTATTTGATCTGATGCCAGTCACTCAGACAAATGAAGATACATGTGTCACTTTAATTGCTACTGCATATTAATCTCAGATTCAAGCTGCCCATGGTCAGTGCTACGATGGATGTTTGACCATGACTGTAATGAATATGGGTTTGTTGCACAATTCAAGAAACTGCACGAAAGTATCTGCTGAAACACTGCTACTGTCACTCCCTTAACTTTGCTGTCAGTTATACAATAATAAATATTCCCCTGCTGAAAGATACACTTGATATTGCTTATAAAATCACTAAATTAATAGAAAAGATTCCTAAAAGAGGGGTAAAAGAGGGGCAAATTCTATAGAAAACAAGCAGAAATTCTGGGACAATGGTTAAGCCCCTGTCTTAGCATGAGAAGAATACTAATATAGTCCTAACATGCTTGCATTTCTACAGAATTACATCATCCATGCATTAGCAATCCATTAACAACTGTTCAACTCATCCATATAATGGTAATTCCAGTTAGGGAACTCTGCAGGACGAGATAGAGGGCTAGGCTCCCTGACCTTACTAATTTCATCTGAGGAAGGATTTTAACGAAATTCCCCACCAAGGCTCACTTGATTACTTGTTGCTATGTTTTTTTTGAAAAGCACAGTTCACCATGGTGAGCTCTCTGGTTTCACCATTCTCAGTGTGCGGTTTAGTTTCCATGTCATGTAAAGAGTTTGACTTTCTCATCCGTAGATCCACCAGGAAGCTGTCTCGATCGCTTTTGCTGCCAATAATTCCATCTCATATCTTTCAAGGCTGGTTGTAGATTTGGGTTCCTTGACCTCTTCTCGAGTAGGATTTGGATTACTAGTTTATAGCAGGGATGCTGCCGTTGACAGCTTTGTTTTGTCTAATGGCTTTCTTACATTTTTCTAGTGCCAAGTCTGGATATAATTGCAGGTCTTTGGAAAGTTTTGGTCCTTTATGTCTACAACTAACCTGTCCCTTATTATATCCACTTTTCACTCAGCAACTAGAAGTAGAGAACATTTATATAGTTCCTATGGATTCACCTTCCAGCTGATCACACTAGTTGTCCTACATTCCTTCCTCTTAGACATCAGTGGATGACAGAACATCATCTTCCTCTTCACATGCCGGCATTATGGAGTGGTTAAAGTGCTACGTATAGAAACAGTCTTGGACTTTTCAAATCTTCTTTTCCATTTAGACCAGGTAGCTATCAGGCGGGAATTTGAAATTTAGGTGCTCTAGTGGCTGATGGTAAGTTGTAGCCATCATACGCCATGTAATAAGTTCGCTGCAGGAATAGGATGATAAACTGTATCCAGTGCAGCAAATAAAATAAAAATCCAATTATCATATAGTGTCACAATAATTAGTCCAGTGTCATTGTATAGTAAAGTCATTCCTCAGTTCACATAATCATTCCTTCTCAGATAAGACATAAATTTATTCATTACCTGCATGAAGATCACATTGAAGTTATAATATTATGAATGGCCTGGAATGGATCAGGAAGTAGAGGACTTGTTTAAAGACTTGTTAGTGCTGTGAAGTCAATTCTTCCAATAATCTCCTCAAGGTTTGGCCAATTTCTCTATTGAGAACATAATTATTTTTACTAGGCATTTCATGGGAGTGAGATCTTTAGAAATAGTGGATTTTCGTATTAATTGGCCAGCACTTCAGCAGACCAAATAAATATCCAAATTCTGTATAACATTATGCTCAAGCAGTCTTGTTTATCAATTTGCTACTACGAGATATAAGAAACAAGCTCTTGGCAGAGAAACATCAAACAAGCACAGCGATCGTTGAATTAAAAGTCGTATTTTTGGCAATTCGAAGTTCATGTAATGACAGAGCAATTAAGACAACTCACATATATATTACAAAGGGACTGAAATGGCTTTATCCAAGTCTACAAATGAAACTTCCTTCCATTTGGAATTTCTAACAAAGTTAATGAAGATATATTGGGTGCTGCTACATGTAACCAGCCTAATCTTAGAATGCATAGTGGGCACTTGCCATATTGATAAATGCTTATATTAGTCCAGTGGGTGCTAACTGGGTTCTGATTCATCATCACTCCAACTAGACTTATAACTATAATAATGGAGCTGGTATGAGGGATACATCATACTCTGGTGAATCGTCAGCTATCCCTTCCTCTGAATCAAACTCAACTCTCTCATAGCTCACCACCTGAAGAATCTTCTGTAGTATTTTTCTCAGAACCAAGCTTCTATCTGACATAACCTCCAACCTCAGTAGGAAGTACACATGACTTTTTAAATGCTGGCTAACAGCTATGTACAGACCAAGAACAAGGGTATCAATCCTATGGTTTCTTTACCTTATGTCATCAATTAGCCATACCTAAGTATTAGCTCCATTTCTCCAAAAATACCAGGCTTCAAGTAAAAATATTTTTCTTGAGCTGCTGGTACTTATAGCCATTCATAAAGCCATTCATAATAACAAACTAATTTATTTATTTTAATAAATAAAAAAGTGAAGAAAAAGTAGCATTTTGGTTAAATATAAATAAACACTGAATAAATGCATAAATATATGAAAGATAAATTAATAACTAATAAACACATGAAAAATAAATACATGAAAAATAATAAATAAAATGAATTCATAAATAATAAATAAATAATTCCATACCTGAATTGCTTCTTACCAAAATACTATAAAGTCCTAAGGCTATTGATGCCAATCAGAATTTCTTCACAGTTGTTGGCCAATAAGAAGGCTATTAGAATTTTTCAACTGGTAGTATGCATTTTGATTCGGAATATAGTAGCTCGCAAATTCGTTTAGAACTACCTTAAGTGTTTTTTCTTTGTCAATTCTTATTGTATTCTTCTTTTAATACATTTGTGGTTTGAGGAATAATTATGCCATTTGTACTGTCAGCTTCAACTCGTGTTAATTTTTTGCCATCCCTGCAAAATTAATTTTGGTATTTATATATACCAAATTTCACTATGAACCATATACTATACTACTTTCTATATAAAATTAAAAAATTAATAAATAAAATAAATATAAATACATATATTTCAAGAATCAATGTAAATAAATAATAAATAAATAAATAAAATAAACAAACAAACAAACAAATAAATAACCAAATAAAGAAACGAATATTAAAACAATAAATAAATATAAATAAATACAAACATCTTAAAAAAACATAAAACAAGCAAACAAACATTAAACAACAAACAAAACAAAAAACTGGATCAACAAACAAACCAACAAACTAATGAAAAATGTAGACTACTGCAGTACCCTTTACCTATATATTATTAATATAATAATATACGTTTTTCTATTATATTTCACAATTTTAATTTTTTTAATGCTACCTATAAGAAGTTGTTGACTATATAACATCAATCATAGATTTCATTATTGAGTAGACACACATGACTATGTATTCATTTTTACACATAGATCCATAATTATATAGTTACCTGGTTTTGTATAAAGCTATATAAACATGTTAAATAACTCACAGCATAAACTGATTGGTGATGAATCGAGAAGCAGATGAGTCATTGCAATAGATTGTACATTACAAATTATGATAAATGTTTATGTGTGGAGAAAAAATATATAGGTGCCTAGATGCAAGATCCTGAAGAAGATATTTCACAGAATAAATGATATTTATCTACTGCTTACCACTTTCACGAAGCATTCAAGATACACTCAATTGTTTTTTGGTCAAAAGTGGCTGAAAACACTATTTAGCTCAGAATTTGCAAAGTAAGTTTTTACCGAGATATAACTTTGGTATAATGTCTGCCATCTTAAAATTAAACAATGTCGAAAATGCTACTGCATGTCTTGTATATAAACATATATATTAGTAGTCATAAGGATAGCTATGTCTCTCTCTATAAATATATATCATTAGTCATAATGACTAGCACTGTCTGTCTGTATATATATATATATAATATATACACACACACACTACAGCTATAGCTCTTGTGTCTGTCCTGGCCATCTGTGTCTGTTTGTCTGCTATACACTCATAAACTACAAGGAATAATTATATATATTTTTATCAGGGTGTGGTTTGCGGTAAAAGAAGTTTGGATTAAATGTCTCCAAGGTCCTGGAAGCCATAATCACCACCAGTGCAAATTTTATTTACTGATAATCCTATCCATGCACATTTTACATTCCTGAAATAGCTCAGAACATGGCATTATTAACAACTAGCAACATTAAAGCTTGTATAGTGCAAGCAGTTTACTATCTAGGTTGCCTCTTTATTAGAAAAACTCCTTCAATGCTGAACTATCAAGGGAAGCACTATCATTGGTCTGTCATAAAATAAAGCTACCTCTAGCCCTACTCAATTAGGAAAAAAAGTTTAGTCACTTACAATATTAGATGTCCAAAAAATGATATGTTCCTTCTTGCACCTTTGGTGCTATATCTCTGCTAGTATTTCATAATACTGGGATGCATTTTATTATAAGCATGTCCATTGTATTGCAATGATAGTTGGGCATTCTACTTGCCACATACACAATATTTCAATCTAGATAGCAAATACTATGCCGTCTGTGCAAGGTCATTTAGTTGTTGAGTGTATAATCTACTTGAGGAAATCTATACTAATATTTCTCTCAGTCTTGTCTGTCTATCTCCCTCTCTGTGTCTGTCAATCTGTCTATCCTCAGTAATCGCTCACACAGAGGAGCAGGGAAAGAACATGGGTAGAGTTTCTGGCCCTTAGGTCATGTCCTGTGGCAATCAAACATTTTTTAAAAAGCCTATAAGTCCATAAAGTCTGCACAGGCAATCAAAATATGTGCCAAAGGGCTCTTTTTTTACAGGTAATATAATAATTATATGTATGTAGCATACTATGCTATGAACTCTTAAATCCCATTTGCCTGTTTGGTTTTAGGAACTATCAAATTTTGACACTCTCCATATAATTGGGATCCAGGCCTCCTACTGGGTGTCCCATTTCCCTTCCACCCAACCCCTGTACCCCACTCTGGTGCTTCCAGTGCTTAGCATGCTTTATTTTAGAGCACACTGAATTATAAGGTATTTTCAACAAAAAAATTACAGTTTTTATAAGTGGTATAATATGACAATAAGTTTGGTGTGCAAGCAGTTAGGTGTTTATTGTCCTGTTAAAAAATGACTGTAAGAATGTTCACCACAACAGTTCATATATCTAGTAAAGGGTCATCTAAATGTTTGTGGTCATCATGTGTACATTATTGTTTCTTTCTTTGGTCGATACAATAAAGTTGTTCGTTTACAAAATAAAGCATTTTTCGATCTTGTGAAATCTATTACATATTTCACTACTTTCAATACCTCATTAAGTTTTTCTTAAATTTCACCATGCATATAAAATCAGCAACCACAGCTGCCCAAGTTAGTGAAAAATTTGACCATCTGCACTCATTCATTTTTAAAAAACATGCCCTTTACCAAAATTAACTTAATCCTGTTTGTACGATGTTTTCTAATTCATAATAGAGTAAGCATACATGTCTGTTTATAGAAGGCCACCACCTTCTTGCATAATGACTTTCCAGTAACTTGAAGCAATAGCAATAGTGTCATCATCCAGTATAAACAATAAGGCTTTGGCATATGCATGGTGGACTGAGACTGAGTGGAATATCAGAAACACTCTCAGGTTATATTCATGAGAATTAGCATGATCGAACTTGAGAAGATCAGCAACAATCATCTTTGGATTGTATAATGATTTTCCCAGAAGCAAAAATTCCAAATACCATATGGCACAGTTGAGGTCTTCTAGTAAATATTACATAGTTAGGTACCATAGCTAGTACTTTTATTCAGCTATTTGTCTAGGCATATGTTGATCTTATTAACTTAAAGCTATGTAACTACAAATGTCCATCTTTTTGATATAATGTTGATATCTAGCACTGATTATGGATGCTTGTACTTGGCCTAAGAAGAATAAGGAGCCCAAAACACCATATCTTAGTTTAGCTACATAACTGTATAGTACTCTTTCAATACATCACTGTAGTTTCATGGGAATGTTGTGTCTACTAAAAACAGCTGTAGCTTCCTGGACTACGAATGGTCACACAGAGCAATAGAATCAGCAGCTAGGAATTATGTCCAGCCTGCTTAGTACACATGTCTTGTTATGAGGTCACCGCAATACAAGTTATATGCACATTGTGCAACCACAGGTCAGTTAGACAGCAAGCTATGTCAGATGTTTGTCATGCCTTTATAGTGCACTAAATCTAGAGAGCTTTTTATGTTCCCTTGTAACTATTTTGTTAAATCAATATTTAATTTGTTTTCCATGTGTAGCATATGGCATAGCCTTGTAGTAGGTATAATTTTGACTTGTGGTAAGCTTTAAGTGGGTGGACGAGTCCATATTTTTACATAGTAAAAAAAATGTGGTTACAACTTCTGGAGCTCCATAAATTCTGAACATTTCATTCAATGAACTTGATATATTATTATAGCTCAAAAGATAGCTTTCTGTATTTCTTCTCTTTTAACTAAACATTTATTGCATATTATTATCCATGCCCAAGTTTGAGTCAGTCAAATTTGGGGATCTCAAATCCTGCATCCTCATATCTGCAGCAGTAACTAGCTCCTATTTCGAAAGTGTTGTACAGTTAATATTATTACCAGTGACTTGAGGAAGCCCTAATCTGTATTTTCATTAAGCATTAAAATTCAAATATGTGATCATTCCAATAATTTTCTAACTGCACGCTTGATCATGTACTTACATTTTAGCGCCTAATAAAAACACTCATTTATGACTTAGGCTTGGTTATACTTATCCAGAAAATTTTAGTATCAAAAGAGAGCACACTGAGAGAGCTACTATAGAATGAAGTGTGCAGAATGTATGGAATTCCAAAATCATAACCACATTTTTATAACACTGTAAGAATATGGACTCATCTCCCCCTTAATCAAAGCCCAACAAGAGCTTGTTAAAAAAATTCAAAATCTGGCAGCTGTAAATTCATTGAGCCTTTGATGTTTGTTTGTGCTGTGAATGTTTCTGTAAAATGTTTTGTGTGAATAAAAGGCTTGTGTTAATACCATATCTGCTTTGAGACTGTCAAAATAAGGTGGGAGAAGGAGTATACTTCCCACAAAAAGTATTTGTATTCAATATAATATATTTTTGCTTTCCTCAGTGCAGGTAACTTTAAACCTTATTCTGTGTGTAAAATGTTGAATATCTTTATAGTCACATTTTCATTAGATACAGCCAGCAACATCAAGGTCACTAAAAAAATGCACCACAATTGTGGAAAAAGTCATAGTCCCCTGTGTGATGGGATCTAGGATGAAAGGATGAAATTTATTCTGAGGCTTCCTGAAACATTAGGCTTGTTATTAGCAGAATGGAATTGGCTTCTCCAATTAAATCGTGGCAACCACATGCACCTAAACCAATTAAAACCCAGAGTAGAATTCTTCTAATGAACATACAGCTTTCAGTAAAAAAAATCAATCAGGCCTGTATCACAAAGCACTAAAATAGCTCTCAAATGTTTGTTATGATTGATTTTGGAAACAGGAAACATGGATTTCTGTCATTCATGGAAATAAGCTGTCAAAGTCAGGACAAAGAAATGTTTGAGTTTGCATGATATTGGAAAGTCGACACATCATGCCACCAAGAAATTATCAATCTGAAAAAGGAAGTTCTCCACTGTTTATATTCAGGATCAGTCATTAATAGACTCGGTGTGAAATTTACTTCCTCTCAGCAAGAGATGAACTTCCTGGTATATGCAGTAGCCATTTTATGCCGGTATCATACTTTAACTCTTCAGTCCACATAACTTTAAAATGAAGCATCCAATGCCTCTAAAAGTTTGGAAATCGGTAGTACACTACAGTTTGAGCTGGAAGATAAATTGATGAATATGGTTCATCTCTAGTGAAGAAGAAACGAGTCAACCCAAACAAGTATCACCAAAACCAGTTTCTGTGGAATGTTTAATAATATATTGTTGCACCAGGAGCCTGGTAAGCAGTGAACATTTGTCACATGTGCAATTCTTGAGGAAGAGTTGGTGATGATTGGATATGCTGATGAAATACATTGATACTCATAAGCAGATAATGGTAAATTCTCAGCCAATGTAAATGCTGCTGCGTACAAATATGCCAAAATTGTCGAAACTCTCCTCAGAAGTAGACAACAGAAGTCGTGGATAATATTATAGTCGTTACCATGAGATCACAGGCTAAGCAACAATAAATAAAAGAAATGGATCATGAGCAATGATAGGAGAGGCTGCTACCAAATTCCGGTGAGTCAACAACGGAACAGCTCCTACATTGGTATTCAGCAGAAATTCATAGTGCATTGATGATGAATCACCTCTGATATGATTTGTTTATAGCAATGCATGGTGAGCTAAGTATCAACTTAGAAGGAGGGAGCAGTGTGCAGAGTATGGGAGATATCTAGAGAAGCAGGGCATCACCAGAAGGGAAAGAGATGAACAGCTGCAATTTTGATGTCACAGCTTGAGCTACAGGTGTTGTGGGACTTTGACACCACATGGAGGCCAATATGTTCACCTTTTCACCACACTTGTAGGTCTTTTTTTTATGATAGACCACTACACAGGTGCTCAAAGCCTCATAGATGGGACCCACATCCAATGAATTACGAACAGCTCATCCTTGCAAACATTGTTAAGATATTTTACGCAAAATCTCATATTGTTTTCCCATTTCTGGTTGCTTCGACCAAGCATTACAGGATCCAGCAGAGATTCCCCTGGCATACGCTGTACAGATGGTGGTGGATCAACAGGATTTGCAGGACTTAAGTTTGTGCAATTGGTTGAGCTCCAATTTATCCCTTTCATAGAAGAACAAATAGCAATGAACATTGTGGGAACACTGTCCAGGAGTGAATGAGGAAGGAGATCACTTTGGTGACATGATTGTGCCACGCATTAACCCGAGGCCTTCATTTTCCTTGCAGCACAATATCACACACACTGAATGATGGGTTGGATGAATGTTTCAACGAGATTATCGAGTTTATGCTTTGTAAAACTCTGCTTGTTGTGCATGTTCAAGAACCTGTAATTTATTTCTCATACCTCATACACTTGATATTTGAGTTAAAATATAACACTTGTCTATGAGTGAATGGAAGTGAAGATTACGCTTCATTGGCTTTCACATAATTATTCTCAATTGAATTTAAAAAATCAAGGGGTTAACACAATTAGGCATTTTGATTGCTCTTACTATTTAGCTATCAGTATGCAAGTTTTTCATATGCAAGCAGTATGACTGAATTTTCATCAGCTATTTAACTATAGTTTTTAAGTCATATTTGCAGAAATTTTTACGGGTTCCACTCATTTCACATGCAATTGACACAATACCCTCCTCCAATATTTTAAAGCACACACAGCAATCTCCTTGAATAGTCAGAAGAGGAAATCTTTGCCTGACTTTAGTCTGGCACTCCTGCAAAGGAGTAAACATGTCAGCTGTCCAAACATCACTTTATTCTTAGCATTTAGTACTCCCAACAGGTCTTAATGGCTTCTGCTAAATAATCAAGAAAACTAACTCAACTATCAGATAAAAGTTGTTTTGACCTCTCCCTTGACCGTCACCATGCAGTGTTATCCATTTCAATGGTGATTGTCAATCTTTGGAGAAGGGAAATGACTTCTTTGCCCAAAGCATCCCTTATCTTTTATCTTCCCATCTAAAATGTCATGACTTAAGGTCCAAGCAATCCTGATGATCATTCACACAGCTATGGTGTGGAAGGTATGAGACAGGTTCATGTTTTGTATTTGATCTATCTCTCCTCTGTCAGAGCTGCCACTCCACTCTACCTGCTGGTGGCTTTTGTTCAGCTGGAAGGGCTCTGGAATGCATGAGAGATCACCAAGATATCTTTGCTGTTGGGATGGGTAGTCATCAGAGCATCACTTATAACACATTTGCTCCTTCAACACCTTTTTAGCTTACAAAACAAAAGCTACAATAACGAAGTAACTACAATGACCTTCTCAATCATAAACATCTCCCGATGATTCGACCAGATGCTTAGCCATCCTTATAAAGCTATTTAAGTGATAATTGGATTTTAATCGACCAGATGCTTAGCCATCCTTATAAAGCTATTTAAGTGATAATTGGATTTGTAATCGACCTAATTACTGTGGTTTTGGTTTTAATTTAATGTATGTATATATACATAATTATATATAATATGGGATGTAAGAGCTCCACATGGAATGTGCTGTGGGATTTATACTTCCTCCCACAATACAAAATTTAATGATGATGCCTTGGGCATTATTATGGTGTCCATTCAACTTGGTGCTGTGACAAATGCTGTTTGTAGTGTTCACTTTCATGTCTCGGTTCATCCATCAGATAGAGTGTATGCAATTATGAGTTTGTTCTCCTCCACTCAGATGCTGGTTCTAATATTGCTAGAATTGTCTCTAGGTAGCACTGCAGCATTAATCAATGTCAACATGATGCTACAATTGCTATGGTTGTCATTATGCTCTTCAGTAGATTTACAGCAGTGTGAGTAGCAGCATGTTCGTTCCTCAGATGTATCAAGGATGTTCTTCCCTTTCTTAAGAAAGCCACATGTAATCATCTCCTTCAATGGCTCTCGCACATCACTGATCAGGGTGGTCTCTAGGATAGGGTGCACAGCTACTTGACTGAGAAATAGAATCTGAGCAAAAGCGATAAACGTAACAGACACTTCTAGACAAAGAAACCATAGTATATATAGTATTATTGTAGGAAGCCAGGCTATGAGATTTGAGAGAAGGAGACCACCAAAAACACGGAACAGATAAAGCTGTTTATTGTGACGTTTTTTCCTGACTCGTTTACTCAGGTCTTGAATGTGTGATTTCTTCTTATCCATCACAGTTAGTGATTTTCTGATGTTATAAACCTCTCTGATATTCTTCTGGACTATGTATATCACCCAGATATTGCAGACAATGATCACAGCTAGAGCCATGGAGGCAGTAGTAATCAATAATTTGGTGTGCCATGATTGGACATTAATAGTGCAGGATACAAAATCTTCATTATAATAGAATGTATCCTTAGTAATCAAAGAAAATAGCACTATAGCAATGCTCAGGATGGCTGTTAATGCAATACTCACTAACGTCCCTCCTACGTTCGCTTTTCGTTCATACAAAAAAGGTTTGTAGATGAATAGAAGCCTGTCAATGGACATCATAGCAATAACAAAGAGTGAATCCATCATTAGGGCCACTGGAATCAATCCAGCAAAGCAGGTTTTACGACTAATTATTTTGATATATTCTCCAGCAATCCTGGTACCCATGACTATAGGCAATTGAATCAACAACATCAGGATATCTGTCAACACCAGGTTGAGTAACAGCATGATGGTGGGCTGGTGGTACAACCTCTTCTTTACAGAAATAATCACTACAAAAACGTTCCATGGAAGTCCCACCACTATGTACAAGACCGCAAAGGCTGCAATCACTCTGTCATGATTCAGTTGCTTGACGTCTTCTACGACACGATTTGAGCTAAGATTACTGCAAACGTTAAAGGTAGCGTTGTCCATGCTAACCTTCTAGTAACTAGTGCCCGTCACCAGTCTGTGGACTCGCCCTCGCAAACAAAAAAAGCGTGCGATAAAGATTAACTCGTCAGGTTCGGCGCGGGTGTGTGCTAGAACCCTGACGTCACATAAAGTAAGGGTGTGGAGGACCCACATAAAAGTATGACGGTGTCGGAGGATCTGGTGGCTCAGGATTTGGTGACCCCTGACCCCCCCCCCCCCCCCCCCCCCCCCCCCCCCCTCTCAATGAGTTCTAGGATTCAGTGATTCCTAGGATTCTGTGACCCCCCTGGTAAACCTCTTATCCTCGTCTTGACGTACAGTCAGCGACTAGATGCGGTGTCCACTTGCCACTTCTTCCAGAGTTTAGCTTGGCCATCGCTGACTTTACAGAGGACAAACCATAGATTGTAGACCCTTTGGAGACTGGTAACAAATCTCTCTGGAGTTACTCTCACTGTTCTCTGTCACTGTTCTCTCATTCGAATGCACTCAGATAGGTTTCAACTAAGCAAGACAAAGATTTTACCCTAGCTATTCTAAAATGCAGTCCTAAGCTGTCTGCCTCACTGAAATCATAGTTATCTAAAATGAACTAAATCCTCAGAAGGTCATGGATAGCGAGGCAGTTACAGTCAAGTACGGTGGTCACTGTTTCCTAACTGCACTCCATCCTCAGATAGGTAGAACTAATATCTTTGCTAACTATTCTAATAACAGATTCTTTATCCCCTCGCTGAATCTATGCTAAAATAAAATGCCTCCCCAGCCGATCGACGAGAAAGGGGGGGGGTTACTCTATCCTGCAGTAGGTCACTGTATACTAGGATACAGTGCCTCCCCGGGTCACTGTAGGGGCATGATGTGTTGTCAGACCAGCAAAATTGCAGCATCTATTCCACTTATGGACTCTCTGCAAACTTCTCCATGACAAAAAATAGGCCGAGAAATAAAGGAGTGTAGTAAATATTGCTTTAACAGCCATGCTGAGCATTACTATTGGCTAGTTCACTTTGATCAGTCGAGATATATTGTTTCGTGTATATAATCACTGTCAGCAATATCTGGTCCATCTACATAGTCCAGAACAATATCACAGATGTGTATATAATAAGAAGATCACTAACTGGCATGGACAAGAGGAAGTAATGCAATCAGGTCCTGGAAAAGGTGCTAATTATAAGTCAACCCAAAAGTTTTTCTCAGTTGTTATAATGCTTCTGAGCGAGTTGCCGTGCACCATATCCTAGACAGAACTCTGATCATTGATGTGAAGGAAACATTGAAGAACATGGTTATAATTATGTTGCATTCTTAAGATATAGAAGGATGACCTCGTAGCAACCAAGGAATAAAAGCACTCCTGATCTCACTGCTCTGGATCAACAGAAGTATATGTTGTCAAACTTTAGTTGTAGATTCTTGTTTGTTGTTGTGATACTTAAAAAAGAAAACTAAGCAGCCCTAGAGCAAGCACATTTGTAAGTGGTGTATGAGCATCCGATAGTAATTTACTTTTTAATAGACTTTTACCTATTCACAAAGTCACTCTTTTCCCTTCTCATCATCAACAATAAAGAATGACATTAAATTGTGGCAAAATGAAGCATGCCCTAATGGTGTCAATATGAAGGGTGCCCTAATGGTGGCAATATGAAAGATACCCTATGGGGGACAAAACATAAAATCCGAGCATTGTTAGATTGCATTGCTCTAGGTACTATCCTGGTCCTAGCAGAACTGAAGGCCATATACATTCAGATCTGATATTATCATGAGTATAGAGAGTTGATGTTTTGAACATCTGTTCCTTAACATCCTGTAGAATGCCCCACAGAACAGATATATCATAGCAGCTTCATACAAAACTTATATATGGTCACACAGAGGTCTACATCTAGAACCCAGGACTGGGAGACACAGACACTATATGGTCACACACCATTGGGGGAAGGGTGGGTGGGAGGCGGAGTAGCGGACATCACAAAATTCCCATTACATGTGGAATTTCAGAAATATAAGTACATATGTCAAGGATTCTGGGCAATTTATCAAGCGTATTCAAGGTGAATGTGTGGCATAGGATTGGTATCTTGTCAGTTTTGATGTTTCCTCTCCTTTTACCAATGTTCCCTTGATGAGCCCATGGAAGTAATTTTTGGAGTGTTGACAAAAGATGAGAACTTGCATAAGAGGACTACACTAGGTGCTGACAGGATTTCTGAACTGTTGGAGTTGTGCCTAAAATCCACCTTCTTCAGGTATAAAGAAAAATACTACAAGCAGAAGAGGGTGCAGCAATGGGTTTTCCAGTATCTGCAGTAGTAGCCAACCTTTATATTGAATTTTTTGATGAATTGGCACTCACAACGCCCCACTGAAGCCAAGGTTTTGAAAGAGATATGTGGATGATACCTTCTGTATTGTGAAGAAAGAAAGTGAGCAGGAGTTTTTGGACTATCTGAACAGTATCAAGCCATCCATAAAGTTTACCATAGACCTTGAAGTGCACGGATCATTGCCCTTTCTGGATTGTCTCCTACATAGGAAGCAAGATGGAAGGCTAACTGAAATCATCATTTACAGAAAACCCATGCACCAACCGGTACCTTGATTATAGATCACATCATCTTGTCCATTCAGAAGAGGAGTGGTGATGAGGTTGTATGATAGAGCCAGGAAAGTATTAACTGAGAAGAAGGATGTCATGCGTTCTGTACACATCCCTTGTAGCTGTGGGATATACTACATAGAGGAGACCAACAGAAGGCTGGAGACCAGAATAAAAGAGCATCAAGTTGCCTGTAGAAAGTGTGCTAAGGAGAAGTCTGCAATTGCTGAACATGCATGGGATAATGGATATCCAATTTTGTAGGAGGCCACCATCTTCTTAGACCAGGCCAGAAGACAGAAGGAACTGCTAGTGAATGAGGCATTGCACATCAGCCTAGTAGTACTGATCGGTTCAATCGAGACTGTGGAATGGACTTGCCTGGCGCCACTCTCGAGAGCCTGAACTTCAAGCCACAACTATATATATTTTATTTATTATTTATATATTATTTATTTGTATATTTATTTATATATATATTTATGTTTATTTTTTATTTGTTTGTTTGTTTGTCTGTCTGTCTGTTTTTTTGTCTGTCTGTCTGTCTGTCTGTCTGTCTGGCTGTTTTTTTTTGTTTTTTTGGTTTTTTGTTTGTTTGTTATTGTTTTTTGTTTGTTGTTTGTTTGTTTGTTTATTGTTTTGTTTATTTTTTAATTTTTTTATTTTTTATTATTAATTTATTTATTTCTAATAAAAAAAATTTATAATAAATTATTTTTATTTGTTTGTTTATTTGTGTGTGTTTTTTTTTGTTTTGTTTATTTATTTATTTGCGAATGCATCAAGTAAAAATGGAACCTTAGGCATGCTCTGAATTTGAGATACAAGAGTTTAAAGTTCTAGATGTATTGCTCAGCTATGGCCAGCAACAGTAGTATCGTATAAACCTCATGGACTGATTGAGCTTTCATCAACAAAAGATGCTCATTTTGTCAAAATTTATGATAATTTCAACAGTTTTGGATTTTGGTCTCTTTATCAGTGTAATTCACCTCTTTTGTTTGTTTTCTTGTATATGACTTGATTTACTAAAATGTGTATGTAACCACCCTTGATTGCAACAGGCATAACTCATTATATGGTATATATATAGATGTGAAAATTTGTGAAAAACGTTTAGGTCATATGTCTATTGAATGGCATCAAAAACTCAACACAGCAGGTCTGTACCTAAAGTTCCATTTTTACTTGATGCATTCACATTTTATTTGTTTATTAATTTTTTTGGTATTTATTTTTCTATCTATCTATCTATCTATCTATTCATTAATTCATTCATTCACTCATTTATTTATTTTTATTTATTTACTAAAGAACCCAAGGCATGAAGTAGAGAATGAAAGTGCAATCAGAGAGAGAGGAAACAAAAAATATTAGGCTGGCAGTGTATAGTTAAAATCATTTTCATTCCTCTATATAGCCAGACCAGCTGAAAGCCTAATATAATATTGATCGATATATAATTCATCATGTTGATATACTCATGCTTTGAGTAAGTACCCAATTTGGGTGCAAAATTTATATATTCCTTACAGATGGGAGTACACTGAGATGGAGTAGATCAGGTAAACCATATTTTTCTCAAAGTGGATATTTACTGGTTCATTGAGAAGTCAGTTGTTCAAAGATGTTTGGACTGGAGGGTGTTTGGATACCTGAACTGTTCTGTTAGCTAAAATCATACCGTTTTATACAATATTAGCTAAAGATCTTGACCTTACATCGATATAAAAAATATAAAAAATTCTCTTTGGAGTGGGCCATGCCATGCTCTCTACTTTGACATGGAGTGAGAAGAATTGAAACAAACTGCTGGTGGAACCTCCATGTTGTGTGCATGCACAGAAGAATTTTATTGGCGAAATAAGCAGCCAGCATTGCCGGAGCGTTCAGTTGAGCTACGTGTTCTGATAACTGAAGTTCAGATTAGTGACTTCTTAATTTATGTATGTATTATATAATTTACTGTGTATACCAAACATCCCTTCATATGTCCGGTGGACAGGTCAGCTAGGAGGGGGAGGGGGTGAAGTGAGAGGAGAGGAGGGAGGGGTAGGGATGTGTGGAAACTGTGGTATGTGACTCCGAAGTTTGGCATTGATGTGAAGGGCGTGCTTTAGCATCACCCACTTAGGGGGTCTAATGGCATGCCCGTTCCACCACACGTGCAAAACATAATTAGGACAACCACAACATTCTACTAATTAAGACAGCTACATGGTTTAGATTTAGATTTGGTAGGTCTAGGAGTTCTCAAAAATGCAGACCTGTCTTGACTGGGAATTGTGGTGAGATTGGAGTGGTTGGCTCCATATCCATCCACTTTGGGGGGTAAGAGACTGGATGCCACTCTGCTTCTATTACTCCTGGTAAACACTTGACTCCACCAAGAAAAGTCATCACTCTCATCTGATCCCCAACTTCAAAATATCTCCATCTGCATGATGATCATGTTGAGTGATTTGTGAAATTTGCTTAGTGCTACCTGCCTTCATGTTTCAGATCTCAGGAGATTTAACCTTGTGCATAACTGCCACTTGAAAAACAATATACAAGGTGACACATCCATTGTATCATGTTGCATTGTCCTGTAAGTCTAGGAAATTAAGCATCTGCAGCTATAAGGGTCTTCCATTCTTCCTTCCTCCTTTAATCGAGTTCTTAAAGGTCTGAATAAAGCATTCAGCAATATCATTGGAAGCATGGTGGTAAGTAGAACTGCAGATACCATATCTGCGGTTCTACTTACCACCCTGAGTATGAATTGTGCCAGTACTCGGACTAAGAAGGTGACCGCTCCAGAGGAGTTTTACTCCTGGAATCTATGTAGCCAGGAGTACAACTATGCGGTAGTGGAACAGGAGTGTTTAACTACTACAGAGTACACCTCTTTGAGGTCTACCTAACAGGAGTTCATTTTACCATTGTCACAAACCATAGCTGGAGGCAGACTGATCAGATGGTCTCTACACCACCAACGCTTCTCATTTACCATCATCCATCGGCCTGGCACAGCAAATAGTACTGCAGATGGTCTCTTCAGACTGGCATGGCTGCCTCACAACCACACCCCAAACTTCGCTGCAAGAGGGGGTGGGTAGCCGACAACCCCTGACAGAGATATAACTATTTCATTGGTTATATATGTGTGAAAATCTGGCTAAGTATATTATAGTAGAGCAGCCAGATGCATACACCAAATGTACCATTGACCCCATATCTGCCTAATTATATGCATATTAAAATCACCTTCTCAAATCAGCTTCAAATTTTATTCACTCGATGTTTCGACTAGATGCTCTAGGCTTTGAAGACTAGAGCATCTAATCGAAATGTCGAGTGAATAAAATTTGAAGTTGATTATTGAGAAGGTGATTTTAATGTTGTTATGTCAACCGAGAGCTCATTGAGAGTATAATATGCATATTGTCCTGACTGTGTTTTATGGACTGGCAGCCTATTTTAAAGGACCCAGCTCAGGAGACCCAGTCAGAGGCAGCTCAAGTTGTACAGTGTAATCTTCTCTGAACATCTTCTTACCTTATCTCCCTGTGAACTACCTGCCTTATCCCACTACCTCCTCATCCTAACAATATCCCAGTTAATTATTAGCTCTACTTCCATGTCATTGTATTGGCAATATTTGACACTGTGGGGTTTGTGGTGTTATTTTGTAAATGGGACCTGTCAAAGGAGTTGTGCTTTAGAAGAGGGAAACTTTTGGAATTTCATTATAGTTGTGTTACAAATATTTATGAGGTTGCTTAACCAAGATTATTGTTCTTTCATGAATGACTGACTGTCAGGGACATGCAACTGCCCAGGCTGTCCCTGACAGATGACAGCATACAGATACCTGAGGCTAACGACCAGAACAGTAGTAATAATATGTGAGAACCTCAGTGAGAACCTCAGACAATATAATTATCTCATTGGTTATGTATGTGTGTGAATCTGGCTAAGTGCTACCTTATAAGGTAATGTCAGGCCCAGCCTATTTAAAGGGAACATACCAGGAGTCTGACAGAGCCCATGAATGTAACAACTATGGAGTGTTATAATTAGATTCGTATGAGTAAGCTCTCAACAAGTGAGCAGAGACAGTCATTGTGCATAAGGTGGCAAGATCCCTCACATCTGGTGGCAGCGGGAATCAGATCAGACCTAAAAAGAGACCATATGGTGCTCTATGTAAGACCTTCATTCAGATGACACTCTTGGGATTCATTCGAGAAGACATGGTCCAGTGACCATGTTTCTAGACTAAGGAGCAGAAAAGATAATGATGAAGAGAGAGGAGACAGGAGGAAACCTAGGCCATCCGACTCAGAGATGATGGAGAGGCAGGACTCGCAACCCCCTATGGATGTCCAGTTCATTATGAACATGATGTTGAAGATGCAGGCTGAGAAAAGAGCGGATCGGAAATGTCAAGACGAGGAGAGATGCAAGTGAGAGGAGAAGCAACTTCGGGACGAATGACCCTCTTCCAAAACAATTGCACCTTGTCACGAGTTCACAAAAAATAGATAGAGAAAAATGAAGCCCTCTAAGCAGAGAAAGCTAGATGGTCTAAGAACAAGCAACAACAGACCAGGAGGCCCTGCTGAAATATCCGGCACTCTTGAGAGAATAAGAGTTTGATTGAATATGAGAAGTAGCCCAAGAAGAGAGGGAAGACAGGAGAAGGGCAGAAGAAGAACATTGCCAAAGCGAGGATGACAGACATGCTACGGACTGAGCCCTGGGAAGAGACACCCCAAAGATGCCAAACTTGGCAAGCCTGAAGACATTGACATCTTCCTGCTGACCTTTCAACAACACATGACTAACTATGGGCTAACCCTGGAAAATTCGGTAATGAAGCTGATCCCACTGCTAGATAGAAGGACCCAGCTGGATGGTGGTACAACTGCCAGAGGATCAGGGTGACTTTGGTAAAGTAAAATCTCTCCTACTAAAGCTACATAATAGTGATTCCCAGGCATTAAGGGTCTGCTGGCACTCACTGAGAATGAAGACAGATGAATCCTGCAAGGAGATGGTACAGCAAGGACTGATACTCTTCGATGGATGGCG
Source organism: Cladorhizidae sp. MBARI D1340-BT2 (assembly GCA_028752905.1). Classification (NCBI taxonomy): domain Eukaryota; kingdom Metazoa; phylum Porifera; class Demospongiae; order Poecilosclerida; family Cladorhizidae; species Cladorhizidae sp. MBARI D1340-BT2. The sequence goes on along the minus strand of JAQNBH010000012.1, from coordinate 4,391,013 downwards.
CAAAGGCCAATACCAAAGAGAAGCTATGGAAACTGGTGATGATGGAGTGTTTTCTCCAGGTCATCCCTGAGCACATACAGATCTGGATGAGATATCAGCAGCCTATAGATCCACTTTGCCAAGGCTGAACTGGCAGATGACCACATCCGGAATCTGACCAAGTATGTGGAGGAGAGAAAGCCTAAGTTTGGATGTGGGAGTTGCCGGTGAGAAAATCAGTGGACCTGACAAGACAAGATAGTCCCCGTGGAAGAATTTTCCACAGGCCATGGAATCTGCTGGAACAACCAGGGGAATTGGCTCCACCCAAGGGGGGACATCGCACACCAGAAGCAGGAGATGAACTTAGAGGAGACCACCGTCCACCAGAGGCCCCTGATGCTACCACTGCCAAGACTGTGGCCACTTTGCAAGGGAATTCCCAAAGAAAACACTGCTAGCCATGGCCACTTACCATCAGGTTGAGGATTTCTACCTAGTCTCAGTGGATATCCATCAGACAGGATCATGCTCGATTCCTGTCTGTTTATGACCACTTTCTTGGACCGTTCCATGCCAGACTCTGCTTATACTGGTGACTATTGTGAGATGACCAGGTTCTCACTCATCAAGGAGTCCTATCCCTTGGCCTTAGTGGACCTGACCATAGAGGATGTGACCTCCACACGACTGGTGAAAGTCTCAAACACCCTGCAGTTTGATTTGGCCCTGGGTAAAGACTATTACAGACTGGGCAGGTTGCTGCATAGTGAGGAGGATCGACTCTTCATAATGGCATCCAATACTCAGAGACAACCAGTAAGACGACGTGGTAGACCGCTAACATACTGCATTGCCCCTTACACAGACTCCAACGAAGAAACCAAGCTCTCCACACATGTCGATGATGAAGACATTGAAGCTCTATCCTCCAGCGCTGATGACGAAGTGAAGAGTGTGCAGGATCCCACCGATCTGGCTGAAGCAGAGGTCAAAGAGGGCAAACCCAGCAACTGGAAAGGCTACCTCCTGAACAACTGCTTCCTGACCCCGATACTGAGCTACTCCCATGAAGACATGTTTGTGCACTACTGCAAGCTCTCTAGACAACAGAAGTGGGAGCTGTGCCACTCCCACTCCCATAATTGGGGCCAACTCCACCCGGTAGAAGAGAGACCTGATGCTCTCAGAGTGGCACAAAGGAAGGACACCACTCTTGATCCCTGCCGTAAGCAAAGCAACGAGCTTAACTCTATGTTTTCTACAAACAGGGCATCCTTTACTGGAAGTGGAAGCCTATTGGATGAGACAAGAGTGATATCCCAGCTAGTACTTCTGCAAACCTACCAAGAGACACTGATATGCCTTGCTCATCAGTCCCATGGCCGACACCTAGGGAGGAAGAACACCACACACTGCCTCGAGGACTAATTCTTCTGGCCAGGCATCATCCTGATATGTAGACCTATGTCAAAGATGCAAGACTTGCCAGAAGACAGCCAGATGGAAGAAGTCAAAAGTGCCTTTAGTTCCTATTCCCATCATGGAATGGCCTTACCAGAATATGGGAGCGGATATGGTGGGACTGCTACCATGAATGAAAGAAGGACATCACTACATCCTTACTATGATGGCCTACACGATACCCTGATCAATAGCTCTCAAATCAACAGTCAGTCGCCAGGTGGCCGAAGCCCTGGTGATGGTGTTCAGTAACTTTGGCATTACAGAAGAGATCCTTATGGATTGTGGATCAAACTTTATTAGCAAACTGATGCACCACTTCTATGACATGCTCGGTGTGAAGTCTATCCGAACCTTCCCATAGAATCTTCAAACGGATGGTATAGTGGAGTGTTTCAATGAGACCTTCAAGCAGAGCTCCTCAAGATGCCAGAACAGTTTGGAGACGAATGGAACAAAGCCATTCCATGTGTTTTATTTTCATGTAGAGAGGCTTCACAGGAGGTGACAGGCTTCTCACACTTCGTGAGCTGATTTGGCAGACAACCCAGAGGCCCACTAGGTGTCATCCATGATGGATGGAAGGACTGCCCCACACATCCAGAGAGCATGGTAGCATAAATGCAGGGCATGTACCATTTCTCCACCTCAAGATCGCTGGCCAAGAACACAAATCAAAGACAGAGATGCCCAGGTTACAACAAGAATGCAAGGGACAGATATTTTCAGGTGAGTGATCCAGTACTAATCCTATTATCTACCTCCCCCCCCCCCCAGCCTACTTGCAGGGTGGAAAGGCCCCTACCCTATCCTGGAAAAGGTATCCAGCACAACATACAGAGTACGTCTGGAAAGCCTGACTCTGTGAACCACATCAACATGCTGGCTCCATGGCACTTACCTTTTCACCTGTGTATGTCCAATATTCTTTCGAGAGAACCAGACCAAGATGAAATCACGACATGGTCACACATGCTAGACATCAGCTAACCAAACATCAACCCGGATCTCTCCACAGAGCAGAGACGAGAGCTTGACACACTGCTCCAGACCCACAGCCACCTGTTCACAGACATGCCAGGCAGGACCACCAGAGCCACCATTTCCATAGACACAGGGGATGCGAAGAAAGTAAACATGCCCCCTTACTGAATACCAAAGGCAAGGCAAGACATAGTCAAGACAGAGGTGGAGCTGTTCTTACAGGCGATTCTCAAACATTCCTCCAGAAGTGCATGGGTGTCCCCGATAGTGCTCATGCCCCAAAAAGATGGCACACTCCGCCTCTGTATAGATTACAGAAGGCTTAACAAGGTGCCACTAATGACCCATACCTGATGCCAAGAATCAAACACTTGATTGATGGTCTAGCCAGGGCATAATTTATTACGACATTGGACTTGACCAATGGATATTGGCAGGTCCCTATGGATCAAGAAGACTGCCTTTGTGACACTGTTTGGTAAGTACGAGTTCTCATACATGCCTTTTGGTCTTTTTGGTGCACCAGCTGTCCAATGACTGCTGAATGACTTCTTTGCTGACATATCTTCATTTGTTGCTGCAAATATGGACAAACTCATCGTTTTCAGTCAAAGTTGGGAAGACGACATCACCTACCTACAACAAGTTCCACATCTGACTGGAGGAGGCCAATCTCACAGGCAAGCCCTTCAAATGTGATATTGCATGAGAGAATGTCTCTACCTTGGACACATGGAAGGGAGAGGCAAGGTGCATCCACATGATGTCAAGATCCAGGCGATTCAGGATTTCTGTAGGCCACAGAAGAAGAGGGATGTGCATTCCTTTCTTGGCCTAGAAGGCTATTACAAACGGTTCATCCCACTCTCTGTTCACATAGCCAAACCCCTCATTGAAGTCACAAAGAAGGGGAGATCTGAGACTATCACATGGATGAACAGGTAGATTTTGATTCTTTCAAACAGGCTCTCTCTTATGACCCTGTTCTCATAGGACCCGACTTCAACTGGCCCTTCCTCCTCCAAACTGATGTTTTCACCTCGAAATTGGGGCTCAGTCAGCTCGGATACGACGGGATTAAGCAACCACTAGCATTCTATTCCAAGCAACTTCTACCATGAGAGGAACTATACTCCACTGTAGAGAAGGAGTGTTTAGCCATTGTTTGAGTAATCCAGCATTTTTGGATCTACCTGACTGGCATACTAGTTTTATCATCTAGCTATCTAGTCCCACAATCCAGCCCCTTGTAGAAGTAAAGAGTGCAGTCAAAAGGCCAGGATATTAAGCATGTATACCATGCCATGAATGTATCAACACGATTTAGAAAATCGATGAAAAACTTACACCTACTGACAAGGTAAAGGGAATGGCTAAGAAAAACCACTTGACTTCATTATAATACAATTATCACGTTGAAGAAGAGTCAATATCACTTTTGTTTCTCCACTATTTAACAAAGTATATTATAAACAATATGTAACTCTACTACTGCTTGAGTCATTTCAGCTTCCAGGTCTACAAGCAAGAGAGCCAACAGCTAGCAACCCACCAAGTCTAAAGCAGTAGCTAAGCAAACACAATTTTTATTCTCGATCTTTAACTGAACACAGCATGTAGGAACAGTGGTGGTGCTGAGAGATGCTTGATAACCTTAGCTGCCTATGTTAACATTTTAACTTATATTGGGGGAAATTTTTTTTTAGAGGTAACTATATATGTGTGAGGAAAATTGCATCAACCATGGTTTCACAAATACCTGTAAGCATATGGATGGATGCAAGAAGAGAGAAGTTGAAAAGTCTGTCATTCCAAAGCTTAATTGCAATCACCACCACTAAATATTATGGTTAAGGAACACCTGTTTGAAAGAGCTAGAGAAAGTACCAGGATTTTAATTAAGATATAGGGATGGAGCTACCCCATTGGTGGTGATGAACTTTCAAGATGATGCAAGTAAAATGATATCCACAATTGTCTCTCATTCACACTCTCTCTTGTGAGTGTATTTCCCTTTCTCTTCTCTTGTTTGAAGACTTATTCATTTTTTGCATTAACTGTGCTGTTAGACATACCTCGACCAATAGGCTTCCCAACTTTATGGCTATGACCTTGCCACCATAACTGACACCTTACCTCTTCCTATTGGGGCACTATTCACATATAAACATGTAATGGTACTGGACTTACTGATAGGAATGCTTAACTATGACTAGCATTGTTTGATTGCTCACACTCCCAGCTAGCTATCATTATGATATCAATATTCTGAGATAAGTATTGAATTAGGTCCTCATTTAGGGACAGGGAAATGGTAGGGTTAAGGCCAACATCTAAGAAAATAGCCACGAATTACGGAAGAGTCATAATCTCTCCAACCACAGAAAGCAAACAAAGTCTGTGTACCAGAGAGACTAGTCTAATATGTCAGAATACTTCTAAGTTTGTTAGGCTAGACGCCTACTTTGACAACCTGCCAGTGATAAAGTTTCATGCTTACTCCTTCATGTAGGCATCGACAAACCAAAAATACTGTGCTTACACATTAGTGTTCTATTTTGAAAAATGGAGGCAAAATCTTTATCTGGATAAAGCGTATCATGGATGCATGAAAAAATATTAATCTCATACAACTCCCATAGTGTAGATACAATAACTTTATCGATAATCAATTAAATATACTCACTCAATGTTTTGGCCAGTTGAGGGCTAGAGTAACTAGCCAAAACATGAGTGAGTAAATTGATCGAGAAACAAAATGTATTCATGTTAACTGCTTGAGTAGCTGCAACTGCTGCAGTCAATCCAGGGTTTGAGTTCAAAGGAGCAATGTAGGAGCTTGCCTCTAGATGCAATGCTCAGTTTCAACATAGAGGGTTGATTTTGAGAGGAATCATGGCCTTTGTGGAATGCTGGAATCATACTTTGGAAGATCTTAATGCTATAACTATCTAGAGGCATTACCCCAATTTTTGTATTGCATAGTTGTTCTTGTGGGGCTCTATTGGCCATTTTTGGTACCCGTGGAGAAATTTGTCCTGAAACACTAGTCCAATTTATAGCTTGTGTATTAAGTCACAAAGTGTACTACAAACACCTAGGTTTAAATTGTACTGCAAAGTAAGATTGAGGGAGAGGGGAAGAGGGTGTGTGTGGGGGGGTGGGGGGGGGGGGATGTGCGGGCAAGGGAAGGCACCGAGCTATAGATCCTATTTGGTGGGTCTCTCTAAACACATAATATATAATTCTGTGGTCAAACCAAGAGACCATGGCTTAACAATCTTATAACACTGCCAGTATGGACGACCAAAGTGGGACTGAAGAATTCCAGGTGCTCCAACCTGAAATTGATGAATGCCAGCCAGGTGTTAACTCTGTGTACATATTCCAGAGTGGTAAGGGTCTGCTTTTGAAAAAGGTATGAACTGTGGCTTTTGGTGAGGTAGAGGTCTGCGGGTGTTAAATGCATCACCCAAAACTCTAGGACATGTGCTTGGTTGGATGCCAATGTTGGATACACAGAGGCTGAATTGGTGATAACCATGCGACATGGGCAAGGAGCCACTGTAGGGAATACCAAGATGCAAGATTCTCTACAACATTGATCAACCAGTGGAGAGCGATATCTTATAGACAAGTATTCGGTACAAATTATGCTCAAGACTTTAGAGAATATATACTAGCATGTCACCAGGTCTTTTTCTGAAAGTGGTATTCTTTATAATTATGTTTTTTTGGCTTAGATAAGGATAAATTTTGTGATGGGCATGAAGTTCATTCCCATATAGATCAGGTGATTTAGTAGCAACTTGGCCTAGGGCATAAGGATGACAGCATGGTTACTACAACTCCTTTATACTCTCAAAGTTCACTTTGGCCTGAAGCCCCTTACTTTACTTGGAGAAATTGTGATGATACTTTCCATAGTCTCCTCCAGATCATCTCTATGGTAAACCCACCTGCAGGAAGATAAACATGGTTCGAACACTGCAGAATATTTCCAAGTTGATGTACATGATGTCAGTGGTGGAAATCTTTGGAATATATCCTGCTACTATTAGATTTTGGTCTATATAAACAGCTTGTAAACCATGGATAAACCAACAATATGTTTCTCAAGAGAGCATCTCATGACAGTCCATGAGTGGTATAGTAATGTATTGCAGCCAGATTATAGATTCCCCAGAAAGATGTTATGAGTGTTCTCAAAGATTAAGGCCATGTGTAGCAGATCTCTGTGGAGGTAGACGTTGTGCTAATTGATGAACATCCTGCATCAAATGTAGTCCGATCAGTAAGTCTACCTCCAGACTGTTGTGGAAAACCATATGGAGTGACATAAATTCCTGGATTCATACACTCATAAAGGCAGGTGGGAAATAGAAGCAATCATATGATATTGAGTCAACCATGTATCTATCCATCAGGAGCCATTGTGATCTCTTATGGCGCAGAAGGGGTAGTGAGAAAGAATGAGTTGCTCACCTGTTGCTCCCTATCAACCTTTCTTGAGCTTCAACCTGAAGGCTAGCTAAAACTACAAACTTTTCAATTTGTTTTTGCTCTTTGAATGAATAGTTCGGCGAACTACATTAATGAAAGACCATGGATCTTAGGAGAATGGGTTCCTCTGGAATTCACATTCAAGATCTAGAGGATGGATTTCTCCTCAAACAACACAGATACTGTTGGAATAATGTTGTGAGTCATACTGGTTTCTATATCAAAAGTCATGTATAGTGAAGTATATACAAACATCTATGCGTATTAACATTATTATGTACGACCCCTTACCCGTTTGTCGTACCCTTACCTAACGCATGCGCACACACACATCTGTCACTTGTCCATGCATTGCTATTCATTGAAAGCTACTTTATATCCTTGCTGATCCAATGATCAAATATGTAACGCACTATCCTCTATGCATGGACAAGTGCCCGAATAGCATCTGGTAGTCTTCCTGCGATCACCTACAAAGAGTCTGCATACCGATCGGAGACTCCTGGGCGATACTCCATTTAACGCCCACCCACCTCATGGCCATCCACTGCCCATTCCCAGGATGCAAATATACCATCGCCGAAGGCACTGACCCTGGCATTGCCCCGGTACTCCTGTCAACCCACGCCCTGATCCACCGAAACACCAGAGCCAAACCCGCCCCGGTGAAAAGACCGGAAGTCTCCTCTGGTGGGACGACAGAGGCCTGGATATACTTCCTCCAACGCTGGAGGTCGTATGTTCAGGCCGTCCAACTGTCTGGCGCGGACATACCAGTGCAATTGCTGGAGTGTTGCGACACGAAACTCAGGCGTGACGTCACGAGAAACTCGATCGGTCCTCTACTCTACCCATCGAAGGGTCGACGGAGGAAGCACTCCTCGCTGCCATCAAGTCCCTAGCTGTCAGATCAGAGAACCCAAAGGTGGCCAGGGTAGCCCTCTCCCGAATGACCCAGGACCGTACAGAGCCCATCCGCGCCTTCGCAGCACGCCTTAGAGGACAGGCCGAAGTCTGCCGGTTCCTTAAGAAGTGCCCAAACTGCGACGGCATGACAAACCAGGGGGAGGAGCGAGTGGCCGACCAGCTCTGCATAGGCCTGGCGGATACGGAGATCCTCTTAAGCATCCAGACCAGGACCTCTCGGTGGAGGACACCATCAAATTCATCGAGGTGCGGGCTGCAGGAAAGCGTTCGGCCCAGTCCATCTCAACCCCGACCTCCTCCAGCGCCATCTCCCACTACGAAGACGAGGACACATCAGCCGTTGCCAACTCATACAAGAAGCTGCAACGCCAAAACCCTCAACCGCCTAGAGGCACACACCCTCGACACCGCCACACCCCAACTCAACAGAGGTCAACCAACACAACCCTGGCACCGAGAAACATCCGACCCAGAGGCAACACCCCACAGAGCAGACCCCCAACCAACCGAGGCGTATGTGCCTACTGTGGGCAGCAGGGACACGGAGAGCAAGAGAGGACGGCCCACCGACGCATCCATTGTCCCGCCTTTGGCACAACATGCTCGGCATGCGGCAGACAACACCACCTCCCACACATGTGCTGGCAGCAAGCGGAAAACGAATCTAGCGTCTCCGAGCAAGTCCAGGGGATGCACGAAGGCACCCTACAGCACCAAACCTGGAACAGAACCTCCGAGACGTGGACGCAGAGACGCTCCCCACCCCAACCTAACATCCCAGTCACCATATCTGCCAGATATGAGGACTTCCGAGCACACGGCCACACCCTCCCCCAGGAGACCCTCAACGTCCAGACCATAGCCATGGCAGACACTGGGTGCCAGAGTTGCCTGGCCGGCCCCACTCTGATGGATAAACTCCACCTCACGCCTGATGACCTCATCCCGGTCAACCTCCTGATGAAATCAGCCTCAGGAACCAACCTCCCCATTCAAGGAGCCGCCCTGATCCGAATCCGCATTCCATCTGGTGCAGAGACCCGCCAGATGGTGTATTTCAGTCCGTCAGCCACGAAGCTCTATCTAAGTCTGGCCACATGTGCAGACCTCGACATTATCCCCCTGGAATTCCCCCTCAGCTCGCCTACCAAACCCCAGGCACACCAGACAAGGTCGGAATCAGTCGTAGACACACAAAACCAGGCATACACACCCCGCCCCGGACCCCAACCAAGCCCACCACCACCCCCCATGGAACGCGGCCAGACCAGGGACCCAGTACGGATGACCCACGGAAACCCACCACCATCTCAACCAGTGAGTGTACCAGCAAGTGTCACACACACCAGAGTATCACACACCAGTGAGCATCCCCCGACCTCAACCAGTGAATGCCCCAGTGAGCATCCCCATAAGCATACCCCAGCAAAACCCGGCACCCACACCTGCCCGCCCCTGCTCGTGCCCCAAGAGAGCCGCTCCACCACCCAGACCTACCAGCTTACCATACCCGGCCACAGAGGCCAATCGGGGGCTGCTTGAACGCCACTTGCTGCAGACATACGCAGCAAGTGCGTTCAATGTATGCGAGCACCAGCCCCTGCCAATGATGGCCGGACCACCCCTGTCCCTCAGTATCGACCCTGCTGCCATTCCCAAACCTTGCCACACGCCCATCAGCATCCCCATCAACTGGCAAGATGAGGCAAAGGCAGGCCTGGACAGGGACGTTCGCCTCGGCGTGCTGAAACAGGTCCCCTTGGGTACCCCAGACACTTGGTGCCATAGAATGGTCATCTGCACCAAGAAGAACGGGTCCCTGAGGAGGACCATCAACTTCCAGCAACTGAACCAGCACGCCACCAGGGAGACCCATCACTGCCAGTCACCCTTCCACCAGGCGCGGGCCGTTCCAGGTAACACCAAAAAGACAATCTTCGATGCCTGGAATGGCTACCACTCTGTCGCCCTGGCAGAGTCGGACCGCCACTACACCACCTTTATCACCCCTTGGGGCAGGTATCGCTACTGTTCCACCCCACAGGGGTACATCGCATCTGGGGATGCATACATGGCACATTATGATGCCATTGTCTCGCACGTCACCTGCAAAACAAAGTGCATCGATGACGCCCTGCTATGGTCCCCAGACCTGGAAACAGCATACCATCAGGCCACCCAATGGCTCGACCTCTGCTCACGGAACGGCATCACCTTGAACCCGCGCAAATTCCGCTTCGCACAGGATGAAGTGGAGTTTGCCGGGTTCGATATCACCCTGACAGACGTCCGACCCAGCAAGAAGTACCTCGCCGCCATCAGAGACTTCCCACAACCACTCGGCATAACAGACGTACGCGCCTGGTTCGGACTCGTGAACCATGTCGCATATGCCTTCTCCATGGCCCCGGTGATGCAACCCTTCAGAGACCTCCTCAGCCCGTCACAACCATTCACCTGGACGGACAGCCTACAGCAAGCCTTCGACGCGTCGAAGCTGGACATCTGCCGACGCATCGAAGAAGGCGTACGGATATACGACAAGGACCGACCCACCTGCCTGGCGACAGACTGGAGCAAGGACGGGATAGGGTTCTGGCTGTTCCAAAAACATTGCCAGTGCCCTTCCCGGGAAATCCTCTGTTGCCAGGAGGGATGGAAGGTCGTCCTTGTCGGGTCCCGTTTTACCCACTCTGCCGAGTCACGCTACGCCCCCATCGAGGGGGAGGCCCTCGCCATCGTGGATGCCCTAGAGAAAGCCCGCCACTTTGTCCTCGGGTGCAGCGACCTCCAGATCGCAGTGGACCACAAGCCACTGCTCAAAGTATTTGGAGATCGCTCGCTCGAGGACATCCACAACACCCGCCTCCGGAATCTGAAGGAGAAGACACTCCAATTCAGATTCCGGATGGTATACATCCCCGGAGTCCGCAATCACACCAGCGACGCCCTATCCCGCCACCCATCCGGCGATCGTTCACCCGCCCGACTCCACCTGCAGGACGACACTCACACAACCATCAACACGTGCATTCCAACAAACAGGATCGCCTGCATTGCCAATGACCCCGAAGGACTGGCCACAGCACTAACTGCGGCCATCCGCGACGCCCCGATCACCTGGGAGGACATCCAGGTCGCCACAGCGGCCGACGCCAGCCTCCAGCAACTCTCAGACTTGATCGAGGGGGGACCACCAGAGGACAGACACCACATGCCAGCAGCCATCCGAGAATACCACCCCTACCTCGACTCCCTCTCCACCGTGGACGGCGTCATATGCCGAGGCGAAAGGATAGTGATCCCCACTGCCCTTCGCCCCACCTGCCTCCAAGCACTCCACGCCGCACATCAAGGCACCAGTGGGATGACCGCCCGGGCCCAAGCATCCATCTTCTGGCCCGGCATGACCAAGGATATCGGACTCACCAGAACCCAGTGCGCCATCTGTAACGGCAATGCGCCGTCACAGCCAGCCATGCCATCCACGACGCCAGCTGACCCGGAGTACCCCTTCCAGCACATATGCGCCGACTTTTTCCACCACGGAGGATTGGCGTATCTTGTGCTGGTCGACCGGTACTCCAACTGGCCAATTGTCACCACATCAAAGAATGGGGCCGATGGACTCATCCGCACCTTACGCGAAAGCTTCTCCACATATGGCATCCCCGACAGCCTCACTTCTGATGGCGGCCCCGAGTTTGCTGCCCACTCCACCCGAGACTTCCTCCTGTCCTGGAGCGTACACCACCGCATCTCCGCCGCATACAACCCACACAGCAACTGCCACGCGGAGATCGCGGTGAAAACCATGAAGCGCTTGATATCTGGCAACACTGGCATCGATGGAGAACTCTCCGACAAGTTCCACCGTGCGTTACTTCAGTATCGCAATGGCCCCAACCCCGAAACAGGCATGTCCCCTGCGAATTGCCTGTTCGGAAGATCCACCAAAGACCTCATACCTGGCATCCCCAGCAAGTACCGCCCACATCAGGACTGGTCAGACCGCCTGGACCTCCGGGAGCGCGCCCTCTCCAAGCGCAGAGTCACTGGCCGTGCCAGATGGGACGAGCATTCCCAAGGCCTGTCTCCACTTCGTTGCGGCGACGCGGTCATGATACAAAATCAGACTGGCCGCCACCTGACTAAGTGGGATAAATCTGGCACGGTGGTAGAGGTACTACAGTACCACCAGTATTCGGTGCGAACGGATGGCTCTGGGCGGCTGACCACACGGAATCATCGTTTCCTTCGGAAGTACGACCCATTCCTGACATCCCAAAAAACCCACACCATCACGCCCCAACCTGCATATACGCCACCTGCCATCGGCCCAGCCACGATCGCCCCAGCTCCACCGACGACCACACCAAACCCCCCGCCCAACAGACCACCCACACCGACACCCCCCAACAACCCAGCTCCATCACCACGACTCCCGGACATCAACACGGCTCCTGCACAGATCAAGATCCCTCCCCAGTCAGCGACACCCAGCCCACTACCGACAACGCCGAAAACATATGCGTCCGTGGCCAAGACACCATCCCGAGCATCGCGCCTCCCACAGATCAAGCTGCCATTAAGGAGCCCACTCCTGCCCACATCAAAGAATACCCCTCCCGTGGCCCAGTCCAAACTACCACCAACCCCACCACTGCCCCGCCGCAGCCTACGAGGACCGAAACCGGTGGACCGGTACGGGTACTAACAATCCTAAATCAGTAGCCCTCCAGCCTACTTGGGGGGAGGTAGTGAAGTATATACAAACATCTATGCGTATTAACATTATTATGTACGACCCCTTACCCGTTTGTCGTACCCTTACCTAACGCATGCGCACACACACATCTGTCACTTGTCCATGCATTGCTATTCATTGAAAGCTACTTTATATCCTTGCTGATCCAATGATCAAATGTGTAACGCACTATCCTCTAATGTACAGTTTTCCAGCATGTCAATTAGAAGCTTGAAAAATCAGTAGCTTTACTACATCCAATACCAGTCCACACATAGTCCATCGCATCAAATTGGTATTGCCCTAATGCAACCACTTCCCAGGGCCATCGGAAGCAAATTGGAAGTGGTGAGGCCATTGGACACTAAAATTAATGTATCACTAGTGCAAATTATTGTCTTACATAACTATTGTACAATAGATAATGATATAAATAATAATTTTCATATTTTCATTTATATACTAGCATTTATTCAATCCATCATTCTTGTTTCCATGAATTTACCAATAATAACAATATTAACAATGACTGTTTATGATAAATCAGTAGATATGAATTTTCCAAAAATATCTTGTCTATGTTCTCTACCAAAGATGAATCTGTTTGCAGTTTCAATCAAGTTCAACTTGTCAGTGAGCTTTCAATGTATATGCAAAAACATTATGTGATTCAGCCTAGCTTGTGCCATGGTAGAGCATAAATATGTCTTAACCCTGTGCAGGAGAAAAGTGGTGAGGCCAGGAATTCAGGAAACTCATACACAATATAAGATTTCAAACATCATAAGATAAAAATAAAATAACAAGGAGTCCAACAGACAGATCAAGTCGAAAATAATTCTGTATGGAGATATAGGCCTTTAGTTCCTAGGATCAATTCTTCTAGTAGATACATTCGATAATGGCTACACAGTCATGTCATGTACAGGGCAATCATTTATGCTATATAATGGATATGATGTTATATAGACAGTCATGCACAGCAGTATGCAGTGGTGAAAATTAATTCTTTGTCGCAAGAAAATTGATTTTCAGTGCATGAGCCACCCTATTTCGTCACATTTTAGCACCTAATAAATGCACTCGTTTTGTAGAGTAGGTTTACTCTAGCTATAGATAAAAATTTGAATTGGCTAGCATTTTCCAATCAGGAACCACAGTCAGTTCAGGCACATAGATTTTTAGGTCTCCCCACTTCAGCTGAATATGATTTAAACATAATTATATGTATACAGAATTTTTAATATCAAAAGAGAACACACAAAGATCTATCATTTAAGCTATGATTATAAAGTGAAGTTTGCAGAATCTATGAAGCTCCAAACTCATAGCCACATGGTTTTGTTAATGTTTCTTTAGAACCCCACATTAAAAAATATATAATAATAATTTATATATAAAAAAATTATCTTGGGCTTAAATCTATAGTTTTAGTACAGCTCTCTCAATCACAGATTTTGTAGCCATTCAAGATTTGATTTGCGAAGTAGCAGTTTGAAAGATGATTTCACTTCACATTCCAACCAGCAGTTCTAAAAGAAAAACATATATGGCCCCAAAATATCACCGGAAAGCTAGCGAAAATCATAGCATGAATATATGGCAATTGCTGCTGAAATAGTGGTTGCGTTTACATTGGACAGTTAGACACTTTTATGATTACAAATATACATATTATATGCAAGTTATCGGTGGAGAAAAAAGTAGATAGATAAATAGATAAACAAATGGACACAGATTAGATGAAAATCTTAAAGATGCATTTACCAGTTTAATACCAATGATTCCAACATGCTCAAAATGTTTTTGTGATCAAAATCACCATTTAGGATAGCAAGAAGCTCTCAAACCTTATTCATGCTGCGGAAATAACATGTTTTATATACTAGCTTGGCTTCTTTCTTCTGTGAGTAGAGAAAGAAATACGTAAACAGCAAAATGTGAACTCGAGTCAATGCTTTATGCCAAACATAAGCAAACATGTTTATACATCTACTGCAATCTGCTAAAAATAGTTTATGAGGGGGACACAATTTTTTCTCGGATCAAATTAAAGCTTAATGTGAACTATCACTTTGCTCAGTAGGGAGAAAAAAAGAGGTCACCAAGAATAATGCTACTATTCTCTTCTGCAGGAATCCCAGCTCAAATAATATCACATAAGTTTTTGAAACTGAACAGTTTGGGAGAATTCTATGGCCATGTGACAGCACTATCTTCATCTCAGTGAAGAGATTACCATGAAATATCATAGTAGTAATTACAGCCATAAAGAAGCAATTGTCCATCAGCATACAACCTATCCCTTTTTGCCCTACCTCTTACCTTTACTGAATCAGGGCTATTTTGTGCCCAAAAAAGCTGCCCAGCATGATCACAAGCAGGAGAACAGGATTATACTCTGTGATGTATCACTCTTGTAGCTATATATCTGAGAATTACAGGAAGAGGATACTTTAAATAAATATGATTATGACACTGCTTTATGCATTTCATAGTGGTGCTGTTATCACCCATGATTCAAACATATACACCATAGGAGACACTTATTTCCCTTAAACAAATGAAAATACAACTATTACAGTTTATTTTTGTATAGTTCGAATGTTTAACTCTTGAAATGCAGTAAACATGTGTTCGATAAAAATTTCACCACAATGTGGCGAATATTATATGTCCGCTACAGGCAATTTAGAAAACTCATAGCTAGAATTTAGTTTTTTATTGATTAACCATCAAGCCATCTTAGACCTATGCAGAGGGTATCGATATAACTTTTGTTTCTTTCTATAGCTTTAACACAGCAGTCACGCACTGCTGTTTTGAAAATATTGTATAGCAATCAATAAACTCTCAGTTGACATAATAACATAAAAATCATAGTAACATTAAAATCACCTTCTCAATAATCAACTTCAAATTTTATTCACTCGATGTTTCAACTAGATGCTCTAGCCTTCATCAATTCCTGATGAAGGCTAGAGCATCTAGTTGAAACATTGAGTGAAAGTTGATTATTGAGAAGATGATTTTAATATTGTACAGCTAGCTTAAGTTGTGGGCGCTTAGTAGCTAATCAGGTAAATATTCATTTGTAGACTTATTTCTTTGGACCAAATCTATACCACACCAGTATAATAACTATAGCTATAGCTGAGGTTTGCTTTTTCATAGCTTTCAAGCCCTCTATTGAAAATCACAACATATTACCTTGTGTAGCTAGCTTAAGCTTTGGGCACCTAGAAACAGTTGTGGACATCCTTCTTTATCAAACATAGACCATGAGCAGCTATAGCTACAGCCTTGGTTTGTAGCTATAGCATTCCAAAAGTTGTATATTGAGGTTCTCCCTGCTCTTTCTAGAGCTAGTATAAGCTGTGTAAAAACTTTAGCAGCTTACTGGTGAGCTTATCAGATATTTGTGTTCAATTTTGAAGGATAACAAATGCCAAAAAATAATGAGTTGGCTGCATTTGATGAAGTGAATTACATTAATTTTTATTATCTAAAACAGCTTCAGGGTTTGGGGGATTTACAATAATCACTACCTCTTTGCAAAGAGATAAGTGACTGTTAACTCATTGAATCCAAGTTAGCATTTCATGTTTTGGTCAAAATAGGGGTACTAAAGGTTTAAAAATGATAATTCATATGTCTTTCTAGGTATATACTTCATATTCAGCACCACTAATAATAACACTCTATAGAACATTAACATAGCTCCTTGAAGACAATGCCCACTCCCCCCCCCCCCCCCCCCCCCCCCAAAAACACCCACTTAAAATTATTCGATATTTCCAGAAACTAGTCGATGTAATATAATTACACATTGCTTCAACAGGAAGTGAGATAGAGCTTGCAAAAAAATTGGGTATAATAGTACAACAATGTATGTATATACATAATTGGGAGTACTAATTCAGGGAACCTCCGCGAGGAAAAAAAAGTATGTAGCAATCAGTTTAGCGGACTCGATGAGAATGATCTATCGGTAGTTCACCCAAGTGTGGTAGGCTTCAAAACGGGCTCCAATACACATGAATTCATTACATTTAGGGCAATAGACACTGACTTTAGTATCCTTTCTCTTGTTATGCACATTCTTAGTTTTGGAACACACAGTGCATTTTCTTCGCAGGCTGGTATCCTTGTACGGAAAGTGTTTTCCCTTTAGGCGAGATAAGTCTCTTCCTGGTCTTCAAGCCTGAAGTGTTGCACACTGGCCACTAGCTCTTGATAACAGCAAAGGTTGCACTAGCTCATTTATCAGAGTCAGGCAAAACTGACGGTTGTTTTTTATGCTAGATTCTGGGTTGTTAGTACGGAAGACTATGGAGGCATTCAATATACAAATGTCCATCAATCTCCAAAACAATTTCTTCACCATTTTATTGTCTTTCTTTTTGTAAGGGAATGTTAGGATAAATGCTGATCAGTTAGGTCTACACCATTCCTGTTTTAATTATACTCCACAATTACAGGTATAGGTTCCTTGTTCTTTTCTCCTTTGGGAAGCTTTTCTACCACTTCTATCGAGGCACTGTGAATGGTACTGAGAAAAGACACATACCTTCTATCGTGCCAAATACCAGCTGTAAAAGATTAATAAGTAGCAAACATATATTCTGGACGCTTCAAGGTAAGATGTTTCAACTCAGGTGGGAAGCATTTTCGCATTGTCCGAACTGTTCCACAAGCACTACGTCCCATTCTTCAGTAAATCAAGGAACAATTTGGGGCTGCTATAGAAATTATTGGTGAAAAGTTTATGCCATGAGTGTGACCACATCCAGATGAATCTGACTTGCCTCCAGTGTAAATATCATATGTAAGGTATCCAGAAGATTCAGAGTTCACAAAAATCTTGATGCCCCACTTAGTAGGCTTTTTAGGGATGTATTGCAAAAAAGTCACCCTACAACTTGTGCCAACCATCATCTCATCAATAGCTAGTTCACGCTTAGGCAAGTAGTATTTAGCAAATATTTCTGATGTCATGTCAATGAGTGGTCTCACTTTGTATAGGGGGTCTAACCCTCTTTCCCTTTTTCTTCTGTTTTGAAGCATCAGCTAGAAGTAAATACTTGGAAATTTCGTAGAATCTGTTACGTGGCATGATAGCGGAAAACCAAGAATAGGACTTGTCGAGCAATAGTCATGAATACGAGGAGATGTACTAAGCCCATGGCGACATTGATGCCAATAAATGCAAACAACTCATCCTTAGTGATGTTGAAATATTCATTTTTTGGCTGAACAGCAAATAGCCTTGTCTCATCAATGCTCGGTCAAACAGAGTAAATGATACAAACAAAACAAAACATCTTCAACCGTGTGTTTTCCCGAGTTGTTCTGGGGACAGGGCCAACTGGTTGACTGAAGGTTCGTAGCTTCTTTGGTGGTAAACCACTTGTTGAGGAACTAACATTAGCTATCTCCCATTCAAATGGTGAAGTGCTGAGTTGCCTACGTCCATGCGTACTGCCAAGGCCCATCCCACTTCCACATCCCCTACCTTGTCCCCTTTTTCCACGTGTAACCACTTGCAGATCCACATGGTCCCTTCCACATCCACAGCCCCTTCCACGTCCACGGCCCCTTCCATGCCACTGGCCACATCTACAGCCTCCCTCTGACAGGACACGTCACACTTTCAACCTCTTCCTCAGACGATTCCACTTCCTCTGACTCACTGTCAACAGAGCTCTCATCATCATCACCTGAATACAGCATTGATACCTGACTTTACTCTACTACAATGATTCTAGCAGCTAGCTGACTTGAACTTACCATTCAAATCTGGATCAAAAAGAAGTAGAGAGTCCCTTTCTGCTGGCATTGTTCTAGGCAGCTGAGGAGTGAAGATTGTAGGCTCCAGCAAGGAGAGATTCAACTCTGTCTTCTTCTTCACTCTTACTATCATGCCCAAGGGACTGAACATCATCACTGTCCACTTCCAGCCTATCTTCTTCTTCTATTCTTTCAAAAAAGTCATCGAAATGGGTACCAGGTGGTTTATCTCCAACAGAGTCACTAGCTAAATCTTCAGCACTCAGTCTAGATGGGACTGCCATGGCTCTGAGGATCCTTTGTCAAATTTAGCAACTAGTAACTACACAATGGTAAGGACTACAGACTTGAAATATGGCTCTAATTATAGCACACTTCCTGCACTATCTAATGACACCATCAAAGCCACAGTTACCACCACAGTTGATAAGAAAATAATTTAAGAATACTTGTTGGTATAATGGGGTCATATTGACCCCCCTTGGGAGCCAATGAGTTAAAGAGAATGTGATTGCACATACCTGACTCTCTGAAAGGTACACATACCTTTTTCTCCCATGCTCTTAACTTTAGGTGCAGGACAATACAATTAAATACAAATTCTTACAAGAACTTGTAGTTGTGATTGCTCCATAGAATCTGCAAAGTTTATTATATTTATAGCTTTAAAGATAGATTTCTCTGTGTGTGTTTTTGGTACTAAAAATATTGTATAGGCATAACTGCCAAAGTTACATGTGGTAGAAGGAGACATCAAAACCTGCATGCCTGAAACTGCAGTTGTGGCCTCATGATAAGAGAGTGCACAAGTGGAATCCTTACCACACAAAATGATTTTTTTTTTTAGTAAGTGCTGCTCAGATAGTGAGGTTTCCACTGTAGTATTGGTTTAGTGCCTAATGAAAACACTCGGTGGCAACTGGCAAGGCTTCTCTTACTATTTATAGTAATATCAACTTATGAGCATCAAAGTTGTAACCTCAGTATTTTATGGTATCCTTAGCAAAGTGGCATGAAAGTCTATTGTTAATTTTGTGTAGTAACTGTGGTTATGCCATGCTATGTCATCGATATGAACGACCAGCTCTTATTGTTCATTGTCATAGTGGGTATATATTATAGCCCAGAGCACTATTTTATCACAACTATGAGTACATAAATCAATTTGTGAGTTCTTCTTATCTTAAAAGGCTAGAATTCTACTTTGAAGCATATTAGGTTAAACTGGAGCTGTACCATGTCGTTCGTATGAAGGCTTAAATGTGCACAATTAATATTAATACTTCAGTTGTGCCAAAGAATATTTCTTTATTGTTTTTACTTTGAGATATCAGGTTAAACTGGAGCAGAATGTACAAATATTGCAGAGTGTCATTTGCATGAAGACATAAGTGTGGACAATGCTTGTAATACTAGAGTTGTGCCAAAGAATAAGTCATTATGAAAGTGTACCTTAAATTAGGATTTTCTCCCTTAACCTCTTGTCATGGCTCTTTCACTCGAGTTCTATAGCTAAGACCAGAGGGAAGGATCATCAAAAGCAGAAATTAGGGCTGAACTCGGTTAGTTGTCAGTACTATTAGGCTGAACTCGGTTAGCTGTCAGTACTATTAAGGTATAGATTTAGTATTTCCCTAAATGTTCCTCCCAGACAATTTACAAAAAAACACATATAGATCCCCTAGACTGTTCATTCTATAGGAAACTATTTGGGGCATCATTGACAAAATGTCTCCCTCTGAAATGATTACTCCGGCCTAGTATACAGTTTGTGGTTCTGATGTGAGGGATACCTGGAGAGATCACAAATCAAACCCACTTCCCCCCCACCACCACCACACCCCAACACAAGCACACACAACACACACACACACACACACCACTAGAGTTTGTCCACTACATTACTTTCAAGGTCACATTAAAAGAAGAAGGAAGAAAAGAAATACGAGACTACCGACTACTGGGAGGGCAAAGTAAGGGCCAGACACACACCAAGTGCAGGCATAAAGGGAGAAGGTCACCAAGATTAGAGGAGTTTAAAAAATATCTTCTTTCTCCTTCCTCCTTATATTATTGCTTCATAGTTGATTAACCAAAGTCTAAACAGTCCATTCTGTATTCAGAAAAAGCCTAATGCTTCCAAGATCGTGCACTACCAAGTGCTGCCTTACAGTCATATCCCACACATTCTGTCACATATCTCATACATACACACACATATACAATATGTTATATATTGGGGGGGGTTGGAACCTAATACTCTGATAGCACATAAAATCCCTGCATTACATTATGAAACCATGACAATGTAGGTATGAGCTTGGTAAGAACAGAGAGGTAATAATTGGACATAAAGCAGATAGAATATAATTACATATATAAAGTAACAATTACCTTCTCAGTAATTAACTTCAAATTTACTCTCTTGACATTTCGACTAGATGTTTTAGCCTTCATCAGGAGTAAAAGTCATAGTAATTGGACTCCTTATGGCATGCTTCCACTATGCTACTTTTGATTAGGCTGAGTTGCATGGATAAAGTGCTCAGTAGCGATATTTATGCATTTTCTTGAATTACTATATACGCAAAACTGATGAGAGGTATTGTCCTGATGATCCATTTACAGCATGGAGTTGAAGTCTACAACTTGGTTGTTTTACCAAATATGAAAATGAATTACAATGGCTTAACCTTGCCTACTTCATTTCAAGTAATTACATATATGCGGATAATGCATAATGTATGTCATCTACAACAATTTGTGTCTGAAATCTGCAAGAAAATTAGCACCTGTCTGCAAATAATATGTGCCTAAATCTACATCCTCATTAGCAACAATATGGGTCCTAACCCCCAAAAAATCATACCAGTGCATAGCTAACAATGATCAGTGCTAAATAATCGATTCCATAGTCTGGTTTGGATTACCAAAAAATCATGATACCAAACAGCCATGTTTGACTTTACTAGTAATATGACTATACTTAAAGCTGATTTATTTAAGGTGGGTGATTCATTCATACTTTTTTACAGGTAGATGGATAACGTGTTGATAGATATATTATGTTGTGCGGCAGTCCAAGTTTTCCATCCAACTCCCCACTGCGATCACTTTACTCACCAGTTAAATATTGTTAATCATGTTGGCGAGTGATTCAAGGAATTGGTTGGTATTGCTGCACATGACATATCTATTATGCATTTTTATTATGTCTTCACCATTTGTTTACCAGTAAATAAAAATGCACCCACAATAAATATAGCAGCATTATATATGGTTATCATAATTCAGAGAGGGGTAAGAGATATGGCAAAGCTAGCAGAAAGAAAACTGGCGAAGTGAGAATGGTTAATTGCTGACAGGAAAGAATGGCAGGATGGCCGAGTTTCATTCTGACATCTATTATATTCATCAATATGCTCTAGTTATGGTAGTATTTATTTAGGTCTGGTAATGATCATCTCAGTGCATCTGGAGAATATTTGAACAAGTTCTTCCCTCAAACTTGCAGGATATAGAATTCATAGTTACTTCCCATATCACAATCCCAGCATTACATTATGATAGCATCAATAATGTACAGATCAGTACACTATATTGAGCCTTTATCTATGCTAGGGGTTGTACAATGGCTAGAGCAATGCTGTATAACAACCTTCTAAACCTCTCTATTTCAGAATCTGTGGTGTAATTCTTCAAGTAGAGTAGGATTAGATGCAGCCTTGCTAGTAAAGAGCTTGAGTTCGATTTCAATGTGCATGCTGTTATGAAGCTTTATAGTAATGAGAACTTATTGCAATCGTTGTGCTGATATATCTGCTATCATCTGTAAGTGGAACCTGCAAGCACACCAATATATCTCTGTCGTCCGTAAAGAGTTAAGAATAATCATACCCAAAGGCTTTTTATATACCGTTCACATTTTTCCTCAGGATGTTGGTTTGTTCCATTTGTATTTTATTTGTTGGCTTAATTTCGCTGTTATTTTGGCTATTTTGGTTGATATGAGTGACATACATTGCTATGATCCTCGACTATTGATTCATTATGGGATTCCTTGACATCGTATATATATAAACTATAAATTATTTTAGTTTCACATTTATTGACAGCATATGCATGTACTCTACTCATTTGGTCATCTAGTTAAAGTGTATAAATCCAGCAGGGAATACAGAGGACTACAATCAAGATGACATGATGAACTTCTGAGTTTGTTTTCAAGAATAGAAATGCTAGCTTATTATTAAAACACTAATGATCTTGTTCGAAAGGATCAACATAAATTCCCTCAATTTACTTCGAACAAGATCATTAGTGTTATCAAAGGACTTTAAATCTCATCCATGGAATTAGTTTGAGGTAAGTCAAAGAAGTTTATGAGAAGCTGAAGGTGAACACCTTGGGACATGCTTAGGGAAATATTAATCACTAACTAGACTATACATAATCACTCAAAATTGATTGAATTATCTTTTAAGTTAGTTCTTATTATTATAATTATTATTATAACAACAAAGTTCTCTTACAATCTTTTTCAGCATACAGAAGGCTACTGAGAGGTTGTAGAAAATGTTATTGTAGGGAGCTGTCATTCAAAACATATTATTATGTTAATAGTCTCTTTACTACTTATATTGGTGAGTGAAGCATGGGTAGTTGGATGAAAAACATTGCATAGCCATTCCTGGCATATGTATATATATTTATATACATATATACAACTTGAAAATATGAATGGGTCACTCCCCTTTAATAATGCCGGCTAATTAAATCTGGGAATGGTCATCATAGTGAGAAAAGAGCAGCATATTCCAAGAAAGAAAAATGGCTGCAGAAAGTGAGAGTGAACTGCATGGTTAATAGCTTATGGAAAAGGATGATTGAGTTCCACGCAACACACACTTCTGTAAGGAATATATATTATGCAATATGGCATTAGGCTAAAATATTTTCCCCTTACACACCTTCACTCACCAATCATAAATTATAAATCTATTTAGGACCACATATGTTAGTATTATACATTATAATAGTGACTGCAAAGTTTGGTGTATCACTTTAATTTCCCACCAAGTTACTGACCAATGTGTACAGTCTGCTTTGTAAATCTTTCACCAGGAATTGATATCACATAGTTGCATTCTGACATTTTGGCAAGTACTTCAACTGACGCTTCCCAGATACAGTGTAGCTTAATGGTTAGGCCGGGGTTGTGACATAGGACTAGCTCACCAGGCCCTACGTAGTTGTCTGGGGTGTGTGTTAAGGTCATAGACTTCTTTAGCTTTCCTCCTAGCTATCATCTCCTGACTGTTTGTGACATTGAACTATTCTTCCAATCTCTTCCTCAGCGCACACATCCATCCCTGTGATGACTGATAGCTAATTTCTCCCCCAATCCAACCATCTTTTATGGTTTCTAACGAACCTCTCTAGTCCTCACATGAACAAATTGATATGGAGAGTAACCAGTAACCATGTGGGAGGGGGGAGGCACCATGTAGGCAAAGAGACAGTACTTTAACATCTTATCCCACTGGCCCTGGCCCTTGTCTATCTATGTTTCAGACAACGGTGCCACCTTTCCAGGACACTGTTGCTAAGGGGTCGTTTTCAACTGCTTGATATTCAGAAGGTTACAGAGGCTTTTCGTTACCTTAATGAGAAATATGGACCCTTGGTCCAACAAAAGCTCGATGGGTGTGCCGGTGTGGCTGATCACCTCCATTAATCCTTCAGTGTCCACCCGTCTGAGTAGGATAGCATAGGGGAACCTAGACCCAAGGCACATCACTGTGAGAATATATGAAAAACCTGTCTTTGTCCTAGGCATCTTTCCCACCAAATCCCAAGTCATAGCTCGGCAATGATTGTGGTATAACCATGGGCACTTTCTGGGATAACTGTCTGCCCATTTTTTTACATTCTGGACAACTGGTGCAATATTCTTTAATGTCCTGTTTTATACCTGGCCAGGTGAAGTGCTCAGTAAAGGCAGGCCTCATTTTGTTGTGGCTAAAGTGACCAGCCACCAACCCTCTGTGACTAAGGTCCAACAAGTGCTGCCTTCTTTGTTTGGCCACCACTACCCTCACTAGTTCCCTACCAAGATCGATAGCCTTCACGTGAACTAAAACCCCATTGTCCATCCCTTCTTCACCATTCCCTGCCTTCCTCCAACAGTTCTTCAGCGATCCATCTTTCTGCTGCTGGGCTACCAGGCTGGCTACCTCCTCCCTGCTGTTAACCAGTGAAGGGGTAGGCAACCAAATATTACCACCTCCCTCGTCCCTGGCAAGACTACCTTCCTCTTCCAAGTCCGAAGGCATTAACAATTTAGCTTCCTCCTCCAAGTCCGAAGGCTCCAATCCCTTTGCTTCCTCTCCATTTCCTTTCTCAATCACTATACCATCTTCCTCTTCTGTGCTCGTGGATGCTTCTCCCTCCATAGGAAGGCTGGCACTCGAGCCATTAACTGACCCCCCAGTCTGTGCCCCTTTAGGTGTTGACACCTTACTTAAATGGCATTATCAGACCTCCCAACCTTGGCAGATTAAATCCCTGGACATAATGACCAATTTTCCCTGGACAATGAGTCATTTCCCTGGACACCCCACAAACAGTGATTATAGCTACTGCGCAAAAGATTTACATAAAATTTGAAACCAACAATACTAGTTAGCTACTATATACTTACTAGCTAATGAAAATTGCAAGGTTAGTCACTGCCAGACTAAAATTATTCTGATTGAGTGGTAGTTTTTCTTAAACTGGAGTCTTTACTGATCGAAGGAAATCAGTAGAAAGAAGATGGCTACCGTCAAAACAAGGTTTGCTATTGTTGATTTTGGCACTGAGTAAATCACAAACTGTTGAAGGATCCAAGGACACTCTTTGGTCAGATACTAACCATGCTGAAAAGCCTTTTCGGATCAGCATTGGAACGTGGAAGTACAAGTACCAAGACCCTTTTAGCAAGTTGTGAAAGCACACCAAATCTGTGACTTTCATGGTCAGATACACACTTCACTTTAGCAGCCCAAAAATAATCAGTGGCCTTGCTGTTTTCTTTACTAGGACTAAATGTTGGAAGTTGATTATCAGAGCATGCTCGAAAATCTTGAAATTCAATAGTGAGTGTATCCATCTCATCTGTAGAAAATGATGTAAATTGAGTTGCGAGATTGGTAATACCACTGGTAGATATTTTTGTGTGATTGCGTGGGTCAAGAAATGCTAGTTCTTTGATGACTTTATCTTCAAAAGGAAACTTATCAAGCATTTTTTTACACTCGTTTCATAAAAAGCACGAACACAGGAGAAAAATGCTCAACTGATGTTCCAGCAACTTCGTCTTCAAGTTCGTACAAAAGAAGCCTTGTAGATGTACCAATACCAAGTTCATCATTATCAAACTTGATTTTGTTGCTCAAAATATTTGTTCTTAGTGATATCATGATCACCAGCACTATTGTTTATAACTTCAGGTTTGATAAAGTTAATCATGTATCCTTGAAGCACGACACGTATGTCTGATTGAAGTGAGCCAATATGACTTGCACTTGTTTAAGGCAACAGTAAACTTATTGAGAGGCTTTAAAGCGAATGATACAAAGTGGCAAAATGCTTTACCAATGGGTCCTTTAACAGTTTGTTCATTCGATGAAGACGCTCATTGGCTGCTGTACTTTCGGCTTCAAGATCAAAATAAGCATAAAGAGCAGGCTATTTGGCAATAAGCTGCTTAATTGCAGCGCTCCAAACTTAGCCAGCATGTGGTACAATGCTTCAAATATTGATATCTGCAAAGTCAGCTTCTATTTCAGAGTATTCAGCCCATCCTTTTGCAGAGTATTTGAAGTGATGTCTATGAGAAGGCTATCAACAGATACTGTAAGTTTATTTAAGCCTGCGGTAGCACATAGAGCAGCAAGATGGCAAGTGCAACCAAGACTGAATAGTTTTGGTTGTTTTTCCTTAATTCCGCTTAGGACAGAATTATTTTTCCCAACCATTACAGAAGCTGTATCTGATGTATAGCCAATCACATTAGACCATGGGATTTTATGACATTCTAATTCCTTTGATAAAGCATCAAACATCGCTTGTGCAGTAGCCACA
This sequence comes from Cladorhizidae sp. MBARI D1340-BT2, assembly GCA_028752905.1. Lineage (NCBI taxonomy): Eukaryota > Metazoa > Porifera > Demospongiae > Poecilosclerida > Cladorhizidae > Cladorhizidae sp. MBARI D1340-BT2. The sequence goes on along the minus strand of JAQNBH010000012.1, from coordinate 4,364,492 downwards.
TTACAAACTGGCATTGCTAAGAATTGTGAGATAGCAGAGTGTGCACTAAATCTGACCATTATAGCGAAATATTTCCGTACATCTTGATCATTGCCCCCATTGCAAAGGATAGTGAAAGGAGATGATGCACAGGCTTCAATTACATTTTCATTGAGTGCAGCATTTTTAATGATGGCTTGTGTCTTTGTTGCTCCACAAGCAAACCCTTCAGCCATTTTACTATCTGGGAACATACACAGTTTTGCGAAGTGGTCTCCAGCAGAAAATGTTAAGTTATGCTCTGCTATGAAAACTGTGAAATACAATTCAGCTGTAGTAACCTGCTCATTAAGTGACTGCTTCTTTTGAGATAGCAAGGGTGTCATTGTAGCTTGATTTGTAAAGCGTTGGCACCATCTTTATGCCATTACTCTCCATATGTCGCTTCACTTCACATAATCCTCCACCACCCATTGAGAGATCGATTGCACAGATGTTGCACAGCGGTGGGCATAATTGGTCCCTTTCTACTTGATGACATGTTGTAGCATGTCCATTCATCTTTCCACTTGCAGATTCTTTTTGGCTTCTTCTGAGGTGGTGGTCAGCCATTTTCAGCAGCAACTAGCAACTAAAACAGCTGGTGACCTGGTGATCTAAAGCATGCAGCTGCTTTGGTATGCTCACTTTTACCGCACAAAGGAAATGTGTATATTGGACCTTGAATCATTAATTAATGGAGCTCATTTTTACCACGCAAAGGAAATGTGTATATTGGACCTTGATCATTAATGGGTGAGAATCCCTGGACAAATGTAGCAAATCCCTGGACTCCTGGACAGAATCTTGAAAAGGCTAAATCCCTGGACAGTCCAGGGCATCCCTGGATGGTTGGGACGTCTGCATTATGGTGGGACCTGAATTGACAGTTGCTTCGTTGTCTTCCCTTTCCTGCTTTTGTCTGACTTTACTCTGTGCTCTGGTAAGGGCACCTAGGGTATGACTTCTCTCTTTTACCCAATACCCAGTTTCTCACAGCCTTGTGATCTGTCCCAAGTAGTATGCATTTGGCATCTTTGTCTACTACAAAAACAGTCATTTGTTGGGCTATTCCATCTACTTGAACGCTAACCTCAGCTGTTCTCGACATTTCAACTGTCCCATTGGCCAACCTAGCACTTTCTTTCATTGTGTAGCTAACTTCTGCTATGTAATGGGCAGGAATGGCTGACCAATTAGCCCCCATGTCTAGCCATATTTTACATGACCTGCCTTCTATTTTACACCGCCTACACAATTCCGTGAGAGATTCAGACTCCTCACCACTAGATTGAATGATAGTGAGTTTGTTTAACTTGGAACAATTCCTTTTGTAATGCCCCACCTCCTTATAATAATGACAAGTAAAACTGGGGGTTGAGCCATTGGCTACCTGGTTTCCACCGGCCACTACCTTTGATCCACCCCCAACCCGCCGAGCAAGATCACCCTATCTTTACCCTTACTTAGGGATCCACCTGTCTCCATAGTGTTGGGGGATCCCGGAGTCTCTTCATCCACGGTTTTCCAGTGCTGATCTACTCTCGCTAATTTCAGGTCCTTGCTGTGAAGGGTTTAGATTTCCAGCTGGCCTCTAATTCTGGTACAAGCTGATCTACTGTCTGAGTGTCCTTGTCTCATAGTCCGTGGCACACCTCGGCTGAATAGTGGAGTGTCACTACTCCCAGAAACTATTCCTTCACGAAGTCTTTTTGTGACGAGAAGTTTTTTGACAATCGCTGAATATTTTTTACTATAGGCGCCAAAAAAAAAAGGTTGACTGGTTGTCTCCGGGCTTTGAAGTCCATGTCTGTCGTCTGGGCTTTGCTTTGGTGTATCCCAATTGTTCGAGTAAGTTCGACTTGATCGATTGATATGGTACCATTAGGTCCAGATCCATCATGACTTCCAATATCCTCCCGAAAGCTTGTTTCGGAGAATAGCTGGCTACTCCCCTTCTGGGATGACACCTTCTCGCATATCTAGTTCGAACGATGATAGATAGGCCTCTAGATCTGTAGCTTGAATGAATTTTTGTAAGGACAACAAGACCTGATGCCTATTCCATTCTAGTTCCTTGGATACTATCTCTGCAGTCCTTATTTCATCGAATCTTGTTTCTTCCGACTTAGTTCTTGCCTCGTATCTTTCCCTTTCGGTTTTCATAAGTTCTTTCTCCTTTCTTTCTTTCCCTTCCATTTCTCTCTTTCGTTTTTGTTCTTCCTGTTGTCTTGCTTCCTTTCCATCACATTAAATTCATGAGGAGGGTCATGGACTTCTGCAATGCCTCCATAGAGTCAGCCACTGCTAAAGTTGTAGATTCGGATGTCTCTTCTTCATCCCTTGTATGGACCTCCCTTCTTCTCTCCATTTTGGAGTGCATCTGTCTTGAGTGATGGGGTTCTTCCTCCATATTGGACCTTTACTGAGAGAGTGAAAACAAATAAATTTTTGCTAATGATGGTTCCTGGTTCGTCTTTGCAGCTTGTAGTTGCTTATCACCACCGCTGCCACCATGTGGGGGTCGAAACTGGAGTTAATGACCCTTTTGGTGCTGTTGCCACCAGTCTTAGACATCTCCTACTGTTATAACTAACCCATGAAGCCAGAAAAGTTTAGACTTTTAATTTCAGTGATAATTGGGATTTCAGATTGTGAGTCTAAGCAACTAGACAGGCCTGGCATCTGGGCCATACTGTCAAGAAATAATTAAGGTGAACTCCAAGTGAGTGGCCAATGTATTACATACAGGTAGGTTCAGGTAAGTCAATATAGTTAGGCAGATGGGTTCTAATATGTTAGCTTTATCTTTCTCTCCTTATTAGGTCTTCTCCATCAGGGTGCTGGTGAATCTTGCTAGGTGAGCATCCTGCATGGGATAGCTCTGCTGGTGCAGTATGTGGAGGGTGGTCCTCTACACCCTGTAGACTGCTAACAGGTTTCATGTGGATTTAAGTTTGGAGGTGGTAGGTGAGAATGGGCAATCTCCAAAGTTTGGCATCGATGCTGAAGGTATACCCCCCCCCCCCCCCCCCCCCCCCCCCCCCGGCTCCACACACCTACCTACCCAAACCTTCCCTCCCACATGAACCCTGGCTGGCTGAATCATTCATTACCATTAGACTTTATCTCATTATTCCAGATGAAGGCTACAAATAGTTGAGAAATAAAATTTTGCGAAAATCATTGTCTTGTCAAGTGAAAATTCAATAGGAGAATTTTTAATTATTTAAAAAAATATTTTACTTTAATATATGTAGCAAACATATTTCTACTGTCATGTTCAAAAAATTTTAACACCATTTTTATTTACCAATTTTCCTCATATCTATTCAATATGGGAAAGAAATTTACAATATTTCGTCCAGTGCATTTGTGTACATCTTGCACAATTAGTTTCTTCTTTTCCACATGCAGAGTTCAGTTGGCAACATTGAATGGAATCAACTACAAGAAAAACATATCATAGTTGTGGTGTGGAATGAGGAAAATCCTACCTTCTGTCAATAATAACATTTTCCAATCACTAACGTATATATATCTACCAAAATTATTTTGCATTATAATATAATGCAAAAGAATTTTGGTAGATATACATACTTGCCTACAGTTAGTGATTGGAAAATGTTATTATTATACATAATATTATGTGTATAATTATTATAAAGTGAGAGTCAGTTTTTCTGAGTATGAAGAGTTGGACGGCTATTGGAACATCACCACAGAAACAATAGCAACAAGGGGGGAAAAGGGGGCTTTTGCCCCCATAGATTTTCTGACAAATTGTCGTCTAAACACTCTAGAGAGCAATTGAATGCACTATCACATGAACATCATGTGTATAAAAAGTGTTCCTGAAAAGTGTTAGCTAATTGTGTATGAATGTTTTAGCCAAATAGTATAAAAGTGTTAGCTAGCCACATTTGTAGGCAAGTATTAGTCACATGTGTGTAGAATGTTAGCCATGTATTATAGCATGCAGAACTGAGCATTGCCAGAAGCAGGTACTTTTAACGAAGTAGTCGTGTTTAATTAAAGTGGTGTCATAAAAGAAACGGCTCAAAACAAGCAGTTTTTTTCACCAAGGACACTCTAACAGTGGCTTCAAGCCCAGTTATGAGCCTGAAAGGAAATGATGACGTTTACTGGAGGATATTGATTAACAGTGGCAGTAACTCTGTGAGTGAAGAACAAATTGAAGGTACTGGTGATAGTATTTCAGTAATAGTAAAGCCGTTCTTGACATATCAAGCATCATTTTGTGATTGTTAGTGTTATAGAATACCAAATGTTTTGTATCAGCCACTATAAGTGTCTAGCTCACATGTTTCTTTAAAAAAATTGGGATACCCCTGTCCTACACAAGAACAATTCAACCGAGCTGGCATAAATAATACTCCTGGATTTACTGTTGTGTGTGCATCCACTCACAAAATATTTGTGCTAGTTGTTGAAGAGCTAAATTGTAGGGTCTTTTAACATTTCCTGAAAAGGATAATTTTATTGAATACAACTGGAAGAAAAGCTAATCAGAGGTTTATTGATCATGAAAATAGTGTTATGTGTATTGAATCCTATTGAAACTTGCAACACAATCAAGTGGAACTTGTCCAGTTAAAGTTCACAACTAGAAGAAAGTCATAAGCTACATAAAAAATGTTTCTGAAGCTTTTATCAACCATTCTCTACTTGGCCAAGGTTTAGCATTGCGAGGCCACATGAAAGAATGTCATTGTTTGGTGGTCAGTTGTTAACAAGCTGAGAACTGTCTTGAATTGAAAGTTTGCTTGAATACATTTTTCCTGATGTTGTAAATGAACTTATTAGTATTATGTATTATCAAACAAATTTGAGTTAGTCCATGTAAGAAGCAGTGCATGGTTTTCAATTATATTTGATGAAGCAACTGACATATTGCAGAAAGAGCAATAGTGTTTTGTCAGTTAGGTCAGTAGATACCATTACCCTATTCATGAAAATACTCTTTGCCTGGTGCAACTCCTCAATACTAAAGATATTTCAGTTGATTAAACATGTGTTTATTAGGTGCTTACTCTCCATTGAAGCATTCGAAGTAGCATCTAACATAAGTGGCATACATAATGGATATCAAACATTAGAGAAAAGGTAGCAAAAGAAAGCTTTATGTGTTCACTCCTTGGCTGTGAGTCTTGCCAAGCAAGAAGGTACCAAAAAGGTGTGCTACTAAGGAAAATAATGTATTTTATGTTTCAGCTAATCAAATTCTCCCCCAAAAGGTTTGCAATGTTGAGAAAAGAAGTTTCCTTGAATTGCAGTGAACAACTTTCAATTAAGTTGAGGGCACATTGTCCCATATGTACGTGAAGCACTCTTTAATTAGCAAAAACACAACATTTTACTAGCAGAGGTACAAAAGGGACCATGATGAATACGCAGCCGAGGCAAGTGGTATACTTTCAAAAATTGACTCTTTCGATTCTCTGTCTCATCTTGTTTACTGTGCTGCTGAACAGTTCTTTACAAATATGCAAGCTAAACACATTACTGCCCAAGCAAGCAAAATAGTATTCTTCTAATCAAACATTTGAAGTCTCCTAACTTAATAAAATTTTAATGCATAATTATATGAAGAACTTCTCAAGGCATCAACTTCTCTAACTGAAGAACTAAAATAACTATGACCTCGAAAGCTGACCAAAATGTTTGATGGTGGTGCCAATATTGTATTCCCTAAGACAAATATCAACATTCATATTTTGATTTGAATCTTGAAGTTGGAGAGATCGAGAAACAATTTTGTCGGTCAGATTTTCTGTTGATAAGAGATATTGTCACTTCTTCTACAAAGTGCTATATACTAGGAAGAAGATGGAGGCCTTTCCAATAATTTATGGACTTTCTTGACAATGTATTGACCTTACTCTTTTAAAAATTCAACTTCAGATGATTCCCAACATCATTAAAAGTGCTTTCACAAGTAACATCACTATTACTAATGGACTAACTATTTCAAATGTAATGGATCAACATTTATAATGAAATTACTGAGAATTTATTTTGGCTTACCAGTAACCACTGCTACTGCAGAATGTTCTTTTTCATTATTAGGCAAGATAAGGCTACTACTTCAGAAGTATTATGTTATGCAATAATTTATTTATGCTATATGTTTATAAACTGATGACATACAATTGCATTTATTCTTTAATCTACATTATTTTGGTCTTGATTTTTGTTGTGAGCTTTAATCCTACTGCCACAGACGGGTATATATATGCCTAACGAAATCAATGCATGTAGAGAGAACATCAAGCTGGTGTGGATATAATGTATGTTTAGTCACACCAACTTATTTTATCAATAATCACATTCAGTAATGCTCGAGCAATAACTTCTTATCTTTATAGGAAAATGGCCACAGGAAGAGATGCTCTTTAGATTTATCACTCTCTCTTTAGATTTATCACTCTCTCTCATCACTCTCTCTTTAGATTTATCACTCTCTCTTTAGATTTATCACTTTCTCTCATCACTCTCTCTTTAGATTTATCACTCTCTCTTTAGATTTATCACTCTCTCTTTAGATTTATCACTCGCTCTTTAGATTTATCACTCGCTCTTTATATTTTACTCTCTCTTTTGATTTATCACTCTCTCTTTAGATTTATCACTCTCTTTAGATTTATCACTCTCTCTTTAGATTTATCACTCTCTCTTTAGATTTATCGCTCACTCTTTAGATTTATCACTCTCTCTTTAGATTCTCTTTAGATTCTCTTTAGATTTATCACTCTCTCTTTAGATTTATCACTCTCTCTCACTCTCTCTTTAGATTTATCACTCTCTCTTTAGATTTTCTCTCTTTAGATTTATCACTCGCTCTTTAGATTTATCACTCGCTCTTTAGATTTATCACTCTCTCTTTAGATTTATCACTCTCTCTTTAGATTTATCACTCTCGCTTTAGATTTATCGCTCGCTCTTTAGATTTATCGCTCGCTCTTTAGATTTATCACTCTCTCTTTAGATTTATCACTCTCTCTTTAGATTTGTCACTCTCTCTTTAGATTTATCACTCTCTCTTTAGAATTATCACTCGCTATTTAGATTTATCACTCTCTCTTTAGATTTATCACTCTCTCTTTAGATTTATCATTCGTTCTTTAGATTTATCACTCTCTTTAGATTTATCACTCTCTCTTTAGATTTATCACTCTCTTTAGATTTATCACTCGCTCTTTAGATTTATCACTCTCTATTTTGTGTTTAGACACCAAGAGGTCAGGATTGTAATTGGATGGAGGCTGATAATGAAAAGTATATATTTACCTACTATAATCAAATGTCATGATATACAATTTTTTACACCAATCTTCTGACTGTCAATCTTGGACACTGCAGCAAACTGGTGAAACAATGGGAATGCATGGCATTGCACAGCAACATATTTCAGCACCATGTTTGCCAATATATTGATGCAGATAGAGCAATATATGTGGGAGTTATTTCTCATTTATTTGATAAGCATGTTAAATAAACTAGTGGTAGAGATGATAAACTTACAATAACCATGTTAGGGTTCTTTTATTTCAAAGTAAATTGACTACCAAACTCACTTGAGGTTTGTTAACATTTTTTTAGTCGCTGAATTTGAGAGGATAAATATATCATGCTAGAGTGCGCAAAACAGAAAATACACGGATTGCAAGAGGTTAGACTTCTCATTGTGATTGCAGCAGTGCTGACTGAATGGATCTATAATCATAACTTTGTGAACGGAATTAAATTTCCTTTTTGCACAAAATGAATTGGTGAAAAGGTGGCATTGGCATAAGTCACTATTATTACTAATTTGCATGCTTAAAATAAGCTGTTAAAAAGAGCATCCTGTTTCACTTTTGAGTATAAAGCCATTGATTGTATAATAGCTAATTAGCTTTGCCTATATAAATGCTATGGTAATGCCACTTTTGAATATAATCTTGTGAGACCTTGCCCAATTGCTTCCCCATTCTCTGCTTCTGTCCAATGCGGCATGGGAGAGGCTTTTTCTATTATTCTTTTCATGGTAAATGTTAATGCAATGTCAGCTTTAGCTCTATTCATTCCTGGATCTTGCATACCCTTGGAAGATCTACAAAAATGTGATTAGTATGGAGCATGTGTATATGGGAATTAGCACCTGAGGTGTAATCATACAAACTCCTACAAAACTGAACACAATTGAAACTTTACAAATACCTTACATGTGGTGATGTTATAATACTTGACCGCATACACATACCAAACTTGAACAAGAGCTGGAAATCCGACTACAGATGATGTAACATGACACAATTACAACTACTACCCATATATGCATTACTACATTCCTCCACACTAAAATAGGATAGTTTCAACAACCTTGCCTGATAGGTCTCTTAGTGTGGTTAGAAAATGCAAGGGAAATTATAGCACCAATTCCATATATAGCTATATGATAAGAGATATTAAATCTATGACTAACTTTAGTTAAAATTATCACAGTGACCAGCCCCAGAGAAGCTAACTGGATTCACACATTGTGTCAGATGTATACTCTGATCTGTTTGATTCTAAACTTTCATCTCAAAGGAATTACCATCTCCCCTTTGAGTTTCGGGCTAATGATTATCTTTATGCTTCATTGTAACTTGACAAAGAAAAGCTTCATTTTTTTAAGCTTACATGGCTTAGGTTTGACCTCCCTATTAGCTAATCCTAGGCCTCCCCCTACCCCTTCCAATGTCAGCTATCTTACTACTCAACTGAGTTGAGTTGGGTATCTGTAAATAGGAGGGACAAAACCATAAAAGTTGTAGAAATGTTAAAAAACTTGTGGTTACCACTTTATAGCTCCATAGATTCTGCGAGCTCAATGGTATGACTTGATATATAGCTCAAAAGATAGGTCTCTCTATGTGCTCTCCTTTGATACTAAAAAAAATTTCATGGCTATAACTATACCCAAGTTACTGTAGCTAAAGTGGGGGTACCTTAACACCCGAGTGCCCGAGTATCCAGATTGCCAAGTGCTAGAGAGCTGAAATTAGCACCAGTGGCTAGAGGAAGCCCTACTCTATACAACGTCATTAGGCGCTAAAACTTATCAAGCGCAAGGTTGGAAAAAGAAATTTCACCTTGCACTTGACCACGTACTTAAGTTTTAGCGCCTAATGAAAAAAGTCAGTAGGGCTTCCTTCCTCTAACCACTGGTGCTAATTTCACATGGAGAAAACCTAACTCGGGCACTCAGGTATATACCCCCACTTTAGCTCCTATAACTTGGGTATAGTTATAGCTATGAAAAAATATTTTAGTATCAAAAGAGAGCACACAGAGAGATCTATGTTTTGAGCTTTAAATCAAGTACCATACCATGAAGCTTGCAGAATCTATGGAGCTATAAAGTGGTAACCACAAGTTTTTTTTAACACTTTACTACTTTTATGGTTTTGTCCCTCCTTTAAAGAACATGCAAATAGAAATAAAAGCTAGTCATATAATAAGAGATTTCACACTGCTGACTCTAAAATGACACTGACTCACAAATGTGCACAGCGCTCGCGTGAGTAGGCGTTGGCAAGCGCTTAGATATTTACAACTATGGGCTAGCGGTATTCTCGAACCACACCCTGCCACTTCAAGTCGAACTTGTTTGCATCGATCCTGTTCTTTTGTGGGTAGCAAGAGTAAGGGCTATATAGCAAAAGTGAATTCGAGTCTATCTAAACCTGGAAGTTGTTTACACTGGACTCGAGGATACACTGCTATTGGCTAAAAATCTGTTTACCAGCGACACATTTTTTACTCAGTTCAAATTGTTGCTATTTTAGCTATTGTGGAAACCTACAGTACTCATAAAGAAAAGCAAGTAGTTAACATGAACAACGCTACTATTGACTTCTGCAGGAATCCCAGTTCAATTAATATTACAGAAGGCTACTGGAAACTGAACAGTCAAGAAGCATTCTATGGCCAAGTGACTGCACCCTTTCTGATCTTCATCCTAATATTGGGACTACCATGGAACTTCATGGTTATGGTAACAATCATAAAGGAGAGATTGTATCATCAGCCTACCATCAAGCTGCTACTCAACCTAGTAGTGACGGACATCATTACAACATTGATTTATTTGCCTATCACCACAATTACTGGAATTCTTGGTGAATATATCTTTGGGAGCACTGATGTGATGCGTTGTCTGACCTGCAGATTTGCAGTTTTCATTCGAGCGTCCCTAATGTTGAATTCTCTCTTTGTTGTTGCTCTGATGTCCATTGACAGGCTACTATTCATATACAAGCCTCTCCAGTATAAACAAAAGGCCAACAAACGATGGATACTAGTGAGTATTTCTTCAATAACCTTGTTGAGCATTGCTGTTGGCTTGATACCTTTAATCCGTCCAGAAACAATAACTTACACTGCAGATACATTATGCTTCCTTAATGTGAAAATATATTGGTTTATAATAGTCCTAGTCACTATTTCCAGCACAGCTTTGATCGTGATTATTCTCTGCAATATCTGGGTAATCTGTGTAGCCCTGAAAAATATCAAAGCAGTGTACCAAATTAGGAAATCGATAACTAACGTGGAGAACAGGAAGTCATACATTCAAGGACTTAGTAAAAGAGTCGGGGAAGAACGTTACAAAAAGCAACTTCATCTCTTCCGCGTTTTTGGTACCTTGCTTCTCTCAAATGCTATATGCTGGTTTCCTTTGATAGTAGTGAATATACTAGCTATAATAAAGGGAAAATATCCTTCTGGCATTGTTTCTTTTTCTTATGTTATATTTCTGAGTCAAGTAGCTGTGCACCCTTTCTTTGAGACCATCTTAATTGCTGATGTGAGGGAACCACTGAAGAAGATGGTTACATGTGGTCTTCTAAAGAAAAGGAAGGATTATCTTGTTACAACCAGAGAACAATCTCACTCCAACTCTCTCTGTTGTAGATCAGCAGTCGTGTATGATGACAACCAGTGCAGTTGTAGCTTCATGTTCAAGATGATTGATGCTGCAGTGTTACCAAAAGACAACTCAAGCAACAATACAGCAATCTCACATGATAATGGAGTAGGATCAGCTAATGATAACTGCCACTTCCCTGATGATTTCATTTTATGATTATGATTATTCCTACTTGCCAAAGTCAAAAGATATTTAAGGAACATTTCACACCGACTCAGAAATATCCACTAAAGTAAACTAAGACAAATCACCATGTTTGAAGCAGTGCTGCCACAGAAGAGTATCCTGAACAAGATCAACATAACATGTACTATATCCTCTAATATAGACTGCCACTCCTATTGTAACTGTATAGCAAAGTCTCAACTGGTTATAAGATAGGATGTATCCAATGTAATCTAAAACTAAACTTGTGACACTAAATCCCTTGAACAGGTAGTACAAGTGAAAAAATCTCCTAGTGCTGTTAACATTAAAGGCCTGTCCACACTGCACAATAACTGGATGCGCATTGAGACACACTAGCTACCAAGAGAGTCTCAATGCGCGTCCAGTCACGACGTCCGCGTCCACACTGACATGACAATAAACCAAACGCGCATAAAAACCACTCCCCCTCCAAGAAAACTGCACCCACGTCACAATGCACAATGGATTTTCTTCTGTTATGGACGAGATACCTACAGACGCGAAGGAAGCATATGCTGCAGAGGAGAAGGATTTATAAATAGAAAAAGGCAATACAGTAGACGAATGGCGCTCCATGAACTCCATAAAAGAAGGTTGCGGCGGTAAAATTTTCGAAGTCTATTTTAGCTATAATAGTATTTAGCTTGATCTTTGCCTGCTATAGGTCCTTTGATTGTGGCAATGATGGCTGACTACCAGCATCCATCTGTGCGCCAGGTTTGGTGCAAGCCACGCAGTAAGCACTGGTGCTACAACTTCATAAAATTTAATGATTCTGTTTATCTTTTAACGCGCACCCGCGTAATTAATTTTACGCTTGGATTTGTTGCTCTGGCTCGACTCAAACCACCTATCGAGGTGGACTGGACCTAATGCGCGTTAGGTCCAAGAAATCTAATTCGCATTCAGTGTGGACGCAACGAACGCGCATTCAGTGTGCAGTGTGGACATGTGATGTCACAAGTATGAATGACCAGCTCATCACTTATTGTCTATGGCATAGTGGGTATAGTACCTAGCACTATTCCTAATCACTACTAGATTAAGTATGAGTTTATGTGAATAAAGGTTATTAATACTAATGATCTGCCAAAAAATTCATTGAAAGTGGTTCCGAATATGGCAATTTTTATCTAAACCACTTGTCATGAGATTATGATTCAAGTTCTGTTGAATGGCAAGAATGAAGATAGTCATAATTATGATAGGATAGGGTTAGGATAGAGTTATCTCTCAGTGCTACTAGGTAGATTTGATCCTACTCTAAATGGTTAGCCCTAGACCATCAACAAAAAGAAATACTCCCCCTAGACAATTTTTTTTAATGTGAATCATCTTAGAGCACCATATAATTTCTCTCCAAAGTGAATAGTTTATGGTACTGTAGTGGGAGGACCATCGGTTATATCAAAAGTTGGACACCCCTCCCACCACCTCCTCATTTCCCCTCCCCTATCTAGTTCCCCAACCGGCTAAGAGTTTGGTTATTTATTACAGTATAATTATTTTGAAAATCAAATCAGTAACGATAAGAAGTGAACTGGGAAAAAAGTGGGACCAGGAGAAAAATGTAAGAGCTTAACAGAGACTAGAGGAGTTAAAACTTCTTCCTCCCTGACTATGACAACCAAATATATCAGATTCTAGAGAATTAAACAATTCTAGGGAATTTACTTTTCTCCATGCTGGCTGAGAATAACACCTACTTTACACATCCCACCATCAAGCGTAAATATCTGGTGAAAAAATTAAACCCCAAAATAACTCGTTAACAAATACGTATATAATTAATAATTACTACTATTATGCATAATTATAATACATTAATAACAAATAAATAAACACATAAATACAAATATCTAAATGACTATATTAAAAAAATTAAAAATAATAACTAAGCTAAAATATATTTATATTAATTTTGTACAAAATGGATCTAAGCAATTAGGTTGAAGAAAGACCAATTTGAGCTGATAAAACAGAACTCCTAATTGTATGCTTCTTGTAAAACTGATGACAAATATTTCACATATTTACAGAATAAATTTCAGCTTTATTAAAAACTTTATGTTGCATAAAGAATATCCCACTCAAGGCTTAATATCTGCAACTTGAACACAGTGCCACCATCATAAGCATTGATATATTTCCTCATACACAACAAGTCTGTGATAATAATATATTTTGCTCTGTGTCAACAGGAACTGTTTCCACTATCTAGACATTAAAGTAAGTGATGCAAAACGATCAATCTCTCAGTTGTTTGTCAATGTGACCAAGTGGATTATATAATTATAATAATCTGATTTAATAATTCTCCTTTGCTGAACATCACACACAGTGTGAACTTAAATGTACGAGATTAAACATGTTTACAAAGATGGTAAATGTAATACTGCTCTGATATAAGGTCATTCAACAATTAATTATTTTATAATCAGAAAAAGATTGTCTTTTTTCTTCCAAGATCATGCCTGTGCACTTGTACCAGACCTGTCATGTTTCATACATTACAATATTCTATCAAACTTTCAGGAATCCCCAAATTTCCTCCTTCAGACACATATACACACACACTTAAACAAAAGGTAATAAAGATTTTATAAATACCGTAAAATTCATAGGACATGTCATCAATGCATATGTGCCTACTAAGCTGCTTTCAGGATTTGGCTGAGTGTACAGGTAGAAAACACCCGCTAGCTATATTGATTTGATTAAATCGTACGCAAACTGATGATAAACATGATAATGACATTCCATTTTCAGGTCAGACTAGAACTGAAGTCATTACTCGAAAGATTTATTGGACCTGGAGATCCAATGCAACAACAGCTTTCATAAAGGCAGCTATACAAAGAAACAACCAGGAAATGCTTGCATTATGTAGTTCAAGTATTATTTTTTAATACTGCTAATAGGTGTATATTAGATTCATTCTTTGTGGTAATACTAACACTAGAATGGTCCATATATAGAAAGGCTCATTTGTTAGGCACTGCACATTGTTAAATGCTGGTGTGATCAAAAACACATTCGATTAAGCACCTATCTCACACTCTTAAAAAGGTATATACTTGCAATTAGTATATGAAGGTATAGATAATAACTTGTTAGGCATTTATTTGCTGTTTTCTTGCAGATTTAAGTACAGGTGAGGTGCTAAATAATACTACTTATCTTAGTTAAAACTTGAGGGTTTCTTTGGGTACAACATTAATGAAAGGAAAAAATTTACACACATATCAAAATACAAAGTAGCTATCACTACGAACAAAGGCGATTACCACAATAAACACTGAAAAACTGGTTGTAGAAACACCATGAAGCAAATCATTGCAGATTCAACAATGCTCAATCCTCAGCTGAACATCTTTAGCTCTAAGTCAGGAGCACGTGCTGAATGGAAATACCAGAAGCATTTATCACAACAGCCCATTACATAACAAACACAGAATGTGGCTGCCAAGGACAAAGAGAGCAACTCTAATTAATAAACGAATTTGATGCTCAGTCGCACATTCCAAAAGTGTGGGTGTGATTATATCTCAACCTAGAAGTGCCCCTTTCATTGATCTTTGCAAAATACCAGGCAATTACTTTTCTGTCAATAATGTGAACAATCCTATACATAGTAACGAACACATTAAAGTGCTGAGCAAATTCCAAAGTGGAACATGTTGATGGGAAGCCATGGCTCAAGCTCCCAATAATGGCAAGCAAAGGACCTAGAAAAGAGATGTCTTAATATAATTTTGGGCAAATTGATCACAGTTAACAAGTTCACAGAAGCTGACTGTATTCCGGCAGTGTGCAAGAAGTATTCTGATCAGTTTGATTCTAAACATGGCATTTCAAAGGATATCCCCCATCTACAATTTGTACCACACAAGCCTTATCTGATTACTTTTTACACCAGAACAGGAAATAGTTAGTAAATGAACAAATAAGGTCTTGATCTCAAAGTTAGTGATACCTGCATCCATATCCATGGGATTGACAAAATAAAATCAGTAGGAACTACAAGGTCACTGTCCAAACCAGAATATATTTTTGCTGCCGTATGGAAAAAGAGTGTGTCTCTCTGTGTGTCTGTCTGTGTGTGTGTGTGTGTGTCTGTGTGTGTGTGTGTGTGTTTGTGTGAAGGTTTGGTTGTCGTGGTGTGTGTGTGGGGGGTGGGGGTAGGGGGGGAATTTGGCAAGGGTTAAAGAAAAGTTCATGAAGTTAGTCTCGCCCTTGCAGGAAGTCTTTGGTAAATGAGTTGGATGAACAAATGAGGTCTAGATCTCATAACTACCTGTGTCAGAGTAACTCCACATCCATGGCATTAGGCAAAATAAGATCAGTGGAACTACAACTGTCCAAACCATAACAGATTTTTGCTGCCCTATGAAAATGTGTGTGTGTGTGTGTGTTAAAGTTTGGTGGTGGTGGTGTGTGTGTGTGAGGGAGGGGGGAGGGGGATTTGGCAAGGTTTAAAGAGAAGTTCTTGAAGTTGGTCTCAACCCTAGCCTATCAACTATTAGGTTATTGCCAACCTGCAATCCGTGAAATAATGAAACCATAACATACAGTATGAATCCATCTCCTGTATGGGGTCACATTGAACCCTGCATGTTCTAAAAAAAACTAAGAACATTTGCTACTCAGCTGACCCTATTTTCAAGATACATTATCTCAAGCTTTCCATCAAACTTACTGCTGACTGCTTATAGGTTTCCCCATGTGCTTCCTGATAGAGCATTGATAGGTCATTTGGTTTTGTCACCAAAGCCCTCGAAATAAACTGTGCCAGTTATTGCACAGCAAGCTGAAAAGGTGCTACCAAAGCTATTCTTTCTTGCATACCCTAGTATTACAATACACACCAAGAGGATGGCAGTCAAATGTTCGTCTGATCTCATAACTTACGAATGGCAGTATATGGAGCAGGAAATAGAAGTCCCACTTGATGTAGCAGTTGCTACTTACCTCACTAGCAAGAATACCAATACTGAACCCAGTGTACTAAATATAGATATGGGATGCACATGTATATTTAATATATAGTTTGTCTATACAGGAAGTATAGGCAACCACAACAATTAGTCAAATATATGGTAGAGGAAGTATAGCCATTTCACTTCTCTTTTTTTGATGTCCATAATAGGGGGATGTGATCATTTCAGTTTGATATCATGCCATGTCAGCTGACAGAACCAATCCTTCAATTCTAGTGTGTGTTGAGCTAGCTTAATCCTCACCAATTTCATCTGAGAAAGGATATAGTTAGTAGATTGTCTAGACTTTGTTCTTGTGATGTATGATTCTGGGGGATCAGTAGAAGTAATGACTATTCCATGAATGTATTAGGTTTCTGATATCTGTGGCAAGAGGAAGTCCTACTCTGTGGAATGAGTGTTTTGATTTAGGTGTTAAAATGTATAGCTGAAAATCAATAGAAGGAAAATAGATTTTCAGTATGCATGCTTGACCCTCTACTCATCTTTTACTGCCTGTATAGAAACTTTAGGCCAATAATGGCTGGGAGTCCCAAAATATCTTTTTGGGGGCCTCCCATAACTTTGGCAGTACAATTTCTTTGTGCAAAGAGAAACCCCGTAAATTGATCTAAGACTTTGATAGCCGGAACAAATAACTACCCTTTTGTCTGGAGAGTTGAGGGCCAATTTAGGTAAAGTTGTAAATCTGCTCAGATATAGTTGTAACCTTCAACCCAGTGTCTAGTTTGAATAGCACTTGTTGGTTCTGAATTACAGGATTTAACTTTGAGTAGGATCGGCCTATTCTTCATGAAGTATTCTGCACTATGGTAGGCTCTGTTTCATCTTTCTCTCTCTTGTGTCTAGGTCTGTCATGTGAACAGTTTGGTTTTCTCATCCATAGATCCACCCTGAAATTATCTCGATCATTCCATCTGATGTCTTCCAAGTCTGGCTGGATATTGGGATCCTTGACCTCTTCAAGGGTAGGATTCGATCACTGGTTTGTGGCAGGGCATGTTGTCTTTGGCAGTTGCTTTAATCTGATTGTTTTCTTCTCTTTCTCTAGTGCTGAGTCACATGCAGATTTTTGTTAAGTTTCTGTTCTTTACGCCTCAAATATTCTCTTGCATTTACGCCAGGTAGCTAACAGGTGGGGATTTGAAATCAAGTTCGCTAGTGGCTGAAGGAAAATTGCAGCTACCCACCTCTGAAGTCATGTAACAGTCACTATCTAGCAGGTACACCAGAGTACAACTAATAGACTGAGCCCAGGGCAGTAAATAAAACAAATGTGCATGATACAGGAAATCAATTCATCTAGTGACATTATACAGGAAGCATAGTATGCTTAATCATACCTCAATCGATAGATGTTCAAGTAATCATTCCTTCACAGATTAGACCTAAATCTCTCCAAAACCTGCACGAGGATCATGCTTGAGTCATATTATGAATGTCTAGTAATGGATCAGGAGGTAGAGGACTATACTTATCAGTGCTGCCAGTCTGTGAAGTCAACTCCTCCATTAATGTCCAGCACCCAAGTAGTGGCCAATTTCTCTATTAAGAACATAGAGATTTTACTGGATATTTCCTAGCTGGGAAAGAAATTTTTGGCAAAGTGGATTGTACCCAGAAATACTCAAGTATCAAGCACTTCAGCAAACAATAATATCCAAATACTGTCCTGCATTATGTTCAAGCAGCATCGTTTATCATTTGCTATGACCAGATATAAAGAAATGTGCTCATGGCAGAGAAACAAGTTAAACCAGCACAATGATCGTTGACTAAATGTCATATTTTTTGCAATTAGAGCTTCCAACAATGCTCACGGAGGACAACTCACATACATATTACTAAGGAAGTTAAGTGGCAGAACTATGTGGACATGTCAAAATGTTGATGAAGGGATCAATTATCCATCATGCATTGCTCCTGATGTTTTGCATTCAGAGGCTGACAATCTGGTTTGATTTCCAGCTGCTTTTACAATGCTGCAGCTAACCTATCTGGTCTACAACAGATCTCAATCACTGCAACAACATTTTCCACAATGTTTCTCCTGGTAAGTGATTTGAGAACTATTTAGCAATGCTTATGATGAGGCAAGGGGGGCCGATAACATATCAAAAAGTGCTGTTACAATTTTGGAACTATATAAATTCTGCACACATCATTCTATGGACTTGATATATAGCTCAAAACATAGTTTTCTCTATAGCAATAATCAAGGTACGGCAGTCAAAGTTGAGGCCCTCTGCATGTCTGCAGTTCTAGCTCCTAAAACATAATTAGGCAGTCAAAGTTGAGGAGGCCCTCTGGCATGCCTGCAGTTCTAGCTCATAAAACATAGTTAGGCAGTCAAAGTTGAGGAGGCCCTCTTGCATGCCTGCAGTTCTAGCTCCTAATTTGGAAAGTACAAGAGAGTTGAAATTATTACAAGTAGCTAGAGGAAGCCCTACTGGATGTTTTAAGGAAACTTGAGTACGTGGTCAAGCGCAAATTGATCAAAGCACATGACCACGTACAGCCTAATGAAAACACTCATTGAGCTTCCTTTAACCACTGGTACTAATTTTAAACGTCTTGCACTTTCCAATTAGGAGCTGAACTGTCTGGTCGAGGACCAAAGAAGGAAGTCTACCAGTGAAAAACTACTATGCTAAACAGACTAATCATACTTGCCATAAGTGAATTCCGGGACATTAATTTAATTTTATATCGGCGCGATTTTTCGGACACGCCCCCTAATTATACGCGTCGACCTAACTAACCGTTGTCGTGCCATATTAGTCACGCTGCCATATTTGTCCCTTTTGCTACACCGCGCAAGCGCAGCCGCGCAAAATTTATAAACCACGCATCAATAAAGTCAGCTGCCAAATTTGTCCCTCGTGTGGAGCTGAATTGTGATGGTGAGGACAGAGAAGGACCCTGCAGTATATCTGCGGAAGATCGAATATTTCCTTAAGAATGGAAAATACAGTTGTGACACGAGTGCGAAGGAGCAGAGTGGAATAAGAAAAAGAATTGACATATTTGACATCATTGGTAGGTGAAAACCACCTCTTGGTATGTCCAAATCATTGGCATTCAGATAACATAAGTATTGCCAACATTCTGTACAAATACCAACATTCTATGCTGTGTGCACTTTAAGACGTGACAACAAAGAGGTTCTGTAAATCACATCGACTTCAATTTATAGCTCACCAATTAGCAAGTTCCTCTGCCCAATAGTTCATTGCGATAATAATTATGGCACTTGTTTGTTATTCACCTGTGACTAAATTACAAATCAATGTCAATTACAAATCAATGTCTAGTTCATGATCGGAAAATTTGATAGTAGTAAGCTCCCGCGACCAGCAATAAATAAATAGGATAATCTTTCTGCTTTCTGTAAGTCAGCTTGAATTTCTCAAGCCACATGCCTACTCGCAACCCCTTCTCCTCTCGACAACCTCAACGGCGACACCTCCATCTGTCTCCCTTGTCACGAAGTTCCAAAGTCATTGCGTGGTTGTTGCTGCAATAACGGGTTTTTTGGAGTCCCCCCCGCTATTGAAGGAAATTGACGCTAGCAGCCATATCTGGGATAAGGTTTGACAAGTTCAGAAAATTCATTTTTGATCTGGACATTCAAAACACAAACCATTGGGGGGGGGGGGAGAATAAGAGTAACATTCGATTCATTCAAAACATTGGTGGCGGGGGAATAACAAACGAGTGCCATAATTATTTATACAATGTCTTGATAATTATACACCCTATCATGACCATCGCCACCACCACCAGAGTGAGGAGAGAAAAAAATTCTCTCGAAATCAACTTTCAATGAGTTTTCTCGACCTCCCAGACATTTGCATTAATAAAGATTTTTTCAGTAGTAGTTGTAGTAGAGTAGTAGTAGTAGTAACAGTAGTAGTAGTAACAATCCGATCCGGCTGAAATTCAGTCCTAACCTTTATTTTGTACCTCTGACCCTCTGACCACAGTGTCATTGGGACACTGATATCTACCTGGCAGAGGTTTTATGGCAAGATGTATTTATTCTGTATTTAAATATTTAAAAACTTCATTTGTAAAAATATTAATATATTGTAGGTGAAAGAATGTATTACACCCAACCCACAATGAACCATCCAAATGAGACAGTTAAGCGGCTGGTCCTTTTCTCTAGTGATGAACATCAGATGGTACTACGTGAGGCCCATGACGTCAATGGTGCTCACCAAGGGCAAAAGCGTACCTTAGCACGACTGACACAGGATTATTACTGGACTACTATGGCCAAAGATGTTGTTAGTTGGGTAAGAATAGTTTAGTGCACAGCATCTATAATTAAAATGTCAACAAGTGATGATGAGGCTTTAAATAGGCTTTAGATAAACATCAATCTCATTGGTTGTAAGAAATAAGAAAAATAATGGGGGGAAATGTACTCATACCATATTATGAGCAGTGAGCAATTATGAGCAGTGAGCATTATATTTTGTTCGCAACTTTAAAGCTTAATTAAGAAACTCGTAAATCGTGTAACAAAATTAACAATACTGTATTGATTCTACTTATTTGTTAATTGAAGTTGAAATTTATTATATCACATTGACACTGAATAGTGCTGTAACCATATAGCTAATAATATGTTACTTTTTATACCTTTAGCTAAGCACTTGTCACAAGTGCCAGAAGATGCAGATGATCAAGACGATTGCACCCGAGTTACATCCCATTAAAGTTTTGAGCAGGTAACTAAGTTACTGTGACCAAGTGTACTGAGCAATGATGTGCAAATGATAGAAAAGATGCCCATTGGAAATACGTTAGGCCCAACTGGGGAAATATATGATGCAATATATATATAATTATTGTAATACGTAACAAAACTTAAAATGACAGGTAGACTTGGCTTTGATATTGTGCTGTCATAACAATCACTCCATTACTGCCTCCACACAACCACAAGTGACCTCACAAATAATTATAAACTTCAGCAATAATAATATATTCTTGGATAACGATCCCTATATTACTGCCTCCACAACCACAAGGGACGTCACAAATAATGATAAAATCCCAGATTACTCTAACATAAGGTATGAAGCTTAGTTTTGCAAGAAAATGTGCTGCTATATATACCCTCTAGCATCAGTTATTTATCACAATTTTGCTGTCCGTTCTGGAGGCAGTAATGTAGGGATTGTTATCCAAGAATATATTATTGCTGAAGTTTATGAGGTCCCTTATGGTTGTGTGGAGGCAGTAATGGAGTGATTGTTATGACAGCACAATATCAAAGCCAACCCTACATGTCCTTTTATTTAGTAAAGTTTATTTAAGTATTACTTGCTCCCACTATTTTTTAAAGCTTTCGTGAATTGGAATACTGTTTTGATGCTATATATGCCTGCAATGCCCACACGAAGAGGAGTGTCCTGGTCAGACCTACAACCAAAACATTACGAAGGTTAAGGTTAATGTCGGGCTCTTGAAGCCTTACTTAACTAGAGAGTTGCCAGTTCAACATGAGATACCTTCATCCATCCAGTCACACAACACCAGTTCGAACAACCCTGGACCATCTGATGAGTTGAGTGATGCAGCTTCCCCTGGGAGTCCAGAGAAGAGACAATGCCTACTCATTCGACAGACTAAAAAAGATAGTCCAGTCCTCCCACCACCTGATAGAAACACACCTCTCTCTAGTGAGCCAACATCAGACTGTGTTGTAACCAGTGTTACACAAGTTGTGCCTAGAATGCTTGGAAAACCCTTGCCTTGCAAACCACCTGTCCGTTACAGAAAATTCCCTGATGACTTTTTAAAAATTCTGCTGTCTGAAGCATGGCTAGAGGATACACACATAGATGAGGCGCAGGCTCTACTTCACAATCAGTTTCCAAAGATGGGTGGCTTCCAGTCCATTGGGTATGTGGCACCAGGAAGTGGAGGCTCAATAACTGGAACTCCGGTTCGGGATTATATCCAAATCATGAATACTGGCGGCCACTGGGTCTGTGTGTCCAGCATAGGAATGCCCAAGGGGACTGTGCGGGTGTATGACAGCCTCTATACAAGAACCAGTAAGAAATAACTTGAATGAAAATATTTTATATGCTAAACTTAAAAAAAAAATACACATTCTGATTAGGTGGATCAAGAATTAACTGTTCTCAATTTCCAAACAACTTTTATGACATGCATTGGAAATTGAATAATGTCATTGGATCCAACAGTGTTGTTTTATTTTAATCCTCTCAATTAAAAAATTGGGCTCCTTGATAACTACTGTGTGAGCTTAGAAATCTATACTCTATTTTTTACTTGCGTAGTATCTCAACTCAAGCATCACATTAAGAACCAGGGCCTTGCAAGAGTGACAATTTCACCTAAATAATTATGATTCACAGCTCCATATTAATGGCAAGATGCCCATGTATAGAACAACAACGAACCCACTAAAATAGTGTTACCATTCAATCAATTCTTGTGAAATAAATAGTAGTTATATTAGTTATATACTACAAACAATTAATAGTTGTTTCGTTCGTTTGTTCTTTATTGTTGTTGGATCATTGCAGAACTGGATACACTAAAATGCCTGGCATGGATGGAATTCTATCAAGGAAGCCACCTGACCATACAGAAACCATACATGCATCAACAGGCTGGAGGCAATGACTGTGGTTTATTTGCCATTGCTGTTGCAACCGCATTATGCAATGGTGTGGACCCATCAACAATAACATTTGATCAAACAAAGATGCGGTCCCACCTGATGAGATCTTTCCAGACATCTCACATCAAACTATTCCCTGTTCAAGGATGCCGACGGAAAGCCACAAGCAAGAAGCTCAAGACTGTTCTTAGGGAACCATTGATCTGTGTTTGCAGACAACCCCATGACCGTGCCCTCACAGTGGCACAGTGCAGCAAGTGTAGTGAATGGTTCCACCAATCATGTGCACAGATTCCACCATCAGCCATCATCAACCGGGAGGAGGAGTGGAACTGTGGCAGTTGTTTCGACAGGGAATTGGGTGCCACTTAAATAATTGAGACTGAATCTGTTTGTTCTTGTTGGGATTTTTTTCGGGTAATTATTAATGTCTCATTTTCATACAATAAACTGTCTTAGTTCTCCATATCTGTGAAATACTGGGAGATCCTAAACTTTCTGGCGGTCTTCCTAGGATCATGGTTGACCTGGAAATATGTTTATTGAGTTTTGCACAAGTTAAATTGTAGGATGGTGCTGAGGAACCAAATATATATACTTGACCCTGTCCTTCTATCACTCCATCATCCAGAGAAGGGGTATATTGCAAAACAAAACAAAAATTGTTCATCTAATTGTGATTAGTAAATGGCAAGTATTCTCCTCCCATGATTTCTGATAGAAATGATGGTCAAGTTACTTGCCATATTAGATACTCCTCCCATGTTTTTACTGCAATTTATATATAGCTTGTGTATATATATATATATACACGCAACACATTCATATTCAGTTATGCAGGTGAGACTAATATGTCGGGTGAGACTAATATGGCAGGTGAGACTAATGTGGCAGGTGAGACTAATATGACAGGTGACTAATATGGCAGGTGAGACAAATATGGCAGGTGAGACTAATATGACAGGTGACTAATATGGCAGGTGAGACTAATATGGCAGGTGAGACTAATATGGCAGGTGAGACTAATATGGCAGGTGACTAATATGGCAGGTGACTAAGGCAGGTGAGACTAATATATATGTCGGGTGAGACTAATATGGCAGGTGAGACTAATATGGCAGGTGACTAATATGGCAGGTGAGACTAATATGGCAGGTGAGACTAATATGGCAGGTGAGACTAATATGGCGGGTGAGACTAATATGTCGGGTGAGACTAATATGTCAGGTGACTAATATGGCAGGTGAGACTAATATGGCAGGTGACTAATATAATATGGCAGGTGAGACTAATATGGCAGGTGAGACTAATATGGCAGGTGAGACTAATATGGCAGGTGACTAATATGGCAGGTGAGACAAATATGGCAGGTGAGACTAATATGACAGGTGACTAATATGGCAGGTGAGACTAATATGGCAGGTGAGACTAATATGGCAGGTGAGACTAATATGTAGGGTGAGACTAATATGGCAGGTGAGACTAATATGGCAGGTGAGACTAATATGGCAGGTGAGCATGAGACTAATATGGCGGGACAAATGTGGCAGGTGACGGGCAGATCTAGGGTATCAGTAAGGGGGGTTTGGTATCAGTACTAAGGCGAGTGCAGTTTTATAAATTTATATGGGGGGGTTTAAATCATATGGGGGGGGGGGGTTTAAACCCCCAAAATACCCACCTGGATCTGCCCCTGGGTGAGACTAATATGGCAGCTCAGGTGAGAAATATGGCACAGGTGGGACTAATATGGCAGGCGGGACTAATATGGCACTATATGGCACTATATTTGTCCCGTTATCGCGAACATTTTCTGAGCGGGACAAATATGGCAGCGGGACTAATATGGCACGACACCGTCATCATAGAGGTAAGATTTCTGGAAGAGGCGGTTGAATTGATCCATTGAGAATTGATCCATTGAGGGCAAGATAAAAGAACAACAGAGGTTTCGTCAGAGGATTCTCAAGCCTTGAAAGAATGCTACAGACCTTAGCTTCCTCACAGGACAAGAAGAATGACTTCAAACCATCATACGGCCTGAGGTAACGATTCACACACTTCAGCAAGCTGAGCCATCGTGTGGGGCAATGCTTCAAAATCACCCCTGGCTCAGTGGTGAAAAGTGGACACCATAGGATGACAAATTGCTGCTTCCTCTTGCTGCTATGGAACTAGTAGAATATGTCGATGAAGAGCTGATCAATGTTCACTGGGAGTACCTTCAAACCAGCTTTGACTGTTAAATCAGCCAAATGGCAGATGCAACCAACATCATACAAAGTTGGGATCTCATCCTTAATCAGCTTCTGCACACCTGACCTGACTCCTTTCATAACATTGGTGGTATCAGACATGAAAGACACTGCATTGTCAAAGCTGAGCCCATTCTTAGTCAGTGACTCCTTCAAGGCTTGAAACAAGTTGGTAGCTGTATCAATGTTCACAACAGGCATATCTAAGAATCTCGTCCGTACTTCACCTACCTGTGGATCAAGAAGCCTAAAAAGAATTATGCAAGACTTATATCCCTCTTGTCATGGGATTCATCAATCATCAAAGAGAATGGACAACTTGACATTGACTCCATAACTCTCTGTGTGAAGTAAGGAGCAAGAGCTTTCTTCACTATGGCGGTGGTTTTGGTGTGGGAACAGGATAATTTCTTTACAGTTTCAGAGTCTGGGAACATCTTGCTGAAAATCTTGGTGGCATGGTCACTAGACAGAAAGGATATGTTGTGCTTAGCAACAAATGTAGCCCACCTGACCTCTGCTTCGATTACTTGATCACTTCTCTCATGTTGGAAGAGAGAGGTGATTGGAATAGTTGATAGCACAGCCTTTGACATATCCTTATGTTTCTTGCTCTTGGAGGTGAGATGTGACATCATTACGGCCACCATGGGTAACACCAAAGTCGATTGCACACAGAGTACATCGGGCATACAAGTGACCTAAAATGAAGGCAAGACTACTGACATTACTATTGCATTGAACACAAGCAGCACACTGGTACCCATGATGTTATTATTTACCCTGTATTCCATGTTTACTTACTTTGTCAATCAATTTCATTATATATTTTTTATTTATACCTTTGAACCTATCCCCTGAAATTCTTTGATCCATTTATTGTCAAAATGGCTTTCTCTCCTCTGCTTCTTTGCTACAGTACCATTTTGCTGAGATTGCAATTATCATATAACGTGCTGAGAAGTTTCACGTGAGTGCCGCACCTCCAATCGAAACAAGGTCAAAGGTTGTTTGGCACACCCGTAATTGTTTATCTGAAGTTTTTCTCTGTGCTAAAAAGTGTCCTGTTTTTGTTGCTTTACGAGTGTTAAAGGACTAAACTAAACAGGCTTGAGTCTGCAGCGGCTATCTAAGCGAGTGGAAGCGCAAGGTGTGCGTAGCTGTAAATTCCGGGACATTTTCGGGACAAGGACACCACCGGGACAAAGCTCAAAATTCCGGGACTGTCCGGCCATTCCGGGACGGTTGGCAACTCTGTAACTACTACAGCACTTCCCAAGTCCACGGATTTAGCGTTGTCTATTGGTAATGAGCGGATTTTTGCGCGCGCATGTACCCATAGCCACAGATGATATTTTCCCAGCAGAACAACAGTTAGCTGTTAATTTTCCAGAATGGATAAAAATAGAGTTCAGAAAAGGAGAGACAGAAAAGTCAAAGCGTGCTTCTGAAAACAGAACGAAGAGAACTGAGATTGAAAAAAAAAGAGCAAAGCCGCTTAAGATGGAGGAGCTTCCTTAGGCTTAGGTATAAAGGTAAACCTTCTACATTCCATGTTTAAAAGAATGTATCTTGAAGTTTCATTCTGACACTCTAGCTAAGAATGGGTTTGCTAACCGATTATGATTTAATGTTGCTATTGCTGAGCCTGTTAAGGCCATCACATATATAATACAGCACAGTGTGAAACTATTTAGTAACTAACCTAATAACAATCTATATTTTAAAAAGAAGTCAACAGTACTTAATTAATACAATTATCCACAATATTAAGTTACGAGTGTCCCGCTGCTCAGGAAGGGGGGGACAGGAGTGGACCAAAGATCATTCCTCAGCTGACCATACAACAATTCCTTTCTCCTCTGCCACCACTTCCCTACCCAATACATAACACACTCGCCCACCTCCTCCATCACTGCATCACTTACTCCCTCCACATCTTTCCCCAAAAGCAATGCCACCTTTCCATCCTTACTCACTCTTCTTAAGGGGGGACTATACCTGAAACTGGGAGAAAAACGTCTGTTGATTTGGACTGCCCATAACTTTTTTTAATAATTACTCTGTCCAAATAATATTATGGTCATATTGTTCCTTGGTCTATGTGCTTTCCAATGATATAAAAGATTAGTCTATAGGCATATTTTCTCAGAAGATACATGCAGAAATATCAAGGCATTCCAAAAAACTGACCACTTCTGCCCCCACACTACCCTCTCACCCATACTTACAAACCAAAAGCTGTAAATTGGTCTGTGGTTTGCCTAAGCTAATAGCTATTATATGAGCGAGACAATTGTTTTTTAACTTGATGGGTTGTCAAGTTATGGTGATTAGAAGAGGTGACCTTTGCAGATTTATCGTTAAGATCGCGTATTTCACTAATACGGCAGGATGCGCCACTCCTCCCAGTTTAGTTATTGAATTTTTGTCGCCGCCATATAATAGCTATTAGCTTTAGGCAAACCACAGACCAATTTACAGCTTTTGGTTTGTAAGTATGGGTGAGGGGCAAGTGTTGGGGCAGAAGTGTTTAGTTTTTTGGAATGCCTTGATATTTCTGCATGTATCTTCTGAGAAAATATGCCTATAGACTAATCTTTTATATCATTGGAAAGCACATAGACCAAGGAACAATATGACCATAATATTATTTGGACAGAGTAATTATTTAAAAAAGTTATGGGCAGTCCAAATCAACAGA
The DNA here is from genome assembly GCA_028752905.1 of Cladorhizidae sp. MBARI D1340-BT2. Taxonomy (NCBI): domain Eukaryota; kingdom Metazoa; phylum Porifera; class Demospongiae; order Poecilosclerida; family Cladorhizidae; species Cladorhizidae sp. MBARI D1340-BT2. Next base: position 4,336,675 of record JAQNBH010000012.1, on the reverse strand, counting down.
CGTTTTTCTCCCAGTTTCAGGTATAGTCCCCCCTTTTAATTCATCCAGCCACTGTCTTGCCCCTGCAATTCTGCGTACCTCATCTATCAGAACCAGCCGATCCCTCTCAAATTCCCCGCATGTCACCAATGTTCCACATCCTCCCCTGCTCCACTATCACACATTATACACCTCTCATCCCTAACTATCCCACATCTCTTCTTATCCTCTAACAACCCAGCTGATGCAGTCCTCAGTCGAAATTGCAGCCGCACACCTTCCTGACCATGCATGGCCCTCACATACCTCTCCACCCCTGAACCATTCTTTGCCAATTTATAATAATTCAGCGTACTTTTCCCGTCTACTTCCTCCTCCCAGTCCTTCTCATTTCTCACCTTCACTTTCCCCTTCCACTTGCGCACTGATCCAACCTCGTTGTTTATCTTGTACTTTCTCCTCAAGATATCATATTCTTCCCACCATCCAATTCCTCCATCCTCTCGTAGTTTATTTACAACAACTTTAACCAATCTGCTCTGTTCCAACACCTCTAATCTCTTACCAAACAAAACCTTCATCTCTTCCCTCCTCTCCTCTAGCTTCCTCCACCCCATATCTCCCCGTATTGCCACTCCTGCTACTGTATCACTTGCCCCCAACAGTCTCCTACCCACTCTCATCTGTGCTGACTCCAACTTCTTGCGAGCATTCCGTCCTCCTGTCCACCACACTTCGGCTGCATGCTCCATACTGGGTCTCGCTAGAAGCTCCCACACCATTCTTCCTCTGTCTACTTCCACCTGCCCATTCACTCTACTCATCCATATTACCTTTCCAACCCACTCTTCTGCCTTCTTTGCCATCTTCTCTAACTGAACATTACCCCTTAGCTTCCTATCAAACCATATTCCTAAGTACTTGAATTCTTTGACCTCTTCCAATATCTCCTCACCAATCCTCCAATGCACTTCTGATTCCTTCTTCCCTACTACCATGACCTTGCTCTTCTTGCTATTAAATTTCATCTTCCACCTTAACACATACGCCTGTACCACATCCAACATAGCTTGCAGTTCCACCCCTGAGTCAGCCAGAAGAACAACATCATCTGCATACATGAGTGCCCCACACCAGCAGCCTTCCACTTTGACTCCTAGCTCAGCTCTCTCCAATTCCTCCGCCATTCCCATCAGATATATATTGAAAAGAAGTGGAGACAAAGGACATCCCTGCCTAAGTCCATTCTCCACAGTGAACCACCTTGACCTCCTTCCATTCAATATCACCGTCGTCTCCACCCCACTATACAATCCTACACATGTCCTCACGAGCTTCTCTTCTACTCCATACTGCCTCAACTTCTGCCACAGTCCCTCCCTCCACACACTGTCATATGCCTTACTTATATCCAGGAAAGCCAGATATGAAGCTTTTTTCTCGCTCTTCCTCACTTCACAAACTCCTCTTAACACCAACCACTGGTCTGAACATCTCCTCTGTCTCCTAAATCCTCCTTGTGCTTCCGTCAAAATCTTATCCTCAGCGAACACTCCCAACCTCCTTGCCAACACTCTCGCAAACACCTTCACCACATTACAACACAATATAATTCCCTACTTCATCCTCGTCACCATCCTTGTGGAGAGGTACTAGTAAACTCCTCTTCCAGTCCACTGGGCAGCACTCAATCCTCATCACCACATTCATCACCTGCACCATCACTTCCACCAACCTTCTACCTCCATACATCAGCATCTCATTCAACATTCCATCAGGGCCTGGTGCCTTTCCTCTCTTCAAACACTTTAATACCTCTACTACTTCTTCCCAGCTTACTTCTTCACACATACCCAGCTCATGCCCACCCACTTCTCCCATCTCTACTTCTTGTACTGTGGCATCCTCTTTTTTCCTCCCCAGCTCTTCCCAGTGTTTTGCCATCACCTCCAACACCTCGACTTCCTCCTCTACCATCCTTCCCTCTTCATCTCTCACTCCTTCTATCTTTCTCTCCTTCCTCTTTGCTCTTAAATCATTCCAAAAAAGCTTACAACTAGTCCCGCCCTGCTCTCTAATCTTCTTTATAGTTCTCTTCCTCAATTCCTTCTTCTCTATCCTAATAGTCTTTTTCACTTCCTTTCTTGTTTCTCTATAGTCATCCCATAGTTGTCTTAATGTAGCCTCTCTCTCCCCTCTCTTCCTGGCTTCCTTTAGCCTCTTACATTTCTCCTTCCTGACACCAATCAACCACTCCACATTCCCTGACCACCATCCCTCTGACCTGTCTGTAATCTTCTTCCTTCCAATTCCTTTCTCCGCTGCAGCCAAAACTTTCTCCTTCCACCTACCCCACACCTCTTCAACTATGTTTCCTCCCAACTCTTGCTCAAGCTCTCTCACCTCCTCTTCCCACCCCATGAACATTTCCTCCACTGCCTCCTGATACTCCATCCAGTCTAGCCTATTGTCAACTCTCCATTTTTGTCGCTCTCTTCTCACTTGTACCTCTCTCGTACCCCACGTAATTTCTCCCCAAATAATGTTATGGTCCGACCCCACATCCAGCTTGCCTGAGTCCTCAACTACCACCCTAGCTACATCCATGTTCTCACTAAACAACATATAGTCTATGACCGACTTTCTCTCCCCACATTCCCACGTTCACCTGCCCTCACAGCACTGCAACTCGTTCCCCACAATCAGACCTCCAACCCTAACCAACTCCAACAACCGCCTTCCATTACTGTTTGGGTTGTCCTCCACTCCTAATCCAATCTTTGCATTGAAGTCCCCCATCATAACAACATCGAACCCTTTCTCTTCATACTTCACCACATCCTCCTGCAATACCTCAAACAATACCTCCGTCTCACTCACTCTCACTCCTTCTGGGTTCACATACACTACCCCTACCATGGTTTTTCTTCTCCCCGCTCCGCTTAACTCCACCCACAGCAAACCTTCTCTTGACTTCCTCACCCTAGATTCCAAACTCTCATGCACCAGAACTCCCACACCTCCACTCGCCCGCCTGCCACCCTCTCTATTCCTGCCATACCACTCATATCCTGCCACACTCACCTCATCCTCCTTCTGCAAAAATGTCTCCGCTAATCCCAGCACATCAAACTTCTTCGTTCCCAACACTACCTTCAAATCCACCTCCCTTGACCACCATCCTCTACAATTAACAAATGCCACTCTCAACCGCCCAGTTTCCCTATCTTTGGTCCCTCTCCCAACCCCCACCCTCCTCAACATACTCTTTGCTTGGGTTTGTTCATGCTCATTGACATCTTTGCTTTGGCCAGCAGGTGCTCCTTCCCTGTATGAATCCCCTCCCGGTGCTCCCCCACCTGACGGTTCTTGCCTCTCTCGATCCCTCTCTGTGTTGTTGTCCACCAGCGATTCTCCCCCTGACAACCCACATGTACCAGATCGCAGTAGATACGTTCCCCTTGATTTTTCCTCCTGGCCTCCATCCACTCTCCCCCCTCGCTCCACCACCCTTTTGCAATCAGACTTCTTTCCCTGCGTGCCTTCTCCTGATGTTTCGCTTGCTGGCGATTCTTCATATGCCGATGCTGATACATCCCTTGCGCCATATACACTCCATTTCCCCCAAGACTCTCTTTCCTCCTCTTGTATCTTCCTGTCTTTCTCATAATAAATGGCCTCCCCACCAGTTTGTTCAAGACCTCGTGAAAATTTTCTTCGTCCCTCTTCTTAATATCCTGATCTATATTCCTCCATCCTTCTCCGTCCTTCACCAACTTTACTTGTCCTGTTTCCTTTACCACCTTCTCAGCTTTATCTTTCTTACCCACTTCCTCTACCACCCCCTTGGCCTGCTTCCTGTTCCCTCCTTCTTCTGCCATCACCTGCTCTAACTTCCTCCCTAAGACTTCAATTCTTCTCTTTTTATGCTCTACCTGCTTTTCTAGTTCTTCCACCCTCAACAAGACATTAACCAGCACATCACCCATTTGAAGATTTTCCATAAGTTTCATATTGATCCATACATCACCACTCTCTCTATGTTCCAACTTCTTTATCACCTCCCTCGTGGATTATTAAACAGGAAATGGTCGTCACCCTATATTGAGCTGGTTCTCATCCGAGCCTTGTAAAACTATCAATATACTATTCTTAACTCCTAACTCCTGCTACATATAACAATCCAAGAAATAGAATCTTATGACATCAAATAATTTACAGATCAGTGTCTAGTGTTAGACCTGCAATAATTATTATATACTTGGCTAGGAGAATACATAGAACAATGTGAGAAATTGGCCACTATATTACGATTGATTTTTAAATAGGAATATTTTTTAATGTATAGCTGGATAACTTATTTGGCTAGATAAAGCTAAGGCATGGTAGTAAGGGAATTCATTAACTATCTCAGCTAGAAATATAGATTTGAGTTGAAGCTGGTTCTAATTTGTTGTCTGTAGGTTTGGTGGAAGTGATATTTTGCCAAACAAATCTGGAAAGGTATTGTGGGTTTGGTAATCAAAAAGTGTAGCTAGCTAATGACGAAAACATGCACACTATATTGCATCAGCATTATCAGTAAGTTATTATCTAGCTACAATACAAGTTCTCTCTCTTGTGTCGAAGCCTCATGCATGTGCATCCCTCTCTTAATCCCCTAAGTAATGACTTAACAGTGGAGGGAGAGTGGATTATGCTCTAGTAGTGAACTACCAGAAGCTGCAACATACTGTTTTGCAGGAACTCCATTCTAGCCACCCTGGGATACAATGAAATACCTGGCTCGTAGTCATGTGATATTGAGGAGATGGTTAAATCATGCATGGCATGTCAGCAGGTTAAACAGGCTCCTCCTGTGGCACTATTAGATCCGTGGATATAGCCATCACGACCATAGCAACGTGTCCATGTGGACTTTGCTGGCACATTCCTAATTACCTCATGCACACTTAAAGTGGCCAGAAGTTATGGAAATGAAGAGCAAGACTGTTACAAAAATCGGGCTTACCTGAAGAGAATATGCACAAACTAGAAACAACTTCTGTAGGTGAGATCGCACATGCCTAATTATTAAGTGAATACTGGTATTATTGGCCAGTCTATTTAAAGGAGCTGGCCTAGGAGGCAGGGGCACAACCCAGCTGAGTGTACTGATCGAAGCCATTATTATACATTTGCTCCCTCTCGTCTATATACCCAACCCGTGATATCCCTAACTACCCAACAAAGGTTGCAGCAACAGTCCATTCTTCGTCCTGTTCACTACTAAAGAATTCTGCTGTCTATCCAAGGCTTGACAGAGTATCATAGAGTGTTACACAAACGTGTATGTTATAACTTTTCTCCTTGGTTTGTTTTTATCTCCTCTCCTATATCATGGAAGGCAACTAAAGGGCAAGATGTCAGGCTCCATTATCAGCTGTGACCAGCCACTCCTACCCTCCCCCCCCTTACCAACATCAATGATACATCTACCTCAACCTCCACTTTCCAGGAAGAAGACCCTCCAGGACTGACTGCTATGATACAGATCAGGAGAACCACAGAGAGGTAAGATAAAGGGGAGCTGACATTTGATTCCATGCTAAGGAGGAGTGAGGCCTTGAACATCAACAGGAAGAAGACCAACATCGAGAAGATGGTCGGGAAGAATGAGCTAGAGATGAGGATCGACACCACATAGATATTTGTTACTAGGAGATAAGATAAACGCACTGCAGGAGAAATATGTAGCCAGGAACTGAAGCAGCTGAATGTCGAGCCCAGTATAGATTGGACAATACAACATTGATGGTAAATGTGAACAGAAGAGAGCAGCTAGAGTTGCCTCTAGATAATCCTATAATAGAGGTGAGTTATACTTTAAACAATTTTGAAGCCCATATTACTCCATATGAAGTCCCACCGGCATATTGAACAGCCAAACTACTCCCACTTCTCACCCCTGTCTCTCTCAAGTCCATGGTCAAGCTGATGCAAAGATAGTGCTACAAATCATCCGATCTGCCATCATAGGTATCCATGGGAACCCACTCAACCACTATCGGGTTCAGCTGGGAGACCGGACACAAATTCCTGGTGAGCCCCCACAACAGTTTATATTGAGAGGGGGATCCCTCATCAACGTCTTGTTCAAGGTTGTCCCAACTGGTCATATATCATTGACTTAGTCACCATCAATAAAGTCATTTCTCACTTCTCGGACTCCAAGTTCCAGACCTGGGTCAGGGTTCAGAACCCCACTTCAGCCAAGTTGCTGGCAGGATGGCTGATGTCTATTTTTATAGCCAACCAAATATTGAGGACCCAAAGAAGTGGACTAGAGAAACCCCATCCAGTTTGACCATAATTGACCTCATCCCATTTCCAAATCAGAGAGGACTCCAATGGATCTCAAACAACTATTCCTCCCTAATTTTGACCCAATGAAGGGACCCCACTGCTACAGCAGCGGACATGTGGCAGCAAAGTGCCCTTCAAAGACATGAATGGTATGCACTCTGAATGGACCCTCATGTTTGCATACCACTCAATGTATCAATGTACAAGCCGTTGGACATCTCCAGCTAGACTCTGGGTGTTTCCAGTTCTGGGTATCCCAAATGGCTGCCGAAAAAAGGGCAACATTACCCTCTCAGGATACTATGGGTATTCCAACACATATCCCAACATTCAGCTGACCATCAAAGGAAATACCACCGTACTAAGGATGGCAGTGAACTCCAAGCTGAAGTTAATTGGCCTCTTGGTACTTGATTTCACTACCTTTCCTAATCTTTCTGTCTTTTTTCACCAAAGATCCATTTATACAACCCCAACCCTTCCTCCAGACCGGTTAGAAGATACAAAAGCAGGGTCAACTACAAGCTGAAGATGTTATCCTCCACTGAATGTCACAGGTGCACCTCACCCTACATTCCCAGAACCCGACCACCACCAACAACAGAAACACAATCATCTCCATCCATCACCTGAGCTTCAAACTCGGAGCCACACATAACCACACAAGAACCTTTCCACCTGGTCTGCCACGCACAACTCCAAGCCCCCCAAGATGAAAATAGAATTGTTACAGAGCAAGAAGAAGGAGCTACTCCTGCACCTAAATGACCAGTCTTTTTAGACCTAACAGCAATGGCTACCATTAACATTGACACAGGTGAGTCTCTTTCCCTCAGTTCACTCCCTTATCATCTCCTGCAAGCAAGAATCCAGACAGTCAAGAGGGGATACCATCGTCTGCTCATGGGAGGACTGATGAAGATAGCCACAGATGCATCTGACGTCAGCATGCTCCTACGAAGATGATTACTGCCCATGGCCTTTTATTCCCATAAGTTGTGCAGCTGAGAAAGGAACTACATGGCTGTGGAGTGCAAACGTTTAGCCATCTGGATGATATCAAACACTTTCAATGTTCATTCTGTTCATGGTTGTGATGGACCAGAACTGCTTGCGATTTATCAACTTATTTAAGGCAGGGCTATTTTTATGGGTGAACTTACAGTGAATACATAATATATACAGAGATAGACACAAGTTAAATAAATAGATACATATGCCATGAAGGGCTATATTAAGTTTTCCATCCAAATTCCCTGTGACAGCTCGCTTTGCTGCCCAACTAGTAATGAATACAAGGCATTGTGTTTCAAGGGAATGTTTAATGGAGAGATAGACGATTACTTTTAGCATGATTCTCAATACACAAAACTTTAATTCCTAGTATTGTTGCACTATAATTCCAAAGTCAAGATCATATGCTATAGGTAATCTCCTATATAAAGTAGCTATAGCTGCAGGCCTAACACAGATGGTCAAATGGAGTGTAGAATAGCTGGTAAATTGTCATAAAATTGTATTACTTGGATTGTTACATGTAGAAGTAAGTATATTGTTATTGTTTACATATTGCAAACTGATGCATCGTCTAATCCCTGATGACTATTTCAAGCTTAGAAAACTTGTTCTAGATTGTCAGAATGAAACTATTTGCTTTTATCAAGGTATCTGAATCCCACCATATTCTGAAATACAGGTACTAATCAATTCAATAATCTTGATAATTACAAGATACAAATTGTAAAATACCTAATATGAAATCTATCGTCTGAAACTAGATGTTCAGCACAAGTCTTTGAGTTTAACTCTTTTCTTTGAGATGAAACTGATTGAATAACATGCTAAGGGAAATGCTGACATTTGGTGGGATAATTGAAAAACTTGGCAATTTCAGAAATAAAACCATTGGCTTTTCTAATGGAAATTTAACATTCTTTCATAATATCAAGATTTAACTTCTGACTTTGGAAGTAAGCATATAGAGCTAAAGAGACAAATTCTTGCCTGAACACTCATATTTATGGAAGACTTATACTGGAACCATTATAGCTTGAACTCTATATTGTGCAACATTTATGTCATATATCTGAAACCAAGAAAGAAGAGCAGTTGGGAAGGAATCAGTTGTGAAGATGATTTCACTATGGATAGTTGTATAATAATTTCGAGTGCCTTTTCCTGATGTGTGCGAAGCACCTCATCCAGCTTACCTCTCAGTGAAATAAAATTAGTCGAACTCTGCTGCTGTAAAATTGTCTCTCTTACCTCGAAAAAAAATGACCTCACCTTCCACAAAAGCATACACACTCAAACACTGATTTTCACCGTGGTGCCATTAATTTTTGCTGCCACTAATGGGATGGTCAGAAACTCAATCCTGAATAGTTTCACTTACTTTCATGTTGTAACTGGTTTGGTGCAAGACAATAAGCACAACTTATTGGAAGGTGAATAATATACCTGTCCTGTGACTATACTATAGCACATGATCAGTCTCTGCAAACATCAGAGCTCGCAGGCTTTTTTCGGTGATGTAGGAGTTGATGTAGCAAATACCCAGTAGTGTGTTAGCTTTAACCCACTAAATTCACTACAAATAGTAGACTGAATGTGGATTTGTGTCATTTATCGTTTAGAATTGAAACCGGCAACTTTTTCATGAAGAAATTGCCATGGTTGCGAAGGAGATACTTACTGGAATATATATTTTAATTTTTTAATTTTAATTTCATTCATTCACTTATACCATCACTTGTCTGTGTTCCAAGTTCTAGCTAAAGGCCATTCTTGAGTTAGGATACTTTTTATGCTGCCTTTTTGTTGAGCAATTGAGAGAACTGTGAATAGGGATGATTACTCTAGAAGTGTATTGATGGTAAGAAAATATATCTACCACTATCAATTTTGTCCCTATTAGATACAAAATTCTGAAACCTCTTTCTTTGCTTTATCTTTTCGATGATTAGTTTTCAATTTTGTCCTTTTCTCACAAGATAGAGTCCAGTGTGTGCGCTAACCTTGCTTGTAAGTAATGAAAATGGGCTAATAATCACACATGTTTTATTTGTGTGTACTCTGATAGAATCATGTATTTATATCCCATGGAAAAGGTGTAAAAAATTTTTTTTTAATGATCTCAGTGCTATTTGCATAATTAAACCATAATTAATAGCACACCACTATGCAAATATCATTGGAAATCTTTTTTTTTTTAACTAAAAATATTTAAAGCACTAAAATGTTACGATGTTATAAAAACACTTCAAATAGGGTCGATCCTTTCTTAAGTAACCAAAAACAACTGCAAGAACGATGGAAGAACTGTTTGTAAAAAAATCCTTGGCACTATATGTCGCAATGATTCTCTTGACAACAATTCATAAATTTTGTAAGAATACACGAATTAGTCCCCCACTGTTTAGGATTAATTTCGCCTTAGTTACATAGCACCTCAGTACTTAGCATAAAAGCTCAAAATATGCTTGCGTCATCAACAGAGAAGCTTGAAGTTAAGCACATCTTACCAAAAGACTCTCATTGGACAAGAAGACCATGAAGTAGCTCAACTATGATTTACCTAACGACATACAGCAAGCAAAAATATTATTCTAAATATCTATTGTTGAATCATGTTCTTGATAGAACATTTTTCTATTTATGGGTTCCAAATATGCATCATGGAAAAAATAATTCTCAATCTGCTGTGACCCATAAATAGAAAAATGTACGACACACAGCAAGCAAACATATTATTCTAAATATGCGTCATTATTCTATTGTTGAGTCATGTTCTTGGTCATAGTTGAGCTAAAAGAACTGCTTGACGGTCTTCTTGTCCAATGAGAGTCCTTTGGTAAGATGAGCTTAGCTTCAAGCTTCTCTGTTGATGATGCAAGCAGGAGTGGTACAAAATCTTATGGTAAGTTACACAATACTTGTCATTAGGATTGTCGGGAGATATGTAAATAAATGAATGAAGTTTCTTCACCAATGTCACCAACAACGTACATTTGATCATGTAAATAAAATGGAAAGAAATAATTGACAACTAAATGCAAAAATTGAAATTATAGACACAATCGAAGATGCATAATATTACAAATTGAGCTTAGAAACAAAGGGATTTTGCATCAAAATTAGACCTCTTACAGTATTAACTGTGCAGTTGTTGAGAAGAAGAATGTGTAAAATAAAAGAGAAAGAATTAGCACAATTTTTTTTTAATCGATATTGTAGATAATAAGTTCCACCCTCCATGTTCATCAGAGTAATGCCTACTTTATTAAATGTTCCAGACATATATATCTAACATAAAATTATCACTTCTTTCACTCCCCTATTCCATCTTCTTGATAACCACATGACTTTCTGGCCACCAAACAAAGTTTTGTCAGTTAGTTTCAATAGTGAACTTTGCAAAAGGTGTATACATCAACCATAATCATTATATGCATGTATATAATTATATATATATATATATATATGTTCCATCCAATCTATGAATCTGCCCAATCTATAGATTGTGCTGCACAATCTATGAATGCCCATCTTGCCTGCCAATCAATACACTTCAAAACATGGTAGATATTTACACCCTTTGCAACAGAGAAACAGAGAAACTGATGATTGCAACTGAGAGTGTAATGATGTAGAAAAAAGTGATGTAGAAAAAAGTGATACTGAGAAAAAGTTCAATATGGACTTGGCGGATAAAGAACTAAGTGTCATGGCAAGTGTAGCTAGAGCAAAAAAAGATATTTGAAGAATATTGCTCTGTCAAAAAATATATAATGCACAGTTTGTAATACCCATGAACACTTGCTATAGTCCGAGAAACTTGCCTCACAAACAGCTCTTCTCCCTTCTTCTCTTTTCGTGGGAGTTGCGCGGGCTTTGTAAATTTCCGTCGACTATCCCATATTGTGTGGGTGGGTTTGGATATTTGGTTTGCACACTCGCTCAGTATAACTAGTCGATAATAAGTATTAGTCGATATGTTCCATCCAATCTATGAATCTGTTGCAAAGGGTGTTAATATGCTACCATGTTTTGAAGTGTATTGATTGGCAGGCAGGGCATTCATAGATTGTGCAGCACATTCTATAGATTGGCATCCAATCTATGATTGGGCTGATTCATAGATTGGATGGAACATATACATGCACGCTTATTCATCGTGCAGTATTAACATTGTTTTGTTTCTTGTTCTCCACTTTCAGATTTTCAGTCGGTAACATTGAATGGTGCGCAATCACCAACAGAAGAAACAATTTTCATCATGCATATGGCTTCTGTCTCACTTCAACATACACTATCAAGCATACAAAATATCAGTAACCCATTGTACTACTAATGTGTAATATTCATCAGTCTCTCATGGATGTAAATCATTTAGTCAAAGAGCTCTCTCTTTTTATTCATTGGATGAAACTAAAGTGATTTGATAGATTTCTGTCATGAATGACAGGGTCCATGTTTTCCAGTTATATTGTTATGAACACAGGATAAATGTCATAATCTCTTGCAGTAAACTGGTGGTGAACCAAGGCAATAAAGTGATAACACATGCCATCAGATAAGTTTTTTTCACTGTCATGTCTTGCAACATAGCAACATGCAGGTAGATCGATGTTGGAGTTATTCATGCAGGGAATCTCAAAGAGGACCTAGAAATTTGGAAGATTAACCCACACTGGCCATGTTTTCAGTTTTTATTTATTCTTTTCTCAAAATTGACTTAAAATTAAATTTCCTTATTTCACAAAATGAGAAAAAAAGAAATTATAGATCTACCAAGGCTCTCCAAGAATTCAGGAAATGTACTCGTCGCACACTAACGCCTACCATGAAAAAGAAGTATAGCTATATATGAAACCTTGGTCCAGCACACCAATCTCTTGAAGTATTGGTCAATTTAAGGGGATATTTAATGGTAAAAAGCAAGTAACAAGTAACAAGGTAATGTCAATGTTAAAAGAGGCCCTAAAAAGGCATTTTGGAAATCCCAGCCATTATTGGCCACTAGTTAGAACAAAGGTGTGTGTTAAAGCATGAGTAGATGGTCTAACATATAGAGCTCACCTTGGTTATACGATAACCAACCCTATTCATGGAAGAGTTATTGCTTGCCCTGATCGTTCACAATAGTATATCTGAAGAATGAAATTGAGGAGAAACCTAATCATATCAGTATTATTCTTTCCTTAGATAAACTTGCTGAGGATGAAGCTTAACACACACAACCAATGGAGGTTGTCTGCTTGCATAACATGATGTTACACTGGAATGATTACATCCCACTTTTATGGAGGGCTTGTGAAATGACTAAAGTTCCTGTACGATGACAAACTTACTAATTGTTGTGGTTGTCTATACTTCCTATATAGTCAACAAGCGTTGATACTTCCTCTATCATGTATGTCTATTTATTCACTACACTGGATTCCATATTGAATATATAATATGGTGATTCTTGCTATATAGTTTGGTTGCAACTAATACATCAACAAGCATCTTGTGTGTACTGTTATTTCCTGCTTCTTAGAATCTCATAAGCTTTGAGATCCTTGGATGTCAATCCTTCCGTGGTGTAATGTGTTAGTGTATGCAAGAAATAATACTTTTGGTAGACGACTTCTCATCTTCCTGTGAATTTCTACTCAGTTTCTTGTTCATTGCATGAGAGGATTTTGGCTGCAAAACTAAAATGCCTTGCAATTTGACAGCAACCGCATTTGCAGAAACATCAACAGCAACTTTGATGGAAAGTTTGAGCTTTTAAAATAGGATCATGTCCATAGTATGGCAATGTTGATTTGTATTGGAATTTTAACTCCCATTGATAATCCAACCTAAGTAATCCTCGAGCTGTTATCAAGATAAGTAAAATATTATTATTTGGCACCTCACGTCTACTGAAATCTGCAAGAAGACTAGCACCAGAAGCAATCTATACCATAGCAGGAATCTTTCTTTAAAAGTAAGATAGGTGACTAATCAAGTCTTTGTGATCACACCAGGGTTTAACAGTGAGCAGTGCTAGATGAATGAGCCTTCCTATATGTTAACCAGACTTGTGCTTGTGTAACCACATTTATTATGGAATATGTAAGCCATTTCTAAGCAAATATCTATTGTAGCTATTGTTGTATTTAATCTCTAGGTTCCATAAAACTTCCAAGTGATGATTCGGTTCCACTCATACCTGTAAATCAAACATCTTCAACTTGTCATCAGTTTTGCATACAATTAAAAAAAAAATCCACATAGCTACTGAGTGTTTTCTACCTGTACTCAGCCTAATCCTAGTTCATTGAAGGCAGCTTAGTGAGCTCATGTACACTAGGGCTAGGGCTAGGGCTACTACAACAAGCACACTTGATAATGAAGGAGGACTAGCTGATGGTTTTGGCCACCCTAACACCCTATATATGTCTTCACATTCACCATTTTGTTTTATATAAGATTCTATTTCTACATTTAACTGCACATGATCAATGATAGTGCTATTTCTAGATAATGATTAACTTGTAAATTTTTCTTTACACACAGTTTTATATGTAATACATTATAGGTTTGGTGTGTATATACAGAGTCATTTAGGTAGTTGTGGTGTTCAAGGTGACAGTCTTGTTTCCTTTCTTTTTAAGACTTCTTTTTAGGACCTCAATTCATATAATTATCATTTCTCTTAATAAAAATATTTTTATTCTTGTACACAATGTAGTTTCCATATCAATTATTCACTTTTTACACTATAATATATATGATAATTGCCATCGCATCTGCTTTATTGACTACATGTTTATTTGTTAGTGAATGTTGGGATGATTATGATGACCTACAACCCTGCAGCTCTTTCATCACTGATCTCACCATCTGAACGGGTGAAGTCATCGTCAAACAGCTTCTCCAAAGTCCTGTCTAGGTGGGAATAGTTCTTTTCAGATTTGTCACTCTAACTTTAACCTCACAGTTACCTTGGTTACCAACTAGCTGTACTTTGCAAACCCATTGAACATGCTTTGGCCAAATATTGAATGGATTGAGTGGATGATAGATGAATTTTTTTGTGAAGGTACTCAATTTTGCACCTGTAAGTGATTTTAGCAGTAAATGGGTTAAATTAATCAATCTCCTGTAATTTTTTTTTTTGATAACCTTAGTATCCCCATAATCACTAAAATGATGAAGACATGACAATAAAAATGGTCTACTTCCACAATGGGTGGTCCAAACTGCACTGCATGCTCTACTCACAGGATCCTAGTATGCCAGTAAACTATGAAATTACCAATCCTAGGTTGTCCGAGCAAAACGTAACCGTTGCGTTGCCGCCGGGAACCAATAGACCCAAACCTACAGAGACACATAGGAAGAATAACGTAGTTTATATACGCTCATCTATGTTTAACTCTTTAGGGTTGAAAACTCAAATCACATGACACACACATGCGCCAGAATTATATTTATTATAGTCATGTGATGTAGTAATAGCAAGAGCTGAGGGTGCCTTCTTAGTGGCTTGAGGGTCTGTACACGAGTGTTGAGACAATTAAAGCAAATAATCTTTGTTTTTCTAGCTTGCTAACTAAAGCTTAGGCCACACCCCTTAGCAGTCACTTAAGCTCTTAGCTAGCTGGCACCTCGGTCTTCAAGCTCTAGTACAGCAAGCGATGATTCTCTCTCAGAGCACCTCCACATTATATATGAAATCATTTGTTGCGTTGTAGCTATTGCTAGCCATATAGTGTAACTTCCCACTCATTAGCTTTTTGTCAACTTAGACGACAAACTTAACACTGGGAACCTCATCATGGCACTTGCCACAGTACACCTCTCTATTTCAGCAACTGTAGATTAGTGCTGATGCACCTATAGATTACAACAGTTAGGTTTCACCATGCAAGTGCTAGTTGGATTTTTGTGCCAATATATCCCACCCACCCACAACTTGGATATATCCGCTATTGGCCCTAACGATTCAACTACTTGTGTAATCTGAACAGGTGCCAACATGTAGGTAACCGCTGTGCCACCATAATAATCTGCATGAAGCATGAGGTTACAGCGCACCATAAAGACTGGCGTTTCAAGTAGAGCACTTATAGAATAGAATGAACTGGCAAGAAAATAGCTCGGAGTGTGGGCAAGAGTTCTATGATTTCCGCACTGTAAATCCCACTCCCAAAGCTCTGACTTCAACTCATCTGGCTGATCTTGGTAAGATCATGAACTCAGTCTTTTCTCTCTTGTCTCGCATTAACTTTTGGCTTATTCTGTTCTCACTTCTGTTGCCAGACTTCTCTGTACCTTAAACAACCTTGAGCTTAAAAGCGGAAGGGTGGCTCATGGGCTTAGTTCCAGAAGGTTCACACACACACAAAAATGAGAGCATTGCATTGGGTGCAGAAACATCGAGTTAGAAAATTCCAAGTTGATAATTGAGAAAGTCAATGTATCTCTCTCTATATAATTGTTTAGCATTGTCTCCTGCTTGCAGTGCATTTTCCATTGATGGAAAACAGATGGATTGCATAGATCTGATGACTCGTCTCTCTATGCTATGCTATGGACACTCGTCGTTGTCCTTCCTTCTAACTAGCACACTAGATAGGCTCAGAGATCCGTGTCTATAAAGAGAAAAATTGATGACATCTACATAGTTACAGCATGCCATAAAGACTGGTGGTTAAATTAGAGCACTTATAGAATCAACTGGCAAGAAAATAGCTCAACAAACTATGTCCATGCCTAGATGTCATCAATTTCTCTTTATAGACACGGATCTCTGAACCTATCTAGTGTGATTGCTAGAAGGACAGGGCAACGTCGAGTGATTGAACTGTCATAGCATAGCATGGAGAGATGAGACATCAGATCCACGCAATCCATCTGTTTTCAATGGAAAACGCACTACAAGCAGAAGACATATGCACCGCCAATGCCAAAACATTACTTTCTCAATAATCACTTGGAATTTTCTGACTCTATGTTTCTGCACTCAATGTTTCTGCTAGATGCTGGAATCAGCAAACAAGTGAGCACTAAAAAGTAGGGAGGCTAAAAGCCTGTATATAAATATATAATATGTATGCACACTATAAATATACATATGTGTATGTATTACTATTATGTATGACCAGATCTGGAAAAACCTCCTATAATGTATTTAATATTGGACCCATTGTGCCTCAAGATCATGTCCCAGAATTTTTGATTGAGTGTGTTGCCTTTGAGCTCTAACTTGAAACACTTGCCCTCCAGCAAGCACCCAAAAATTAATTATTGGATTAGTTCCATTCCACATGCTGTTAGGGTGTGTGCGAGGCAAAGCTC
Source organism: Cladorhizidae sp. MBARI D1340-BT2 (assembly GCA_028752905.1). Taxonomy (NCBI): domain Eukaryota; kingdom Metazoa; phylum Porifera; class Demospongiae; order Poecilosclerida; family Cladorhizidae; species Cladorhizidae sp. MBARI D1340-BT2. Next base: position 4,320,013 of record JAQNBH010000012.1, on the reverse strand, counting down.
TATACTTCCAGGTTGAAGCTAACTTGGCTCGAGTGCATGACTGTTGGAGCCCGTGAGGCCTTCCCTGGCCAATCTGTTGAAATTACTGGATATTTCATTACAAGTCATCTCTGGAAATATGTCTGACTTGCAAAGAGCAGCAGAAAGTACAACAGCTGAAAAAGTGTGGCTATTGTGCTTTCTCAAACCATGCATAGCAACACTCCCCGTTCACAAGGGGAAAGTACATCGATGTAACTAATTCTTATGTCGTCGAATGAATGCCTGGATTTGTAACTGCTAGATATTTATACAAGAAGGATAGTTCTAGCATATAGTACAAAAAATTGAATCTAACAGAACTGCCTTTAAAAAATAAAAAATAAAAAAATAAAATTTTTTTACAGATCCAGTCACACATGTTTACCCCATTGCCAATAGTCGCACAAGGATACCCATTACTGAATCATTGCCTTCTCCCACATAGCAATTCAGAAGGGTCTGGTTTGTGGAAATTAGTGTGTTAGTATATATTATATCAAGCACAAATGGTTTCAAATTTTCATTGGAAATTAGTCTTCCCTACATAGCAACAGCAATCCCACTACCGATAATTTTCCATCTGTCACACCCTAGGTTCTCATAAATATATCCTTCCTAACAAGTGCTGCAAGCTGCGAAAACAGGCCTCATCAGAAAAGCTTAGCAAGAAACTAGCAGATGATCGTACCTTACCCTTGAGAGCCCGCAAAAATTAATAGAGAAATATTTTTCCACTCAAATATTTTTCTACCTTGCTATGCATTATAGAGCATAGAGACACACACACAGAGGAAGCCATCATGGCAGATATCTTGTTCATCAATAAGAAATCTCAATGCATTACCATAGTATTATAGACTTGCTTAGACAGACATGCTGTTTGGAGAGACAATCTTCAGATGGAGACCAAGACATACTCTTGTCAATTTGCAGATTGATGAACACAGCAAATATAAATACCTTCAGATTTATCCCACTATACATTACATAGCTGAATAAATTGTAAACCATATTGCCTTATGCCCCACCTCCCTTCCCCCCTCCACCTTCCGCTTACGAGAGTTGAAGAGGTCATTGTTCCTCATCACATTTCCGCACAAATTGATCACTTCACTCCCAATATCCACGGTAACGAAGTCGCCCCTATATGAATTGGTTCCAAAATATCATAATTCATAATCACAATCTTGCCTGTGCTGCTTTTCATAGTGAAAGTCTTCCAACAGCAGCAAAGGTTTCGGTGGAAGGAAAAAAGAGGAGGGAAAAAAGAGGGAAAAAAAGAACCCCCCCACCTAGACTCCTTTCGAACCCAAAGAGCAAAAAAAAAAAAAAAAAAGTTAAATTATACAACTTTAATTAAAGCTCCAATTATGCATCATTCGGAATTAGGCATCAAAATTCATTTCTATGGCATCGTATTATATCATGGAGAGGGTTATTTTTATGGCTTCATATATCATGGATTTTTATGGATTCGTATTATACCATGGAGAGGATTATTTTTATTTTTATACCATGGATGGAGAGGGTTATTTTTATGGATTCGTATTATACCATGGAGAGGATTATTTTTATGGCTTCATATACCATGGATGGAGAGGGTTATTTTTATGGATTCGTATTATACCATGGAGAAGGTTATTTTTATGGATTCGTATTATACCATGGAGAGGGTTATTTTTATGGCTTCATATACCATGGGAATGGGATGGAGAGGGTTATTTTTATGGATTCGTATTATACCATGAAGAGGGTTTTATTTTATTTTATGGTTTCAGTATTTTTAGGTGGTCGTAAAAAGAATTTGCATGAACACTTTTATGGATTGGGTGCCATCTGCTCTCAACAAACTGTCAATATTATCAAAATATGTGATAATAACCCCTCTCAAAATATCCATGAGGAAATATTTAAAAAAAGAAAAGAATATAAAAAAACCTCAAAATGTTCATGGAGGTTGGAATATATATATATATATATATATATAACAATAACAACAACATGGATATTAAATCCCTCCCAAGATGAACCAGCATAGGACTAAGAAAGTCCAAAGAGAGAGAAGTAAAGTCAGAATTTAGTTCCTTGGTAGTGGATTCCTGGAGAAGGTTAAGGTGGAGTACTATGTACTATAAATATGTTTCTTGGATTCTTGACTCAGCTAGCTAGGCCTTTAATCACAATGACAGCAGCTTGGGGTCAGAGTGCACCATAATTAGTATACAAAATTGACGGATGTAACGGCACAAATATTTTACACGTTTCTAGACATACTATCAACGTGGCATACACACGTATGAAAAACAGGCATGGTTAGCAGATCTGAAGAGAACTGATTCACATCATGCCAGTATACCAGTATGGCAAAGAAAACTAACATTGCCATAGACAACAGACATTTTGCATGGTAAAGGGTCACATGCCATACATGGTAAAAAGATAAAAAGATCACGCACAATATAATATGGTAAAGGATTACATGCCATATATGGTAAAGATGATGGCATGTCACACATGGTAATGAATCACATGCCATACATGGTCAAGGGTCATGTGCCATACACAGTACAAAAAAATCACACACAATATATGGTAAAGATCGCATGCCACAGATGGTAAAGGATCACATGCCATATATGGTAAAGGATTACATGCCATATATGGTAAATGATCGCATACAATACATGGTAAATGATTACATACAATATATGGTAAAGATCACATACCATACATGGTAAAGGATCACACAACACAAATAGAACCGAAGTGGTCAACTTTGGTCGATCAGCTTGAGCATGAGAATTTGAAGCACAGGCTGAATATTTAGCACACGCATATAATGGCCATATCTTATTACTGCCATCTTGTTCGTACATGATTGTTTCCATGTTTTGGGTGGTTAATCTTACGTCGATCAATCTGTCTTCTCACAATGGTGTTACCTTACCAAGTGAGGGCACAAATTTAATTGATGCAAAGAATTTCTTCGTGGCAATCGAGTCACGCTGTAATTTTCAATTGCAGTAACTGAAAAATTTGACATTGACCAGTAAGCCAATAGAAAATTTTGTTTCATCAGGTATATATATAAGTGTTTTTTTGTGTCTTGTTATTTGGTGAGATTTGTTTGGATAGCATGAGACACCCTGAAAGCATGCGTACATGCCTCAACCCAGTGTGATTCTGATCCAGTGTGTGTCCCCATACAGCTATTGTTCAACCTGCCTCAGCCCAGTGTGATTCTGATCCAGTGCATGTCCCCATACAGCTATTGTCAACCTGCCTCAACCCAGTGTGATTCTGATGCAGTGTGTGTCCCCATACAGCTATTGTCAACCTGCCTCAACCCAGTGTGATTCTGATCCAGTATGTGTACCCATACAGCTATTGTCAACCTGCTTCAACCCAGTGTGATTCTGATCCAGTGTGTGTCCCCATACAGCTATTGTCAACCTGCCTCAATCCAGTGTGATTATGATGCAGTGTGTGTCCCCATACAGCTATTGTCAACCTGCCTCAACCCAGTGTGATTCTGATCCAGTATGTGTACCCATACAGCTATTGTCAACCTGCTTCAACCACGTGTGATTCTGATCCAGTGTATGTACCCATACAGCTATTGCAACCTGCCTCAACCCAGTGCGATTCTGATCCAATGTGTGTAACCCATACAGCTATTGTCAACCTGCCTCAACCCAGTATGATTCTGATCCAGTGTGTGTCCCCCCATACAGCTATTGTCAACCTGCCTCAACCCAGTGTGATTCTGATCCAGTGTGTGTACCCATACAGCTATTGTCAACCTGCCTCAACCCAGTGAGATTCTGATCCAGTGTGTGTCCCCATACAGCTATTGTCAACCTGCCTCAGCCCAGTGTGATTCTGATCCAGTGTGTGTCCCCATACAGCTATTGTCAACCTGCCTCAACCCAGTGTGATTCTGATCCAGTGTGCGTCCCCATACAGCTATTGTCAACCTGTCTCAACCCAGTGTGATTCTGATCCAGTGTGTGTCCCCATATAGCTATTGTCAACCTGCCTCAGCCCAGTGTGATTCTGATCCAGTGTGTGTCCCCATACAGCTATTGTCAACCTGCCTCAACCGTGTGATTCTGATCCAGTGTGTGTACCCATACAGCTCTTGTCAACCTGCCTCAACCCAGTGTGATTCTGATCCAGTGTGTGTCCCCATACAGCCTGCCTCAACCCAGTGTGATTCTGATCCAGTGTGTGTCCCCATACAGCTATTGTCAACCTGCCTCAACCCAGTGTGATTCTGATCCAGTGTGTGTCCCCATACAGCTATTGTCAACCTGCCTCAACCCAGTGTGATTCTGATCCAGTGTGTGTCCCCATACAGCTATTGTCAACCTGCCTCAACCCAGTGTGATTCTGATCCAGTGTGTGTCCCCATACAGCCTGCCTCAACCCAGTGTGATTCTGATCCAGTGTGTGTCCCCATACAGCTATTGTCAACCGGCCTCAACCCAGTGTGATTCTGATCCAGTGTGTGTCCCCATACAGCTATTGTCAACCTGCCTCAACCCAGTGTGATTCTGATCCAGTGTGTGTCCCCATACAGCCTGCCTCAACCCAGTGTGTGATTCTGATCCAGTGTGTGTCCCCATACAGCTATTGTCAGCCTACCTCAACCCAGTGTGATTCTGATCCAGTGTGTGTCCCCATACAGCTATTGTTCAACCTGCCTCAGCCCAGTGTGATTCTGATCCAGTGTGTGTCTCCATACAGCTATTGTCAACCTGCCTCAACCCAGTGTGATTCTGATCCAGTGTGTATCCCCATACAACTATTGTCAACCTGCCTCAACCCAGTGTGATTCTGATCCAGTGTGTGTCCCCATACAGCTATTGTCAACCTGCCTCGTGTGTGTACCGATACAGCTATTGTCAACCTGCCTCAACCCAGTGTGATTCTGATCCAGTGTGTGTCCCCATACAGCTATTGTCAATCTGTCTCAACCCAGTGCGATTCTGATCCAGTGTGTGTCCCCATACAGCTATTGTCAACCTGCCTCAACCCAGGTGATTCTGATCCAGTGTGTGTACCCATACAGCTATTGTCAACCTGCCTCAACCCAGTGTGATTCTGATCCAGTGTGTGTCCCCATACAGCTATTGTCAACCTGTCTCAACCCAGTGCGATTCTGATCCAGTGTGTGTCCCCATACAGCTATTGTCAACCTGCCTCAACCCAGTGTGATTCTGATACAGTGTGTGTCCCCATACAACTATTGTCAACCTGCTGTGATTCTGATCCAGTGTGTGTCCCCATACAGCTATTGTCAACCTGTCTCAACCCAGTGCGATTCTGATCCAGTGTGTGTCCCCATACAGCTATTGTCAACCTGCCTCAACCCAGTGTGATTCTGATACAGTGTGTGTCCCCATACAGCTATTGTCAACCTGCTGTGATTCTGATCCAGTGTGTGTCCCCATACAGCTATTGTTCAACCTGCCTCAACCCAGTGTGATTCTGATCCAGTGTGTGTCCCCATACAACTATTGTCAACCTGCTGTGATTCTGATCCAGTGTGTGTCCCCATACAGCTATTGTAAACCTGCCTCAACCCAGTGTGATTCTGATCTAGTGTGTGTACCCATACAGCTATTGTCAACCTGCCTCAACCCAGTGTGATTCTGATCCAGTGTGTCTCCATAGAGCTATTGTTCAACCTGCCTCAGCCCATTGTGATTCTGATCCAGTTTGTGTCCCCATACAGCTATTGTCAACCTGCCTCAACCCAGTGCGATTCTGATCCAGTGTGTCTCCCCATACAGTTATTGTCAACCTGCCTCAACCCAGTGTGATTCTGATCCAGTGTGTGTCCCCATACAGCTATTGTCAACCTGCCTCAACCCAGTGTGATTCTGATTCAGTGTGTGTCCCCGTACAGCTATTGTCAACCTGCCTCAACCCAGTGTGATTCTGAGTGTGTGCTATTGTCAACCTACCTCAACCCAGTGTGATTCTGATCCAGTTGTGTACCCATACAGCTATTGTCAACCTGCCTCAACCCAGTGTGATTCTGATCCAGTGTGTGTCCCCATACAGCTATTGTCAACCTGCCTCAACCCAGTGTGATTCTGATCCAGTGTGTGTCCCCATACAGTTATTGTCAACCTGCCTCAACCCAGTGTGATTCTGATCCAGTGTGTGTCCCCATACAGTTATTGTCAACCTGCCTCAACCCAGTGTGATTCTGATCCAGTGTGTGTACCCATACAGCTATTGTCAACCTGCCTCAGCCCAGTGTAATTCTGATCCAGTGTGTGTCCCCATACAGCTATTGTCAACCTGCCTCAGCCCAGTGTGATTCTGATCCAGTATGTGTACCCACCCATACAGCTATTGTCAACCTGCCTCAACCCAGTGTGATTCTGATCTAGTGTGTGTCCCCATACAGCTATTGTCACCTGCCTCAGCCCAGTATGATTCTGATCCAGTGTGTGTACCCATACAGCTCTTGTCAACCTGCCTCAACCCAGTGTGATTCTGATCCAGTGTGTGTCCCCATACAGCTATTGTCAACCTGCTGTGATTCTGATCCAGTGTGTGTACCCATACAACTATTGTTCAACCTGCCTCAGCCCAGTGTGATTCTGATCCAGTGTGTGTCCCCATACAGCTATTGTTCAACCTGCCTCATCCCAGTGTGATTCTGATCCAGTGTGTGTCCCCATACAGCTATTGTCAACCTGCCTCAACCCAGTATGATTCTGATCCAGTGTGTGTACCCATACAGCTATTGTCAAACCCAGTGTGATTCTGATCTAGTGTGTGTACTATTGTCAACCTGCCTCAACCCAGTGTGATTCTGATGCAGTGTGTGTCCCCATACAGCTATTGTCAACCTGCCTCAACCCAGTGTGATTCTGATCCAGTGTGTGTACCCATACAGCTATTGTCAACCTGCCTCAACCCAGTGTGATTCTGATGCAGTGTGTGTCCCCATACAGCTATTGTCAACCTGCCTCAACCCAGTGTGATTCTGATCCAGTGTGTGTCCCCATACAGCTATTGTCAACCTGCCTCAACCCAGTGTGATTCTGATCCAGTGTGTGTCCCCATACAGCTATTGTCAACCTGCCTCAACCCAGTGTGATTCTGAGTGTGTGTGCTATTGTCAACCTGCCTCAACCCAGTGTGATTCTGATCCAGTTGTGTCCCCATACAGCTATTGTCAACCTACCTCAACCCAGTGTGATTCTGATCCAGTGTGTGTACCCATACAGCTATTAACCTGCCTCAACCCAGTGTAATTCTGATCCAGTGTGTGTCCCCATACAGCTATTGTCAACATGCCTCAACCCAGTGTGATTCTGATCCAGTGTGTGTCCCCATACAGCTATTGTCAACCTGCCTCAACCCAGTGTGATTCTGATCCAGTGTGTGTCCCCATACAGCTATTGTCAACCTGCCTCAACCCAGTGTGATTCTGATCTAGTGTGTGTACTATTGTCAACCTGCCTCAACCCAGTGTGATTCTGATCCAGTGTGTGTCTCCATACAGCTATTGTCAACCTGCCTCAACCCAGTGAGATTCTGATCCAGTGTGTGTCTCCATACAGCTATTGTCAACCTGCCTCAGCCCAGTGTGATTCTGATCCAGTATGTGTACCCATACAGCTATTGTCAACCTGCCTCAACCCAGTGTGATTCTGATCCAGTGTGTGTCCCCATACAGCCTGCCTCAACCCAGTGATTCTGATCCAGTGTGTGTCCCCATACAGCTATTGTCAACCGGCCTCAACCCAGTGTGATTCTGATCCAGTGTGTGTCCCCATACAGCTATTGTCAACCTGCCTCAACCCAGTGTGATTCTGATCCAGTGTGTGTCCCCATACAGCCTGCCTCAACCCAGTGTGTGATTCTGATCCAGTGTGTGTCCCCATACAGCTATTGTCAGCCTACCTCAACCCAGTGTGATTCTGATCCAGTGTGTGTCCCCATACAGCTATTGTTCAACCTGCCTCAGCCCAGTGTGATTCTGATCCAGTGTGTGTCTCCATACAGCTATTGTCAACCTGCCTCAATCCAGTGTGATTCTGATCCAGTGTGTGTCCCCATATAACTATTGTCAACCTGCCTCAACCCAGTGTGATTCTGTCCAGTGTGTGTCCCCATACAGCTATTGTCAACCTGCCTCAACCCAGTGTGATTCTGATCCAGTGTGTGTACCTATACAGCTATTGTCAACCTGCCTCAACCCAGTGTGATTCTGATCCAGTGTGTGTCCCCATACAGCTATTGTCAACCTGTCTCAACCCAGTGCGATTCTGATCCAGTGTGTGTCCCCATACAGCTATTGTCAACCTGCCTCAACCCAGTGTGATTCTGATCCAGTGTGTGTCCCCATACAGCTATTGTCAACCTGCCTCAACCCAGTGTGATTCTGATCCAGTGTGTGTCCCCATACAGCTATTGTCAACCTGTCTCAACCCAGTGCGATTCTGATCCAGTGTGTGTCCCCATACAGCTATTGTCAACCTGCCTCAACCCAGTGTGATTCTGATCCAGTGTGTGTCCCCATACAGCTATTGTCAACCTGCTGTGATTCTGATCCAGTGTGTGTCCCCATACAGCTATTGTTCAACCTGCCTCAACCCAGTGTGATTCTGATCCAGTGTGTGTCCCCATACAACTATTGTCAACCTGCTGTGATTCTGATCCAGTGTGTGTCCCCATACAGCTATTGTAAACCTGCCTCAACCCAGTGTGATTCTGATCTAGTGTGTGTACCCATACAGCTATTGTCAACCTGCCTCAACCCAGTGTGATTCTGATCCAGTGTGTGTCCCCATAGAGCTATTGTTCAACCTGCCTCAGCCCAGTGTGATTCTGATCCAGTTTGTGTCCCCATACAGCTATTGTCAACCTGCCTCAACCCAGTGCGATTCTGATCAAGTGTGTCTCCCCATACAGTTATTGTCAACCTGCCTCAACCCAGTGTGATTCTGATCCAGTGTGTGTCCTCATACAGCTATTGTCAACCTGCCTCAACCCAGTGTGATTCTGATTCAGTGTGTGTCCCCGTACAGCTATTGTCAACCTGCCTCAACCCAGTGTGATTCTGAGTGTGTGCTATTGTCAACCTGCCTCAACCCAGTGTGATTCTGATCCAGTTGTGTACCCATACAGCTATTGTCAACCTGCCTCAACCCAGTGTGATTCTGATCCAGTGTGTGTCCCCATACAGCTATTGTCAACCTGCCTCAACCCAGTGTGATTCTGATCCAGTGTGTGTCCCCATACAGTTATTGTCAACCTGCCTCAACCCAGTGTGATTCTGATCCAGTGTGTGTCCCCATACAGTTATTGTCAACCTGCCTCAACCCAGTGTGATTCTGATCCAGTGTGTGTACCCATACAGCTATTGTCAACCTGCCTCAGCCCAGTGTAATTCTGATCCAGTGTGTGTCCCCATACAGCTATTGTCAACCTGCCTCAGCCCAGTGTGATTCTGATCCAGTATGTGTACCTACCCATACAGCTATTGTCAACCTGCCTCAACCCAGTGTGATTCTGATCCAGTGTGTGTCTCCATACAGCTATTGTCAACCTGCTGTGATTCTGATCCAGTGTGTGTACCCATACAACTATTGTTCAACCTGCCTCAGCCCAGTGTGATTCTGATCCAGTGTGTGTCCCCATACAGCTATTGTTCAACCTGCCTCATCCCAGTGTGATTCTGATCCAGTGTGTGTCCCCATACAGCTATTGTCAACCTGCCTCAACCCAGTATGATTCTGATCCAGTGTGTGTACCCATACAGCTATTGTCAAACCCAGTGTGATTCTGATCTAGTGTGTGTACCCATACAGCTATTGTCAACCTGCCTCAACCCAGGTGATTCTGATCTAGTGTGTGTACTATTGTCAACCTGCCTCAACCCAGTGTGATTCTGATCCAGTGTGTGTCCCCATACAGCTATTGTCAACCTGCTGTGATTCTGATCCAGTGTGTGTACCCATACAACTATTGTTCAACCTGCCTCAGCCCAGTGTGATTCTGATCCAGTGTGTGTCCCCATACAGCTATTGTTCAACCTGCCTCATCCCAGTGTGATTCTGATCCAGTGTGTGTCCCCATACAGCTATTGTCAACCTGCCTCAACCCAGTATGATTCTGATCCAGTGTGTGTACCCATACAGCTATTGTCAAACCCAGTGTGATTCTGATCTAGTGTGTGTACCCATACAGCTATTGTCAACCTGCCTCAACCCAGTGTGATTCTGATCCAGTGTGTGTACCCATACAGCTATTGTCAACCTGCCTCAACCCAGTGTGATTCTGATGCAGTGTGTGTCCCCATACAGCTATTGTCAACCTGCCTCAACCCAGTGTGATTCTGATCCAGTGTGTGTCCCCATACAGCTATTGTCAACCTGCCTCAACCCAGTGTGATTCTGATCCAGTGTGTGTCCCCATACAGCTATTGTCAACCTGCCTCAACCCAGTGTGATTCTGATCCAGTGTGTGTCCCCATACAGCTATTGTCAACCTGCCTCAACCCAGTGTGATTCTGAGTGTGTGTGCTATTGTCAACCTGCCTCAACCCAGTGTGATTCTGATCCAGTTGTGTCCCCATACAGCTATTGTCAACCTACCTCAACCCAGTGTGATTCTGATCCAGTGTGTGTCCCCATACAGCTATTAACCTGCCTCAACCCAGTGTAATTCTGATCCAGTGTGTGTCCCCATACAGCTATTGTCAACATGCCTCAACCCAGTGTGATTCTGATCCAGTGTGTGTCCCCATACAGCTATTGTCAACCTGCCTCAACCCAGTGTGATTCTGATCCAGTGTGTGTCCCCATACAGCTATTGTCAACCTGCCTCAACCCAGTGTGATTCTGATCTAGTGTGTGTACTATTGTCAACCTGCCTCAACCCAGTGTGATTCTGATCCAGTGTGTGTCTCCATACAGCTATTGTCAACCTGCCTCAACCCAGTGTGATTCTGATCCAGTGTGTGTCTCCATACAGCTATTGTCAACCTGCCTCAGCCCAGTGTGATTCTGATCCAGTATGTGTACCCATACAGCTATTGTCAACCTGCCTCAACCCAGTGTGATTCTGATCCAGTGTGTGTCCCCATACAGCTATTGTCAACCTGCCTCAACCCAGTGTGATTCTGATCCAGTGTGTGTACCTATACAGCTATTGTCAACCTGCCTCAGCCCAGTGTGATTCTGATCCAGTATGTGTACCCATACAGCTATTGTCAACCTGCCTCAGCCCAGTGTGATTCTGATCCAGAATGTGTCCCCATACAGCTATTGTTCAACCTGCCTCAGCCCAGTGTGATTCTGATCCAGTGTGTGTCCCCATACAGCTATTGTCAACCTGCCTCAACCCAGTGCGATTCTGATCCAGTGTGTGTCTCTATATACCATTCCTTTGTGTGATAGGATTAAGTCACTATATTGTTAGTAAGCAACATTTAAAATAACCTGCTCTGCACTACAACAGCAACAGCCGAAAGACCTACCGTAGTGTCAACAAGAAAGTTTTGGAAGTATGCACGATCATTAGCCAGGAAAAGGAATCCAGGTCCATATAAACGCTCTGGAATTCTGAATTGAAATTTCTGCACTTCACCACTCATAGAGAAGGTATGCAAGATGTTGATCGTCACACCTTCCAATCTATACATAGTTATGATGCATTTTCAGATGTTAGTATCATGCATACTAATACTTTGTTTCAGGTTGCACCGCTTCTCCGGTTTAATTTGTCCCGTTTCCCTCTCCACAATGTCAAGTGTGCGGCGCTTGTATGTGACGTCAGTTCCATATGGAACTTCAATAGCTCTGGGAGAACTCTATTTATGAAGTAATGATATACAACATAATTGTGCAACACGTTTTCATTGCTTAAAAGCACGTACAACTAGTTTGTAGTTTAAATAAGCATATCTATTTTGAATGTGACATCATAATTCCATTAAATACAGTGTCAATACATCCCATAAGAAATATTTTTAATGTTTGGTTACAGCGACAATCCCCTCAATATTATATTCTTTTCTCAACTGGATGGGAGATCATGTCTCCATGTCACAGGTCATGACAACAATTCTAACAATACCCATTAGCTCGTTCTCTTGCTCAATTCCATCTCGAATGCCATGTTGATCCAGCATGTGTCCTCGTAGAGCTATTGCCAACCTACTTTAACCTGCCTTATCTCAGAGGGATGTTGATCCATTGTACATAGACATAGAGCTATTGCCATCATACTTTAACCTGCCTCAATCCATAATATATCATAATTACAATAATTGATATCATGTTACTGCACAGATCCACTACAACAGCAACACAAAAACTTACCGAAACAAACTTTTGGTAGTAGGCAAAATCTTTAGAAATAAACAGGACCTGGTATACGGGCATCTTGAGCTCGGAATTCTTGCCTTTCACCACTCAAGGAAAATGTATACAGGATCTTGATGGACAAATTATCCAATCTGTATATTGATTAATTTCATACACGGTAAAAAAATTGTTTTCAGACATTAACAAACATTATTTAAAGCATATTATACTCTTTGTATTCTGTTCATACCTTACAACATATTTTATAGTAAAAGTAGTGTAGCATTGTTATTTTCAAGCAGTTGTCTTGTATTTATAGTAATGGCGTGGCATTGTTATTTTCAAGCAATTGTCTTACATTAATAGTAATGGTATGGCACTAGTGCTATAATCGATCATTAAATTGACTGTCTGCTGCAGAGCTTGTGCAGTGTAATGTAAGGCATGTCTTCTACCATACAATCCTATCATCTTCTTGTCTGATTTGTCAGTAAAACACACCTCTTGTCCTTTAAAAGTGAACTGGTCACTCTCGACACCAATTTAATTCTGAGCCTCTGATATTGGACGTCAACATTGGCAGGTACTTGAATCACCTTAGGTGAACTCGGCTGCACATCATAAAACAGAAACAATATTTATGCATATATATATATTATATTATGTAGTCTGAAGCCACTTATCCGAACACGTTGGGACTAGAGGGTGTTTAGATAACTGAAATGTTCAGACAACTGAACTTCAGGTCTTCAGCTCATCCTTGCTCCAAATCTCGTCAGTTTATATTCCAACACCACATTCCGCTGCTAACTCTAACTAAACTTCTTTCTCTTCTCACAATATCACAGTTATAGCTACCACTATTAAGGACATCGTCTAGCCATACTCTCTGCTTTGATATGGAGTGAGAAGAAATTGGGCGAGTGGTATATATCCATTCTGTGCATGCGCAAAGTAATTTTTCCCCGCAAAATGAAAAAAGAATGAATGTAGCTAGCATTTCCAGTGTAGCTTCTTGTAGCATTCAGTTGACTGGTGCGTTTGGACCAGTGACGTTCGGATAAGTAAGTGGCCTCATACTGTATAAATGACAATCATTTTGCAAAGAAGAGGGAAAAGGGCATATGGACATAGCTATGCAGTGATCTTAAAACAAAAAAGTTGAAAATCATAAAAGTGCTAGTGTCGTGATCTTTGGCAACTTGTAATCAAATTGCATGTTAAAATTACCACAAAAACCTCGTGAAGGTATCAGACTACGGGTCAGCCTACAAAAGAGCATGGGCATTGAAATGTGGATAATTTTAACAAATGCCCTTATTAGCCAGTCACAGGATCCGTTGTTGGTGTTCAATGCAGCCAAGGTGCTTGCCACCTGGTGATGAACCTGGTGATGATAAAGCTTTAATACTAATTATACTGCATAAAAATGCTGCAGTTCTTTTTAAAAAATCCAACAAATTCACAGCAAGTTTAATACCACAAAAACAGCACGAAAGAAAAGAAGGATAAACCACCTTTCTATATAATGCTTTATTTACCTCTTTGGCGAAATATGTTACTGGACAACCTTTTCTGGCTGCTGTATTAAAGCACACAGCTGAGGCAGTGAATCCTGGATACCTGTTTGCGTTGTTGCTACGGAACACCAGCTTCATAGAATCTAGAATGGTCAGAGTGGAATAGTGTGTTACCAATGGAATATTGATGTTGTCATCCATGTATTCAGAAGAACACGAAGCAAAATTGGAGGAACATACGAGGAAAGTTACAATCACATAATTACAGGTTCAAAATATATTTAATATGCAATGGAAAGCACTTGCTAGACTCTAAGGCTCACATCACAATGGATGATGGCCACTATCATTCTTATGGATACACAGAATTGCCCGAGTCTAAATTAACTACATTACAATTGTTAAAATAATGTGCACCGGGTTTGGTGCTTTTCCAGATGTGCAACTTATCCACAGCCAATCTGATTCCATGATTGCCATGGATTTTGCCAACATCACTGACTTCTCCTGTGTCACTAGAAGGGCACAATGCCCTATCCGAGACACCGAGACCAAGGAATCTATTGTTGTATTTTGAAACCAGAAGGCTGTGGTCGTGTAGTGAGCCAAGGTTAGGAAGTGGACTAGAAAGGGCCTATTTGCAAATGGCATGGACTCTGCTTCCTCCCTCATGGCATAATCCTGGCATTACATACAAACCTAGCACTGAGCTGTAGCTAGGCAGGCCAATGGCCAGAGTTATGTTAGGGATGTAGCTAGAAATAGAGCTAGGGCCAAAGCAATGCAATCTAGCAATGCTGACGATGTTATGATGGTGTACTGTGTTACATTCCTATGGAGAACCAGCTTAAATTCCATTGGTAGAGGTATCAAACTTGCTACAAATTCTAGTCGTAGAAACTACATGCTGGTGTCCAAGCAAAATATGTGAATCTGTAATGTTCAAATTCTGTGTACCTATGTAGCATATATATATATATATATATATATATATATATATAGATCACCTAAGTGAATAACATATTTCACTTTCATTTTAAGCCATCGGTACAACATATTATGTGTGTATATATATACCACCTAAATTTCGAGGATGAACTCAAATATTTTGAAGCCTGATTTGTGAGGACTGACTAGGTAGGCAGCTAGTGAAGTGTCACGGGGGAAAAAACATTCATTAATCTCTTTAGCATGCAATGGATAATCCATGACAAGAAAACTCATTGTTTGTGTTTGAATGCCATCCAATCCTTTTAGTGTATTATGCTGGTTAGATAGGATACCTGCATTAATTATCATATATATATATTTAAATATACCAAATGGAAATATTTGTTCGTGCACTCCGGTAGTGTCACTTCCGCAGTTTTCACCGACAAGCATTCCATTGTTAAGTCTAACCTGAGTGTAATCGACACACCTACCGTATTTGCCGGAGTATAAGTCGCAGTAGTAGCTCCAAATCTTCTTCTCCAATTGAGGGGTGCGACTTATAATCCGAACATGCCGCTCCTTAAACAACTGGGCGGGGTCTCTAGTGGCACGTGTGTCGATAAAATGTCTGGGAAGTACACTGCTGGCTTTAAGCTCAAAGTAGTTGGGTATGCAGAGAAGTTCGGAAACAGAGCAGCGGAAAGAGAGTATAGAGTCAGTGAAAAATCGGTCAGGGACTGGAGAAAGAAGAAGAGTGTTTTGACAACGCTGCCGAGATGCGCTAAAGGGTGGTATCGAAACTTTACCTATTGTCATTGCGCATGCGACCTATACTCCAACTATTATAGATTTTCAAAATGATGGCCAACTTTGGGGGGTGCGACTTATATTCCGGTGCGACTTATACTCCGGCAAATACGGTATACATCAAGCAAGCAAAATTACATAGTGATAAATAAAAAAATCCAAATGAATGTGGTATATATTACTCACTTTTTTCGTTGATCAGCAGGGTCGATGCAACTAGAATCCTGCATATTCATATAGGTCACATTGAAGAAGATAAATTGTCCCGGCTTACAACTGATGTTGTAGTATGACAGCTGATTGTTGCTATACCTACAGTAATAAAAAAGTACAATTTTAACTATAATACAGTTACTGTGAGGGAAAACTGTTCAAACTATGACACTGCAAATTGAATGGAAAAATCTGGTCTGTGATGAATAAAAAAAGGCTTTGAAACATGTGAGGTATTCATAAAACTATACTTTTAATAGCTAATTCAATATATAATACAGGCATTGGAGTAACTTGTGGCAGGTATTGGAGAATACTAGCAACTTGTGGCAGGCATTGAAGAATACTAGCAACTTGTGGCAGGCATTGGAGAATACTAGTAACTTGTGGCAGGCATTGGAGAATACTAGTAACTTGTGGCAGGCATTGGAAAATACTAACAACTTGTGGCAGGCATTGGAGAATACTAGCAACTTGTGGCAGGCGTTGGAGAATACTAGCAACTTGTGGCAGGCGTTGGAGAATACTAGCAACTTGTGGCAGGCATTGGAGAATACTAACTTACTTTTGTTTTGGTGTCTGATTGAAGCCTGGAGAGGAAACAGTGAAGACAGGGTCAGTGTTCACATTGATGACAGGTATCGCACCAACTCTGTGCCTTTTTCGAAGAATTTCACAGTTAAATCCTCTAAAAGTTGTCGAGTATGTTCCATATTGACTGCAAAAAAACATGCGCACACATCACACACACACACACGCACACACACACACAACAATGGGCACACATAAAAGAACAATGGGAGAAAGATATAAATGTAAACACAGAATAAAAAGGAAGGCTATGTATAGCGGAATATATTTCTACTGTACAATATAAAAGATGAACTGTAATTGAAAACACAAACATTTAGGCAATTCCCCACCCCCAAAGATGTCATGAATGCAGTGAGAGGGGAAGGAGGGGTTATCGACATGACTCGTTATGAAGGAGCTATGAATGCAGTGAGAGGGGAAGGAGGGGTTATCTACATGACTCATTATGAAGGAGCTATGAATGCAATGAGAGGGGAAGGAGGGGTTATCCACATGACTCATTATGAAGGAGCTGTGAATGCAATGAGAGGAAGGAGGGGTTATCCACATGACTCGTTATGAAGGAGCTATGAATGCAATGAGAGGGGAAAGGGGTTCCATCAGGGATAACCCCTCCTTCCCCTCTCATTGCATTCATAGCTCCTTCATAACGAGTCATGTAGATAACCCCTCCTTCCTCTCTCACTGCATTCATTGCTCCTTCATAACGAGTCATGTCGATAACCCCTCCTTCCCCACTCACTGCATTCATAGCTCCTTCATAACGAGTCATGTAGATAACCCCTTTCCCCTCTCATTGCATTCATAGCTCCTTCATAACGAGTCATGTAGATAACCCCTCCTTCCCCTCTCACTGCATTCATAGCTCCTTATATCATTATCTTAAAAATAATGTCAGATTTGAAATCTACATGAAATTTGCCTCTAGAAAAATACTTCCTGAAATCAATTTTGAAAATTGACCAATCAGCAACCTCATTGTCGTGGCAACCACGCGCAAAGCCGCGGTTGCCATGAAACCGCACGCACTCATTTAAATGAAATAATAATAATTGCTGATTTTAAATTTTTGCCACGGCTTTTTTCAAGTTGATTTACTTCTAGTAAGGAAATGGCTGAAGCTCCTGAAACTCCCTGGTCCAAAACTAAGACAAAAAAATAAAGAACATGGCTAAGCTCAACAAAACAAAGCTAGAGAAAAGGGCAGCTGCTGTAGAACCAACTGGTGATGTCTACTCCCAACTCTCTCCTACTTATGTGGATGTTATTCTTGAACCTGGAGAAGACTCACTTCCTTCACAACTCCCTCTGAACTCTGTGGCTGTAGCTCTACAACAACCTGGAGAAGGATCTCTGCCAGTTGTAAATATAGACCCTGGTGATGAAAATGCTATTGTTCCTGAACGTGAAGATGAAGACTCTGACATTGCACGCTGACACTGATGATCATGGCATTGGTAGTGAGACTGAATACGAGAGTGAATTGGATGATGATGATGAGGAAGAGTTTACTGATGAGAAAGCGGAGGAGATCATGAGTTTGTAGTGGTGCAGACTCTAGATCAACGACGGATGTGGTCAGTTGTGATTCCCACTAGCTTGATCAGTGGCTAGGAATGCGAGTGAAGGATGCTGCCAGGGAAGCGGGATCAATCACCGGTTTTAACCTGACTACGGTGGCAGGCCCGTAGGAAGCAAATGTAAACCTGTACGGCAACTAAGCCACACCCACAATGGGAGTGGCTTTATTTGCTACTGGAATAAACACACCCAACTTATACTCTATTTTGGAGCTACAGCAGGATTCATACAGAAATTTTTGTTAAGGGGGGGGGGGGGGGGGGGGGGAGGGGGTTAGATGTTTGATTCTGAAATATATATTAATCACTCTCATGAATAATAACAGGATATAGAGGGATTCGGGAGGGGGGGGAGGAAAAATGTGTACCTAATTGGCAGACTGTGCAGGGTATTCAAGGGTAGGGGGATCTGGGGGAAGGTTCCCACTTTTTACAATCTCAAAATTGCTTGAATTTTAACTTGGCTATGACTGTTATGCCAAAGAAAATATTACAGAATAAGTTTGGGGTGTGAGATGTGTTTTATTATTATATATGGGGGTGGGATCGGGATCCGAGTTGTTGTTGTTTTTTGGGTGGGGGGGATAATGCAGGACTCCACCCCCCTATATGAAAACCTGCTACTGGTTGCCACAGTCGTATAATTATGGTGTATATTGATAATTAAATGTATGTTTTACTGTTATAATGATGTCTCTGTGTGACCATCCAGTGCTGAAATTGTGGGCCCTATAAAGTACTCTACATATTGAGGAGAATTTACTTAAGGAACTTCACTTACATTATATTACATGACAATGTTACTATATATATGACAATTAAACAGGTGTTTCAAATTTAAAATTGTCTGAAGATTCCACTTCTGTGCTCACTTTCTGCAACAAACTCATTAAGGCATGATTTCAAGTTAAGTTCATCGGTCCTCTCCTTGTGTACATGAATTACCATTAAATTATTGAGGCATTTTGGCTCATTGTTGAATGCAAGTAGGTCTTGACTCGATGCAAGCCTGAAGCACTTCTTTCACTCACAGCATTGGTTGCAGGAGTAACTAAAAGCAATTTAACTAAAGTACATACCTCAGACATGAAACTTCGCTGGACAGGAGAAAGAGTCTTCAAGTACTTGATGATATCAGAGAGAGAATGCTCACTTCTGGTGGTTCCCATTGCTGTACTGGTATATAGCTAGACTAGACTCATTGAAGTCATCGTGGTACAATTCCATGACAAACTTTAACTCGTCGCTATAGTCCACTCCCCTTGCAGATTTCAGAAGAAGGTTCTCAAGTTTAGTCAGAGTGTGATAGCTAGGTGATCAAACCGTTCTTTTATGAATGCTATAATGAAATCAAGACATTCAAAGTAATGCTGCCTCAATAGATCCTTAGGTTCAGTTGGATGACACGCTTCACCACTGCCAGTGCTGAGTCTAACTGGAGTTTTCCTCCTCCTGGGTAGAACAGGTTCGCTAACCTCCAATTTTTCTTGTAAGGAAATAACCTTCAACCAAAACAAGTCAAAGGAGTCCTCACTCTGAAGACTTTGCAAGGTTTTTCGTGTAAGCATGGCTAATTCTTGACCTTCTGAGGCACTTAAAGAGGGTTTTTGTAAAGTTTTACTTAAATTATCTGTATATATGTTACTCACCAAGCACTACACCAAACAAATATTCAAAAGTGGACATGCTATATTTTACACCAATTAACCGAGCACGGGTTTCCGAATCCCTAGCTATATCAAGAGCTTCTTCCCAAACTGCCTGAACAACATCATAATTGGAAATGATGCTGCGCAGTGAGGATGCCTTGACTGTCCACCTAGTGGGACAGAGGGTTCTAAAACCAGTTGTTCCAGGACTAATTTCTGCTTTAATCTTGTTAAACAAGCCTTCTCACCGAGGTGAGTATTTAAGCAGTTTAGATATTTCAAAAGTAGTATCTAGTTCAGAATTTGATTATTCTTGATGCTATCTCCAGCAGCTAAATTTAAAGCATGACCATAGCAATGGACAAAAATAGCTCGTGACTCTTCTCCACAAATTTGAGTAGAAGTCCCACCCCTTATACCACACATGTTTGCAGCACCATCATAGCATTGAGCACGACAGTTATGAATGCTAAGATTCATACGGCACATCGCATCCTTCAAACTACCAACCAAGACATCTGCCTCAACATGGTCAAGGCCGTAGAAGTCTTCATGGGGTTGAAAATCATCATCAACCCACCGAAAGCAAATAACGAATTGCTCCTTATTGGATGCATCCGACACTTCATCAGCCATCAGGGCAAAATACTTGGCTTGCTGGATAGAACTGGCTATAATATGTAATGCCATTATTTTAATAGCTTCATTTTGTATTTGGGGACTAGTATATTTATTTATCAGTTTTCTTACTTAATTAACATGACCGATATTGCAGGATCGTCCAATGCACGAAGATGCATTAATTGCATGAAGTTACTGTCAACTTCATCACCAGCACCACGAAAAGCTATTCCTTGTCTAGCTAGGAATTGAATATTCTGAGCTATCTTGATAAGGTACTCTCTGTTCACGGCTTTTTGCAAAGCATGTTGAGAAGATAACATACTTCCAACATCACTAGTCGTACCTGGTATAGTGATCACTAAATCGGTATATAGCTGCTTTATGAGATTTTGTGCTCTCATGTTTGTTGAAACATCGAGTTCTATCCTTCCAGTTACTGAACCCAGACAAAAAGGTTATCATCTTCAGTTTAATATATACTAGCTGTGAAATATGGAATGATTGCTGCCAATATGAGTGGCAGCTAGGCTTACTAGCGGAAGCTGCCCCACTGTATCTTACCTGTTTGGATTGCTTGCACACACGTGAAACAATAAACCATGTCTCGTAGTGAAGCCATTTCCATTGGTTGAACCAAGCGCTCTGAAAAGAGCGATAAGAGATATTGGTTCGGCCGAAAGATCGCTTAGGAAAACTAAAGTTAGTTGGTTGAGTCGGATGATCGGGAAGCTTAGGACAATTGGGTAACCTGGAAGCCATGCTGAAAAGACGAACTCTGACTATCTTTAATTATATATTAATTTAATAATTTTTATCCATTGCACATAGGTAGGCTAGTTGTCCTTCAGTGTACTTCTATTCATGTCTCACCTCGATTGTCTCAATTATATGATACTGTGAAGTAAAAAAAATAAAAAATAAAAATAAAAATAAAAATAAAAGTGTGGTTTTCGTGAAGGAGGCGTGTTCGGTCCAAACCTATACGGCAATTGCCGTATAGGCCGTTGCGGCTCCTATGGCCATGGGTGCAGCGATACCGATTAGACTTTCTGAAGAACAAGGGGAAACTCTGTGAAGGAAAGCAGGGAAAGTTTACAAATCCCACAGGAGGGTATTTGTGGAAACATACAATTAGTTCAGCTTCCCCTGTCTTAATTTGTAATGTAATTTGCTGTCCTCATCTAGTGATAAATTTAGTTTGAAATTGCAGTGTACATTATGTCACACATCGTGTTATATCTCTCTTGTATATAAATTTCATGGAATTCTTTTTGGCCCAAGTGCTAACACTGCATGATGCTATTATTGTGTCCAGTTAGGGGGAAAACTGCTGAGGCATATTGGAGTAAAAGGGTTTGTAATTTTGTTTTCACACTTATGCAGTTACTCTCTTAGTAATTAAATTTCATGGGAATGACCACAGTACCAAATTAGGGGAAAAACCTATGAGCCATTCTTAAAGTAACAGCCATTTTTGTATTTTCCAAAGCCATAAAGCGAAGATTTATTACATACCTGTGGTTAATGGAATGCATAATGGGGCATGGCATTATGTACACCTATCTTCTTGCTCTTGTTGGCTGGAAAATTTAAGGTTAATAATATGATCTAATTGAAAAGTTGTGCCTTAACACACTAGCACCAGTGGTTGTGTTTATGCAGTCAAGCACTGCACTAGGCACTGGGACTTTTATGCACTAGGTCTTTTACGCACCAGGACTTTTCACCCTTTTTTATGCAACAGGACCTTTTTACGCACCAGGACTTTTTATCTGGTATGTGGTAAATTAATAGGTGAGCAAAGGTGATCATGTTCTTGGGAGCAAGATATTCATCTAAACTGCTTCCAAATAAACTGCTTCCAAATCTCACAGATTCAGAGCTGACCCGGTTATGCCCACCTATTAGCTAAACAAACAAGCAAAGGAGCAAACAAACAAGCAAAGGAGCAAACAAGCAAAAATAGTACCGTGGGAATTGGAGTCTCAGTGGCTACGATGTCATGGACTATTTATTAGCTGTGGTAGGCATTTCTTATGAGTAATGTAAATTCCTGTTTGAGATCAGTTTCTCATGGTGGAAAAGGAGATTCCCATATTAGTACTTGCTCAGTGTAGCTGACTGGTAGCATCCTGTCTGTTGGAGATTCCATTGTAATTGAACTCGATGATCATGGGTTTTATTTAGCCAATAGAATGTAACACATCAACTATCATGAATCAGTGAAGTCACGGTAGACGTTCTTCAATTGTTATTTACTAGTAATATGTGATATTTTATTATTTTATTATTATAGCTATTAAAAGTTCAAGAAGAATTGGCATGTAAAGATTTTATCACATCCAACACAGTTGGTCTACAATGGCGAGTATTATATGGTCATCTCCTTTCACAGCAAGCAAGAACCATAAAATCATGTAATGAGGTGACCTCTGACTGCGGTTGCCTTGAGCAATCACAGGTATTGTTTTGCTTCAGATCAAGAGAAGCACTTCCTTGGCCTCAAACAGCACCAGCCATACATACAGACCTTTTAATTGGTTTTTCTGCCTACCTGAACTGTTGTGAACATTCACTCCCTATTCCCAATAGACACGACTACGTGCTGTCTAACTAATGAATATCATTAAAACTATTTTGCACGTGGGTAGACGGTGGAAAAAACCCTAGAAGCTAGTTTATCTATGACCTGACAACAATGAACACAGATATCAAGATGAAGTACAGTAAAACCACACACACACACATAGTTATCGTCTACAATCTTGAATCTTAGAACATGGCACCCACACACACATACACACAAATGCACACACACATGCACAGGTGAGATAGTACTAAGGGGCTTGACGTGGTTACATACCATCCACACACACACACACACACACACACACACACACACACACACACACAGCTTCTTGAGAGAGTTACCTTGATTACAGTTTCCACATTCAAAG
The DNA here is from genome assembly GCA_028752905.1 of Cladorhizidae sp. MBARI D1340-BT2. Taxonomy (NCBI): domain Eukaryota; kingdom Metazoa; phylum Porifera; class Demospongiae; order Poecilosclerida; family Cladorhizidae; species Cladorhizidae sp. MBARI D1340-BT2. The sequence goes on along the minus strand of JAQNBH010000012.1, from coordinate 4,296,774 downwards.
AGTTAAGTTACACTCAGTATACATAAAAATCATTGCTTACTTTAGTCCAGGAACCCTGGTGGTTGAAGGCTGCCTAAATGTGCAGGGGTAGTACTTGAGTCTGCTGAGCAAACATGGATTACTTCTAAAACGCAATGCAGAAAGAGCTGGTGCCACCCTGGAGCATGAATTCAATATCAACACAGCATAAGAATGCTTAACAATGGAAAATAAAATGTTTAACATTACAAGTGACAAGAACTTCATAAAAACTAGCATACTTCATTACTTCATGCCCTCAAATAGACCGCACCCTGGCTCTAGCCTTCGGTAAAAGAGCCTTCCAAATGATTGCATACCCCACCTTTAGCTGACATTTAATTCCTAATTAGTAACTATTGTGAGGCATTGAGTGTGGAGTGAAGGTGCGATGGAGATAATAACTAACACCACAGACAAACAAACAAACGGGGGAAAAGGGGAGAAAACATGAGCCAAATGCCCTGTGGACTAAACTTGAGACCCTAACACTGCTAGACACATCAGATTGCATTGCTCTAGCCATTGTCCCTAGCCATGTATCCAAAGCTTTGAATGAGCCAAAATGGCCCACTAGGGCAGATACAAGGTCAGCAATGAAGTGCAAAGTAACAGCTAGATCAGGGTCAATTGAGGAAGGCAGGTCACCCCAAAATGCCTCCTGCAGCCAACCAGTGGACAGTGCATCAAAATTTAACATTGCTGAACGATGACCATCATTAAAGCATTTGTATCCATAATTGGAAAGCTTTTGATTCCAGAAAGGTCTTGAACTCAGCTCTGAGAGCTATTTGGTTACACCCCATGGGCATGCCATGACCTTAAAGCTTTAAAACGGCCATACGGCCAGGACAGATACAGGGTTGGCACTGAAGTGAAATTCAATTAAACTCCTCTCCCTCACTTCCCCCTCTGAGCCGCCAAGTTTGCAATCAAACGAGTGAACATTGGTGTGTGTTGGTAGAAGCTACTTAGAAAACTAGTTTTGTGGTTTACCATCAATAGATTACCTCCTCTGGTCCTAGCCTTGACAAATGCTTATTAAACACTACAATATATGTTCAAGTATATTTGTTCCTGATGAAAGCTAGAGCATTGTAAGTTTGCAGTTAGCCTAAGTCATGGGCTCTCAGAAAATGTTTAACCTGGTTAAATCTTCATTCTTCTTTTTTGATCATGACTAGAACTATGCTATATGGTTGAAGGTTAAGGCTATAGCCTTTTCACAGAACTCGTGCACATAAACTACATTTATACGCAAGAAAGTTGCATAGCTAGCCTAAGCTTTGCCCTTAGAAACTTAGTAGCTAATCAATTAAATTTTCATTTGTGGACTTCCTTCTTTGGACCCAACCTAAACCAATGCAGCAGCTATAGCTACAACTGTAGTTTGTACAGGAGCTTTCTCACGCCACTCGATTCTTGAGTGCTCTTTTGAGTTTCTCGAGTCTTGTTTTGAAATTTTATATCGAGTAAGTTGGTGATGTAGGTGTATAAAAACTTAAGTAGCTAACCAGTTGCTTCTCAGACATTTGTATGCACCCAGGTGAAGATCTTCGGTGGATAACCAATGCATAAAACCACAGAGAGAAGTGGAGTGCATAATTTTTTATTTTTTAATCTTTTTATTAAAAACAGCCTCAATGTGAGGGTTACCAAGGCCACTCCTTCTACTTTCAAGAGTTAAAAATGAAGAAAACTAAAACGAAATAAAAAATGAAATAAAAGAAATGAATGAAAGAAAAACAAAACAAAACAAAATTTAAAGGGAAAATCTCAGATTTTGTAATGTATAATATATAATATATAATATAATTATTATATATAATATAAATATATATTATAATATATAATATATGCGCATGTGCAAATGGTGAGTCCAAGTTTCCTAGATATCACATGACAACCTGCTCCAGAGCTTTGTGTGAAACCCAAGTCTGACTGTGTTTTTTTGCAGGTCTTGTATTGCACACTTATTTTTGTTTTCGTCCCTCCTCCATTCTGGAACCCCCAACCGCCATCCTTCAAAATCTTAACTCCACTTCTGGACAAGTATTTCTGCTAGTAGTTTACATCTTTGAATATTAATAAATTTACCTCTGATGGTCCTCCAATCGCTCATCCAATTCCCTGCCATTGCTTTCTGGCTGGCGGTATGCAGAAGACAATCTACAACATATTCAGTTTGATGATGAACCCAGAAAGTATGAGCTCCTCACATATCCCATCTTTATGGTAGTTATCTAAACCTCACAATATAAATTGCACAATCATCCTCCCTAACCACTCCTCCTTTTACACTCACGATATAATAAAAATAATTTACTGGTATATAGTAACTATTTATATATATATGTAGACAAAGATAATTCATAATAGTAGAATCCAACCCTGAATCTCTGATCTTGAGTGGCTGCTCTAAATGCACAGTTTACATCTTGCATGGTACACTTGTTCCAACATATATAGCTAGCTACTTGTAACCCTCCTCATCCTACCAGAACAGTGCTAGTATAATAATATATATATATATATATAAGGGTCAACTAGGGAGTGTAAGTATCATAGAAATAGCAATGAAGAGAAACAGCAGTAAAATCTTGTTACACCCAGGGTCCATTTTAATGATAATCAGCTTCTCTCTTGTGTCAGCTTCTCTCTTGTGGAATAAAAATGTCTCAGGATGGCTGTCTATTTATGCCCTTGGAGGGATTCTATTTTTAGCAGCTGTTTAGAAGTGCCATCATCATCTATTGCGCAGTATTTTGATGGATCAGCACTGCAATTTCACCATATGCCAGATAAGGTCCTGTGATGTAATGTTATAAGAATGGACAGTTTCTTTCTCATTACCCACAATTCTCATCTGCCATTTGTGCCTTGGAATCCAAGATAACAGATAAACCATTGTCAACACTTGACAAAGGTGGATACTTGTCCCATCATAAACGAGACACATGGCTAGCTCTTCCCAGTCGCACTGGCTCCACGTGCCGGGTGCGTGGGCTTATATATAGCTATGTTGTCTCTTTATATTATTACCAGTAGTATGCTCTTTATGAACACGATTATTTCTTCAACACGAGAGCTTGAAACTCATCTCGGCTACCAGCAGACTCTCTTTGAAAAAGACCGTGAAAAATTGCTTTAGGCTCACCTCAATCGCCATGCCGCACTACTTGCAGCGATGGAACATAAATATGCGTCATAGCTACCTATATCAAGGGTCATCTGTTGCCTTTACATATGCTCCCACCCTCTAATTATTTCTCGAAAGTAGGAGATAACTATTTGATTAAGAGCACGAAAGAGCTCTCCATGAGGATCCAGTATACATGTATATATATTATATTAGACCCAGTCTAATTCTCTCATTCACAGACATCCTCTACTCACTCCAGACCATATAATTATATATATATATATAGAATGAAGATAAGCCTTATTATTGGGCATCAACGTTAACTTGCCATCATCAAGGATAATTTGCCATGCTCAAGGACAAGCTTGTCATGTTGAGAAGGAAGCCTATCCATTAATTGGAAGTCATATATACATACATGTTATGGATGGAAAGGCTGAATAGCCATACTGTTCTGCACTATATATATAGTTAATCCAGAAGAGCAGTTTGTACACAAGCTAAAACTGTATCGACTGTATGTAGCTGCATGAGAGACCATTGGTTGTGCCTTACAATGGAGCAGAAAACCCACTTCAAACCATAAGTTTATGGGACAGGAAATGAGGTTCAAATGAGATCAAATCCTGGTGTAGCAATTCAATTTTGTAATTTACACAGATTGTAATATGTAGCATATATGATTAAATCAAAAACTTAGCATTCAAACACAATTTTTTTTGTAAATATACAATTTTTCTATATCTAATGAAGACGTTCTCATTCTTCAGTTATTTGGCATTACGACAATCTGCACGGTGCACACAAAAGGAAAGCAGTCGGAGAGGAGAGGGGAGAGGGGAAAAGAGCAGAAAAATAGCAATTTTTTTAAATAAACTCCCCCCCACCCCCCAAAAATACAAAATAAAATAATAGTAATAAAATGCCCATGAATCTAATTGTAGCCAACACGCACACAATACTCAATTTCAATATTTCACAGTTATTTATACAGATGACAATTATTGTTAAAATAGAGTCATGTATGTATGTACGTGCCACCACTACTTGTGTAATAATTAGAGCGTACCCATTGATGCAGATCGCCTCAGACATACCAGTCGTGGAGAATCAACCCTACAGTGAACAGTCAATGAATACCAAGTAATTACTTCATACTGCATAGCTGTGTTTACATAAGGCCTTTACCCGGGTTCTGACCTCTGACCCACGCTTTAGCCTTTCAGGTTACATGACAACAGCCCTGCCTGGATTAAAAATCCAATTAGCTAACCAGCCTCAATAGGTGGATAAGAATCCAATTAATAAGGGGTGTGTGTTCCACGAATCTTCATTTTCACTAAATTTGTCATAACTTTTTTGTACTTTTTTCTTTTTTGTTCTTAATTTATGTAATTTTCATTTTTATGTTTTTATGTCAAATGTTAGAGCATGTTGGTGCATAGCTACTTCCTAAATCAAGATATGCCAATCTAATGATCTGTGCTTAAAATGAATAGAACTCCAGACAGTCTAGCCTGACCTACCCACTTAGGATGTGATTAGTACAACCACAGATGTTGAAAATGCATTGACAGAATCAACACATCATTTACAGTTCTGGAGTAAATGAAGGTCAGCCCAATTATATGATGTCTTCTTCACAAAACCAACCATATCCTTATTATGGTTGCCCTTATTAAAATTTCCTCAATGGAAGTGATAGAGCAAGAAAAGAGCTTCAAAATGATATCTTTCAAGTTGGACTACTTTAACTAAAAAAGAAGAAGTGAGTTCTATTAATTTTAAGCACAGAGAAATGAGATCATTAGATTGGCATATCTTGATTTAGGAAGTTGCTATGCATAAACTAAAGATATGTTTAGAAAGAGCATCAAATACTCTACATTCTTACATTTGACATAAAAATGACTTCAAAAAAATTAAGAACAAAAAAGTTATGACAAATTTAGTGAAAATGAAAATTCATGGTAAACACAGAAGCAGCCCATGTCAACTACACAGGCTTACATTGGATAGTATTGAACCTCACATGGTCCTACATTCTAAGGATAAATTTTTTCTGCACTGTCAGGGATCCTCTCCTGATAGAAGCCTTGCCAACACCCTAAACCCCAAGGATATTGCAGAGGCTAACTGATAACCACAATATAATTTAAACTTAGACAGGGTTGTATACAGAAATTTTGCCAAGGGGGGGCGAACTTGAGATATGGAAAAATAAGGGGGGGCGGAGAGCCTGGATGGTGCGGAAAGGGGACGTGCACCCTGGGCTTCCGCGTGGAGTACGAAAGTGTTTTACCCACAGGTCAGTACTAACTGTATATATAGCTGCTACTTATGATGGCATGCACTTTTTCTAAAATCTTTAGTACAACATTCCATCTTAAATATTTGCTGAAGTTGCATGCTACGGCAATCAGCATATAATTATAGATTAGATATAGTCACTTGTCACTCGTATAATGGAGGTGGGCTTTTGTGAAATCGAATTATGTTGCATTCCATGCATTTTCTTACAAAATCATGGACAACAGGTTTCATACACAATTTTTCTCTAGTTCTCTAGGGGGGGGGGGGGTGGAAATGGTTGGTCACTTGGTGCCCTAATTTTTGTTAATATTTTCTTAACATGTTCATAAGCTGTAAAAGGGGGGTCTGGGGGGAAGATCCCCCCATTTATTTTTTTTGCTTTTACAATGTCTGAGGATAGCTATTTTGACTGACTACTGACTACCAATGGCATTATGCTATACCGAACTATGGCTAGACTGTATATATTTCTCATGATATTGTAGCTGCTTGGAAAAAGGAGAGCATGTGTCATGACACGATGACATCACACACCACCACGTGCTCTCCTTTGTAGGTTTGTCACTTCTTTTGTTTCTCCTTCTTTCCCACTCCCTCTCTCTCAGTATTTTTAACTCAGTCCATTATGTCATGGTCTTCAAGTCTAATCTTAGACATGATGTCATCACACGCCACCACGTGTTCTCCTTTGTAGGTTTGTCACTTCTTCAGTTCCCTCCTTCTTTCCCACTCTCTCTCAGTATTTTTAACTCAGTCCATTATGTCATGGTCTTAAAGTCATCACACACCACCACGTGTTCTCCTTTGTAGGTTTGTCACTTCTTCAGTTCCCTCCTTCTTTCCCACTCTCTCTCAGTATTTTTAACTCAGTCCATTATGTCATGGTCTTAAAGTCTCTATAAAAGAAACCTTACTAGCTGATTTCTCTTCATATTAATATGGATATTCGCTCATACTTTGCAAGTACTTCTCAAGCCTCTTCTCATGCTAATAGCAGCGATAGCGAAGATAGCAGAACAGATAGCTCTGAGCATGTCGAGGCATCTAGTCCTAGCCTTAGTCCTCCACCTTCAAAGAAAAGCAAGCAAAACAAACACCGCTCTTCTGTATCCACGAAGAGAAAATACTCTAAGAGCTGGGAGAAAGATTTCAGTTGGCTCTATTATGACGAGGATAGCGATGGTGCCTTTTGCAAGGTTTGCAAGCAATCTGGTCTGCAGCGTACTGGAGGAGTGTGGGTCACACAACCTTGCAGAAATTGGAAGAAAGCTGTTGAAAAAATGAAAGCTCATGCGAGAAGTGACTTCCATATCCATGCAACTCAAGCTCTTTTTGCAGCTAAAGGAGCAGCCAAAGGTGGAACAGTTGTACAGCAACTCCAGAATGTTTTAGCTCGCAAAAGAGCTCAGAACAGAGCTGCAGTGAAGTGCCTGATCCTACTCACTCATTTTCTTACGAAAGAACAAGTTGCACATTCGACAAAATTTGAGAAGCTGGTTGACGTGGTGGTTCGATGTGGCAGCCAACATTTGAAGCAATTCTTAGAAACTGCACAAAGAAATGCTGTGTACACATCAAGATTGGCTGTGGTTGAATTCATCGAATCATTGGGGACATGGGTGGAGGAGTCGATTCTGAAGCGACTTCAAAAGGCACCTATGTACAGCCTCATGGCAGATGAGTGCACAGATGTCACCAACGTAGAAGAATTGTCTGTGTTTTGCCGCTGGGAGGAAGATGGTGTACCAGTAGAGTGCTTTCTGGAGCTTATTCCATTGAAGAAGGCTGATGCAGAGACCATCTATTCTAATCTCATCGATTGTTTAAAGAAGAAAGGTCTACAAGTCGGAAGAATAGTTGGATTGGGATTTGATGGAGCTGCAACTTTTTCTGGACGAAAGACCGGGGTTCAGGCACGTATCAAGAAACATACTCCTCACGCTCTGTTTATACACTGCCACTGTCACTTACTGCAGTTGGCTTGTGTGCAAGCTGCCAATAAAACTCCTGGAATTGCTCATGTTTACAGAACATTGACTACTCTTTGGAAGCATTTTCGCAATTCCCCCAAGCGAGCAGAGTGTCTGAAGGAGGTACAGCACGTTCTTGAACTTCCAGAAATGAAAGTGATCAAGCCATCTGACACACGCTGGCTGGCACATGAAAGGTGTGTCAAAGCAAGTTATTCTGCAATTGTAATCACCATTGGGAACATCTACGAGACGTCCCACGAGCCAGAAGCTCTTGGAATCCATGGTGCCCTCTGCAAATTGTCTACGATTGCAGCTATATATTTGCTTGATTTCACTCTACCACAAGTAGCCAAGCTCAGCAAAGCACTTCAGGCAGAGCAGCTTGACCTCTCGTTGATATCATTCCTTGTTGATGCTACTGTTAAATCCTTGGATGATGCAGTTTTGCCTGGAGCGAACTGGGTGTTGGAGCTTCTTGAAAACGTTGAAGACTTGAAGTCATCTACAAAGGTGTCTATTGACGCTGATAAAATACTTTCGTTCCAGAATGTTGTTGGTAAGCCTTTTGTTGCTGATTTAAAGGCCAACATAACAGCCGATTTTCTTCATCCAACGCTTTGTATCAGCATTGTCTATATTCGATCCACGGAAAGTTCCAAAACCAGATTCAGTATCTTCCCACTTATGGAGACACGTCTGTTGAGAAACTGATTGCTCACTACGGAGAAGATAGAGATGCAGAAACATTGGATGGAGAAGAAACAGTGAAGACAGCCATGATTTCCACTGAAATACTTACAGAGTGGAAAACATTCCGCCAGCTGTTAGTCAAGCAACCACGGGATACTACTGCATCACAGCTGAAAGAACTTGTTTCAAACGACATGCTCAAGGCCATGTTTCCCAATTTGCACAAGATTGCCTCCATCTGCTTATCGATTCCAGTTTCTACTGCTTCTGTGGAGAGAAGCTTCTCACAGATGAAGATGATCAAGACTCGTTTGCGTAATTCTCTAAGTGACTGCAGCCTTTCTCACCTTATGAGGATTGCTATAGAGGCACCAGAAGTACTCTCTGAGAGCGACCTTGAAGAGATTGTGGACGTATGGCAGAGAAAACCAAGAAGAACCTCAGTTTGACATTCCTATCATTTGAACCTGATATCATAAGCTTATTACACCTTTCTTGTATTACACCTTTCTTGACATTATTAAAAAAAATATCTCTAATTTCAAGGGGGGGGGCGAGAATGATACAAGGGGGGGCGAATGCCCCCCCCGCCCCCCCCCCTAAATACACCCCTGCTTAGATCACTTAGATGATTTACACCACGATTCATGACACATTACCATATAAGGACTGATTTTGGCCAGTAACTTATTTCAAGGACTGGGTGAGGCTGGCTCCCTAAAGTGCCCAATAAGAATCATAATTATTATCCTATTGCCAAGAGATAGCAGGATTCTTAGTTAAGTTACAGCTTAGGGATCCACTAAATGCACCATCAATTCAGTTCTTTACATTCAGTTCTCTGAATATTCATTAATATGGAAATAGACTGATATGTTAATCGATAATGTACAATATGCAAAAGAATAACAGATCTCTCCATGCAGACATGCATAGCAATAGAAACCCTCCTCCTAGCGAGCAAAATTAAGGGGGTTGCTAGCCCTAAAGCCAGGGGAGTTAGGTGGAACCCTTGTTTTAAAATATCAAAACCCCCTTCATCTCTGCCTCGATCCATTTCCCCTTACCATCCTGCACTCATAGGGTGACAAACATGGGAAACCCCTTCTATTTTGGTTATTAACCGATTATACAGCGTAAGTGATTACACAGCATAAGTGCAGATTTGAGTAATGGAGACATGCTTGTCACAGTCCCTTCCTTCCAACAATGCCCGTGTCCAAGTACCATCATGATGCAGTTAGCAAGATAAATGCCCTTAATGCTACAAAATGGGAACTTTTGGGTAACGTATTTATTTTAGAAACTTGCTGCTAGATGTAGTCATGTCATCAGATATCCAAAAATTAATATCACAAGCAAATATAACCAGAAAATATGAAAATGTATTCTAATATGTGCCCACCTACAAAAGAACAAGTCTTGGTTACTAAAAGAACAAGGAAAAAAGGTTCCATCATTATTAAAGGCTCCAGCTACTCCTTCATCTCCCCCATAGCTAATCGCATTTGAGACTTCATGAGGACACCGCCACATGGTGGATGCCATGAGTTCAGGCATGTGTCTGCGTCAATGGACGTCTTGTCAGCAGCCTCCAAAATTATAACATGAAGGAATGTACCTGCTCTGTCTATTTATCCCCGTCTATTCATGTGGTGCGATATATCAGGACTGATGTAAGAGGATAGAGAACAGAGAAAGACTGTCACAGTTGTCCTCCAATGTCTTAGGTGTCCACCAACCATCACTTGTCCTCCAATGTCTTAGGCAGGCCTGGGCGCTCACCAACCATCACTTGTCAATGTCTTAGCCAGGCCTGGGTGTCCACCAACCATGACTTGTCCTCCAATGTCTTAGCCAGGCTTGGGTGCCCAACCAACCATCACTTGTGCTCCAATGTTTTAGCCCAGCCTTGGTGTCCACCACCATCACTTGTGCTCCAATGTCTTAGCCAGGCCTGGGTGCCCAACCAACAATCACTTGACCTCCAATGTTTTAGCCCAGCCTAGGTATCCACCAACCATCACTTGTCCTAGCGAGGCCTAGGTACCCACCAACCATAGCCAGGCCTAGGTGCTCACCAACCATCACTTGACCTCCAATGTTTTAGCCCAGCCTAGGTGTCCACCACAATCACTTGTCCTAGGTGCTCACCAACCATCACTTGTCCTCCAATGTCTTGCCACTGATCTAGTAATATTTAGGTAAACTGCTTCAAGACATGAATATCGCACATTCCTCTATAGCTACCGTATTTCCTCAAATATAAATTGACCTCCAAATTTTCAGTCAATTTGGGGCGGGGTGGGGATGGACATCGGTATGTTGCAAAAAACAACAACAACTTTTGCACCCTGCCAGCCTGCCAGTGAGCATTCACTAGTGGTTCCTCAGGCCATTCGATGCGAACAAGTTTAAGAAACTCGAGAAGCAAAATGTGAATTGAGCCTTTGGCTCTCAATCGCTCGACTCCCTCTACCAATCTTATGCTTGCTCTTCACACACCAGACCACTAGCCATGTTCTCTGGCTTCCTTCCGATCTCTGTTAAGTTTCTCTGACACTCTGTGCCTCCTTTGTGCTTCGTAATTGTTTGTTTGCTCATATATATCATTTACCTCACGGCACTGTGTACTGGGTGATATTCTCTTCGCAGCGTGTCACTTCTACGCTTGCATCGCAGACTGGTTTGGACGTGATCCCGTACACTGAGTATAAGTCGACCGAGTAAAGTTGAGGTCAAATTTGGTGTAAACTATTGACTTAATATTCGGGAAAACACAATATATATACAGTAGCGGCCAAAAAAACATGCCAGTTGCGTTGCGTTCAACAACGCATGCCGTGAACGCAAAAAAACGCAAACCGTCAACGGTTATAAATCAAACGTAAACCAACGGAAATGAACGGGAATCAACGTTGGCAAACGAACGAACGGAAACAAACGGTAGAAAACGTAATAACCGCCAGGCGGCTTCCGCGCATGCGCTTTGAAGCGGGGCGCTTAGCTTAGAGGCAATCGAGCGTGTTCGTGTTTTCAAAGTTCTATCTTCTGTAGTGTGCGGTTCAGCGGCAGTTTATTCCAGTCCAGTGTCTGTCTCCACAAGAGCTATTGTCAAGCGTAAGTTCCCTTCCCTCTTTCTAGTATTTCTCTAATATTTATCTTTTTTTCGCTTTTGATTTAGTATCCCCCAGCAGTTTTCTTACGCAATGGTTTATTCTGAGTACAAAAAACAAAGGATACTCTGTTTGATGAGAGAGGGCTACAAGTCAACGACAATAGCTAAAATGCTCGCCGATGAAGGCTTACTTGCGAGTAGTCGGGGGATAAGAAATTTTATATTGTGGTACCGCAAAACAGGAACCATTGCCAGGCGGGAAGGCAGTGGAAGGCCTTCGATCGTGTCAGCAGACATAAAAAAGTTAGTGGAGGAACAGATGAGGCATGATGATGAGACCACTGCCTACCAGCTTCACCATATGTTGCAGTCCAGAGGCTATAATATCTCTCTCCGCACAATCCTCCGCTGTCGGACTGCTCTCGGGTGGACCTTTCGTGGCAGCTCTTACTGCCAACTTATCCGACAGGCTAATAAGGTTTGTATATACATGTAACTAGTCTTAACTGGAATGTAGGGTTAACTTGAATATCCTCTACTCGTCACTAACAGGTGAAGAGATTGGAATGGGCACAGCAATATCTGGCAGAAGCGTCTGGTGGGTTTGAAGATGTAGTGTGGACTGATGAGTGCACCATACAACTGGAAACTCACAGGCGCTTCTGCTGCCGTAAAAGAGGTGAACCCCCCAAGAACAAACCAAGGTATAGGCATTAAGATGCCACAAAACTTAGGTGATTATTTAACACTTGCACTGATATGCATTCAATTACAGGCCCAAACATCCAGTGAAGGTCCATGTCTGGGCTGGGATAAGCCTGCGAGGTGCAAGTGGGATTTGTATATTTGAAGGCATCATGCGGGCCCCCTTGTATTGCGACATTTTACAGAAGACTCTACTTCCATTTATACAGGACGTTTTCCCCGACCATCACAGGTTCATGCAAGACAACGACCCCAAGCACACATCAAATTTGGCCAAGATCTTTATGGACCAGAACTGTGTGAACTGGTGGAGGACCCCACCTGAGTCACCCGATTCCAACCCCATTGAAAATTTATGGCACGAATTAAAAGAATACATGCGGAGGGAGATCAAGCCGAGGACAAAGGACGAATTGGTGAAGGGAATTGAAGAATTTTGGAAGGGGGTTAGCCGTGCCAAGTGTACGAAATACATCAGGCATTTACGAAAAGTCGTGCCAAAAATAATCGAACTGTGTGGGGAAGCTACTGGGTACTGATTGGTGTTGTTGGTTGTGTTTTATTTAATTGACAGTTGCTGGATAGTTAAGTACTTATTTTTTGCTGGTTGTGTTTTATTTAATTGTTGCTTTTTTTTTTGCTGGTTGTGTTTTATTTAATTAATGGACAGTTGCTGTGTTTTTTTTTGCTGGATAGTTACCTTTTTTGTTGTTGCTGGTTGTAACTTATTTAATGGACAGTTGAAAGAAATGTTTCTGTATTGTTAAATAATAAAGGTGTTGATTACTTGTGGGCTGTCAAGGTTATTCAAGGTCTTGTTTGAGGTGGTCTGTGCCTTTGAGGAAAGATTGTGGGCTGTGGTTATTATTGGGTATTTCACACAATGGCCAAGTGACTGGGGATCAAACCTGTTGGGTGGCGCCTATGCAATTGATAACCCTGCAATTGATAACCCTGCCCAGAGAGCTTAATTAAGGGCTCAATTTCAATGATTGTGCCCAAAATGTTGTCCTCAGTTGTGCTTACAGTAATTTGTGAGTCTTATGAAAACCCAAGCAGGCTATTGTAATTGTGATGCATGTCAGTTCAAAATTTATTCAGCACAGAGAAATATTGAACATATTTATATACTGTACTGCACAAAAATCAAATCATTGCATAAAAACAATAACATAAAAACAATAATAATAATTGAAAACAACGACCTCTATCTCTATTTAGCTAATCTCAATCTCTTGCACAACTGCTGCACAGCCTCGAGACATTTTTTCCATACTGGCTCAAATTCCACTTGGTTGCTCCAGAAGGCTGGGAATCTTTCAAGCATTATTTGTTTAAGATGAAGCAGTTCATTAGCTGGGAGTGATGGGAACTCGCTATTCCCCATTGGAGTACACCTCTTTAAGATGTCCTCCCCAAAGATGGCTTCTCTTGCTAGCTTACAAGTTAAAGCCCCAGCTTTACTTGCCGTCTGCAACGAGTGGTATCTGGCCACAACTTCTTCAACCGAGCAAAGTTGTTCTTTGTCTATCTCGGCAGTGGGCAAAGATCGCAACGGGGGACGAGCTGGAGGAGTGAAGGCTGCAGATGGATCAGTTGTGGCTGGAGGAATGAAAGCGGGAGTTATTGGAAGAGGACTGGATGGAAGCAGTTCAAATTTTTCCTCCAAAAGAGATAATGCATTCAAATACTGAATAATACTTACTTCTTTCATCCATGGACATGAGGAAAGACTTAGATGCGCCAAAACTAGGCTAGGAAAAAAAGGCTGAAGGATTTGGAAAATTCTAAAGACGATCTAGCTGAGGAGAGAGGTCCTAGGCTGCCCTAATGCATTCAAATACTGAATAATACTTACTTCTTTCATCCATGGACATGAGGACAGCTTTCCGAAAAGTCATGCTTAGCGTAGAAGTAGCGAAAGAATTCTTTGAACCTTTGAAGGGGCGTAGAATAACGAAGAAGCAGCCGGTAAAGAGGTTCTAAAACTTGGTGAGTATTATTTATTCAGTACCTCGGCGCGCTTTTTGGTGAGCTTAGGCGGGGGTTGTGAGCTTTGGCGCGCTTTTTGTTGGCCTTTGGTGAGTTTTGGCGCGCTTTAACGACCTTTAGATGCCCGCGCCGCTGGGGCAAAGTTGAATTGGACCAACGGTTAGCGTTTGTTTAGTGGCTGGCGCCGCAAAGTGGAATAGAGCGAAACGCTAATAAACTGTTACCGTTGGTTAGCGTTGGTTTGTTCAATTTTAGTAACGGTTGGAAACGGTAACCGTCCACGCACGTTCAAAATAAACGAAACCGGCATGTTTTTTTGGCCGCTACTGTATATCTTATTTTCGTCCCCATACAAGTCACATTGTCTGCTATAAACGTATACTAGAAGATGTAGAAGTATACCAGATGATGTAGAAGTATACTAGAAGATGTACAAGTATACTAGAAGATGTATGAGTATACTAGAAGATGTAGAAGTATACTAGAAGATATTCCAGTATACTAGAAGATGTATGAGTATACTAGAAGATGTAGAAGTATACTAGAAGATGTAGAAGTATACTAGAAGATGTATGAGTATACTAGAAGATGTAGAAGTATACTAGAAGATGTAGAAATCTACTAGAAGTTGTTGAAGTATACTAGAATATGTTGGAGGTTGTGTACCCGAAGGTGGGGTGTGCAGGAATTTTGTTTGTGTGCCTTGACTCCCTAAAGTTCCCTCCGTAATTTTTAGTTCACTGGAGAATGCTCCTATACTTGGTCAACTTCAAATAGTTGGTGTGTGTGCACATGTAACATTCACAAAGCCTTCCTATTTAGGAGGAGGAGGTATGTACTTCTCTAATTTAGAAGAGGTTGTTGTCGGGAAATGTTCAAGTGTTACCAGTGACCACAAGCTATATAAGCACTCGTGCATGCCCACCCTGAAAGGGCGTGCTGCCACATGGACTATGGGTCAGCACTTGGCAAGTTATAAATAAGCTAGTGATCTAATGCATTCCTTATAGTTTGATCACTGCATTGTTTGGTGGGTGAATTCATGTGAGAGGGCGAGGTGGAAAGCAATCACATATTCAGCTGCACCTTTTTTGGCACTCGTCCTAGGTCTATCCTTCTCATTTCTTATCCTCCATTTTTCTTTCAGCTCCCTCAGTCTCCGAGGCACGGATCATCGCTTTTTTACGACAGTTTTTTTAATGACTTTGTCTCCAGGTAGGAACAGTCCTCTACGGCAACTCTATTTCTAGTCCTAGTTACAGAGGTATCATCTATAAACAACGTTGTTTGTTGAAGTCAGTCTCTAGGACAGTCCTCTACGGCAATTCTATTTCTAGCCCTAGTTATAGAGGTATCATCCATAAATATTGGTGGTTGATGAAATCAGTCTCTAGGTAGTAACAGTCCTAAGGCAACTCTATTTCTGTCCCTAGTTACAGAGGTATCATCTGTTGGTTGTTGAAGTCGGTCTCTAGGTAGAAACAGTCCTCTAAGGCAACTCTATTTGCCTTAGTTATAGAAATATCATCTATAAACAATGTTGGTTGTTGAAGTCAGTTGTTGAAGTCAGTATCTAGGTAGAAACAGTCCTCTAAGGCAACTCTATTTCTGGCCCTAGTTACAGAGCTATCATCTATAAACAATGTTAGTTGTTGAAGTCAGTCTCTAGGACAGTCCTCTGCGGCAATTCTATTTCTGCCCTGGTTATTGAGATCCCATCTTTAAGTCAGTCTCTAGGCAGTAATAGTCCTCTAGCAACTCTATTTCTGGCCCTAGTTATAGACATATTACCTATAAACTGAACTTTCACAGAGTTAGTTAGTACAGGCAAGCTTCCCTTATTAGGACAGCTTGGGACTGGGTACTGCCCATAACTCATAAACGCCCGTATCTGGGAAAACCAGACACACATCTTGCCCAATAATGAGGATTTGCCTTCAATTTTGCACCCCTGCATATATTAAGTGCATGCACGTTCATGAAAAAGAATATTTCCAGCCACAGCAGGTGAGATTTCTAGAGCATTGAAAGCTTCACCAGGTGTGATGAACATGACTGAATGATGGCCTTCCATGGTGGTCTCCCCTTCGCTCTCATCGTCACTGTTGTGGGTAGACTTCCATGTTGTTCTAATCTCCAACAAGCGACTAACTAGAATCTGAGCAAGAATCGCTCTCTGCTAAAAACAAACTGGACCATGCTACTGGCAAAAACAAGTCACACTTCCGCGAGCTCAAGGACTACGCACGGGCATATGACGTACTGTGCAATGCGTGGGCCCCCGATAGTTGGGCGTGTCTGGATGTGGGACGCCCAGATGAGGGAAGTTTGAGCATATTAACGTATCTCTAATAGAGTGTTCTAATTAGGGGGCCTTCAAGATCAAGTGGCAATACACTTGTGGTTGAGAGCAACAGTCAAAGAAATGAAGGCAGCATTACCAACACGCCTCACTGTAACTATTCAACATGTAAATGTTTATGGGATTAGTAATACCATGTTGATAGTTGAGCATTGATTTATGCTGATAGTCGAGCATTGATTTATGTTGATAGTCGAGCGTTAATTTATGTTGATAGTCGAGCATTGATCTATGTTGATAGTCGAGCATTGATTTACGTTAATAGTCGAGCGTTGATTTATGTTAATAGTTGAGCATTGATTGATGTTGATAGTCGAGTGTTAATTTGTTGACAGTCGAGCATTAATTTATGTTGATAGTCGAGCGTTGATTTATGTTGATAGTCGAGCGCTGATTTGTTGATAGTTGAGCGGTGATTTATTTGATAGTTGAGCATTGATTTATGTTGATAGTTGAGCATTGACTTATGTTGATAGTTGAGCGCTGATTTGTTGATAGGCGAGTGTTGATTTGTTGATAGGCGAGTGTTGATTTGTTGATAGTCGAGCGTTGATTGATGTTGATAGTTGAGCATTGATTTGCATTCTTAAAGCAATATTTATCCTAGTGCTTTTTGTGCAAGAAGTTAAATTGTGTGGATTCGTGCGAGTTTGGCCAGTTGCACAATAATTCTTTTTATGGTCACGTGCACAAGAAACGAATGTAATGAACGAGCGCATGATGAAGTGGACTTTCGAACTCATTCCAGTTTCTAACTGGACTCTTGAGCAGCAATAACTGCTAAGATCAAAGTCACATTGGCAAAATGGCAAGAGGGAAATCACAGGCTGGTGACCTCTCACTTTTGGTATTTTAATCAGGTCCATTCCAAGCTGACAATGGCATTGCTACCATTCACGGCAGTCCAAGTTCGTATGTCAATGAATATCATCAAACCTACAACTGCTGACTGCATTATATTTGCACATGACTGCATTTGGTATGCACTTGAAGTGGTTTCTCTGAAACTGGTATATTTTTGATGCCTTGAAAGATAAATACTACTTTTCTTTCCGACACCTGGTAATTTTAAGCTGCACAAATCAATTCCACACTTCCCGGGCTGTTAAAAATTGCATGTTCTATCACCACACTAATCACTAATAAGTACCATTATGGTGTCTTCAATTATTACCGTCTTCATCATATAGTATACATCACAATGTTATAATACTATGTGTAAGCCACAGCAGTACTGGCGGGCGGGCACATGTTAAAGCACTAATATTTAGGTGCACTATCCCCCTACTAATCAGTGTAGAGTTCACATGATTTATGATGCTAAGCATGACGCGAGTGTGTGTACATCCAGCTACTGTAGCCTTCTTCTTCGTGGCATATAAATCAGTGAAGGGATCGTCGCAATCTGCTCTTGGAGCTAGAAGGGAGGTGTTAGCCTTCTTCATGTCTGCTCTAGCTGCAGCAGCTACTCCATTCTCTGCTCCAGCTGCAGCAGCTACTCCATTCTCTGCTCCAGCTGCAGCAGCTACTCCATTCTCTGCTCCAGCTGCAGCAGCTACTCCATTCTCTGCTCCAGCTGCAGCAGCTACTCCATTCTCTGCTCTAGCTGCAGCAGCTACTCCATTCTCTGCTCCAGATGCAGCAGCTACTCCATTCTCTGCTCCAGGTGAAGCAGCTACTCCATTCTCTTTGAGGAACTGGATTTCTCTGCCTTCAGCATGTGGGCCAGGAGGCGTGGCAGCAGCAATTGCAGGGGGCTATTCATTCACAGCAAGAGGAAATGGAGACCACTATTAGAGAGCATCGACTATACAGAGGACGGCCTCTGATCGAGCAAATACGGTATACCAAAGTTGCATGCAATGTCAGGCTTAAATTAATGCATTCTGATCTATAAGAGGTTGAAGATTTGGAACTTCCTGTAGGCCTTGATGTTGTTATTAAAGCTCTATTATGCGCGATAGAAATCCAATAAACGGTGTGCCAACATCCTGTTATTGGAGAGAGAATTTCAACTTCATTTATTGCATCAATTTACACACACACACACACACACACGTATATATATCAAATAGCATAATTTGCCATAACTCTCTACCGACATTTTGGGTGCAATTTGGGTGCAATTTTAAAAAAACAGTCCTCTCTTAATAGAAAGTAAATGATTCTAAAACTTCTCCCCCCCATTTATTTAATATAATTTTTTATTTAATTTATTTTAATTTTAAAGCCCGCTATTTAAATGAGGGCAGCTCTTAACTTAAGCCTGTGCAATTTCTATTCAAGGGCGACTACTATTTATGGAGTGTTCTTCGTTTGAAGAACTATGCATTGTTCAGGCATGTGCACTTAAACTGTCTTAAACTAATTATTGTTCATCCATCATGTCCATCCCTTCCAGTTCAGCACAACACACATCCAATTACCAGTTCTTTCATCCACTTCAATTTACACCTCACAATTTAATTGAACTAATCTGTGTTATGCAGCATTTCAGTACTCTCCCTTATATGGTCATCTCTCTCTCCTATCCTTTACCAACCAATCAAATCACTCCATGCATTCACAACTCCCTTTCCTCTTTCACCTATAAAATGCTTTACCTCACCTCATGCCTCACAGTCTTCACCATGGTAGTGTATTCAACATTGTACATTGTCTATCCTTAGCCTTTAATAATAAGTATTTTACTTGTATTACTTGAGCTACTAGTATCAGTCGATCTAGGACAGAGTGTCTCTGCTATTTCTTCAAGCAACCAACCACCAGGCCTTACGACCCTGGTCTTGGATTTAGTACACACTTCGTCACAGGCAGGAATTGTAATTCCTTTTATAATTTCAAACCGAACAAACATTTGGTCCTTCGAGCCGGATCTAGACTGGTTCTACTCCGGACTCCATCGCAATCATCCGAACCGCAACCTACTCCTTTGGAATCACCCTCAATCAAGCTAACATCGTAAGCTTTACGTAAGCTTAGACTCACTGTCTTTGCTCTCAATATGTCATTGGAAGGATACCTCACGCTCAAGAAGAGCAGGTCTTCATTGACAGGCGTCGTGACTCGGATGAGGAACCGACATCTCCGGCTAGCAGATGAAGACCCCTCTACGTATGACATCACCAACCTGACAGGCAGTTTGACGTCACTAGAAACTACAGCTAAACATTTCTGTACCTCTCAGGAAGAGATCATGGGATATGTCGATGTCCCAGGGGAAATACCATTCAGTGAAGCCGACGAGCTAGCAGCCATTGAAACGTTTGAGGACAGCGTGGACTCTACCCGGTCGTTGATCAACCGACTGATGGCCACAAAGAGAGCCCTGCATGCGTCAGCTGGCCTCCGATCCGATATTGACAATCTAGAAGACCTCATGGACCGCCGCCCAATGCAAGACTACTCGGCGGCTCACACCCGGCTGACTACAGCATTCAGTCAGCTCAGATTATCAGTCATGGATTCGACCATCCGAGACAACCATCCCATCCATCAAGATCTCATCCAGATCCAAAGCAGAATAGAAGCGCTTGGATCCAAGGAGAAGGAGTTAGTTCCTTCATCCTCACATCCCATTGCCGTGCACACCAGATCCAAGCATATCCAGCTCCCGAAGCTCCATCTCCCTACCTTTAGTGGGGACCTTATGGACTGGGCTCCCTTTTGGTCACAGTTCCGAACAGCAGTGGATGCCAATGATGATTTACCCTCTGAACATAAGCTGGCCTACCTCCGAGATGCCATCAGGGACTCTTCGATTAAATCTTTGATGTTCTCTGGTGCCGAGAGGGAGGGCCTCTATTCAGAAATTGTCGAGATGCTACAGAAACGCTATGATAAGCGTAGAACAATTCATGCAGCATATTGCAACCAATTGACATCCTTGATTTCCATCAAGAATATTAAATCAGACCTTCTCCAATTTGTTGATAGGGTCAAGCATGCAGTCGCTGGCCTCAAGCATACAGAACAATATGATCTACCATCCTTTCTCACATCAATGCTGACTCCGTGTCTTCCCAAGGCGTTGCAAGTAGAGTGGGAAGTGCAATCCAAGGAATCCAAAGATGTCCCACCACTGGATGAATTTCTCCAGTTTGTACTGTTCAGGGCTGATGTCCTTGCCACCAACGCCAGTGCTCAGTCTGAACCCAAGCAGAAGGCTCCAGATGTCAGACCAGAGCACCTGTCTAGAAGACACAGAGCTGCAGTGAACTCAACTTCCACTCGGCATTCTTCCAATGGACCTCCTTCCACGCTGGAATTCAGGTATGAGTGCTTACTTTGTCCTGGGCTTAGGCATCCACTCTTTCAGTGTCAGGTCTTTAACGACATGAGCATAGTGGGGAGGGAAGCCCATATCAGAGCTAAAAACCTCTGTGCCAACTGTCTGGCACCTGGACACCAGAACAGAGATTGTCGAAGTTGGGGAAGATGTAGACAGTGTGGTGGAAAACATCACACTCTTGTGCACAAGGAGCATAGATCTCCTGCTGTAGTGAATGTTGTAGCTGCCAATGGTGTTCTATCCAATACTAATTCTAGTTCCAATATCAATGCTCAGAATACCACTAATGAAGTGTCACCTCCAAGTGTTAATAGTCCATCCAAACAGAGCAATCAATCCAATTCAGTTGTATCATCACAATCCTTTAATCAACATGCTGCACCACAGCGGTGTCTTATGATGACAGCCCAAGTATTAGTGAGGGGTCCCGGGGGCAAGCAAGTATTGGCTCGGGCTTTGCTGGACTCGGGTGCAGACATGTCCCTTATAACCAGCAGGCTTACCCGATCCTTGCAGTTGCCCAAGCAGGCTATGATTACCGAGTTCTGTGGTGCACAGGGCACCCCTCTCAAACAGTCCCAGTCGGGAACCCAGCTGTCCATTTGCCCTGTCAACCAGCAAGAGTTAAATTTGTCCACATTGGCTGCCATTGTCCCAGAAGTCACTTGCAGGCTTCCGCTCCAAGGAGCATCCCATGTTAAGGAAATGCCGCACATCAAGGCATTGAGCTTAGCCGATCCCACTTTTCATGCCCCGGGCAGGGTAGATCTGTTGCTGGGGTGTGATCTCATTCCAGAAGTATTGTCTCATGAACAGGTTGTGGGACCACCTGGAACTCCAATGGCAATTAAAACCATCTTTGGGTGGGCAGTGTTGGGAAAATATCCTCCCAAACCAGTTGAACATTCAGTCAACGTAATGACTCGGATAGTATCGGATCCAACCAACGACCTCATTACTAGATTCTGGACCGTTGAGGAACCTCCAGCCACCACATCTATGTATACTCCAACTGAGGAGCTGGTCCAAGACCACTACCTCCAAACCCATGTATATCATCCAGAACCAGGCTACTACCAGGTTTCACTCCCCAAGATCACTGACCAACCCAGGCTAGGCCTGAGCA
This sequence comes from Cladorhizidae sp. MBARI D1340-BT2, assembly GCA_028752905.1. Lineage (NCBI taxonomy): Eukaryota > Metazoa > Porifera > Demospongiae > Poecilosclerida > Cladorhizidae > Cladorhizidae sp. MBARI D1340-BT2. The sequence goes on along the minus strand of JAQNBH010000012.1, from coordinate 4,275,044 downwards.
GGCCTCAGGCCCTCAATAGATTCATGAGCAATGAGCACTCACTGATCAGAAGGGGCACCTATGATACCTTCCAAGGGGTGGTCAGGGAGTATTTGGACCTGGGACATGCAGAATTAGTACCCCCTAGTGACCTAACTTCCCAAAGGAGCCATTATTACCTCCCCATGCATGGGGTCACTAAACCAGGAAGCACCTCAACGAAGCTCCGTGTGGTCTTCGACGCTAGCGCTCGAACCACCAGCAACCAGTCCCTCAATGATACATTACATGTTGGTCCCACTTTGCATCCAACCTTGGAGACTATCTTGGTACAGTTTCGAATGCACTCAATAGCTATCAGTGCTGACATTAGTAAAATGTACCGTGCTGTCCACCTTGATCCAGCTGACCGTGATCTCCATAGGTTTTTATGGAGGGAGAGTCCAGACTTGCCTCTCAGGGATTACAGGATGACGAGAGTCACATTCGGTGTGACCTCGTCTCCTTACCTAGCAATCCGTACGCTGCAACAAACAGCTCATGATTTCAAGGCACAGTACCCATTGGCAGCCCCACTAGTCAGTAGTTCATTCTACGTTGATGACCTGTTCACGGGAGCAGAAACCCCGGAACAAGCGTTATCCATCCACCAGTCACTTCGGGGTCTATTGTCCAAGGGGGGGTTTGATCTCCGGAAATGGAGAAGCAGCTCAGGCACGATGTTGCAGGCTATCGACCCTTCTCTCCACGAGAAACTGCCCGTGCAGGACCTCGTTACCCATGACCATCCACAGTATCCCAAGGCTCTGGGGGTCAATTGGGACTCAAGACTAGATACAATGTCCACCTCATTGTCATTGCCCGACCAGTTTCAATCCACCAAGCGTGGCATAATATCTGATGTGGCCCGGACATTTGATGTCCTGGGGTGGTTAGCACCAACGATTGTGCTGATGAAGATAGTCTATCAGCAGGTGTGGGAAGAGAAGATAGATTGGGACTCCCCTTTGCCAGATCAGTACTTGCAGCAGCACTCTAGTTGGAGGCAAGAGCTTCCTTTGTTGGTGACCAGGAAGCAACCCAGGTGCTACTTCCGTAAGGGAGTGACCCGTTTGACCACCCAACTCCACGGGTTTTGTGACGCCTCTAGTAAGGCTTATGCCGCAGTGGTCTATATCAGAGCCACTTATCCAGACCAGCCACCAACTTGTTCACTTGTTGCAGCCAAAACACGTGTGGCCCCTCTCAAGCAACTGTCTATTCCTCGCTTGGAATTGTGTGGAGCCACGCTCCTAGCCAGACTCCTATCAGCTGTGCGTAAAGCATTGAACATCCCAGTGGACCACACGCATGCGTGGTCAGATAGCACTGTTGTATTGGCTTGGCTCGACGGAAGCCCCAAAAGATTTAAAACCTTTGTAGGCAACCGCCTATCCACTATCTTGCAGGAATTGCCTCCTTCAACCTGGCACCATGTGCCCACATCAACCAACCCGGCAGACTGCGCCTCTAGGGGTTTGTCCCCCAGAGAATTAGTCGAGCACAACCTATGGTGGGAGGGTCCTACCTGGCTATCAGTCGACCCCATTTGCATGCCAGTGCAACCATTGTTGGGCTTGGATTCCACTCCTGAGCTAAAGGTCATTTGTAATGTCAGTCAGATTTCCACCGTTTTATGGATCACTACATTGTCCAGTGATTACTACCGAACGCTCAGGCTCACTGCCTGGTGTTTGCGATACATCGCCAACCTAAAACTTAAACGACAACGGCTTCCTCTCCGCCTCGATCAACATCTAGTCGTATCCGAAATCGAATCAGCAGAGCATTTCATGTTCAAGGAAACACAATCAGCATCATATCCGAAGGAGATCAAGCATCTCACACAAAACCGTGCCATCCCATCAGACAGCTCTCTCGTGTCATTGAACCCATTTATTGACAGGAAGGGGTTGTTAAGGGTGGGTGGTCGACTTTCCAATTCAGATCTTCATCAATCATCTATTCATCCCATCATCCTTCCTGGGAAGAGTGTATTGTGTCAGAGGCTTGTCACTTACAAACATGTAGCCTTGGGCCATTGCGGCCCGAGCTTGCTTTTAGCTGCTATAGGTCACAGGATCCACATCGTCGGAGCCAGGCGCCTTACCAGAGCAATCTTCAAGAGTTGTGTGATCTGCAGACGCGCCACAGCCAAAAATCAGCAGCAGCTCATGGGACAGCTCCCCTCTTCCAGACTCACCCAAGGTCCGCCTTTCCACACCTGCGGTATTGACTATGCCGGTCCCTTTCTATTGAAGAAGGGGCACACACGGAAACCGGTCATTGTGAAAGGATACATGGCTGTGTTCATCTGCTTTACCACCAAGGCAGTGCACCTGGAACCTGTCTTGGATGCCACCACCAAAACGTTTGTCGAGTGTCTGAAACGTTTCATCTCCAGACGAGGATGCCCCAGACACATTTATTCCGATAACGGTGGGAATTTTGTGGGAGCTCGAGGAGAGCTCAAACAGCTCTACCAGATGTTGGAACAGCAGGATGCTTCTTCACCCATCTCATCCTATCTTCTTAGTCAGAGGGTCCAGTGGCATTCCTCTCCAGAGAGGGCACCTCATTTCGGCGGCCTATGGGAGGCTGCCGTAAAATCGGCCAAGCTCCACCTGAAGAAGGTAGTTGGAGCCCAAAGACTATCATACGAAGAATTCCACACCATCCTGACCCAAGTGGAGGCATGTCTCAACAGCCGTCCCTTGGTGGCTATCACCAGCCATTCACTGGACGGAATCGAGGCATTGACACCCTCTCATTTCCTCCTGGGCCGACCAGCCACTTCATACCCAGAAGATGTGGTCTGCTCCGAGCCATCCCTCCACAGACGATGGACCATGACAAAATCTATGATCCAGCACTTCTGGCGTCGGTGGTCAGCAGAATATCTGCAACAGTTGCAGAAGCTCACAAAATGGCGCAAGCCCAACCCCAATCTAACCATCGGAGACGTTGTTCTGATCAAAGACGACCAGACCTTCACGCAACAGTGGCCACTTGCCAGAGTGATTGATGTCCACCCTGGACGAGATGGACTTGTACGAACCGTGACAGTGAAGACCCAGCACGCCACTTACAAGCGTCCGGTTGTGAAGTTGTCCCTTCTCCTCAGCCAAGCTGAAGCAGACTCTCCATTGGATCAAGTCCAAGCACAAGCTCCAAATCAAGCTCAAGAATAAGAACATTAACATTAACATTATCATGTCATGTCTTCTTCCCCCCCCCCCAGGATGTTCAGGCATGTGCACTTAAACTGTCTTAAACTAATTATTGTTCATCCATCATGTCCATCCCTTCCAGTTCAGCACAACACACATCCAATTACCAGTTCTTTCATCCACTTCAATTTACACCTCACAATTTAATTGAACTAATCTGTGTTATGCAGCATTTCAGTACTCTCCCTTATATGGTCATCTCTCTCTCCTATCCTTTACCAACCAATCAAATCACTCCATGCATTCACAACTCCCTTTCCTCTTTCACCTATAAAATGCTTTACCTCACCTCATGCCTCACAGTCTTCACCATGGTAGTTTATTCAACATTGTACATTGTCTATCCTTAGCCTTTAATAAAAGTATTTTACTTGTATTACTTGAGCTACTAGTATCAGTCGATCTAGGACAGAGTGTCTCTGCTATTTCCTCAAGCAACCAACCACCAGGCCTTACGACCCTGGTCTTGGATTTAGTACACACTTCGTCACAGGCAGGAATTGTAATTCCTTTTATAATTTCAAACCGAACAAACATTATTTATGGAGTGTTCTTCGTTTGAAGAACTATGCATAACATCTCTAATAGTTCACACGCTTCTTGTGGACAAATCCCTCCAGCTACTCAAACAATAAGTATTAGTTCTATATACTTGCCTCTCAACCTCTTGCAGCAGTGAAGTAGCGGTTATCCTGAGGGGAGGATTACAAGCCCTCTCGTTTTCCAATGCCATATTTAACACGTCATCACTCAAAATATCAGTGAAGACATCATTTGCTAGCCGCCTTTTCCGATTGGGAGGCGAAGGGGGACGACTAGTGCCGAATGTCGGAGGTACAGTGGTGACAGTGGGAGGAGAAGGGGGACGACTAGTGCCGAATGTCGGAGGTACAGTGGTGACAGTGGGAGGCGAAGGGGGACGACTAGTGCCGAATGTCGGAGGTACAGTGGTGACAGTGGGAGGCGAAGGGGGACGACTAGTGCCGAATGTCGGAGGTACAGTGGTGACAGTGGGAGGCGAAGGGGGACGACTAGTGCCGAATGTCGGAGGTACAGTGGTGACAGTGGGAGGCGAAGGGGGACGACTAGTGCCGAATGTCGGAGGTACAGTGGTGACAGTGGGAGGCGAAGGGGGACGACTAGTGCCGAATGTCGGAGGTACAGTGGTGACAGTGGGAGGCGAAGGGGGACGACTAGTGCCGAATGTCGGAGGTACACTGGTGACAGTGGGAGGTGAAGGGGGACGACTAGTGCCGAATGTCGGAGGTACAGTGGTGACAGTGGGAGGCGAAGGGGGACGACTAGTGCCGAATGTCGGAGGTACAGTGGTGACAGTGGGAGGCGAAGGGGGACGACTAGTGCCGAATGTCGGAGGTACAGTGGTGACAGTGGGAGGCGAAGGGGGACGACTAGTGCCGAATGTCGGAGGTACAGTGGTGACAGTGGGAGGCGAAGGGGGACGACTAGTGCCGAATGTCGGAGGTACAGTGGTGACAGTGTCTTCATTACTTTCGATGACAAGGTCTATTAGAGCATTCGTGAGGTTTGCTATCACTTGCAGCTCCACCATACTAGGAAACAGACCCTGCAAGAATGATGAACAATAATAATACATCTGCATATATATATACAATGAGTTTCCAATATGGCAATGAATTATATTTCTTCTTTAATAATATGCTAATATGCAAACACAGCATGCATAGACAGACACAGCTATGGTGTGGCATCCAGTGCCCTCTAAATACACACACAGCATGCATAGACAGACACAGCTATGGTGTGGCACCAGTGCCCTCACACAGCATGCATAGACAGGGGGAAAAAATACATCCACTCCCCACTGTCTCCTGTTATTGGTCTGGCAGCAGGTGTGTAGACATCATGACACAGTCACCGTCTGACATTTTGTCTTAAAAAAAAGATTTTTTAATTGTTTGATTTAAAAAAAAACTTTGTAATGTGCCCCCACACATGATTGAGCTTCCTCCCAGGTAGGAGGACTGCCTAAGGAGAAAGGTGCACATTATTTCTAAGGGCTCCACTTTCGTCCGGTTACTGATATGCATGCATTGTATATAGTTACCTGGTTTTGTTGAAGACCTGTCTGGTAGGTGCCACGAGACTCAAGTTCTGGGGAAACCAACCATCACTTCATGGAACAAAACATGCATCTGCTTACTGTCTCTGCTTGCTGTCTCAGCTCATGATATAATCAATGTGTATGTGTATTTATTTATAAAAAATAAAAAAATTTAAACTTTATAATGTGATGATTGAGCTTCCTCCCTGGTAGGACTGCCTAAGGAGAAAGGTGCATTATTTCTAAGGGCTCCACTTTTGTCCGGTGATGGTGTCTTCTAGTTCACGCAGTTTCCCGTCAAAATTTCTGATGCCATAGTCTACACCAATTCGCATTATAGAATTATCTAGGTTGTGAGGTGAGGATATTAAAATGACCAAGGAGTCTTCTTGACTTCATTTTGGCTTCCCTCCAAAACCCGTTTGTGTAGGCAAACATTTCACAGTGTAGAATGACCTTTAACCCCCGTGCCTTGTCTGTAAAAATAAATAAATAAATAATAATAATAATAATAAAATAAAATAAATTTAATCAGCATGGCTATATCCTGTACCATCACGACATTATTATGCAACACACTGAATTAGAAATATTCAGAAGTCTCATGTACATGGAGGAACTATGTACTGCATTGTAATCAGGTTTCATCTAGTGGAGAGATATGAAAGTAAGGAAAATACTTCCCAAAATAATATTGAAAGCATATCATGACTCAAGCTCATTTAATTTGGGATTGATAAATTCATACATGTGTTTACATTCTCAGCTGTCACGCCCATTGGGACACCCTACACAACTCTTGTTGATGATGTGCAGCTATTCCAGTGTGGGGGCCAACAAATCTTTTGTCAACCTACTTCAACCTGCCTCAATCCAGTGTGATGTTGGTCCAGTGTGTGTCCCCATAGAGTTATTGTCAACCTACTTCAACTTGCCTCAACCCAGTGTGATGTTGTTCCAGTGTGTGTCCCCATAGAGCTGTTGTCAACCTACTTCAACCTGGCTCAACCCAGTGTGATGTTGGTCAGTGTGTTGTGTGTCCTCATAGAGATGTTGTCAACCTACTTCAACCCAGTGTGATGTTGTTCCAGTGTGTGTCCACATAGAGCTATTGTCAACCTACTTCAATTTGCCTCAACCCAGTGTGATGTTGTTCCAGTGTGTGTCCCCATAGAGCTATTGTCTTCAATCTGCCTCAACCCAGTGTGATGTTGGTCCAGTGGTGTCTCCATAGAGCTGTTGTCAACCTACTTCAACCTGGCTCAACCCAGTGTGATGTTGGTCCAGTGTGTTGTGTGTTCCCATAGAGCTGTTGTCAACCTACTTCAGCCCAGTGTGATGTTGGTCCAGTGTGTGTCCTCATAGAGCTATTATCAACCTACTTCAACCTGCCTCAACCCAGTGTGATGCTGGTCCAGTGTGTGCCTCCATAGAGCTATTGTCAGAGCTACCTCAACCTACCTCATCCTATGATGACATTTGGAAAACCTCCTCTCGGTGCATGCATTGAGACGCTCAACACAACAAGAGTGCATTCAAACTTACCCTTGGATCAATGTCAAAGAGTTGAAAGTAAGCAAATCTGCCCACCACGTGCAAGGGCCCCGGGCCAGATAGCAGCATAATCTGTCCTTCAGAGCTAGCTTCCCCCGTGAACTGACCCAATTCACCATTGCCATCGAAGGTGTAGAGGAAAGATACGTCGCTAATACTAAACAACAACAACAGCAACAACAACAACAACAGCAACAACAATGACAACAACAACATGATAATTGCATATGCATTATCGGGTCCAAGTTTTATTTAATTTAAACTTAATATGCAAGCTTAACCAGTTGGCAAAACCCGTGCTATAGTATGTTAAAGAAGCGGAGAGACGGGAGAGGGAGGGATCCTTAGTTTGGTATCAAGTCCCTCAATAACAAAACTGTAGCAGTTCATGTGGTCTCTAGCTACTCGGACCAACTGGATAAGTCTTCGAGAAAGCAAGATGTACCGTACCGTTCATGATCGTGTATAGCGGTGCTATCAGTGTTACACTAATTTTCCCATACTATGACCCATGATGGTGCATAAAACAGCAGTGTTACGCAGCATTACACCAAATATCCCACACTGTGTCTCATAATGGTGCATAAAACAGCAGTGTTATGCAGTGTTACACTTATTTATGCAGGGAATCATTTTCTGTGATCACGAAAATGGATGGAAATCACCAAGCCTAGCAGCTGCCATAGCTACATCTGTGGTTTGTAGCCATAACTGCACAAATAGAGCAGATCTTCCTCTAGTTGTAGACCTTGAGATTACTAGTTATATAGTAGTCATTAGTAGTTGTAGACCCTGGGGATAACTAGTTATATAGTAGTCATTAGTAGTTGTAGACCCTGGGGATAACTAGTTATGTAGTAGTCATTAGTAGTTGTAGACCCTGGGGATAACTAGTTATGTAGTAGTCATTAGTAGTTGTAGACCCTGGGGATAACTAGTTATGTAGTAGTCATTAGTAGTTGTAGACCCTGGGGATAACTAGTTATGTAGTAGTCATTAGTAGTTGTAGCCCCTGGGGATAACTAGTTATGTAGTAGTCATTAGTAGTTGTAGCCCCTGGGGATAACTAGTTATGTGGTAGTCATTAGTAGTTGTAGACCCTGGGGATAACTAGTTATGTAGTAGTCATTAGTAGTTGTAGACCCTGGGGATAACTAGTTATGTAGTAGTCATTAGTAGTTGTAGACCCTGGGGATAACTAGTTATGTAGTAGTCATTAGTAGTTGTAGACCCTGGGGATAACTAGTTATGTAGTAGTCATTAGTAGTTGTAGACCCTGGGGATAACTAGTTATATAGTAGTCATTAGTAGCTGTAGACCCTGGGGATAACTAGTTATGTAGCAGTCATTAGTAGTTGTAGACCCTGGGGATAACTAGTTATGTAGTAGTCATTAGTAGTTGTAGACCCTGGGGATAACTAGTTATGTAGTAGTCATTAGTAGTTGTAGACCCTGGGGATAAACTAGTTATGTAGTAGTCGTTAGTAGTTGTAGACCCTGGGGATAACTAGTTATGTAGTAGTCATTAGTAGTTGTAGACCCTGGGGATAACTAGTTATGTAGTAGTCATTAGTAGTTGTAGACCCTGGGGATAACTAGTTATGTAGTAGTCATTAGTAGTTGTAGACCCTGGGGATAACTAGTTATGTAGCAGTCATTAGTAGTTGTAGACCCTGGGGATAACTAGTTATGTAGTAGTCATTAGTAGTTGTAGACCCTGGGGATAACTAGTTATGTAGTAGTCATTAGTAGTTGTAGACCCTGGGGATAACTAGTTATGAAGTAGTCATTAGTAGTTGTAGACCCTGGGGATAACTAGTTATATAGTAGTCATTAGTAGTTGTAGACCCTGGGGATAACTAGTTATGTAGTAGTCATTAGTAGTTGTAGACCCTGGGGATAACTAGTTATGTAGTAGTCATTAGTAGTTGTAGACCCTGGGGATAACTAGTTATGTAGTAGTCATTAGTAGTTGTAGACCCTGGGGATTACTAGTTATATAGTAGTCATTAATAGTTGTAGACCCTGGGGATAACTAGTTATGTAGTAGTCATTAGTAGTTGTAGACCCTGGGGATAACTAGTTATGTAGTAGTCATTAGTAGTTGTAGACCCTGGGGATAACTAGTTATGTAGTAGTCATTAGTAGTTGTAGACCCTGGGGATAACTAGTTATGTAGTAGTCATTAGTAGTTGTAGACCCTGGGGATAACTAGTTATGTAGTAGTCATTAGTAGTTGTAGACCCTGGGGATAACTAGTTATGTAGTAGTCATTAGTAGTTGTAGACCCTGGGGATAACTAGTTATGTAGTAGTCATTAGTAGTTGTAGACCCTGGGGATAACTAGTTATGTAGCAGTCATTAGTAGTTGTAGACCCTGGGGATAACTAGTTATGAAGTAGTCATTAGTAGTTGTAGACCCTGGGGATAACTAGTTATATAGTAGTCATTAGTAGTTGTAGACCCTGGGGATAACTAGTTATGTAGTAGTCATTAATAGTTGTAGACCCTGGGGATAACTAGTTATGTAGTAGTCATTAATAGTTGTAGACCCTGGGGATAACTAGTTATGTAGTAGTCATTAGTATTTGTAGACTTGGCTCACAATTTGGAAGGAGGAAAAAAATCTCTAATCTCTCTAGTGGTGCAGTAAAATTGAATGGGTTCTCCAGCATTCAGAGGTTAAAAAGCCCCTCCAAGAGTCTCGAGGGCAAGAGTTGGCCATGCATCAGCTGAGGAACTTGCCAAGCACAAGCAAGACCATACTCCATTACCTCTTGCATTCATTTTTGCATTTATTTTCATGAAGATAAGATTCATGAAGATAACTTCGAAACAGAATTTTTCTAAAGGTCTGAATTAGGCAAACCCTCAAAGGATAATGGTCATTATTTCAACCGAAGGTTCGTTAATAATGGTGGTGATAATTGTAATAATAATCAAGTAAGTTAATTAAGGAATGTATATACTGAGTGGTTCATCAGTACTCCCACATTGTGATGCCAAACTATAGTATTAATAGTTGAAATTACAGAGGATTTTTTTTCCATTTCAAAGAAATGCACTTTCTCTCAAACTTACTACTAGAAGTTTCGGCCATCAGGTGGCCAGAGCAACTAGCCGAAACTTCTAGGAGTAAATTTAACTTAATTATTGAGAAAGTCATTCTCACTATTATTACTACTATTATTACTAGTACTACTATTATTACTACTATTATTATTACTACTACTACTACTACTCCTAATACTATTATTATTACTACTACTCCTACTACTACTCCTACTATTATTATCATCTCGTATATCTAGAGTGTATGCTTAGGGGTGCTACAGCTAGCATCAGCTTGCCCCTCGTATGCAGTGCAAGTGCTAATTATGGCCACTGCTGCTAGACTATTATTACATTATTATTATCACTATTATATCTATAGTGTATGTGCATTCAAGTGTGTTGTTCTGTTAATTCCTGACAAGTGAAAAATCTTAGACATGCTAGATAACTCGTGTTTCATAAAACATTAATTGATTCAGTTATCCGGAATAATTCACTCTGGCCGACATCCTGAAAAAGCATGTGGCAAGGCCCCAAGAGGGTCAGGATAATCGAGGATCCACTGTGTATTAAAAGAGGCCCAGACCTGTGGAGGACTAGCCTTTCTCTTCTCTTGTCCTCATGTCTTCAGCTCTGCATGTTTTGTTGTCTTCAGCTCTGCATGTTTTGCTAGCTGGGCCTTAGCAGTTTAAAAATTGGACATTCTTTTTGGAGCCATTTTGAAGGGAAAAAAACACACACGAAACAAACTAAACAAACTCAACATCTTCACTCTCTTGAGCTCTCGTAGTCAATCGAAAATGAAAACAAAAAGAGAGGGAAAATAAAGACGTTGGGGGGAAAATGGTGAAGGGGGAACGATACTGAAGGAGGAACGATACCATTTTTTAATACAAAGTGTTAAAGTGTTATAAAATTTGTGGTTACTATTTTCGAGCTCCATAAATTCTTCCCACTTCACTATATGTAGTTGATATATAGCTCAACAGATAGCTCTCTCTGTGTGCTCTCTGTTGATATTAAAACATGTTGCATAGGTACAGCTAGCGTAAGTAATGAGTATAGTCCAAATAAGGGGCTCAAAACCTGCACGCCGAATTCCCAACAGTTCCAGCTACTACTAATTGGAAAGAGCTGGAGGTTGAAAGTAATATCAGTAGCTAGAGGAAGCTTTCCTCTATAATTATATTATAATGAGTGTTTCTCATTATAATATAATTGTCTAGCACTTGTCAATTAAGTGCTAGAACAGTTGGGAATTCACCCATAACTTTGACTGCCTGTCACTTGAGCATGCTTAGTCCATACAGCAGAGTTTTTTTAGTATTAAAAGAGAGCACACAGAGAGAGCTATTATATATCAGCTTCATAGAGTGAAGTGAGCAGAATTTATGGAGCTCTAAAATTGGAACCACAAGTTTTTATATACACTTTGTAAAAAAAATGGTATCATCCCCGTGTGGGCCAGGTCACTTTAAGACAAAATGGTCGCCATTCGCCGTCAGGAGTCAAGTTACCCTGGGGCTCCCAAGTCTCAGCCCTAACGTTGTGTAGGTCCAAGAACAAATGGACAGACAGATGCCACTAATTAAGTAAGGATTATTACTATGATTATGATTATTCATATAGGTAGATGCAGGCAAGACACATGCGATCTCGAAACTATGTAGTTAACTTAACTTGCTAACCGCATTGATTCGATGATGGCTTGGTTATCCATGGAGATGAAATTCAGCTCATGGTTAGAGAAGCGGACGGCCATCCCAAAAGGAACGTCGGTCTTTCTGAATCTAAGGCGCGTCCCACCTCCAGTCTCCCTCCTCATCCGCAAGGCAGCAAGTTTACGCCATTGGTCGTGCTGAATAGCAAGAATGCAGGAGCATGACCGACAACAGTCCATCCGGTAAAGGGTTAGAAGCATAATTAACAAAAGACAACAATGACAAAAACACTGAACTTTGAACTCAAAACCTGAGCTGTTGTGTTTACCAAGCAGTTCCAACAAGCAGTTCCAACAGCTAGAGTTCAAATAAGTGTGAGTTACAGGGTTTCATTTTTCATTTAGGGGGAGGGGGCGATTGGCCCCCCTTGGAAATTGTATCATTAGAAACTTTGTCACATCTTTAACCATCATGCCCCCCCCCCCCCCTTAATATCCAGATTCCTCCAGTTGCCCCCCTTGGACAATTTTCTAAATGAAACCCTGTATCGTCGGTGTTGAAGACGACAACCAATCTATTATATATTTATATTAAGAATTTCACCAAGTATAATTATATCAATAATGTTCCCAGTACATACATTGTTATACTCACAAATTCCTCTAAATCTCTTAGCCGCCTCTTGTTGTTGACTGGGTTCGAGCCCGGTGGGACAGTGCAGTCCGGAACAGGTTCTCTCGCCGTAGAATTAATGCAAACTAAAAAGGCTATGAACCCTTCGAAGTTATTCCTGCGACTAGTGCGGAAGGTGACATTCACACTACCTGCATGCGTGTGCAGAGGTGAAGGACAGGAAGGAAGGTTTCGACTTAATGTCCGCATAATGTCTGCATAATGTCCGCATAATAACATAATGTCCGCATAATAAAGACAGATTTGCACAAGTCTTGTCTGTGTGAGTAACGGTTTATAATTATTTATTTAAATTGATCCAACGCAACCTAGCTAGGGATGGCGTTATGAATTCTACAGATTTATATGCCAATTGAAATATGACAGAGAGAGAGAGAGAGTTGAGCAAAGAACAAATATCAAGTTGATTATCCAGAGTGTCTATTAGCTTTTTTCCCCCCTTCATTTTTTTCCTTCTTCTTTTTCCCCCCTTCAATAACAATACTCAATACATAATGATAACAAAGTGATAATAAAGTTATAGTGTTTATAATGCTGACAGGCGGCTTTCAACCAAGAAGCCCAGTTCAATGCTGGCATTAGCCAGTTGAACATAAACTAGTCTCCCTGCACAGTCAGTCCAGCACTAGTTGGGCTCCATGTTGTTGAGCTCCTATTTGCTGTTACAGCACTGCACTCTCACTACAATCGTAGTATTAGTGGGGGCTCATTTTGCTGTGTGGAGCTCAGGCACAGTGAGACATACAGCTACATGAAGATGTGTATTGCTTGAGTCAGGCGTGCTGATTGCAGAAGTTGTGTACTGAACAACTTTCCGAGCTGGTTACATACTTAATAGGGTGGGGAGGGGGGGGAAGAAAGAGAAAAAAATGAGTCCGTGTCGGTGTGTGGATCTGTCTCGGAGCAGGTTCAGATGTGGACAATTCTGAGTCAGTGTTGGTGTGGATCTGTTTTGGAGCAGGTTCAGATGTGGATTATTCTGAGTCAGTGTCGGTGTGGATCTGTCTTGGAACAGGTTCAGATGTGGACAATTCTGAGTCAGTGTTGATATGTGTCTTGGAACAGGTTCAGATGTGGACAATTCTGAGTCCGTGTCGGTGTGTGGATCTGTCTTGGAGCCGGTTCAGATGTGGACAATTCTGAGTCAATGTCGGTGTGTGGATCTGTCTTGGAGCAGGTTCAGATGTGGACAATTCTGAGTCGGTGTTGATGTGTGGATCTGTCTTGGATCAGGTTCAGACGTGGACAATTCTGAGTCAATGTCGGTGTGTGGATCTGTCTTGGATCAGGTTCAGACGTGGACAATTCTGAGTCAGTGTTGATGTGTGTCTTGGAGCCGGTTCAGATGTGGACAATTCTGAGTCAATGTCGGTGTGTGGATCTGTCTTGGAGCAGGTTCAGATGTGGACAATTCTGAGTCAGCGTTGATGTGTGGATCTGTCTTGGAACAGGTTCAGATGTGGACAATTCTGAGTCCGTGTCGGTGTGTGGATCTGTCTTGGATCAGGTTCAGACGTGGACAATTCTGAGTCAATGTCGGTGTGTGGATCTGTCTTGGATCAGGTTCAGATGTGGACAATTCTGAGTCGGTGTTGATGTGTGGATCTGTCTTGGAACAGGTTCAGATGTGGATTATTCTGCGTCAGTATTGACATACATGTGTGCTGGCAGGTTCACATGGTTGGTGGAATATTATACACCTTATTGCACACCAGGGATGAGTTGCTCCTTGTGGTCAGCAAGGTCAGTGCCACAGCTTTCAGTTGAACCAAATGATCCGCGGTCCATCGTCACATAATCCAAACATCTGGTTGTACCACTAAAATACAGGTTTTAATACCGTGGTTAATTATTATTATTATTATCAAGTTATTATCAAGTTATTATTATTAGTACCATTAATCCATCATCACTATTCTTATCACTATTCTTATTTATCATTCATACTCATTATTAATAATTATTGTTATTACTACTGTTATTATCATCACTTATTAATATTTATTATCATTGTAATTATTCATCATTCATCATATCAATCATCATCATTATTAATTAATATTATTGTATAATCATAATTTCTTTCTTTCTTTCTTATTGTCATTATTAATATAATCATTATTTCTTTGTTTATTTATTTATTATTATTATTATCACCATTATTTTATCATCATCATTATTAATATTATTATCATCATTATTTATTTTATTATTGATCATCATTATTTATTGATCATCATCGTTAATATTATTATCATCATTATTTTATTTATTATCAACACTATTATTATTTATTACAGTTATAATTATTATTAATACTATTTATTAGTCATCATCATTATTAATATTATTATTACCATTGTCAGTCCTCTTCTATTGCTACCCTACCATCCCTCACTTCCACTTAAAATATATGTGCCACTTTCCACAACATTCTAAGCATTCATACCAGCACCGAGTTCAACCTTACCTGGCTCTTTCAAAGCAAGTAGCACCTTCCATGTTCTGTGCGGACATATTGAAGAAACCTGTTCCGTTCATAGGACACTGTACTCTATACCTCACAAGTAAATTGTTCGGGTAGCTGTATGTATACAATATGATAAAACATTAATAGCAACTGAGGGTGTAAATAAAATAGAGGATGCTAAAAAGTATTAGTATACTAGAAGTTAGAGGAAGAGTATAGTATACTAGAAGTTAGAGGAAGAGTATAGTATACTAGAGTTAGAGGAAGATTATAGTATTCTAGAAGTTAGAGGAAGATTATGTATTCTAGAAGTTAGAGTAAGAGTACAGTATCCTAGAAGTAAGAGGAAGAGTCTAGTATACTAGAAGTAAGAGAAAAGGCTAGTATACTAGGAGTTAGATAGAAGTAAGAAAGAGTCTAGTATACTAGAAGTTAGAGAAAGAGTATAGTATACTAGAAGTTAGAGAAAGAGTATAGTATTCTAGAAGTAAGAGAAAAGGCTAGTATACTAGAGTTAGATAGAAGTAAGAGAAAGAGTCTAGTATACTAGAAGTTAGAGAAAGAGTCTAGTATACTAGAAGTAAGAGAAAAGGCTAGTATACTAGGAGTTAGATAGAAGTAAGAGAATGAGTCTAGTATACTAGAAGTTAGAGAAAGAGTCTAGTATACTAGAAGTAAGAGAATAGGCTAGTATACCAGGAGTTAGATAGAAGTAAGAGAAAGAGTCTAGTATACTAGAAGTAAGAGAAACTAGTACAGTACAAATGTATTAGAAGAAAAAGAGTATAATATACTAGAAGAGAAACTAGTACATTATATGAAAAAGCATACAATATACTAGAAGAAAAATAGTATAGTCAAACCTAAATCTTCCCCCCACCAAACCCTAAAATCGGTGGTATTATTATTTGCTAGTAAATGTGATGACCTTTACCTTCTTCCCTCACCAATCCTACTTGGATGACACTGTTGTGCACCCGTAGAAGGATCACGTATGACCACAAACCACAAAATGTGCATTGTTAGTGACAAAGCTAACTATAAGTCCATCCCTATCTCTAGCCCTAGTGCTGACAATAAATACATATTTTGTAATCCGTACCTTCTTAAAGGTAATAACCTCTACGTGCAACATGTTTTTGTGTGGCCAAACAAGTCATGTGATCTGTACGTGCAACATGTTTTTGTGTGGCCATACAAGTCATGTGATCAGTACGTGCAACATGTTTTTGTGTGGCCATACAAGTCATGTGATCAGTACATGCAACATGTTTATGTGCCATACAAGTCATGTGATCAGTACGTGCAACATGTTTTTGTGTGGCCATACAAGTCATGTGATCAGTACGTGCAACATGTTTATGTGCCATACAAGACATGTGATCAGTACGTGCAACATGTTTTTGTGTGGCCATACAAGTCATGTGATCAGTACGTGCAACATGTTTATGTGCCATACAAGTCATGTGATCAGTACGTGCAACATGTTTTTGTGTGGCCATACAAGTCATGTGATCAGTACGTGCAACATGTTTTTGTGTGGCCATACAAGTCATGTGATCTGTACGTGCAACATGTTTTTGTGTGGCCATACAAGTCATGTGATCAGTACGTGCAACATGTTTTTGTGTGGCCATACAAGTCATGTGATTAGTACGTGCAACATGCTTATGTGCCATACAAGTCATGTGATCAGTACGTGCAACATGTTTTTGTGTGGCCATCAAGTCATGTGATCGTACATGCAACATGTTTATTGCCATATAAGTCATGTGATCTGTACGTGCAACATGTTTTGTGTGGCCATACAAGTCATGTGATCAGTACGTGCAACATGTTTATGTGCCATACAAGTCATGTGATCAGTACGTGCAACATGTTTTTGTGTGGCCATACAAGTCATGTGATCAGTACGTGCAACATGTTTATGTGCCATACAAGTCATGTGATCAGTACATGCAACATGTTTTTGTGTGGCCATACAAGTCATGTGTTAATAATAGGTTAAAGGTCATATTGTTCTATGGGTAAAATACATTCCTGAAATAATATAGTAGTTTAAAAACGACTCAAGGATTATTGAAAACCCTTCTCCCTCCCCCCCTCCCCCTTCTAACTTCTGACTGGGTTTCCTTGCCCTCCCAGGACTATGGAGTATGTAAACTTGGCTTCCGAAGGAGCGTATTGGTTGGATCATATGATTCTTCCTACGAATTCTACAGCTTCCAGAGCCTCCTCCCGATGATGATTGGCTCGCGACTAAATACATCCCGAACTCACTGGAGCATTTCACAAACAACAACAACAACAACAACAACCAAGACGGAATAAAATTATTCTGAAAATATAAATTCTGCTAAATATGAGAATAGCAAAATTGTTAATTAGTCTTGTAATTACGCCATGCAAATTGGTTTAGTCACAATCATTTATCAATATCACCATGACGATGACCACATCACAACTAACTCGCCACCAAAAATTAAAAATATACACCACTAAAAATTATGACAATGATATTCATGATGAATCGTGCAAATACTTACTTGGGTTTTGGTACCATGGTAGTCCGAGGATTGATGAATGTGCAAGGAAAGAGATCCATTCTGCTGAGGAGACAGTTTCTCAAACCAAAATCCACACCATCTGCCGTGCTTGAAGAACATAACACAATAGAAGTAAGTACATGTAGCACGTGCTACGTAGAGAATGAGTACACATGTAGCCACACCCACTTATATGCGTAAGTGTCGGGATTCATGTCCAGTCAAGGGAAACTGACAATGCAACAGTCTTGGACACCTTCCTCCGGCTTTAGGCCTCATTAGGGCCAGCATGTTTCACACTCGCTCACTTAGCGACAATAGCCCGACTCAATATTTTTTGTTTCTCTATCCTGTTAGCACTTAGGTTAAAGGTCGTAAGTTGACGTCTAAGCATTTTGCTACCTAGTACCGTATTGCCTCTATTGCCTCAGGCAGTGGCAGTTGGCTGAGAATTCTTCCACGTTGCATTCTAAATCATTTTCCGCCTTCAGCGATTACTAGCTAGATTCGGGTTCAGGTCTTTCACAATGACTGTCAGAATAACCCTTGCCAGTTCAGCAAACTTCAGTGTTCTTCAAGTACAACGAGGTTAGACTTCCTAGCAAACAGCTTGCTTGGTACTCACCATGCAAGTATGTAGGCAGCTTATTGGTTGGCGGCTCCAAGATTAATTTCTGTGAGCGATCGTTATCGTCAAAATCAGGTGCATAAAATCAGGTGCGTAGGTATATCCATTACCGAAACTACCGAGTTAAAGTACCACTCCCACGTGTGGGCGGGGTCCCGCAACCAAAATTAAGTTCATCATAAACCCACATTAGCAAACAATAATGTGTAAGCAAAAATAATTAATTTGTAATGCGACAACAACAACACAACTACAAAGAGAAACCTAGTTCTACAACTAAGATTACTCCTGCGCAAACATCAATATTCTTTAGGCTCTAGAATAGGAATAGGAATTAGCTCCAGAATAGGAATAGGAATTGTCTCCAGAATAGGAATAGAAATTGGCTCTAGAATAGGAATATGTATTAGTTCTACAATAGAAACAGGAATTGGCTCTGGAACTGGAATACGAATTCTCTCTAGAATAGGAACATGTATTGACTCTAGAATAGGAATTGGCTCCAGAATAGGAATTGGCTAGAATCTATAATAGGAATAGGAATTGGCTCTAGAATAGGAATAGAAATTGGTTCTACAATAGGAATAGGCTCTGGAATAGGAATACGAATTATCTCTAGAATAGGAATATGTATTGACTCTAGAATAGGAATTGGCTCCAGAATAGGAATTGGCTAGAATCTATAATAGGAATAGGAATTGGCTCTAGAATAGGAATAGAAATTGGTTCTACAATAGGAATAGGCTCTGGAATAGGAATACGAATTATCTCTAGAATAGGAATATGTATTGACTCTAGAATAGGAATTGGCTCTAGACTAAGAATAGGAATTGGCTCCAGAATAGGAATTGGCTAGAATCTATAATAGGAATAGGAATTGGCTCTAGAATAGGAATAGAAATTGGTTCTGCAATAGGAATAGGCTCTGGAATAGGAATACGAATTATCTCTAGAATAGGAATATGTATTGACTCTAGAATAGGAATTGGCTCTAGACTAAGAATAGGAATTGGCTCCAGAATAGGAATTGGCTAGAATAGGAACAGGTATTAGCTCTATAATAGGAATAGGAATTGGCTCTAGAATAGGAATAGCAATAGGCTCTAGAATATGAATATGTATTGGCTCTGGAATAAGAATAGGAATTGGGTGAGATAATGAATTGGGTGAGATAATCTTACATTACCAAACCAAAGTTATTATTGGGAAATATTCATATTATGGGGGGGGGGGCATGATAAACAACTTTCAATTAGGCTAATGAACAGAATTTTGTGATTGGAGAGAAGCAAAATATATTTCTACGTCAATTTTTATGCTTCAGTCACATCAACACACTGCAGGGATAAGAAAGTTCAAATGTCGCCACCCTCACACACAAACATCCTCTTAGTTGACCCACAAAACATAGATGCATAGTCTCCCAGCTGAGTCATGGGCACAGTCTTTCAGGTGAGTCATGGGCACAGTCTTTCAGGTGAGTCATGGACATATGTAGTCTTTCAGGTGAGTCATGGGCATAGTCTTTCAGGTGAGTCATGGGCACAGTCTTTAAGGTGAGTCATGGGCATAGTCTTTCAGGTGAGTCATGGGCATAGTCTTTCAGGTGAGTCATGGACACAGTCTTTCAGGTGAGTCATGGGCATAGTCTTTCAGGTGAGTCATGGGCATAGTCTTTCAGGTGAGTCATGGACACAGTCTTTCAGGTGAGTCATGGGCACAGTCTTTCAGGTGAGTCATGGGCATAGTCTTTCAGGTGAGTCATGGGCATAGTCTTTCAGGTCAGTCATGGGCATAGTCTTTCAGGTGAGTCATGTGCATAGTCTTTCAGGTGAGTCATGGGCAGAGTCTTTCAGGTGAGTCATGGGCATAGTCTTTCAGGTGAGTCATGGGCACAGTCTTTCAGGTGAGTCATGGGCATAGTCTTTCAGGTGAGTCATGGGCATAGTCTTTCAGGTGAGTCATGGGCATAGTCTTTCAGGTGAGTCATGGGCATAGTCTTTCAGGTGAGTCATGGGCATAGTCTTTCAGGTGAGTCATGGGCATAGTCTTTCAGGTGAGTCATGGGCATAGTCTTTCAGGTGAGTCATGGGCACAGTCTTTCAGGTGAGTCATGGGCATAGTCTTTCAGGTGAGTCATGGGCATAGTCTTTCAGGTGAGTCATGGGCATAGTCTTTCAGGTGAGTCATGGGCATAGTCTTTCAGGTGAGTCATGGGCACAGTCTTTCAGGTGAGTCATGGGCATAGTCTTTCAGGTGAGTCATGGGCATAGTCTTTCAGGTGAGTCATGGGCATAGTCTTTCAGGTGAGTCATGGGCATAGTCTTTCAGGTCAGTCATGGGCACAATCTTTCAGGTGAGTCATGGGCATAGTCTTTCAGGTGAGTCATGGGCATAGTCTTTCAGGTGAGTCATGGGCATAGTCTTTCAGGTCAGTCATGGGCACAATCTTTCAGGTGAGTCATGGGCAGAGTCTTTCAGGTGAGTCATGGGCACAGTCTTTCAGGTGAGTCATGGGCATAGTCTTTCAGGTGAGTCATGGGCATAGTCTTTCAGGTGAGTCATGGGCATAGTCTTTCAGGTGAGTCATGGGCATAGTCTTTCAGGTGAGTCATGGACATAGTCTTTCAGGTGAGTCATGGGCATAGTCTTTCAGGTGAGTCATGGGCATAGTCTTTCAGGTGAGTCATGGGCATAGTCTTTCAGGTGAGTCATGGGCATAGTCTTTCAGGTCAGTCATGGGCACAGTCTTTCAGGTGAGTCATGGGCATAGTCTTTCAGGTGAGTCATGGGCATAGTCTTTCAGGTGAGTCATGGGCACAGTCTTTCAGGTGAGTCATGGGCATAGTCTTTCAGGTGAGTCATGGGCATAGTCTTTCAGGTGAGTCATGGGCATAGTCTTTCAGGTGAGTCATGGGCATAGTCTTTCAGGTCAGTCATGGGCACAATCTTTCAGGTGAGTCATGGGCATAGTCTTTCAGGTGAGTCATGGGCATAGTCTTTCAGGTGAGTCATGGGCATAGTCTTTCAGGTCAGTCATGGGCACAATCTTTCAGGTGAGTCATGGGCAGAGTCTTTCAGGTGAGTCATGGGCACAGTCTTTCAGGTGAGTCATGGGCATAGTCTTTCAGGTGAGTCATGGGCATAGTCTTTCAGGTGAGTCATGGGCATAGTCTTTCAGGTGAGTCATGGGCATAGTCTTTCAGGTGAGTCATGGACATAGTCTTTCAGGTGAGTCATGGGCATAGTCTTTCAGGTGAGTCATGGGCATAGTCTTTCAGGTGAGTCATGGGCATAGTCTTTCAGGTGAGTCATGGGCACAGTCTTTCAGGTGAGTCATGGGCATAGTCTTTCAGGTGAGTCATGGGCATAGTCTTTCAGGTGAGTCATGGGCATAGTCTTTCAGGTGAGTCATGGGCATAGTCTTTCAGGTCAGTCATGGGCACAATCTTTCAGGTGAGTCATGGGCATAGTCTTTCAGGTGAGTCATGGGCATAGTCTTTCAGGTGAGTCATGGGCATAGTCTTTCAGGTCAGTCATGGGCACAGTCTTTCAGGTGAGTCATGGGCAGAGTCTTTCAGGTGAGTCATGGGCACAGTCTTTCAGGTGAGTCATGGGCATAGTCTTTCAGGTGAGTCATGGGCATAGTCTTTCAGGTGAGTCATGGGCATAGTCTTTCAGGTGAGTCATGGGCACAGTCTTTCAGGTGAGTCATGGGCATAGTCTTTCAGGTGAGTCATGGGCATAGTCTTTCAGGTGAGTCATGGGCATAGTCTTTCAGGTGAGTCATGGGCATAGTCTTTCAGGTCAGTCATGGGCACAATCTTTCAGGTGAGTCATGGGCATAGTCTTTCAGGTGAGTCATGGGCATAGTCTTTCAGGTGAGTCATGGGCATAGTCTTTCAGGTCAGTCATGGGCACAATCTTTCAGGTGAGTCATGGGCAGAGTCTTTCAGGTGAGTCATGGGCACAGTCTTTCAGGTGAGTCATGGGCATAGTCTTTCAGGTGAGTCATGGGCATAGTCTTTCAGGTGAGTCATGGGCATAGTCTTTCAGGTGAGTCATGGGCATAGTCTTTCAGGTGAGTCATGGGCACAGTCTTTCAGGTGAGTCATGGGCATAGTCTTTCAGGTGAGTCATGGGCATAGTCTTTCAGGTGAGTCATGGGCATAGTCTTTCAGGTGAGTCATGGGCATAGTCTTTCAGGTCAGTCATGGGCACAATCTTTCAGGTGAGTCATGGGCATAGTCTTTCAGGTGAGTCATGGGCATAGTCTTTCAGGTGAGTCATGGGCATAGTCTTTCAGGTCAGTCATGGGCACAATCTTTCAGGTGAGTCATGGGCAGAGTCTTTCAGGTGAGTCATGGGCACAGTCTTTCAGGTGAGTCATGGGCATAGTCTTTCAGGTGAGTCATGGGCATAGTCTTTCAGGTGAGTCATGGGCATAGTCTTTCAGGTGAGTCATGGGCATAGTCTTTCAGGTGAGTCATGGACATAGTCTTTCAGGTGAGTCATGGGCATAGTCTTTCAGGTGAGTCATGGGCATAGTCTTTCAGGTGAGTCATGGGCATAGTCTTTCAGGTGAGTCATGGGCACAGTCTTTCAGGTGAGTCATGGGCATAGTCTTTCAGGTGAGTCATGGGCATAGTCTTTCAGGTGAGTCATGGGCATAGTCTTTCAGGTGAGTCATGGGCATAGTCTTTCAGGTCAGTCATGGGCACAATCTTTCAGGTGAGTCATGGGCATAGTCTTTCAGGTGAGTCATGGGCATAGTCTTTCAGGTGAGTCATGGGCATAGTCTTTCAGGTCAGTCATGGGCACAATCTTTCAGGTGAGTCATGGGCAGAGTCTTTCAGGTGAGTCATGGGCACAGTCTTTCAGGTGAGTCATGGGCATAGTATTTCAGGTGAGTCATGGGCATAGTCTTTCAGGTGAGTCATGGACATAGTCTTTCAGGTGAGTCATGGGCATAGTCTTTCAGGTGAGTCATGGGCATAGTCTTTCAGGTGAGTCATGGGCATAGTCTTTCAGGTGAGTCATGGGCATAGTCTTTCAGGTCAGTCATGGGCACAGTCTTTCAGGTGAGTCATGGGCATAGTCTTTCAGGTGAGTCATGGGCATAGTCTTTCAGGTGAGTCATGGGCATAGTCTTTCAGGTGAGTCATGGGCACAGTCTTTCAGGTGAGTCATGGGCATAGTCTTTCAGGTGAGTCATGGGCATAGTCTTTCAGGTGAGTCATGGGCATAGTCTTTCAGGTGAGTCATGGGCATAGTCTTTCAGGTCAATCATGGGCACAATCTTTCAGGTGAGTCATGGGCATAGTCTTTCAGGTGAGTCATGGGCATAGTCTTTCAGGTGAGTCATGGGCATAGTCTTTCAGGTCAGTCATGGGCACAATCTTTCAGGTGAGTCATGGGCAGAGTCTTTCAGGTGAGTCATGGGCACAGTCTTTCAGGTGAGTCATGGGCATAGTCTTTCAGGTGAGTCATGGGCATAGTCTTTCAGGTGAGTCATGGGCATAGTCTTTCAGGTGAGTCATGGGCATAGTCTTTCAGGTGAGTCATGGGCACAGTCTTTCAGGTGAGTCATGGGCATAGTCTTTCAGGTGAGTCATGGGCATAGTCTTTCAGGTGAGTCATGGGCATAGTCTTTCAGGTGAGTCATGGGCATAGTCTTTCAGGTCAGTCATGGGCACAATCTTTCAGGTGAGTCATGGGCATAGTCTTTCAGGTGAGTCATGGGCATAGTCTTTCAGGTGAGTCATGGGCATAGTCTTTCAGGTCAGTCATGGGCACAATCTTTCAGGTGAGTCATGGGCAGAGTCTTTCAGGTGAGTCATGGGCACAGTCTTTCAGGTGAGTCATGGGCATAGTCTTTCAGGTGAGTCATGGGCATAGTCTTTCAGGTGAGTCATGGACATAGTCTTTCAGGTGAGTCATGGGCATTGTCTTTCAGGTGAGTCATGGGGATAGTCTTCCACACAGAATATTATAAATACAGAGTGGAATGTGGTGAGTTATTCCATGAACAGATGCTCCATGTTCACCAGCCAAAGGCGAGTTAAAACACAACTCCCAGTGGCATATTCCACGATGTGTGTGATAAATTGTTTATTATTCTAAACTTGAGAGAACTGCTCTTCATATAACAGGTGAGTCAAGGATTGATTTACAGGGAGAACCTTTCATGGGAAGAACATGTACAATAATTATAGCAAGTACAATGAACAAAGAGTCATCCAACACATGCCAACATATCCAGAACCACTTAGTTAAGCATGTGCATGGTAAGTGCATAAACACCGAGAGGCTTTATATCCCCCCCCCCCCCCCAACCCCCGGCTTATATATCATGATATGTTAACTGTCTACATGTAGCTGATGCATATCTAATCATGTTAACTGTCTACCTGTAGCTGATGCATATCTAATCATGTTAACTGTCTACCTGTAGCTGATGCATATCTAATCATGTTAACTGTCTACCTGTAGCTGATGCATATCTAATCATGTTAACTGTCTACCTGTAGCTGATGCATATCTAATCATGTTAACTGTCTACCTGTAGCTGATGCTTATCTAATCATGTTAACTGTCTACCTGTAGCTGATGCTTATCTAATCATGTTAACTGTCTACATGTAGCTGATGCATATCTAATCATGTTAACTGTCTACCTGTAGCTGATGCATATCTAATCATGTTAACTGTCTACCTGTAGCTGATGCATATCTAATCATGTTAACTGTCTACATGTAGCTGATGCATATCTAATCATGTTAACTGTCTACCTGTAGCTGATGCATATCTAATCATGTTAACTGTCTGCCTGTAGCTGATGCATATCTAATCATGTTAACTGTCTGCCTGTAGCTGATGCATATCTAATCATGTTAACTGTCTACCTGTAGCTGATGCATATCTAATCATGTTAACTGTCTACATGTAGCTGATGCATATCTAATCATGTTAACTGTCTACCTGTAGCTGATGCATATCTAATCATGTTAACTGTCTGCCTGTAGCTGATGCATATCTAATCATGTTAACTGTATACCTGTAGCTGATGCATATCTAATCATGTTAACTGTCTACCTGTAGCTGATGCATATCTAATCATGTTAACTGTCTACATGTAGCTGATGCATATCTAATCATGTTAACTGTCTACATGTAGCTGATGCATATCTAATCATGTTAACTGTCTACCTGTAGCTGATGCATATCTAATCATGTTAACTGTCTACCTGTAGCTGATGCATATCTAATCATGTTAACTGTCTGCCTGTAGCTGATGCATATCTAATCATGTTAACTGTCTACATGTAGCTGATGCATATCTAATCATGTTAACTGTCTGCCTGTAGCTGATGCATATCTAATCATGTTAACTGTCTACCTGTAGCTGATGCATATCTAATCATGTTAACTGTCTACATGTAGCTGATGCATATCTAATCATGTTAACTGTCTACCTGTAGCTGATGCATATCTAATCATGTTAACTGTCTGCCTGTAGCTGATGCATATCTAATCATGTTAACTGTCTACATGTAGCTGATGCATATCTAATCATGTTAACTGTCTACCTGTAGCTGATGCATATCTAATCATGTTAACTGTCTGCCTGTAGCTGATGCATATCTAATCATGTTAACTGTCTACCTGTAGCTGATGCATATCTAATCATGTTAACTGTCTACCTGTAGCTGATGCATATCTAATCATGTTAACTGTCTACATGTAGCTGATGCATATCTAATCATGTTAACTGTCTACCTGTAGCTGATGCATATCTAATCATGTTAACTGTCTACCTGTAGCTGATGCATATCTAATCATGTTAACTCTCTACCTGTAGCTGATGCATATCTAATCATGTTAACTGTCTACCTGTAGCTGATGCATATCTAATCATGTTAACTGTCTACATGCAGCTGATGCATATCTAATCATGTTAACTGTCTACCTGTAGCTGATGCATATCTAATCATGTTAACTGTCTACATGTAGCTGATGCATATCTAATCATGTTAACTGTCTACCTGTAGCTGATGCATATCTAATCATGTTAACTGTCTACATGTACCTGATGCATATCTAATCATGTTAACTGTCTACCTGTAGCTGATGCATATCTAATCATGTTAACTCTCTACCTGTAGCTGATGCATATCTAATCATGTTAACTGTCTACCTGTAGCTGATGCATATCTAATCATGTTAACTGTCCACCTGTAGCTGATGCATATCTAATCATGTTAACTGTCTACATGTAGCTGATGCATATCTAATCATGTTAACTGTCTACATGTAGCTGATGCATATCTAATCATGTTAACTGTCTACCTGTAGCTGATGCATATCTAATCATGTTAACTGTCTACCTGTAGCTGATGCATATCTAATCATGTTAACTGTCTACATGTAGCTGATGCATATCTAATCATGTTAACTGTCTACCTGTAGCTGATGCATATCTAATCATGTTAACTGTCCACCTGTAGCTGATGCATATCTAATCATGTTAACTGTCTACATGTAGCTGATGCATATCTAATCATGTTAACTCTCTACATGTAGCTGATGCATATCTAATCATGTTAACTCATGTTAACTGTCTACCTGTAGCTGATGCATATCTAATCATGTTAACTGTCTACATGTAGCTGATGCATATCTAATCATGTTAACTGTCTACCTGTAGCTGATGCATATCTAATCATGTTAACTGTCTACCTGTAGCTGATGCATATCTAATCATGTTAACTGTCTGCCTGTAGCTGATGCATATCTAATCATGTTAACTGTCTACCTGTAGCTGATGCATATCTAATCATGTTAACTGTCTGCCTGTAGCTGATGCATATCTAATCATGTTAACTGTCTACATGTAGCTGATGCATATCTAATCATGTTAACTGTCTACCTGTAGCTGATGCATATCTAATCATGTTAACTGTCTACATGTAGCTGATGCATATCTAATCATGTTAACTGTCTACCTGTAGCTGATGCATATCTAATCATGTTAACTGTATACCTGTAGCTGATGCATATCTAATCATGTTAACCGTCTACCTGTAGCTGATGCTTATCTAATCATGTTAACTGTCTACATGTAGCTGATGCATATCTAATCATGTTAACTGTCTACCTGTAGCTGATGCATATCTAATCATGTTAACTGTCTACCTGTAGCTGATGCATATCTAATCATGTTAACTGTCTGCCTGTAGCTGATGCATATCTAATCATGTTAACTGTCTACCTGTAGCTGATGCATATCTAATCATGTTAACTGTCTACATGTAGCTGATGCATATCTAATCATGTTAACTGTCTACCTGTAGCTGATGCATATCTAATCATGTTAACTGTCCACCTGTAGCTGATGCATATCTAATCATGTTAACTGTTTACATGTAGCTGATGTATATCTAATCATGTTAACTGTCTACCTGTAGCTGATGCATATCTAATCATGTTAACTGTCTACATGTAGCTGATGCATATCTAATCATGTTAACTGTCCACCTGTAGCTGATGCATATCTAATCATGTTAACTGTCTACATGTACCTGATGCATATCTAATCATGTTAACTGTCTTGTAGCTGATGCATATCTAATCATGTTAACTGTCTAATGTAGCTGATGCATATCTAATCATGTTAACTGTCTGCCTGTAGCTGATGCATATCTAATCATGTTAACTGTCTACATGTAGCTGATGCATATCTAATCATGTTAACTGTCTACATGTAGCTGATGCATATCTAATCATGTTAACTGTCTACCTGTAGCTGATGCATATCTAATCATGTTAACTGCCTACCTGTAGCTGATGCATATCTAATCATGTTAACTGTCTACCTGTAGCTGATGCATATCTAATCATGTTAACTGTCTACCTGTAGCTGATGCATATCTAATCATGTTAACTGTCTACATGTACCTGATGCATATCTAATCATGTTAACTGTCTACATGTAGCTGATGCATATCTAATCATGTTAACTGTCTGCCTGTAGCTGATGCATATCTAATCATGTTAACTGTCTACATGTAGCTGATGCATATCTAATCATGTTAACTGTCTGCCTGTAGCTGATGCATATCTAATCATGTTAACTGTCTACCTGTAGCTGATGCATATCTAATCATGTTAACTGTCTACATGTAGCTGATGCTTATCTAATCATGTTAACTGCCTACCTGTAGCTGATGCATATCTAATCATGTTAACTGTCTACATGTAGCTGATGCATATCTAATCATGTTAACTGTCTACCTGTAGCTGATGCATATCTAATCATGTTAACTGTCTACCTGTAGCTGATGCATATCTAATCATGTTAACTGTCTACCTGTAGCTGATGCTTATCTAATCATGTTAACTGTCTACCTGTAGCTGATGCTTATCTAATCATGTTAACTGTCTACATGTAGCTGATGCATATCTAATCATGTTAACTGTCTACCTGTAGCTGATGCATATCTAATCATGTTAACTGTCTACCTGTAGCTGATGCATATCTAATCATGTTAACTGTCTACATGTAGCTGATGCATATCTAATCATGTTAACTGTCTACCTGTAGCTGATGCATATCTAATCATGTTAACTGTCTTCCTGTAGCTGATGCATATCTAATCATGTTAACTGTCTACCTGTAGCTGATGCATATCTAATCATGTTAACTGTCTACCTGTAGCTGATGCATATCTAATCATGTTAACTGTCTACCTGTAGCTGATGCATATCTAATCATGTTAACTGTCTGCCTGTAGCTGATGCATATCTAATCATGTTAACTGTCTACCTGTAGCTGATGCATATCTAATCATGTTAACTGTCTACCTGTAGCTGATGCATATCTAATCATGTTAACTGTCTGCCTGTAGCTGATGCATATCTAATCATGTTAACTGTCTACCTGTAGCTGATGCATATCTAATCATGTTAACTGTCTACCTGTAGCTGATGCATATCTAATCATGTTAACTGTCTGCCTGTAGCTGATGCATATCTAATCATGTTAACTGTCTACCTGTAGCTGATGCATATCTAATCATGTTAACTGTCTACATGTAGCTGATGCATACCTAATCATGTTAACTGTCTACATGTACCTGATGCATATCTAATCATGTTAACTGTCTACATGTAGCTGATGCATATCTAATCATGTTAACTCTCTACCTGTAGCTGATGCATATCTAATCATGTTAACTGTCTACATGTAGCTGATGCATATCTAATCATGTTAACTGTCTACCTGTAGCTGATGCATATCTAATCATGTTAACTGTCTACATGTAGCTGATGCATATCTAATCATGTTAACTGTCTGCCTGTAGCTGATGCATATCTAATCATGTTAACTGTCTACCTGTAGCTGATGCATATCTAATCATGTTAACTGTCTACATGTAGCTGATGCATATCTAATCATGTTAACTGTCTACATGTACCTGATGCATATCTAATCATGTTAACTGTCTACATGTAGCTGATGCATATCTAATCATGTTAACTGTCTACATGTACCTGATGCATATCTAATCATGTTAACTGTCTGCCTGTAGCTGATGCATATCTAATCATGTTAACTGTCTACATGTAGCTGATGCATATCTAATCATGTTAACTGTCCACCTGTAGCTGATGCATATCTAATCATGTTAACTGTCTACCTGTAGCTGATGCATATCTAATCATGTTAACTGTCTACATGTAGCTGATGCATATCTAATCATGTTAACTGTCTACCTGTAGCTGATGCATATCTAATCATGTTAACTGTCCACATGTAGCTGATGCATATCTAATCATGTTAACTGTCTACCTGTAGCTGATGCATATCTAATCATGTTAACTGTCTACATGTAGCTGATGCATATCTAATCATGTTAACTGTCTACATGTAGCTGATGCATATCTAATCATGTTAACTCTGTACCTGTAGCTGATGCATATCTAATCATGTTAACTGTCTACATGTAGCTGATGCATATCTAATCATGTTAACTCTCTACATGTAGCTGATGCATATCTAATCATGTTAACTGTCTGCCTGTAGCTGATGCATATCTAATCATGTTAACTGTCTACCTGTAGCTGATGCATATCTAATCATGTTAACTGTCTACATGTACCTGATGCATATCTAATCATGTTAACTGTCTACCTGTAGCTGATGCATATCTAATCATGTTAACTGTCTACCTGTAGCTGATGCATATCTAATCATGTTAACTGTCTACATGTAGCTGATGCATATCTAATCATGTTAACTCTGTACCTGTAGCTGATGCATATCTAATCATGTTAACTGTCTACATGTAGCTGATGCATATCTAATCATGTTAACTGTCTGCCTGTAGCTGATGCATATCTAATCATGTTAACTGTCTACCTGTAGCTGATGCATATCTAATCATGTTAACTGTCTACCTGTAGCTGATGCATATCTAATCATGTTAACTCTCTACATGTAGCTGATGCATATCTAATCATGTTAACTGTATACCTGTAGCTGATGCATATCTAATCATGTTAACTGTCTACCTGTAGCTGATGCATATCTAATCATGTTAACTCTCTACATGTAGCTGATGCATATCTAATCATGTTAACTGTCTGCCTGTAGCTGATGCATATCTAATCATGTTAACTGTCTACATGTAGCTGATGCATATCTAATCATGTTAACTGTCTACCTGTAGCTGATGCATATCTAATCATGTTAACTCTCTACATGTAGCTGATGCATATCTAATCATGTTAACTGTCTGCCTGTAGCTGATGCATATCTAATCATGTTAACTGTCTACATGTAACTGATGCATATCTAATCATGTTAACTGTCTGCCTGTAGCTGATGCATATCTAATCATGTTAACTGTCTGCCTGTAGCTGATGCATATCTAATCATGTTAACTGTATACCTGTAGCTGATGCATATCTAATCATGTTAACTGTCTACCTGTAGCTGATGCATATCTAATCATGTTAACTGTCTACCTGTAGCTGATGCATATCTAATCATGTTAACTGTCTACATGTAGCTGATGCATATCTAATCATGTTAACTGTCTACATGTACCTGATGCATATCTAATCATGTTAACTGTCTACCTGTAGCTGATGCATATCTAATCATGTTAACTGTCTACCTGTAGCTGATGCATATCTAATCATGTTAACTGTCTACATGTAGCTGATGCATATCTAATCATGTTAACTGTCTGCCTGTAGCTGATGCATATCTAATCATGTTAACTGTCTGCCTGTAGCTGATGCATATCTAATCATGTTAACTGTATACCTGTAGCTGATGCATATCTAATCATGTTAACTGTCTACCTGTAGCTGATGCATATCTAATCATGTTAACTGTCTACATGTTGCTGATGCATATCTAATCATGTTAACTGTCTGCCTGTAGCTGATGCATATCTAATCATGTTAACTGTCTGCCTGTAGCTGATGCATATCTAATCATGTTAACTGTCTGCCTGTATCTGATGCATATCTAATCATGTTAACTGTCTACATGTTGCTGATGCATATCTAATCATGTTAACTGTCTACCTGTAGCTGATGCATATCTAATCATGTTAACTGTCTGCCTGTAGCTGATGCATATCTAATCATGTTAACTGTCTACCTGTAGCTGATGCATATCTAATCATGTTAACTGTCTACCTGTAGCTGATGCATATCTAATCATGTTAACTGTCTTGTAGCTGATGCATATCTAATCATGTTAACTGTCTACCTGTAGCTGATGCATATCTAATCATGTTAACTGTCCACCTGTAGCTGATGCATATCTAATCATGTTAACTGTCTACCTGTAGCTGATGCATATCTAATCATGTTAACTCTCTACCTGTAGCTGATGCATATCTAATCATGTTAACTGTCTACATGTAGCTGATGCATATCTAATCATGTTAACTGTCTGCCTGTAGCTGATGCATATCTAATCATGTTAACTGTCTGCCTGTAGCTGATGCATATCTAATCATGTTAACTGTCTACATGTAGCTGATGCATATCTAATCATGTTAACTGTCTGCCTGTAGCTGATGCATATCTAATCATGTTAACTGTCTACATGTAGCTGATGCATATCTAATCATGTTAACTGTATACCTGTAGCTGATGCATATCTAATCATGTTAACTGTCTACCTGTAGCTGATGCATATCTAATCATGTTAACTGTCTGCCTGTAGCTGATGCATATCTAATCATGTTAACTGTCTACCTGTAGCTGATGCATATCTAATCATGTTAACTGTCTACATGTAGTTGATGCATATCTAATCATGTTAACTGTCTACCTGTAGCTGATGCATATCTAATCATGTTAACTGTCTGCCTGTAGCTGATGCATATCTAATCATGTTAACTGTATACCTGTAGCTGATGCATATCTAATCATGTTAACTGTCTTGTAGCTGATGCATATCTAATCATGTTAACTGTCTACCTGTAGCTGATGCATATCTAATCATGTTAACTGTCTACCTGTAGCTGATGCATATCTAATCATGTTAACTGTCTTGTAGCTGATGCATATCTAATCATGTTAACTGTCTTGTAGCTGATGCATATCTAATCATGTTAACTGTCTACCTGTAGCTGATGCATATCTAATCATGTTAACTGTCTTGTAGCTGATGCATATCTAATCATGTTAACTGTCTACCTGTAGCTGATGCATATCTAATCATGTTAACTGTCTACCTGTAGCTGATGCATATCTAATCATGTTAACTGTCTACATGTAGCTGATGCATATCTAATCATGTTAACTGTCTACCTGTAGCTGATGCATATCTAATCATGTTAACTCTCTACATGTAGCTGATGCATATCTAATCATGTTAACTGTCTACATGTAGCTGATGCATATCTAATCATGTTAACTGTCTACATGTACCTGATGCATATCTAATCATGTTAACTGTCTGCCTGTAGCTGATGCATATCTAATCATGTTAACTGTCTACCTGTAGCTGATGCATATCTAATCATGTTAACTGTCTACATGTAGCTGATGCATATCTAATCATGTTAACTGTCTACCTGTAGCTGATGCATATCTAATCATGTTAACTGTCTGCCTGTAGCTGATGCATATCTAATCATGTTAACTGTCTACATGTACCTGATGCATATCTAATCATGTTAACTGTCTACCTGTAGCTGATGCATATCTAATCATGTTAACTGTCTGCCTGTAGCTGATGCATATCTAATCATGTTAACTGTCTACATGTAGCTGATGCATATCTAATCATGTTAACTGTCTACCTGTAGCTGATGCATATCTAATCATGTTAACTCTCTACCTGTAGCTGATGCATATCTAATCATGTTAACTGTCTACATGTAGCTGATGCATATCTAATCATGTTAACTGTCTACCTGTAGCTGATGCATATCTAATCATGTTAACTGTCTACCTGTAGCTGATGCATATCTAATCATGTTAACTGTCTACCTGTAGCTGATGCATATCTAATCATGTTAACTGTCTACATGTAGCTGATGCATATCTAATCATGTTAACTGTCTACCTGTAGCTGATGCATATCTAATCATGTTAACTCTCTACCTGTAGCTGATGCATATCTAATCATGTTAACTGTCTGCCTGTAGCTGATGCATATCTAATCATGTTAACTGTCTACATGTAGCTGATGCATATCTAATCATGTTAACTGTATACCTGTAGCTGATGCATATCTAATCATGTTAACTGTCTACCTGTAGCTGATGCATATCTAATCATGTTAACTGTCTACATGTAGCTGATGCATATCTAATCATGTTAACTGTCTGCCTGTAGCTGATGCATATCTAATCATGTTAACTGTCTACATGTACCTGATGCATATCTAATCATGTTAACTGTCTACCTGTAGCTGATGCATATCTAATCATGTTAACTGTCTACCTGTAGCTGATGCATATCTAATCATGTTAACTGTCTACCTGTAGCTGATGCATATCTAATCATGTTAACTGTCTACCTGTAGCTGATGCATATCTAATCATGTTAACTGTCTACCTGTAGCTGATGCATATCTAATCATGTTAACTGTCTACATGTAGCTGATGCATATCTAATCATGTTAACTGTCTACCTGTAGCTGATGCATATCTAATCATGTTAACTCTCTACCTGTAGCTGATGCATATCTAATCATGTTAACTGTCTACATGTAGCTGATGCATATCTAATCATGTTAACTGTCTACCTGTAGCTGATGCATATCTAATCATGTTAACTGTCTACCTGTAGCTGATGCATATCTAATCATGTTAACTGTCTACCTGTAGCTGATGCATATCTAATCATGTTAACTGTCTACCTGTAGCTGATGCATATCTAATCATGTTAACTGTCTACATGTAGCTGATGCATATCTAATCATGTTAACTGTCTACCTGTAGCTGATGCATATCTAATCATGTTAACTGTCTACCTGTAGCTGATGCATATCTAATCATGTTAACTGTCTACATGTAGCTGATGCATATCTAATCATGTTAACTGTCCACCTGTAGCTGATGCATATCTAATCATGTTAACTGTCTACCTGTAGCTGATGCATATCTAATCATGTTAACTGTCTGCCTGTAGCTGATGCATATCTAATCATGTTAACTGTCCACCTGTAGCTGATGCATATCTAATCATGTTAACTGTCTGCCTGTAGCTGATGCATATCTAATCATGTTAACTGTCTACATGTAGCTGATGCATATCTAATCATGTTAACTGTATACCTGTAGCTGATGCATATCTAATCATGTTAACTGTCTACCTGTAGCTGATGCATATCTAATCATGTTAACTGTCTACATGTAGCTGATGCATATCTAATCATGTTAACTGTCCACCTGTAGCTGATGCATATCTAATCATGTTAACTGTCTACCTGTAGCTGATGCATATCTAATCATGTTAACTGTCTGCCTGTAGCTGATGCATATCTAATCATGTTAACTGTCCACCTGTAGCTGATGCATATCTAATCATGTTAACTGTCTGCCTGTAGCTGATGCATATCTAATCATGTTAACTGTCTACATGTAGCTGATGCATATCTAATCATGTTAACTGTCCACCTGTAGCTGATGCATATCTAATCATGTTAACTGTCTACATGTAGCTGATGCATATCTAATCATGTTAACTGTCTACCTGTAGCTGATGCATATCTAATTATGTTAACTGTCTACATGTAGCTGATGCATATCTAATCATGTTAACTGTCTGCCTGTAGCTGATGCATATCTAATCATGTTAACTGTCTACATGTAGCTGATGCATATCTAATCATGTTAACTGTCTACCTGTAGCTGATGCATATCTAATCATGTTAACTGTCTGCCTGTAGCTGATGCATATCTAATCATGTTAACTGTCTACATGTAGCTGATGCATATCTAATCATGTTAACTGTCTACATGTAGCTGATGCATATCTAATCATGTTAACTGTCTACCTGTAGCTGATGCATATCTAATCATGTTAACTGTATACCTGTAGCTGATGCATATCTAATCATGTTAACTGTCTACCTGTAGCTGATGCATATCTAATCATGTTAACTGTCTACCTGTAGCTGATGCATATCTAATCATGTTAACTGTCTACCTGTAGCTGATGCATATCTAATCATGTTAACTGTCTACATGTAGCTGATGCATATCTAATCATGTTAACTGTCTGCCTGTAGCTGATGCATATCTAATCATGTTAACTGTCTGCATGTAGCTGATGCAACTGTGACAGATACAACTTGCTTTTTTTGGTTGTTTGTTTTTTGCCATTAGAACAGGAGATTAGAACAGGAGATCTATACTCACTCTGACTGCAGGTCATATCTCATATCTGGAAAGTCACTTCCAAAGAGAAACCAGACAAGGTAGTTGAGGTTGCCAGTCCTTCTCAAAGCAGGTTCCAATTGTGTGTAAAATACCTTGAGTTATGCATCATGATGTATAGATGATCCAATTAGGCATTTAAAATTTTGACGTCCAGTATGCAGCACATCAACAAACTCCCTTTCTCTCTTCTGTCTTCAGTGGAGGCCTTTGGCTCGCACGACTAACATGTCCCAAGATACAGTGCCTAGTCAGTGTATTGATTATATTTAAGCCAACATAACTATATAATCCATCAGCTCTAGTTCTGAGGTAGTAATTAATTCACTCACACAAGTCATAGATAGATATACATACATTTAATTTAATTAAAAATGGCGCCATCTTCTATTACACCCAACCTTTCATATCTCTCTACCCTACTCTTCAACTGCACCAGCTTCTTTGAGTATTCCTGACAGGGAAGCCATTGATTATGAACTGAGACATGGCCTCGAGTCCTGTGCTATGGACTCAGGCCACCATAAGACCCATGCAATGAGGCAGCTGACAGCTTCTCTGCTATTCCAGATCCATCTACACCATCATGAATGGTAGCCATCGCGACATTGCCTTATAAGTGATACAGTCTTTGGCTATGGCCAAGAACAAGTTGAGAAAGAGAAATCAACTCAGCCTCTGGAGCGAAGATCTTCCTAGATGCCATTAGGATTAAAGTTGGTAGGCAAGCTAATAAATACCAGCAGAGGAAAGAAGAGGTGTGTATAGCCTTTCATGACACCCCAACCCCAAATAGAGCCTGCTTTTACAAGGTGGAAGCCTATTATTATTTTTCAGAGTCATTCTTCACTTGATATTCAGGCGAATATTTCCATCACCAGATACCATGGAGGAATTTAATTTATCCCCTAGGGGTACCATCAGAAGAATTCTGGAAAAAATACAAGCAGCATTAGCACCAGGTAAAGGGTGGCTTTACTTATGCCTGAACACGTCACCTCTTCCTTGCCACTTTGCACACAAAGATCCTCGGAGTGTCCATGCCCTTGGGGGAAAAGAAAAAAAATCACACTACTCCATAAATGGGTAACCCCTCCACCCCCTTAAACTACAGGCCCATTACCGTCATCTTCAATCCATCATCTTCAATAGGCAAACTATTTCACAAAATTCTGGCCCGAGACTTGAAAAAAAATTCTGCCTAGCAAACGGATTCATTGACCAAGCTACCCCAAAAGGTGGCGTCAAAGCCACCATGGAACATATATCCATTTATCACCGACCATGCTCGCATGAACAACCTGTCACTTGACACCACATATGTCCACCTCAGAAACACATTTGGCTCTATCTCACAACCTGGTAAAGGGTAAAAACATGGTAAAGGGTCAAAACCTGGTAAAGGGTGAAATGCTGCACATGAAAATAGCCGATATCACCATATACTCTATTCCAAGGTTGCTGGGTGGGTGCATTCCACATTCCACGTCTTGGTCAATCCTAGATTACTGGGTTGGTGCACTCACTTCCTGGTCGACCCTAGATTACTGGGTTGGTGCGCTCAATTCCTGGTCAACTCTAGATTACTAGGTTGATGCACTCCAACTTCTGGTCAAACATAGATTACTGGGTTGATGCACTCACTTCCTGGTCAACCCTAGATTACTGGGTTGGTGAACTCCACTTCCTGGTGGACCCAAGAATTTCCCTTCACCCGTAGGGGTTTATCAAGGTGATACCATGTGGGGGGTTATCAAGGTGATACCATGTGGGGGGTTATCAAGGTGATACCATGTGGGGGGTTATCAAGGTGATACCATGTGCGTGGTTATCAAGGTGATACCATGTGGGGGGTTATCAAGGTGATACCACGTGGGGGTTTATCAAGGTGATACCACATGGGGGGTTATCAAGGTGATACCATGTCCCCAATCATCTTTCCCCGTGACTCTCACTCAGGTGATAAAAAAATCTTGCAGGAAAATTAGAATGTTGGGCTTATCTTTTCAATTCCTCTCAACAGCGAAGATCTTCCAGAATGTGGCTCGATCATTCTAGCGTTATGGGGTGTAGATGAATTACCGTACCCAGATGATGCATCTGAACTCTTAACCTTTGCCACCATTGGAAGTTTCCACGAAAGTCGTCTAAAGTACATTACAGTATTGACTCCCCCCCCCCCCCCCCCACACACACACACTCAGAGTTCATTCCTGACTTCCATCAAAGAGAGGCTAACAGGCACTAACCACTAACCAATTAAAATTAGCACCAGTGGCTAGAGGAAGCCCTACTCTACGCAACGAGTGTTTTCATTAGGCGTTAAAACGTTAGTACTCTGTCAAGCGCGCGGGTGGAAAATGGATTTTATTTATTTATTTATTATTATATTATTATATTTAAAAAAAAAGTAAATCATGACATAGATAGGTAGATACATAGATAGATAATATATTCAAGGGTAAGATGAAAGTATCTTTAGTTGAATTTGGCCTCGGCTGTTGCAAGATCAGCCTGAGGGGAGATATACATTTGGGTGCGACCACTTGCTGATCGTGCACCTTGGATGCACTGTATTGATGCTCGGAGAAGAGTGAAGGAGAGTTTGCACCTTATCCATGCAAGAGTGTTGGAGTAGGACTGATCATTTTTTCTCTGACAGCATTGAGGCTAGTCGTTTGAGTGATGTGGATGCAGCTTTACCTGGGCCACCTGTGAGAGCCATGACCAGTGGGGTGAACGATCCATGTTCAACTGCTCTCACTCGCTGTTCGTAAGACCTGATCTTTTCCCTCTCATGCTTTCTGTATGTGGAGACTAAACTTTGTAGGCGGTTAGAGGGGGCGTGTGGGTTAAATACTCTGACATCAAAATATGTTCGTTCGTAACGACCACCCCAGAAACCATCGGCGGCGATGTCCAGCATGGCTCCATCCTCTCTTATTGCTGAGGCACCCTTCAGGTTTTCTCCCGTGATTGGCTGCAAGTCAGGCTCTATGCACACATCGTTACATACCTCGGACATCCCAACCTATTGTGTCTCGTACCTCATTATGCCTGATGGATGGGAAGCCCCCCTTGGAGCATGAAAGAGCATGATCAGTGGAAAAGGGTGTGTCACAGGCACAGTTTGTGGGAGTGTTCTGTGGAGGCCATCTGTAACGGAGTGCAAGCGCATCTCTAAAGGCTCCTTTGTGAAGGGTGAGGTTGTGTTCCTCCAGAGGAAGTGCAGATAGCCAGCTCGAGGCGCCCTTCTCTTGAGCCATGTCCATGGCCCGTTGTAATGTGTTAGACAGGTTGGGTCTAAGGTTGTCTGCAGCTGCCTTTGATTGTATCTGTCTCTGCTTGCGGACCTCATTCTTTGCCACAATTTGGGCCTTCATTGTATCCCAGGAGTACTTTGGATCCTGCTTCTCAATAAGATGGCTCATTGGTGAAGCTATCTGGACGGAGGCATCAAATTCTAAGAAGGAGCAGCTGGCAGGGTTGATGATTCCTAGGCCTCCCAGTCTTGTCAGAAGAGCGAATAGCTTACATATGGAATCATTTGGTGGGGCCCTGCCAGACCAGGCTGGGATCAGTTGTGATCTGATGACATCCTCCAGGGGCATTAACAGTTGTTCTGTGTCAGGATTGGTTCTACACAGGTAAGTGAACTTGTGGATATACCCATGAACAATGGCAGCATAGGAAGCATGTGGTTGGGTATGGCTACTTGAGCAAGCTGGAGCAATTCCTCCTTCCACTCCTTAACTTTCTCTGACACATACTCCCTGATAAACTCATCTGAGCCTAGGGTGGCTCCCAAGTAGGGTCTGCCCTGAGAGGTGATGTTTACCTCTGACCCTTGGAAAAGCTCCTTGGCTTGTGAGATGTACTGCTCTTTTGTTATCAAATGAGCTTTATGGATTATTTTTTCCACCCACGTGCTTGGCCACGTACTTACATTTTAGCGCCTAATGAAAACACTTGTTGCGTAGAGTAGAGCTTCCTTTAGCCACAGGTGCTAATTTGAACTCGTTAACACTTTGCAATCTGGAGATATTTATGCAGAGAAATCAGACATTCAGGTTTTGAAGTTCCCTCCACTTTAGGTCCAGTAACTTGGCTATAGTTATACCTATGAAGAGAGCACACAGAGATACCTATCTTTTGAGCTATATATCAAGTCCATACCATGAAGTTTACAGAATCTACGGAGCTATAAAGTGGTAACCACAAGTTTAAAAAATGTGTTTAAAAAAATTGTGCTGTCACCCTTCAAGGGGCATTTTTTTTTTTTTTTTACTTGTGGTTACAACTGTAGAGCTCCGTAGATTCTGCAAACTTAATGGTATATACTTGATATATAGCTCAAAAGATAGGTCTCTCTGTGTGCTCTCTTTTGATACTAACATATGTTTCATAGGTATAACTATAGGCAAGTTACTAGACCCTAAAGTGGAGGGACCTGAATCCCTGCAACCTCCGCCAAAATAACTCCAGATTGCTTTGCTAAGTGCAAAAAAATATGGAATTGGAAAATTGATTACGTTGAAAATTCAATTTTCCACCCGTGTGCTTGACCACGTACTAAAATTTTAATGCCTAATGAAAAAGGTGATTGCATGCTCTAGAGCTTCCTCTAGCCGCTCGTACCAATTTCAGTTATTTTGGCGGAGGTTGTAGGGATTCAGGTTTTTGAGGTCCCTCCACTTTAGGGTCTAGTAACTTGCCTATAGTTATACCTATGAAACATATTTTAGTATCAAAAGAGAGCACACAGAGAGACCTATCTTTTGAGCTATATATCAAGTCCATTCCATGAAGTTTGCAGAATCTACGGAGCTCTAAAGTTGTAACCACAAGCTTTAAAAAAAAAGTAAAAAATTCAAGCGACCCCCCTCAAAGTCGGGCACTAACTTCCTGGGTAGATATGTTGCTGACACACCCATTTCTCTACAACTCACTATGGTTGGGGGGGGGGGGGGGTAGTACACACTCTGGCTATACAAACAATACCTGGCGCCTCATTCAATGGTTGCTAAACCACACGAGCCACAAGCACATCATTATCCAGAAACAGGAAGCTATGGCCACTAAGAGGAGGATCAGGAAATGACTAAACTTCCCAGAAATGCTACACCCTGGTCTTCTAAATGTACCACAGGTCAACCCCATGAGCAAAAAGTTGATGTAACTCACGTAACTCACCCATCTCTAGTACATGAACTACGTGATTAACTAAAGGAGGTCAGGGTTCAGAAAGATCTGGGAATCACCATGCCATCTAATGTAAATGTAAGGAGTTCATTAAAATCATCCACCAATGAGGTGTCAGTCCTGTCAAAAAGGAGTGAGAGGCCATCAACAAGAATGGACACAACCGACCTAGAGAGGGAGCACGCAGGAAAAAGATGAAACAATTCTAGCCATCCAGAAGAACAATCTCCTTCCTTCTCAAAGCAGGCTTTGATACTCTTCTGCATCCCATGAACTTGAGGAGTTGGGGCTTTGATACTCTTCTGCATCCCATGAACTTGAGGAGTTGGATGTAACAGTGTGCCTCTAAAGGCCACCTCTGTTCTTCCACCTGACCAACCACCCAAATCTTAAATGGATGTCCTACAGCCCTTGAGCAAAGACACTTCACATGATGCACATGTATGACTCGGCCCTAAAATCCAGTCGTGAAATTGAAAAATCATCTCTATGCTGATCTGGGTAATTGGACGGACAATCCTCCCTCAACAATAGCACAATCACACTATGTACCTCATCATACCCAGACATTGTTATGGAGAATCCCCCCCCCCCCCCCAAATAGGGTCATCCACATACTTGAGTTGACAGTGCCCTCAAACACTGTCGCAGGTGTAAAAGAGTCATTCCACGAAACAAAAAAAAGTTGATCGAAACTTCAATTTGAAAGACTGAGGCTGGTCTCCCGTATACGATGCCATCGAAATCATATCACTGGGTCACATCCCGTCATCGTCTGTCAAAGCTCTGAGCAGTAGTACCACCATGGTCCATACCACTTAGCCAAAGACATACGGGTAGATGCAGCCCAAATATGCATCACATATTCGCACCAAATATTCATGGCTCACACACAAACAAACTTGCAGCACAATGACTCCATCTCTTAACTCTACACCCAACTGCTGTATTGTAAGTTATGTTGTAATTCAATAATCACCTTACCATGCACATGCTTAACTAAGTTTTTCTGGATGTGTTGGCATGTGTAGGAGGACTCTTTGTTCAATACTTGCTATATTGTATAATTATGTTCT
The DNA here is from genome assembly GCA_028752905.1 of Cladorhizidae sp. MBARI D1340-BT2. NCBI lineage: Eukaryota > Metazoa > Porifera > Demospongiae > Poecilosclerida > Cladorhizidae > Cladorhizidae sp. MBARI D1340-BT2. Next base: position 4,232,912 of record JAQNBH010000012.1, on the reverse strand, counting down.
TCCCTCCCAGTAAATCAATCCTTGAATCACCTGGTATTTGCCGCTCTAATCTCCCACCAGTAATGCCCACATCGCTCATGGCAAGCAGCGAGCATGAGCATTATTATGCCATGATGTATGATAACAATTCTTACCTTCCAAAAAATATGACCAGAGCAAGACAGATCTTGATCATAGCGGATAGCGTTAGCTGAGCTCCAAATCCCATGGTTTAGTGCAACTGAAGCTCAAACTGTCAGACCTGCAAATCTCATGGGGCAGGTACGTAACCAGATTGCTAAGCCGCAGGTATATACTTACCGGTCAGGGCGGTGCTAGTCCCTCCGTAAACGCGGTAATCGGGAAATTTTTCGCGCATGCGTACTATCTATCTGGTTAGGTAGAAAATAGGCCTTTTCAATAATCATTTTACTCTCTCGACGTTTCGACTATATAGATGCTCTAGCCTTCATCAGAGATCCTAAAACCCACGTGAGATCGGTAGCTAGCTATTGACCATGTGATACAAACCAAAACAATATAAATATATAATATAGGAATAAAGGACGCAAGGCTTAATTAATTGCTAGCACCTGGAGCCATCCACCTTCGGATAATCTCCCTAAGGCTTGGGTAAAACTTCTGTTTTAAGCGTAAATAGCTGCCAGAAATGGATGGTTAAATTTAATTCTGACAATAGCCACTCTATTTAACACACTCATGGACAATTATTGTTAAGGTCAATATTGAAAATATCTGGATTGGTAGTCATCTCGCATCAGTTTGAAATCTGTAAGTAATATAACTCTTAGCTACTGCTCCATATCACAATCCAAACCTAATTTACAAATCAGTATATATATTGTTAGGCCTGCAGCTGTATATGCTTGGGGCAGGACAATCGCTAGAGCAATGTGGCTTGGATCTCTAGCTAATTTTTTAACCCTCTCCATTGCACCTTCCCTCACCACTCAATGCCTGGCATTCATTTATTTCTAGATGGCCTATATATCAACATTAGAGGCAGTGGGTGTCATGCCAAATTACTCAAATTCCCGGGGAAGTGCAAGTAATGGGTCATGCCATATTGGTCGCACTTGCCGAATTACTCTCCAGAAGATGATTCTACCCCCTTATGATTGTAGTCTACCTATAGAGTATCTGAGGTGGAGTCAGTAGGTGGCCACAACTGAACTTGTTTGTTGACAGTTGTGTTGTTACATATACATATTTGTCTGGATAATGTTAATGTAGATTTCAGAAAAAGGCATGAAATTTGCAGTTGATTATCAGTACAAATATCAACAGAAACCACTTATCTATAGTTAGCTAAAATTATATTTAGGAGAAAGAGTGAGAAACACAATTATTAATTATTGCATAGATGCAAGAAGTCTTATGACCATGGAAATTGGGGCCCTTGGTCACTCACTCCTAAGACCCTGGCTGGGTTTTAGAATCCTGCATGAGCTCGTGAAGCTTCAATACATGGTTTATTTGATGGTGGTGGGAAAGTCACAATTGAATGTTCCTGTGTGATATTCGGAGCTAGAGATGACTTGGAGTTGTCTAGTAATGGTAGAGTATTGGACATGCTGTAAGTCACTCAGTTCCGTCCACCATTAGTTCTCTCTCCAACTCAATACTTATCAGTCACTGTGAATTATTACTATCCTTGCTCTTGCAAGCTCTGTGAGACTCTGTCCCAAGTAAGGTGGCTACCTTGCTGATCCAGGGCTCTCATTCATTTGTTTCATCTGCTGGTTACATATTATTCTAATTTCATTATTCACTTGAATTGTTTTTCTCTTCTCTCTCTAATACTATGTGAATTATTCTTATAGCAATATAGGAAGAATTATATGGTACGAGTTTGCACTTGTCATATTACTCCCATTTTCTCAAGTGTTGTGGTATGTAGGAAAATTCATTCAAGAAATATGATTTATTCTATATTCTCAGTGACAAACGATGAATTTCATATCTTGCCAAATATCAATATCTCATAATGTATTTCGCAATTCAAGAGATGTACTACATTATATATTTGTTGTCAAGCTGACTGACTTGCCTAATTACTAACAGGCCTCTGTCCTTACACTTCTGACAATTCCATTCTTCATGTAAGTTTACAATGGCTGATGGAGGAATGTTAGCACATGATTGATGGAACCATTCCTGTGCAACCATAAGGGCATTAGTCATGGGGTTGTCTACATATGCGTATTCTTTTGTTCAACTTCTTGTAGGTTGCAGTCCGTCTGAGACCTTTTGAGAAAGATAGTAACTTCCTTGTCTTGAAGGACCTTTCTAGATGGTTTACATCTTGCTCTAATCAAAATTTATGATCAATAGACTAATCCCACTGCATCAAATGCTGTAACTGCAATAGCCACAATCATTGCCTCCAGCCTGTCTCTGTATTTCCGTTTCTCAATGATAAGATACCTTCCATTGTATTACTACATCCAGCAAGGCCTTTCAGTGTATCCATTCTGCATCAAAGATAAGAACAGATATATTAAAGCATAAGTTGTGGGTAAATCTATTATCAACTCAACGCCATTTATCGGACTTGAAGAAAACATGTAAAAGGATAAAAATAAAAACTTTTTGACATACCGGTAGTTTAAACTCAATGACCTACTGGTTCTGATAGTGAGGCTATACAAGACTGTGGGCTCCTATATTTAATAAAAACCCAGTGGATGTCAGTATGATCGGCATATAATTCACTACTGGAGTTCCAGTAAGAAGCCTTCACTGCGGAGTGCCAAATATTGAAGTGGCTGATTTGAAAATTGTATATGAAGTAAGGTCTGTGCTTCATTAATGTGAGTGTCCTTCAACCATGCTCCATATTGGAGAGTTATGAGAAAGTCTCTGCGTAATTCTCTACTACTGACTAGCTGTTTTCATGGTATATATGTGTTTACTATTTACCCTGCCTTGATTGCACCAGTCACAAAACGATCTGTCTCAATCTGTGAGGATTCCATGGAAATGAACACCTTTTCTGGTTGATGTTGGTCCGTCCCCACAGTATGTGTGGGTGGAATGAGTGTGCGTGGTTTCTCAGTATGGTCAAGAAGAGGTTTGTTGAGATGTAGGCTGAGAGTCGACACCACACTACTGTTTTCTATGTGCTGCCTCTTTCTTGGTGGACTCCTCTCTGCAAGATTCATGGTGGCTTCTTACCACAGTCAAATCCAGGTATTGTAGGTCAGCATTCTTTGGTCCAACGGAAAATAGTATTTTATTCAGTCAGTCTGTGTAGAAGGCGAGTTATATCAGCAAAGTTTTTCATGAACGTCCTATAAAAGCTCATGGGCCTAAGAAATTGCTGGACCTCTTTGATAAATGTTGGTACTAGTCAGTCGGCAACCTTCTCACCTTGCTAGCAATACCCCATCCCTGGAGTCCACATGGCCCAAGAAGTTCACCTTGCTTTGCAGAAATGAATTCTTGGTCTTCTTCACCCTCAGGTTTGAGTTGCTTAGCTTCTGGAAGACTGCTTACAGATATTGGAAGTGGCTTTCAAATGTGGTACTCAGGATGTCCAACAAGATCGTCGATGAAAACTAAACGGCATGACCAATCAATTCCAGCTAGAACAAGGTCCATAAGCCTCTGGAAAGTAGCTAGCGCATTACACAGTCAAAATGGCATTACGTTAAATTCATATAGCCCCTTCATGGTGCTGAATGCCATCTTCCCATTCTCCTTCTCAGCAACTTCCACCAGCCAGTAACCACTTAACAAGTCAAGGGTGGTGAACCATTGGGAACCTGCCAGTGCATTGGTAGAGGTTAAGCATCCTTGGTGGGCACTTGATTAAGCTTCCTGTAGTTGATGCAAAACCTAAGACTACCACCTTTTTTGCACCAGTACACAGGCGAGGTCCACGGACTGAAGGCTTGATCACATCATTTTCTAGCATCTTGTGAGTAGTTCCTGCACATCCTGCCTAAGGCCTGTGTAATCAAGCTACGAATAGATACTAACACAGAATCACGATTCGCAATTAAAAAATCCTTTAGCTAATGACAAGGATCCTGTTCTAAATATTGCCACTTCTGATTCCTCAACCACACAGATTCTAAGAATTAAAGCCACAATTTCCTATACACTACAGTACAAGTTTCAATGTTACAGTTGGCTTACGTAAATCTGGAATAGTCCATCAATGTGCCTTGGCAGCAGATCTGAAGCTAAACTGGCCTGGCTTTTCTGCACAAATGAGAACGGGCTGCATGGTTAATAGCTGATGGGACCCCTTACCTAGGACAAACAACAAACCCAAACCTATGCAAGTCCTCCAAATCCACCTGCACCATACTACTCTCACCCCTCAATGCCTAGCATTTATTTGGTGAGCAAAGCAAGCCCTCAGTAGGGAGTTGGATGAACAGCTTTCCATCCATGTATGGTGTGTCTATCTATGTGCCGTATCTTCACCCATAAAAAATATTAGCAAGTAACCTGCCTTAAATAAAAGGCTTATGACACTTGCCATAGTGAGGAGAAAGATTAAGAAAACAGTAACAGATTCCAAGCTGGAGGAAAGAAAACTGGCTGCAAGGAATAACATTAATGGATGTCGGAAAGGATAATGGAGTTTCATTCTTACATGGCCGCTCAATTCATCAGTATGCTCACTTGCAATGGAGGTGTGATATAAAACGGGTTTCCTAAACTAGAAATAATTGTCACGGAATATCTGAGTTGGCTCTGATGTGCATGTGTTAGCTATGTGCTCATTTCTGATGGATATTTGCAAAGATACAACTGGTTGTTTCTTTGACGAATAAAGAAAATCGAGGGAAAGATTGATGGAGTCATAACAACTTAATTTATCAGCTATGGAGATTTGTTATGCCATTTTTGTCATGATGATACAGAACCAATTGGTAAGGTCAACACAGTACACTATGGACCGAGAGAACTGCCTATATATTGGTGTATATATTATATGAACGACAACTGATACATAGTCAATAGAGGAGAGCTGTGCTAATGATAGAGCACATACTGAATGCAAAATGGTGTCTAAAGTACCAACCATTATTTTTACAAGTACTTGTCAGCCTCCGCATGTTTTTCCCTTTTGTGGTCTGAGAATTCCGCAAAGCCTGGCGAACACACTATTAGTGTCGAGTGCTTCACATATTCAAGGGAAGATGCTTCCAATTACTCTTAACAAAACTCCCTCATAACCAACTTTCACACACTTATTTCTGTTGAATTTGCCATCCCATAATGTTGCAGGGCATCAGGTTGTTCAGCCATGCACCAGTTCAGAATCTCTAAAGAACAAATGTCTGTATACATACAATTTGCTGGCCTATTCTTCCATCTGGTAAGCGGTTCTGTCAGCTATTAACCGCAGCCCATTCTCACTTGTGCAGCACTGCCAGGTTACCTTAGCTTTGAACCTCTGGGTGATCTCTCAATCAGTTTCTTCTCTATGACAACCATTTATATTAAGCCAGCATTATTTACCGGGTGATCCATTCACATTTATATTTGTGGCAATACTAAGTTTTCCATCCGACTCACCACTGTGGGCTCATTTCCCTCTCCAAACAAAGCGCAGTGTGCCTCACAGGCACAAATAGTCACTCAACACGGCAATTAAAATGGCCACATCTAACCTACAGCTATTTGTTTACAATGATGTAATCATCAATTGTGTCCAATAATAATTTTTGCTTGCGAAAATGCGTGAGTATTGCCACTTCTAATGCGAACTATTTTAATTTCAAGGGTGCTTATTTTATTGCCTAGAGCATTTATGATTATTATCTTACCTTTTTCATCCTTCAGTTAGCTGTAAAATCATACACTTATTATTATTGCATCATATCAACACTTCATGGGTGCGGTCACCTCTGTGGGCATGGGCTACATTTAGATAAGTTGGCAGCTATGTAAATGGCTCAGCAGCACTCTCTCAATAATCTTACAGTAAACATGTACAACAATGGAATCTGATACTCTATCCATTCCTTCATCAATGACACATTATAGTCTTACTAGGAACTACCATTCTTCTACACTCAGACTTATTGCATCATCAATTTACATCATGTTACATGAAAACGCAAGACGTAAAATTCAAAATAGACAACAAAAAAAAACCCCATTGAACCAGCATCCTCTATCTCCCTCTAGAGAGAGAGAGTGTGTGTGTGGATCATTAGACAAGCTGCTATCATGAATCACAAGAGGGCTTTAGATATGTTGGAAATATTTATACTTGTCACAGAGGTCAAGTGAACGCTCTTGTTCTAGGCTTTAGTTTTGGTGTTATATGGAAATCATCAACAAACCACAATCACCCCGATAACCAACCAAAGTTCCCCAGAAAGCACTTGGCTGGTTGCCCAGAGAAACCAGCACTAAAACAAGCAGCATTGCCTCGTTGCACAACGACCGGAATCCTTCGCCCAATGTACTGGAAATTGCTTTTCGGCAATCACGAGTCACTTGCTCATGGTGTGAAGTGTGGTATTGCGTTTGCCCTAATGATGACGAAGTGTCCGCAAAAAGTAGTAACAATCCAAAAGCAATTATTTTGGTTCTAGTATGACAAACAACAGTACACTCTAATGATGCTGCATGATAGAGCTGTAAGTTCTATCATACAAGACCATCGATGCTGAGAGATTACCTGGAAAAACAACAACAAAAATAGCTGGTCAGATGGCAGATCATCTCAGTGTGGACTGGGAGGGCTTTGGGGGTCGTGCCATCTAATAACTGAGGGGGCCCACCAGCCCAGTTTGCTAAAAATGCCCATGGATACCAAATTTGGAATAACTGATAGGTATGCATGCACAGTTCCATTGCTAGCATAGGTGCTTTAATATAAATTTTATGTTACATAGCAAATTGTAATGAAAATTAATTATTATTATTATTATTATTATTATTATGAACTTTACAGCCATGTTGACAGGTGTGAAATGTGTGTGAGTGATATTGGAAATAATGATTGCTGAAGGTCAATGAACCAAGAACTGGTGAAGCCTGAAAATGAAGAAAAGAAAAAGTAAAAGGAACAATACAGAGTTAATCAGAGTTAATCAGGGGTCCTATTAATATTGATCATATGGCATGGTGCGCAAGGACAAAGATAGTGAAAAGTGCATGTGTCGGCTGGGTCAAAGTGATTTAGGAAATAATGCCATAAGTACGGTACCAGTTGTTTCTTGATAGATAATAGTGATTGTGAAATGTCAATAGGAGGCAGTGCATTCCATAGTAGTACAATGCGGTTGAAGTAGAAATGTCTACTGTTGGAGGAGCGAGTGAATTTGTAGTTTAATTTGTGAAGTGAAGATGACCGAGTAGGGTTGGTAGAGAATGATATGTATTTTTGTATGTCAAAGTTGCTCGAACGATCCTTTAACGATTTTACAAGGAAGAGGATGTCTTGCAGTTCGAACCAGTACATCAGTGGTAGTAAGTTTAAGGTAATGAGTCTGGATTTGTAGTCTGATGTGTGATCATTCAAAATGTATTTTGTAGTTCGACGTTGGACCTTTTCCAGCAGAGAGATGTCCTTTAAAAGGCGAGGTCTCCAAAGCTGAGAGCAATAGGTTATTTTAGACCTTATCAATGAGATGTATAGGGATTTTTTTACAACTGTAGAAGATGAGGATTGGAAGGTTCTCCTTGTCAGGTTAAGAGCAAAATAAGCGTTTCTGCATATTTTGGAAATATGTTCTGACCAGGAGAGGTTGCATGTGGTGAAGATTCCTAGATCTCTCTGACCATCAGTGTGAGGAATGACAGTTCCGTTTACACTGTAAGTGTGGGGATCCTTTTTGGTTAGCGAGATTCTCATTGCAGAGCATTTAGATTCATTCAATTGAAGATTCCATTTCTTACACCAGCATGTTATGGTTGTTAAGTCAATCTGCAATAAATTATAGTCTTCGGGAGAGGAGATTGATTTGACAAGTTTGATGTCGTCGGCAAACATGTAGGATGATGAGAAACTAATAGCTGCTGGTATGTCGTTTACATACACCAGGAATAAAAGTGGCCCCAGAATACTGCCCTGTGGAACCCCTGATATGACAGGTAGTTTGGTAGATGAAAAACCTTCTAGTTCCACATAGTGGTGTCTGTTAGATAGGTAATTTTGGAACCACAGCCAGAGGGGGCCAGTGATACCCATGAGCCAAAGCTTGTAGAGGAGTTCCGAGTGTGGCACTGAATCAAAGGCCTTTGAAAAGTCTAGAAAGATAATGTCAGAAACGTTGTGAAGTTCAATTGCATCATAAACAGTTGAATATGTTGTGAGAAGGTTTGTCAGGCATGATCTTTTCTGCATAAATCCGAACTGTTCCCTACTAATTAAAGGTCCAAGAAATGGTATGATTTTTTTGTAAATGATAGATTCCAGTACCTTAGATACAACACTGAGCAAAGATATGGGTCTGTAGTTGTGGACACTTGAAATGTCACCTTTTTTGAAAATCGGCTTAATTTTTTTAATTTTCCATTCAACGGGTATAGAGGAAGATCGGAGACTATGCTCAAATAGGTTAGTGATTGGCTCAGAAAGAGAGGCTGCACAATGTTTGAATATTAGTGGGCTAATGCTGTCACATCCAGGAGCTTTGGTTGGGTCTAGCGTATGAAGGGCATCCAGAACATCTTCTACCGTTATGTTGATTGTAGAAAGTTGCGACTGGGGTGAAGGTAATTTGTGGAAAGGAGGTAGCATAAAGTTGCTCTTGGTAAATACAGAGTTGAAATAGTTGTTAAATAACTCAGCTTTTTGAGAAGGGTCAGTAATAGGAATAGAGTCGTGAATGATGACGTTGGATATCTTTTTATTTTTGGAGAGCTGATTGATGTACCCATATAGTTTCTTACTGTTAGAGTGGAAAGAAAATACTAGGTTTTCTATGTAGGAAGTTTTTGAAGATAAGATTAACTTTTGCAGATCCCGTTCCATGTTTGACAAAGTGTCGAAATGTTGTAAAGAAGGATTTCGCTTGATTTTGCGTCGCAGTGTATGAATTTGATTAACTTGATGCCTAATTTGGGGGTTGAACCACTTTGGAGATTTGTGTGATGAAGCTCTGAACTTAGGAATGAACAAGTCACATGCTGATGTTGTTTCAGACTTTATCTGAGTCCAAAGTAGATTCACATCGGAAACAGGATAGTGATGTAACTTGTTTAAGGACTGCAATAGGTGGTTGGCCAAACCCTCTAGGTCAGCTTTAGCGTAGTTGTTAAGAAGTAGCGAAGGAGGAGGTTTATATTTGTTGAGAGAGCACAAAACATTAAATGAAAGAAGGAAGTGGTCTGATTTGAGGTTACAGAAATTAGAGTCGATGTGAAGGGAAACATATTCGATCTGGGAAGTTGGTAATAATCAGATCCAGAATATTACCGGAGGAGTGAGTTGTGTTCGTAACTAATTGTACTAGATTAGATGAGATTAGTGTATCACAGAAAAGAGAGCTAGTTGTTGATGACGCTGACATTGAGGACCAGTTAACATCTGGAAGATTGAAATCTCCGACTATTACTAGGTGTGCATCATTTGGTATTGATTTTAGGCACGAGCATATTTCTTGCATGACGGGTGGAGAGATGAGTGGTGGAGCATACACACAACATAGAAAGAGAGGGATAGGAGAAAGCAGTTCGACTATAATCAGTTCGGCTGAAGAAGCTGTTGAAATCAGAACAGATGGGATTTGATCTGAAATGGCAATCATTACTCCTCCTCCTCTAGAGCCCCTATCTCGCCGATACAAGTTGTAATTTGTAGGGAGAATTTCAGTGTTCGTGGTTGATTTAGTAAGCCAGGTTTCCGTAATGGCTATAATACTGGGATATTTACTGTAGACTAGAGAATGGAAGAGTGACAGTTTGTTGTTTAAGCTTCGGGAGTTCCAGACAAGAGTGTTGATGCATCCTGAGGATAGTCATTGAGAGGAGTTAATATTAGGGGAAACATGGTTTGGGTAAACAGGGTGGGTCGGAGGAAGATTGGAATTGGTTGGAGTTTGGCTGGGAGTGTCACTGCTGGCGTATTGGATGTTTTGAGTGTCATTAGTGGCTTGCTTTGGGATAGGAGACCTAGTCTTCGCTATAAAGACCTGATTCACCACCTCGCCAATCAGGTTGGAGCCTTGAAAAAGCTTGTTATTTCTGATTTTGATTAGTTTACGATCAGTACCAGAGTTAATAAGAGATCTACGCTGTTGCAGTAGTAAAGACTCGGTTAACATTTCAGAGGGGGACTGATGGCGTTTGATTGAGATGTTAGGAGAGTTTCTTAGGGATGATCTGTTTGAAAGAATAGTGCTTACATCACAGGATCTAGAGAACTTGACTAGAAGGGGACGATCTTTTTGGTCAGAGTACTTTCCAAGTCTTATGCTATATATCCCGAATGGAATGGTCTGAGAAGGAGGAGAGTAGAGGAGAAATTATCGACCCAGCCACCTTTAGATCGTTTTCAATTCTCTTATATTTGGGGGTTCCTTTCTGGCACTCTTGCAAACCGTATAGGACTATATTGTACTTACGCTCATGGTTAGAGGGTACAGTTGGGGTTGGAAGCTTATGTGAACCAGTTGACACCATAGTAGCATAGGAAGGAGAGCCCTTTTCGATGAAGGCTTCAGAGAGCACTGAGTTAGCCGATTCGCCTACGGCTTGCTGCTGGGGCAAGGTTTTATTTATGGATGTCAGCTTTGCCTTTAAGTCCTGCATGTCCTGTGCGAGTTGAAGCATAGTCTTTTTGAGCGAGACCAGCTCAGATTCCTGGGTTGCTATTTTCAGTTCTTGGCTTTGAAGTCTGCAATGAGGACAGGAGAATGGGGTTTTGGAACTAGAGGCAATTTGGAAAGCATTCTTTGAGAGGCTAACACATTTCCTATGCATCCATGCATTACAAATTCCCTCACAGAAAATGGACTCCTGGCCATTTTGATGAACGGTAGCATCTACTATGATTTCAAGGCAGACTGGACAGTTGTGTCCAGGTGAGTCAGAGACTTCCATGAGAGTCTTGCTAGTTTTGGGAGGCATCTCTGGCACAAGCCCTGAAGTTGCAGACGTTGCAGGTGGGGAGGTTTGTCGGGTTGAGGATGGAATGGGGGGGGCAGGGACCTCCAAAAGAACTGCTGAAATCAGACAAACCAATTATGGTGTGTACTAAATAGATATCTCCATTTCTTGTTGATTTGAATTGGATTCTGTAGGTCACTTACTAGATAGAGACAAACTAGAGAGCCAGCTAGATTGTAAATACTGGCTAAATCAAGTCAAGAATTCAAATCTTACAAACTCGCGATCAAGTCAAAACTACCAGCTTGTGGCTTTATTACATTACAGTTGTAATGTAATGTTTGACGTGTGTTACATTACGTGTGTTTTACAAAACTGGTTTTACAGAAATAAGTCAGAATACTACTTTTAAAACTGGAAACTTGAATGGTTTATTGAAATAACGTGACCGAACATTTTATTTGGCAATAGGTAGCCTGCAATAATAGAGTAGGAGAAATATAATATTATTGCTATACAGAATAACACAATAGTTATGGATACTCATACACATGAGTAGTGTTTTGAATTCAGTGGACACTTTGGAGAGCTTTTCATACACACACTCATTATCAAGCAATTTAAGAATTTCTACTTCCAATGTACAGCAGGAGCGCCTCCAGCACGACTTGTCCAAGCAGAGATCACAATCGACTCTTAACAAACTTGCCCCCCCCTCCCCCCCCCCCCCCCCCCCCCCCAGTGCAGGGGAGGGGAAGTGTAATTGTGATGCACATGTACAGTTTATTATAACTTCTGCAGTGGAAGTGGTACCCAATGAGTAATAAGAGAACACATGCTATGCAGTGAGTACAGTTTCCTTTACAAAATGGCAGGCTTTCAAGATCTTCATCATCACTGTCACTGTTATTTGCTGCAGAGGAACTTCTTTCACTTTCAAGATACGTACGACATTTTGCAAAATTGATGAGCTCCTCTTTCAATTCTTGTTTGTCAACATCTGCCAGTCTTGCAAGACAGCACATGGAGAAGTCACTGGTGGCAATCATTTTTCATAATTTCTGGGGTTGAGCCAAGATAGTTCAGAGTATAGTTCAGTGTTTATTTCATTAAATCGATCTGATATTTCTACATTCAGACGATCCACTCTGGGTACGAATGTGTCAGTCTAAAGTGTTCTTTTAGATCACTTACCTGCTGTTCACTTGCTGCTTCAACAAAGAAACGGCGTCTCTTCTTTGTAATAGATGATTTTGGGAGGCATTCTTGTAGAACAATATCAAAATCTTGATTGTTGTTTGCATCCAGCACTTGCAAACGAAAGGTGGTTGCTTCTTAAAAAATGCCATCAAATTTGGCATGACTAGCTAATAATACATCATACTCCACAACCTGAACAGCCTGATTTAAGCCTGATTTAGGAGCATACCACGTGTCCGGAGACATTTTGATACTGGATTGAAGAGAGCAGGTACTTTTTATTTATTACCGTGCCAACATATCTTGCAACAATATTCAGTTGATCTGTTCCAGAAATATCCACAGTACCATCCATCATGATGCAATACTTTCCTCTACAGTCCTCATTTATAACCCTTACAATTTTCTCTTGAATGCTTTCAGCTAGAGCTTTGATAATATTGTTCAACAGTTGTTTTACTGAGAAAAGTAATAGTATTACCCCGACCTTTCCCTTGTTGCTGCCCTGTCTTAGAACACTGTGCTACATGATTGCTTAGTACAGAGTCATAGAAGCAACTTCAAACACCATGGTGCTTTTTTGAATCTAACAGATCACATGCACTTTCAGAATCACCTCGATAAGGCAATCCCTGGCCAGCGATTAGCTTGGTGATATCTATTATTCGAGCAAGTATCAGTCGATTCTGATCCACTTTACGACGAGCAGCGGGTTTTGAAGCCCACGTCCACATAGGGGTTGCATAAAAATTTGTCTGAAGCTTCTCTGTGATTCAGGGAAATTTCATGTCGTTTAACTAACTGACTAGCCCTGCGGAAATGGCCTTCACCAATACCAAGCACAAAATCATCTCTGCGATTCTCACAAAAGCAACCTGCAGTATAGCTTTTTCTCAATAAACGTCAAGAACAGAGAAAGGAATATTTGGTGTTCGCTGCTCGGGGTGCATTGAAAGATAACCAAGTTTAGCCTTAAGGGCCATTCTATTGCAGCAACAGTTCCTGAATACATGCCTGAAGATGTGCTTTCTATTTCAGTCGTGCACCATTCATTATGTCTTCATTGGTTCTGGTTGATCATGTTGTGACTCTTGTATTGGTATGACTTACAGATTCAGGTGCATTAGTTGTCCCAGATGTTGAGTTGAGTATATATATCGTAATAGATTAACTGGTCATCTGTGGAATCTTGTGCTGAATATCCAGAATGTTTTCTTGGAAAACATATCTCTAGCCTGTTTTGCCACATTGAGCAGATCCCTTCTTTCTTTTGCCTTCCTTTTTTCTGGGCCTCGCTTTCCCTTCTTCTCTTGGTTCATTTCAATGATTGCTGACAACAAAGGAAAAGGGTCATTTCACAAAACTCCAATTTGAACTTTGTTACAGCTATTGCATGATTGAAAAACTACAATGTGGCCATGTGGGATGCTTCCTGTGCTGTTTTATAATTACTTTACAAACTATGTATAGTGTAGTTGGATTCCCACAAATAATGACATCACATAGGTGACTGACTATGCAATGAAAAACATTCTATGCTGCAGCATCGCTGGATTTTTTTTGGAATCCATCCAAGTTTTTGCTTGGTAAGTGGCTCTGAGAAAGGGAGCCCCCAGTGGCTCCGAGGAGTGAGCCGCAGTGGCTCTCAGGAGGGGGAGGGGGGGGGGGGGGGGGTGGCTGTGCCATGGCACAATGGCCAGTCCAACACTGGATCATCTCTGCAGTCTTTATTCAACTTTGGGGCTCTTCTTATAGCTTTGCTTCCCTCAATGGTCCTCACTCTGAATTTAATTTCCTCCCCAGAAAAATGGCAGCCAGTTACTTTCAATCATCCTACACTGCGAAATTATATATTTTAATTGCTTTTCAGTATTACACGATGAACAGTAACAGACCTGCCTTCACTAACATATTAAACAGGCAGGCCCCCCCCCCCCCCCCCCCCCCCATATATAAGTCTATTCACGACTCATAAGTCTATTCATGACTCATAAGTCTAATCATTATTCATAAATCTATTCATGCCTCATGTCTATCATGATAACTATGATGAAGTACTGAGCTACTGCAAGCCGAATAGGGTAGCCCATAAAACACTTCATGTGATTGTGTATTTCAGCGTTGAGGATGGAGTTCACTGGTACACCAGAAGCATGGACATAAGTAATGAATGAACTGCATAAATGTTTTCTCTCGTCAGGTGACCTATAACAGCACTCGGATGATGGCTGCGACGTAGTGCAAGTCTTTGAGTTAATAAAAAAGATGCTGACATCCTGTTGATCCCATAAGGCCACAGATTGTGACATTTCGGGGGGAAATTACCTTTCAAAAAAAACACCCAAAAACCATGCTCTCAACACTATATATATATGCTATCAATAGGGTGCAGAGAACGATAATAATAATAGCCACAAGTGTCCAGCTCAGAGGAGTGAGAGGGGACCATAACGGATCCTTGATCAGCTAGTCATACAGTTCCTTTCTCCTGTCATTTCCTACATACACTGACCCACCCACATCACTTACTCCCTCTACACCTTTCCCCAACAGCAATGCCATCCTTCCCTCCTTACCCACTCCTCCCTACACTCTGGCCTCGACAATTGTGTACCTCAACCAGTACCAGTCCATCCCTATCAAGCTCTACAGACATCACCAAGAACTGTCCACATCTATCCTTGTTGCACTATATTTTATTCAAAAATCTATTCCGTCACATCCTCCTCATGTTAGAGGTGTACTTAAGTTTGATGCGGTAGTTATTTTATCGCAATTTACAAACCTCGCCAACATAATTCACTTATCAGCTTAGACCAAGTTCCTTTTCTCTCCATGCACCTCTGCCTGTAACTTTGTTAGTCAGGTTTCTCTTGCATTAGCTACCAACCATCATCTGGTAAGTTGATATCCTGTGTTAAATATAATATAAAGAGTTCACCCAAACCTTCCTCAAGTCAAGATGTCCAAAGAAGTTAAGATTCATCACATTACAACAGCAACAAGGTATATACAGCTATGCAAGTCCAAAATATTTTAGTGATATTTTATGACATAGTCTATGGACAGCAATGCTAGTAATCTAAGAGTAAGCTTAATGATCAGACAAAAATGTATAATAAGTACTTTATGCACACTCAGTCCAAAATGTTACTACTACTACTACTATTACTCCGCATAGGCTTGCATCAGCATATCCCTGGCTGGCCAGAAACTAGGATGTAATTAGACCAAGAGCAGCAATCTGGTTGCACATTGCACGAAGGTAAGGATTGCACGCCTGTTGGAAGAATTGACACCAGTTTAAAATGTTGGCTTCAGGAAATGACCTCCGCTCAGGAACAGCTACAAATAGGCAGAGGAGGAGGACATTAAGATAGAGAGAGGAAGACAGAGGAAGATGGGGAGAAGCAGGAAGATGGGGAGAAACATACGAGGACAGATAACTGCAAGGTATAGTAAAAAGGGGGGGGGGGGATCTCGTGTTGAATTCTTGTGAATGATCTGATGAGTACATGAACAGATGCCTACATCACGCACCAACCTCATAACTGGGTTGAGGCAGGTTACCAGTAGCTCAATGTGTACACACACTATATCAACACCACACTAGATTGGAATGTTGAATTTAGGTTTGCTATCTATTGGGAATGGGGTGATGGGGGGTGCATACTGGCCCAACACTCAACTGTAGGTTTACATTAGCTCTTGTGAACACACACTGGATCAACATCACACTGGGCTGAGGTAGTAAAAAAGTTGACTCAAGTCTTTATGGGAAAGTAGAGATGAAGATGACAAGAGATCTTGCATGTACAAGCTACTCAGCCAAGCCACGCTTTACAATAATGAAGTACCTGTGCGCACTATAGCTCTCCTGCATGTTCCACCAGTGATTTTCTCCTTCAGAAAAGGAACACCTTCAGCTGTAATGTAGTTAACTCCATTAACTCCGGTGGAAGCTACAAGTCGAGTACAACAGCATCAATGATGTCAAACAACACCAACAAAGCATTGGTAAATATCAAGGTAATAATTCTTAGATGTGACCTACAACACTCGTAAACACCCTTCAGTAACTGATTGACCACAGGAATGCAAACATAATTATTCCCCCCAAAATAATGCCATTGAATGTGGTTAAAAACACACACACACTTGGAGCCAACAATCACAACTGTCATGGACTCCCCATGGACCATCTCTTTTAGCCCTTACTGTTGTATTTGGAAGATGCACTGAGAAAAACTGCACAGGGGACCATGCTTATTGGGAGAACCACTCTGGCTCATGTGCTGGGCTCCTGGTTGAATGTCCTCTTGCTGTTAATTTGTAGCCATTACATGTTGCAGTATTGTGAACCTTTTGTTTGCATATCTCAATAGAGTGATTCCTTTTACCAAACCCAAGTTTATTGCATGATGAGAATAGTTCGAAAACATTAAATTATCTTACAAAATACATTTATTCTGGCACAGATTATATTATTATTAAATTTGAAATCTTGCGACCAAATCTTCCTATTTACGCTCACATATTGTGCTTCTCTGTTATGTATGCAAAGTTTAGGAGCCCCTTGTCCGTGGGGCGTGACCTGCTTCTAACTTTAGAGTCTTTCATGATTTGTCACCGCATACACTGATGAATTTAATTATACCAGTAATCACAGCCCACTGTAATAGCTAGCCGGGCATGTTGCAGATAAGTAACAAACTTATTTAAAAAAACAAAGAAAACAACCATTTACCAAGTGATACCCAACACCTTATGTGCGAATGTCAAATTGAGTAATAAACCCCACCTATTACTGAAGCCATTACTACGGCCATACAAATTAAATTGTCATTCAGAGCTTCTGCCATACTCAACAATATAAGACTGAGTCTACTTAACTCCTGAGGTCAACTCCCTATAATTAGATTCGCTTCTCTCAAAGCGAGATGACCAGAGAGTACATTGGTGTGTACTATTATATATCAACACCAATGAGAGTACATTGGTGTGTACTATTATATTTATCAACACCAATGAGAGTACATTGGTGTGTACTATTATATATCAACACCAATGAGAGTACATTGGTGTGTGCTATTATATATAAACACCAATGATGTGATGTTCCACCCCCCACCATGCGAATTAGCACTACATAGTCGCTTATAGAATTCACCCTAGAACCCTCAAATCTTGAATATCAGGACAAAAAGTGTTCTTACGATCCAATGGGAATGGTTCGACAGGAGGTAGGTCCACAGTATCCTCGATGATAGGATAAGGTTTGATGTAGAAATTGTACAGATAATCAGCCAAATTGTTGATGATCACAGACAACTCAATACCTGGGACAACCTATCGAAATGATCATTAGTTAATAAATTTGCAATTTCAGATGACAACTACGATTCTTTTAACCCTCATTGTTATAACTGACCATTGTCCACAAGAATCAAACAATATATATATTGTGCAACGCATCTCAATTGTCATTCAAAGTGGGAACCTTGCCACTCTATTGGGAACTTTGGACTAAATTGTTGTTTATTATTTTTAACTCCGCCAAGGAGGTTATGTTTTCACCACACTTTGTTGTTTGCTTGTTCAGGTTTGTTGTTAGCTTGTTCAAGTTTGTTGTTTGCTTGTTCAAGTTTGTTGTCTGCTTGTTCAAGTGTGTTGTCTGCTTGTTCAAGTGTGTTGTTTGCTTGTTCAAGTTTGTCGTCTGCTTGTTCAAGTTTGTTGTTTGCTTGTTCGAGTTTATTGTCTGCTTGTTCGAGTTTATTGTCTGCTTGTTCGAGTTTGTTGTTTGTTTGTTATTTGCTTGTTCATCTTGTCTCTCTATTAGCAGGATTACACAAAAACTTACAGATGGATTTTCATACAATTTTATGGACAGGACAGCATGGTGGTGATATACATTGCTAGAAGTCACCGTTGCCAGAATTGGCATGGCACTTGACATCATGGGCCATTTTTAGGAATAAACCTGCTCATGTGTACTTCGTATTGGCACAATAGCTCAAAACATTATGAAACGTGGCAACATGTCAACACAGACCTACCAACACTAGCAATGTCAGAGCCCGCATAATGTTAGCAGATTGCTGGCGAGGGTCCCCCCCCCCCCCCCCCCCCCCAAGAGTGATTGACTTTCTTTGTTGGCAAGTCAATCCAATAGTTAAATTGAGAATGATTACGAAATAAAAAATTGTTGGCAGTTGCAAAGGATTGCAGTCTCTGAAGATTGTTCCTGCTATTATTAGCACTACTATTATTAACATTAGTGTTTATGAATAACTAGATTCTGCACACTCCACTACATACCTTGACATACAAGATAGGTCTCTCTGGGTGCTCTCTTGTTGCATAGGTATAACTATGCAAGTTACCTGTAAGCCAAAGTGGGGGGACCTCAAATCTGAGTCCCTGTATTTGCAACAATGGTGACCCCTCGTTAGAAAGTGCTAGACAGTTGAAATTAGTACTTGTGGCAATAGGAAGCCCTACTGAGTGTTTTCATTAGGCATTAATTAAATCGCGAGTCAGTATAATATAGTCTAGTATAAATACTGAATGTCAATTTTCTTCTGCCGCCAGCTATCTAACATTCAGTGTCCATTTACATTACATTTTAGCACCTTATAAAAAGCACTCATTGCATAGAGCAGAACTTCCTTTTGCCACATTCCAATTTAAGCTCTTGTGCACTTTCCAATAAGGAGCGAGCACCCAGAGAGGCCTATCTTTTGAACTATACAAACAATAACTGTGAAGAATCTATGAATCTATGGAATTACAAGATCATAACCAAAAGGTTTTTTTTTATTATTAATTTTTTTTTAGGTATGGTAACCCCTCCCCCTCCCATCACCTTTAAAATGAACTCTTGCAGGTCGATTCCACTGATTTTGGTGTATGTGGTAAGCTAGGAAACTAAGTGTGGTTGGGAAATTGAACTAAGATGGATTCAAACTGGTAAAATATGATCAATTTTTTTCACTACTGAACATGGTTATTCTAGATAGAAGATAAATTCCCAGCTCCTGAAACTATTTCCTGTCTTAGCTCGTCCTCTCTAGCTCCTAGTTCAGCTCCTGAGACTAGTTCCCATCTTAGTTCATCCTCTCTAGCTCCTGAAGAAAATTTTGATGTGTGTACCCACACTCACTTATAGCATGAATGTATTAGGCCCTACCACCACTAAAATGTTAACTTTGCATGTATTATTTGGACAAATCCAGAGTTTGTGTAATTAAAGGTGAGGGGGAAGACACATCGATATTTTCAATGGGGAAGGGGGCCAGTGCAAACCAGCTCAAAGGAAACACACCATCCAGCAGCCCTGCTAGTAACCATGCTTTAGAAGGAGAAGAATTGCATGCCACATAGTTGCATACAATAGGAAACTTCAAATATGTCTGTAAGATTACAACATAACAAATGATCTTGATTTCAACTTACCAGAGCTGCAAGATCCGGAATACTATAGGTTGCGATTGTGACGGTGCCGGGAGTATACCTAATTTCAGCTGAACATAATGCATTCACATGTATAATTCAAATAAATATTCACTGAGTATGCTGATAACTTAATGTGTTCATATGTAAATTTCAACAATAACATCAACAACAACAACAACAAAATAAGTATTCAACACCATTTGCATATGTTGTGTTTGCATGTAAACTTCAACAATAACAACAACAACAACAAGATAAATATTCAACACCATTTGAGTATGCTAATTGTATCACAGACATCTCTGTTAATTAAAAAAAATTAACCTGCACATACGCTGCATTATTTAGCAAGCCTTGGGCTGTCTTCGAAGCTCTTCTGCTGAGAATAGCTGTACAGGCACACTAACCAGGAATCACTCTAAATCCCTTTCTCCTTGAAAAATACGTGCACAAGGAAGGATTTAGTCCTGAAGCTTTGTAAATCTTACTGTAAACATAGTGCAATGTGTGTGCTCTTGCATAGCTTTTGCTTGCTGACTTCATGGAGCTGATGCTTATTTCAAATTGTACCTACTGTATAGACACAAGCAACAGAATGACTGATAAAAAATTTACAAATGAACTTGTGGGTTCATCAGTTCAGCACAGCACAGTTCTGTGATATGGTTTGCTCTGTACTGTTATATATCATGATGATCTTCAAAGATTTGGATCAAGTAAGTATAAGGTGTTGGTGAAGACAGGCTGGGTTAATTCATAGAAAAAGCTGGCATGAGGTGCAAAAATAAGATGATCTGGAGGCCCTTCAATGGAGAAAAGCTACATGTGGTGGAAGAGGAAGTAAATGTATATGGTAGACCTGTCATTGGCATCTTGCTATGACATTTCAGAACAGTTTCTCCTCCTGGTTTAGAAACAACTAGCTTCTCTTCCTCATTTTCCTCAGCAATGAGCTGAGTCAAAGAGCATCGTGCTTGCTGGGAAGTCAACTGAGACCAACTAGCATATGCACATAACAATGAGCATTGGAATGCACTTAACACAAAAAATGTGTACGTAAAAGTAATATGTGCCTAACAATCGGCTTTTACGATATATGTATACTACATCGAGTTATTTTTGCTTGTCATTATCCTTCATATGTAAAGTCATTTTTAGAAGATTTAAAAAATGCATTTCAAGTTATTTTGATAGCATAGAAGAAATCCATCCAAGAACATCCGCTTGCTCAAAAGCCAATGAAGTCAGTGATTCCTAGTAAAGGCATCGATGCCTGTGCAGCTTTACCAAAGAAGAACTTCCAGAAACAGTAGCAAAAGCTAATAAGAGACCGTTCATGAAGGCAGTTGCGATCGCTCACCATTAAAAGAAATCTTTAATTTTACTCGCTTGTCCTGTCCAACTGGAAGTCAAGTTTTTATCAATAGAACAGTCTATTGTATTGGGAAGAACGAGCGTACAGTTCAAATTCTTTGATTTTCTTTTCCCCGACGATGTCTGAGTTTGCGCCATATGGTGTGCTTATGGTGTTTAATCAAACAGCACACAAATACACAAACATGCTAATTAAATCATAAATCAATGATTTAATTAATGATGAATAATGAAGGAATGATAAATAATGGAGAAATTAACATAAACAACAAACAAACAAACAAACATCAGAAGTGAAAAAAAGTTTCTTACCTGGACCATGGAAGACAATTGGAGAGTTCTCTATAAATATCCGCATACCAATCAATTCATTGAATGCTGCCACTTGAGGAGTTGTGATGAAATTAAAACTCCCATTGTTGAAATCTATTATCAGCATACTGAAACAGACAAAAAAAATATTTATCACTAAATGAAGTTATTTATGGTCCGTTTACAACACATGCTGGAGTTGACTTGATTAAGACTACTTTTAAAAAGTACTCCATTCAGAGTCCACAAAACAGGAGCTGACGAAAAACTTCAATCTTGTGCATCGTATAGAATATTGTTTTCAGACACAGATGATCAAGACTGCATTACCGATCAAGATTCGCTAACTGAGCAGACACACATGGGAATATGCAGAATGGAAGGGGGAAAAGAATCTAACTTTCAGTGCCCAATACATAATGCTTGAGCATTAAAATCAACTTCTCAATAATCAACTTCAATTTTTATTCACTCGAGGTTTCGACTGATGAAGACTAGAGCATCTAGTCGAAACGTCGAGTGAATAAAAATTGAAGCTGATTACTGAGAAGTTGATTTTAATGTTATTATGTCAACTGAGAGTTCATTGAGAGTGTTCATACTCCATGGAATGGATACAATCCAGAGAGTAAAACTAGTAGTGCTGCAGCTGGTGCATTTGCTATTGAACAAAGTCACATACTGCACTGTTTCCTAGTGCAGACACAAAGTAAAATGATTACAAGTATAATCGGAACAAAGATGACTTGAGATGATCCCCTCCCCTGTTTTTGTCTAATGTAGCCTCGAGAGCTTTAGTGCATGCAGTCTTGAACCAAGTTTTAGTTGCAGCTAATTTATCAGAGCCTTTGATAACTGAAAAATTATTATCAGAAGAATTTATCGGTATGTAGAAAATATATGGAGATCTAATTTGGACACTGAACGTTTTGTGATTCAACTGCAAAAGCGCAAGTTGTAGATGCATGCCCTCGAGTTGCTGCCCAAGATAGACTTATACCATTGGGGCTATATTGAGGGTAAATGTTAACTAATTGACCAAGACAAGTGTTCACAGATGCAAACTCAGATTAAAAAAACCTTTTGTCCTAAACTGGTCTTTTTACATATAAATGCCCCGTATCGAGTAGCGAGCTAAATTTAACTGCCATTGTAAACTGCTGCTTATGTGGAAGGCTTTCTGTGGAGAATACCTGTGCTTACCTGGAGTAATTTCAAGTTCCTTGTTCTTGAGAAAGGAGGCAACCTGGTGAGTTTCTTTGCTGTAGACTTAGTTGGTAGAACAAAGCACTAAATATAATTGTTCTTATTCAAAAGAGATGAAAACTGCAACTTATGAATTCAAAAATGTCATCGAAAATCTAAAAATATATATATAACTATGAATCTTATTGCTATAATAAAGTCGGTTGTCAACAATATGCAGATCAGCATCTATCATCAGGTGAATACCGTTTGAAGATTCTGGTATATATTCGCACAGCATATAAAATTGGCTAGGATATAAAAATTTTGAATTTTGTGAAAGTTTAATTCAGCAATATAATGCTCAACTACCAAAATATTATTTGAACTCTGTTCACGCTAATGAAGAAAACGTGTCTGTAAGGTTCCTTCCTCTCTTGGCCAAGAAAGAGTTGATGAAGGGATAATGCGTGTAAAGTTTGAAAAGGCAAATATACGAGAGATCATAATCGAGCTAGGCTTTTAAAATGAGCATTCAGAGAAGGAAGAAATTCCAAGAAATATCAACCCACCTCACATAAAAGTTGTCCTCACAAGCATCTGGTTATTGGACCATATTTTGCTCGTGCAACATCACAAACTTTGAACTTCAACATTAACCCACTTGGAATTAAAACTGGAGCAACTATGTTTTCCTCAGAAAAATTTACAGCTTACTTATTGCACATAGATCATATGTACACACAGAGAAACAAAGACATGCAACCTACTTATTCTCATAGGTAGCAGATTGGTTTTCGTTCAGCATGAAGGTAGCCGCTCCAACAAATCTTTTCTGTCGCAGTGAACCAAGGTTCTTGAGATCCATCTTTGTTGGCTTTCGTATGTTCATGAGCCTTGCTGGTGAATCATCTTTCATCTCTGCGCTCCTCTTGTGAGGAATAGTAAGTCTCATCGGCTAATAAATGATCAAACATTACAATATAAATGATCAAACATTACAATATAAATGATCAAACATTCATATAATATAAAACATTACGATATAAAATATCAATCATTACAATATATAAATTATCAAACATAATATAAAATATTACAATATAAAATTAAAATATTAAATATTACAATATAATATAAATATGAATATAAAATATCAAACTCTACAATATAAAATATTACAATATAAATATTAAATATTAAGATAAAATAAATATAGGTTCTACCATCATCACTACAATAGTTGTCATGTGACATAAAAACTCTTAATACCTTACTAATTCATTGCTGAATCTCAAACCCCTCATTGCTAACTCGCTCAGTTTTTTTTGTGCAGACCTAACATTCTTGCTTGATGGCAGTTGATTCTTGCTTGGTGGCAGTTGGTGTGAGCATAAGTGTGTGCGTGTGCACGTATGAGTGTGTGGGTTAGCTCATTTACAACTTAACACCCAAATCTTTGAAGTCTGCCACCAAGCAATGAATGCTAGGTCCGTACAAAGAATTGAGCTAAACTCTAGTTAGACGCTTAATTAACTCACCAAATGAGCTTTTCTATCACTCTTACAGTCTGTGCTGAGGAGAGCTGCAGCCTATGGAAGCTTGAATATAGCGAGATCAAGTTGGCTACAAATCCATCATTTCCAGCTAGCCATGCTAGGCATGGCTACCTTATCCTTCTTCCTAGCTGGAGTTGCCAGCAGAGAAGCTAATTCTCTTCATAATCTGGTAGAGGTCTGTCTCAATATATATTTTCCTTCTTTTGAAGGAATGCATACAGTTGGCATGATCATGGAGAAATATAGCCTTGAAGATAACATCAAATTTTTGTAGGACCGCCCCTTCCCACTCTCCCGTACCAACACTTACTGGTAGGAATGGAGCATTGATCTTGTTGACAAAATTTCCATCCCAAATCTTGGCCAACTGATAATCGACACATTGAGGAAGAAAGGTGTGCTCCAAGTTTATACAAGTAGCTCGCACGCTAAAACCCAAGCCTGGGGTCAAGGAAGGCATAGTATCAGGTGGCTTGGGAGGAAGGAGTGGAGGGGAGGAGAGATGGGTATGGAGGGCAGGGTCAGAGTGAGGGAGAGGAAAAGGAGAAAGGGGGGGGACATAAAACAAATGAGTGTCAATATTATTTACAGGAATATACTTGTGTACAAGACAAGGCAGATGGTGTACAACAGTTTTCTATGTACTTCATGAACAGTGGTAGCCTCTATATACCTATGGTCTCAGCAGTGTACATTGGTGTACAGGTTTTCTATGTGTACTTCAGGAAACAGTGGTAGTCTCTGTATGCCTATCAACAGTGTACATGGCGTATATTCATATGATGTGCTCTTTCATGACATCTCACTTAGCCCTCAAGTTTATTCAAATGTTGCTGGACATTTTCCTGTTCTTCCCTTGCATGTTCGCTGTCTATGGGGGCCTGCAATTATATTTTTGGCAGAGTAAACATGCCACACCTTACCCATCCACCAACTCTAAAATCCAACTTCTATTTTGCAGCTCAGGGATTTCATCTCTTACTCCATTGTCAAGGTGTCACTGTAGAAAGGTTTCCTGCTCTACCTTTCCTTTCAAATCAACTGTTTTGTCTTTCTTTCAGCCATGACTCCCACTGATTTGGGCTCCCATCTTTTTCTCACATTAAAGAGTTCTCCTTAGGATTTTTGTAAGGGATATGTGCATATCATCGGCTGGAGTAGCGGACTAATAAGTCGTGATGATCTGCACTTTTTTTTAAATTTTTAACAGGTTTTCAGGATGTACACTGGATTATATACTCATATGAGAGTTATGGATCGGTATAGCATCATGCAATGAACAGTACATAACACTATCGATATTCTACTGAAGCCCAAATTCTCATATAATAGGGAAAACAATTTCCCTGAAATATTTGATAGTTGAAGTTATTGTTGTGTTACAGTTTACAGTGAAGATTCTGGTAGAAATAGTTGCATCAATACAGAGAGAGAGAGAGTGAGAAAAAAAGGTGATTCGTGTATAGCTTGAGGTTGAAAAGTGAAGGCTATTATAATCTCTTTTAGGCACTGCACAATCTTCCCTAAACATCAGCTTCTATATTATCTGCTGTGATGTGGAACTCGCCCTTAGCTAAATTCAGTCTTGTTAGAGTAATACAGAGAAAGTTGAGGCTGGTGGCAACTTTCTTGGGGCCTTGAATGATTATATTTTTGGCAGAGTAAACACGTCACACCATACCCATCCACCAACTCTAAAATCCATGGCAATTCACCTTCTATTTTTGGGTCAATGCCTTGTCTTCCTGTGTTTGTTTGAGCTGCCAGGAAAAGTCCTCACTTCATTATGTCAGGTTTTGTGTGAGACAAGAGCTATTACTGAGCTAGAACTGCTGCAAATTTACCAACCACACCCACAATATGTATATCGTCAATTTCACAAAGATGAACTTTGGACCATAATAGTACAACGTTAAGGCACAGCACCTTCTACACGAAGAGATAGCTCACCGCACGTTTAAACGCTCGGGGAAGAACTTGCAATTTTGGTAGTTGAGTTGCTTTGTGCAGGACACCATGTAAAATGTTACTCTGAGGCTCCAATTATGTTGCTAACCTTGTCTATGCTTGCAACATGTACACACATATATATATAGACTATAGCAATGCTTGGTATAATTGGTGCCAGGACAAAGAGGGACGGGGCCGGAGTGAAGTGGGCGGGGGCAGGAGTGAAGTAGGTGGAAAGGGAAGGTGGGAGACAAGACGGAAGGGAAGGTGGGAGACAAGACGGAAGGGAGGGGGCAGTTAACCCTTTCACTGGCGACTTTATTTAAAAAACTAAATATCTCAGCAATACAAATGTAAAACTCCCTAGCAACTATACCACATGTGCTAGCATTGGTATTGACCAACATTGTGGTTAGTGTTTGTTGCCATGGAAACATGCCACAAAATCACATTGAGGTGAATCTCATTTGAACTTGGTAATTCTTCTTTTGATGTGCGTTTAGCCAGTAATAATAAGCTAGCTTCATAAGCTACCTTAATGAATAAATGATATTTTATCATTATAGGTTACAAGCAAGGGAAAAAAATACAAGATGTACTGAGAATACCCTAATACCGTAGGCCACAATGTTAAAATAGTGTTCAGGAGACTCTAAAATAAAGTGCTCTTCACAGGAATAAGTGTTTTGAATGTGCCTTCATAATAATGAAAACATATTACTTTATGTGTACACCACGATTTGATATTTTGATCCGAATTATAACATTCCAGAAGTGTGAATACATATATGCATGCTAGCACAATACATGACCATCACAATGAATATGAACACAATATAACAGAGAGAGCCAATAAATGTAACAAACAACAACAGATTGAAGTAAAACACAAGGAAACTACTGGTGGTTGAAGTCTACCATGGTTTGATGTTTGGAAGGAACAACACACAGTGGCACTGATAAAAAATTGCTCAAATTAACATTTTTTCCATGGACTATCCACGAACAAGAAAGATAAAACAGCCTTTGCAGTTGCTCTGCTTACTCACTGCACAGCTAACGATAGCTAAACTCACTGGCAATGCCTTCTTCATCACTAGCTTCATCTAAATTGTCAGCTTGAAGTGAGAGTGCAGGGTTTGCTAGAAGGTGAGTCAGGCCCGACTACTTTGCCGAGTGATAGCATAGCTTCAGGATCAACAGTCTGGCCAAGGTAAGATGAGATGCCATCACCTTCTTCATCACTGCTTTCCCCCTCAGATAGTCCAAAATCATCTTCCAGAACACGAGAAAGTACATCCTCCAAGGTTAGTCGACTGGACATCTTGATCACGGAGAAACAGCTGAATTCTGAATGGTTGGATTTTTTCACCTTGTTACCGAACATCTATAGCCTTTATATTCAGTAAGCAAGTAGAGAAGGAAAGTGGCTATTTTTTTAATACCTTTATTGGATATTTTTTAACCCTACCATCGATTTTTTTTAAATCGATTTTTAAATTCAATTAATAGTTTTTGGCATATTATACACTTACACCAGTGAATGGGTTAAAGAATGAGGTAACGTAAAAACCCACAAGTGCAAGAGAAAATATGATTGTCACTGATTAACTCCTTTATCACCAATTTTATAAGGAATATCAATGGTTAATCAGGTTGTGAAATGTATGTACCAACCATCAATCACTAGAATGTCCATGAATTGTCCAATGCTGTGGTGAAATTTAGTTACCTAGCAACTAAACTATGTGGCATACACATTCCAAGTCTGAGGCAGAATCTGTCACAGAGCAATATTATTGCCATATTCTATGAAATATATTTCACTCTTAAACCACCTTTGATGGTCATAGTTGTATATTTTCTTGTGCTTAGTGAGGAAGCCAGGTGACAAGGTAACAAGGAGAGACATTGTTCTCTGGCACTCACAGTGGCCATGATGTCATCATGTGTCTTATGCCACAGTTGGTTTGTGTGTCTTCAATGAGATGATGGAGAACTAGCCATAATAGCTAGAGTTAGGCATAATGTTTAAGCTATCAACCTTGCTCTATTTGTATATCCATACTTAGCTATAGCTATCTATGAAGATTCTTCCATTCTTCTAGCTCTCTACCTTTATTATTGTATATCCATACTTTGCTAAAGCCATCTATGACAATTTTCCATTCTCTACGAGAAACCCACTTCCTGAATCAGTCATTCAGAAGCAACCATCATGATGCCTAAACGAAGGAAGTCTATCAAGTCCTATCACAGAACAAGCACTCAATGTCCTGATTGCCACTTTAGCTGCCCTTATCATGAATACCTAGGTATGTGCTTGTCATTGTTGACTATGGAACTAGGTTTCCAGAAGCCATACCATTAGAAGATAGACATTGATACAAACATTGATGCCCTAATACCATTCTTTGGATGTGTGGGATTCCCGGAGGAGGTTTTGACTGATAGGGGCACAAATTTCACCAGTAAGTTGATGCAGTGATTTGCTCCCCACTATATAGTTGCACATCATGTCTGTGTATCCATTTACAGCAGCACTAATTTATTCTTAGAGCACAAAGATTTATATACATGAATGATGTCTGTATATCCATTGGCTGCAGTTGGACATGCCGCACTCTTGGAACATGCATAAAATTCACAAGACCACCATTGGCTGCATACTCTATGGCCAAGTTGTAGGTACATGCCCCACATTTTTAATAACATCCACATGAACATACTCACCATTACAAACCAGCAGCCAAGTATATAGTCTAGCAACACCAAAGTGCTACACACAGATACACAATGCCTAGCTAGTCAGCCCCATACTCTAGAATATGGTCATATCATATTAGTGGCACATAATCCAGGCATTCAGTGCCTTCTGATTTCTTTTGTTGGTCACGGGGATAGCAGGTTTAGAAAATGTCCTGTAGAGCTATAAGTAGTGTAAGAAACTGCTTCATTTATAGTGTTCCAAGTATTAGGTTTTCCCTGCAGAACAAGACAGTCCACTGTTACATGTACATTCAGTGTTTCTTACTTTTGCTGGATGGTGTAGATAATTCCTCCACTCAGATTTAGTTCATGAATTCAGTAAAACAGCACACTCTGTCCAGGTTGGAGAGATGGATTTTTATCATCTTTTGCATGTGTATATTTCTCTTGCAGGTCATTCTCATGTGGAAGGTAGCCTGCTGAATGTAAACCAGAAATTTTAGTTTTATCTTCTTTTGATTTATTCCCTTGTCAATCACAATAAAGCATCACACCTCTACTCTAATATCTCCAGCTCTGTGCATGTTGGTTAGTGGAATGTAGTGCCCAAGCCAAGATGAAAAATATTCCTGAGAGGACAGAGAGTTGACAATATTGGGCAAAGTTTACCTCACTGTTATGCTGGATATAAACAAGTACAGCGAGATGTGGCATTGTGTTTTCGATCTCAATTGGAAAAGTCATTGTGGCCAGTGAAACACTATATCCACCCTGGTTGTTAATCTATGTATGCTGCCAATAAATAAATACTATACTATACTAGTAATATACTAAAAGTTATATTTTTTTCTGGTGGATAACCATTTCAGCAACAATGAAGTGTACTTTTATGAGTTAGCACAGAAAACTAAAAGAGCTGCGGAGAAGAAGAGAAAATGAGCAAACTTCCAATCTAGGTGTAACTTCAGCTACTAGTACTGGTCTACCAAATATATATATGTACATATCTATAGCATCGCCATCTACATTCACAACCTGCATCTTCCTACTACTACACTGAGTATGGCACCTGTAAAGAAGACATCGAGTGTCACCACTTAGTAATCTCGCTAGCCTGGTCTCAAATGCACATGCGAATGTTATGATTGATAGAGTGCAGCAGTCCCTTCGTAGGCAATTTGTACTCATGAACCACACGCAGCCATTTCAAGTGTACCAGGAACTGTCTCAGGGTTGTGGTTAGAACTTGTTTTCTGATGCTGTTCTTTTGTGACTAACAAAAAGTGAACTCTAGTCTATTTTCTAATGGTTCCTATAGTTCATTATACCAAAGCATTAGCTATTAGGTATTACCACAGGTATACAAATTTTGCTCAGTTGAAATTGGTCTAGTGTGGACTTCCATAGTACTTATAGAGTGGTTAGCATGAACAACACTACTATTGACTTCTGCAGAAATCCCAGCTCAGATAATGTCACAGAAGGGTATTGGAAATTGAACAGTCACAAAGTGTTCAGTGGCCAAGTTACCGCAACCTTTCTGATCGTCATCATAGTATTGGGACTACCATGGAATATCATGGTCATGATTATCACCATAAAGGAGAGGTTGTATCATCAGCCTACCATCATGCTGCTACTCAACTTAGTGCTGACAGACATCATGATAACTCTGCTTCATTTGTTAATCTTGACAATTACTGTGATTGCAGGTGAATATATCTTTAGGAGCACTGACAAGATGCGATGTCTGACCTGCAGATTTGCTCTTTCCATTCCAGTGGCCCTAATATTGGAATCCCTCTTGGTTGTTGCTCTGATCTCCATTGACAGGTTTTGTAAGCCTCTCCAGTATGAACTTGGGATGCAATTGGAAGTTACCATACTATTATGTCTATTGTTTAATACAATGTTTCAGCAACATCCAAATCATTTCATGCTATTGCATGTCCATAGACATTAGTTATTAGTTCTAGCAGCATAGCTCTAACTCTCATTATTCTCTGCAATATCTGGGTAATCTGTATAGTCCTGAAGAATATCAAACAGCTGTAGAAAATCAGGAAATCATGGAAAACAGGAAGTCATACATTCAAGAACTTAGTGAATGAGTCAGAGATGAATGACACACAAAGTAACTTTATCTGTTTCGTGTTTTTGGTAGTTTTCTTCTTATATGCTGGTTTCCTTTGATGCTATAAACTGTATCAAAGGTAAAATATCCCTCAGTCATTCTGTATTCTTCTTATGTTATATTTCTGAGTCAAGTAGCTATCCACCTTATGTTAGAGACCATCATGATTGTAGACGTGAGGAAACCAATGAAGGAGAACATTACATGTGGGCTTCTTAAGAAATATAAGGATAACCTTGGTACAACAAAGGAACCAACTCACTTCTACTCACTTTGCTATACAACAGCAGAGGTATATGAGGATAGTCACCACAGCTGTACATTCATATTTAAGTTGATTGATGCTGCTGTGTTACCTAAAGACAACTCTAGCAAGAATAGAGCAAGCATAGATGGAACTGGAGGAAGACCAGCTAATGATAACAGCTGCTCTTTGATGGTCACATTTTATGACTATTCACAGTTGTCAATGTTGAAAAGGTATTCATGACCATGCGACACCCACTCAGACATGGCCACTAAAATATACCAAGATAATCACCATGTTTGCATCAATACATGTATATAATATGTTACATGCTATAAATAGAACTATTTTCAATACATAGAAATTTTACAATTATTTTTGTCAAAAAATTTGACTTCAACTATAACACTAGTTCATGTAGAATATACTACTATATGAGTGAATTATTGTTGAGCCCAGAATAGTCCTAGCATGATCACTAGCAAGTAGCAAGATT
The DNA here is from genome assembly GCA_028752905.1 of Cladorhizidae sp. MBARI D1340-BT2. Lineage (NCBI taxonomy): Eukaryota > Metazoa > Porifera > Demospongiae > Poecilosclerida > Cladorhizidae > Cladorhizidae sp. MBARI D1340-BT2. The sequence goes on along the minus strand of JAQNBH010000012.1, from coordinate 4,201,263 downwards.
ATAATGTCATCTAACATAATTGTATAGCATTTCAGAAGAGGGTATTTTATTAAACATAATAATGATGCTCACTTTGACATTTTCAGTTGTCCTCTCCTCACCCAAGATACAAAACATCTAATCATTTGAACAGGTATTGAAAATATATCCCCAAGTTCATTTTGCATGTTTATTATTCATTATGGCTGTTTAAACCTGTCACTTCCTCCATAATAGGACTGTTATAGAGGAAGTGATTATAACTACATATAATATGTCGCATGCATCTGTTTGTCCTACTTCTTGCCTTTAGTAGTCATTATTAATGAATCCACTTAGTAGAAAGACTAGTATTTTTTCTTCTTTTGGTATCCAGGAATAAAGTGCCATGAAATATAAGTGCATCTAACAATTCTGGTAATTTCATGTGAATGATCAGCTCATCACTTATCACTACTGTAATCTTTTGATTTTGTAAATTAACCGATTCTGCTTGTAGAGTGAGACTGGAATTGTTAGTTGAGGCCTATTAGGTAAAAATGGAAAGGAATGTGCCAGTTTGTAGAAAGCATTCGCATAGAATATGAACAATGCTTATTAATACTAAACATGTGCCAAAATGTAAATCCTTATGAAGATTGATTGAAATTGTGGTAAAAATGGCTTTTTCTACCTGACATGTCTATAAGATTCGAGTTCTGTTATGAAGGCCTACAGAAGTAATAATCATCGGCAGAATATATCTCACTGAACTCCAGTAGCTCCTAGTCCTACCAGGGTAAATTTGGCCTTCCTCTAACTTGTTAGCTGCAGACTGTTGACATAAAAAATGAATACAAGTCCTGGGCTAGTTATTTTCTTCAAAATCATCTGGGAATACCATTTATAATGATACAAGCTGTCCACCTTTGATAGTCTGTGGTGTGGTGAGAGGATCATCATTTAAATTACAAATAATCCCCCCCACCTATCCCGATATCCCACTCAGCCACAAACCGGCTATGATTCTGTTTATTTATTACAAAACTTTGAAGGTCAGATCTCTGAAAGCAAGAAATCAAAATGAGTAGGACTGGAAGTAGAAAGTTAGAGCATAGAAGAGATTATAGGATTTAATGTTCTCCTCCCTTCTTATATAGCTTTGTACCCGACTATAACAATAAATTATCACTTCTTCTACAGAGTGAATTCAATTCCAGGCAAATACTTTTGTTCCTGATTACAAGTGAGAAAAACCCTTGCTTTACACATACCAGCATCAGCATAAATACTAGAATATATTCTATAATCTCGATTGAACCACTCAAACTTTGGTGCTAGAATAAAGTTCAATGCCTCCTTCAGTAGTGGTTGCTTCCGTCTTCTGTCCTCATCTAAGATGGTGGCTTTCTCCCACAAAATAGGATGTCCATAATTCCAAAGCAATTGCAAATTTCTCTTTAGCAACCTTTTTACAGGTTTGTTGATGCTTTTTTCACAATACTACACTATCTTTGGTTTGTTTATGATTACTCTGAGTGGAGTACATTGGTCTCTGACTTCCTTAAATAGAAACCAGGTCAAGCTCAAGTTTCTGTAGCAAATTCCTTACCAAAAGTCATTCCCAGATACCACCAGTAACATCAAATTTGTAGTTATCATACCTGGATTGGAGTGCTGCACTACCAATAATTTAGAATGAGTTGTGCAATGTAAGTTTTCAACATCACTTGGGATGATTGTAGAGGCGGCAGAACCAGTAGTTTTGTTGTGTTAGTTGGTCGAATGGCTGATGCCCGAAACTGATGCTCTCATGTCCAATTCCTTCATGCTGGAACAGTGTTTAATGCAATATTGAGTACAATATGGGTGAGCATTCTTGATCCATTATCTTATGTTGTAACTTGCACCTCTCTGCATTGGCCTTTTCATTGCCATCTATATACATGAGACATCTTTGATTCCTTTGGCATTTCCTGTGACTTGGTACCCCGAGGTTTGGCCATGCAAATTCGTGCTATATATATGTCCTTTTTTTTACAGTATGAGTGGGGAGGGGAACCCTATAGTACCTAGGGAACATGCATACATTACGAAACATGAAAATGTAGGCATGGGCATGGTAAGGACAGAAAGTTGGTAATTTGAATTACATTTTCATGAAGGACTACATCCAACACACAATTAGTTATAGTAAGTAGTGCTTATTCTGTAGTACAATCCCACTATTCTTCTTTCATTGATCTAAGAAGGCTGAGTATTGGTAGCAACAGCTCAGAATATTCTTAAAATTCTACCAAAAACTAGTGTGAAGGATGGTCCTGATGATCCATTTATCTAAGGCAGGATCTATGGCTCGACATTGAACATCCAGTAAATCCTCTCCTTCATTATCAGTGATTAAATTGTGGAAAATACATGCATGTGTCACCTCCAATAATTTTATGGTGATCCAAATGGGATTGAGGATCGTATATTGATTGTCACCGGTATGATTTATTTAATTTCAATTTAGATTATGATTTGTATATTTGCATGGCACATATTAATTTTACAGATAGTGGTCATTTTCCATGCAGACATGACAGGTCTGGATCTAATCTAACTATGGGTAGGGTATTGTGGTATACTAACTATGAACAGGAAGTACTTAACATTTATCGTACACATCCATCACCGTATGAGTATATACTATTGGACCTGTTTTATAGCATTCATATTTGAGACATCATGATATTGGCAAGTAGAGTTAAGATAAATTGGTGACAAGGATTAAGACATAGCATGGTTAATGTCTCTAAGTCATTAGGATGAAAAGAAGCATTCAATCTTACTTTCAAATTGTTGACCTCTTACCTTCAAGCCCAGATGAAGCCTATTTGAGGGACACGATGCCATACAATGACCTTGTCTTGTTAGTGAAAGAACCCCACTACCTGAAGCAGTCTTTTATTATACAAAGGTGCAAGTTCAATACCCACATTCAAAATATTGGTGTGTCTGTTGCTAATAAATGACTGCTCTATAATAGTTGACTGAATGCTATGCCTATGGAACATTGATATTGATAGGTGTGTGATATTAATCACGAAGAAATTTAGATGAAAACTTTGCTGAAAAGGACGTTATGTATGATAAAGCACCATCTCGCCCTAATTATCAAAAATTACAGAGAGATTCCAAGCATGTAAGGGATCAGAAAACAACTATCATGTCTGCAAGTGACAAGGGAATCCACTATCAGTTTAGAGAAACCAAGGGCATGATTGCACAAACTCAGCACCCTCCAAAGAAAGGTGCCAACAGCATTGTATGCTACTGAGGTTGAGGGCACCACCTTGTCCTGTCTGCACCTTCATAGATACTGTGTGTGGAACTGCCAAAAATGGTATATAGCACGAGTTTGCAAGGCCAAACCTCAGGGTGCCAAGACATAGGAAATGCCAAAGAAATTGGGAATGAAAAGGCCAATGCAGATGTGCAAGATATGGATTGTTCAAGATAATGGACCAAGAATGCTCCGATTATATTGTACTTAATATTGCACTAAACACTATTCCAGTAAGAATGGAATTGGATATGGGGTTAATTTTGGCATCAGCCATTTCGACCAACCAACACACCCAAATTGCTAGTTTTGACACCCCTCTACAATTGTCTCAAGTGATGTTTTTTACTTCCACCGGACAAGTCTTCCCGATTTTGAGCACTGCAAGCCAGATACGATAACCATGAAATTGATGTTATTCTGCAAGTGGTATCTGGGGACAAGCCTAATCTATTGTGAAAGGATTTGCTACAAAAGTTTGAAGTTGATCTAGTTTCTATTCAAGCAAGTCTTAGACCAATGTATTCCACTCAGGGTAATCCTAGACCAACATAACATAGTATAGAGGAACTGGGATGCCTGTAAGGGTCTGAAGTGCAATTACAGGTGGAGATTTGATTTAAAAAATCCAGCCTAAGTTCCACAAACCTTGTACTGTACCATTTATACTCAGGGGAAAAGTTGAAGTGGAGTTACAAAGTTTGAGACTAATTTCTCTTGTGCTGATTGGTGAGTGGGCAGTACCCATAATGCTAGTTCTTAAAAAGAATGGTGCCATTTGGTTATGTGGTGACTACAAAGTCACTGCTAGTAAGGCCTTACTTGCTGAATCTTATTCACTTCACAGAGTTAATGATTTTATCACAGCTCTCGCACAAAGCAAATATTTTACAAAACCTGACCTGTCAAATGCTTTATGTAAGTCTTGGTATTGCTGATTGTATAAAAGGAGTGAAAATTCTACAATCCAACGTTGATACAACCTATGTAATCATTAAGCTTTTTCAGTGTTCTCCAAAATATTAATCTCTGTTTAAATCCATTTATACTGAGCAATCTCCAGATATTTTTGATATCAGATTCCCACGCTGGTTGTGTGAACTTTTTAAAGCATAATTGAATGTTTTAGAATTGTGGGACAGTATTTTGGATGATTCTCTTGACCTGAAGTAAGAGCAAGAAGTAAGAGCATACATTAATGATGTTGCAAGTCAGATGAGAAGATTTATGCAGCTTCTCTCTTACACTCCATTCTCAAGACCCTGCAGCACACAATACTGATTACTTTAGAGGAACAAAACTTAGCTAAAATGACACCAACTACCCGGAAGGTTAATTATTATGGTATTGATAGTCTTGTAGATTTGTTGTGATTCAGAATTTGTGGGTAGGTGGATAGTTTATGGATATGTGTTATGGATGTGTGGTTGATTGGTAGTGATAAGATGTTTGTGTATTTTCTGTAGTATATAATTATATAGAGATGTTTGTGCATGCTTGTGCAGGATTTTTTTTTTTATGTGTTGATTATTAATGAGGGTATGTTATATGAATACTGCTCCTTGATCGCATGAATCTTTCACGATTCTAGTTTTCTGTGTGACCCTATGCATCAATAAGGTCAGCTATATTCTATTCTGGCAGTGTGTGACAAAAGAAGCTGATACATATGTTAGTGAAGAGCTACTACTGCATAAAAGGGGACCTCCTCAAAATTCTGACTCTCAAGGCACTACTGGTAACAGTTGCAGCCACACCAGAAATTAACTATCATGCAATTTACTTTGAATGTCTCGATACTTTAATCAGCTTCATTTTTCACAGATTTGACCAAGGATATAGCCATTGCTTTTGAGTGGTGACCAAGAGCAGGAAGATAATGATGAAGTGTATTCACTCTATTCAGAAGAATTAGTAAAGGATGATCTTCTATCACAGCTACAATAATTCCATGCAAATTTCAAAATTGAGAGGAGCATGAATATATATTGAATATTGAATATTGCTAAAGGAATGTCAGAGGCAGAGAATAATTTATACTCACTGATTATTCGCATACTTTTTTCGCACCAGCAACAATGTGGTATATAGGTGAGCATTTGTTTCTGAAAACAGAATCAATTGAGCTCCACAATGGAAAGTTCGATGTTGGTAACTTTTTCGTGCGTCTTACTTTTCTCTGTGCTTTTCCCTTTTTATTTTATTCCTGTGGCAACTTAAACTATGAAAAAATTAGACAAAATAAGATTTATTCTACAAACAATTTTGGAGTTATATTTTCCCAATATAGATTAGATCCTCTTTGGATTTCTTAGCTAATGGTAGCTCTTTTAGTAAATATTGCATGAGGCTCTTTCTTAAGAATCTTCTCCTTTACCGATTTATACTTCCTGCCATATCAACACAAGAGTTCCCACAACATCATGATAAACACTGTTAGTGTGTCTTTAATAACTGCACAAGTGTATTGGCAGTGACATCGGACAATGATACAGACCAATAAAGTCTTCATAAACTGGCAGATCTGCTCCAACATGTCTAAAGCATAATACCATTATCAGAGAGATTGTCCGGTCAAGGTAAAGATGGAGGATGCCAAGTGCAGTATCCAGACAACATCCCGACAACACAAACTGCCAGATTGGACAAAGACCGTAAGAATCAATGGCAAGGAGGTCAAGGCATTACTTGACATGGGTTGCACAAAAACGATTGTACATCCCAAGTGTGTAACTGAGGAAGACTATTTAGGATGGGACATTCCCTACAATACAGCCTCAGAAAGAGAGACGTATTTTCCTGCTGCAAGTGTGACCCTTGAGGTGGAAGGGAAGATCACAACCATTGCAGTGGGCATATCAAAGCATCTTACAGAGGATATGCTGATGGGACATGATATCCCTCATTTTCGGCAATACCTCAAGAAAGCTCTAGACGATGGACGGAGCCCGATTGAGAAGGAGAAAGACGAAATGAACAACCCACCTACTTCCGCCCCGACCGAGTCAGGCGCATGGTGGTCACTCGTGCTCAAGAACTGAAGCAGGACAACCTCGAGAAGGAGGAGACCCTGCAACAGCAAAGAGACGAGCCCCCCATGTCTGCTCTCTACCCGTTCGTGGATGGGAGTGAGGTGGAGGAAAGTGATGAGACGGAAACGACACGGCCAGAACCGGAGACTCTGAGAGATACTGAGAAAGAGGCGGAAGTCGAGGAGCCGACAGAGTGCTTGGATGATGTCATCACACCTGAGGAACTGAGCAAGGCTCAGAGGTATGACATCACCCTAAAACAAATAAGAGAGAAAGCAGAGAAATCTAATGAGCCTTATTTTTGGAAGGAGGGTTTGCTAATGAGGAAACCTTATCACCCTTTAGGTAGAAGCTTGTTAGTAATTCCTAGGGTGGCCCGTAGAATGATCTTGAGCATGGCCCATAATACCCAAATAGCTGGACACTTTGGCAAAGAGAGGACATTGTATGCCATAAGAGAGAGAATGGACTGGCCGGGAATAGCAAGGGAGGTAAAGGAAATGTGTGCATCCTGCCCAATCTACCAGAAGGCTGGCCCTGCCATTACTTCACGGGCCCCATTACAACCACTACCTGTACTAAAGGAACCCTTGGCACGAATAGCAATGGATGTAGTTGGACCCCTTAAGCGAACTAAGAAGGGAAATAAGTACATTCTAGTCCTCATGGATTATGCCACCAAGTGGCCAGAAGCCTTTGCCCTACGGAGTGTGACCTCTGAAACCATAGTAAACTGCTTACTGGATGTCACAGTCAGAATAGGCGTGCCCCTGGAATTTTATCCGATAACGGCTCTAATTTTGTTTCTAAGATCATGGAGCAATACTGTCAGATGACCGGAGTGAAGCGAATCAAAACCTCCCCATAGCACCCGCAGACGGATGGTATGGTAGAGAGATTCAATGCTACATTGAAAAGGCTCCTAAGAAAGTTAATACAAAACCCAAAAGTTGAGTGGGACAGTTGTTTACCGTATGTTTTGTGGGCATATCGGGGGACTGTCCATAGAACTACTGGTTTTTCTCCCTACCATTTATTGTTTGGAAAGCCGATGAGAATGCCCCTAGATCAGATGGTGCGTTATTGGCAAGGGAAAGAGAAAGAGGATGAGACCAGTTTGACAGCATTTGTGCAAACCATGAAAGCAAACATGGAAGTAGTCAGAGACATGGCTTATGAAAGGGAAGTGGAAAAAAAAAGAAGCAAAAATACTACCATGATCAAACAGCCAAAGAACGAATGTTTGAAGTAGGTGACTTTGTGCTTGTGTTTAGACCTGTTAAACAACAAAAGTTACAAAACCAATGGCAAGGACCCTCCCAATAACCAAGAGGATCACACAAGTTACCTATCAAATTGACATGGGTACAAACCTTAAACGGTACAGAACCTTCCATGTTAAATGCATGCGTAAGTGGACTGCACCAGTTTCCGCTGTCTTTGTAGCTCAGGAAGCTTAGAGGAAAACAAGGGGGAAGAGAAACATGGACACCCACCTCACATGCCAGAAAATCGTTGCATAGACTTAGAAAACTTGAAAACGAAATACCAAGATGTTTTGAATGATATTCCCGGAAGAACCACTTTGGTTCAGCATGATATCCCAACTGGGGGTGCTATTCCCATCAGGTTACCTGCTTACCGGTTGGCACACCACTCAAGGGAGGCATTACGGGATGAAATTGATACCCTACTTAAACAAGGCATAATCAGACCTTCAAAAAGTCCTTGGGCAGCTCCTATTGTGCTAGTAGCGAAAAAGGATGGAACCCAAAGAATGTGCATGGATTAACGCAAACTGAACAAAGTTACCATCAATGATCCCTGCCCGTTACCAAATATCGAGGAGTTGATAGCCAATGTGGGATCATCCAAATTCATAAACACCTTAGATCTATCGAAAGGATATTATCAGGTTCCAGTGAAAACTGACCACCGTGAGAAAACAGCCTTTGTTACTCCCTATGGGAAATATGAATTTCTGACCATGCCATTTGGGCTAGTATCAGCCCCTTCGACTTTCCAGAGACTCATGGATGAGATACTGGGAGGGTTACACCCATTTACAACAGCATATCTCGATGATATACTAATACACAGCCAAACTTGGGAGGACCGCATGAAACACCTGGATATTGTGTTTGCTAAATTGAGAGAGGCCGGGCTGAGTGTAAAAGAAAGAAAATGCACCTTTGCAAGTGGTAGTTGTATCTACCTAGGCCACATTGTGGGAAATGGGGAAGTGAAACCTATGAATTGCAAAGTGACTGCGGTCAAGAATTTTAAAACAACCTCGGACTAAAAAGGATATCAGATCATTCCTTGGGCTTTGTGGGTACTATAGGAAATTTATTTCTAGCTTCGCCACAGTAGCCACCCCATTGTCTGAGCTGACTAGGAAATGTATGCCAAAGCGAGTGATCTGGAATGATACGTGGGATCGAGCATTTAATGAGCTGAAAAAGGCATTAACTGAGGCTCCCATTTTGGTAACACCCGATTGGACCCGACCCTTGATCCTACAAACAGATGCTTCGGCTACCGGGCTTGGGTACGTACTAAGTCAAGTGAACGATGCGGGAGAGGAACATCCCATAGCCTATGCTTCAAAGAAACTTTTGCCAAGTGAACATAATTATTCCACAATAGAAAGAGAGGCCTTGGCGATGGTCAAAGGAATTAAACACTTTAGGACCTATTTAGAAGGTACAACCTTCACCATCCAAACTGACCATAACCCCCTCACGCATCTGAGTAACCTCAAGGATAGTCATGGAAGGCTAGCCAGGTGGATTCTGTCTCTGCAGCCATACGACTTCACCATCGTACATCGTAGTGGTAAAGCAAATGCCAACGCCGACTGTTTGTCTAGAGACCAGGGGTTCTATCTAAGGTTGGGGGAGTGTCAGGGAACCCAAACCTGACTGACAGCATTGCTAACCCAACCCTGACTGACCACAAAGCAGCAGAGATGAATGGGAACGTGGTGGAAGATTACGACCAATGTCCACAGACCAGCGGAAGTGGTAGTGGTGGAGTTGGCAGGAAAGACTCACCAGAGGATTACGACCTTCTAGAAGAAGATGCTGATTGGTCGATGCCACGTCAGAAAGGCCACTCAACATGACCTTAAATGGAATTGATGAGAGAGTTGAGGACTCGGGACGATCAGCTCGTATTATTATAAAAGGACTGAACTGTTAGAGTACAGTAGAGTAGAGAACTGTGTATTATTGAGATCGGTGTTATTTAAGGACGGCACACCTCGTTTGTGTCATTGTTATCTGTATAAGTTGTTAACTACTCTCATTTGCTAACTACGGGTTAGACGCTATTAGCAAGCTAATAGCAGGGTTAGACAGCAACAGGAGTATTGTTGATTTTTGGCCTAGCTGTAATTGTGTGGTTGTTGGACAACTAATTAGCGGGACGTAGTAGTGCTCGACGCCAGCACAAATAAAGTAATTGGGGCTGGGGCAGGTCGTTAGCGCTCACAGCCCTCAATGACATCACCATACCATCCCTCACATCCAAGACTTCGGAGCATTGCTGTATGGAGCCACAATCTTCTCCAAGGTAGAACTTGTCCGAGCTTTTAATAAGATTCCTGTGCACCAAGAGGACATCCCAAAGACTGCCATTATAACACCATTTGGTCTCTATGAATATCTTATGATGCCTTATGGACTCCAGAATGCAGCACAGACTTTCCAGCGTTTTATGGATCAGGTCTGCCAGGAGCTCTCCTTTGTCTTTGTTTACATCGATGATATCCTGGTAGCCAGCCACACACCTGAAGAGCATGACCAGCACCTGCAGACTCTCCTCACACGTTTGTCTCACAACCCAGAGAAGTGCCAATTTGGTGTCTCCACTCTCGACTTCCTCGGCCACTGTGTCAGCTCCGCAGGCATTCCTCTGGAAGATCATGTGGAAGCTATAAGAATTTTCCTGTTCCAGAAAACAAGACTTCCTTGCAAGAATACCTGGGATTTATTAACTTTTACTGTAGCTTTATCCTCAGTGTGCAGAAGTCCTCCACCCGCTGTACCTGCTCCTCAAAGGGAAGAATACTCCCTGGATCTGGACACCTGCATGTCAGGCTGCAAAGTAAGCAGGCACTACAAACACTTACCAGGTGGCATACCCTGATCCTTCAGCACTAACGTCCATCACTGTTGATGCCTCAAATGTTTCTGTTGGTGCAGTCCTGGAACAGCAACTTCATGGCCAATGGACACCAATCTCCTTCTTCTCCCGCAAACTCCACGATCCGGAGACAAGGAACTCAGCCTTTGACCGGGAGACTTGCCATCTACCTGGCTATTCGCCACTTCCGACACTTTGTGGAGGGTCGAGCCTTCACCATCTTCACTGACCACAAACCACTGACATTCGCCCTCTCAAGTGCCAACTCCGACAAGTGGACACCTAGACAAACTCGTCACCTCTCTTTCATATCAGAATTCACCAGTGATATCCGTCATGTCGATGGGAAGGACAATGTTGTCGCTGACGTCCTGTCTCACATTCACAGATTCTCAGCAGTTACTCCTACATTGGACTATACTGAACTTGCCGCTCATCAGACTGCCTACCAGGAGACCCAAGCTCTCTGCACTGCTACCACATCTCTGAAGATAATGGACATCACACTTCCGGGATCTCTTCATTCGATCCTCTGTGATATGTCACTGGGTTTCCCTCGTCCAGTTTTGCCCATCTCCCTCTGTCGCAGAGTTTTCGACATCCTGCATTCTCTTTCACACCCAGTTTCCCGACCCACAAAGAGGTTAATCGCAGCTCGGTACGTATGGCCTGTGTTCAAAAAGGATATCACCTCATGGGCTAAGTCATGCCTTAGCTGTCAGCAGTCTAAGATCTCATGACATGTGGCTAGTCCCCTGCAGAGTTTCCCAGTGCCAAGTTCCAGGTTGAAGCACCTTCATGTTGACATTGTGGGACCTCTCCCACCTTCAAGAGGCTATACCTATCTGTTTACAGTCATTGACTGATTCACTCGCTGGCCAGAAGCAATCCCGATGGCTGACTGCACTGCTCAAACATGTGCCCAGGCATTCCTTTCAGGGTGGACTGCTCGCTTTGGTGTGCCGGCTTCCGTCACCTCTGACCGTGGATGCTAGTTCATCTCAGAACTCTGGCAGGATGTTCTCCAATTGTTCGGCATTAAGCCTACTCAAACCACATTGTACCATCCACAACCTAATGGTATCGTTGAGCGAATGCATTGCCAACTTAAGGCAAGCCTCATAGCAAGGCTCACCACTGCAGCTTGGTGCACTCAACTCCCCATCGTCCTCTTGGGCATGCATACTGCCCTCAAGGAAGATCTTGGTACTTCAGCTGCCAAACTGGTCTATGGCACTACTCTTGATCTCCCTGGAGACTTCATTCATCAGGCACCACAGATGACATTACCAGGTACCTTTGCTGACCAACTACGGCAGCACATGACACAGCTGAGACCTTCACCAGTCATTACCCACGGTCAACATGCCTTCCATGTGCCCTGTGATCTACAGTCTGCCACACATGTTTTCGTTCGGCATGATGCCCATCGCTCCCCACTTCAGCGACCTTATGATAGCATTCCGTGTACTGCACAAGTCTGACAAATTATTCAAGGTGGATCTTGGCTCACGTACAGATAACATATCCATTGATTGTCTGAAAGCAGCCTTCATAGAGGCACCATCTCTGCCTCCATCACCCACCACGGTCCCAATCTCCTCTGGCTACATCAGCTCCACCTTGGCACTGTCTCTCTCTGACTGCACCGCCTTTCGTGCCCTCCACACCGTCACCTAGGCTACCGGCTTCTGGTTATGTCACCAAAGCTGGCCGGACTATTCATCCTCCAGCTCACCTTTGTTCCATCATGGAAGATCACTGGGGGAGCACTGTAGCGACCAGACTTTCCTGCCTCGTTTTCCGTCGTGATTTGGACATTCCTTTGTGACACTTCCGTGTACACTAGACTCTAGTTAATTAACAATCATAATGTTCTAGTTAACGCACACTTGTATGAAACCTTACCAGTTGAAATGTGCTTCCTAGGTTGAGATTTATTATAATCTTGAGAAGTGTTATATAACTTTTATCCACTTCACAGGCATTTCTTGATGTACTCGCCATCTTTGAAGGGCTTCATTCGCTTGGCAATGATCTGTGACACCATGAAGCTGGCCATCGTGGCAACTTTGCCTTCATTGACTGGTCTGTTGAAGACGTGCTGCCTGGACAGCTTGGACTTGATATCTTTGGCCTTGACAACTTGTTGTTCTCCTACCAGTCCATCATACCTGTAATACAGAAAGCAGGCAGCCTAGCGCATTGTTTTTGCCCTGAAAGATAAAGTTACCTGTCTGAATGCTTTGACTGGTAGTGTTGCCGGATGTTAAATAGCTTTATAACAGCGAGGCTTTCTTGAGAGATGAGGCAGAGACACTTGCTCCTGTCTGAGATCAAGAAGAATTCCTTGGTCCATTCTTCATAGAAGGCTCAATTTTCCGCATCAACCTTCCGCTTCTTTGGCAGTGCCACCCTGACCCTGCACCTTTGGAGGAGGCAACAATGTCCAAGGTATCTAAATCCAAGTTGGAGAAACACAGGATGTGAATGTTGCAAATTGGAGTGAATCTCGAGGAAACCTGCAGGGACTTGAGGCCAGTGCATGTGTTTGTATGCACAGTGTTATCTTGTAATGTGGTGTGTTAATCATATACAGTTTGTGCATGTATTAGCTATGCAAGAAAAGATGACTGGCACTGTTCAGATGGAGAGGGTATTTGGAGGGTGCGTCTCCACAAATACAGATTAAATATTTATGTGTAATTTAATTTGTAAAAAAATTAGTCTTTTCTGATAATCCAAGGGCCGGACTCAGCAAAGCCCTAAATGAACAGGCAATGGTCTTTTCAGGTCTAGGTCTAACAGCAATGGCTACCATTAACATTGATACAGGTGAGTCTCTTCTCCTCAGCTCACTCCCTTATCATCTCCTGCAAGCAAGAATCCAGACAGTCAAAGAGGTGATAGGATCCACTGCTCAGGGCAGGAACTATTGAAGATATATAGCCACATTCCCTTGATCTCCCCAAGAATCCTTTGTCCAAGCAGACATTTTGTCTATCACAAGCTAAACGCAGTGATAGGGCAGGATCCCCCTTTCCCATTCCCCATGTGGAGGACCTGCTAGACAGCCTTTCCTGGTGCTAAGTTAATTATGATGCTTCACTTAACCAAGAGGTACTGGCAGGTGCCCGTGACTGTGGGCTCCAGAGAGAAGACTACATTCACAACTCCCTTCAGGAAATTCCAGTTCTTGGTGATGCTGGTCTGGGCACCTGCATTCTTCTAATGCCTGATAAATATGTTGGCAAGCGACCTCTCCTCATAATTATGTTGTGGCATATATGGATGACATGAGGATATTTAGCACCAGGAGGATCACCCACTCCACATCATAGAGACTTTGGCAGATAGGCTGGTGCAGGCCTGAACATCAAGTCAAGTAAATGTCAATTCATAATGTCAGTATCTTGGCCACAGGGTGGGTCATGGCCAGGTATGGCTAGACAGAGCTAAGGTCACTTCTGTTCTCAAGTTTGAATGCCCTAGGGACCAAGAAGGACATCAGGTCTTTCCTGTGACTTGTGGGCTAATACCGTTGTTTTGTTCCCCAATATGCTGAGAACACTATTGCCCTGTCTGACATCACCTGCCAGCACCTTCCAGACAACATACAATGGACCAAGTGGCATTTTATAATCTCAAGACTGCGCTATCACCTGAACCAATTTTGCAGGGTACAGATTACACATTACCTTTTTCTCTCCATAGATGTGTCTGATGTCTGCATTGCGGTTGTACTCTGCCAATGCTCCCCCAAAGATGGTGACTGTCCTTTTATTCAGAAGCTCTGCAGCCAAGAAAGGAATTATGTGGCTGTGGAGTGAGAATGTCTGGCCATCATGGATGGCATAAACACTTTGAGTTTTACCTCACAGGCATTCTGTTCATAGTTATGACTGACCGCAGCTGTTTGCAATTTATCAACTCCATGAAAGACGTTGGTGGCTGGCTCACCAGGTGATCTCTCTGCCACAGCCATCTTCTTTCACAGTCACCACTCAGGTACAGACAACGGCGAAGCTAATGGCCTTTCCCAATAGGTCATGATGGCCTATGATCCAGAAAACCCCTTACCCAGGCACATTGCTGGGAGAGGGGAGGAGTGTTTGCATCTGTAATCGATAGAGAACCCTAACTGCCATCACAGGTGCAAATGTTACACATTAACAGCAGAACATGCACAAACCAGAAACAGCCACTGTAGGTGGGATCGTAATTAGTATGCATATTACCTTTATAAGGGAATATTGGGATCTCTGGCCAGTAGCGTATTTAAAGGAGGTATGCTAGGATGCCCAGTTCAGTGTACAGATTGAAACCATTATTCTACTATTAACCCTCATTTATATATCCTAACTCCCCAATAGGCAGCACAATTCTCACCAGCCAGTTTTTCTCCAGCTAAATTTTGTTTTATCGTACCATTCCCGATTTAATATATCAGCATTATTTAAAGCTTGCGACAAGTTACTATTTTTATGGGTGAACATACAGTGAATACATCGATACAGAGATAGAAACATAGTTAGATAGATAGATACTTATGACATGGAGGGCTATATTTGTGAGGGCTCACTTCGCTGGCCAACTAGTAATGCATTGTCAGGAATATTTAATGGAGAGATAGATGATTACTTTTAGCACGATTCTCAATACACAAAATTTTAATTCCTAGTATTGTTGCACTAATTCCAAGTCAAGATCCTATGCTATAGGTATGCTCTTATAACAAGTAGCTATAGCTGCAGGTCTCAGATGGACAGATGGAGTGTAGAATAGTTGATCCATAAATTAATAATGTCATAATATTTTATTGTTTGGATTGTTATAATTGTTTACATATTGCAAACTGAGGCAAGGCTGGGACGAGAACCTGCTCCATATTCAGCATGATGACCATTTCCCATTTAGCAAAGTGGTTATTTCCAGCTTAGCAAACTTGTTCAGCTAGATTGTCAGAATGAAACTTCAACATCCATTGTTTGAAGCATGCAGTGTAGCAGCTTTACTTGAGCTTAAGGAAACTTCACCATTGTCATGTACTGTGCTTCTCCCACAACTTTTTCTGTTATTCAATCATTATTTTTCAAATTACAATTCCCTTCTTCTGCTGTTTCAGGTATAAATCTGTGGACATCTCTGAGTTCTCTAGCATCTACCCTTGCACTTTTTCATCGGTATGTTCTTTGTTCCAGAGTAGGGCAGAGCTGTTGTTTGTAGCTGTAGTTTTCTTGCAGCACTCTAAAGTCAAGAGCTGTTTTGAAAATCTGAGTTGTGTAACTCAGGGTGACCTAAGGACTAGTTAAGTTAGTCTCACAGCTTTACAGATTAAGATTGTTGACTGCCAACTTTTTTGAGTACAGTGTAATTGCACACCGAGTTATTTGCTAAGCATTCGAAACACCCTTACCTCATCTCTCTTGTCTCTCTTACTATAACTCTCTTACTATAAAAAAGAAAATATCTTCCTTCTCATATTTTGTATTCACTTTCCCTCAATAGAGATCCCCTAGTGGTCGAAAGCTCGGGCCCCCAAACAGGAAGTTTTTATTCTCTATATAATCCAATTGCATTGAACAAAACTTCAACCACCACCCAAGGATTCCTTTTTTTTAAATGTGATTGATTCAGGATTCTGGATGTACTTGTAATGATTCTATAGTAATTACACATGTACAGAACATTCTATAGCAATTAGTATAATCCACAAGATTGACCTAACCGCTGAGCGTTTTATAGTTGTTAGGATAGGGAAACGGCCACAGAACATCCAAGACTATTCACAATTCACTATATGTCAGGGAAATACTACTCTCAACTGACAGTGGCAGAACCAGCAGGTGGTGTTGACAGCACAACATCACTATCTGTAACAAATAGACATATACATGTGAACAAACAAGCCACAACCACACCACAGACAACAAGCAAGAACACTCACCTGACTGAGGAGCCTGTGACATGGGTTGATCCAAGTGAAGATGATTGGTCCAATCTACAGGTTGGCAAGGAGACCAGTGACCTAAAACTGAACTGATAGAAAGAATATAAAAGGAGACTATGTTTAAGATAAAAACACGCTATGGCCTATGCCCAAAAGAACTGATACCTGATTATGTTGAACTTTAAGAACTGTTGTAAGAACTTTGATGGAGATTGTTGAGTGTTGATTGACACTGTGTATGTGTGATTCTTTATCTGTATTTAATATATAACATACTTGTTTCAAGTGGGTAGCCAGTATCTCGGGGAGAGATACTGAGTTTGGCTTGGGATAAGATTTCTAGCAGGTGGCTAGGAATAGGTCCCAGGCGTCGGACGAAAGTGTGCATCTGACTGAACAGTTAAAGTGTCTGTTTCAGCAGAAGGACGACCACTATACAAAGTACAAACTGCCAGTATAGTAGCATCATGAAACTGAATCAGAGTAATGAACTTAAATAGTTCTCGGGAACTTTTCTTCTTTTTTTTTACTAGAAGGCCAGTGCATGTTTAATCTCAAATGTTTCACTTTAGTTTCTACTATATAGTATTTCTTTAATGCCATTGAAGTTTCATTTTCAATTCTAAATATTCTTTATGGGGGAGGGGGGGAAGCAGGAATGCTTTTGGTGTAGATATCCCATGCCTTGCCCTCCCTGTATGAAATCTGGTCTGAAAAAATAGACCAAATTTCTAATTTGTATACACAGGCACATGAAATTGTGTGGTTAGGTGAGGTTGTTAATAGCTGAGAGCTATTTCATAACAACCAGCTCTTTCATAAATATCCTACTCCTCTCCAAATTTAGTTGTTCCATGATGAGTTTGAGGTCTGCAGTATCTTAAGGAGTAAAGCCAAGAAGCATAAACTAGGTAAAGATGTTGCACTATTATGTACATGTACTGGGTAAGTCTTAAGTTATTAGGCTAATGTAATGTTCATTTGTGGGCGAATCTTGACCCGAGAGAGGTGTATATCATTCCTTTGTCTATTTTCTTTGTTGTTGTTTGTTTGTGTACGGTCACTGACACAGAAATGTAGATTAAGTTGTTTATGTGCTGTAATCTACCATCGATTGTAATGTGCAATTTTATGCAATAAATATCAGTGCTTCCCATTGTGTTATATAGCTACTTGACCACATTTCAGTAATTTAAAGAGTGTTTT
Source organism: Cladorhizidae sp. MBARI D1340-BT2 (assembly GCA_028752905.1). NCBI lineage: Eukaryota > Metazoa > Porifera > Demospongiae > Poecilosclerida > Cladorhizidae > Cladorhizidae sp. MBARI D1340-BT2. The sequence goes on along the minus strand of JAQNBH010000012.1, from coordinate 4,183,640 downwards.
TTTTAGAAATTTTTGTGAAGCTACACACACTTTATTAGTTTTCAAAAGCCATAGCAATCATGTGCAAGCATGCATACAGTTAATTATTATTATTGTCCCTAAAATGGAATCATTGTGATAGTAGACAGGTAGAGCCGCCCTGCAAGTGTACTTGTTCGCAAAGCCTGTGAACAGATGGTAGAAATTGACCATTACTGTGGACATTGATTGATGCCAAAGAAGCAAATAACTCTCCCGACATTATAGAACAATGATAATTTATGTCTTCAGAAACCTCAATTGGCTGTTGGCAGTCTCTGTCTAACAGGTAGTAATTGGTAGTGTGCATGCTATAACTAAAAGTACATTTATATTAGGAAAGGCATCTTCATCATTTCATAGTAAAGATGTTGATATAGTATCAGGCCTTTCATTAGGAAATATCTATCTATTAAATTCTGTAGAGTGCAATTGAGTAGAAGGGAAGTTAGACTTGTAGAGTTCACCACATTCTTACTGCACGAGGAGGCAGAAGATAAGCAGTAGACGTAATGTAACCAAGTAGTTTTATTTTTATCTTGTGAATTGATCCATATCTGGTTTCCATTTCTGTGGTAATGCAATTCAAGAATGGTCTCATGATGTTTCCGCGATAGTACACTTCAGGGCTATTGGCAGGAACATTGCTGGAAGTACTTGTCCTGAAGTAATCCTGGGAATGCTAACAGGAATGTTAACACTGACCGCAATATCTTTGATTTCTTGAAACCAAGCATGAATTCTGCTTCACATTTTGTTTTTAACAGTTCCAATACCATTTACACATCAAGGGGAGGAATTGCAGTGGGTGGATTTAGGGTTTTTGTAAATACCATCCCTCCTTCCCCCCCACACTCGACCCCGTCCAGAGCTGCATGCCAAGTCAGCAGTGCAATGAGATATAGCAGAGGCTACTTATTAAACTATTAGCTGGATTTGTAGTTTAACATCAATAGATTTCCTTCTTTGCTCCTCGATATAGAGTGATGCAGCTGCTATTGATAGAGCTTGGTTTGTAGCTCTGCCTTTCTCACAGCACTAAGGTGCTCTATTCAAGACCACAAGATATACTGTAATCATTGTACAACCCATTCATTCCCACTAACCTAAACTTCTTCAGCATCAGATGAGATCACAATGGCTCCAGATGGATAGATACATGGTTGACTCAATATCATATGATTGCTTCTACTTGCCACCTTAGAATTCAACAAAAAATTACTATCTATCTGATGAACAGAGTTAATGGTTGCCCACACTTGATTATGCTCACTGCATTCTTTCCTGAGCAGTGTGCTGATTCATGTTAACTGACCCTCCAAGTAGAATACAGTTGCTGCTTTGGAATAGATGGGAATCAGCATCTCAACCCTTTTCCCCATCAGGTTGAAGTGGAACAGCAGAATGGTTTGGCACTGAAGATTTATGGCAGGTATTATGGGAGTTGTTGCATAAACTTTCCTTGGTCAAAGGTAGCACCTTTTCTTCTTCTTCAACAGCAAGAGATGCTATTATTTATTATTTAAAACTTGTACTGGCTCCTCTACAATCTGAGTGAATACAGAGGACATAAGAACTTCCGCAGTGTGCCACCATGGGTTCTAATGTGAAGTCTGAAGAAAACATGCACAGCAATCCTGCTTTGGACATCGAGATGCCCACTCGACCAAGATTAGCTGCAGTTGGAATATTTTCTCAAGTAGCTCAAGCTCTATAAAACTATGAATCGTTTCAGAATATTGAATATCCTCCGAAGAGAGGCATCTAACAGAGAGTCCACCACAGGATCTGCAGCTTTTCCTACGTACTGTTAGATGTGATGAAAAAGTGTAGCTGTTTTCCCATTGTGAGTATTTCATGAATGCTGTGAAAGAGGAGCAAAGAAGATTTGTGAAATGCTGTATAACCCCAAGTATATTCTGATGACCCGCTAAGAGCTGCTGAATAATGAAGGACTGCCATGTCTGTGATAAAGCTCTGAACTATTACTCCATTTGGGAACATTGCAACTTCATGGGGAAATATCTATACATGCAACCAACCAATGTGGCTCTTTTCATAGACCACACCCTTATATTGTCTCACAATCTGCAAGGTTTGACTCCCACCTTTTGGTGCAGGCCTACTACGGGGCAGCATCACCTGCACCCATAACATCCTGGAGAAGTACTTTATTTTCTCCTTCTCGCAGCTTCAGTTTTTCTCCATATCTCTTTGGGGCAGAGAAGCACTAAATGTTACTGCAAGGCATCTGTCTTTATGAGTGTATGAATCTAGGAATCATTGTCACTGCGTATGGTTTTCCACAACAGTCTGGAGGATATAGAATTACTGATGTGGACTATATTTGATGCAGGAAGTTCGGCAATTAGCACAATCTCTACCTCCACAGAGATGTGCTGCAAATGGCCTTAATCATTTAGAACTCCCACAACTCCTTTCTGGGGATGTCTACAATCCAGCTGCAGTACATTATATATCACTCAAGGACAGTCAGGAGATGCTCTCTTGAAGATATATATTGTTGGTATGTCCATGGTTTACAAGCTGTTCATATGGACCAAAATCTAGTAGTAGCAGGATATATTCCCAAGATTTCTACCACACATCAACTTGTCTTCCTGCAGGTGAGTTTGCCATAGGGATGATCTGGAGGACTCTGGAAAGTATCATCACAATTTCTACAAGGACAGTGAGGGGCTTCAAGCCAAAGTGAACCTTGAGTGTGTAAAGGAGTTGATGATAACCAGGCTGTGTCATCCATATATGCAAGGCCAAGTTGCTTCTAAATCACCTGATCTACATTGGAACAAACATCATGAATCTCTCCACTCACGTGACATATAATTGGTTCTGAAATTAGAGTATGGAGAGCAAGCATGGCTCTTCTACAACAATACTAACTAATGTAGTGGTTCTGGAGATCCAGAGTGAGGATGTCTATGCTCACATGGCCTGCCCAACTGATATGATGCATCTACTCTACAGCACTGCCCATAAGTAATTGCTAAAGAAGATGAAGGATCGGTGTGCAGGCGCATGCCCATCACAAAATTTATCCTATGCTAGGCCAAAGATGCATATAAAGAATACCTCTTTCAGAGAAAGACCTGTTGACATGCTAGTATATACTCTAAAGTCTAGAGCATAATTGATATGCCATACTTGTCTATAGGATATCACTCTCCTCTGGTTGATCAATGTTGTAGAGAATCTTGCATATAGTCACAAGGGTATTCCCTAGCGTGGCTCCTTACCCATGTCGCATGGATATCACCAATTCAGCCTCTGTATATCCAACATTGGCATCTACCAGGCATATGTCCTAGAGTTTTGGGTGTTGCATTTAACACCCGGGAACCTCTTCGTCGCCAAAAGTCACAGTTTTATACCTTTTTCAAAATCTGACCCTTACCACTCTGGAATATGTACACAGAGTTACACCTGGCTGGCATTCATCGATATCAGGTAGGAGCACCTGGAATTCTTCAGACCCACTTTGGTCCTCCATTGCCTGGCTGGCAGTGATATAAGATTATAAAGCAATGGTTCCTTAGTCTAACCACAGAATTATATATTATGTGTATAAAGGGACCCCCCAAATAGGATCTATGGCTCGGTGCCTTCCCCCACACACCCCAACCCCGCCTCACCTCTCCCTCAATCTTCCTTTGCAGTACAATTTATGCTTGGTGTTTGTAGTATAGTTTGTGGGTGAATACACAAGTTTTAAAATGTACTAGTGTTTCAGGACAAATTTCCCTAAATTGCCACACAAGAACAACTATGCAATAGAAAAATGGGGGTAATGCCTCTGGACAGTTATAACTAAAACTTGCATAAAGGCCTTCCAGTGTATGATTCCATCCTTCCACAAAGGTATTATCCCTCTCGTTACCAACCCTCTATGTTGAATCTGAGTACTGCATCTAGAGGCAAGCTCCTGCATTGCTCCTTTGAACTCAAACCCTGGATTGACTGCAGCAGGTGCAGCTACTCAAGCAGTTAACATGAATACATTTTGTTTCTCGGTCAATTTACTCATTCATGTTTTGGCTAGTTACTCTAGCCATCAACTGACCGAAACGTTGAGTGAGTATATTTAATTGATTATCGATAAAGTTATTGTATCTACACTATGTCAACTGAGAGTTAATATTTTTTCATGCATCTATGTTACTGGATCAGAGCTTTATCCGGATAAAGACCTTGCCTCCAATTTACAAAATAGTACACTAATGTGATTTGTATTTCTAAGCACAGTATTTTTGGTTTGTCGTTGCCTACATGAAGGAGTAAGTATGAAACTTTATCACTGGCAGATTGTCAAAACGTGTCTAGCCTAAAAAACTTAGTAAGTATTCTGACCGCTTAGAGTAGTCTCTCTGTACCTCCACTTTCTTTTCCTTTTTGTGGTTGGAGAGATACATTGTCACTCTTCCATATTTTTTGGCTATTTTCTTAGATGTTGGCCTTAACCCTACCATTGCCCTGTCCCTAAATGAGAGTACTTATCTCAGAATAATTATTGATGTCATTATTATAGCTAGCTGGGAGTGTGAGCAATCAAACAATGCTAATGTCATATTAAGCATTCCTGTTAGTAAGTCCGTGTACCACTACATGTTTATATGTGAATAGTGCCCCAATAGGAAGAGGTATGGTGTCAGTTATGGTGGCAAGGTCATAACCATAAAGTTGGGAAGCCAATTGTTCGAGGTATGTCTAACAGCAGAGTCAATGCAAACATGAATAAGTCTTCACAAAGAGAAGAGGAAGGGAAATGCACTCACAAGAGAGAGAGTGAACGAGAGACAATTGTGGATATCATTTTACTTGCATCATCTTGAAAGTTCATAACCACCAATGGGGTAGCTACATCCCTATATCTTAATTAAAATCCTGGTATATACTTTTTTCCATCAGGTGTTCCTTGACCACAAGATTGAGTGGTGATGATTCCAATTAAGTTTTGGAATGACAGACTTTTCAACTTCTCTCTTCTTGCATCCATCCATATGATCTTTAATTGTATAACAGGTGTATGTGAACCCCTGGTTGATGCAATTTTCCTCACACATAGTTATTTCTGAAAAAATTAAGTTCTTAGTATTTCCCAGGTATCAGTTAAAATGCTAACACATAAATTCCAATGGTATGTCTTCCGCCTGTTGAAACAAGTTGCTCTCAGCATCACTGTTGATCTATTGAAGCTCTTACCTTTGATTCTTACCTTCTTTGCTATGATACAAAAGAAGGTGATGACCTGATATAGCTGCTTTGTTTTGAAGTACAAAAGCAAAGAAGCTAAGGTTATCGAGCATCTCTCAGCACCACCACTGTTCCTACATGCTGTGTTCAGCTACTAAGATAAAGATCCAGAATAAAAATTGTGTTTGCTTAACAAGACTTGGTGGGTTGATAGCTGTTGGCTGTCTTGCTTGTAGACCTGGAAGCTGAAATGACTCAAGCCGTGGTAGAGTTACGTACTTGTCTATAATATACTTTGCTAAGTAGTGGAGAAACAAAAGTGATATTGACTCTTCTTGAACATGATCAACATCATTGTATTATGAAAAATAGTCAAGTGGTTTTTCTTAACCAGAAGAAACTGCTAGCTAGCGAAGGAGGCATTACATTCAGCTAGCACAAGTGTGAGTGGTTCACTCAAGATTGTGGAATGGACTTATCAGGCTGCTGGGTGACCACTCTCAAGAGCCTGAATTTGAAACCACTAGACCATAATAGTAAACGTTGATAGTGAAGTTCATTATTGACAAGGTTATTTCACACACCCACGTCGAACCTGACGATCTTTATCGCACGCTTCTGTTTGCGTGGGCGAGTCCACAGACTCACTGGTTAGAGACTAACTAGAGGAGGTTAGAATGGGCAACGCTACCTTTAACGTTTGCAGTAATCTCAGCTCAAATCGTGTCATAGAAGACGTCGAGCAACCGGATCATGGCAGAGTGATTGCAGCCTTTGCGTTCTTGTGCATAGTGGTGGGACTTCCATGGAACGTCTTGGTAGTGATTATTGCTGTAAGGAAGAGGTTGTACCGCCAGCCCACCATCATGCTGTTACTCAACCTTGTGTTGACAGACATCCTGATGTTGTTGATTCAATTGCCTATAATGATGGGTACCAGGATTGCTGGGGAGTATATCAAAATGATAGGTTGTATAACCTGCTATGCTGGATTGATTCCTCTGGCCCTCATGATGGATTCACTCTTTGTTATTGCTATGATGTCCTTTGACAGGCTTCTATTTATCTACAAACCTTTTCTGTATGAACGAAAAGCGAACAAAGGAGGGACGTTAGTGAGTATTGCATTAACAGCCATCCTGAGCATTGCTATAGTGTTATTTTCTTTGATTACTAAGGATACATTCTATTTTAATGAAGATTTTCTATCCTGCACTATTAATGCCCAATCATGGCACAGCAAATTATTGATTACTATTGCCTGTATGGCTCTCACTGTGATCATTGTCTGCAATATCTGGGTGATATACATAGTCCAGAAGAATATCAGAGAGGTTTATAACATCAGAAAATCACTAACTGTGATGGATAAGAAGAAATCATACTTTCAAAACCTGAGTAAAGAAGTCAGGAAAGAACGTCACAAGAAACAGCTTCATCTGTTCCGTGTTTTTGGTGGTCTCCTTCTCTCAAATCTCATAGCCTGGCTTCCTACAATAATACTATATATACTACTGTTTCGTTCTGTAGACGTGTCTGCTAAGTATATTGCTTTTGCTCGAATTCTCTTTATGAGTCAAGTAGCTGTGCACCCTATCCTAGAGACCACCCTGATCAGTGATGTGCGAGAGCCATTGAAGGAGATGATTACATGTGGCTTTCTTAAGAAAGGGAAGAACATCCTTGATACATCTGAGGAACGAACATGCTGCTACTCACACTGCTGTAAATCTACTGAAGGGCATAATGAGAACCAAAGCAATTGTAGCATCATGTTGACATTGATTAGTGCTGCAGTGTTACCTAGAGACAATTCTAGCACCAGCATCTGAGTGGAGGAGAACAAGCTCATAATGACATACACTCTATCTGATGGATGTAATGTTTGAATGATGGGCTATGATCCAAAACATGAAAGTGAACCCTACAAATAGTATTTGTCATAGCACCAAGTGGTCACCATAATAATGCCCTATATTAGGAAGGTGGTATCATCATTTGTATTGTGGGAAGAAGTGTAAATCCCACAGCACATTCCATGTGGAGCTCTTATATCCCATATATATGCATAATTATATATATATACATTAAATTAAAACCAAAACCACAGTAATTAGGTCGATTACAAATCCAATTAGCTATATAAGGATGGCTAAGCATCTGGTCGATTACAAATCCAATTATCACTTAAATAGCTTTATAAGGATGGCTAAGCATCTGGTCGAATCATCAGGAGATTAAATTTCATGTTTATGATTGAGAAGGTCATTGTAGTTACTTCGTTATTGTAGCTTTTGTTTTGTAAACTAAAAAGGTGGATGGAGTGATGCTCTGATGACTAGACAAGGTTTCCACAAGCAAACATCTTGGTGATCTCTCATGCATTCCAGAGCCCTTCCAGCTGAATAAAAGTCACCAGCAGGGAGAGTGGAGTGGCAGCTCTGGCATAGAAGAGATAGAAGGTCAAATACAAACCATGGACCTGTCTCATACCTTCCAAACCATAGCTATATGAATGATCATTAAGATTGCTTGGACCTGAGTCATAACCTTTTAGATGGGAAAATACAAGGTAAGGGATGCTTTGAGCGAAGAAGTCATTTCCCTTCTCCAAAGATTGACAGTGATCATTTAAATAGATAACACTGCATGGTGACGGTCAAGGGAGAGGTCAGGCAACTTTTATCTGATATATAGTTGAGTTAGTTTTCTTGATATTTAGCAGAAGCCTCTAGATCTATTAAGACCTGTTGGGAGTAACAGTTAACTAAATGCTAAGAATAAAGTGATGTTTGGACAGCTGATGTTTACTCAATTGCAGGAGTGCCAGACTAAAATCTGGCAAAGATTTCCTCTTCTGATTATTCAAGGAGTAATAATTCAGTCCCTTAGCATTCAATTTTACCCTCAAAAGGATAGATCGCTGTGTGTGCTTAAAAAAAATTGGAGGAGGGTATTGTGTCAATTGCATGTGAAATGAGTGGAACCCGTAAAAATTTCTGCAAATATAACTTTAAAAATATAGTTAAATAAAATAGCTGATGAAAACTCTGTGTTGCTGCTTGCATATGAAAAACTTGTAGTAAGAGCAATCAAAATGCCTAGTTGTGTTGTCAACCTCTTGATTTTTTTATTCAATCCAAAATCAGAATATGTGAAAGCCAAAAATTATTGAAGCGTAATCTTCACTTTCATTCACTCATAGACAGGTGTTATATTTTGACTCAAATATCACGTGTATGAGGTATGAGCAATAAATTACAGGTCCTTGGACATGCACAACAAGCAGAGTTTTACAAAGCATAAACTCGATGATCTGGTTGAAACATTCATCATTCAGTGTGTGTGATATTGTGCTGCAAGGAGAAGAAGGATGGATACTTTGCCACCCACACTCTGGAGAAAAGGTGGACTAGGTTTTCTGAAACACACTCTGCCCAAGTAATTAAGGCCTCGGGTTAATGCATGGCGGCACAATCATGTCACCAAAGTGATCTCCTTCCTCATTCACTCCGGGACAGTGTGTCCACAATGTTCATTGCTCTCCTCTGAAATTGTTCTTCTCTGAAAGGGATAAATGGGAGCTCAACCAGTTGCACAAACTGAAGTTCTACAAATCCCGCTTTAATCCATCACCATCTGTACAGCGTATTCCAGGGGAATCTCTGGATCCTGTATGCTGTTTTTCCTGGTCGAAGTTACCAGAAATGGGAAAACAGATTTTGAGTAAAATATGTTCGGAAAGATGAGCTGTTCATAACTCTTTGGCTGTGGATCCCCATGAGGCTTTGAGCACCTGTGTAGTGGTCTATCCGACCTACAAGTGTGGTGAAAAGGTGAGCACATTGGCCTCCATGTGGTGTCAAAGTCCCACAACACCTGTAGCTCAAGCTGTGACATCAAAATTGCAGTTGTTCATCTCTTTCCCTTCTGGTGATGCCCTGCTTCTCTAGATATCTCCCATACTCTGCACACCGCTCCCTCCTTCTCAGGTGATACTTAGCTGACCATGCTATAAACAAATCATTTTTGAGGTGATTCTTATCAATGCCCCAGGAATTACTGCTGGATCCCAATGTAGGAGCTGTTTTATTGTTGACTCACTGGAATTTGGTAGCAGATACTCTAGCTACAATTTGAGAGCTAGTTAATTATAAACGAGGCACAAATGAGATGTGCCGCCTTTTAATTGAATAACAACAATGCAACTACTCTCAGTCACAATCAATGTAGATCTCAAAAGTCCAAACAACACATAAATCTATCAAAGTTCCTTTCTAACTCATTCTCTCTCTCTCTGTTCACGTCATCCCTCGTCAGACGTGTCTGCACTCTCCTTCAGGACCATGTTTGGTATTTTGGAGTGGCCTTCCGGCATTAGTCTTTGGCCAATTAGCATTGTTCTCCTTGGTTGACTTGTCTGAGTTCTTTCCAGTAGTTCTATTTTTGACAAGTCATTATTTGGCAACCTGTGTGGTTCATCAACATTCGAGCCACTTCCACTGGCTTGTAGTTCTGATGACCCGTGCGGTTCTCTCTCAGTCAGGGTCGAGTCTGTAGAGATCCCTGAGAAGCACCAAAGCAAGAAATTCGTTAATGTAATGTTAGATGTCATTAAGCTATTAGTAGCTTGGGTTTTTATTTTTAAATTCATTAAAAATTTAGTTTATTTGTTAATTTAATTTTTTTGTCATTTATTTCTTTTGATTTCTTTCTTACATTTATTATAAAGAGCAAACATAACATACCAAGTTCATTAACACCTAATTAACACATGCTATATAGTTATATAATAATCAATTACAAAAATACCATAAATATAACTAAAAAGCTAACAAGTTCAACTCCCGACCGACCCCAAAACAGACAAGGCATTCTCCGCTGGACTGTCACTGAGAGACGCTGAAGGAGGTAAGCACGGGCATTCACCTCCCCAGTTCTTTGCCTTATCCTGAGGCTGAGCTCCTTCATGAAAGCCATCGACCTGTTCCTGATGACCCCCAATGATTCGATGGTCACAGGCACAAAAAAGTGGCAAGGATCTAGGCTGGTATACTTGGCCACTTTTTTCTCCTCGGCCATAGCAGCCCAAGCTCCAGGACCACTCACTGCTGCACTTTATTTCTTGTTTGTTTGTTTTAGTTAGGTAGTATGTTTTGAGAAATCTCATTATAGTAAAATACCAAAATAAATATATTTAAAATAAAAGCTAACAAGTTCAACTCCCGACTGACCCCTTTAATTAATTAATTTGTTTATTTATTTTATTTGTATGCTCATTTGTTTGTTCATTCATTCATTCATTAGTTCATAATTATGTTTATATTTATTATTTGTTTATTTGTTTGTTTGTTTATTTGTTTATTATTTATTTATTTACTTATTTTTTAATTATTTGTTTATTTATTTATTATTAGTTGATTGATTTATTGTTGATAGTTTTTTGTTTGTTATTTATTTATTATATCTATCTATTTATTTATTTATTTGTTTATTGTGTTTTTTTTTGGTTTGTTTGTGTTTTTGTTTGATATTTATTTATTTATTATTTGTTTATTTATTTTTGTGTGTTTTTGTTCATTTGTTCTTTCGTTCATTCATTAATTTGTTTGCTTTTGTTTGCTTTGTAATTTATATATAATTATATTGTTTATTTTTTGTTTATTTGTTTGTTTGTTTTTGTTTGTTTGTTTGTTTATTTATTAATTTGTTTATTTATTCGTTTATTTATTTGTTTTTTTGTTTTTTGTTTTGTTAGTTTATTTCTTTATTTATTTTTTGTTTGTTTATTAGTTTATTTATTTATTTGTTTGTTTGTTTATTTATTTGTTTATTTGTTTATTTGTTAATTTATTTATTTGTTTACTTATTAATTTATTAATTTATTTATTTGTTTATTTATTTATTTATTTATTTATTATTTATTTATTTATTTATTTATTATTTATTTATTTATTTATTTATTTGTTTATTTGTTTTATTTATTTATTTATTTGTTTGTTCATTTGTTTTATTTGTATATTTATTTGTTTGTTTATTTATTTGTTTTTTATTTATTTATTTATTTGTTTATTTGTATATTTATTTGTTCATTTATTCAATTATTCTTATTCATTTATACTTATTTTATTATTTATTTATTTATTTATTTATTTGTTATTTATTTGTTTGTTTATTTGTTTATTTATTTATTTATTTATTTTATTAATTATTTATTTGGTATTTATTTATTTATTTATTTATTTATTTGTTTGTTTATTTATTTATTGTTTATTTGTTTGTTTGTTTATTTATTTGTTTATTTATTTATTTGTTTATTTGTTTATTTATTTGTTCATTTATTCAATTATTCTTATTCATTTATATTTATTTTATTATTTATTTATTTATTTATTTATTTATTTGTTTATTTATTTGTTTATTTATTTATTTGTTTATTAAAAATAAATATTATATAAATAATTATGACAGAGAACAACATGCCATACCTCAAGTTAAAAAGTTTAAAAGTTCATGCGATGACTAGGGAAATGGCTCGTCCCCAACCCTGATGGCAAAGATCCCATTACTGAGGCTGCATTCCCACGCTGCATAGCCACAGAAATCCGCTGAAGAAGATGTTGATGGGAGTCCTCTTCATAAGTCACTGACCTCAGGCGGCGTCCCAACTCCCTGAAGAATGCCTTTGCTTGAGGCCCAAAGGATCCACACGTCTCTACCGCCACAGGTACAAACTTGTATGCCGAGTCCAGGTGGGCGTACTTTTCACCCTTCAAAATCTCCGCCTGTGCTGCCACTGCACCAGCCTCAGTTACTGCAGCCAAAAGGTTGGATGGGGCAAAGGTGTCACTGCAGGTTGCATTATTTTATTAATTATTTATTTGGTATTTATTTATTTATTTATTTATTTATTTATTTGTTTATTTGTTTATTTTTTATTTAATTTTTTTATTTATTCATTTATTGAATATTCATTTATTTCTTTATTTGTTTATTCATTTATTCAATTTATTCATTTATTCATTTATTCATTTATTTTATTATAATTTTTTGCTTTATTTTTTTGTTTTGTTTTTTTGTTGTTTATTTGGGGGGGGGGGATAAGCTTTGAATTTTTTTCTTCTTTTTTTCTTCTTTCAGTGTATAATAAACTCATTAAAATGCACTTATTCATATAGTTTATAGAACCCCCTCCCCTCAAGTTCAAATGTTCAAGTGATGACAAGGGAAATGGCTCGTCCCCAACCCTGATGGCAAAGATCCCATTACTGAGGCTGCATTCCCACGCTGCACCGCCACAGAAATCCGTTGAAGAAGATGTTGATGGGAGTTCTCTTCGTAAGTCACTGACCTCAGGCGGTGTCCCAAGTCCCTGAAGAATGCCTTTGCTTGAGGCCCAAAGGATCCACAAGTCTCTACCACCACAGGTACAAACTTGTATGTTGTTTATTTGTTTATTTGTTTATTTTTTATTTTTTTAAATTTTTTTAATTATATAATACTTAAAACACAATAATTAATGAAAGTCTAATGAAATAAGTCCTCCAGGCTGGAGTCATTGCCCAGTGTTCCCATAATGCATGCGCTGTTCCCGCAACCGCCAAACGTTGGATCAGGAAGGGGAATGTCCTGCTCTCCCCTGTTGTTCTGCTCACTCTGCGGCCAAGCTCAGGGGTGGATCCAGGAATTTTTGATTGGGGGGGTTGATGAACTACTCATGGCCATAGCCAGTGGGGTTTCCATGTTGCCCGGAAATCCTTCCCCCTCTTTCCTGAATCATGATCAGATCATTAATCATTTTGCAAGAAAGCACCGTCCTGCATTTCTCTTGGCAATTATAATAATAACAAGACATATCATCACCAACATTATTATAACAAGAAATGTAAAATTGAACATGGTAACCTTTAAAAGAATTGTGAGTGATAGTGCAAGTGCTCAGGAAACCCCCTTAATTATTCCTGGCTATGGTCCTGGCTGCCTGCCTACTAACAACCCAAGGAAGATGCTGGTGTGGATTGGGGGGGGGTGCAGGGCTGGAGAACTAGCCCATGCACACTGTACTGTGTAAATATTTATCAGCTTAAAAGAACAGCAACTAAAGATAAACAGGAAACTATTTTCAGTCAATAAATAGTGAAACTTGAAAGAGCCTTCTCGGGTGACACTGCACAAAAGCATGGCAGATATCATCAACTGACACTCTCACTCCATAGTTCATGGCTATTACAGCAAGATCAGAAAAGTGTTGTTCAGTCAAAGTCGACCTTGTGTATGTCTTTATCCTCCTGAGTAAACTAAATGATCGTTCTGCTTCAGCACTGGTGATAGGCAGAGTGCAAGCAATGACTAGTAAGCAATGAATGTTTGGGAAAGTATCAGAGTCAGAGCTAAGAGCTAGGAGAAGATTGTTGGGGATGGTAGCCTCATCTTTGTCTCGCTTATGCTCCCACAATGATTGCCATCTTCTTAGTTCACTTTTGAGAGACAAGGAACATGGAAGATCTTGTTCCCAGTACAGAAGGTCATCTATATGTTGTGATAGTTGAACACTCGGATTGCTGTTGAGCACTGAAGGCACAAGGCACAAAAGCATATGACTTTGTTTTCCTTCACCTTGAAATCTTTCCTCCAACTGGTTAATGAATGAATCCAGCACTGGTATAGCAATTGTAATGCTCTTTAAAAGAGCATTACAATTGCTATACCAGTGCTGGATTCATTGCTGATTGACTTGGAGTGTTGCTTCGATTCCGTTGAATGCTTGTCTTTCTTGGAACACTCTCAGTCACACCAATTGACTCAGCCAGTACCTCACAATACCACAAGCTAAAAACGGTGTCAATAGTCTTTCTGAGGGTTTTCAAGCATTCAATCACTTCAGTAACTTTGTTATAGGCCTCATATATAATTTGATCCTGCTTCTGAAGTTTTAAAGCAAGTATTTTCACTTCATCAAGAACATTCTTGGTGATTATAAAAACAGCAAGAGTTTGAAAAGAAGAGAGAGCAGCTTTCAGACCTTGTGCTTTCACTCTTGTCTCAGTATCCCAATTCCAGCTGCCATCTGATGAGCCTAAATTTGGGTAATCAGTAGGACACAAAATGGCATCTAAGAAAGTGATAAGTGGCTCATACATTTCAAGAAACACTTCAAAGCATGTATGTCTCTCCACCCATCTTGTCTTACACATTCCTGGAAGCTTTTTTGTTTTTGAAGAAGGCAAGAGAATTCATTGACTGTAATTTCAAAAAGGTTTTGTCTCTTAGGACTGTGAGCTAAAAAGAGGTATATGTGCTAGGGGCTCCTCTCTCTTAAGGACCCTGGGGGGCTTGAATTTTTACTGATTTTTGTTTGCCCCCCCTCCGTATTTTATTATTATTTATTTATATGCTTCATTTATAACTAAAATCAAGTTTCGTACTTTCCTGCTGGCAATTGAAAGATTAAGGCAGTGTGAGTTGCAGTGTATGTACAGAGCTAGTGGGCTGACCTCCTTGACTTTAGATTGGACTCCTGCAATGCCGGATGACATCATAGGTGTTCCATCATAAGCTTGCCCTCTAATTCTACAGGGATCTAAAGAAACTGAAGGACTAGAAAGTGTTTTTCAAGAATCTTTCTTGAAATGGATGAAGCATTGGCTCGGTCCAAGTAGACAAAGCTAATCAGGCACTCCTTGATATGTGGATCAGTGGGAGAGGACAGATCAACATACCTGAAGTACACAGAAAGAATCTCTTGATTGGAATGAGGATCTGTGGCTTCATCGGCAATGATGGTGAAAGGCAATTTTTTTTCTCGGAGCTGTTCAGTTATATGCTCTCTAATTTTAGATGTATTATATATGTGAATAACCTCATTTTGAATGGTCTTGCTGGTATAAGAGCTTATCTGTCTTAGCCAAAAGCTGAAGTGTGGCTACAAAATTGCCCCTGTTGACATCTTCATCTGAGAAATCCACTCTATAGTCAGAGTGGCCTCTGAATGGTAGTTCTTGCTTTGCCAAAAACTCTACAGCCAAAACTATCTGCTGGAGAACATGCCTGTTCTCTTCAGCCTGTTGGTTGCTCTGTTTCCATAGCCTTGTATCCATCCTTTCATCTGGTTGGTTCAAATTTCTGAGAAAAAGGTCTACCCTCTCAGCTACATGGCAATGCATTTGAGTCTGATCATGGCATACAAGTACACCATCCTTGCCAAGTGCTTTTGAGTATGGTTTCTGGTATGGGGACAAAACTAACAAACAAGAATGATTGCCAACTCCAGAAACACTGCCTCTACCCTGCTGCTCTGGAAAAACTATGCAAATACCTGCAAAGACCACCTGCAAGAACAGTGCTGTATGAGAGCCAAGGAAATAGTACTAACCATCCAAGCTGGAAGGATACACTCCAGGTTTTTCCTACAGTAGTTTGGTAAACTGATGTGAATGAAGATGATCAGAAGAAGAAGGTTTGGAATGATGAGAAATATATTGCGATCATCTGGGATATTATTTGCTAATGACCTAAGCTTATCCCAGTTATCTTGAGCGGCTTCAACTATTGTCCCTAAGTCCACCTGTCCACTAGTTGACGGAACTACACTGAGTGATGTAGTCATCGTATCAATTGTTCTGAGCATAACTGAGAAACAGTAGTTGGCATTGACAAGGAAGAGCTCGATGTAGTGGTTGTGACTGTGACTGTCATTAATGGTGATTGAACAAATAAATCTAAACTAGAGTTACCATCATCAGCAGTCATTGACACAGGAATATTGGACCCAGACTCGATTCTACATTAATTAGAAGGCTATTATAAATTGAGCATTCAACTCTTAACCCTTATTGTTGGTAATTATACTAGCTGTATAATTATTGTATTTTACCTTTAAAAAAAAGTTGTCAGCTGGGTGCAGGCCTCTTTCTACTTCCAGACATGGCAATATTGATGGCAGATGCAAAATGAATGCAAAATGACTATATAACTATAATAATTATAGCCATGCGCACAGCCACATTCCAAGAGTGTGGGTTTACTAGAATTTCATTCAGTTTATAGTTTAACCAAAGTGTCTATATCTAACAAAGTGTCTATATCTAACAAGTGTCTATATCTAACAAGTGTCTATATCTAACAAAGTGTCTATATCTAACAAAGAAAACTGGAGGTGGAGCTAGTGTTTAGAACGTTATGGGGGGGTTGCAACCCCAGAAACCCCCCCCTTGCTGAAGCTCTTTCAAAAAGGGTAAAGTCCCCAGGCCGAAAGTCCCTGATGTCTCCACAGCCACTGGTTGGAAGAAGTTAGAGGGGTCCATGTTCGAGTACTTTGCCCTCTTCTTCGTTTCAGCCATAGCAGCATCTGCACCTGCCTCACTGGTTGCACTTGCTATGTATGAATGGGCATAGGTGTCTGTGCAGGTAGCGTCCCATACCAACACCTTGCCATACTCCCAAGGAACCATTGTTATACCGTCAGGTCTCTTTCCATCAATCCTATATGTCGCTGAAGGTTCCAGCTGATATGCAATTTTGGCTGCAGACAGGGCATGGTGAATAATGTCATTGAGTGAGGAGTGACGGAAATGGCAGCCTTCACTATGTCTGCAGCTAAGGCCATGAGTTGCAAGAGAATCCACATAGGAACCACAGTGATGACATATATGAGGTTTGCACAGGGAACATCCAAGCCTAAGTCCCACTGCCACCCGGATGGTGTTGTCATCCATGCGTAGCCCTAAAGACGAACAAGGGGGTGCATTCAACCACACACCTGACTCTTGAGTTGATGCAGACAAAAGACCAGCATGTGCTCTCCCATCTTGGGCATTCTCCAGCAGCTTGTTTGCGGTTGCTGTCACTCGCGCAGAATCCCATGCCTTCTGGAGATGTTGGCCAGTGCCTTCAGGGGATGGTGTGTCATGGCCAATGGACCACAATGCCTTGGCCTCTTGCTGGTAAGGTGTGGGTGTGGAACTCTGATATGGGGGGAGGATGTGAGAAACCAACTCAGAACAAGCAGCAGCTGATGCCAAAAAGGCAGACGGTGCAAGCTGCACTGCACTTCTAATTCCCAGGCCTCCATTCTTCATTGGTAGTGTTGCTTGAGTCCAGGCAGGGTCTTCTTCATCAAAGTGGATATTCACGATCCTACTCAAAATAGACCTTAACAGGTTGTCGTACTCCTGGAGCTTTGGTGATAGGAAGCATGGTGAGGTCCGCAGGTTATACAATAGTTTTGGAATGGCAAAGGAGTGGCGGAGCAATAGGATGGCATCATGGGAGAAGAGGTATTTCAGTCTCTCTCCCATCATCCCCAACATCTCGATCTTTTCTTGTAGTATGGCAGAGATGCAGGAGGTGTTACCTAATAAGGAGCCCAGTAGGGTTGCTTTCTCTGGGTCTCTCACACAAGCATTTGGCAGAGCACATAGCAATGTTCCTCTCATAGCATGGTCTGAGCAGATGATCTCCGACTTGTGATGGTTTAGATGGAGACCTAGTTCGGCACCCTCCCTCTCGATCAGGTCTAGGTCATGCAGCACATCCTCCAACTTGCCTCCCAGTGTGCCATCATCCAGGTAGAACAGACACAACTCAGACTTTAGGTGGCTGCATAACTGTTGAATTGTAAGGCAGAATAGGAGTGGGCCCAATGGGTCACCTTGCTGCACACCCTCTGCAGATTGTATGGTCTCATCTTCCCAGAATAGCGTTGACGGTGAAGAATATGCCGCATGGACAAAAGGAAAAAGGGATGGGGCAAAACTCTGGACAGCCGCTAGCATCTTGTCCCTACAGAGAGCATTGAAGGCATTCTGGAAGTCCAGCTTCAGGATACAGTTTGAACCAAGAGTTTGCATATATTTTGTAGCAGCATGCACTGCTGCCTCTGAGCCCCTCTTTACTCCATAACCCAGCTGGACCGGAGCAAGTAAGGTTCCCATCTCCTCCATCACCTTCATCCCAGCTACCTTAGCTATCAGGCGACGGAGGGTGCCACCTACTGCTATTAAGCGAACTCCACCCCCTTTCTTCTTCAGTGCAATTAAGGTGGCCCCAAAGAAGTACAGTCTAATGGATACTGGTATGTCACCATTCAGGACCAACTCAGTAAAAGAGATGAGGGCAGGGAGGAGGGCTTGTCAGCTGCTATCTGCGGCTGGGCCAATCATGTTCTTCAGGTGCTGAGGCCGAAGACCATCCAGACCCCCTGCAGATCCAGCAGGGAAGGAATTGATGGCACGGGTGATCTCCTCCTCTGAGACCTTGATGTCGGAATGATCTGGTGCAGGAGGGATTGAGGAGTCTCGATGTTGCGAGGGGTGCTTCCGTTGGAGTGCAATGTAGGTTGCATTACTCGTGTTAGCCACCACCATCAGAGCAGGCCAGTCTAACAGCGCCTCCCTCCTCCAACTTGGCAGCCACTCTCCTGGCTAAAGCCTCCATGGGATTAGGCACACTTTGGAATTTGGACCTAAGCAACTCAATTGGATGATCGGTTTCATTATCGATCTGTTGATTAATAGCCGAGGCCAAGGGCCAGCGCTTTCCTCCATGGCAAGGTTGTCTCAGATAGCGATCACTAAAGCGTAGAAGCCGATGCTACGTTGCATGGTTATTGTCTTTGATGATGTCATCAAGAATAGTAGCAAGCTTCTTCCCACATCGATCCCTAGGGGCCTTAGGGATTTTCTTTCGAATCTTTCTAGATGATCTATGGGGAATAGTTGTAGTCTGTGGCTGAGGCGAAGGCTGGGATTGGGATTGGGAGGAAGAGGAGGCCGAAGAAAATGGTGGACCACGTGGTGAGTTGGTTGATGTAGCTGACAACTGTCCGATAGGTAGAACAGTCCGTGTCTGAGGAGCCTTCGCTGATGGAGGATGACCTGATCCAGAACAGCGACTACCAATTGGCCCATGGGATCTAACTAGGATGACAGCAGTGATGGAAATAGCTCGGAAGCAAACAGAACAAACGCACGGCATTTGATTTATTTTCTTAATTTATTAATTTATTTATTTATTTATTTATTTATTTATTTATTTATTTATTTATTTATTCATTTGTTTGTTTGTTTGTTTGTTTGTTTGTTTGTTTGTTTGTTTGTTTGTTTGTTTGTTTGTTTGTTTGTTTGTTCGTTCATTCATTCATTCATTTATTTATTTATTTATTTATTTATTATTTATTGATTGATTGGCAGGCAGATTCATCAACTGATTGAATTATTATTAATATTATTTTTTAAATTTTATATAGAAAGTAGCATTATATGTGTAGTGAAATTTGGCATATACAAATACCACAAGTAATTTTTCAGGGACGTTAAGGTGAAGCTGAGGCTATCTCCACCACAGTAAAATTGGCGTAATTACCACCAGAAACCATACTATCTTGTATTAATACCATACAATAAAAATTCGTAAGGATAAAACACTTTATGTAGTTCTAAACAATTAACAGAATTTGCGAGCTACTACATTCAGCCACCTTTTAAATAAAATAATAAATAAAATGAATAAACGATTAAATATATGAAAGATAAATGAAAAAACTACACCTGAATAGCTTCTTGTACTAAAATACTGTAGAGTCCTGTGGCTATTGACGTGATTTTTGCCCAATCAATTTTTCCCCCACAGTTATTGCCCAATAAGGCCATTAACAACTGGTAGTATAACTGAAATGCTACTTTTACTTCTACTTCTTTTTTTTTCTCTTTTTTTTTTGCATTACAAGTAGCTAAAGGTATATACCAGCAGCCCAAGAAAAAATATTTTTACTTGAAGCCAAGTATTTATGGAGAAATGGAGCTAAATATTGCAAACTACAATTTACTAATTGATGACATAAGGTAAAGAATGGATACCTTGTTCTTGGTCTGTACATAGCTGTTAGCTAGCATGCAAAAAGTCATGTAGTTCCTACTTAGGTTGGAGGTTATGTCAGGTAGAGAGTTTTAACTTGGTCCTGAGAAAAATACTACCACAGAAGATTCTCCAGGTGGTGAGCTATAAAAGAGTGAGTTTGATTCTGAGGATGGGATAGCTGAAGACTCACAGGATGATGTATCCCTCATACCAGCTCCATTTAGTTATGAGCCTAGTGGCAGTAATGATGAATCAGAACCTAGTTAGCACCCACCACTGGACTAATATAAGCATTTATCCATATGGCGCACTACGCTATTTTTAGTTAGGCTGGTTACATGCAGCAGCAATCAATACTTCTTCATTAACTTTGTTAGAAATTCGAAATGGAAGATAAGTTCATTTGTAGATTTGGATAAAGCTCAAGTTGAGAACTTTGAAGTTTTTATGAGCAGCAATCAATACATCTTCATTAACTTTGTTAGAAATTCCAAATGGAAGATAAGTTCATTTGTAGATTTGGATAAAGCGAACTTAGAACTTAGAAGTTTTTATCAACCTGAAGATCAAGAACAAAACTGGTAAAAGCAGAGTAGCTGGACATTAAGGGGTCACCAGCAAATACTAACCTAGAATGAGCACTTCATGTGTATCAAATTACATTGCAAGTTGGAGAGTACGTATACAGAGATTCATATCTGTGTATATGAGTTGTTTAAAATCAAACCATCCAAATGTAGACCCTCTAGGAAACCATTTCACAAAATATACTTTTTCACTTCAAAATATGTCTTCAAAGTGAATTTACTACGATTTTGAATCTGCATAAGTACAAGGTGATTTTCAAGAGCAAATCAAACCAGAAAAAGGTGTACAAAATAAGATCCTAGGCAAAGCATCCCTCAAACATCAACATTTTGGTAGAGTAATTATAAAGTACTGTGAATTTTATCAGTAAGAATCTCCCTCCTCTTATTTAGCAGGTAGAAGAACCACTCCACTTCCAGTGACACTACTGGCATCCATAACATCCACAGATGACTGAAAACTGACAAATGCCCTACCAAAAGGCTGATAAGTTGAACAGGTGGGAATAGCACTCTGCTGAAATTGAGTTAAATGAACTACTAGTCAAGTAGTCTGACTCATTAACCTGTCACTCCTCAGTAACACAACCTGTTATTACTCAATAACGGTGTTGCACTCTTTAATCTGCCACTCCTCAGTATCTCAGGTGTTGGACTGTCACTCTTCAGTTACTCAGGTGTTGGACTCTTTAATCCGTCACTCTTCAGTGACTCAGGTGTTGGACTCTTTAACCTGTCACTCTTCAGTAACTCAGGAGTTGGACTCTTTAATCTGTCACTCCTCAGTAACTCAGGTGTTGGAGGATCTTTAACATGTCACTCCTCAGGTGTTGGACTCTTTAACCTGTCACTCCTCAGTAACTTAGGAGTTGGACTCTTAACCTATCACTCCTCAGTGACTCAGGAGTTGGTCTCTTTAACCTGTCACTCCTCAGTAACTCAGGTGTTGGACTCTTGAATGAGCCACTCAAGTAGCTCCATCTTGGATTCTTCAATCAAGATATGACTGAAAACTGAGGAAAGTCAAGATCCACAGTGGGAACTGTATGATGATCAAAATCATGCAGGGTCTGATAAGCTGGGTGTAGCTATAGTTGTTCTTAAATTTTCTTCAAAGACAAGGCATACACTACATAATTTTTTCATTGACATTCAGCCAAATTTGACACCAAATGATTTTTTTTTTCAAAAGAAGTTTTCATTTGTCCAGCTTTGAGGTATGCCGGTCAAACCTTCTAGTAAGTCAACCACTTTATATGCCAATTGAGATTCCATCTCTTCAAGTGACGTCAACTTACATATTAGCACCTGGAAGTTCTTCATAGTAAATTGACTTGGAGTTGTATTTCAGAATAGATCATTTTGTGACACTTAAAGATATGTAGAAACTAGCATAAATATGTAGTGACATTGCATGGTGGCTTGAAAGCATGTGTTCCACAGTGATGAAACTGAAACAGAAGGAAGGTTAATACCAGAACTATTACATACTTTAACAATCTATTTTGGAACAGGATTTTAAACTGAGAGTATTGGCTCTGAGGTATATACAACGTTTGCTTCAATTCAGAATAATGATTGCTAAAAGGACAATATGGGCGAGGCACAAAACGTGAATTGCTAAACTTTTTTTACATGTTGCATAGTAGGCATCATCTCAAAACTGGATGTGGGGGGGGGGGGGGGGGGATTTTCTTGTTTTTTCCCCATTTGTTCCTGCTTAAAACAGAGGTTACAGCAGTCTAATCTAGTATAATTGGTGTAATAACAGTGTAAAAATAGCTGCAGAAATTTTAACAGCCTGAAATTTCTTCACACTCTTCCTCATTCCTGAGCCCTAATCTGAAATGCCTCAATGTCTGAAAATAGACTTCATGGTTTAAAGAAAATTTTGTGCTTTAGTGCCTGGCATTTGCATGAATTCATGAAGGCCTCTCTCACATCAGGAAAAGTGTTTCCATTCTTCTTTTTCCTG
This sequence comes from Cladorhizidae sp. MBARI D1340-BT2, assembly GCA_028752905.1. Taxonomy (NCBI): domain Eukaryota; kingdom Metazoa; phylum Porifera; class Demospongiae; order Poecilosclerida; family Cladorhizidae; species Cladorhizidae sp. MBARI D1340-BT2. Next base: position 4,160,993 of record JAQNBH010000012.1, on the reverse strand, counting down.
ATGTTGGGTGTTTTTTTCGATGCCCCTCAGCCAGCTCTACCTCAATGTCTATCAATGAGTAACACAGTTAGCATCTTGTTAACCAGAAAACCTTCCATTCCTTCCATGCCTTTTGCAATAAACTAATATTCTTGTTATGTGTATTGGAAGTTGTTGTCATCAGAGAGTACATAAATGTTACCGCTCCTACTCAAGAAACTGCTAAATTTATTATTATCTTAACAAATTGATGAATGCTGTTTGATGTGGTAACCAAAATTTGGTAAGTTGAGTATGAGTTAACTTGAAGGACAACCACCATGATTTGGCCTTGCATAAAAAATGTAACGTGCATGGTGCAGGAATGATTTGATTGGAGACAACACATAAAGAATAAGGACAGCAAAATGGGGTTGTTGGGGTCAATAGGGATGATAAAGTGATTCCACAAATACTTTATCAGGTAATATTTGGTGGAAAAGGTGCTACAATATGAGATACCGGGGGGGGGGGGATAAAATTCCACAGGTGAATCATACAGTTTAAGTAAATATGATTATGTGAGTAAGAAGTATGTGAGTAATGGTGATGTGCTTGTTCATAGATGATGACCCAGTGCACCCTCAGTGGAAGGACTAATTATGTTCATAGGTGATGACCCAATGCATCCTGAGTGGAAGGCCCATAGGTGATGACCCTGCATCCTGAGTGGAAGGACTAATTATGTTCATAGGTGATGACCCAAGGCTTCCTGTGGAAGGACTAATTATGTTCTTAGATGATAACCCAGTGCATCCTGAGTGGAAGGACTAATTATGTTCATAGGTGATGACCCAATGCATCCTGAGTGGAAGGACTAATTATGTTCATAGGTGATGACCCAGTGCACCCTGAGTGGAAGGACTAATTATGTCATAGGTTGACCCAGTGCTTCCTGTGGAAGGACTAATTATGTTCATAGGTGATAACCCAGTGCATCCTGAGTGGAAGGACTAATTATGTTCATAGGTGATGACCCAGTGCACCCTGAGTGGAAGGACTAATTATGTTCATAGGTGATGATCCAGTGCATCCTGAGTGGAAGGACTATAGGTGATGACCCAATGCATCCTGAGTGGAAGGACTAATTATGTTCATAGGTGATAACCCAATGCATCCGGACTAATTATGCTCATAGGTGATGACCCAATGCATCCTGAGTGGAAGGACTAATTATGTTCATTGGTGATGACCCAGTGCACCCTGAGTGGAAGGACTAATTATGTTCATAGGTGATGACCCAATGCATCCTGAGTGGAAGGACTAATTATGTTCATAGGTGATGACCCAGTGCACCCTGAGTGGAAGGACTAATTATGTTCATAGGTGATGATCCAGTGCATCCTGAGTGGAAGGACTATAGGTGATGACCCAATGCATCCTGAGTGGAAGGACTAATTATGTTCATAGGTGATAACTCAATGCATCCTGAGTGGAAGGACTAATTATTATGCTCATAGGTGATGACCCAGTACATCCTGAGTGGAAGGACTAATTATGTTCATAGGTGATGACCCAATGCATCCTGAGTGGAAGGACTAATTATGTTCATAGGTGATGACCCAATGCATCCTGAGTGGAAGGACTAATTATGTTCATAGGTGATGACCTATTGCACCCTGAGTGAGATTCAATTAAGGACGACTCTTGGTTGCGCTTAATAATGAACATAATCAATATTATGGAATGTGTCCTACAAAAAAAACCTAATAGTAATATGCACCAAACAACCAACTTTTATGGTACATATATATATATATATATGCTATATATAGAGATATGAAACTGTTGGGGATCTTCCAACCTAGAAGAGCTCCAACAAGTGAACAGAACAATAACTAAAACACATAGACAACATAACTGAAGGAGAATATAATTTGAGTATGTTTGATTGGTGTGACTTAAATGTTAGCTCTTTTTTTATATTTATATTATATTTTAAAACATAAATGGTTCCAGTGCATGCTTAATACCTACATTTGTTTCTCTTCTTTTTTTTTGTACTAGTCAATGCAATATATTATATTATCTGGAAAAAAATTCTTTTTTTTTTGTCAAGCAGGCACCTACAAGAACTTTCTCAATATAATACCACAACTAACCAATCATAAGATAATGCAAGACAAAAATGTTGTTATTTAAATGTTTATCGAATTGACTAGTCGAAAAAGAAATGAAACATGAAATTTCCGATGTAGACAACAAACATTTTTACAGAAACCTTTTATTATGGAATTGAAGTAAAGAGTCCTGAAAATGATTGTTGTCTTCATTGGTAAATATGTTCTTTGACTAGGCAATACTATTTACATTAAATAAAAACATTTTTGACTTGTTCAGCCACCTATATGAAGTTATACTTGGTAAAACACCAGAACTAACCAATAATGTGTTATTATTTACCAATTTAAAGTAGATACACGTGCCTATGTATTACATCACATAGAAACACGCATTATAAGTAGTTAGCTACTTAGTTTTGTTTCCTGATGAAGACTAAAGCATCTAGCCGAAATGTCGAGTGATTGAAGTTGATTATTGAGAAGGTGATTTTACTGTTATAATGTCAACTAAGAGTTCATTGAGAGGTTTGTGATGTTTAAATATATAAACAGGAGTAAACTTCTGAGGAAGCAAATGATCTCTTCTTTGTAGGAAATCAAAGATTTGAGTTGTTAACTATTGCTACAAGAAGAAGCTTCTGAGGAAACCGACTGATATACATTCATTATAAGTATAATAGTGACAGAGTTTTGTTGAAGTTTGTCCATAACTATTGTCATAAGAGTAAAGTTATGAGGAAACCAACTCATTACTTCATGGAACAAAAACGTGCAGCTCCTTGCTGACTCAGCTCAATTCAACTCCATAATTATCGACACCAGATGAAGAAATGCTCATTGAGGATGCTATCAACAGATCCACACTCGGAGATTTGCATGGCTAAGGGACCAGACAAATGACTGATTTTAGTACTCTGACTTGCAAACTACACAAACAAACAAACAAACAAACAAACAAACAAACAAACAAACATTCAACATGCACAACCTCCAGTTACCCAGAAAACAATGATGTTTTGTGCTTAGCCTAAATTCCATTCTATTGATTGCTAGGTTTACCATGAATATTATTTCTTCATTTGCTACATCCTTCTCTCTCGGTATTGAAGCGGGCAATGTCGAGAGAATCATCATTCTCTGCTCAGTGTATATACTGATTTCAGGGCAGAGTTCAAACCAGGCTAACACAAGCAAGCAGAGACTTATTCTCCCCTTTCATCGCCTAGTTCACTATCTGAGACTGAAATCATCATCAAAATGTACTTTTTCATTTTACCTTAGCAACCTAGTGATGATGGACTAGGGATTTTCCCAGTATCTAGAGCTATGTTTTGGGGCATACCACTGATCTATGAAGTTAGGCTAGCCCTAATTCCAATAATGACCCGAGATGTGGCAAAGTTTCTTGGCAGCATCTTCTCGCCAGGTGGTGGTTACACTGAATGGGTTAAGGCATGCTTAAGTGTTTTGGGAAGTAAAATCTGCTGAAACCACTGCTTAGGATACTAAGAAGATGCAAAAGTCATCAAATGAATATGGGGAGTACCACTGCACTTCCCAATACATAGATCAAAATTCCTGAAGATTAATTTCACAGTTTTTTTATGCTTGTTTACTAACTTTCATGAAGGATTCAAGGGGCACTCTTGAAGTAGTTTGGGGGTTAAAATTGGCTGAAACCACATTTTAAGGTACTACGAAGATGCTTAACCCTTTCACCGCCAGATTCCCCAGGATTTTTTATTTTATTACCAGTTTCAGTTAAAAAATATATATAAATCACATACACCTTGCAATTTGGTTATGTGATAGTAGAATTGTTTACCAACATGGTGTAAAAAAAATTTAATAATAATAAAAAACCACAAATATTACTATCATTATAATTATTTACATCATCATCATAATTATAAGCTTTATATTTCATCTGCTATATATACTTTCTTGACACAATGCTGTGGAAATTTGACACAAATAACTGTATTTTGTATGCAAATATACTACTATTCTTACCGTATCAATACAGTGTGCCTAATTGACTGTTTATGGCATTTGGTCAAGATCTGGTGTTACTACTGTCATAATATGGGTTTATGATTGGATATTGCCAAATGATAGAACGAGTTGTGAATATCATTTTGGGGGGATATTTATATAATATATATATAATTATAATCTATGTTGTTGAATATATACGACAAGAACACGAAAGTTTGGGGTAAAAATTGGGGAGGTCAGTCAATCCCTTCTACTGAACGAGGAGGTTGTAATAGGCTCGAAAGCAATTCCTCTCCTCCAGTACACAAAGGTGCACCTTACAATGAGTACAAATTATACGGCTCCCATGCCTGTTCCCCGCAGTGGTGAGCTGCTTCTTCTGCCTAATATGTAAACAGACCACACAGTTCTTCTTCTGGGCCACCTGACAAGGACTGTGGTGCAGGTCTCGGTCCAAACGGTGGGCTCAGCTGCTCTGCCTTTTCCAGCACACTTCCTTAAAGTGAAGCTCTCAACAAGTTCCCTTGCAACTTCCAGCCGGTACTTCAAAAAATCCCGCTCCCTCCCCCCATGTGCAGCATGTTCCTCTGGCCGAATGTGTGAGTCAAGAATGTAACCATTCAGTAATGAGCACTCTACAAGGTAGGCGAAAACCTTCTTCCACCACTTGTTGGTACGCCTACCTATATTGTAGTAGTGCTCAAGCTGGTCACCACGGTCTACTCCCCGCATAAATTTCTGGTAATCTACCAGGCATGGTGGACATGGAACGCTGACCTGGCTTCCGTCCAATATCCTCCTCTTCACGCTTGCTGGAGGTTCAGCTGCATGGAAAGTGGAAAGGAAGTAGATGGATCTCTTGTCCACCCAGGCAGATGCCAGGAGAGGGCCATTAGATTGGTAACCATAATGACCATGGTTTTGCACTTTTGCCACTGTTGCCAGGTCTTTTGGGGGGAAATGCCTGTTGATGCGAACAGTTCCACAGGCGTCCAATCCCCAGTTGTAAAGAGTGAGGTAGTGTGGGACTGGAATAGTAGTTGTCAGTATAGACTTGATGTCCCCTAAAGTCAAGCCCTTCTAGTAGATCTAACACTACCCAGCCCTACTTCCGTGGTGGTCTTAGTTCCTACAGTTGGCCTAACCCCCTTCCCAGTGTAGATCTGTAGGTTGCTAACATAGCCATTTGTCGAGTCAGAAAGAACAAACGATTTTATGCCCCACTTGGTAGGCGTGTCCTTCATGTACTGCTTGAAGTGGAAAGCCTACCTTTGTAGGGAATCATGGCTTCATCAGAAGCTAGCCTGCTGTCATCAAGGTGAAGGAAACAGAAAATCTGGCAGAAACTTTTTGGGATTATTGATGATAACCCAGGGCATTCCAAATGGATATCAGCAGTTGACCAGTACATTTCTAGGCGGGTAAACTTCATCACCCCCATGTATATTAGCATACCAAGAAAGCCTTTCATCTCATATACTGTGATAGGAACCCAAGGACGCGCATGTGGAGTGATTACTCGTAGGTCTGCATAGCGGTTAGTCTCAGTGACAAGCAAATCCCACACTTTACAATTGAAGTAACCAAAAAACAGGTCAGAAGCAGATGAAGTGCGGGTGACATTTGGAGAGGTTGGACCAGGGGTAAGAGAGTAAGTGTAGCGTACCTGGGTCGGTTCTTTCTTTTTCCAGTTGCCAACTGGAGTAGAGAGGGAACTATTTCCCAAAGGGACAGTGAAGTTGAAGCCACAGATATAGAAGCACCTGATGTGGAACAGGCTACTCTTCCGCCTCGAGAGCGATGACCACCTTGTCGTCCTTTACTATATGGTGTACAGCGATGGCCTCCTCGTTGTCTTCTACCACGTGGTGCACAAGTGGGAGTCACAACTGGTACAGTGTAAGTTGAAGGAACTAGCACAGGAAGAGAAGAGGCCTGCGTAGACAGCTGTACGGCTAGAGCGACGCAGACTTCGTCCAACCACTTATGCACAATAAGCAGCATATTGGACTGTGTCAAGAAGCATTTGAAGATGGAGGACAGGATTCTGGAGTGTGCTAGTGGCCAGAGGGGCAGCACATACAGTTTGAAGATTATCATCAGTCAGATCTGTCAAAACAACCAAAATGTGCAAATTGGCATTTGAAATTTGAATTTGAATAATAATAAATCAGCTCTTTTCTACAAGCTAATACTGGATCTAGATACTTTCATATACCCGAGATATCCTCCTGGTCTATGCATTCAAAAAGAGGGAGATCAGCATCACTGTTAACAGTCCCTTTGGACCACTAGATAAAATGTTAGTGGCCAAACTCTCCATGGCTTCCGGGTCAGTCTAGGAGCTACCCAAATAGGCATAGATGCCTTCACCTTCCTCTTCGTCAGAATCATTCTCAGAGAAGGCAAAGTCGTTGCCAGTAACCTGAGAAATCAAATTCCATTGTTTACCGAGGATCGTCAGTACAATCACGCGATAATGACGTCGTTTACGTTGACCTTCGAACTCCTTTTTAAAAAAAAAAATTTTTATTCTTTTATTTTTATTTTTACGAACAATATAATTATTATGATGAGTTAATCAAACCAATCAGATCCACTGGCGGCGACAGTTGCCTGGTAGCCTATCCTGCTGAGCGTGCGCCTCGTATGCACTGGATGGAAGAGCGAAGGAGGGCAAATGGGAGTGAGCATCTCAGCCAGGACATGGTTCTGCTGTATGATTGATCCCTTTTCTGGGCGATCATAGAGGCAAGTCTCTTGAACAAACTGTGACAGCAGCACCCATTCCCCCAGTGAGGGATAAGACTAAAGGAGTGAAAGTACCATACTCTATCTCTCGGATGCGTTGGTCATAGGCTCGTTTCTTGATGTTCTCATGTTTATGGTAGCAGCTGGAGATTCTTTGATTATTTGATGAGGCATAAGGATTAAACAAACACTCGAACATAAAAAAAAGCTCTTTCTTGCCGTCCTCCCCAAAATCCATTAGCTGAGACATCTAGTCTAGCTCCATCTACAGTGATGGCAGATGCATCAGTGATGGCAGATGCACCAGAAAGAGCCTCGCCAGTGACTGGCTGTAGGTACAAACATTGTGACAAACCTCTGCCATCAAGTTAGCAGTAAGGTCCTGCACTTCATTGTGCCGCAGGGTGGGGAAACCTCACTTAGGGCAGGATAGAGCATGCTGCACTGTGAAGGGGGTGCCACAGGTACAATGAGCTGGAGTGTTGAGGGGTGGCCAGCCATATCTAAGTGCCAGAGCATCCCAACTCCAAATTGGGAGAGTATGAATAGCGCTATTATTCGATATAAAAAATATAGCGTTGGCATAAACGGTTGAATTGTTACGATCTTTTAAACAGCCAAGCGTCATATGGCGCTCGTGGCGGTGAAAGGGTTAAGTGAGTTTTGCTGAAATATCAACTCTGTTTTTTTTGCCTATATACCATTTTATAATAGTGGTAGCTATAATTATGGGAAGACCCACCACACTTCTATGTAGTATATATGCTGAGAGTTAATTTAAGTGGGGAGTGCCTATTTTAAAATGGCGGCCAAAAAAAGTTTAATAACTGGTTAAACTCACTTTGACATCTTCTTAGTATCATAAACAGTGTCTTCAGCTGATTTTGACCACAAAAAAATCATCCAGCGTGCCTAGAATCCTTCGTGAAGATAGTAAGTGTGGAGCCTCAAAAAAACACGTTATAAATATGACTTTTTTTTGCTTCAAGAACTGATATCTATCTTCTTTTATTCCCACGCATATTTCATGCATATAGTATGTCTGTTCGTCATAATTTTATTTACTAACTAACTCTGTAGAATACATCCATTTGTCTATCAGAAGGATTCAAACTGAATAGCAAAACCTAACCCATTGCTTGGTTCAGCATTCTCTACTCTGCCAAACACCCAATTATTTGTAAAGGGTCACCACTTGTCTTAAACATGCTTGCATGCATGCAATATTCAATCTAGCTGAGTTGAGTCCACAAGCAGCTGCACATTTTCTTACAATTACAATTAAGTGATAATCCTCAGAACTTTACTCGTGTGTCAATACTTAACTGACAAAGCTTCTACAAAACCAGGTACCTGTATACTTGTAATGCATGTCTATCAGGCATATAATTTCCTCAGAAGCCAATTCTTATGAAAATAGTAGAACTGAGCTGAGTCACAAACAGCTGCAAGAAGTGATCAGTTGGTTTCCTCCTAAGTTTACTCCTCTGACATTAATTAACAACTGGAATCTTACCATCAGCATGGAAGTCTTCTATCACTACTCCTGTCTTCAAAGGGGTTGGCGCTGACCCGAGTCTTGTTCAGAACTATCGACCCATTTCCCTCTTGTCACTGCCTTCCAAGATACTTGAACATATTGTTCATAACAGACTGTCGTCTTATTTGCTAACAAATTCTACTCTGTCTTCCTGGCAGCTTGGCTTCCATCCTGGCAGTTCCACCCAGGAGGCATTGCTGTTTGCTACCAATGACTGGCACATCTGTCTAGACTCTGGTGCCTCTGTAGCTACAGTGTTTTTCGATCTGTCAAAGGCTTTTGACAGAGTACCTCATCATGCGCTCCTTTCTTCTCTTACTGATATTTTCTCAATATACAAGAATCCGATATTCAATGTCCGTCTTCATAGTGGCTCAACTTTTGTAGCTTATGCAGATGACATTGCCCTCTACAGGCCTATCCGCTCTGCTGCTGATGTCACTATCCTACAGCAAGATATGGACTTGATCTGTAACTGGACTTACTGATGTTGGCCTTTCAATACAAACAAAATTACTTGTCATTTCTAGGAAAACAAAACATCCTGTAGTCCACATCACAGCTCTTTCAGTCTCTCTCCCAGAGGTGGATTCTGTTGTTTTCTTGGGTGTCTCCATCTCCTCCAACTTAAAATGGAATGCTCATGTGGCCAATAAAGGCCAGGTGGTTGTTGGGATTATTCTATCATTTCTTTCACCTGGCTGACACTAAGACCTTGTCTCACCTTTACAAGGTAATTATCCTCCCTCAACTTGACTATTGCAGCACCGTTTGGGACCCATCTGCTGTCTCCCTAGTCAACTCACTTGAGTCAGTCCAGTAGTTAGCTGCAAGACTATCTTCTAGCACTGGTCTGACTCCTATAGTAGTCTCATGTCTACTCTTGGCCAGAAGTCGCCACATGCCAACTGGCTTCAGCATAGCCTCAGTTGGTGTTGCCCACTTGCTATGGGTCACTTTTTCCAGAATTTCTTACCATTCAAGGCAGTCAAGCTATCTTCTATCAGACTCCTAAGGGCATAAGAAATAGTTAGGGGCAAAAAACTTGCTTGTGCACTAGACTTACCATGCAACTTGGCACAGTATGCTTCAATCGCCCTAACTCATTTGCAAAAATGTCACCATTTTTGTGTAACAAATATTCTAGAGTCCCACTAAGGTTACTATCACTTGTGGCCAGTCATCTGGATGTTTTGGAGCCAGTTTCTCCCCAACAAGATTGGGCCATCTTCTGACACAACAGTCAGAAACAGCTCCTGGGAGGCTGGGTCTGCTTTTCATATTGCATACCAACATCCAACATCGGCAGAAATTCTCCTGAGTAGGTCCACAGGAGAACTGATGAGTCTCTCAGCAGAGCTCTCAGGAATAACTGGTGGCACATTGTCACAGACAGGAGGGTGACAGGAGCTCTCATTTCTAATTCAAATTTTCTGATATAGTGGGGATGGTTGATCCTATCACAGCATGCAATCCCAGGTTTTCAGAGATTGGTACCCCTTGCGAGTGAACTTCTGGCTCTTGATCATCTTCATTGGGTGTGACATACCTGGTGCCTCACTAACGTTTACTCAGCTGCAATATACTGTATGAGCAAATGCGTAGGCGCTGGGATTGAGCAATCTTCCGAGTCCTGTTGACCATTGAGATGTCCCACAATTATGGCATTCTGAGTTTAAGAACCAACAGTCTTTCTGTTCTTAAGCTTCTACACATTGGTAACATGGAGTAGCAATGGTATTCACCGTGGTCTCCTTCCACTTTAAAGCTGTGGCATTCTAATTTGCTGTCTCTTCCCCTTGTGTGATCTCGATAGCCTTTGAGAGGGTAAGTTTGTCACTTCTTCCTTGTTCGCAAAACCCATATGCCACACACCATATGATCCCATCCAGCTTCCTCGAGAAGGTTGCCATACTGGCAATAAGTAGTGATTCACCTAACTTTTGCCACATACACTGAAATGAATTCACCAGTATTCTGCACACAGTGAAAGTGGATCCTTTCAAGATGTTTAGGTTTCAAAGTGTTTCTTGGAAGTTGTCAAATCCTTGAAGAATTTTTCGTGAGGCAGAGTCAGCACCACCAAGTTCTGTAGCACTGAGTAGGTCTTGCTACCTAGCACACTCAAGAAGACCATGGTGTCTAATTGGTGGCAATAAATATTTGAGCTATTTCAAGGTACGTAAAAAAGTTCATTATATCTGGCAGATTAGTCTACCACTTTGGAGTTGGGCCATCCTTGTCACCAGTAATATAGTGACTTAAATCTATGTCAATTGTGGAAAACACAAATAAATGTTTATTGTCTATATTGGTAAATTTTCTTTCAATCCAATATAACTATATCTTTTCTTTTTTTTAAAGCATTTTAGTCATGTCTATGAATGTATGCATCTGTCTAATTCATCCCCACACACAGCTTGTGTATAATATGTCCATTTTGTCATAATTTTACCACCAGAAGACTTCAAACTATTGTAATGATCAGAACAGCCGATTTTTTAATCTATCTCTGTATTTTTCATTTTCTCATACATAACTTCATCAAATATGTCCATTCATCATAACTTGAGGACTCCAAACTGTTCTATGCAGTGCAAAAACTAACCCATTTCTTTAAGATTTGTAATTGACATGAACATGCCTATGCCTGTGCAATATCAAGTCTAGCTGAGTTGAGACAGTGAGCAGCTGCAGGTTTTCCTACCATGAAGTGATCAGTTGGCTTCCTCGGAAGTTTACTCTTGTGATATTAGTTAATACCTCAACAAAACCAGGTAAGTATAATACTTATTGTGCATGTGTATTATCAGTTGGTTCTTATTCTTGTGACAATAGTTAAAAGCACAGAATTGAGCAGTCACCAACAGCTGCATGTTTTTCTATCAGGAAGTTATCGGTTCGCTTCCTCCTATGACAATTTAACAAAATATGGTAACTGCTCATGTCTATCTGTATTATATGAATACATAGGTATGTGCCAGGTCTACTTTAGTATTATACATGGTAAACAATAACACGTCTATGATTCATTAGTTATATACTAGCTATCTTCTTGTAGGTGGCAGCTGTAATGTAAAAACAAACAAAAAATAGAAACCAAATATAAGAATATGTTAGTCAAAAAAGAAGAATTTGCCAAACGTAGACATCCAAAATTAGCAGGATCCTTTATCTATTAATATAATCTAGACTAATAATATTATTATAATACTTAATATGTCAATTCAATATATATATATTGTGTTTAGCCTTGTATGACTATAATTATAGTCAAAAATGAAATGGAACAGGAATTTACCAAAAAACATTTTAATATAACGAACAACAAATATAATATTAGTCCTGTAAATGTTATGGTATATATAAATTGGTAAATTCCTGATTCATTTTCCATTTACTTTTTGACTAGTCAATCCAATAGATATTAATTGTCCCCATATAAAACTTTTGGTAATGTTTGTATTTGTTTTTAGAGATAAGCAGCCACCCATAAGAAGTTTCTCAATATAATTCCAATCATAATTATGTGTTATTATCTACCATGATTGTTACTCAAGTGTACACACATACCTATGTATTTAAGAGACTTTCATCAAATTAGTGACCTGTTTGTTGGAAATTTGTGCTGTACTGTCAAATAAGTAAACTTCTCAGGAAACAACTGATCAATTCTAGGTACCACCAAAATGTGCAACTGTTTGGTGATCAACTAAATTCTTTGCTGGTAACTATTGTCACAAGAATAAGATTCTGAGGAAATCAAATGAGTTTTGTTGAAAGATAGTGTGTTAACTATTGTTACAAGAGTAAGCTACTGGTAGGACCAACTGTTTCTTGGTAACCAAAACATGCAGTTGGCTGCTGTTCAGCTCAGCTCGACTCAATATTGCACGTAGAAAAGCATATCCATTACATCTATACCTTATTCAATTTTCCCGTGTTTTTCTGAATATAGAACTAGTGCTGAATAAAAAAACAGAGTAACCTGCAAAGCATTGAACAATTTGGTGTCTTGTGGTAGGGAAGTAATGACAAATGGATTAATTGCACCCAAATTTTCTGCAAGGAAAAGTTTATGGATATATAGATTGAGACCAGATCCTGTGATTGATTTCGACAGTTTTTAACGAATTGTGGCTGCCAGTTTACTACCTCACAAGGGATTCAAGGCACACTTGAAATGTTTCATTAACATTGGCGAAAAAATAGTTGATAATGCTAATGAGCTGCTAAAGAGAGTTATAGTTAAGTATAACCTTTGAATTTTGTCCACCCTTTTAAATTCGGGTAAAATCAATAAAGGAGTGTGACTGCACTTCCCAAATGCCATGTATGGCAACACTGAGTTGTCTTTGGTGAGGGCTCACTTCGCTCATCAATGATAGATTTCAATAATAAATTATTGTTTTTACTCAAAATTTGGAAACAAAAAAACATCACTTCTGTGCTTAGTTTTACAAACGTAATAATAATAAGAATAATAACAATTTAAAACAATGTTCCTGCCACTACTAAAAATTAATTTAAAAAAAGAAGTAAATGAAGTAGCTAAATGAACTATTAATAAATAACTTAGCAGCAAGACAAAAAACAATAATACTCTAATTACATATATTCTCATTTACCAACATAACAGGTCTATGACTTACCATTGACCCCAACACAGACACTGCATTCCTCCTTTGAACAGCCACCGAGAGATTTTGTAGAGGGTAACATGTGTTTTAGCTTCCCCTGTCATTTGCCATAACTCCCAGGAAGGCTTGAGACCTCATTCTTATTGATTGCAGAGTCTCAATAGTGATTGGAGAGAAGGAGTGAGTAGGGCCTAAGGAAGTATTCGGTTGCCTTCCTCTCCTCAGCCAAAGTCATCACTGCTCTTGTGGAATTGATAGCATGGCAACATTATGAGAGCGAGAGAGACACGACTAGTTGCATCCCAGACAAGAGGCTTGGGATCTTTCCATGGGATCATTGTTACTCTGTCTGGCTGTTTTCAATCCAGGCCCAAAGTTCCAGTCTAGAGGAAATGCATTCCGATGCCATAGATTTGTGCAAAATGTCATTGGCTGTATGATGGTAACAGCATACTTTGTTTCTACCACTGAGCTAATGTGTTCCAAAATCATCCACCTTGGCTCCACACTTTTGGCAGGAGTGAGGACGACACAGAGTGGAGCCCAAGCAAAGTCCTACAGCTACGCTGATTGTTCCATCATGTATTTGCATTCCCAGAGAGGATGGGAAGAGCATGAAACAATGCACCTGATTCCTGAAATGGCTATGAGATGAGCTTAGATCAAGCTATGTGAGGCATTAATGAGAGAAGCTATACAATGGTGACTACTGTTGATGCATCCTAGGCCTTCTGGATGTAGGCTACATTGCCAGAGGGTTGTGGGTTGTCATGGCCATGAAATCATAGTGAGAGAGATTCATCTAATAGGGTATTAATAGAGACTGCAGTTGGGCCGGAACAATATGTTTAAACTGATTGACTGACATGGTAGTTGAAGCCAGAAAAGAAGAGAGGACATGCTGCACAATACAGTAGATCCCATGACCATTTTACCAGATCAAATAGGCTGAGTTACATGTGATCATGAGGGTATTTTTAATGCTCTGACTTTTACCTTTACCCCTTTTAGCCAGATGGTTATACTGGGAGGGTGTTCTGCATCTACAGGAACTACTTATGGTATCAAACAACATGCACTTAAAATGAAAAGACATCAAGCTAGTTTGAAGCTAGCTATATTTTTTAGATAGTGCATTTGGTACTTGGGAGAGACTTTTCGTTTTAAGTGTACATTGTTTGATGTTGGCCGTAAGCATTTGCTATAGATGCAAGACCTAGGGATTCTACTCATTACGTAGTGCCTGTGAAGGGCGTAAACCTGAATAATTAGCTGGAGAAGCAAATTGTGAATAGCCAGAGGTGGGCTGATCATCACCATGCACTTTAGAATGGTATGGAGTCCTAGTCCCAAGCACCCAATTCCTTGAGGTTTGTGACAGCCACGGCAACATTTGTCTAGTACAAACCAGGCCCGTGGATGTCAAAGAATACATCAAGAACAAATTGCGCAAGAATCATTCAACTCATCAGACTTTTTTTTTGGATTAGCTACTGATCTGGATCAAAATAGGTTACATATTGATATTCTAGATAACAATCATAATGACCCTTCCTACCACAATAGAAATATGTAACAAACAATACCAGGATATAAAACTGGTATTGATGTGCTCGTATATAGTAGATTTATGATTATATATATAGCTCAAGAGGTACATATTGCACAATATCCTGATGGTGAATCATCATAAAGTTTTCATCAGACAATGTCTCTCAATGTCAAACTTGTTCCTTTCCAATCTGTTTAATAATGACTGGTTGAACTTTCTTTAGGTAGCACTGCAGCTTCAATCAACTTCAGCATGATGCCACAACTGCTGTGTTTAACATCAGGACCTTTGGTAGATCTATGGCAGAGAGAGTAGCAGCAAGTTTGTTCCTCGGTTATAGAAAGTATGCCCTTCTTTTTCTTAAGAATGCCACATGTAATCATCTCTGTCAGTGGCTCTCTCACATCACTGATCAAGGTGGTCTCCAGGATAGGGTGCACGACTAATTGACTCAGAAAGAGAATGTTACAAATAGAATAAAAACTATAATGTATGTCTACAGGGAAAAAAAGTAATATATTAAGAATAATTGTAGGAAGCCAGGCTATGGTATTTGAGAGAAGCAGACCACCAAAAACACGGAACAGATGAAGCTGTTTCTTGTGACATTCTTGTCTTACTCTTTCACTCAGATCCTGAATGTGTGACTTCTTCTTATCTGTGCTAGATAGTGATTCCCTGATATCATACACTTCTTTAATAGTTTTCCAGACTAGGTGGATGACCCAAATATTGAAGAACATGATCACAGCAAGTGCTGTGCAGCCAAGAGTAACCAGAAATATAATGTACCATTCTTTCATGAAGCAGGAACATAATTTTTCATCGTAATTTATTGTTTCTGGAATTACCCCAGAAAACAAGCCAATAGCAATGCTCAGCACAGTTGTTACAGCAATACACACTAATGTCCTCCATTTGTTGGCCTTCCTTTCATATAGGAGAGGTTTATAGATGAAGAGAAACCTGTCAATGGAAATCAATGCTATAATAAAGAAAGAGTTCATGATTAAGGCTATTGAAATCGATACCATAGAGCAGAGCTGAGAGCTCATCATATCGACGCTTGAATGAATATATTCTGCAGTAATCCCAGCCAGCATGATGTTAAGTAATTCAAACAACAGTATCAGGATATCTGTCATCACCAGGTTGAGTAGCAACATGATGGCGGGCTGGTGGTATAATCTCTTCTTTATAATTGTAATTACTACCATGATGTTCCATGGCAGTCCCACCAATACGTAGAAGAGTGTAAAGCCTTCATTCACTAGATCATCAACTACTCTGTACCCGTCTATGATAATGTCTGAACTGCCATTCAAGCAGAAGTTTGTTGTCATTTCGTCCATGCTAACTAGACTATGTCAATTATTAATATGTTAGAGCGAAGATATAGTGTACATCGCGCGCGTATATATAAGGGAACCGAGAGAGAGGGGGCGAGGAAAGGAAGGTCGAGGGAAAATACACCTTAATTATTGCATGAATACTAGATTAGTCATTGTCCTCGTCCTAGCATAATTGAAGGCATAGTAGAGTAGCTACAGGTCTGGAATTACTCGTGTTGTTATAATTGGATTTTGAGGCGAAGACAATCGCGAGCAAGGTCGTACAACCTGACGCCCTGCAACAATGGGGTTGCAAATTAGACAGAAGTGCAAATGTGGAAGTATGGCTGTGGGAGTGTTTTGTTAAACGAGCTTCCTTTGAAGATGGTAGGCACACCCATCCTATAAGTAAATTCATCAGACAATTCTTCCTTCAGGAATTCTCAGAGTACTAAAAGAAAGACCATGCCTCAGCTCAGGTAAACATTCAGGGTAACATAAAGTGCATACACTCTGCTCTTCATCGGTCCTTTACTGACCATTTATATAACAACTCTCCGATTCTCTGTCCATAGCTAGCAGATAATAATATTTGTATCATGATAAAATGGTCTATCCTACCCCAAAGCTAGAGCATATGATTTGAGTAGCTACAAAATTCCAGCATCCTTTCCAGTCATCAACAGTTTGTTCTCACTTGCATGTGTAGCAGATTTCTTCCCTCCTACTTCAAACTTGCTCCTCTGCCAGTATCTCAATGGGTAGTATGGTGGGTGTGGTCATAGTAAGAGCGACCTATTTTTTCAAAGTTTCTCTACACTATGTTGACCATCTGTTGTACATATATTAGCCTGAGGTTGGTGGACACCTTCATATCTTTTTACAGGTGACCAATTGTTGAACACATGCACAGATGGATAGATACATAGATATATATCCCATATACCAAGTCAACTCCCTAGTGGGAGCTCACTTCACTCCCCAATCATACAGTGTGTGTAAAATATAGTCCAGACCAGATCTAGTCTGGCTATATTAACCATTCCCCTTCAACAAAGGGTGGCAATTTGGATGGATGGGTTGATTGTTGGATGGATGGATGGATAGATGGATGGATGGATGGATGGATGGATGGATGGATGGATGATGGATGGGTGGATGGACAGATCACGGATGGATAGATGGAGGGAGGGAAGGAGGGCGGGAAGGAGGGAGAGAGGGAGCCGGATGGAGTGTTGGATGTCCCTCTGTGTGTGTATGTATAAATGTGTGCATGTATGTATGTATTCATAATTTCACCTACCACCTTAAACTAGTGCCAATGCATGTCAAGTGAAGGTGTGGTGAAGGTGTGGTGAAGGTGTGGTGAAGAGAAGAAAAAACATCAATTATGTTTGATAACCTTGCATTCTTCTAGACTAGGATTTTGAGAAGGTGGGGTGGTGGGTTACCACTTACCTCCTAAGGATTTGGAATTAAAAAAGGATGATTTTTTCTGCAATTTTTATTGATATGGTCATTTTAACATTGATATAATTATATATATATTGAAAATAAAATTGGTTTAATATAATACAAGCACAGTGATTGAACGAGTGAGTTGTAGAAAAGGTTCTTGAGATTAGCATGTCTATAAGATTTGACAACTAGCTCAGTGTTAAACTTCAGTACCTCTGTGTAGTGCACAGCCATCAGAGTCCAGCTAATCTCACTTCGGATGTGGCCGCACACAGATGGCTTCACATGTCGAAGAACAGAGAGGGAGACCTTTCTGCTTCACATAACCCTATAGAAGAGACATACCCTATGAGAAAAATCTCCCGGATATTTGGAAAGATGTCCACATCAGTATGAGGCAATGTCTCGATCAAATTTTGTGGTACTTGATTTTTCTTTAACAGCCAGAACATTTTCCAATACCGGAGCTCTCTCTAAGTAATATTTCTTGTTTTACAATATATTTATCCAAAAGTATAAGGTGCTACAATTATGTACAGTGGAAGTAACCTTGAGGGTATGTGGTGATGGCCCCAAAAGTGTAGATCATCTTCCAGTAAGTGCAGCAAGTGTGGACAGACAAGTTAATGACTACTGGTGGTAAAAGAGAAATGATGAACATAACTGTCCGACCTATGTCTGTAAACTTGGTATCCAGTTGTTGCACCAGACTGTACAGGAAGGGTATTCCAATGGTCAGTCTGTAGTAGTCACTGGAAATAATGACCAAACCAACAATTCAAAATTAGGCATACTCCAGTGTGCAAAAGTGTCCTTAAACCTGAACGAAAGTTCTTTGTATTAAAATGCTTCCTTTATGTCTATGGAGGTTAGTCTCTATATTCAGTTGTTATTCTTTTAAGTTACCTCATTAAGTAAGAGATTCAAAACTTCTATATGTTTCTAATTTCTACAGTATTAGAAATATGACATCTCTAGACTCTAAAATGTGTTCTGCTTACTGGGAACACCTCCCAAGTTAAATATTGCTAGGTAGACTTCGACCCTTGCTTCCTGGAATTAACTAGAATTGTACAGATGTGGATCAGTTTACTCCCAGTGCCAGAATCACCTTCCAGGACTACACTGCTTTGAATTATATATGAGGGACCAGTCGTCATGATAATTGGCAGCTTATGCTGATTTATTGCAAATAATTTGCTTAGGGGCTGGTAATAGCAGAGCACTTAGCAATTATGACCAAATTGTAATATCTAATATCTTATTAAGGGGTGTTAAACCTCTCCCCCCTCCCCCCCCCCCCCCCCCCCCCCCCCCCTGAATCTGCCAGAGACAACACAAACGTGTGTGTGAAATAAATACATTGGGATAAAACATAGGCCACAATGTGATATTCGACAAACGTACTTCATTATGTATATATTTAAATATACATAACATAGCTAGTATATACTGTATATTAATATGTTACAACAGAGTCTTTGGGAAGCTCTGCTAGTTACTGCAGAAGGTATTGACTTTTTTGTGATATGAGTGAATATAGGAGTAACTTTGGTTTAGGATGAACATGAGATGTGTTATATAATTCTCCAAGTTAGCCTAGACTACTTTTGAGAGGACTGCAACTTAAAGGACGTCTTCCATCACAACGAAAGGATGCAGCCTTCGTAAGCAGAACAGCTTCCAGAAACAGCAGAAACAGCCCGGAAGATGTAGCAATATACAGATTAATGAATAATTACAATTGTTTTGTTGATCCGACTGCTACCTGTTGTTGACAGCAAGCTGTTATTGATATATTACTGCTGTTTAACGTTTGTTATTGTGGCTTTGTTGACCAATTTGCTAGAGCATTCGAAAGTCGTTGCTGCTCTTATGCAGTATTCATGTGATTGTCATACATCTGCTGTGCATTGAAACTTTTGTAAAATGAGTTTGGGTTCACTATATTTCAGGGGTCACTATATTATGACAATAGATCAGGTCTCACTATTTAATAGATTAGAGTTCACTATAATATCAGGGGTCACTCTATGAGAATGGATCAGGCGTCTCTATATAATACATCACAGGCCATTACATAAGGATAGATTAGGGTTGACAATGTAATCAGCCAGGGATGACTATTGCAATTAACTTGCTCTCACCAACCTTAGCACTGTTAACTTGCCAGATATAGCATCTTTGTTAATGGTATAATATTGATGATACCTTTCCAACAGTCATTTGGTAAAGTGTCTAGTTACATGACACTAAGTCAGGCATTTTTAGTGATTGATAGCGAGTTAAATACTAGATAAGCAAGGATCTGGCAATAGCAATGTACATAACGGTTATTTTCTGTTGGTGAAATGGAATGAAAAGAAGCATAGAGACAGTGGGACTTTCACATTGCTATAACACATGCATAGTGGGGGTCAAAACACAATGGGCTAGGCATAAACTTACTCTGACGACTAGCACATGTTTTGGGTAGGAGAAAAAATAATTAATTTTTTACTTGGGTGTCTTCTAAATCCAGAAAGGATGATGCAAATGGCATTTTCTAGAGAATTTTAGTTATGGTTGGCTTTGAATGAACCCTCAAGTATAGGTTTAAACACCTGAGCTAATCATAAGAACAGTTAATTGCTGGCTTACAAAGCCAGATAGGATAATCTAGTTAAGACACTAGGCTATATCATCATTGAGTTATTGTATCACAAACTATCGTATCACTGTTGATAAGCAATGTTGTCAGTTATTGTGAATTTGTATCAATGAGGTGTATGAGACTGGCATAACTAGGCTAGATTCAGGGGGTTCATAAAGGGAGAACACACTAATGATGCGTTAAAAAAATTCACATATATACCTTGACCATTTCTTTCTAATCGACTCCCATTTTCTAAAAGTACACATCCTTTAATAACAAATTATCATGATCACGTTAGATTCAATGCTTCAAAATGTATATTATGATGATTCAGCATGGGTGTATTGCTATGAATCTTGGCACTTCTATGTTAATACCCAAGCTGTAATGTATGTGAATTAGAGCAAAGCCACTCGTGTTCCATAGTAGACTGAAGGTGAATTTTCAAGTCCATCAGTTTACTCACTACTAGTGATCAGAAAAGTGCACACCTGGCAAAAGAGCTGGTGAAGTTGGGGGAAGTGATCAGAATTTGTGAAGCTCAGAACTTCATAAATGTAGTTGGGTAGATTGGGGAGACCATGTATCAAGCTCTGCATCTGAGATAGAACCATCTATGGCATGTCTATAGGATAATTATTTCGTTGACGGACACTGGAATGAGCTGTAGAATGATCAAGAGGAATACTGTGGGGAAAAGTGGTAAACCCAAGACTGCTCCCTGTTGAACTGCTGCTTCATTTTTCCTGACAATTCGTCAAAAGGGAATGATTACATTTTTCTTGATTTAATCTGAAAGGGTAGAAGAAGGTAGAGCTGCTAAAACATCTACAGACATATCTACTGTTTCAATGGACCACGTTTCATCGGCTGACTACCTTACTGAATCAACAGTGGCTATGTTGAGTGAGTTTTTTTTCTGTAAACCAATTGTAAGCTTAGCACCGTATGTCATAATAATACTAATAACAATAAAAGAAAAACAAGTAATTTTCTTCACGTAAGATTTAGCATTAGAGGAAGAATCAGAATCCCATCCACTCTCTGAGCTTATAGCATGATCCACTACTTGGTAAAGATGGCAAAAAGCAGTTACGGCATTGTTTCTAGCTACCCACTTTGAATGATACAAATCCATTCGCTTTCTTTTGGTGGAATTTGGCATTTCCCCCCGATAATTTCATGCAAGCACTGCAGCCATTTGGGCTAGTTACAAAAGAACTGGCTCACCTCTGTTAGTTGCTAAAGAGGTTAATGACGTGATGCACAGTGCAAATACTCTGCCTTGCAAGTATTGGAATCTGTCCAGATGATAGCAGCTGCACATCTGACCATGTTTCCAGTACCAATTGCCCCCACAATTTAGAAAGAGGTAGTCCACAAATGCTTAACTCCTCAATTAGCTTGGTTGCAATTGGTTGCTCAGTGGCATCTTCATAACATAGTATAAAGTCAGAAATTCCTGCCTGATAATGTTGTCACAATCAACAAACCAAACAAATAGCATTTGTAAACAATGAGCAGCTTCATCAGTTTAGAAGGGTTGTTGGCGAAATTCACATATATTTTTTCGCCTCTCACCCAGTCTCCAGTGCATAATTGAATTAGTGGAGAATGTTTCAAAAGTGCGTACTTGATTTCCTCTAGGAAGTGAGAATAATAATCTTTTAATGGGGCTGCTGTTCTTGCAGTCCCTAGTGGGACAAAAAATGTTTTATACTTACTCCAGAAGATTATGGCTGTGCAAGCTTATCAGCAATTTCTTTTACAGTGTATTGCAGATTGTTTCCACACTTAATCCTGAACACACAAATTTAGCAAATGGGAAAAACAATGAACAGAAAGAGCACCTGGTACATCATTCTTTACATTTGTGGCTAGTCCATTCTGTTTTCCTTCCACATTAGAATCTTCATCAAATAGGTCTGGTCTGTACAAAGTGACAGGGGAAGAGAACAGCAAAGAAAAATACTTTTACAACTGTGAATAGGGTGTCAACAAAAGTGTCAGGAAGGTAGAAGAGCCCTACAGGATCATGGCTAATTTCGTAAGTACCATACACCCACCCAATTGATAATATAATCTGCTCTCTATAAGTACAATTGGTTGTTGCTTCATACCAAATCAGTGACTACCATGATTGTGAACAATTGTAAACAAAAATTAGTATCATATGCAGTAATCTTTGGCCTATCACTCATCCTCTATTTTATGGCTCAAGTACTTGTTCTCATAATTATATCTAACCTTGAAAATCACTATTATAATTGAACTGCTTGATTAGTAGCTGATGAAAATTTCTTTCGATTTCCGTATACCCCATTCCTTGGCAAACAAAATACTTTACACCATGAAGTTTTTTTAACAGACACTGTCTTATTACTTCCCATCTTTCTGAAATTGAGAAATCATTTGCTCGTAGATAGCTGACTGTTAGGCCAAATTCCATTTCACTGTAGCTTCTAGCAGCATGCAGAATGCTATTTTTGCAGTGTAATCTATCTTGAGCAACATTGTCTCATCATCCCCCAAGGACTCTTTGCCAAGGCCTTGATCGTAATTCTCCAGTCAATACACACTCCCAATATGCTCCTCTTGAATGCTAAAAGCCAAGACACTGGGAAGAGTGGCAACTTTATTCTCTTACAGATCCAGCTCATGGCAATAAAGTAAAGCTATTGGTGTGCATCTAGCTGGATTGTCTGCAACAATAATGCTTAAATTTCTTCATGAAGAATTGTTCTTCCCTGGTTTGCAATGTCAGAGAGCAAACGTTTGTTCTTGCTCGGAATCTGCTGAACCTTTCACTGTCGAATAAAGACATGGAAAAACTGACACAGTGCCTGATGACTTATGTGGCATGTTATCCAAAGACGTGCTACATCCTCTACAAGCTCTAATTGTGCGAGTCACACATCGTGAATCTAAAGCATTTCCTGGACAGATATAACCTGTTCTGAGTTTTTTTAGAGCAGCCAATTGATCTCTTAGTTGAGAGCTTTGGCCTGGACCAGAGCTAAAAAGATGGTAATGGGATCCAAGATCAAATCCCTTTGGTGTAACAGTTACTGTCTTCTCATCCTCTAGTGGGATGCATGGTCATAGCCACTCTAACAGAAAACCTGTTGGATTTTGATTAATGGCCCACTTTGTGCATTGACAACATCGTACACACTTGTATTGCCCATAGGAATGTGAACAGGCTACTTTATGCATTATAGGGAGCTGAGGCCTTTGTCAATCCAAGAGGCATTCATCAGGAAGGTTGGTACAATAATTATAGGTCTATAACAACAGATTTATTTCTTAGTTCCTACTAGGCTTTATCTCACCACCTCATGAAGCTCATGGAGCTATCTTCTTATATCCCTCAAATTTCCACACCTCAAGCTATATAGAGATGCCACTGTCTATGCACTGTGTAAATCTGAGGTCAAATAGTTACTAGTGTGCATGAGGGTCAGAATAGGTTACTGGGGCAGTGTAACAGCTATAAAGACATGATTGTAGATAATCTGGCAACAAGGGGTGAAAAAGAGAATTTTTGAGTTTGGTAAAGAAGGTATTTTGGTGGTACACAGACTCAGAGATGCTTAATAAGCCCCCGGTCTATAGGAAGTTCAAATGTGCCATACAATGACTATTAGAGGCAGCCACTGCTGTCACTCTCTAAAAAGCATAATTCTAGGTTCATCATCAAACCTCCAAACAATGAGCACCATGCTAATAGCTATGTTGTTTGTGCCACAAGAAAAAAATCAGGTTTAGGATACATTTGAAGTCATTGGTGCACATGTTGTTCAACATTACAAGTAGGCAGAGCCTCTGTCAGGAAAAAATCTCTGATGGGATGGCACAGGCATTCTGTAGAGTGCTCTCATGCCACATCTGCTGCAGATTGGGTCTCAGTGTGATTTTAATGGAGCCATGCGATAGGCATATGGTATTTGTATTCACTGCAGAGATGTGTGAAAGTACAGGGACCACCACATATAGAGCAGTAGAATCTCACTTAGCCGATTGAGTTTTCAACCATAGTATAATACAGGCAGAGCCTTGACCTCACACATGTGAATGAGTAGTGAGACTTTCAGCCATTGTCCAAGTGCTCAAGGAAGAAGCCATCTGCAATAAGATGGTCTGGTCGAGTTCATCAAAGGCTGCTGAAACACTCAGCTTTCTTGAAATGTGACAGCCCAGTGATGACTTGGTACACTCTGTATTCTCCAGTAGAGTTTGATGGTGGAAAGAGGCCAGAGACATGCAACCTATTTGGTCCATCTAAGTACACATCATAGATTGGTCAAGACCAGAGAGCCTATGCCTACTATTTCGTATACAGCCAGACAGTGGGGGTCCAAGTGGGCCTTCATGAATGGAGACACCAAGACATTTTTTTCAATGCAGAAATATAGTCTGCCTAACTGTGCATATCGATGGCAATATTTCTTGGAAATCTAGTACAGTAGGTCAAAAACCCATTTAATTAATCTTGGAATGCCTTTAACATGCACGACAGAGGAGCACAAGAGCAACATACTAAGTTTGCTAGATGTATTTATCAGAGCAGGTGCATACACCTGTTGAAAGTAGCACACCACAACTCCCATTTATCAGAGTAAAGTTATTGGTGAAGTCATCCAGCCTACAGAGCCTTACACAGCCAGTAATCACAACAGATGCATTTACTGGATCAAGTAGAGAATAAGATGTCTGATGGACTTTAGGTAGGAAGGCTTGAAAAAACCCATCAATGTTTTTCCTCCACAGACCATAGAGGGATATCATTCATGTTTAAGGTTTGAAGCCACTACCAGCCTACCCAAAAAGAGAAAGTTGGAGAGAAGCTGAAAGTAGTTTTTGTGGGAATAATTGGCAAGGCGCAACTATGCTTAACCTAGGACACCCATTAGCTACTACTTAATCTATCGAGTGATTAAGTTAAAGAATGGTCAATGAGCCGCAAGGATAAACACAATTAGCTACCATCAAGACAAGCTCACTAATACAACAATAGGAATACAGTAATATAAACTCTTGCGTATTCCTTTCACAGGCACACAGATTACAAACATATTCATTGCATACTTATTGGAGATTACAAACATATTCATTGCATACTTATTGGAGATTACAAACATATTCATTGCATACTTATTGGAGATTACAAACATATTCATTGCATACTTATTGGAGGACTGCATGATAACCCTCGACCTTCCCACTTCCAGCTCCCTCCACCAATCTATACATAGCCCACCCTCAGCTTGGCTACTACCCCTTGAAGTTCCCAGCCATTGTCCTCCAGTAAACATGGTAGGTACACTGCCTTTATAGTGAACTCAAGTTCTATACCTAGCTGAACTCTATACAATATATTCAGTAATTAGTTGACTGACATAACTGTAATATTACCATACAACTTAGTTTCCCTTTCATTATGATCTATGTTAGGCTTCTATTTTGCTTTTGTACATAACCTGGCAAGCTATCTTAGCTTGCACTTGTACTCATAGTAGCAGTTTTATGATTCTCAATTGATTATCGTCTGTTGATGTTATGACACCCTCGGCTTTGAGCCCTTATCCCCAGCCCAACATACAGTGATCTAGTTCAGGCTCAGCCATCATGGTGGTCTTCCATCACCCAACAGGGAGATTGGTTGGAACCCTAAGTAATAAAATAGACCCAGAATGGTAAGGCCATTAAAGATACACCATGCACCCTTCCAGTTAAACAGGATGTTTGTGATGATTGCAACCAACAAGAGCCATCTGGATTTCCTTGCTACATAGAAGAATGTAAAGCTTTCATCACTAGAATCACTCGGCACATGTCTTGATACTTTCTGAGCTGAGACTCGAGCAGAAGTTAGTAGTCATTTCATTCATGTTAACCATCTAGACCATGCCAACTTTATTCTTAACGTCTCTTGCTTCTCTAAGTAGCTATATAAATCCCATTATGTATGACGTTTGTAGGTGGTGTTTGTTATTCGGATGAGAGATGAACTTTGACCTTCAACTTAGGATCTGCTTTAACTGGTGAGGAATGGTTTGGCTTCAGAAGAGTTGGAAGCAGGGCCATAGCCACTGGTGTTGCCGGTGCAGCCATGGCTGCACCATATTTTACTACAAGTTCAATTAATTAAATACAGTCAAAGGAAAGAGGCTATATACTCACATCAGCAGTAACTAGGCAGTGGTTCCCAACCTTTTTGGAACCATTACTCAAATCACCATATTCTCCCTGTTCCATTGCCCATATCTGTGTAATGAAAAAATAAAACATGTTTTATTTTATGAATTTTTTTCTATGTAAGTATTAGTAGTTAGTTAGTAAGTTAGTCGGTCAACAAACTTTAGGCTGTGACAAAGTCATAAATTCGGTATAAGTTTCTTGGACATTTCAGGAGAGTTGAAGTACAAGTGAGTCAATGACATAAAGGATCTAGTTAGCATGAATAACATTACTACTATCTTATGCAGTAATATCGACGCAAAAGGATGATGGGAAATGGTCAGTTACAGAATAGACCATGGTAAAGTGACTGCAGCATTTGTGTTCATCGTCATAATAGTGGGATTGACGTGGAACATCATGGTAGTGATCACAACTGTAAAAGAAGAGGTTGTACAACCCGCCCACCATCATGCTGCTACTCAACCTGGTGTTTGCATACATCATGATGATTATTTGCCTATCATCATGGCAACTGGGATTGCTGGGCAATATATGGTGTATTGGCATGATATGTATTTGGACCTGCTCCCTTGAATTCATTGCAGTGGTCCTGGTGATGGATTCTCTCTTTGTTGTTGCTCTGATGTCCATTGACAGGTTTCTATTGGTATGAGCGAAAGGCCAACAAACTAAGAACATTTGTGTGTATTGTATTAACAAGTTTGCTGAGCATTGCTATTATTGGCTTGCTCAGTTTGGTTACTCCAGAGGCATTAGCTTTCAGTTCAAATTTGCTATCCTACACCATCAATCCCAGAACATGGTACAGCATATTTGTGATTTTTTGGGGCCTGCTAGGCTCTCAGTTTAATGCTTATCTGCAACATCTGGGGCAACTACATTGTCCTGAAGATATCAGAGCAATGTATAATATCAGGAAACATTGATAAGAGGAAGTCGCACCTTCAGGAACTGAGTGAAAGATTCAAAGAAGAATGTCACAAGAAACAGCTTCATTTGTTCCATGTTTTTGGTGGACTGATTCCATAGCCTGGCTTCCTGTTAGAATTGTATTTGCACAAAAATGTTCTGTTGACATACAACATCCTAACTCTTATTCCTTTGCTCATATTTTCTTTCTGAGTCAAGTAGTTATGCACCCTATCCTAGAGACCACCTTCATCAGTGATGTGAAGAAGGCAATGAAGGAGATGGTTATTTGTGAGCTTTATAGGAAAAGGAAGTAAGACTTTGCTACAAGCGCATGGAAGGAACTCACTCCTACTGCCTGTGATGTAGAAGCAGATGATAAACAAAGTGGCAGCAAGATCTTGTTGAAGTTGGTTATTGTTGCAGTGTTACGTCAATAAAATTCAAGTAAGACTAGAACAAGCATACCTGCTATTGATTAGAATGGATGAGAACAAACAGATGATGACGAACACTCTATCAGTTGAAAACTTATGATGGTTCACAGCACTCAAGCAACTACCTATATCTATATAATATACTAGCCATAGTGTACAATTTATAACATGAAACCTATGCTAAAACATACACTTCCAAAAGGGTTACAGCATATCTCTGGTTGTCAAGGTTCAATTATTACTGGGTAAACAAACAAAATAGACATCATTAGATCAGATGAGGTAGTTGCCATGGTGGTACCAAGTGTTTTACTTGATCCGACAAGTTAGAAGGTTATTTTAACAGTGGTGGAGGAGGCTATTTTGTATTGGTCAGGCAAAAATTTAGCTAGAACATGAAAACAGAACTACTTTCAATGACAAAGGAATACTAATAAATTACAGTGAGTCATGAGTTTATTTAAAGCTACCAAAGATTCGAAGTCTGTGTTCACTACCACAAACAAATTCACTGGCAATATCGGTAAGTCTACTTTATCCAACATATCCTTGTAGATATTTAGAGTCATAATATGGTTCAACCTTGGTTGACTCATTGTACTACGTAAGTAGGTAAAAGCTTCTTTCACTGGCCGCATTTGTAGAAGGCAAAACAAGGATCAGGCGGGCTATCCAGCAAACTTGCTTGTAAAAAAACCTTTGACCTTTAGAGAGACCTTGCAGAAAATGTAGAATTTCATGTAGAGTGATAATCTTGCTTTGTTCACTCCTGGGAAAGCTTGAACTGAAGACTTGCAATTGTGTTGAAAGCTCACTCTCATTGAAGTCATCACCATAAAAGTCAATGCCAGCTTGCAAGTTAGTTGAGTAGTCCTTCCTATTAACTGCTTTCATTAATCCTCAAGGTTCTGGTAGACAGCATACCCTGGCTGATCAAAACGATCTTGAATGCTTGAAACAGCAAAATCCAGTACTTCAAAATAGAGCTTGCGATAGTGATCTTCAACTGTAGGACTGTGGTAACCATCTCCTTCACCCACTTTGAACCTGCTTGGTGCTCTTCTTTTCCTTGGCAATGAGGGCTCTTCAACGTGTGTACGAACACATAAACATTGAACATGCTTATAAAATAGCTCAGACATCTCACAGCTCTGAATGATCTTTCATATTTTCCATATCTCTTCTTTGAGAACTTAAAACTACTTCTTGGTTGGAACTGCTCTGGAAAGCTAGTGTTAGCTGACAGTGAAGCGGAATTTGAAGCCGTGGTGACTGATTACACACAGAGAGAAATCAAAGCTAATGATTGCCATGTGCTCAGTGCTCACCTGCTCTGGCAGTGCACATGTTTGCATGCATCATCACTCAGTGACATCATCATCTCATGTAACAATCAATGACTGGTTAAGTGGGTGTTAATTTTAAATACAGCTAGTGACTGGCCACATGTAAGGTAAAATAGTACTATTTTAAGTAAACAATGCACCAGTTCCATAATTATTAACACAAGATACAGTTGGTCCAAAATATTGGTCAGGCGGCCGCCCCCTCCGCCCCCCCCTGTTCCTCCCCCCCTGTTTAAACATACTTATATGGTTCTGTTTCAAAGCAAACACCTTTAGTGAATCCAAATCTGAAATCTAAGAAGCATATACTTACTATCTATGTAATATCAGTTCCTTAATGCACACATATGTGCTGCTCTCTGTCCCTGGCCTATAGGAAGCAAATTTGAACCTGAACAGCCAAGAAAACAACACCTTACCCTTATCTAATATGTCACATCTTGTATTAACTAATACTTTGTCTACTTCAATGACAATGATACAATTGTCATAATAATAATTATTATAATAATAACTGTTCTTATAGGTACCATGCATGGGTGGAAGAATACTTCCCCAGGCTGCTTTGATTCCCAAGATTCTTCATTATTACTACTATCAGGTTATATCTTACTATTTGAAAGCAGCTAGGATTACTAACAATAATAAAATAATAATTGTATAATACCTAAAATTGTACAAACATGCTGCTTCTTGCTCATTCCCTATGACAAACTCATAAAGAAATGATAACATACGACAGTAGGCTTGATCCTGCAGCTTGAAATGGAGTTACTTCCATTGGTTTACCACATAGCTACTCTAAAAAGCAGTTGATATCCCAAAACGCCCCTGATTGAAAGTAATATCCAAAGATTGGGGGGGCTGTTCAGGAAGCTCAGTTAAATCGACTGAAGGATGACATTTGCCTGAACTACTAGCCATGACCAATGAGATTAATTAGGCAGAATTGATCTTTGTGCTTACACATGTGTAACATTGGGCCAAATTATTCATCTTTGCATCTTCGTTAATGAACCTATACACCACCAAAATTGTTCAGGTAGTTGTGGTTCCTATCGCCCTGTCCTTATTTAATGAACCTTGTACTCCATGCAAGTGCATCTAACCAACAATGCAGGGTTGGAAGAATACTGCCCCAGGCTGCTTTGATTCCCAAGATTCTTCATTGTTACTTCATTATTCCTATGACAAACCCATAAAGAAATGATTGCTAACATACGACAGTAAGCTTGATCTTCCATTGGTTTACCACATAGCTACTCTAAAAAACAGTGAATAATCCAAAAGGCCTCTTAGGGAAAGCAATACCGAAAGTTATGAGGGATGTTCAGGAAGCTCAGTTAAATCGACTGAAGAATGGCATCTTCCAGAACTACTATGTGACTATGCTATATGGAGTGATAGATACAAACCAAGAGCTAATAATGCTATATGCAAGGTATTAAACCCACCAACCCTAAATATAGTGGGAAAAGTCATGGATACAAACAAAGAACTATAATAATGCTGTAAGAGCAAGGTATTAAAGCAGCTAACCTTAAACACCTTGCTCATATATATTCAGATGGTTTCCATCAGTCATTAATTTATTGGTGTCAACAAGGTGAGCCGGTGCTCCTGCTTTTTTGTATGTACACTTGGACAGCAATAATTATTATAGTATTGAAATCACCTTCTCAATAATCAACTTTAACTTTTATTCACTCGACGTTTCGACTAGATGCTCTAGTCTTCATTTATTCCTGATGAAGACTAGAGCATCTAGTCGAAACGCCAAGTGGATAAAGTTAGTTGATTATTGAGAAGGTTATTTTAATGTTATTATGTCAACTGAGAGTTCATTGAGAATAATAATAGTGGTGCTCAGTGGGGCTAAGTGAGTAAAACTATTAGTTTTCCCCTTGTCCAGTTCTATAAAGTCACTCTATCTTCTTTTGGTGTCACTGATGATGCCATGCTTAGTCTGAAGTATTAAAAACTGTCATGCATCATTTTTATGATGTAATGCAGTCATCTTTTCTGTCCCAAAGTGTTCCTACATGATATGAAACTCAGTAGAACCCAATGCTCTCAATTGTAAATGGAGAAAAAACAGAAAGGGGGTTGTCACTCTACAGTGTGCAAAATGCCCTGGTGCATAATTGTCATATCACAGGGGCCATAGCAAACAATCCTGATTGGTCGTACACACACCCACTGCCACTTTATTGCAAACATTGAAGTACACATTGTCTTAGAATGTGCTAAAAATTTCCTCTCTCTGCTCTAGGTTACTCATGAACTCAATAGCTTGTAACAAGTTCGTTGTTTAGCTCTGTATTTGCAGCATCATAATATTCTTGAACCTGCAATAAGACATCATGGTATAGCGGTAATCCTTTACATGGCATAGACAAATACATGACAACTCTCAAGTGGCAGTAGTTTGTGGTGAAATAATAATCAGCCTTAACATGGTGAAAACTTCAGAGAGGAATGATCTTCGTGCTGGTTTCAACAAAGTAAGTTAACTGTTGATAATATCAAACATGGTTGAATGTACTCTTGCCACCTCACCATCAAATATGGTTGAATATGCTCCTTGCCTCCCACATTTCTTAGATTGCATTTCACTGGGCTTTTAATATCTCTGGCTCTAGCTAAGTTGTTCTCATAAAAGGAGCAAATAATGTCCAGTTCTGATGCAGCCTCCCAATTTTGAGCTGCTTTCACTTTCACAAATAACTTCTTCAAAGTACAATAGACTTCATATCCTATAGGCCAAGGAAGATCATAAGAGGTGGGGGGGGGGGGGGGGATGGTGGTAAATGTAGGATGACCTACAAATAATATGACTAAAGCTAGCAGTCTTACAGTGCTAGCTGTAGTTTTGTGAGAAAACATTCATATAAAGATCATTGCAAGATTACTACTAGTGTATACCAAAATAGTTTCTGCACATTCATCTACAAATCTGTTGCATGCTCTAGTAAGTACCAGCTCTCAGTTAGTTGCTTATCGTAGTAAAAACAACTACTGAGTTTTTTCGGACGTAGTTGATAAGGAATCCTGAGAATGATGTTTCAGATTGTTAGAAGGTCTGTCCTAGAGGTTCTACCCAAAATGAAATTGATCAAGATAAAGTAATTAGAATATTGAGATGAGGATAATTATCAGCTTGGCAACTTCTTTATACTATATTCAGTTATTAATTGTCAGACATAACTTTAACTTACACCTTAGTTACCCTTGTAGTCCCTTTCATCACTATCTATGTTAGGCTTCTATTTTGTTCATTGTACATAACCTGGCATGCTCTCTTAGTTTTCACTTGTACTGATATCAGCAATTTTATGATTCTCAATTGATAATCCTGCACTGATGTTATGTCACCCTTGGCTTTGGACTCTTATCCCCATCCCAACATATACAGTGATCTAGTTCTAGTTCAGCCATCATTGTGATCATCCCATAGGGAGATTGGTTGGAGCCCTAAGTAACAACAATAGAAACAGAATGGTAAGGCCAATGATGATATACCATACACCCATCCATTACGCTTTATTCAACAGATGTTTGTGATGATTGCAACCATCAAGGGCCACCTGAATTTTCTTCATGTGTGCAAGAGAACCAAACTCATTCCAAAGGGCCTCCACGTGAGAAAAAAAAGTACTATGCTACTCCAAAGGACCTCATAAATGTGGAGAAGAGGGTTACAGACTTAAGGGGGGGCTATATATGCCTCCAAAATTCGAGATTTATTTTTTTCCCTTTTTTTCCCCCTTAACAATTTTTCTCCATGTAACAGATCAAGAAACTACAAAGAGGACACATCTTGCTTGATATTTGCCCTAATTTGGTCTATATGTTTCTCATTTCCCCCAAAAAATCTTGTTTTTTTGCCGTAAAGCTCATAACTTTTCTACACTTCACCCAAAATAGATAATTTTTAAATCACCGGATAGCCCTTCTAATTATCTGTCTTTTGTACGTGCCAAAATTTTGAGTACTCTAAGTATTAGCAAGTTATGGTGATATGAAGTGGTGAGGTTTGGGATTTGTTCTGGTGTTTTCCAGTTGCCAAAGCGGTGGCCTGCCAGTGAAAAACCACTACATTTATTGATAATCGGTTCACATGTTGCAGATATGGGCCTTCTCTATCAGTTGACAAAATCTGGGACTTTGGTCTTGTTAATTAGTACAGTTATGAATTGTACTGCAAGATAGATCAACTTATTTAGGGATCTTGATGTATCTTCCGAGAATATATGTCTGCAGAGACATTCAACATATCATTAGGCCAACTTATTTAGGGATCATGATGTATCTTCCCAGAAAATATGTCTGCAGAGACATTCAACATATCATTAGGAACAAAGCATAAGGAAATAGGGAATAAAATGACCTGCATATACAACAAAAGTTATGGCGATTTATAATACTTTGGTGGTACTGACGTACGTTCCCCCCCCCCCCTCTCCCCACACACATCCCTGGCGACTACACATGAAATCAGTTCAAACTGTTGTTGCATCTATCTACTTGCTATTTCCAAAGTTTTAGAGACATAGGATGCTTCTTTCAAAGTTATGGTGGATCTACTTCATCATATATTTCTTTGACATGCACAAACATTCAGCTGTAAAGGAAAATTCCTTAACAATTTTCATCATATTTTTCTTTCTTACATGTAGATATAGGCACAGAAAACCCCAAGAGTCACGGAAGTAAAAAAAAACAGATCAAGGAATTGCTAAAACTTGTAAAAGAACATATTTTGTCAAGTTATTTCAGTGCTAACTCAAACATTTCGTTTTCCAAACTTGGAATGCTTATTCCCACAATTAATGGAAATATTTCTTGTTGCGAGAATAAATTTAAAGCCGTTTTCTAATTTTTTTGGCTATGTATGTCATTTTAGAGCTCTTTTAGTACGCTGTGATAACCATGAATCAGATTTTTGTTTACTGCAAGGATTGCCAAGAGATGGTGGTTAGAAGAGGTGCCCTCTAGTTTTTATCTGTTTTTCAGACTCTGTAAGTGTGTAACTAATCAACATGACAACACATGGTAACTTTGCTCCATGGATATCACTGAGACACTCCTTAGCAAGCCACACACCAATTATGAGTAAATGACTTCAAATCGTTAGGCAGCTAGGTCTGCCACAAATATCTTGGAGTCACCTCGATGTTTCTGCATGTATCTTCTGAGAAAATTATGTATATAGAGGTATCAACACTTTATAAAAACAAGCACAGAATAATAAAGACTTTGGTATGATAAATACTTGTGTAGACGAAAGAGAAAAAAAGTTATGACAATTAGAAATAGGTACAACTAATATGTGATTTTGACGCATAGTCCCCCCTTAAGACAGAGCATGAATTATTAATTTCAAATACACTTGACAAGAAAGAAAAGACATCACCAGTACCATGCCGCACCAAACAAGCAGAAACACAAATCATAAACTTACACAGGACCCTCTTGAACTTACAGAAGACAACATCAACATACACAACCTGAAACAACAAATAACAAAACAAGCAAGAAAAAACACTAACACACACACACAAACAACAACCAGACACACACAAACAACAAACAGACACACACAAACAACAAACAGACACACACAAACAACAAACAGATACACACAAACAACAAACAGACACACCCAAACAACAAACAGACACACATGATACAACAAACAGACACACAAACAAACAACACACACAAGCAACAAACAGACACACATGATACAACAACCAGACACACACTAGCAACAAACAGACACACATGATACAACAACCAGACACACACTAGCAACAAACAGACACACATGAATCAACAACCAGACACACACAAGCAATGAACCGACACACACAAGCAACAAACAGACACACATGATTCAACAACCAGACACACACAAGCAACAAACAGACACACACAAGCAACAAACAGACACACACGATTCAACAACCAGACACACACAAGCAACAAACAGACACACATGATACAACAAGACTCAAACCAACCCAAGCCTACAACAACAACCAAAATCACACTCCCCACAAATCTGAACCACAAAGCTTATCCAAAATACAAGCCACCAGTCTCGTAAAGCCAGACCAATATATCCCTCCGTAAAATGCAAAAGACCACCCTTCCCTCATAACCCACCAACTTACCCCACCATGAGAAGACTATGCCTTCACCGGGCTGACAATCGCATTCCCAATCTCCACTCCACTGATTCTAACTACCTATAAATCTATCCTACATGAAGAAAGGTTGCCAATCCATAATTCCCTCCCCCTCTCCCCCTCCCGCCCAGCCCACCACTCCCAATAGTCTGTACACCTAACAGCTACCACCAGCCCATTTACAAGACCTATCCCAAGCCATAACTGGATACCATTAAGGCCACCTACATAGTCCTAAAGTATTGCAAGGAACTCTCCATAAATGCAATCAATACCAAACTGAGGAACTACTGCTACCAATCCTCCAAACCACACTTCAACGTAACAATTGTAACCAACCTCATTAACACAACCAAACCCTGCAAATCCAACTCCCACCAAACTTATGCCATTTAGCCCGCAAGCACAACCCACCAGTATCCAGGCATAGGCAGTAACAGGTGCTCTCATCATGCCAATAAATTGAGGGGAGGAAGGAAAAAATAAAAAATAAAAGAAAAAAGTTGGCGTGAAATAAGACTGATCTCATGAATGTGCAAGTGCAGTAACAATTCCTCAGCTCGGAAGTCTAGCTCAGCATCAATTATCATGTCTAGTAGCTACACAACAAAGAATATCAACAGCCATGAATTTTTTTTGGGGGTAGTAAGGGAGAAAAAAGAAGCTTCAAACCTGCATGGTTTGCAAATAGTCGTGTTTGGACTATAAAGAAGCCCAAGACTCATGGTTTCTTTATAGGCAGAAAGAAAGAATTTCTGCCAAAAGGTTTAGCTACATAGCAAAAGAGAGGAAACCTACATCTGTCAAGGCTATGCTTTTAGGTTGGGCTATATATATCTAGTTATATGGCTAGCTATATAACTAGCTCTATAGCTAGATAAATTCATGTATCATGTTACTTATTAGCTAACTATTTTTAATGCATCCCACACTGTAATCGATAAAGAGACACCAACTATTCAAGTGCCATGCTGATGCTGTTAGAGTAATAACCAGCTCACATGGCAGAAATGTTGGAGAGATGTTGGATGAACACAAAGAAGAAAATAAGCTCAATGCAAGAATGCTGATGAGCATTGTTCAAAATGTGCAGTTTCTTGGCAAAGCATTAAAGGGACATGATCATAATGAGAACTGGTTGTACATGTATTACATGGGGATTATCCCAACCGACACTCAGTCCACCAATACAGTGATCAAAAGAAAAACCAAAGGACACCATAAACGAGTATATAAGCCAGTATTCAAATTATTCTGTACAAGTACACATTTCTGTACAACTATAAATATCTGTATAAATTCATGTACTTCCAGAGTAAGCCTACAGTGAACTGAACATGTTACCTTCTTTCTAAGCATAATTCTTATTTTCTGCATATGTAGTGCCATTCTCACTTGTCCATGCAGCCAGTTTTCTCTTCTCAAACAGCTTTTGTTTTCGTACCATCATATTGAATTAAGAGTTAAATCTCAGCAGAGAGGCATCTCATAAACTCCATAGGATCAGGTAACTTCAAGGCACATGGTTGAACTTATTAGGGAGAAGAAAAGGTGACATCTGAACCATGACAATGTGGGGCTATAAGGATTATCCCATTTTTTCGCAACAAGGGAGGCTAGTCTCTGGTAGAAAAGATTTGCTTGAAGTGATTGAGGACTAGAGCATCTAGTCAAAATGTCCAGTGAATAAAATTTGAAGTTGATTATTGAGAAGGTGATTTTAATGCCATACCAACAGTAGCAGCTACAACTAGTAGAGGTGTGATTATTGCATGCTCAAATTCTCTGATACAGAGCTCATAGGAGAGCCTTTCATGTGTTTTTTTGTAAGAGAAAGACAAGTCAGTGCAGATCTTTTCTTGGGCATGAGGATTAAACACCTGCACATCAAATAACATTTCTTCAAATCATCCACACCAGTCTCCATTGGTGGCTATGTCAACCGTGGCACCATCATTACCTACGGAGGAAGGACTACTCAAAAGTTCACCCTTGAGAGGCAGCAATTCAGGTTTTATGCACATATTATGGAAAATCTCTGTCAACAAATTCACTGTGAGGTCTTCAATCTCATTGTTTCGAAGTATGAGAAGCACATCTTTGGGAAGAAGAAGACAGACAATTGGGGGGAAAATGCACATGGGCCGAGTTATTGGGTGCTCTTGAATACTTGCTAATCATACCTCAAAGCCATTGCACTTTGAAAATTCTGCTTTATGAAGGGAGAAGCCATTTTAACCACACCACTTCAGCACAATGCACTTGGGCACCCTCGTATAATGTGCACACACAAAACTTAACACCATTGATTCTAACCACTCCCTCTAAAATTGTAGCTAGCTTCAAGCTGGCTAATGTTAGGGATTCTCTTCATGATTCTGCAATATCTGTGAAAGGTGTGAACCTGATGAAATTGGCTGAAGAATGGCCAGAGGTGGGCCGATGAACAGCATGTGGTCCTGAATGATCTGGAGTACGAGCTCCCTAGCACCTAACTCCTGCAGCGATTGTCTAGTACGAACCAGGAACTGTCAAAGTAGGCACCAAAAACAAACTGCACGAGGGTCATCAACTTTGTCAGATTTATTTTATTTTATTATTTTAGTTATCCTGTGGATAATCAGTAAGCTACATAACCTAAATAACAATCCGGAGACAATTCCCACCACAATACAAATCACCAAGTGAAAATCAAAACTAGGATATAATACTGGTATATAGAGATTTCTATTTCTCATATAATATATGTTGAGCTGACACAAAAGTATATTACACAATATCCTGATTGTTTGAGTATGAATATTCATCAAGTTTTCTCCAGACAACGTCTCTCAATATCAAATATGATAGTGATTTCATTGATGGAAGACCTTTCTTTAGGTAACACTGCAGCGTCAATCAAGTTCAAAATGATATCAAAACTGCTGTGTTGAACATCTGGATCTTTGGTAGATCTAAGGCAGAGAGAGTAGCAACAAGTTGGGTCCTCAGTTAGAGAATGGATGCCCTTCTTTTTCTTCAGAATTCCGCATGTAATCATCTCAGTCAATGGTTCTCTCACATCACTGATCAAGGTGGACTCCAGGATAGGGTGCACAACTAGTTGACTCATAAAGAGAATTTTAGAAATAGAGTAAAAACTGTAATGAATTTCTACAGAAAAAAATAATAATACGCATAGAAAAATTGTAGGAAGCCAGGCTATGGTATTTGAGAGAAGCAGACCACCAAAAACACGGAACAGATGAAGCTGTTTCTTGTGACGTTCTTGTCTTGCTCTTTCGCTCAGGTCCTGAATGTGTGATTTCCTCTTCTCTGTGCTAGATAGTGATCTCCTGATATTATACACACCTTTGATATTTTTTAGGACTAGGTAGATGACCCAAATATTGCAGAACACAATCACAGCAACTGCTATGCAGCCAAAAGAAACCAGAACTATCACGTACCAATTGGTCAAGATGCAGGAAAATAATTTTTCATTGAAATATATTGCTTCTGGAATGACTCCAGAAAGCAAGCCAATAGCAATGCTCAGCACAGTTGTTACGGCAATACACACTAATGTCCTCCATTTGTTGGCCTTCCTTTCATATTGGAGAGGTTTATAGATGAAGAGAAACCTGTCAATGGAGATTAATGCTATAATAAAGAGAGAATTTACCATTAGAGCTAATGGAATCGGTATCAAGATAGAGCAAAGCTGGCAACGCATCATGTTGATGTTCCCATGGATATATTGACTAGTAACTCCAGTCAGCATGATGTAAAGAAATTGAATTAACAACATCAGGATATCTGTTATTACCAGATTGAGTAGCAACATGATGGTGGGTTGGTGGTACAACCTCTTCTTTATAGTTGTAATTACTACCATGATGTTCCACGGCAGTCCCACCAATACGTAGAAGAATGTAAAGCCATCATTCACTAGACCATCAACTACTCTGTACCCGTCCATGATACTTTCTGAGCTGAGATTCAAGCAAGAGTTAGTAGTCATTTCATCCATGCTAACCTCTGTCTAGATAATATGTCAAGTCTCTTAAATAATAATTATACTCGTACTGGGGGATTATTCTATGATAGATGAACTTTGACCTTCACCTGGTGCGATGGCTTGGGGCCGTAGGTAAGGTATTTTCACTTGCTGAGTTTCTGGTCCACGATCAGCGAGTGCCCCAGGAAATGCGGCAAAGTGAATTTCAAAACACATGATTTATAATATCAGGCATAACATTTACACCCAAGCAACTGCTAGAGAAGTTTTCCAGAAACATCTGTGGAAAGTTCCATGGAGTGATTGGCTCCGATCAAATCTGAAGGAGGAACATGATATAGAGTGCAACACTAAGAAATAAGCTAACACTTATTGTCAGTCACTACTACACAAGGATTCATTAGGTAAAAAGGGTTCACTTGGTAAATATGGGGTAAATATGGTCTAATAATATTAAAGAGTTCGCCAGGTAAATATGCGGTGTATTCATACTAAAGGTTCACTGGCTAAATAGGGCTCACTGGGTAAATATGACATATTAAGAATTCATTGGCGCAATCGAGGTCGATGAGCGAAGGTAGCAGTCGATGTACAATAAAGTACCTTCAGCCACCAGCATCCATTTATATATAGTCACTACTATCACAGAAAATATATAGCTACATCCTGGATACAAGATCCTGGAGACAACATACAATGGGGTAGTGTTACCATGACATAACCAACTGATCAGAACTCATTTCAATGTGGCAGTTGGTTTGTCTCTGGGAAGATGTTCCTGGATCATTGTGTGTGGGTGAACCTAGTGCGCTTCAAGTAGTCCAGCTCAAGCACTGGTTGAAGGACAGAGGCGCTGCAACAGGAAGAAGCAGGATCTTGAGAAGGTGAGCAGCATCATAGATTGATGGCTAATTTACAGATGTAATAGTATAACCAGACAATCCAAATGCAGCATTTGTGATTCCATTGCTGCAGGCTTGAATGGTGGAGTGATTGCTACTAGTTCACCTTGTACCTCTGTGGTGGCACTTAATCAGAAGTCAAATAGAGGGGGCCATACCTCATCTGTGCCTAGAAATTACCAAGAGACACAAGGAGCTGGCTTTTTACCAATTTGCTGTGGAATGATTAGTAATCCTTTCATTATTGATTGGTCATTTGTATATACTATCCTGTCCAGAGACATAGGAAGATACCTTTGAGCATGGGGTACACCCTGGACAGGAATGGAGTGGGTTTTTTTACAGCAGCATTACGTTTATAGTATATAGAATACCATTGTGCATATATACACTGTAATAACATAAGATACCAAAATTTATATTAGAAAGAATTCTGATTTTACAAGAAATATTACCCTGCAGGATTTTCAGGCCTATGTGAAATAGCCGAAATAAAGACATTGCAAATTTTAACTGCATCAGCGATATCTCGATGTGTATTAAAAGACATGGCATTACTGTATTTAGTCTGTATTCAGATAATTATAGTTGATCGTAAATAGGTCTATTTGATGGAGCTGAAAATTTGTGCTCTGCAGTTGCTGTAATATTTCTTTGCCCAGTGGAATAGCCAGCAGCATTTCAGTAATTGTTTGTAGTAAACTAACTTTCAAACGATTTTTGTGCTGAGAGGTTTTGAACATGTTCAATTGATGCTAAAGCATTTTAATATTTATATCTCATGAATACGATTTTGTAATAATTTCAGGTTCAGTAATACCAACATCATTAATTGTCAGCACAAGATTTCAGGAGGAGGTCTTCTACAGCTTTAGGCAGAGTAAGTAACTGCTTATCAAAGTGTGTGTATATTTTCACTAATACTATAATAACCTCAAAATACCTTATTCAGATATATTAGTTAGGAATGTTAAAGAGAGGCTTGCATAAAATTAAAAAATTCTGTTATCTGCTCAATAGGATGTGCTTAGCTTCTACAAACAAACCCTTGTTGAGCTAGAGAGCCTTCTTTGGCCTAATTTTGATAGCAGGTCACTTCCTGTTTGGGGGCGTAGCCTCGCGATGATGTCACCAGGAGACTGATT
This sequence comes from Cladorhizidae sp. MBARI D1340-BT2, assembly GCA_028752905.1. Taxonomy (NCBI): domain Eukaryota; kingdom Metazoa; phylum Porifera; class Demospongiae; order Poecilosclerida; family Cladorhizidae; species Cladorhizidae sp. MBARI D1340-BT2. The sequence continues at coordinate 4,119,870 of JAQNBH010000012.1, read as the reverse complement.
TCGATGGCTGATACACTGGAAACAGAGGACTCTGTCTCTGTAGCTAGCTCTAGCAGCCTGCACCTCTCATTTTCTTCTTCAGCAATTGAAAGTTCATCTGATATATCAGATACAGGCCTAGCTGAAGAGCAGGAAGCAAGTGGACAGTAGAGCCTTATCTCTATGAACCTGCAGAAGATGAGGATAGTAGTGTAGGCACTGTTGAAAGTGATGATTCATTGCAACACAGACTAGAGAACACTGACTTGTAAGGATTAATTGGCTAGCTCTAGCTAGATTTACTGAATTTACTCTACAGGTGTAACTGTGGTCATTGCCAGGTGATGCCTACTGGTCTTGAGTGTATTTGCTGCCATGAAATTGACAAGACAATGTCCAAGATGCAGGAGGGTAAAAATGTGGTCAGCTGTATCATAGATCATGAGGGATTTGGTCCAGTGTGCCTCAATACATGGGTCCTTCAAGCAGCCTATTTCACTTATCGGCAGCAGTATGGCACTGGTGATGTTCATCACATTCCCGTACATGATGAGTTAATAGCTATGTTGTCAAATTAACCAACACATCAAATACCATTTTTATTGTTATAGGCGCTACAGATTTATTCACATGCCAATTAACTAGCTGGTGTTGGGTGGCTTGGAAGAAGAGTCAGGGTTGTTCTTCCAAGCTGTGCAGTTACAAAGATTAGACAAACATTTCCATCAGAAAACTATTCAAGTACCCTGATATTTGACTTATGTTGTGAATGGAAATAGAGCTATGGTAATATTCAATTATTGTTGTGTACAAGTTAAAACAACTTCTGTGGTTCTGTACTGCTTCCCTTTTATCAGGCCTTTCATAATCACTGCAAAGAGGTTTAGGCATATCTTCTGCATGAGCATCTTTGCTTCCAACTCCACTATGATAAACTAACACAGTTTCATCGATGAGGTCATCTACGTATCCTGTAATGAGAAGACAATCATATACATTACAGAAGTCGCTTTAACTTATACAACAATAATTGAATCTTACCATAGCTCTTAACTAGTATTCCTCAACAGTAGCCACCATTGTGGTTTCTCTTGATAATGCCCCAGATGACTTGATCCAAGCTCATCTCATATCCGTTTCAGGAATCGAGTGTATGGCTTCATGCTCTTCCCATTCCTCTCTGGGAATGCAAATACATGATCGAACAATCAGATTAGCTGCAAGACTTTGTGGCATCCTCACTCCTGCCGACACTGTGGGGCCAAGGTGAATGATTTTGGAACACATTGCCTCAGTGGTAGAAACAAATGTCACTGCTACCATCATACAGCCAAACCATCATACAGCCAATGACATTTTTTTGCACAAGTATCTGGCGTTAGCATCCATCCCTTCGAGAATGGAACCTTTGGGCCTGGATTAGTCAGATTGAAAACAACCAGACAGAGTAACAATGATCCCATGGTGCAACCGATTACTTCCTTAGGCCCTACTCACTCCTTCTCTCAAATGATTATTGATAATCCGCAACCAATAAGAATGAGGTATCGAGCATTCTGAAGGAGTTAGACCACAAAGAATATGGTAAAGGTTGGAGGGACAAAAAAAACACGCCACCCTCTACAAAATCTTGGTGGCTGTTCAAAGGAGGAATGCAGTATCCGAGTTGGGGTCAATAGCCATGGAGGGATGGACTTATTTTGTTTGTAACTGTGAATATATATAAGTAGATTTATTATTTTCTATCCTGCTTCCATTTTGTTTTTGCTAAGCAATAGTTTATTTACTTGACTATTTGCTAGTACAGTTCATCCGGAAGTGTGCCTGACAATGGGTGAGCTGTAAGATTACGTTTAGCCACACCTATTTTTTCGTGATTGTGCCTGCGCATTATGCCTCTACATGGGATATGTTTCCTGCAATTTGCGGTTGAGGAAATGGAGAGTGGAAGTCGAAGTTGCGTTAGTGCTGAGCTACTTGAGCTAGCCCATTCAATGATGCTCCAGGAAGATCCTCTTTCCCGAGACGATCATGTGAACTGCTGCTTTGTAATGAGTTGAATAATTAGCTGCGCTTGATGTAGTCGAGCTCATTGCTGGTTGACATGCAGACTGCCAGGAAGAAGCAGGATCTTGTGAACAGGTGAGCAGCCTCATAGGTAGATAACTAATTTACAATATAACATGACAATCTTCTGTACCTACTGCAGGATACATTGCTGTTTGCTTGGATGGCAAAATCATGGTGCAGAGGTGGTGTGTATGCATCTTGCTTGCAGGCTGCAGCCCAAGCAGCAAACTGAGCCTCAACACTACTTGATAGTCTTCCTTCAGAAGGATGGATGTCCAGTCTGCAACACCCTCCCATTTATTTATGGCTGCCTTTACACTCACTTGGTAACAAACTCGAACACTATTGCTGGAATAGCATTGTGCAGCCACTGCAATATATAGGGCTGCGGAAACAAAGCACAAGGGGCAAGGATATGCCTGTTATGTAATGATTAAAGCAAGGCAATTAGGTTTCACCCTAGTTGTGCCACTGACATCCATTGTCTAATCCATACAGTGAAGCCATCCTTTAAAATAACCAGAAGCTATCTAATTGATGCCTCCCTTAGCAAAGCATCTGTCATGTTGTCAGTGTGCAGTGAAATTGTTAAGCAGGTGCTTGTGGATGTTGTAAATGTGCTGCTGATTGTTTTTAATATCTTGGATTAAGTTTAGCTTGCAAATATTCCAGTGGATAGAACCTGTACCGATAATATAATCGACCAATAAATTCTGTGGCTAATGTCTAATTCTCTTTTCAGACATTTTGTTTGTGCACCACTCCTATGGAAAGCATAAAGCTGAAGATACAGCTACTCGGTTAGATAAGCAAACAATGTATTTTGCATGTTCTTCATCATCAACAACTCTATACAGAGGAACGTACTGTGCTAGTCTGGAAGCACATAAAACTGCACATCTATTTACTGTTGTTATGAGAAGTGACAATTTTAAAGTTCTGCCTGTCATCTATGGTACCAATGCAACTCCAGGTTCCAGCTCAGTAGTAGTGACATTGGATATGCCCTCAAATTACTCCACTATTGTTACACCAGAGCAAGCAGTATGGAATAGAGTTAATCTCACTCCGGCATGAATTTTCTGTTTGGTATGAGGAGTACATATATAGGATCTTTTTTTTTATCGAGTATGCAGGAGGCTAATCACTACCATCCTATAGATACACTTTTTAATTCTATTTTGCACCACCACATGTATCCATCATTGCCCTTACCCTGTGCATGAGGAGGATAGAATGAAAGCAGTGGATGCCCACAAATGTGATGCAGTAACAAAAAAGGCCCACTGTCTGGAAGTGATATTTCCGGATCTTGTTATCCATCCGACATATAATTTTATTGGAGCTAGTCCCTATGGTAGTATATGACCACAGCGCTCTGGAATCAAATCGGTTGCTTGAAATTTAGTGCCCATTGTATACACATTCAGAATGGCACTCTGATTATTTGAAGGAAAAAACACATTATCAAATGGTCGTTGGTGGCCTGCTAAAAATGGTGTGACTTTATCATATATACAAATGCTGGAATTTCAATCCAGGGAATATATTTTGATGGAACATTTTTGATTTCAAAGTAGAAATTATTTCAAATCTCACTATAAATTATATATAAACTTGTATAAAATTTGTAGTCAAAATATTATATTTTAGGAATGACCATCCTAAAACATTTATATTTGCATAGTGACATCACTTTTGAACCAGATCAAGAAGAAAATTAGTAAATGCACAACAATTAAACCAAATTTGGTCCAATTGTGAACATCAAGTTGTAAAATTCAAAAATATACCTTCTATTACTCTCTCTATGCGTAGGTTATAATTCTCATGTGCTATAGTACAGGGTATGCATAATTGTAGCATAAAAATACATGCTGCTGTTAAAAACACCCCCATTCCTGTCCAGGGTTTGTCACATGCTCAAAAACATTTTCCGATGCCTCTGCATAGGATGCTACAAATGACCAATCAATAATGTACATACTACTAATCATTTTGTAAAAAGACAACTCCTTGTCTCACTTAGATTTCTAGGCACACAAAAGGTATGCCCTACACTATTCTACTTCTGATTAAGTGCCACCACAGAAGTACAAGGTGAACTAGTAGCAATCACTCCACCATCCAAGCCTGCAGCAATGTAATCACAGATGCTGCATTTGATACAGAAGATTCTCAGGTTATACTCTTACCTTTGTAAATTAGTCATTTATATATACCTTTCACAAGATCCTGCTTCATCCCATCTGTTGTCACCTCTGCACTTCAAACATTGTTAGAACTCGACTACATGAAGAAGGTTCACCCCCATTCAATGATGTACATGGAACATCTTCCCTGAGAAAAATAAGCCAACTGTCGTGTTGCAATCAGTTCTGAGAAGCAATTTTAACTGACAAGGGCAATAAACAATGTGTTGATAGTTCACCTAGATATATTGTAATGCCACGTGTTCACTACAACCTCTCTCATCAGCTAGCTCTGGTTCCACCACCACTGCCTCCGTTTGTCTCCCTGATAGATATACCACCTGTGTTAGGTTCTTTCCAGTACTTGGCCTATACCTGGCTAAGTGAGCCTCTACACACTTATTATAAGAATAAGCTAGCCGATATATATGGCAACTAATACACAGAACTAATGTGTATCATTAAAATTCTACACAAAGCAGTGAAGAGCTTACTTAAGTAGGCACTCTATTGCTGACATGGCAAATTTTAAAAAAATGCATTCAAGCTAAGATGTGAACAGTGAGAACCACCTAAGCATCCCAGCGATGTCATCAACAAGGAAGCAGCAAGCCTCAAGGTAATTAACACCAGTTCTTGGAAGCCAAGGCCTTGGGCAGATTGCTATGCTGTTGTCTGGTAGTAGTCCTTGACAGCTGACAAAATTAAATACTGTGTTAACAATTGTAATGCGGTTAGTCTAGACATACATTAAGAACTCACTGGAACATCTGGAACATGTAGTTATTTATTAAATATTGCAGATGATTTCATTTTACGGCTTAACTTTATTCACTAGGATTACATGACGTAATCGAGGCTGACAAGTGAAGGTAACAGTTAATCTACAATAAAGTATCTTCACAAGTCACTACTATCACAGAAATTATATAGCTTCATCCTGGATACAAAATCTTGAAGACAACATGCAATGGGGAAAGTATTACCATGACATAACTAAAAAAACAGCAACAGGAAGAAGTACAAGTCAATGAATTTTAATATACTGTGATATTTACCCAGTGAGCCTTTAATATTAATACACCATATTTAACAAGTGAACACTTTAATATTAATATGCCATATTTACCCAGTGAACCTAATACACCATATTTACTCACTGAACTCTTACCTTAATACCATATTTACTCAATTAACCATTTTATTAATACACTATATTTACCCAGTGAATCCCGGTGAGTGACAGAAAATGACCTAACTCGAGTTTTATGGTTACGGAATGGAAACGAGCTCGTCACACTTCAATGGGCATAATAAATGTTAGCCTGTTTCTTTAGTGTTGCTCTCTATATCATGTTCCTGTTTCACATTTGATGGGAGCCAATCTCTACTTGAACGGAACTTTCCACACGTTACTGAAAACTTCCGTACCAGTGCTTTGGTGTAAATATTATGCTTGATATTTTTAATCGTGTGTTTAATCTGAAATTCATTTTCCTCCCTTCTTTTTTTAAAAGTATTTTTTAAATTCTTTTATTCGCTTTCCCTGGGGGCCGCTGTGCAATCATGGTGAAGCTCAGCATCGATCGACTAATGAAGATTCTTCGTGCATTAGGTGAAGGTCAAAGTTTATCTTACGACAGATTAACCAACCCCACCCACAAACTTTCCTGGGTACATAACAGTTTTTTATAGGGGGATCACTAAATTCACTCGATCTGAGGTACGGGTGTGTGGTTTACACAAAAAGGTGTGGTTCCAATCATGTGATATTTTGCCAGGTACAGTGGTGTGGTTTTCACTGGGGGAAAACTTCTAAGTTCTTTTCAGACAGGCGTAGGGTTGTTATCGGTGGTGCTAAAAACTGCTGCTTGGAATGGATACTGCTTGCTAAAAAGCTGTGATGGACTGTAGCTCTATCATCGTGTGCAGTTGATTGCTGCTTGGATACAATAGCTGAAGACTGTGTCACCTCCAAAAGCCCTCAGGCTCTCACTGACAATCCAGCAACTCCAGCTTGATATCATGGAAACACAGGACTAGATGATTGGCAGAGGGTTTTTATGAATCTCATGGGACTGTCACTTGCCCCCACTCAACTATTTTATGTCAAAACGTAACTCAATCCTGGTTTGCTTCCCTGGATGCCCACAAGTCTGTCTGTGCAGTATTTCTAGACATCAAGAAAGCTTTTGACTCTGTGCCGCATAGACCACCCTTAAACACTCTGTCCTCATTTAATATTCCTTCTCACCTGCTCACTTCCTATCTTACAGCCAGGTCACAGCATGTCACTGTCTCTGGTGCTCTCTCTTCTTCGTGTCATGCATCCTCTGGAGTACCTCAAGGATCTATTATTGGTCCTCTTCTCTTTGTTCTTTACATTAACGATATTGCAAAGCTACCACTCTCGACATCTTCTACACTTACTCTCTATACAGATGAAATCCTCCTCTTCCATCCATTTTCTTCAACCTCTTGCTTAGATTCAGTGCAATCAGACATTGACGTTATATCATCATGGCTATCTTCCTGTCTCCAAATAATTAACCCTGATAAGAGCAAGTACATGATCTCTCGTAAACCCCTCACATCGTCATACTCCACTGTATTAGTCCTCAATAGCACTCCCCTTGATCTCGTCACTTCATTTACATACTTAGGAGTAACTTTCACCTGTAACCTCTCCTGGAACCTGCACATTAGCAAAGTACAGACTAAATCAAGGAAAATAATAATCGCAACTTTTACCATCACTTATCCGCTCATATGCTAATTAAACTTTACACAACATTAGTTCTCCCTCATCTAAGTTACTGTTCCTCTGTGTGGTCACCTCCTTCTTCTTGTAATTCAAAATCCTTAGAGCACATTCAGCACTTTGCACTCAGACTCTGTATTCGCCAATGGACTTCTATATATCCAACCTCTCCACCTTTAAACTTCCAACACTCTCAAATAAACGTGCTCGGGCCAAGCTCCTTCTAATTTACAAAATAATAAACAATTACATCCATTTTCCTCCAGACTCAATCCTATTAGCTCCTACTCCGCTCATGTCTTCTCGCCAATACCACCCATCGAACATCATAATCCCATTCTCCCGCACTGCATCCATGCAGTCTCTGTCCTCCGCCACAGCTCTTTGGAACTCACTCCCAACCTCCATTAGATCCTCATCCTCACCCTCTTCCTTCAAACGATTTATTAAACACTTCTTCGCCTAACTTAAATCATCTTTCTACCTATATTGTTATCATGTATGTAAGGCTCTAAATAGCTGTGCTCATTTTTCAAAAAAAAATTTTAAAAATAATAAAATGTTGGTGTCAGATTATGCTCCACAAAGTAACTATCTCATATTATAGCCTCCAACTTTTTCAAAATACCTTCAGGGATAAAACCACATATACAAATATTTGCATCCCTATTTTTAATTAATTATAATTAGCAGCACTTCCTTTCACAATCATAAAACAGTAGAATAGTGCTAGCACAACTGACCTTTTTCCTTGGTATATATTCCTATACAGTGACATTATAGCCCTCCAGACAATTTTGGGCAGAGGTCTCTGAGGTGAAGAAGCCAGCTGAAATAGCAAACTGCCTGCAGTGGCTTCCAGAGACTCAGCATGTTATCTATGACACTTCACCCTCACAATAATTTTTCCTGGCCCCAGCAACAGTTAATCTTGTCCCCAGCTAGTACAGGACAATAAACCTTCCTCCTAGCTAATATTGGCCATCACTCACTGCATCTTAGCCCCACCAACCCTGTGCATTCTTCTTTTTCTCAATTACTAAAACATAAAAATATCAAAAGGTTACTCTTTGAGAAGAGTTAGATCTACTGTCTGAGAAGTATTCTGTGCAAGATGTGGAGGGGCGAGCAACTTTCTTTCCTTGAAAAGAGGCAGAACACTACTGTAGTGACAATTATTTTCATATGCAATCTCTATTCAGCTCTTACACTCCATTGATTTTTGAAAACACTTGTGCAATGTCTGTGGGAATCTGCATGGAGCCTTTTAGAGGTGTGAATCTGGTCCATCTGCACTCGGTTTTGACTAAAGAATCAGTAGCCACATAGGTATCCACTTGAAACAGGCAGCAACAAGCTCGAGTTGTGTCCCCAATGATCCCAATCTGCTTGCTGTGTCTAGATGTTCTTTCAGTCTCGCCTCTGGTGTCTTCTGCAAGATGTCCCTGGGAGTGGAAGTGACCCATGATTTGAACAATTCCATATTTTGAGCAACAAATTGCACTAAAGTAGCTCGCTAGAAAGATTGCACAGACAGACTTGTGGGCATCCAGGGAAGCAAACCAGGATTGAGTTATTTTTAAATTTTGGCATAAAATAGTTGAGTGGGGGTGCAAGTGCCAGTCCCATGAGAGAAGAAAATGTTTAATGAAAAGACAAAGTTATATACATATATATCTTGACAATACCTCGGACACATGTGGATTGTCAGTGAGAGCCTGAGGGCTTTTGGAGGTGATACAGTATTCAGCATTAGCAAGCTATTGTGTCAAAGCAGCAATGTTTATACTATCACTGCACACGATAGAGCAGCATAGCATCACAGTTTTTAGCAAGCAGTAGTTTCTAACCACTGATAAACAACCGTAAGAACTTAAAGTTTCCCCCCCCCGATGAAAACCGCACCCCTGTACCCGCATGACATGACCACACCTTTTCGTGTAAACCACACCTCCGTTGAGTGAATTTATGATCCCGTTTTTATATAGCTTAATGTTGGCGTGATCCAGACGGAGGTTAGCATGAATCAAACGACTACTAACTTCTGCTTGAATCTCGGCTCAGACAGTATCATAGACGGGTACAGAGTAGTTGATGGCCTAGTGAATGAAGGCTTTCTATTCTTCTACGTATTGGTGGGACTGCCATGGAACATCATGGTAATAATTATCACTATAAAGAAGAGGTTGTACCACCAACCCACCATCATGTTGCTGCTCAACCTGGTAATAACAGATATCCTGATGCTGCTATTTCAATTTCTTTACATCATGCTGACTGGGGTTTCTGGAAATTATATCCATGGCAACATCGACACGATGCATTGCCAGCTCTGCTCTATCTTGGTACCAATTCCAGTAGCCCTGATGATAAATTCTCTATTTATTATAGCATTGATCTCCATTGACAGGTTTCTCTTCATTTATAAACCTCTCCAGTATGAAAGAAAGGCCAACAAATGGAGGACATTACTGGGTATTGCTATAACAACTGTGCTGAGCATTGCTATTGGCTTGCTTTCTGGGGTCATTCCAGAAACAATAAATTACAATGAGAAAATATTTTCCTGCACCTTGATCAATTGGTACGCGATAGTTCTGGCTATTTTTGGCTGCATAGCACTTGCTGTAATTGTGTTCTGCAATATTTGGGTCGTATATCTCGTCCTAAAAAATATCAAAGAAGTGTATAATATCAGGAGATCACTATCTAGCACAGAGAAGAGGAAATCACACATTCAGGACCTGAATGAAAGAGTAAGACAAGAACGTCACAAGAAACAGCTTCATCTGTTCCGTGTTTTTGGTGGTCTGCTTCTCTCAAATACCATAGCCTGGCTTCCTACAATTATTGTAAGCATATTATTATTTTTTTCTGTAGACATACATTTTAGTTTTTTTACTATTTCTTATATTCTCTTTCTGAGTCAATTAGTCGTGCACCCTATCCTGGAGACCACCTTGATCAGTGATGTGAGACAACCATTGACAGAGATGATTACATGTGGCATACTTAAGAAAAAGAAGGACATCCATTCTATAACTGAGGAACCAACTTGCTGCTACTCTCGCTGCTGTAGACCTACCAAAGATCGTGATATTAAACCCAGCAATTGTGGCATCATTTTGAATTTCATTGAAACTGCAGTGTTACCTAAAGATAGGTCTACCAGCAATGAAATTATTATTAAACAGGTTGGAAAAGAACAAGTTTGATATTGAGAGACATTGTCTGATGAAAACTTCATATTACTCAAGCATTCAGGATATGGTGTAATACAATTTTTGTGCTTGCTATATAATGTATAATGGTCAACATATTAGAAATTAAAGTCTAAACCATTATTATATCCCAATATTGATTTTCACTTAGTAATTTGTATTGTAGTAGAGGAAGTGTCTTGGATTGCTATTTAGGTCATTTAGCTCTTACTTTTTATTCACGCGATACCTTTGTCAGCTGACAAGGCTGATGACCCTCATGCAGTTTGTTTTTGGTGCCTTCTTAGACAGTTGTGGGCCTGGTTTGTACTAGACAATCACTGCAGTGCTCCAGACTATTCATGACCATGTGATGTTAATCGGACCAACTCTGGTCTTTCACAAAACAATTCTCCAGCTAATTCTTCAGGTTCACGCCCTTTCTTGTTTTTAGTGCACGTTGTTCGAGGATGTGCAGGTGCATGGTGCTGAAGTGTTGTGGTCGAAGTTGGTCCTTGGTTAGTATAGTCAATAAGCAGTTGTTAGTGAAGAGGAACCCCCTTCATTAAGCATCTAGCTAAAACGGGTAATGGTAATAATCAGATGAAGGACAATCTTCAGGACCATTGGAATCATTAGGCCAGAAGGTATCAAAAAATTGGAAAAGGGAGGCAGTCCGTCTGGCATGTTCCAAGGACTTTTTGGCAGAGTGATCTGTTGACTCTTCTCAAGAGAAGCATCCCCTACCTTGCACCAGTTCCACCAACCTGCCAGCTCCAGAAGTATCCACCAATTTGCTTTAATAAATGAGTGGGTTATAGTGTGGTCAATTAAGTCTTTCTTAAATGGCTCTGCAGGAGACCCGGATAGGTTGTGACCACAACATTTGAAGGACATGGCCTTTGCACCTAATATAGGGGACTCCAATCATTTCATTGCCCTAGCTTCCCTTTCTTTCCAGGTTCTATAGGGCCAAATGCCACCACCCATCTGCCCTTTTTTTCTTTGGTGGTGACTCTTGTTGTCCTGAGGAGAAGAGGGATGGGTTAAGGCTAGGTGCAGCTTATGCTGACTTGTGGACAAGATTGTCAGATATGGAGACCCTATTAGCTGCAGGCAGTACTTGGCTACTGGACCAGTGGAGAAGCCATAGCAGTGGTTCTTGCTGCTAGACAATATCTTGGGCAACAGCCCCTAGTCAAACTGGATTTTTAGAACGCCTTAAATTATATCCATATAGCCAAATATTGGAGAGTGTTGATTCATTGGGCCCTGATATCTAAAAGATTGTCCACCAAGTGTATTTCTCGCAATCTTCTTTCTACTGGGGTGACACGATCATTAGAAGAGGGCCATATTTCTCGCACCTGATAAAGGTGATTCAAATTGGTTAACCACACAGCAATACGGCATCTGCCTTCATAAAAGAGAATTTCATAATGTGCATTGGCTTTGCGACTGGAACCCATCAAGAGCACCCAATAACTGTGCCTGTGGGAAGAAGTTTTTCATTCATCATGCCTTCTCCTTCGACACAATGAGATTTGAGACCTCATGCCAAATTTGTTGATGTAGGTTATCCATAATCTGTGCGTAGAACCTGAATTGCAGCCTCTCAAGGTTAAAGTCTTGACTAAACCCTCCTCCGCCAGGCTAGATATTGGCGCAAATGAATGCTGGTTTGGATGATTTGAAGAAATGTTCTTTGATGTGGCAGGTAATCCCCATGCTCAATAGAACATCTGTGCTGACTTGTCTTCCTTTTGGGAAAAAAACATGTAAGACTCAAGAAAAGCTACTAAGAGCAGCAGAGAATTCGAGCATGCAATATTCACACCTCTACTAGTTCTAGCTGCTACTGTTTAGTGTGGCATGTCAAACCAACATTTTGTACCAGAGACTAGCCTCCCTTCTTGCGAACAAATGGGATAATCCTTACAGCCCACACATTGTCATGGTTGAGTTGTTGCCTTTCCTACTCCCTAATAAGTTCAGCTATTCGGTGCATCAGAAGGGCAAGCTCTAGCTGTGCTTTGAAGTCACCAGATTCTATGGACTTTGTAAGATCAGAATCAAGCCTGTCTGCTGAGATTTAACTCACGAAAACAAAAGCAGATTTTTAGTTGGAGAAGAACTGACTGCATGGGCAAGTGAGAATGGCACTGCGTATGTAGAAAATAATTAGAAAGAAGGTAATATGTTCAGTACACAGTATGCTCTGGAAACCACAAGAATATATATGTAGGTATTTGTAATTAGTTATAGTTTTGTATTCTGACAGAAATGTGTACTTAAACAGATTGTTTTGGTAAAATGAATACATTTAATTTAAGGGGAAACCTTCCAAAGTAAGAAGCTGGCCTCTGTGCATACCGTGCTGATGACCCAGCTATTAATCATGACTGCTAGTTTAGCTTTATCATGTGGAGATGATGATGACTGCATTCTGCACTGATGTAAGAGGAGAATTGTGAGTGCATGTGTGTATGTGACATGACTGTGTGTGTTTGTGTGTATGTGTGTGAGAGAAATATAAACAAACATGTTTCAATGACTTTCTCAATAATCAACCCTTTCTTGACGTTTTGACTAGATGTTCTAGCCTTCAAGAATAAACATGTTATCTTGTGTTACCAATCTTTGTATCTGTTGTAGCCCTAACATTTAAAAGGAGAGGGTAGGCCACTACATGTGAGTGCTTGCACTTAAGAAATAGAACTTGTGTTATAGCTGGATAATAACTTCCCACGAATAATGATAATGCTGATGCAATGGGGAATATATATATAGGGCATGTTTTGGCCATTAGCTATCCACAATTTTTGATGACCATCTTACCATACCTCTTTGGTGAACCATCAACTCCATCAAACCCATGGAAACAAATTAGACCATAATCAAAATAAATCAGCAGACAAAACGTCGCTATCTTAACAAATTCCCTTATTACCATATCTTGGCTCTCATGCTAGCTAGATACACATTAAAAATACATTCCTGTCCAAAATCAATCAATATTATAGTTGCCTATTCTTACCTTCATTGCAGGCACTTCAAGAAGCTTCCTTAGGCTCAGGTAAAGTTTCTATGCTCCATATATCCATGTTTCTTTTTTAAGAGTTAATAGCTGACAAGAATGGGATGGTGAAGTTTTGTTCTTAGTTAGCTACTCGATTCATAACACACTCGAGCTATCATCATGTTTGCTAAACTGGAAACGATAATCACTGATAATAGTTTTTAGGACCTCTCAGGACTAGGGATGTTGTGTGCGGATTTGATTTTTCCAACATGGTATACCTGGAGAACAATTGGTGTCACCTCATCTTCCTTGCAGCTATTAGAGGAGCTCTTCGTCAACTGCCAATTTAATGACAGGAGTTTGTGGAGGTTGAACCGCATACAGGTCACCAGAGAAACCAAGGACTAGGACTAGCTTTTTACTTCCACAAGGCCATTGAAGTGCACAGTAAAATGCTGGTACTGATTATGGAATTAGTAATAACATGCTCAGGCCACTTGAATGTGGTCCCTCTTTGAGGCCATCCACATCAAACTTTATAATAGGATGGTTAAGGAACTGTAGCAGAATGCTTAAGAAGCTCCGATAGATATATTTCTTTGGTAAAGATATCACAGAAAAATCAAGTGAAGTTTAATCAAACATCACATGTAGTCATGAGTGTACGAGTGAGTTAAAAGTAAAATCACATGACTTTGTACTGGTGCAATCGGCAGATCGTTATGAGCCCTTGCTAGGGAAAGTGTACGCCACATGACTCTTCCCAGATCTGTTGATCAGCCTCAATTGAATCTTGACGGTCGGTGGATTTCACTGCCAGCTCGCATTTGCAGTCATGGTTGGTGCACAGGAACTGGCACTGATATGTCTTCGCATGGTGGGTGGCTTCGAGGCCATGATTGAACCAAACGCACTGGTCTATCGACATCCAGATGCGTGGGCTTGATCCTATCGATGGAAGATGGTCTCTGGTCGGCCCCCAAAGTCGATCTGGAATGTCTTGTAACCACTTTACAAGACTCGGAAGGGTCCCTCGTAGGGATTCTGTAGTGGCGTGCGATGCGCGTCACACCAGACAAAGACAATCTTGCATTTGGTCAGCTCCGGTGGAACTGAGGGTCATGCCATGCCATGCTGAACCATCATAACAGGTGCTAATGACTTGACCTTGTCTCAAAGTTATTGGAGATGAGTAGAGGGTTATGGTGGCTGTCTGGGTGTCTCCACAAAATCTGCTGAGACCGAGAGTGGCAGAACATTAGTCCATCACCGCCAACGATGCTGCCAGGTCCTCCTTCGGGACCATGCGAATTCCAAGAAGTACCAATGGAAGTTCGTCAATCCAGTTGCTGTTGTGAGGCGTGCCCGCAATGCTGACTTCATGTGTTGGTGGAAACGCTCCACCAAACCATTGGACTGAGGATGGTAGGATGTAGCGCGATACAATTTTGTGCAGAGCAGTTCGGCCATGGGACCACAGACGGGTGCAAACTGCGGACAACGGTCAGACGTCAAGTCGGGTGTGCAATGAGAGCATGGGCACGTGCAGTTGTGTCAGTGTCTTAGAGTGGCACTGCTTCTGGCCATGTCGTGAAGCAGTCCACAATGGTGAGGAGATATGTGTCGCCTTGGGAGGATGGTAACGGGCCAACTATGTCAAGATTGATGTGGTCATAATGGCAAGGTGGCACTTCAAAAGTGTGCAGTGGAGCTCACGCATGTCACTGATCCTTGGCCTGCTGACAAGGGATGCACACCTTTGCCCAATTGCCAACTTCCTTGTGCAGTCCATGCCAAACGAATTTTGCAGCCACGAGCTTGTGGGTTGTTGTGATGGCAGGCTGGGATAGTTATGAACCATTTCAAACACCCAACAGCACCAGGTTCTTGGTACCACCTGGCAGGACTGTCCAGTTGAGACATCACAGAGCAGGGTGGTGCCTCCTGTTACAAACTATACGTCCTCCAACCTAAGGCCAGTGATTGCAATGTGGTAGGCTTGCATCTCCTCATTGCTCCGTTGGCACAGTGCCATTGCAGCATAATCAATGTCCTCAGACAGTGTGATGATAACGCTCAGGATAGAGGGTCAGCAACATGGTTGTTCTTTCCTGCTACATATTGGACATCGGTTATGAATTCCAAGATGTAGGCACCTTTGCTGTAGGGCTGACCATAGGTCAGACACCTTGGACATGGCAAAGGTGAGTGGTTTGTGGTCTGTGAAGGCAGTAAACTGTCGACCCTCAAGGAAAAACCTGAAGTGTCTGAGACTAAAGTAGAGAGTGAGGAGCTCGCAATCAAATGCGCTGTACTTCTGCTCAGCTATCCTCAGCTGTCGGCATGAAGAAGGCGAGTTGCTGCCACCTACTGCCCTGCATCGATTGCTCGAGAACAGCACCAACAGCCACATCTGAAGCATCGACAGTAAGTGCAACTGGTGCATTCGGTTGTGTAGCATTTGCCAGTGCTGCCTTGGTCTATTCAAAAACTTTTATTATGTCCGGTGTCCAGGTGAAAAGTCGTGATTTGGGTTTACCAGAGAGTGTGGCAGAAGCAGAAACGAAGCAATGGTAGAAGTTTACCATACCGATGAACTCCTGAAGTCCTTGACTGTGTATGGTTGCTGGAAGTTGCAGATGGCGTCAACATTATCGGGAAGGGGTACTACACCACGCATGGTGATTCTGTGGCCCAGGAAATCAATCTGACTGCAGCCAAACTGACACTTGGCAGGATTGATCACCAGCCCGTGGTTGCTGAGTCGATCAAAGAGGTGACATAAGTGCACCCGTTGTCCCAAAGCATTGTGGCATGCCACCAATATATCATCCAGAGAGACGAAAACGAAACCTAGGCCTTGGCAAACAGTGTCCATAAGTCATTGGAAAGCTTGTGCTGGCCAAACGGAATTCAATTCACAGGAGCTCATACAGTCTGAAAGGAGAGATGATGACCGTCTTGGGATTGTCTTCTTCTGCCTTGGATATTTGATGGTACCCACGCACAAGGACGATTTTTGAGAAGATGTGTGTGCCTGTAAGATGGGTTGAAAAGTCTTGTATGTGAGGCACTTGGTAATGGTCTGGAGTAGCGACATTGCTTATATGATGGTAGTCACCACAAGGATGCCAACCACCATTTGGTTTGGCTAACAAGTAGTGGAGAGGCACATGGGGTGTTGGAATGTCGAATGATGCCCATGACTTCCATTGTATCAAACTCAGCCTTAGCTATAGCCAACTTGTCCGAGGGCAGTTGCCTAGCACGAGCATTTATCAGTTGGCCCTGTGTAGGAATGTGGTGCTTGACTCCATGTTTCAGTATGGTCTGGGAGAAAGTTGGGGTAGTCAAACTCTGGGTATTCTGCCAAGAGTTTTGCATAAGTATCATCACCTGCAGAGACATGGCCAAGAAGGAGTGCGGCAGTCATGACTAGTTTGATGTGGACAGAGGCTTGTAGGTCTCTGCATTGCAGGGCTCGAGGAGCAGGTTGCGTTGTTCCGGTTTTGGCCGGACCAACTTTTAGAAGAAGAAAAAATCAAAATTCTTCAATTAGCTATTGAAAGTACTGGGCAGTTGTGCGATGGCTGCTCAACCTCTACCACTGAGGAGCCTTTTCACCCACCACCATCTTTTGTGCTTCCCAAACGTGAATTTGGCATTAAAAAAAATCTGTAATGCGATCATGTCAAACGACCTGGTTTAATTAAGAAGTGGCCATGGCTACACTACCCATCAACCAGATGATATGCAGTTTTGCAGTGTTTGCATTTCTGCACTGAAGTCGAAGAGGATGGAGATCAGCAGAGGGGATCCTGCCTTTACTTGTAAGGGGTTTACCAACTGGAAGGATGGCACTATTGGCATAGAGAAGCATCAGGAGTCAGAGTGCCATAAGGAAGCATTACAGGTAATAGTAACTATACCTTCTACATGCCTAGATGATGGCGAAATGTTATCTAAACAGCATGCTCAGGACAAAAAGTGTGCCTTCTGAAGATCCTTTCAAATGTCCAATGCTGTAAGTGAAAGGTCATTTATTGCTATCAGATGAGTAAAGAGTTGCAACAGAAGCACGATGACTCAGGAGAGACTGAACCATCTGTTGGTGCTGCATGCTCCCAAGGACGATACAGACAAATGGGACTTAATTGCAGTAGCAAATGATTTTGTTGCAATGTCTAACCATAGGATGAACATTTTTGGCAAATTCTGTGAATGTGACTATTTACCCGGTGGAGTTTGCAAGAAATTCAAGTCATCACTGATCTGTGCATCTTGTTCATAATTGTTTCAGCAGCCAGTATTCTCCAGTAGAGTTTCATGGTGGAAAAGAGGCCAGAGAAATGCATCCTATTTGGTCCCTCTAAGTGCACGTGCTTGGGGAGTCTGTAATAATTATGTCAAACCAATATTGGGAGTCTATTGCACTCCCTGATATATATGGAAGAGCATAATGGTAATCATCCACCTACTTTATATAAGTTTTACCACAAAGCCAGTTCCTATAATTATGTATTGCTTGTAGGTAGCTATTCTGCTGGTAGCTTAATGGGAGAATAAAAGTGATTTGTACATAGAAAAATGTCAAATGAAGCTAAAGGCAAGGCTTCAGAGTATAAAATGAACGATTTAAACCGACAAAATAGTGAGATATGTGAGAGAATTGACTATTAAAGGATTGTGTATTATTTGAACTGTTGCATAAGCATAAATGCACAATATTAAACCTGTATACTTTAGGATCAAAATTCCCTAAAAGCTCCTAGGCGACAAAACAAATTCACCGTCTGGCTCTAAATGATGTCAAAAGCACATGCTATAATATTTACATCCATAATAGCTGTGCATCATATATAGAAGAGCTGAGCAGAATATTAATGCTGAGTGCACTACGATCCATCCAAGTGAGTTCCACCAAAATGTCTGGAGAACAGACCTTACAACAATATGAACATCCACGTAGAACACATTTCAAGTGGTTAATTATCTGTAATTTCAGTACAGAGGTCATATTTATATTACAAAAAGTGTGCCTTTTGATTGTAATATATAGAAAACTGACGATGAGTCTACTACTCACCATTTGTGTGTTAAAATTTCTAGGACACTGATAGATAAGCATGACATCAGAGCAAACCCTGACAAGACATCAGCAATCTGCAGGTGGACACTCCAAAGTAATTCACAGACCTGTGTAGGCTCATGGGTATGCAGTTAGGTAAGTTTTCCCTAAAGATTTGAGATCTAAGTTAGCCCATAAGTGCATTATTGAGCACCAAGAATGCTGACTGACAATAACTCAACTCCAACCAAACAGGCATGTGCATGCACTAATTATAGTAGCCACTAGCTATTGACACAAGATGTAAGTTAACTACAAATGACTAACCAATAATGTAAGTGGTACTATTTATTCTATAGAAAATGGGTGAAAAGACAGCTCCTTGTGTCTCTTGGTGTTGGAATAATCTCCAGAAGCACAAGACGTATAGTCTCCTGTAATCGACTTCAGATTAGGTGCCAATATGCGCTGATACTGTGCCCAAATTCTTCTCTTTCATAGGGGTTCTTGCATGGCAGGTACGAGGCAATTCTATGACAGATTTTCAGACAAATATAACCACCTATTTGAATGTATCACCTTCTTAATGTGTTATTGTATCACCTTCCCAGTATGTCAATATTTGGTAGTATGATTGTGGTCACCATCATGAGTTCAGAGTTCACCCCTTCTGAGAATTGTGTGTTGCTGTTTTCATAAGAACAATTTGATTCCTAATATAGCAACTGGCTAACTAGTTATCATTTGGTGTCAGAAGTGGGAGTGATGTCAATGGCTGATAGAATGCATATGCCTTTACCAGAAACCACTGCAAGTTTTGAGAGTTTCCACTGTGAATGGATGAGATTTTCCTTGGTAGCTGTGGGACACAGTTCATCATGTGCACCGAAAAGGTGAACCGACTACATTTGATGAGGCAATTAAACAAGCAGTTGAGAATGCATTGGCGTTCTGTGGAGAAGCAAAATCCCAGGAATCAGCTGGTGTATATGCTGTGCAACCACCCACATCACCCCTCAGAGTCTGAGAAGTCCAACTGCTTGGATAAAATAGTTGTATATATGTCCAAGCGATTTGACACACTAGAATTGCAACCGAGTCAGTGCCATACCAAGTCTGTTCCAGTTTCTCAAGCCCATTACAGCCAATGTCAGCAAAATACATACACTGGTAGAAACAGTCGACTTCATAGATGTGATACTTGTACATGTTACAGATGTAGAGAGCAAGGTCACTTGCAACGTTGGTGTCCTTTAAACTAAAACTTGCCAGCATCAATGGTGACCAATGCCGGCAAAAGGGAATAATTTCTCAAGATCACAAAACACCTAGCCATGATATTACAAGTACAACCCATTACATTCCTATTGGACTCAGGTGAAACAATTTCAGTTGTCAAATCTGCTACATTACCAGAAGCTTATCGTGATAAAATACAGCATAATGCAGCGGCTTCAATGGTGGAACCTTTGGACACTCTGGGACAAGTGGAATTACCAATTGCTGTGGGAAAATTTCAGGCTGTACACAAGCTTACAATTGTGAATGAATCAACTGTGGACTGCCTATTAGGTGCCAATTTCCTAGTACAACATAATACTTTATTGATCAAAACCTACATCTGTGTCAACTACCCCAATTATTAATAACAAAGTCTCTGATGAGGTTGGAACTATTGGAATCATCCGGGTTACGAAATCAATGTGGGTCCCAGGCCGTTAAATACAACTGCTCCAAGGATTTGACAAAGAAGAGTTGATAGAACCAATCAATGAGTGTGCTACTCCTAATCCATTGTCTGTTGCTTATAGCTTGAGTTCAGTGTCCAGTGGTGATGTTATGTAAAGCAGGGAGTTCCCTCTCCTGGACTCACAGGTCAGAAAAACAAGTTATTCACACCCGAGGGTGTTTTGTACTGGTTCTTCTTCTCAATCACAAATAATTGTCGTCCCAACAGGCATTCAGCTGACTGTCCTGGAACAGTTTCATGACAAATCAGCCAACATCTGTCTTCAAAACAACTCTGAGAAAGTTAAAGAGCAATTTTTGGGGCCAGAATATGAGCGAGACATTGAAAGCCATGTGCAAGCATGTGGACTCTCACGGTAAAGAACTCATTCAAACCCGAAGTTGCAAGCTCCTCTACAAGTAATAAAAGCCGATTACCCTTTTCAGTGGATCTCTTGTGACATTACAGGCCCACTGCCAGAAACAGAGAGAGGTAATCAATACATTCTAGTAGTCACTGATCTATTCAGTAAGTGGGTAGAAACTTTCCCATTAAAGAAAACTGACAGTGAAACAGATAACCACTATACTAGTTGATGAGATTCTTTGTAGATATGGTGCCCCTTCCCATCTCCATAGTGAACCTTTGCAGTGAAGTAATTGACCAGCTCTGTAAAATTTTGGGTATCGCTTGCACTCAGACATCTTCCTACCACCCACAGGGGAATGGTCAAGTGGAGAGAATGAATCGCACTTTGAAGGATATGTTAGCCAAGACTATCCAGGAAAATCAGAACAACTGGGATGTTGAGTTACAGAGGGCTCTAATTGTCCATTGAGTATATGTAAATGAATCTATCAGCTTTACCCCATGTCTGATCAATTTTGCAAAATCTCCACAGATGTAATATTTGGCTAGAACCTCTCTGCTACAGACTCGAGCATACCTCAGTATGTACAAATAGGCACAAGTCCATACAAACTTCATGTGATATTGCACTAAGCAACATTGCTGCAAGTCGCCTGAAGAGAACCACAGGAAGGAAAGTGACCGGAAAAGAATTCGAAATTTGTGATTGTGTCTACTTGTTTGTCGAGCTGTTAACACTGAACCAAGAAATTGGCTTCACTATGGAGGGGACCTTATACTGTGATTGATAGGAAGAATTATCGTATTCAGTTAAATGGAAGTGGAAAGATCATGATTGTACTTCGCAATCGCCTAAAAAATATGCCAAAGGAAACATCAGTAACATCTCAGGGATTAGATATTGTGGCCCCACTGGTTGAGTTCGCAGGATATGTCAACATAAATGACAACCCAGTCGAATTTTCATCATCAAGATATCCAAGACGTAACCATCACCCACCAGATCGTAATGCCTCCTATGTAACCTCATTACTTTGTGTGGACACAATAAAAATGGGATGGACAGGAAAGTAATAACCAATGTATTTGAATGTATATATCACCTTCTTAATGTGTTAATGTATCACCTTCCAGTATGCCATAGTAAATCATGAGTTCAGATTTCACCCCTTCTGAGAATTGTGTGCTTGCTGTTTTCATAAGATTCCTCTATAGCTAAATAGTTATCATAAGTACACCTACCTCTAACAGGAGTACCATGGAACTGACTTTGCAAATTATGAAGTGACAAAGAAAAGAAAACGAATCCCACTTACTTTCCAGACTTCTTGGTTTAAAGAATTTGAGTAGCTTTTTTATTCTCCCGAGGGTGGTGGCTACTCTAAGTACTGCATATTATTTCCTAAGCCAAGTGGAAAAAAGGTCATTTTGGGTACTTTAGATAAAACATCTTTCTGAAAATTCAGCAAGTCTTAAGGCAAGGATGGATATCTTACTACCCATGATGCATTTGAGTTCCACCATGATGCTATAATGATTGGAAAATCAGTATGAAACCCAACCTGAAACCAGGGTCAATAGCCTTATACAGAGACAGCATCAGGAACTGACAGATAAACATCCTGTCAGTCATAGCAGACACAGTTAGTCTCTGACGAATGCAGGGATTACCTTTAAGCAGACACAAAGATGATGGACAGCTGACTGTGCAACTAACAGGGGCAATTTCATTGCAATCATTGAAAATACTGCCAAGATTAACCTATCTTGGGTGGACATTTGGAACAGGGTAAGAAGAAACAGTACTACATGTAAAAAATGACTCAGAATGAGCTTATCAGCATCATTGCTCACAACCTGCATGAGAAAATCCTGGAACTTCTGAAAAAGACACACTATTACAGCATCATGGCTGATGAAGTTACAAACCCATGGAAACCAGGAGGTACTCTCCCCTCTGTTTGAGGTGTATTGACACGACTGGCACAGAGCCACATATCTGGGAAACCTTCATTGACTTCCTTCAACTAGAGAAGGCTACTATACAATATGTGGCCAGTGCCATCCTGGCTTGGATGTGCAGGACATGTAATGGAAGACATTTGATCATGCAGACCTCCCAACCATCCAGGGATGCCCTGGACTGTCCAGGGATTTAGCCTTTTCAAGATTCTGTCCAGGGGTCCAGGGATTTGCTACCTTTGTCCAGGGATTCTCAACCATTAATGATCAAGGTCATTTGCTTTGTGTGGTAAAAATTAGCTGATCAAGGTCCAATATACACAATTCCTTTGTGTGGTAAAAATGAGCATACCACTGATGCCATGATTATATTGTGGTCAAAGCAGCTGCATGCTTTAGATCACCAGATCACAGGCTGTTTTAGTTGCTAGTTGCTGCTGAAAATGGTGAACCACCACCTCAGAAGAAGCCAAAAATAATCTGCAAGTGGAAAGATGAATGGACATGCTACAACATGTCATCAAGTAGAAAGTGACCAAGTTATGCCAACTGCAACATCTGTGCAATCGATCTCTCAGTGGGTGGTGGAGGATTATGTGAAGCGAAGCGACATATGGAGAGTAAATGCCATAAAATTGGTGCCAAAGCTTTCACAAATCAAGCTACAACGACATCCTTGCTATCTCAAAAGAAGCAGTCGCTTAATGAGCAGGTTACTACAGCTGAATTTGTATTTAACAATTTTAATAGCAGAGCATAACTTAGCATTTTCTGCTGGAGACCACTTCACAAAACTGTGTAAAAATATGTTCACTGATAGAGAAATAGCTGAAGGGTTTGCTTGTGGAGCAACAAAGACACAAGCCACCATTAAAAGTACTCTTGCTCCTGCACTCAATGAAAATGTAATCGAAGCCTGTGCATCATCTCCTTTCACACTATCCTTTGCAATGGGGGTAATGATCAAGATGTATGGAAATATTTCGCTTGGTAAGATTTTGGGATGAAAGTGCACACTCGGCTATCTCACAATTCTTAGCAATGCCAGTTTGTAATGTGGCTACTGCACAAACGATGTTTGATGCTCTATCAAAGGAATTGGAATGTCATAAAATCCCATGGTCTAATGTGATTGGCTATACATCAGATACAGCTTCTGTAATGGTTGGGGGAAATAATTCTGTCCTGAGCAGAATTAAGGGAAAAAATCCAAATCTATTCAGTCTTGGTTGCACTTGCCATCTTGCTGCTCTATGTGCTACCGCAGGCTTAAAAAAACTTCCAGTATCTGTTGATAGCCTTCTCATAGACATTTGTTATCACTTCAAATAATCTGCAAAAAGATGGGCTGAATGCTCTTAAATAAAAGTTGACTTTGCAGATATCAAACCACTAAGCATTGTACCACACGCTGGCTAAGTTTGTAGCACTGCATTAAGCAGCTTATTGACAAATGGCCTGCTCTTTATGCGATTATTTTGATCTTGAAGCCGCCGTGTTCATCGAATTAACAAACTGTTAAAGGACCCATTGGTAAAGCTTTTTTGCCACTTTGTATCATTCGCTTTAAAGCCTCTCAACAAGTTTACTGTTGCCTTGCAAACAAGTGCAAGTCATATTGGCTCACTTCAATCAGACATACGTGTCATACTTCAAGGAAACATGAGTAACTTTATCAAACCTGAAGTTATAAACAATAGCAACAAAATCAAGTTGAAAATGATGAACTTAGTATTGGTACATCTACAAGGCTTCTTTTGTACGAATTTGAAGATGAAGTTGCTGGAACATCAGTTGAGCATAAATTTTTCTCCTGTGTTCGTGCTTTTTAGAAACAAGTGTCAAAAAAATGCTTGATAAGTTTCCTTTTGAAGATAAAGTCATCAAAGAACTAGCATTTCTTGACCCACGCAATCGCACAAAAATATCTACCAGTGGTATTATCAATCTCGCAACTCGGTTTACATCATTTTCTACCTAAAACCACCTTGTGATATGTACACACTGTCATTCTCATGTTTTAAGCAATTGGGAAGTGATGCTCAGTTCAAGCTCTTAGAAACAAGATTAAGATAATCAATGACGTGTACTTGTTCTTTCACCTGTCTCCCAAGAGAGAGCACTCACTTGAGCTTGTCCTGAGTGATTGCGCTCCTGAAAGCAGAGTTTCCAAGCTCAAAGGCCTCTATAAGACCAGATGGACTGAAAGACATAATTGCTTAGAAATATTCCATCTGTATGAGTATATCTTCACCACGCTCCATGCTATGCTTGAGTCACACGAGTATCAACAGATCGAGTAGGCAGGAGGAGACAAAGACAATTGGTCCTGGGACACATCCACTTAGACCAAAGCAGAGGGGAGAGGTGTTGAAACATTTATTGAAAACTGGCTGGAATATTATTGCACTTGTTACTCTGCAGAATGGCCTGGATCCACTGAAAGGGCTCAGCACCAAAACTTTAGAAGCACGATGTTGATGTGGTAGCTGCATTCAAGTACATTGATATGTAGAAAGACAACTTTGAAATTGATTGGCTGAGACAATTGCTACCAATTTTGGTTCACTCCTGCTGACACAAGGAAATATTTAAATTTTCCAATAATCAACCCTAGCAATATTAAATTTGGGGAGGTGTTCCCAATAAGAAGAACACATTTTAGAGCCTAGAGATGTCATCTTTCGAAAGTCTTGAATGGTCTTACTTAATGTGTTGACATAAATGAATAACAACTGAATATAGAGACCAACCTCCATAGACTGAAAGGAAACAGTCTAATACAAAGAACTTTCTCATTCAAGTGCATGGATACTTTTGTACACTGGACTGTGCCTAATTTTGAATTGTTGGTTTAGTCATTATTTCTACAGATGGTCAGTGGGAATACCCTTCCTGGACTGTCAGGTGCACTAATTGGATACCAGGTTTTCAGAGGAAAGTCAGACAGTTAAGTCCATCATGTCTCTTATGCCACCTGTAGTCATTAACTTGTCTGATCCACACTTGCTGCACTTACTGGAAGATGATATACACTTCTGGAATAGAGACTTACCATCACAACATACCCTCAAGGTTACTTCCACTGTACATAAGTTTTGATGTGTAATGATAATTGTAGCACCTTATACTTTTGGATAAATGTTTATATGACTTATTGGGAAATAAGAAATATTACTTAGAGAGAGCTCCGGTGTTGGAAAATTTTCTGGCTGAAAGAAAAATCAATACCACAAAATTTGATCGAGACATTGCCTCCGGCTGATGTGGACATCTTTCCAAACATCTGGGAGCTTCTTCTCATAGTGTGTGTCTCTCCTATAGGGTCTTGTGAAGCAGAATGATCTTTCTCTGCCTTCGATGTGTGAAGAACCATCTGCGTGCAGCCACATCTGAAGAGAGGTTAGCAGGACTGACAGTGATAGCTATGCAACTACACAGATGCACTGAAGCTTAACACTGAGTAGCTTATATACAAGCTAATCTTAGGCGCCTTTTAAAACTCAGTCCTATTCGACAATGAGTAGAATAAAAAAGCTGGACATATATATATACATTTATCAATCTCTTTGCTTGTATTACAATTTTATTATATATTTATATAATATATATAGAGGACTAGCCATCCCAGTACTTTTCTATTACTACTATATATATTATATATATAGTAGTAATAGAAAAGTACTGGGATGGCTAGTCCTACTATAGTTTCATGCTAATGCTATTATCAGTAGGACTAGCCATCCCAGTACTTTTCTATTACTACTACTATTCAATAGCTCTGCTTTAACACAGCATTGAGCACTATTTGTAGCCTTCATCAGCAAACTACCTTCTAAGTATATATATTACACTCAATGTCAAAATGATTATATCAATAAAAAGTGCACCTTTTGCATTTTTTTTTAATTCTAAATCCTCCCAACGCTAGGTGCTAAGTGGTAACCCCCCACCCACCCTCCCCCACATTCACAAAATCCTAGATCTGTCCCTGTGTGTATTCACAATAGAAGTGTTGGTCTCAATATGTGTGACTATTAATTTGTCTAACAATTACACTATATAGGACCTTGTGACTTTCACATGCCTATCTTATAGAGCTTTATATTTGTGGCTGGAGATTTTGTCTTTCATCCATTTTGTGCGATAAAAAATTATTTTTCCATCAATTCATGTAAAGATATGCAAACATTGGAGAGCTGATCTTAACGAAGAGAAATATTGCCCCTCTTCACAAATTGGTTCTCATTGGATTTGCTCACAGGCTCCTTCAAGCCACTCACAACAGCTCTTTAATCTGTGCCTTAGTAAAAGATGACTCCTTGTGCATGCTCACATTTCTTGCGCTCCATCTTTCTTGAAACTTAGACAGTGCCCTGAATTTTCCCTCAATAAGGTCATGCATACACCAATTGCTGTTTTAAAATTGAAAAATATTTGCAGCATTACATTTGACGATTCCTAGCAAAATCGCCAAACTGCCAAATTTAATAAAAAGCTCTATACTATCTTGGATGCTAAGATAACCACACATACACACACACACACTTTGATTTCAGTTATGCTATGTTAGGAAACGAATGCAATCTAACAAGGTTATCAAACACAGTTTATATTTTCTTATCTTCGCCACACCTTCACTTACCACTCAGTGCCATGCGGCACTAGTTTAAGGTGTTAAATAATTGTTTTATTTTTTTTGTAAGTAAAATTGTGAATGCATACATGCATGAATAAATTTATACATACACACACAGAGAGACATCCAACACACCACCCGACCACCTCTCTCCCTCCCTCACTCTGTCCTTCCATCCGTCCGTCTGTCCATTCAACCATCCATGTATTCCATCCCCATCCATCCATCCATCCATCCATCCCATCCATTCACCCACAATCCACCCTTCCATCCAACTAGTGTTGCCACCCTTTGTTGAAGACGAATGGTTGACATTGCCAGATTAGATATGGTCTGGTCTATATTTTACACACACTGTATGATTGGGGAGTGAAGTGAGCTCCTCCTGGGGAGTTGAATAGAAAACTTGGTATATGTCTATCTATCTGTCTATCTATGCATGTGTTCAACAATTGGTCACCTGTAAAAAGATATGAATGGGTCACCAGCCTTAAATAAAACACTAATGCTGTTCGGATTAGCGAGGTTTCGGATTAACGGGGTCCGGATTAGCGAGGGTCGCATGTATATGTAAAACAGAAATGGTCATCATAGTGTAGAGAAAGTTTGAAAACATACGTGGCTCTCACTATGACCACACCTACCATACTACCCATTGAGATGCAGGCAGAGGAGCAAGTTTGAAGTAGGAGGGAATAAATCTGGACCACATGCAGGTGAGAACAAACTGTTGATGACAGGAAAGGATGCTGGAATTTTGTAGCTACTTAATTCATCAATTCAGCTTTGCGGTGGGATATCATGATGCAAATATTATTATCTGCAAGTGTCTATGGACTGAGATTTGGATAGTTTTTATATAAATGGTCAGTAAAGGAATGATAAAAAATTTCCTGAACACACTTAACAGTATCATGAATATTTACCTCAGCTGAGGCTGGTCTTCCTTTTAGAACTCTGAGAATTCCTGAAGAAAGAACTGTGATGAATTTACTCTTAGGACGGGTATGCCTGCCATCTTCAAAGGAACAAAACTTCCACAGCCATACATCCACATGCACACTTCTGTTTCAAATTTGCTACCCCATTATGTTCCACGGTATCATGTTGTACGACCTTGCACGATTGTCTTCTCCACATCAAAATCTAATTATAACAACATGAATAATTCCGTATTATTATTATTATTATTATTATTATTATTATTATTATTATTATTATTATTATTATTATTATTATTATTATTATTATTATTATTATTATTATTATTATTATTATTATTATTATTATTATTATAATTATTAGTAGTAGTAGTAGTAGTAGTAGTATTAGTAGTAGTAGTAGTAGTACATGTAGTAGTAGTATTATTATTATTATTATTATTATTATTATTATTATTATTATTATTATTATTATTATTATTATTATTATTATTATTATCATCATTAATATCATCCTTATTGTTGTTGTTGTTTTTTGGTGTTGTTGTTATTTTTATTTATTTTTGTTATTGTTGTTATTATTAATATTATTATTATTGTTAATAGTATTGCTGTTGCTATTGTTGTTGTTGTTGTATTATTATTACTACTACTATTATTGTTGTTGTTGTTTTTATTGTTGTTGTTATTGTTGCTGTTGTTGTTATTGTAATTGTTGTTGTTATTATTATTAGTAGTAGTAGTAGTAGTATTATATTATTATTATTTATTTTATTATTATTACTTTACAGTATATACATATTATTATAGTAACACGAGTGGTGATCGTAATTATGGAGAAAGAGTACTGATGGTATATAAGTCAATATCAAGTAGCCAGATTTAAGTGACAGAAATTGGGGGGGATTGGATACATGGACATAGAAAATAATATTATTTGGATCAAAGTTTTAACTGAAGTGATTAAGAAACAATAAGTTTAGCTGATGTTTTAGAATAGATAATGTTAAGATTCAAGTCTATACTAGGCAATGAATTCCACAGATGAGGAATGCGGGTGAAAAATGAATGGAGGTTCTTTACATTACGAGCATGAACATGTTTGATTTTTAGAAGATTAGTATATCCGGTAGTTATAGTGGACATAGAAATGTAATTAAGAATATTGAAATCCAGATGGGTTTTTTTAGAGATTTTACAACAAATAAGATTTAGTTCCAAAATCATCATAAAGGGAAGAATTTTTAAATAATAAGGCGAAATTTGTAGTCTGATGAAAAATCTCCAAAGATAAACTTCATCGCTCTTCTTTGGATCTTTTCTAGTGGGGCAAAGTCTTTTTTGAGTTTAGGGTGCCAGATTGGAGATGCATATGTGAGTACAGACTTAACTAGTGTGAGTTAAAGTTGTTTAACTGTGTTGCAATGATGGAAAGTACCTATAAGAAACCCAGACAACTTATAAGATGGCAATGATTATTGAAGGTGAGGTGCCAATCTTTTGACCACTTGGAGAGAGAAGTTAAATCAACTTGTAAAGATGTGAGATTTTATTGACTTAGTATCATCAGTGTAGAGAAGCATAGATGAAGTTGAGATCAAGAAGGAATGTAGATCAGGAACAGAAGGGGACCAAGAAGACTTCCTTGGGGGACACCAGAGATTACATGTAAGGGTGAGGAGGATTGGCCATCTAGGAACACTTGTTGACACCTGGAAGAAAGGTAGTCCTTAAACCAGTGCCATAAATTACTAGTGATGCCATAACTTACAGAGAAGCTCATTATGAGGAACCGAGTTTTACAGAAATAGAGATAACAACTTGAGATTTTTAGCAATTGATAAGACTAGTATATTTAAGTAGTTGCTTAGTGGTAGAGCGACCTTTAAAAAATACAAATTGCGACAAGGTGATGGATTTTTCTACAAAGACAGCCATTTTTGTTGTATATTGGTCTCTCTAAGATAAGGGAGATGGAACTTAGAAGTGTTGTGGGCCTGTAGTTAGTTTGATAGATGACTTGTCATATATTGGAATAATAGAATGAATTGTCCAGTCATTAGGGAGATGCTGTTGGGAAAGGCTTAGAGAAAATAGATGAGTAATAGGTATATAGATAGCAAGGGCAGAGGACTTGAGAAGTTTTCCATCAAGTCATGTGTGTCAAGTGATGATACACCTCTTGACCCAAGATCTCTGTTATTTGCACACTTGAAGGTGTGAAGAGAATATGTTGGAGGCAGGTTGTAAGTGCTTCTGGTGAACACAGAGTGAAAATACTTGTTGAATAAGTCTGCCTTTCCTGAGTTGGAGGATATCCTGAGATTGTCTAGAAACAGTGTGGAGGGAATTAAATTTTTTTTGTTAGCCTTCGAATGTATTTATAAATCTTGGAACTGTTATTATATGTCAGCCCATACACAAGATTATTTTCGAATGTAGATTTGGCTTTAGACAGTAATGACTGAATTGAGAGTTGGGAGGTAATATATAGAAGTTAGTAGATTGGGATGAGATTTGTATTTGAATTCATGTTTTAAATTGGGGTTCATACAATAAGTAAGAGGAGAGAGCCTGATAATTCACCTTAGACAAGTCAAATACATATCTCAGTGGCTGTTTAGATGTTAATGTTGGAGAGTTCATTGATATAGGAAGAAAAAATGGATAAAGTGATCAGAGGAAGACGGATAAATTAAGTGAAGTTCAATTAATTATTCAATTATTATTACTGAGTACTATATAGATCAAGTGTATTTCCTTTGATGTGTGTAGGAGCAGTGACAAGTTGCTCAAGATTATACTCAAAAACAAATTCGCAGAGGATGTAGTCAAAGTGGTCCAACAGATGTCAGGGAAATTGATTGAAGTCACCTAGAATAATAACTTGTGTTGAACTGCCAACCAAATGATAGAGGCATAACAGAAGATTGAAGGTAAGAGTTTGTTTGGAGGTATGTAGAATACACATAAAGTAATAGAATCTTGGTTGTAGCATATTTGAAATGAAACTACTTCTATATAATCCTTCAGCAGAAGGCAGAGATAGAATAGGTACTGATTCCTCAAGTGCCACCCAATTATGCTAGGACCAAGACAGTGCCTAATCAAGTATTCAAGCTTTTTTCAATAATTAAAGGGTTTTTTCCCCCTTCCTTTCCTGTTTCAACCCCCTTTCTCCCTCAGTCCCTACTTCGCTCACAACCAATGTTCCAAGGCATATATACACACACGCAATATATTAAAGACATAAATTATAGAGACTTCGCTCTAACATTAATATTGGCATAGTCTATACTGAGGTTAGCATGAATGAAATGACTTACTAACTTCTGCATGAATTGCAAGTCTGGAAGTACATCTATTTACTGTAGTTATGAGAAGTAACAATTTTAAAGCTCTGCCTGTCATCCATGGTACCCATGCGACTCCAGGTTCCAGCTCAATAGTAACTGACATTGAACATGCTCTCAAGTTCCTCCACTATTGTTACACCAGAGCAAGCAGTATGGAATAGAGTTAATCTCACTCCGGCAAGAATCTTCTGTTTGGTATGAGGAGTACATATATAGGATAACATCATATTTTGGGGGGTCGAGTATGCAGGAGGCTAATCACTACCATCCTTTAGGTACACTTTTTTATTCTATTTTGCCCCATCACATGTATCATCATTGCCCTTAGCCTGTGCATGAGGGAAAGGATAATCCTACAAATGTGATGCAGTAGCAAAAAGGGCACACTGTCTGGAAGTGACATTTTCGGGTCTTGTTATCCATCTGACATATAATTTTATTGGAGCTAGTCCCTATGGTGTAGTATACGACCACAGTGCTCTGGAATCAAATCGGTTGATTGAAATTTAGTGCCCATTGTCCACACATTCAGAATGGCACTCTGATTATTTGAAGGAAAAAACACATTATCAAAAGGTCGTTGGCTGTCTGCTAAAAATGGTGTGACTTTATCATATATACAAATGCTGGAATTTCAATCCAGGGAATATAATTATTTTGATGGAACATTTTGGAATAACGTCGGAGAAATTATTTCAAATCTCACTATATAAACTTGTATAAAATTTGTAGCGTATATATACATACAGAGGTTATAATTCTCATGTGAATATCTTGCTTTAGTACAGGGTATGCATAATTGTAGTATAAAAATACATGCTGCTGTTAAAAAAAACACCCCCATTCCTGTCCAGGGTGTATCACATGCTCAAAAACATTTTCCTATGCCTCTGCACAGGATGCTACAAATGACCAATCAATAATGTACATATTACAAATTATTCACAAGAAATTTGTAAAAAGACAACTCCTTGTGTCTCTTAGTGTTGAAATAATTTCTAGACACACAAGAGGTATGCCCTCCACTATTCTACTTCTAATTAAGTGCCACCACAGAAGTACAAGGTGAACTAGTAGCAATCACTCCACCATCCAAGCCTGCAGCAATGTAATCATAAATGCTGCATTTGATACAGAAGATTCTCAGGTTATACTATTACCTTTGTAAATTATATACCTTTCACAAGATCCTGCTTCATCCTATCTGTTGTAGCACCTCTGCACTTCAAACATTGTTAGAACTCGACTACATGAAGTGCACAAGGTTCACCCCCATTCAACGATGTACTTGGAACATCTTCCCCTGAGAAAAACCAGCAAACTGTCGTGTTGCTGAGAAGCAGCAAGTTCACAGGTAAGCTTAGCACTAAAACCATTGAAACTATTATTCCTTAACCGCAGCTTGCACGAACATGACGGAAAAAATGATGAGTAAACACAGTATCAACTTCAACTGTGACAAGGGCAATAAACAGTGTGCTGATAGTTCACCTACAAAACAGTTGATATATTGTAACGCCACGTGTTCACTACAACCTCTCTCGTCACCTAGCTCCGGTTCCACCACCTCTGCCTCCATTTGTCTCCCTGATAGATACACCACCTGTGTTAGGTTCTTTCCAGTCTTGGCCTATACCTGGCTAAGTGAGCCTCTACACACTTATTATCATGAATAATGAGAATAAGCTAGCCGATATATATGGCAACTAATACACAGAACTAATGTGTATCAAAAAATTCTACACAAAGCAGTGAGAGTTTATGACATGGCAAATTAAATTCAAGCTAAGTGAGAACCACCTAAGTATCCCAGCTATGTCATCAACAAGGAAGCAGCAAGCCTCAAGCTAATTAACAACAGTTCTTTGAAGCCAAGGTCTTGGGCAGATTCCTATGCTGTTGTCTGGTAGTAGTCCTTGACAGCTGACAAAATTAAATACTGTGTTAACAATTGTAATGGAGTTAGTCTAGAGACACATTAAGAACTCACTGGAACATCTGGAACACGTAGTTATTTATTAAATATTGCTGATGTGTATTAATTAGTTAAGATGATTTCATGTTACGGTTTTTAACTTTATTCACTAGGATTACATGCTTGTACTTCTTCCTGTTGCTGTTTTTTTAGTTATGTCATGGTAACACTTTTCCCATTGCATGTTGTCTTCAAGATTTTGTATCCAGGATGAAGCTATATAATTTCTGTGATAGTAGTGACTTACTGTCTTGGATTGAAAATGGATACTTTATTGTTACCTTCACTTGTCAGCCTCGATTACGTCAATGAATTCTTAATATACGGTGATATTTACCCAGTGAGCCTTTAATATTAATACACCATATTTACCAAGTGAATCCCAGTGAGTGACAGAAAATGACCCAACTCGAGTTTTAATGTTACGGAATGGAGACGAGCTCGTCACACTTCAATGGGCATAATAAGTGTTAGCCTGTTTCTTTAGTGTTGCTCTCTATATCATGTCCCTGTTTCACATTTGATGGGAGCCAATCTCTACTTGAATGGAACTTTCCACAACTGAAAACTTCCCTACCAGTGCTTTTGTGTAAATATTATGCGTGATATTTTTGATCATGTGTTTAATCTGAAATTCATTTTCTTTCCTTCTTTTTTCTTCTTTTTTTAATGTATTTTTTTTAATTCTGTTATTCGCTTTCCTTATGGGGCACTCTGTGCATCATGGTCCAGAAGCTCAGCGTCGACTAATTGAAGATCTGCATGAAGGTCAAAGTTTATCTACGACAGATAACCAACCCCACCCACAAACGGTGGACATAACAGGTTTTTATATGGGATCGGGATTCACTAAATTCACTCGATCTGAGGTACGGAGGTGTGGTTTACACGAAAAGTTGTGGTTCCAGTCATGTGATATTTCCGCAAGGTACAGGGGTGTGGTTTTCACGGGGGGAAACTTCTAAGTTCTAGTCAGGCATAGGTTTGTTATCGGTGGTTAGAAACTGCTGCTTGGAATGGATACTGCTTGCTAAAAAGCTATGATGGACTTAACTAGGCTGCTCTATCGTGTGCAGTGAGAGTATAAACATTGCTGCTTGGACACAATAGCTTGCTAATGCTGAAGACTGTATCACCTCTCAGGCTCTCACTGACAATCCAGGAACTCCAGCTTGATATCATGGAAACACAGGGCTAGATGACAGCAGAGGATTTTTATGAATCTCATGGGACTGTCACTTGCCCCCACTCAACTATTTTATGTCAAAACGTAACTCAATCCTGGTTTGCTTCCCTGGATGCCCACAAGTCTGTCTGTGCAGTCTTTCTAGACATCAAGAAAGCCTTTGACTCTGCGCCACATAGACCACTCTTAAACACTCTGTCCTCATTTAATATTCCTTCTCACCTCCTCTGTTGGCTCACTTCCTATCTTACAGCCAGGTCACAGCATGTCGCTGTCTCTGCTCACTCTTCTTCGTGTCATGCATCCTCTGGAGTACCTCAAGGATCTATTCTTGGTCCTCTTCTCTTTGTTCTTTACATTAACGACATTGCAAAGCTCCCACTCTCGACATCTTCTACACTTACTCTCTATGCAGATGACATCCTCCTGTTCCATCCATTTTCTTCAACCTCTTCCTTAAATTCAGTGCAATCAGACATTGACATTATATCATCATGGCTATCTTCCCGTCTACTAATAATTAAGTACATAAACCCCTCACACCGTCATACTCCACTGTATTAGTCCTCAATAGCAATCCCCTTGATCTCGTCACTTCATTTACATACTTAACCTGTAACCTCTCCTGGAACCTGCACATCAGCAAAGTACACACTAAATCAAGGAAAATAATAGGATTAATTTATCGCAACTTTTACCATCACTTATCCTCTCATATGCTAATTAAACTTTACACAACATTAGTTCTCCCTCATCTAAGTTACTGGTCCTCTGTGTGGTCACCTCCCTCTTCTTGTAATTCAAAATTTTTAGAACACATTCAGCACTTTGCACTCAGACTCTGTACTCGCCAATGGACTTCTGACTATGTATCCAACCTCTCAACCTTTAAACTTCCTACACTCAAATATATGTGCTCGGGCCAAGCTCCTTCTAATAATAAACAATTACATCCATTTTCCTCCAGACTCAATCCTATTAGCTCCTACTCTGCTCATGTCTTCTCGCCAATACCACCCATCGAACATCATAATCCCATTCTCCCGCACTGCATCCATGCAGTCTTCGTTCCCTCCGCCACAGCTCTTTGGAACTCACTCCTAACCTCCATTAGATCCTCGTCCTCACTTTCTTCCTTCAAGCGATTTATTAAACAATTCTTCGCCTAACTTAAATTATTTTTCTACCCATATTGTTATAATGTATGTATAAAGGCTCTAAATAGCTTTTGCTACTGAGCTCATTTTTAAATAAAATGTTGGTGTCAGATTATGCTCCAACTCCAACAAAGTAACTATCTCATATATAGCCTCCAACTTTTTCAAAATACCTTCAGGGATAAAACCACTTATACAAATATTTGCATGTCTATTTTTAATAGCAGCACTCCCTTTCACAATCATAATAGTAGAATAGTGCAGGCACAACTGACCTTTTTCCTTGTCCTGTACAGTGACATTATAGCCCTCCAGACAATTTTGGGCAGAGGTTTCTGAGGTGAAGAAGCCAGCTGAAATAGCAAACTGATGTAAAAGCCTATAGGATATTGCAGTGACTTTCAGAGACTCAGCATGTTATTATGACACCTCACCCTCACAATAATTTTGCCAGGCCAGCAACAGTTAGTCTTGTCCCCAGGTAAGTACAGGACAATAAACCTTCCTCCTAGCTAATATTGGCCATCACTCACTGCATCTTAGCTAAATTCTCCCCACCAACCCTGTAGCTACATTCTTCTTTTTCTCAATTACTAAAACATAAAAATATCAAAAGGTTACTCTTTGAGAAGAGTTAGATCTACTGTCTGAGAAGTATTCTGTGCGAGATATGGAGGGGCGAGCAACTTTCTTTCCTTGAAAAGAGGCAGAAAACTACTGTAGTGACAATTATTTTCATATGCAATCTCTATCCAGCTCTTACACTCCATTGATTTTTGAAAACACTTGTGCAATGTCTGTGGGAATCTGTAATGGAACCTGTTAGAGGTGGAAATCTGTATGGAGCCTTTTAGAGGTGTGAATCTGGTCCATCTGCACTCGGCTTTGACTAAAGAATCAGTAGCCACATAGGTGTCCACTTTAAACAGGCAGCAACAAGCTCGAGTTGTGTCCCCCATGATCCCAATCTGCTTGCTGTGTCTAGATGTTCTTTCAGTCTCGCCTCTGGTGTCTTCTGCAAGATATCCCTGGGAGTGGAAGTGACCCATTATTTGAACAATTCCATATTTTGAGCAACAAATTGCACTAAAGTAGCTGCTAGAAAGACTGCACAGACAGACTTGTGGGCATCCAGGGAAGCAAACCAGGATCGAGTTACGTTTTGACATAAAATAGTTAGGTGGGGGCAAGTGGCAGTCCCATGAGATTCATAAAAACCCTCTGCCATCATCTAGTCCTGTGTTTCCATGATATCAAGCTGGAGTTGCTGGATTGTCAGTGAGAGCTTGAGGGCTTTGGGAGGTGATACAGTCTTCAGCATTAGCAAGCTATTGTGTCCAAGCAGCAATCTTTATACTATCACTGCGAACGATAGAGCAGCCTAGCTACAGTCCATCACAGCAAGCAGTTACGTATCCATCCTACGAACTTAGAAGTACCCGTGAAAACCACACCCATGTAACCACATGACTGGAACCACACCTTTTCGTGTAAACTACACCCAGATCCCGTTTTTGTATAGACGAGAGACTAATGTTTAGATGGAAGTTAGCATGAATCAAACGACTACTAACTTCTGCTTGAATCTCAGCTCAGACACTATCATATACGGGTACAGAGTAGTTGATGGTCTAGTGAATGAAGGCTTTACATTCTTCTACGTATTGGTGGGACTGCCATGGAACATCATGGTAGTAATTACAACTATAAAGAAGAGGTTATACCAGGAACCCACCATCATGTTGCTACTCAACCTGGTAATAACAGATATTCTGATGTTATTCATTATGTTTCTTTACACCATGCTGACTGGGGTTTCTGGGAATTATATCCATGGGAACATCAACATGATGCATTGCCAGCTCTGCTCTATCTTGGTACCAATTCCAGTAGCCCTGATGATAAATTCTCTATTTATTGTAGCATTGATCTCCATTGACAGGTTTCTCTTCATTTATAAACCTCTCCAGTATGAAAGAAAGGCCACCAAATGGAGGACATTACTGGGTATTGCTATAACAACTGTGCTGAGCATTGCCATTGGCTTGATTTCTGCGGTCATTCCAGAAACAATAAATTACAATGAGAAAATATTTTCCTGCACCTTGATCAATTGGTACGTGATAGTTCTGGTTGTTTTTGGCTGCATAGCACTTGCTGTTATTGTGTTCTGCAATATTTGGGTTGTTTACCTAGTCCTAAAAAACATCAAAGAAGTGTATGATATAAGGAGATCACTATCTAGCACAGAGAAGAGGAAATCACACATTCAGGACCTGAATGAAAGAGTAAGACAGGAACGTCACAAGAAACAGCTTCATCTGTTCCGTGTTTTTGGTGGTCTGCTTCTCTCAAATACCATAGCTTGGCTTCCTACAATTATTGTAAGCATATTATTATTTAGTTCTGTAGATATACATTATAGTTGTTTTTCTATTTCTAACATTCTCTTTCTGAGTCAATTAGTCGTGCACCCTATCCTGGAGACCACCTTGATCAGTGATGTGAGAGAATCATTGACAGAGATGATTACATGTGGCATACTTAAGAAAAAGAAGGACATCCATTCTATGACTGAGGAACCAACTTGCTGCTACTCTCGCTGCTGTAGACCTACCAAAGATCGTGATGTTAAACACAGCAATTGCGGCATCATTTTGAATTTCATTGAAACTGCAGTGTTACCTAAAGATAGGTCTACCAGCAATGAAGTCATTATTAAACAGGTTGGAAAAGAACAAGTTTGATGTTGAGAGACATTCTCTGGTGAAAACTTCATATTACTCGAGCATCCAAGATATTGTGTAATACAATTTTTGTGCTGGCTATATAATGGTCAACATATTTTATATTTTATATAATGAGAAATTGAAATATATACCAGTATTATATCCCGGTATTGATTTTCACTTGGTAATTTGTATTGTAGTGGGAAGTGTCTTGGATTGCTATTTAGGTCATTTAGCTCTTGTCTTATTATTCACACGATACCTAAAAATGATGTCTGGCAAGGCCTGTCCTCGTACAGTTTGTTTTTGATGCCTTCTTAGACAGTTGTGGGCCTGGTTTGTACTAGACAATCCTGCAGTGGTCCAGACTATTCATGACCACGTGATGTTAATCAGACCAACTCTGGCCTTTCACAAAACAATTCTCCAGCTAATTCTTCAGGTTCACGCTCTTCACAGATAGCTACTGCAGAATCAAAACAGAATCCCTAATACATCTGGACAGCAAGCCAGTTTGAGGCTAGCTACAATATTAGAGGTCAAGAAGAGAATCAATGGTGTTAGTTCTTGTTTTTAGTGCACGTTGTTCAGTGTGTGCAGGGGCTGCATGATGCTGAAGTGGTGTGGTCGAAATTGGTCCTTAGTTAGTATAGTCAATAAGAAGTTGTTAGTGAAGAGGAACCCCCTTCATTAAGCATCTAGCTAAAAGGGGTAATGGCAATAATCAGGTGAAGGACAATCTTCAGGAACCATTGGAATCATTAGGCCAGAAGGTATCAGAGAAATTGGAAGGAGACTTTAAGGGAGGCAGTCCATCTGGCATGTAAGGACATTTTGGCAAAGTGATCTGTTGACACTTCTCAAGAGAAGCATCCCCTACCTTGCACCAGTTCCACCAACCTGCCAGCTCCAGAAGTATCCACCAATTTGCTTTAATAAATGAGTGGGTTATAGTGTGGTCAATTAAGTCTTTCTTAAATGGCTCTGCAGGAGACCCGGATAGGTTGTGACCACAACATTTGAAGGACATGGCCTTTGCACCTAATATAGGGGACTCCAATCATTTCATTGCCCTAGCTTCCCTTTCTTTTCAGGTTCTATAGGGCCAAATGCCACCACCCATCTGCCCTTTTTTCTTTGATGCTACTCTTGTTGCCCTACAGAAGAAGAAGGATGGGTTAAGGCTAGGTGCTGACTTGTGGACAAGATTGCCAGATATGCAGTAATGGAAGATATGGAGACCCTGTTAGCTCCAGGCAATATTTGGCTATGGGATTAGTGGAGCAGTCATAGCGATGGTTCTTGCCACTAGACAATATCTTAGCCATAGTCAAACTGGTTTTTAGAATGCCTTAAATTATATCCATATGGCCAAATATTGGCGAGTGTTGATGCCTCGGCCCCTGATAGCTAAGAAATTGTCCACCCAGTGTATTTCTCGCAATCTTCTTTCTACTGGGGTGACATGATCATTAGAAGAGGGCCATGTTTCTCGCACCTGAGAAAGGTGCTTCGAATTGGAGTACCACACAGCAATATGGCATCTGCCTTCATAAAAGAGAATTTCATAATGTGCATTGGCTTTGCGATTGGAAGCCATCAAGAGCACCCAATAACTGTGCCTGTGGGAAGACGTTTTCCATTCATCATGCCTTCTCCTTCTCCAAATGTGCATTTCCTTTACTTCGACACAATGAGGTTCGAGACCTCACGCCAAATTTGTTGATGGAGGTTTTCCATAATCTATGCGTAGAACCTGAATTGCAGTCTCTCAAGGTTAAAGTTTTGACTAAACTCTCCTCTGCCAGGCTAGACATTGGCGCAAATGGATGCTGGTGTGGATGATTTAAAGAAATGTTCTTTGATGTGCAGGTGTTTAATCCCCATGCTCAATATAACAGGAATAATCCTTACAGCCACACATTGTCATGGTCGAGATGTCGCCTTTTCTTATCTCTAATAAGTTCATCCATTAGGTGCATCAGAGGGGCAAGCTCTAGCTGTGCCTTGAAGTCACCTGAATCTATGGAGTTTGTAAGATCAGAATTAAGCCTGTCTGCTCTGATTTAACTCTTAATTTACCCATACAAAAACAATAGCAGATTTTTAGTTGGAGAAAAACAGACAGCATGGACCAATTAAGAATGGCAGTACATATGCAGAAAATAAGAAATATGCTTAGAAAGAAGGAAATATGTTCAGTACACAGTATGCTCTGGAAACCACATGAATATATATGCAGATATTTGTAATTAGTTATAGTTGTGTATTCTGAACAGAAATGTGTACTTGTACAGAATAATTTTAATTGTTTTGGTAAAATGAATACTAAGGGGAATCCTTCCAAAAGTAACAAGCAGGCCTCTGTGCATACCGTCTGATCCAGCTATTACATGATTGCTAGTTTGGCTTTATCATGTGGAGATGATGATGGCTGCATTCTGCACTGATGTAAGAGGAGAATCGTGAGTGCATGTGTGTGTGTGATGTGACTGTGTGTGTTTGTGTGTATGTGTGTGAGAGAAATATAAACAAACATGTTTTAATGACTTTCTCAATAATCAACCCTCTCTTGATGTTTTGACTAGATGTTCTAGCCTTCAAGAATAAACATGTTACCTTGTGTTACCAATCTTTGTATCTGTTGCAGCACAAACATTTAACACTTGAGAAAGGAGAGGGTCTGCTTGTATTTAAGAAATAGAACTTGTGTTATAGCTGGATAATAACTTCCCACGAATAATGATAATGCTGATGCAATGGGAATATATATAGGGCATGTTTTTGCCATTAGCTATCCACAATTTTTGATGACCAACTTACCATACCTCTTTGGTGAACCATCAACTCCATCAAACCCATGGAAACAAATTAGACCATAATCAAAACAAATCAGCAGACAAAACGTGGCTATCTTAACAAATACCTTTATTACCATATCTTGGCTCTCATACTAGCTAGATACACATTAAAAAATACATTCCTGTCCAAAATCAATCAATATTATAGTTGCCTATTCTTACCTTCATTGCTGGCACTTCAAGAAGCTTCCTTAGGCTCAGGTAAAGTTTCTATGCCAAGTGGCAAGTGGCCCATATCAACAGGATCAAGGCCTGAATAGCACCAGAGGCACTGTCCTATGGGTGGCAGTTGCCCAAGAGGAGGAAAATGATGGGTTACCAACCCAGACAAAAGAATATTTGCTCAAAGAGTTGCAGCAACAGCAGATTGATGACTACTACACAAGCATCAAGAGGTGATGACACAGAGACTGGAGAAAATGAAGACAGTATCATTGCAGATAGACACAGGACAACCTGCTCCCATCTGCACGTACCCCTACCAAATCCCACCTGCAAGGAAGGACCAGCTGAGAGACAAGGTCTGCTCATTAGCAGAAGCGGGCATACTGAAACCCTCCTTTAGCCCGTGGTCCTCACCATTGGTCACTGTACAGAAGCCTGAGGATCGGTGAGACTTTGTTTAAATTTCAAGAAGATCAATGTGGTGATGACTTCAGATCATTACCACATGCCAAGGGTGGATGATATGCTCGCTCAAATTGGAAATTCTCAATATCTAACCAAAATGGACCTGAACAAGTGATTTCACTAGATCCCACTTCTGGAGGAGGACCATTGTAAAACTGCATTTTGTACTCCATGGGGGAAGTGGGCAGTATATGGTCATGCCCTTTGCCAGCGATTTTCCAGTGGTTGATGCATATTATTCTTGCAGATGTTCCATCTTTTGCCAATGCATACATGGATGATGTTATATTTAGCAATGAGTGGGATGAGCACTTAACCCATATCGACATGGTTCTGACCAGATTTCAGCAATGGTCTGACAGTGAAACCAAGCAAATGTCAGTGGGGGTCTACCAGGATTGAATTCCTCAGGAGTGTGTGGCAGCCAGACTGCAGAGTGCAGGTGATCAGAGATTACAAGAAGCCGGCCAACCAGACGGACATAAGATCATTCCTGGGTGTCATTATCGGCTTCAAAGACTGTGCCCAGTGTTAGGGACTGAGTGTCAGCCCGTCCAAGTTCCCTAACTAACAGTTGAACATATATAGACATGCAATGCACAGACAGTATATAAAACAGTTACCTAAGAGGTGTAGTCTTTTGATTGGTTGTAGTTACGTAAAAGGTGTAGTCATTTGATTGGCTTTAATGTTATTCGCTATAGGGACCTGTCAGAGCTGAGTAGATGACCTACAAAAGGAACAGTCTGCTCAGCTAGGAGAGTCCCCACTGTATTGTATGATATTGTGACTCATTCTCTAATTACTTTATCAGCAGTTATAGAATTAGCACAGGGACTAAGCTCAGACCAGATATCAGACAGACAGGCAGAGGTTGTGGGTTAGCTATACAGTACAGGGCTAACCATAACACCCAGCACTCTAGCCGCTTAACAAATGCGACACGGAAATCTGCGCCTGTTGTACTCGTATGGTATAATGAAATGTATGACGACGTTTGTATATTTATGAAATGTTCTTGCTGATACTTGTTCATTAACGGTTCCCCAAGATTGTGACACATACGTATTACAGACAGATGCCACCGCCAAATATATCTCGGGCATCCTAAGTGTGATCCGAGACAACAGAGAGTTACCAGTGGGTTTCTACTCCAGGAAGCTTGCCCTAGCCAAACGGAACTATGCAGTATCCGAGCTTGAGGGTCTGGCGGTGGTGGCTGCCATTCTCCATTTTGAGATTTACCTCACTGGTGGACACTTTGAGGTGCTGACGGACCACAAAGCCCTGACATTTCTTGACTCTGCCAAGCACCTTAAAGCAGTTTACCTTTACTGAAAGGTATAGACCTGGCAAACAGAACATCAATGCCGATGCCCTTTTGCAACAGGCATGGACACACAGTGGAGGATCACTGGAGTCTACGGGGTGGGGGAGATGTCAGGACCAGCCTGACAGACGTCAATGTAACCTTATGATTTCTACCTTATATGGTTGTGGCTCAACCCACCAGGATCACTATTTAACCAGATTTTCCTAACTTGCAATTAGGATAAAATAGTTTAACATTTTTTACTTAAGGGCCTAAACTCTGCCTAGTTAGGAATGTCTCTGGTGGCAGCATCTACTGAGGTGACAGAGCATTTAAACCCTCTCGACCCTCCACACCATTTTACAACTCATCACATAACACTCGTGGTGATAATCTGGTACAGGATCCATAAACTTGGAGTGGTTCAATTCCAATAAGTTCTTCTGTCTGATTCTGTTCCAGTAGTAGGTGATCAACCAACTAGTGCCAGTATTGATGTTGGCACTCCTTGACCAACCTTCAAGACACATTTCAAAATTGTAAGGTGCATTAGTATATAAAACAGTGGGTTGAATGGCTTCCAGCCACTCTCCGGTGTAAAATATGTCACCATTATACTGCCACTCTTTACATCTCTGGGGTTCGTGAAAGATATTAACTCTGCTTTTCTTGGCATAAAGTTTACCCTCAGGGCTCTCACTCTATCAGTTTGTCAAGGATGCAAGAAAGTTTGTGGTCAAAGGTTTCTCTCTCTCTGTGTGTGTGTGTGTGATTGCCAAACATCAAGCCATTCCTAAAATGCAGACTTGTATAGAACAGAAGCTTACAGCCTGGCTAAACACATACTAAACATTGCTCACCTATTGGAAACATTATACTCAGACATCAGTGCTAACTGATACATTTCCACTAAACACTCAGAGTAGCACATATTTGTTGCTTTCCATGCAGCTGTACTGATGAAATCAACACTACATCCTGC
Source organism: Cladorhizidae sp. MBARI D1340-BT2 (assembly GCA_028752905.1). NCBI lineage: Eukaryota > Metazoa > Porifera > Demospongiae > Poecilosclerida > Cladorhizidae > Cladorhizidae sp. MBARI D1340-BT2. The sequence continues at coordinate 4,075,750 of JAQNBH010000012.1, read as the reverse complement.
ACTTCATGCCAATCAACACTACATCCTGCACTTCATGCCAATCAACACTACATCCTGCACTTCATGCCAATCATCACTACATCCTGCACTTCAACACTACATCCTGCACTTCATGCAAATCAACACTACCTCCTGCCATTCATGCCAATGTGTGACAGATCAGGACCTCTTTGCAATGAAATGCTTGGTCGATCATGCTCCAGTCACCCAGTGCCCCTACCATGAGGAACTCCATGGTTTAGATGCCCTACTCTACAACCAACCCTAAAAAGGTACATCATGAGATCTTGTAAATGGGCTAATGGTAGTTGTTAGGTGTATAGGGTAGTGGGAGTAGTGGACTGGATTGCTTATGGCTTGCGGGTTGATCCCGTGAACATGGAGGGGAGGGGGAGAGGGGGGGGGGGGATGGTTTGGCAGGAGGACTACATTTCTTCATGTAGGATAGATTTGTAGGTAGGATAGAATTTTAGTTTGAATCAGTGGAGTGACACTGGGCAGGTATGTAGGCCCAGTGGAAGGGTCTCATGGAGGGTGAATTTGTGCGTTATGAGGGAGGAATGGTCTTTGCATTTAGGGAGTCTGGCTTTGTGAGACTGGTGGCTTGTATTTGGGGATAGCGTTTATGGTTCAGATATGTAGGGAGCGTGATTGTGTATGTTGATGTTGTCTTCTGTGTTCCAAGAGGATCCTGTGTTAGTTTATGATTTGTGTTTCTGCTTGTTTGGTGGTACTGATGATGTCATCTCTTTCTTGTCAAGTGTATTTGAAACTGTTCTACGAGTCTCTGTCTTAGTCTCTGTCTTGTCTGTAACTGTCTTCTCCACATTTATGACATCGTGGGGTAGCAGAGTACATTTTCTTCACATGGAGGCCCTTTGGAATGAGTTTGGTTCTATTGCAGACCTGAAGAAAATTCAGTTGGCCCTTGATGGTTGCAATCGTCACAGACGTCCTTTTCGTAAAGCGTAGTGGATGGGTGGATAGTGTATCTTCATTTTCCTTACCATTCGATTTCTATTGTTATTACTTAGGGCTCCAACCAATCTCTCTGTTGGGTGAGAAACCACCATGATGGCTGGGCTAGAACTAGATCACTGTATATGTTAGGATGGGGATAAGGATTCAAAGCCAAAGGTGAGATAACATCAGTGCAGATCATCAATTGAGAATCATAAAACTGCTTCTATCAATACAAGTGAAAACTAAGAGAGCATACCAGGTTATGTACAATAAACAAAATAGAAGCCTCATAATGAAAGGGACTACAAGGGCAACTAAGGTGTAAGGTAAACATTACAGTTATATCTGACATTTAATTACGTATATAATTCAGATATGTATAGAACTTGAGTTTACTGCAGAGGTGGTTACCGTTCTTTCTGGAAGACAATGGCCGGGAACTCTTCAAGGGGTGTAGATTCTTTATAGGCCAAAGTAATGGACTATATTTAGGCTGAAGTAGCCAAGCTGAGAGTAAGCCTATGTGCAGATTGGTCGAGGGAGCTGAAACTGGGAAGGTTGGGGGTTATCGTTCAGTTCTCCAATAAGTATGCAATGAGTATGTTTGCACTCTGTGTGTCTGTTGATATTTCATAGGGTTTATGTTATTGTATTCCTATAATTGTATAATGAACTTGTTTGATGGTGTTTATGCTTGCGGTTTTTTTTAACTCGATTCATTCTTTAACTTAATCTTTCGATAACATTAAGTATCTAGTAGCTAACAGGTGTCCTAGGGTAAGTATAGTTGAACTCTGACAAGCATTCCCACAACAAACTACTTTCAGTTTCTTTCTGGGTAGGCTGGTAGTTGGCTTCAAACAATGAAAGATATACATCTTTGAACTGTGGGAGGCACAACATTTTTTGTAGTCATCCTACCTAAAGTCCATCCTACATCTTATTCTATACCCGACTAGTTAATACATCTGCTGTGACAAGCAGCTGTGTAGGCTAGATGACTGCACCAATTACTTTACTCTGATAAATGGGAGTTTTGGGGTGGTACATCTGACGGGTGTATGCGCCTGCTCTGATAAATACATCTAGCTTACCTATCATGTGGCTCTTGTGCTCTTCTGTCGGGCATGTTAAAGGCATAACAAGATTACCACAACTAATTAAATGTTATGTGGGGTGTTGGGCCTACCATGCACATTAAATAGATTGCCGAGAAAAATTGCCATCTAGTTAGGTAGACAATATATCTGCATGGGAAAAAATGTCATGGTTGTGTCTCCGTATCATGAATTCACGAATGAGGGCTCACATTGTCGGGCAGTACGAAATAGTAGGCATGGGATCTCCGGTCTCTTGACCTATCTATGATGTGCACTTAGATGGACCAAATAGGATGCATGTCTTTGTCATCTTCCCGTCATCAAACTCGAAAGGAGAATAGAACAAGGCTTCGTTGGGTAGTCAAATTCAAGAAAGATGACAGCTTGAGCAACCTCTGATGAATGCAAACAGACCATCTCCTTGTTGCTGTAGTTCTGCCTGTCAGTTTGGTCTTCTTGGTGTTGAGCACCTTCACAATGGCTGAAAGTGTCTATACTCATTCACAGTTGTGAGTTCCAGGTTCTGTCTGCAGTATACTATGGTTGAAGAGTCAGTTGGCTAAAGTGTGGTTCTGCTAAACTATGATGTGGTGGTCCCTGTATGTTCTAACCTCTCTTCAGTGAATACAAATGCCACAATGCAGGCAAACTATTGCATGGCTCCATTAAAATCAGACTAAGAATCACAACCTGCATCAGATTCCACAGAATTTTTGTTCGTGGCTGTGCCATCCCATTAGAGATTTTTCCTGATGGATGCTCTTCCTCCTTGTAATGTTGAGAAACGTGTGCACCAATTACTTCAAATATGTAGAACTATATCATGGTTTTTTTCATGCAGCAAAAACAATAACTATCAGCATTGTGCTCATATTGAACCTGGAACACTATATGCTGTTTGGAGAGTGGCAGCAGTAGGGACTCCTGTAGCCTTTAATAGTCTTTTTATGGCCCTTTGACCTTCCTGAAGTGCTGGAGGTACATTAAGCAGACCAGAGTCATTGGGATGATGAGAAGGTGTTGCACATGATATTGTCCAGATAGATTGCAATGCAAGACAGAGCATTCTGCATGCTGCTAGAAGCTACAGTGAAATGGTAGTTAGTAAAACAGTCGCCTATCTATGAGCAAATGATTTCCCAAAAATCCAGAAAGAAAAGAGGTAATAAGACAGGTTCTGTTAAAACAACTCCATGCTCGAAAGTATCATGTTTGCCAATTAGAGGGCATATAGAAATTGAGCATCAGCTACCATTCATGTGCTTCAATTATGATACTGTAGTAATTTTCAAGGTTGGATTTATGAGAAGAAGTTGAAATAGAGGATGAGTGTTGGGCGAAAGATTACTGCTAGAAAATTTTTGCAAGTGTTCACAATCATGGTATTCACTGATTGAGGATGAAGCAACAAATGAGAGCAGTTTATATTATCAATTGGGTGGTTGGTAATTGTAGCCCTAGCCTCTAGCAAAGATCCTGTAAGACTATTCAGCCTTCCTGACCATTTGGTGACGCACTATTCACAGTAATAAAAGATTATTTTGTTTGCTGTACTCTACTCCTGTACTTTGTACAGGTCACATCTATTATGGAGATGCTAATATTCAAGGAAAGCAGAATGGCCTAGCATCAAAAGTAAAGAATGATGCACCAGCTCACACTGTTGACACCAATTTAAAGATAGGTATTTCATAAGTTACAGCTATTAGTCATGGAAACCATCTGAAAACGATTACATCTCTATGAGCAAGATATTTTAATTTAATACCTTGTTCATACAACATTGGTAGTTTGGTTTGTATCCACCACACCCCACCATATTTTGGGTACCTGGCTTTAATACCTTGTTCATACAACATTGGTAGTAGTTTGGTTTGTATCCACCACACCTCACCATATTTAGGGTAACCGGCTTTAATACTTTGATCATACAGTGTTAGTAGTTTTGGGTTTGTATCCATGACTTCGCACTATAATATTTAAGAGTTAGTGGCTTTGAGTTAGTGGCTTAAATACCTTACTCATAGTGTATTTGTAGTTCTTGGTATATATATATTCATGACTTCCCATTATCATTACAGGTTCAACAACTATAATTATGATGTTGGAGTTAAGCAATGAACTTGACATGAAGAGCATTGCTAATGAATTCAAGAATAACTTGGAGCAGATGACCACTACCACACCAACTGCCACTTTATTGAAAAAATTGAAGTACCCAATTGTCTTAGAAATGTGCTGAAGGGTGCCGAGAGAGACAAGTGCATACGTGTGTATTGAAAAAGTGACATTGCAAGTGCCAAATATATACTTTTTAGATGGCAGATAAAGTAATGTGTGTTGTACTGCCATTGTGCATACTACTACAGTCCAGACTATGCCAGCACCTCATTGTGTATACTACTAGAAGTACACTCACTAGCCTTGAAACAGAACCATATCAGTATGTTTAAAATAAACTTCAAACTTGTCGGATTAAGTGGAACACATGGAACCATGGGGCTACCTCATCTGATCTGATCATGTCCAAGTTTACCCAGTAATAATTCATCCTTGACCACCAGAGGTATGCTGTGATCCCTTTGGAAGTGTACGCTTTAGCTTACGAATTCATTTCATGTTATAATTGTAGACTAGGGCTAGTATAATATATACATACAACAATATCCTGATTGCTTGAATGCTGTGAATCATCATAAAGTTTGACATCATCAGTTTTTGCTCATCCATTCTAGTCAACAGCAGGTATCCTTGTTCTAGTGTGACTAGAATTGTCTTGAGGTAACACTGCAACATTAATCAACTTTAACAAGATGCTGCAGCCACTTTGGTTATCATCATGCTCTTTAGTAGATCTACAGCACAGGCAGTAGGAGTGAGTTCGTTCCTGACTTGTAGCAAAGTCTTGCTTCCTTTTCCTAAGCAGCCCGCATGTAACCATCTCCTTCAATGGCTCTCTCACATCACTGATGAAGGTGGTCTCTAGGATAGGGTGCACAACTACTTGACTCAGAAAGAAAATTTGTGCAAAGGAATAAGAGTTAGGATGTACGTCAACAGAAAAAAATATTTTTAGTCCAAATACAGTTATAACAGGAAGCCAGGCTATGGTATTTGAGAGAATCAGTCCACCAAAAACACGGAACAGATGAAGCTGCTTCTTGTAACGTTCTTCTTTGACTCTTTCACTCAGTTCCTGAATGTGTGACTTCTTCTCGTCCATGCTGGGTAACGATTTCCTGATATTATAAATTGCTCTGATATTCTTCAGGACAATGTAGATGACCCAGATGTTGCAGACAATGGTTACAGTGAGAGCCAAGCAAGCAAAAGAAATCACAAATATGCTGTACCATGTTCTGGGATTAATGGTGCAGGATAGCAAATTTGAACTGAAAGCTAATGCTTCTGGAGTGACCAAACTGACCAAGCCAATAGCAATGCTCAGTAAGCTTGTTAATACAATACACACAAATGTTCTTAGTTTGTTGGCCTTTCGTTCATACTGGAGAGGTTTGTAGATGAATAGAAATCTGTCAATGGACATCAAAGTAACAACAAAGAGAGAATCCATCGTCAGGGCCATTGCAATCAATTCCAGAGAGCATGACCAAACACATATCATGTCACTACACCCAAAGATATATTGCCCAGCAATCCCAGTTGCCATGATGATAGGCAAATAAAGCAATATCATCAGAATATCTGCAAACACCAGGTTGAGTAGCAGCATGATGGTGGGCTGGTTGTACAACCTCTTCTTTACAGTTGTGATCACTACCATGATGTTCCACGTTAGTCCCACTATTATGAAGAGGAACATAAACGCTGCAGTCACTTTACCGCGATCTATTCTGTAACTGACCATTTCCCAGCATCCTTTTGCGTCGCTGTTAGAGCTCAGATTACTGCATAAGGTAGTAGTAATGTTAGTCATTCTAACTAGATCTATTAAGTCACTGACTCAATTGCACTACAAATGTCCCGAAAGGTCCAGGATACTTATACCCTTTTTATGACTTTGTCACTGGTCGCTGAACCTAGCCATGTACTTGCGTTACGTTCTACGACGCCTACTTATAATCTTCGTGATTCGCTACTACTACAATCGGATATATTTTTCGTGTTCGTGCTAGGGAATACTGCATCTCTATTTAATGCAGTTATGAAAATTGTACACCTCTGCCTGTCATGGCGCTCCATGCAACTACAGTTTCCAGCTCAGGAGTAGTGACATTGGACAGGCCTTCAATTCCTCCCACTGTTGCACCTGATCAAGCAGTGTTGAATAGGGTTAATGTCACTCCTGCACAAGCTGCATAGATATATAGAAATAAAAACAAATGGCTAATCAGAACTTTCTGTTTGTTACGAGGAGCACATAACTAGGATAACATCATCTGTTTTTGGTCGAGTATGCAGGAGGCTAACCACTACAGGTGCACTTGTTGATTCTATTGTGACCCATCACCTATATCCATCATTGCCCCTTCCTGAGTGAGGGAAGGATAATGAAAAGAAAGCAGTGGGTGCCTACAGATGTGATGCAGTGCCAAAAGGGGCACACTGTCTGGAAGTGACACTTTCGGCCTTGTTATCCATCAACATATAATTTTATTGGAGCTAGTCTGAATGGTGCAGTATTTGACCCAGTGCTATGGAATCAAATGGGTTCCTTGAAATAAAGTACCCATTTTGCACACATACAGAAAAAAACATCATTACTTCAAAGCCAGATGACTGCCAGCTAAAAATGGTGCGACTTCATCAATGCCAGAATTTCAATCCAGCAAATATATTTTGATGGAACATTTTGAATAACATGATTTTAAAGTTGAAATTATTTGCAAATCTCACAATATAAACATTGTATATAGTAACAATAATTATTATGTTTTGTTTGGAATGATGATCTATGAAACAGCCATATTGAACCAGCGCAGGAACAAAATTAGTAAATACACACAACAAGTAAACCAAATTTAGTCCAATTGGGGGTGTCAAGTTAAGGGAATTTTTTGTAATATGAGATCATTTTTTATACTATTGCTCTCTCTATGTGTATACGTAAGAGGCTCTACTTCTCATCTCAACTTCTTCCCTGTGGGACATCTGCTCCTTTCCTCTCATGAAGGGTGGTATGTTCAATGTTATTCTCTTCGGCGGTAGTGGTGGTTGTATATCAAAAACCCTACTTGTCATTACTATGTCACCCTGCTCAAACTTGATAAGGCCACACTCCTGTGTTAACTACCTGTTGAATATGTACACCCTTCCCCCTATTGAGAAGAAACAAATATGACAAATCCACTGGAAGAAACACCAACAAGACCATTGCAATATTGTAGCTCTAGTATACAGAATATGTTTGTGACTGAGCATGGAATGAGGAAGACATTTGTATAAACATCTCAGTAGTGAATAATGGTACAAGTGCTATGATAGTGTGCCTTGAAACAAGCTGGCATTGTTTCTATTACTACTTCATTTGAAGCCCACAGAGGTAGGTAGACATAATATGAGAGTTAATCAAAGTAGCTAATATTGCTGCTGAATCGATGACCAAGTCTTTTTAAATATTACACCGCAATCGATACAATACTATAAACATTTCATCTATGGGCTTTAGTGTACGACTCGGGCCATGCTTTTCCTCAACTGTGGCGTGACCTTCAGCATTATCTGAAGCCTCCTTGTATTTAAGTTTGCTGACAGAAGGAAGAAAAAACTCGTATAGAAACTTACTAAAGTTATAGAATCTGATTTCATCATCACTACCAGCAAAACATTCGAGACCAAATGTCAAATGATTTTATTCTTGATTGGTTGTTGCCCTTTCGAGGCTGGCGAAGAGCCACACATAAATAATTCATCTCTCCCACTAGAGCATTGGCTAAGGGCTTTGACTCGATGGAAAATTTAATCTACTGGAGGTAATTATTGTCCTGAAACCCTAAAATTTAGCTGAGATGGTAGGGGGAAATAGAACTGGCATATCAGTAAACCTTGCTTTTTCTACCAAAATAATGTTGCAAGCACACCCTATAATGCTCACTAGGGGGGAAAATTAATTGCTCTTTGCTGCATTATCTAATAAACCCCAAGCAAATGACAGCTATTAGCAGTTAATTAGTTACAACTGTTGGCAAACTTTAGGATTACACAATTATATTATATATCAGGAACAGCAACTGACAATAACTTGATATAGCAACTTCATGCACTAATAATAGTGTTAACACAGGATAGGCATAGGAATGGGGACAATCGAGGAGATGGCACCCATGGATAAACTAAATGAGAAGAGGGGAAAAATGGTACTGTAGTGTTATGCTGACTGAGCACATGTCTGGCATGATGCTACCACCAATCAACACTCCAAAACACTTTAAGATAACAGAATTTCACACTAGGGCATTTGAGTGCTCTGGTCACATGATCTTATTACTTCTACTGTGTGTTTTCACAGCTGACTATCACATGCCGATCCATAGATGGAAAAATCAGTACTTACCAGGTGGAAGAAATGAAGAGGCAGTTATACCTAAGCTAGTTCTAGGAGCAAGCCAATCTATGTGAATCGTTATGGTGGAATATCACAACTCAAACCAGTGGCAGATAATCCTGACCTGATCAAGTTGGTATTCAACATAGCTAGGCAGCTACCTATCCAAAAAAAATATAGTACTGTTTCTGACGATGACATGGATGGAGTATTGCAAGTCAGATTGAAGAAAAATTAGGCAGGGGTGGTTGGCAATGATTATTTAATGTTGGCATGACATTGGGGGGTTTTCAGTGTTGGATATGAATATGTTAAAGTGTATGCTCTGCCTGGATCCAGTCACACCTAATCACCCTTTTTGAAATGTATGAAGCAACCTGATGAAAGACAATTGTGTACCTTGAATCAAAGTTGGTATAAAGGGTTTCCTTGGGTACATATCTGTACGACACTCAAGCATGTTGTCACTGTTTAAAACCATACAAGAAAGGAATTTTGACAGTGACTGATAATACAAAAACTGCATTTTTTATTTGAGAATTGGAAAAAGCAACAGAATGCTTTCGGGTCGAGCTAACATCTGAAATATCCAAGCCAAAGCTTAGTAACATAAATGTTCCCACTATGCAAGAGCAGATGAGTACAGCAGCTGCCAAAGCAAAAGCTGACCACACAAGAATGCTCGTGAAGGTCTTCTCCAGCCTCATATATTTACATCTGCAAGATTTAGCTATTAGAGGGCACAAGGAGAATGATGGAAACTTCTACCAATTATTATTATTATATTATAGTAATGACCCTTGTTTTAAAAAATCCAGAGTACTTGTCACCGCAAATAATAAATGAACTTATTACCCTATCCTGCAATGCTGTTTTGGCAGCAAAATGCTGGCTAAAATTCATACCTTGATGTGGTCTTCAGTATTGGCTGATGAAGTGACTGATATGGCCAACTAAAACAGCTTCCATTATCAATTATTTGCTGGGTATATGAAGAGTAGGAAATGAATGCAGAGTTTGTTGGTCTGGTGTGTGTGCCTGATATAACTGTTGCAACTTTAACCAGTGGTTACCTCTATCACAGTGCAGAGGTCAGGCGTATGATGAGCCTACACACATGCTGTCACAATTGAGAGATGTAGCTAAGCAAATACGGTCTTGTAGAAGAAGTAGCAATTCCAAAGCACAGTCTCATTCACTGCCTTAATCTCTGTCTTCATGACACAGCTAAAAAATGTGTCTATACGGGATGCTTTGGAATTGGTATGTGAAGCTTATCCTATTTTCTCCAAAGAGGACATTATTCCTTAGGCAGTGTAAGGAAGTCTTTCTATCAGTGGTACATGGATCAGGCCACTTTGTCCCAAGATGTGCACTGTATGGAATGTAGCACTTGAGGTAATTCTAAAAAGCTACCCTGCATTGCTGGATGCTTTGAAAGGATTAGTTTAGAATAACATAATAATCATGGGCAGAGGGGACAATGGGGTGTTCCAACAAACCTAGGCCAGTTTAATGTACTCTCAATGAACTCTCAATTTACACAATGAAATTACAATGACCTTCTCAATAATCGACTTGAATTTTTACTCTCTCGACATTTCAACTAGAGTACCTTCTCATTACCATGTTATAAGAGACCACCTAAGCGGATTGATGAGGAAGTGAATCACACAATTTCAACACTCCAAAATAATATCTCCAAAGACATTATTTTATGGTTATGGATTTTATTAGTGAAGAAATAGGGAGACGCTTTGATCTACATTCATATACTCTGCCTTAAAGATAGAAAACCTTCTCCTGAAATCTTGTGCTGACAATTCTAATAATGATGTTGGTATTATTGTGAAATTTTTACAAAATCATATTATAGAGATATTAATATTTAAAGGCTTAAATGTCAATTGAGCATTTTACCATAGGTGCCAACAAAACCTCTGGGCACCAAAATCGTTTGAAAGTAAGTTCACTACAAACAATTGCTGAAATTTTGCTGCTATTCCACTGAGCAAAGAAATATATTCTGAATTGACTTTCTTTCATTGTATTTTTTTTTTACCGTCCTTATTACTATAGCAACTGCAGAGCGCAACTTTTCAGCTCTCATCTCTCACTCTCAGTCAAATAAAGAAATTCTTACAATCAACCACATCTGCTAAATAATGTCATGCTTCTTCATACACATCATGACATCGCTGACTAATTCACATACACAGATCAGATTTAAAAAGCCTGCAGTGTAATATTTCCTTGTAACATTCAGCATGCTTACTAATATTAATTTTGGTATCTTGCGTTATTGTATGCACAATGGTATTCTATGTAGCATAAACATATATGCTGCTGTCAAAAAAAACACCACCATTCCTGTCCAGGGTGTGCCCCATGCTCAAGGACATCTTCCTATGCCTCTGAACAAGATGCCACAAATGACCAATCAATAATATAGGTGTTATATACTAATCATTCTACAGCTCCTTGTGTTGTGTCTGTTAGTGTTGGAATAATTTCCAGGCACACAAGAGGTATGGCCTCCTCTATTCCAGTTCTGATTAAGTGTCACCACAGAAGTATGAGGTAAACTAGCAACAATCACTCCGCAGAGGTACAAGGTGAACTAGTAGCAATCACTCCACCATTCAAGTCTGCAGCAATAGAATCACAAATGCTGCATTTGGTACAGAAGACTGTCCTGTCCGGTTATACTACTACATCTGTAAATTAGCCATCAATCTACACCTTCTCACAAGATCCTGCTTCTTCCCGGCTGTTGTAGTATCTCTGCACTTCAACCAGCGCAACCAGACTTTGCGAATGTTGTATGTTGCTAAAAAGGAAGATGAGAAACCATCAATTTCTGGACTGAAATTTGTTCTTCAAAGTCTGAGTCCAGCTCAAAGAACACAAATAGACATGGTTTGTCGCACTTTCAAACTACTTATTGTTATGCCTGCTACGAATTGTACTTCTGAAAGATCTTTCAGTGCCCTTCGAAGGATCAAAACATATTTGAGGAGCACAAGCACGACTTAACCACATGATGGTATATACATGTACTTCATTATTACCAAGACAGTACGGACAATTTGCCATAGCCTATGAATTTATTTGTGCACATCAGCATATATTTGTGAAATTTTTATTTCTGTTTCTCTGAATATTATGTTTTAAATCCAAAACTTTGATTGGTCTTTGTTATTTTAGTCAACTGTAAAAGTTGTGAATTTTGAATCTAGCTAACGTCCTGAAATACTCTCATTTCGTAATTTTATGGTGAGATTTAGTTTCATCCAATACATCCCCCCCATCACCCTCACCGCCACCATTTATGTGGACCAAGCAAAATCCTAATTTTAAACCGGACCACTCCAATCTCTGTCGCTCCTCCTCTGATCTATAATCAAGTCCTTTAGATGGCTAGACAAAGGCCACGGGGCCTCCAGGGGACTCACAAGGAAATGATCGGAATAGACTTCGTCACTTCGGAGACAAACGACACGACTGGAGAAGGAGGGGGCTGAGATGATTGATCGAACCATCCACCGAAATTCAATTTTTCGATCCCGGGAGCGGGACCAAAACAATAATTATTTTCTTTTCCTTCCGTTCCGGGCGGGTTAGAACTTCCTGTCTAAGTTGAACACCATCCACATACGTCATCAGGATTTAGCAGCTACGTTGAGACAGGAAAGGCATGATCTAGACGGAGGTTTACATGAACGAACGAAATGACTACTAACTCTTGCTTGAATCTCAGCTCAGACAGTATCATAGACGGGTACAGAGTAGTTGATGGCCTAGTGAATGATGTCTTTACATTCTTCTACATATTGGTGGGACTGCCGTGGAACATCATGGTAATAATTACAACTATAAAGAAGAGGTTGTACCACGAACCCACCATCATGTTGCTACTCAACCTGGTGATGACAGATATCCTGATGCTGCTATTTCAATTTCTTTACATCATGCTGACTGGGGTTTCTGGGAATTATATCCATGGGAACGTCGACATGATGCATTGCCAGCTCTGCTCTATCTTGGTACCGATTCCAGTAGCCCTAATGATAAATTCTCTATTTATTGTAGCATTGATCTCCATTGACAGGTTTCTCTTCATTTATAAACCTCTCCAGTATGAAAGAAAGGCCACCAAATGGAGGACATTACTGGGTATTGCTATAACAACTGTGCTGAGCATTGCTATTGGCTTGCTTTCTGGGGTCATTCCAGAAACAATAAATTACAACAAAAAACTATTTTCCTGCATCTTGACCAATTGGTACATGATAGTTCTGGTTGTTTTGGGCTGCATAGAAGTTGCTGTGATTGTGATCTGCAATATTTGGGTCATCGTCCTAGTCTTAAAAAATATTAAAGAAGTGTATGATATCAGGGGATCACTATCTAGCACAGAGAAGAGGAAATCACACATTCAGGACTTGAGTGAAAGAGTAAGACAAGAACGTCACAAGAAACAGCTTCATCTGTTCCGTGTTTTTGGTGGTCTGCTTCTCTCAAATACCATAGCTTGGCTTCCTACAATTATTCTAAACATATTATTATATTTTTCTGTAGACATACATTATAGTTTTTATTCTATTTGTAGCATTCTCTTTCTGAGTCAACTAGTCGTGCACCCTATCCTGGAGACCACCTTGATCAGTGATGTGAGAGAGCCACTGACAGAGATGATTACATGTGGCATACTTAAGAAAAAGAAGAACATCCATTCTATAACTGAGGAACCAACTTGCTGCTACTCTCGCTGCTGTAGACCTACCAAAGATTGTGATGTTAAACACAGCAATTGTGGCATCATTTTGAATTTCATTGAAACTGCAGTGCTGCCTAAAGATAGGTCTACCAGCAATGAAGTCATTATTAAACAGGTTGGAAAAGAACAAGTTTGATGTTGAGAGACATTGTCTGGTGAAACCTTCGGTTATTCATATTACTTGAGCGATCAAGATATTGTGTAATATTGTACTTTTTGTGCTAGCTATATAATGGCCAACATTTTATATCATGACAAATTGAAATCGATACCAGTATTATATCCTGGTATTAATTTTCACGTAGTGATTTCTATTTGCATTGTGATATGGGAAGTGTCATTGGATTGTTATCTAGATTATGTAGCTTTTATTAATTATCCACATGATACCTAAACTAATGACCGACAAGGTGATGACTCTCGTGCAGTTTTTTCTTGGTTTCTTCATACTAGACGGTTGCTGCAGGAGTTGGGTGCTTGGGAGCTCGTGCTCCAGACCATTCATGTCCATGTGGTATCGAATCAACACGCCTCTGGTCATTCACAAGACACTTCTCCAGTTAATTCATCCAGTTCATGCCCTTCACAGATATTGCAGAATCATCAAGAGAATCCCTAATGCATCCAGCCAGCATCAAGCCAGTTTTAAGCTAGCCACAATTTTAGAGGGTGTGGTTAGAATCAAAGGTGTTAGTATTTGAGAGAGACTTTAAGTTTTTAATGCACGTTGTTTGGGGGTTGCCCAAGTGGACGTTCCCCAAGTGGTATGGTCAAAATTGGTCCTTGGTTACTATGGTCAATAGCAGTTGCTAGCTGAGGAGGAACCCCCTTCATTAAGCATCTCACTAAAAGAGGTAATGGTAACTGTCAGAGCAAGGACAATCTATTGGAGTCTTTAGGCCATGGGGTGTCGGAGAAATTGGGGACTTCAATCGTGGGCAGTCTGTCAGTTGGCAGAGTGATCTGTTGCCACTTTCTCAGCTCAGAAAGAGAAGTATCCCATACCTCACACCAACTCCACCATCCTACCAGCTCCAGAGGTATCCACCAATTTAGTACACTGTACTATATAGTAAATGAGATGGCAATGGCTCTGCAGGAGACCCGGATGGGATGTGACCACATAATTTGTAGGACATAGCCTTTGTGCCTAATGTAGGGGACTCCAACCTTCTCATTGCCCTAGTTTTCTTTTCCTCCCTGTTCTAGAGGGCAAAGTTCCACATTCCATTCGCCCTCTTTTTTTTGATGCTACTCTTGTTGCCCTAGAGAAGAAGGAGGATGAGTTAAGGCTAGGTGCACCTAATGCCAACTTGTGGGCAAGATTGCCAGATCTGCAGTAAAGGAAGATATGGCGACCCTGTTTGCTCCAGGCAATATTTGGCTATGGGATCAGAGCAATCATAGCGGTGGTCCTTGTTGCTAGAGAGTATCTTGGGCAGCTACAGCCTCACCATGCCCTAATCAAACTGGGTTTTGGGAATGCCTTAAGGGGGTCCACTACCCAAAAAAAAATTTAAAAAAATAACAACAAAAAACTTCTCTCTGCTTCAGAATTTTTATTTGAAATCTTGTATGATGTGTAGCTATACACAGACCTACCTTCCGACTACCTAGCTACAACTGATCTGGACTTAGTGAACATTTAAGATTTCACGAGGACGGTCATATTTGGAGACTAGTTTACTTTGGGATTTCACAACTTACCACAGGGGAAATTACAAAGTATGAAACACAATATAACATTGAGTTTTTTTTTAATAGTGTGATCATGGATTTTAAAAACTATTGCAATTTCTTGGTAGCATTTTCATTGTTTTTTGGTACCTGTTGACATCATACTTGCTTAAAATTAAAAACAGAGAATGTCATCTTGTAGCTCTCATTGAGAGGAAACAGAATCTATAAATTTTGTCTGATTACTCCAAATATGAAGCAGGGAGAACCGTCCTTGGGCAACTTTTTCGGGATGGGCATTTTAAGGACTAGTATAGTATTTCAATGGTTGAACTGACCATACCATTAAAAAAACACCAAAAGTGGTATATATACATGTACATACTAATAAAATCAAGAATAGGGATGGGAAGTTTGGTCTGTCCTATATAGGCCGCTTCCTAGGGGGATGACCAGAATCACTGGTTTGCTTCCCTTGTCGGTCTCCACGGCCATTGAAACTCACTATTACATGAAGCATCTTCTTCGCAAATCGGGAGTACTCAAGTTAATATAAGTCTAGAATGGAGCATCCAAATCTTCTCCAATTTGGAAGGCAGCATCTTGCATGTACTGTCATCATATTTTGGGGGGAAAACTTTTGGGTAGTGGACCCCCTTAAATTAGGACAAAATATTGGCGACTGTTGCAGCCTTGAACACTGATATCTGACAGTTTGTCCACTCAGTGTATTCCTCGCAATTCTCTTTTTTCTGGAGTGACATACTCATTACAAAAGGGTTATCATTCTCGCACCTGAGAAAGGTGACTCCAATTGGTGTACATTATAAATTGAGCAATAGGGCTTCTGCCTTCATAAAGCAGAATTTCATAGTGGATTGGCTTTGAGGTATGATTAGAATTCATCAAGGGTACCCAATAACTCTGCCCATGGGGAAAAATTGTCTATTGATCTGGCTTCTCCTTCCCCAAAGGTGTGCTTCCCATACTTCAAAACAATGAGATTCAAGACCTCACAGTGAATTTATCGACAGAGGTTTTCCATAATGTGTGCATAGAACCTGAATTGCAGCTTCTCAAGGGCGAAGTTTTGACCAGGCCTTCCTCCAGGATTGACATTGCCAGAAATGGATACTAGTGTGAAGTAATGCAGTTTGAGATGCAGGTGTTTAATCCTCTTGCTCAATAACATTTGCACTGACTTGTGCTCCTGTTACAAAAACATGAAAGGCTCAAGAAAAACTCCTGTGAGCAGTGCCAGAAGTCGAGCATATAATATTCACACATCTAGCCCTCACTGCTACTGGTTGTATGGCAGGTCAAGCAAACATTTTCTACCAGAGACTAGCATACTGCTTGTGAAGAAATGGGACACTCATTACAGCTCCACATTGTCATGGTTCAGATGTCAGATTTTCTTCTCCCTAATAAGTTCTGCCATTAGGTGTATCAGAGAGGCAAGCTCTAGCTGTGCCTTGAAGTCACCTGATTCTCCAGTTGATGAGAAAAGAAACATCTGCTGATATTTAACTCTTAATTCACTCATAAAAATATTATCGTATGAAAGCAACAGCAGATTCTTAATTGTAGGTAGGAATACTTATATGCAAATTTGCATTTTTGTACTGATATACGTAATTAGTTATTTGTAATCTGAACAGAAATGTGCACTTATACAGATTATTTTAGATTGTGGTAAAATGAATACATTTTATTTCAAGGGGAATCCTTCCGAGGGTAACAAGCAGGCTCCTGTGCATACTCTGCTAATCCAGTAGTTTGCCATTGCTCAGTTTGGCTTTATCACATGAAACAATGACGACTACATCCTGCACTAGTAGAAGAGAAGAAGAGAATGTGTGTATCTTTGTATGTGTGACATATCTGTATGTATTTGTGTGAAGTGTGTGAGTGACATATCTTACAATGACCTTCTCAATAATCTACCTAAAAATTTACTCTCTTATCAGATGCTATAGCCTTCATCAAGAATATACATGTTACCTTGTGTTACCAATCTTTGTGTTACCAATCTTTGTGTTACCAAATCTTTGTATCTTTTATAGTACTAATGAGATAGGAGAGAGGCATGTGAGGGCTTCAATACAAGAAGAGAAGAACTCGTGTTGTAGCTGGATAATAACTTCCCATGAAATAATCCTTGGTCTATAGGACACGTTTTGCCATTAGTTATCTACAATTTTTGATTACCAACCCACCACACTTTTTTGGCAAAGTATTAAATCTTGAAATATCACGCCTCTCAGAAGGTTGAAGACCTCACTCTCTCCCAGACCCTGTGCTTGGCATGAAGCAAAAAGTGTAGGTTCATTGGTGTGCTTCTAGCTGGATTGGCTGTGCCATTCGATGTAAAAATCCTCAGATTTGGACAAGCGGTAGGCTTGCTTCTCCTCGGGATGTCCTCCAATGGTTTGCTGCCTTTGTGTGGCTCATAACTGCCAATGAAATGAAAAAAGCGACTTTATTCTGAAAGGACTCCAGAAACTATTTAAAAAAATTAGACATGTCTGAAGTTCCGACTACAGTCCGAAGGAATATTAAAAAGGTAAAGGAGCCATGCAGGAATTTGCAGAGGCAGTAGGAGTCACTGCTAGCTATGCTTGCATCTTTCTTTAAAAGCAGTGTTGATATTGCTTCCCACTCCGTAACTCATACCCTACCAGGAGTTTGTTATTGAAATTCCAAATAAGCTTCACCAGGATGGCAAGGTCAGGAGAAATAGTTGGGAAATAGTTCCAACAGGCTGGCACCAGTTCAGGAAAATATCTAGCTACATCTGTAGACTGCACTCACGACCACATCTGCTGCAGGCTGATCTGGACTCTGAGTTCAAAGGAGTAATACAGAAGGTTTCCTATAGATATAGTGTCCACATTAATCACAAAATGGTGGGTGTACACAGGTATCAGGGCAACATAGAATGTTGGAATTGCATCTTAGTTGAATGGCTCTTTGCCCACCAGTATGTAACAAAGCTAGCAGACCCTGGAACTCACAATCATCAAGAGGGTCCAGAGAGGATTCCAGCTATTGTGGGTGAATAAAATCATGAGAAAAACAGGCTGGCTTGCCCCACTCATCCAGTTGGCTTTCTGGAAGTTTGACTGCTTAACAATGCCTTGGTCCGATACATGTATGCTCCTGGGGAGCTCGAGGGAAGAGAAAGGTGCACAGCCAAGGATCCACCTTGTCAAATTGTATTGCACTATAGAAAGTGAGTGAAGCGATCCTGCTTTGTATCACTTCCATATGGTGGAAGATAGGAGCCTTCATTTACAAATAGCTTCACAAAGTTCCACCTGGTACAGAAACGCCATAGATTTTTTATACCAACTGCAATCCTTGATGACATTTTGCTTGTGTTTATATTTCAACAGATATATATAGATATATAAAGGAATGTTTATCACCAGAATTACTGGGCAACTCTCCCCCCAGCTGGTGAAAATCATTGGGATTTATATCCTAGATGTATTTCTCAAGTTTGACACAGATGTAAGCAAGGCAAATGTAACTGCAGACGTGTTTTCCAGGCAAGTTTAGGTATGCTAGGAAATTTAGATAAGGTGGCTATAGATTTTGGCCAGGAAGAGGTGATGCTATTCTTTATAGCTGCAACTAAAATTCTATGACATATGCCAGGCATGATAACAGCAGATAGACAAGTGGTGTATTAGTCTGTTGAAAGGAAAGTTGGTACAGGAAAGGACCAACCCTAGGAAATATTCTTGCAATTGTATACCAGAGACTTCACACCACATCTGTGATGCTTTGAATGGAAGGGGGACAGAAAGATCCTCTGGATGCCTATGCTGTAGATATGGTGGACGTTGTTTCAATGTGTGTCCATTCCATGTACAGAAAGTCATCTGGAAGAGGACTTGCTTGTAATGCTCATGCCAGATATGTTTCCAGATAAATATTTCTTTACACTCCTGGCCTTGTGATCTTCTGCACCATGTGCAAAGAGAATGTTGGATATCTTCAGATGGAGGCCAACGAGCTCCCTGGTAGGAATAATTATGGGAACACTTATCTTACTAACACATTCTTGTTGGCTGTGCTGTAGAGTGCATGGCCCTTCAGGTAGTTGTGGTGGCATAAAGATAGAGCCTCTGAGACATACAGCTCGTGTCCTTAGTCTAGGACTCTATCACCAGTTATCCATATCTGTATAGGTGACTTCTGCTCTCTCTCTCCATACTCTGATTGAATATTCCAGCCAACTCTACAGCTGGATTTTGTGCATGTGAATGGTGGCAAGGACTTCATTAAAATATGTTGCTGTGAGAGAATGTTGGCTTTGAAATCAACCAACAGTGTTGCTTGCATGAACAGCTTGCATTTCTGTTGTTCTCCATAGTCTTTCCAAACAAATTATACATACAGTTGAAGGATGCTAGTATGCACTCATCTATTGTATACCACATCCCTTACAGCTGTGGGAAGTACTACATAGGGGAGACCAACAGAAGACTGGAGACCAGAGTGAAAGAACATCAAGCTATCTGTATTAAAAAAGTGCTAAAGAGAAATTTGAATATGCATGGGATAATGGACATCCTATTTTGTGTGAAGAAGCTACCATCTTAGACCAAGCCAGAAGTCAGAAGGAACAGCTAGTGAAGGAGGAATTGCACATCAGCCTATATAGCACCAAAGTGTGAGTGGCTCAATCAAGATTGTGGAATGAACTTGCCTGGCTGCTGGTGAGCCACTCTCAAGAGCCTGAAGCCATGACTACTATACAGTATATCATTCTTTGTTGATGTATTTATTTATTTGTTTGTTTGTTTGTTTGTTTGTTTGCTTGTTTATTTATTGTCATTGTTGTTATTTAAAAAATTGTTTATTTATATTTTATTTATTACTATTTATTTATTTTAAAAAATTGTATATTGTTTTTGTTGTTGTTATTGTTTCTATTGTTGCTGCTGCTGTTGTTGTTGTTGTTGTTGTTATTATTATAATTTTTATTCTTTTTATTATTATTATTATTATTATTATTATTATTATTATTATTATTATTATTATTATTATTATTATTATTATTATTATTATTATTATTATTATTATTATTATTATTATTATTATTATTATTATTACTATTACTATTACTATTACTATTATTATTACTATTATTATTGTTGTTGTTGTTGTTGTTATTATTATTATTATTATTATATATTATTATGTCATGTTTATTTTTATGCCCCAGGCTGGAACTGTTGGGACTCTTTCATTCTGAGATAATCATGTCTTAATGAGTTTATTGAAGTAAGTGAGCAAAGAATATGTTTGGACAACCTTAGGTATACTGTCTCTTTTTTGTATATACGTAATAATGTAACATGATATTAATGGTAGCAAATGTGGCCTGAAGCAATGTTCTTCCAACTCTGCATGGCTAAAAGAACATAATTGGGACAGTTATGGCAATTTATCATGAAGAGGGTATTTATAACCATGACAATGTGAAATGTGATGGATTGATGTATAGAGAATTATATAAGCTGTAGGACAGATACCACAAGCTGGTGGAGCTGGACTCAATTATGAGAGTACATACTAGGCCAAATTGTACCGCCTAAAATTACATGTTGAACAGGAACAAACGTGGGGAAGGAACAAGGATAATTGGAGTTGAAAAATACTGTCAGAAATAATGATAAAGCATGTTTTATTGAGAGAAAACAAATGATGGGAGACAGTAGTCGGGAGAGTGTCTAGCTAATTACACTCACTCCAGAAGTTCCATTTCTTGAATGGTTGCTTCCTCCCACAAAATGGGATGTCCACACTACATGCATGTTCAACTATTGCAGATTTCTCTTTGACACACTTATTACAGGCATCTTGATGTTTTTTCACTCTGGTCTCCATCTTCTGTTGGTCTCCCCTATGTAGTACAGAGCTGCAAAGGATGTGGTACACTTCAATACGCTCAGTTATGTCCTCGGAATTCTTCCTTATCTGAAAATTACTCTGATGTTAAACTTCCTGCAGACCCTCTTGATGTCTTCACTCATCTCTGTCTCCGCCCTGACTGGCTACATACCATCCAGAACAAACATTATAAATAGAATTTATAAATAGAGCTAGAACTCATGATCTCAGATTATCAACACATAGGTCGAATCAGAACTCACGATCTCAGACGATCAACACATAGGACAATCATCATATCATCTCACACTCTTAGATAAGTCCTTAGGGACATACAGTAATTCTACTACTCTCACACTGTTATCAACACCATAAGCTATGAAAGCCTTGCTGCAAGGTTATTTAAACCCTTCTACAGTCTAGGCAGTCTCAATCTATCTTCATATTCTGCTACTCGACTGTTATTTTAAGATCTAAAACTCTTTTGTCAATCTTGGGGTTTAGCTAGAAGAAGTTAGGGAAAGACTCTGGTGGCAGCGAATTACCAAGGTTGGTATCTGTTAGGCCTCTTGTGATTAGAGACTCTAACATCTGGTGGCAAGCGGTGGTTCTTACCTTGTCATCGAAGTGGACTGGTTAGTAAGACAGCTATTGTGTTGCTTTACCTTATTTTTTCCGAAACTTATAGAAGACAGCTGGTGTTCGGCTAAGCAGAGAATTGGAGCTGTAGCTGGTGCTTGGCTCAGCTTGGTTGATTCGGAGAAGTGAGAGCACGTATTCAGCGCGTATTCAGCTTTCTGTGTGTGTATAGTTTGATATTCTGCATAGTGTTTGTATTTTGCCCCTGTGTTATGCAAGAAATGATGTCAAGGAGAAGGCAAATGACAAGTCTGAGAGAGCAGACAGAACAGAACGAGGGGAGCAAATGGAGATGCTCCAAAGAGAGCAAGTCCAGGTGACCGACATGGAGGACACAAATACGGATATCAAGAAGGGCTTGGCAAGCCATTAAAGTCAACGAGAAGGACTACAACAGAATTTCCCAACCCACTGATGCCATCCAGGCATTAATCCAGACTATGGAGGAGAGCAGAAGAATTGAACATAGAGAAATGGAAGAACGTCAAACCAGAGAACTCGAAGTGAAGGAGGAACAGTACTAAAGAGAACTCACTGCTGATCAACTCAAGCTTCAGCAAGAATACCAAGACGAAGTGTTGCAGCCCCTGAAACACTTGAATGACAGACGAAAAGACAGAGATAGAAAAAAGAAGCTGGCAGATACAATTGTTCCATGGATGGACAAGGACCAGCATGCATTCTACCTCCGAAAGTTTGAAGACATGCTCTCCACAGCAGGGATCAGCAAGGATGAATGGGCAAGCCACCTGATACCCTTAGTGATGGGAACTGCATCCATAGCTTACCATCTGTCTCGGAGGAGGCCATGGTAGAGTACGATTTGCTGAAAATGGCCTTGATGAAGGCGCTCAGACGTTCCAAAGAAGCATGCGAGCGAGAGTTCTGTTCCTGCCGAAGGAAAGATAGTGATGCAGCTACAAACATTCTAAGAGAGTGACTAAGTATGGCAGAGACGTTCATGGAAAATTGCAATACTATAAAAGAGGCAGCCCAAGTGGCAACAGGAAAAATTTTCTCCCTCTACTCACTAGAGGATGCAAACATGTCAGAGCGAGGAAACCCGAGACGTTCCTGGACGTTGCCAACTTCATGACAGAGCGATAAGCCATAAAGAAGCAATTCTTAGACAACTGCCCTACACGAATCCGTGGAATTGCCCGGGAGACTGGTCGAGGAATCCATGGGATGAAGGCAGTCATCCCGGGAACTGGTGCTCATGTTGCAACATCAACCAAGACAGCAGGGAAGGACACCATAATCTGCAGTGCGGTGAGTCTATGGGTGACATAAACAATCCTTTTTGTGGTAGTTCTCAGGACAAGCCTCATTCATCCTTGCTGATCCCTGCTGTGGAGAGCATGTCTTCAAACTTTCGGAGGTAGAATGCATGCTGGTCCTTGTCCATCCATGGAACAATTGTATCTGCCAGCTTCTTTTTTCTATCTCTGTCTTTTCGTCTGTCATTCAAGTGTTTCAGGGGCTGCAACACTTCGTCTTGGTAACAGATGGCTGCCTTGAACACTGGCATGGGTCGTTAAAGAACATGCTGAGGAAATGCAGCGAGCATAAAAGGGAATGGGATAACATATTAAAGTACTTCCTATTCGCTTATAGAAATGCTCCCCAGGCAAATACCAGGTTGTTCTCTCCATTTAAGGTAGTGTTGGGTAGGCCAATAAGAGGACCACTGGATGTGGTGAAAGAATGGGTGGACCAGCTTGGAGAGAAGCTGATAGAGATGAGACAGGTAGTGGTGGAAAGCGAAGTCAGCCAAGGCATGAAGGCCCAGTATGATAAAAAGGCATGAGCCCGTGAACTTGAAGTAGGCATGCTAGTCTTGGTCAGAACCCTAACCTGAGTGGAAAGCTAGACGGCCTGTGGGATGGCCCCTTTGAGATAACCAGGAAAGTAAGCTCTGTTACATATGAACTAGCCGTCTGAAAGAAGGAATAAGAGAAGAATAGATCATATCAACATGTTAAAGGCCTGGAACCTTCCTGATGCCTTGCTACTAGGTATGGTAGTAGTAGAGCAGGAGAGGAAGACGAGGACCAGGACCAGGGTAACATACTTGCAGCTGCCAGCTCTGACAGTCAGAATGGTGAGATGGGAGCCTTGCTAGCTGAATATAATAATATAGTAAGGCAGGAGGTCAGGGATATATGTCATAAGATTGATACTGGTGATGAGAAGCCCATCAGGACATGCCCACTCCAGCATGAAGGGCCAGCTGAGGGAGGAGGTCTGGGTGTTACAAAAGTCTGGCACAGTGGTGCCATCCACCAGCCCTTGGGCCTCACCCATGGTCCCAGTACATAAGCCTGATGGCACCATCCAATTGATTTTAGAAAGATTAACCACATCACAAAACCAGACCCTTATTTAATACCCCACATAGACGAGATGATCCGACCAGCTTGGGGAAGCCCATTATTTGTCAAAGTTAGATCTCAACAAAGGTTTTTACCAAATTCCCCTGGCCCAATCAGGAAAAGACAGCCTTTTGCATGCCATGGGGAAAATTCCATTTAACTATGATGCCCTTTGTATTGAGAAATGCCCCGGCATCTTTCCAAAGGATGATGGACACAGTCCTAGATGACATCCAAGATTTTAGTGGCGCATATATAGACGATATCATATTTAGTCAGACCTGGGAAGACCACGTGGCACACATCAAATGTGTGCTAGACAAACTAAGGAAGGCTGGACTAACTGCCAAGCCCCGGTGAAATGCCAGTGGGGTGAGTATCCCTTACCGGGAAGAGGCCAGTTGTCCACACCAGACGACAGGATGAAAGCAATCACGAACTATGTGTGACCTATAACCAAAAAGGATGTACAATCCTTACTGGGTACCACAGGATACTATAGGTAATTTATCCCTAATTACGCACACAAGTCCTTAGAACTCACCAATGCAATGCGGACGAGCGCAGCTAATGTAGTATGTTGGTCTACTGCTATGAATGATGACCTTTCCCGAGTAGCCCCCTTACCATCCCCACTCCCACAGACACATTTATCCTACAGACAGACGCATGCTCTAAGGGGATTGCTGGTGTTCTGAGTGTGGTGCTGAGTGTGGTGAGGGACGGTGAAGAATTACCAGTGGGGTTCTACTCCAGGAAGCTGTGTCCAGCAGAGATGAGGTACTCTGCCATGGAGATCGAATGTTTGGCCATCATACGAAGCATCCAGCACTTTTGTGTTTACCTAGTGGGGAAGCCCTTCACTGTTGAAACCGACCACAAGGGTTAACACATCTCCACTACTCTTCAACTCACCTCAATGGCAGATTAACGCGGTGGGCAATACTGCTGCAACCCTATAACTTCACTACCCACTACCGTCCTGGCCCGAAGAATGGTAATGCCAATGGACTCTCTCGTCAGGCTTGGGATGAGACCAGGAAGAAGAAAAAGAACAGCAACAACCTTTTCTAGGAGGGGGGTGATTAGGAGGGGGTGATGTCAGGCCTCAGCCCTACAGGGCAGTCCCGCAAAGAACGAACATTATAAATAGAATTTATAAATAGAGCTAGAACTCATGACCTCAGGCTATCAACACATAGGACAATCAGAACTCATGATCTCAGACCATCAACACATATAGGACAATCAGAACTCATGATCTCAGACTATCAACACAGGACAATCATGTTATCATCTCACACTCTTAGATAAGTCCTGTTAGTGTAGGGACATACACTACTCTCACAGTAATTCTACTACTCTCACACTGTTATCAACACCATAAGCTTTGAAAGACTGGCTGCAAGGGTATTTAAACCCCTCTGCAGTCCAGGCTTGGGCAGTCTTGTCCTATCGCTACTCGACTGTTGTTTTAATATAAGCTACTTAAGATCTAGTCCAGCTTGTGGTTTAGCAATATAGAAGAAGTTAGGGAGAGACTCTGGTGGCAGTGAATTACCAAGGTTGGTATCTGTTAGGCCTCTTGTGATTGGAGACTCTAAAAATTCCATAGGATGCTTCTTTTCAGAATCTTGATTGTCTGTATCAGTTTACTTCTCTTTTTTTCTGCATTTAGATGTAGCTACAGACGAAATTAACACTTCATGAAGAAATGGAGGATTCCAAAAGAGCTTACGAAAATAATCTTAACAAAAGTAAGTCGTAAAGGTAAATTAAGACCTCATTGAAAGTCCCATCCACTGTGCCTTCACAATACATCAGATACGTCACGTGTGGAAAAGGCTTCGCTATTCAACACATACTTCAAGTTGGTGTTCACATGCAGCTCCTAACCCCAATGGAGCCACTCTTGTTGAAGTAGTTAGTGACATTACTTCGAAGGAAGAGGAAGTCTATACACGCCTGGAGAGTCTGAACCCGAATAAAGTTGATGGCATTAGCCCAAAGCTGTTAAGACCCTGTGCCTTGCCTCTTCACTCGCCTATTCGCCACCTCTTCCTTATGTCTCACTCAGCACCACCTAGCAAAATAGAGAAAACTTCTGGAGAGAAGGTGCTAGTGAACAATTATAGACCAATATTGCTCCTTTGTTCATCAGCAAAACTCTTTGACTGATTTATGTCAAAACATGTGACTTCATTTTAACCATTATCACTTCATGTCTGCAGCAACTGCTGCTATTCATTGGATTAATATTGAACAGTTAGGAAAATAAATCACAGCAGGACCCTTGGTATACAAGATGTAAGAAAGACCTTTGCAGGAGGACGTGGTATACCTGGAAATAAGAAAGGCCTTTGACAATGTCCCACGTGGTGAGCTCCTTTTGAAGCTTCGTAAGGCTGGGATCTCTTCAAAGGTTACCTGACTTCATAAGTTCAGTGTGTAGCCATAGACAAAGAATTCTCTAGCTTCAGAGCAGTGATATCTTGAGTGCTCCAGGGAAGTATTCTGGGTCTCCTTCTCTTCATCCTATACATCAACGAAATTTCACTTCGCGTCCCAACTCTGCAAGCTTACATGTTTACTGATGATACCTGCAAGCTCATACATGTCTACTGATGATACCTGCAACCTCATACATGTTTACTGATGATACCTGCAAGCTCATACATGTCTACTGATGATACCTGCAAGCTCATACATGTCTACTGATGATACCTGCAAGCTCATACATGTTTACTGATGAAACGTGCAAGCTCATACATGTTTACTGATGATACCTGCAAGCTCATACATGTTTACTGATGATACCTGCCAGCTCATACATGTTTACTGTTGATACCTGCAAGCTCATACATGTTTACTGATGATACCTGCAAGCTCATACATGTTTACTGATGATACCTGCAAGCTCATACAAGTTTACTGATGATACCTGCAAGCTCATACATGTTTACTGATGATACATGCAAGCTCATACATGTTTACTGATGATACCTGCAAGCTTACATGTTTACTGATGACACCTGCAAGCTCATACATGTTTACTGATGATACATGCAAGCTAATACATGTTTACTGATGATACCTGCAAGCTCATACATGTTTACTGCTGATACCTGCAAGTTCATACATGTTTACTGATGATACCTGCAAGCTCATACATGTTTACTGCTGATACCTGCAAGCTCATACATGTTTACTGATGATACCTGCAAGCTCATACATGTTTACTGCTGATACCTGCAAGCTCATACATGTTTACTGCTGGATTGAAGGCCTTACCCACTCCACCACAATCAAGCAGTACAACTCATTTATAAAACATAACATTATAACTTAAAATTTATCATGTGGTGTATATATGTCATAGTGTTTATTACATTTACTGACATTTATTTATACTGTACTGGAGTGCGATGTGCACTGGAGTGTGATGGTCCTAAGGGACTCAGCATTTTGGGGGGGAAGGGAAGAAAATTAATTTATTATTATTATTATTATTATTATTATTATTATTATTATTATTATTATTATTATTATTATTATTATTATTATTATTATTATTATTATTATTATTATTATTATTATTATTATTATTATTATTATTATTATTATTATTATTATTATTATTATTATTATTATTATTATTATTATTATTATTATTATCATTATCATTATTATGATAATGATAATAATAATGATAATAAAAAAGAAAATGTCTTCAGAGTCATTTGTTTATTTTATTTCGTATATTTAGTTTTTGTTTTTGTTGTTATTATTGTTTCTAGTATTGCTGCTGCTTGTTTGTTGTTGTTGTTATTATTATTATTACTATTTTATTATTATTATTGTTATTATTATTATTATTATTATTATTATTATTGTTGTTGTTGTTGTTGTTGTTGTTGTTGTTGTTGTTGTTATTATTATTATTATTATTATTATTATTATTATTATTATTATTATTATTATTATTATTATTATTATTATTATTATTATTATTATCATTATCATTATTATGATAATGATAATAATGATAATAAAAAAGAAAATGTCTTCAGAGTCATTTGTTTATTTTATTTCGTATATTTAGTTTTTGTTTTTGTTGTTATTATTGTTTCTAGTGTTGCTGCTGCTTGTTTGTTGTTGTTGTTATTATTATTATTACTATTTTATTATTATTATTGTTATTATTATTGTTGTTGTTGTTGTTGTTGTTGTTGTTATTATTATTATTATTATTATTATTATTATTATTATTATTATTATTATTATTATTATTATTATTATTATTATTATTATTATTATTATTATTATTGTAATTAAAAGAAAATGTCATCAGAGTCCAAATTCAAGTGATCTGTGGTCCCTGCAACCGAAACTGCGTTACCTCTCTGCACCACAACAGAAAGCCTCTGCAGGAGGTGGTGAAGGGAGTTCTTCTCTCCAGTCGCTTGAAAGAGACGCTGCCCCAAATCCCTTAGAAAAAGTAAACTCTGTGGTCCAAATACACCTGAAGTTTCAATTGCTACCGGTACAAAGGAGTGAATTTTATTGTTCAAATTGGAGTACTTTTCTCTCTTTCTTTCCTCAGCCAAAGCCGCTACTGCTCCTGCCACTGTGGAGGCACTACCAATGCAAGTGGCATCCCACACCAACAATTTCCCACACTTCCACGGAACCAACGTGATGCCATCTGGGCGCTTCCCATCATTTCTGTAGAGGCCAGAAGGCTCCAGTTTCGAGGGTATCTTTGCCGAAGCTAAAGACCTGTGTATAATGTCATTGATGGCAGCATGACGAAAATGGCGGCCCACACTGTGACGGCAGCTAAGACCATGGGTAGCGAATTGGTCAACAGCAGCCTCACAGTGCTGACATGCATGTGGCCTACACAAAGGAGTGCCTAGGCGAAGACCCACAGCAATACGGATGGTGTTGTCGTCCATGCGAAGGCCTAGAGATGAGATGGGAGGAGCAGACAACCATAAACCTGATTGTTTTGTAGAGGCAGCTAGAAAACGAGCTTTAGAAACAGGGTTGGGAGCATTTGCAAGTAGGCTGGCGGCAGTCACAGATACCTTGACTGAATCCCAGATCTTTTGGCGATGTGAAGCCGGGCCGATAGGTGGGGATTGATCATGGCCCTGGGACCAGTGGGAGACTGCATCATCCCAGTTGGGAATAGGTATACCGTGGAGATGAGACGGGACAATGTGGTGAACAAGGTCCGAAGAGCCAGCAGCAGAAGCCAAGAAGGCAGAGGGTGCAAGCTGTACTGCTCTCCGGATCCCAAGTCCACCAAACTTCACAGGGAGTGTAGCTTGTGTCCAGGTGGCATCATCATCATCATCAAAGGAGATGTTACATATCCCACTCACAACAGATCTGAGGACGTCATCATAGTGCGTTAGACTAGGGGAGAGGAAACATGGTGAAGTTCGAAGAATATGGAGGAGCTTTGGTATTGAGAATGAGTGACGGAGGAGGAGGAGAGCATCCTGAGCACAGAGAAGGTTCAGCCTTTCACCCATAGTCTTTAAAAGGTGGATCTTTTCATCCAGGGAACGTGAGATGGAGGTTAAATCACCAATAGGGGAACCCAAAAGGGTGGCACTGGAAGGGTCAACAATATGGGCACCCGGCAAAGAAAGAAGGAGAGACTCTTTAATGGAAACATCATCACATATCACTTCCGACTTCTGTGCATTCAGCTGGAGACCCATGCTAGCAGCCTCCCTCTTATTATTATTATTATTATTATTATTATTATTATTATTTTTATTTTTTTATTTTTTTATTTTTATTTTTTATTATTTATTATTAAAACAATATATAATATATATATATTATACATATATATATATAGATATCGTCCTATATATATCTACCAATAAAGAACTAGCTAGCTAATTTAAGTAAGAATAGTCATCACTAGTAAGCTAATTTAAGTAAGAATAGTCATCATTATTATTATTATTATTATTATTATTATTATTATTATTGTTGTTGTTGTTGTTGTTGTTGTGGTGGTGGTGGTGGTGGTGATGGTGTTGTTGTTGTTGTTATTATTATTATTATTATTATTATTATTATTATTATTATTATTATTATTATTATTATTATTATTATTATTATTATTATTATTATTATTATTATTACTATAATTTTTATCAAAAAATATCATACTCAATAGCCAAGAGGCAGAGTAAAAATAAGTAAACAAATACATGGAGGAATATATATATTAAGTTGATTGATATGTTAAAAAAGGGAAGTCCTGTAATGGTCTGCGGGCGGCCACTGCAAGGTCTGCGCGCAAGTATGTGGGCTGGTAACCACAATTAAATAAGAGGGGGGGGGGGGGAATAACCGGCAACCCTCCCTCGCCTTTCAAAATTTATGCTGACCATCTTTACCTGATTGGTGTAAGAAATTCGTAGAAAAGTCTAGCGGTTACTATTTGGCTTCTTGGACTAGCACTCTCCGCAACTCACCTGAGCAGTGAGTATAAATTCCCACCTAGGTACCGTACTACATTTAATATGGCCAGCGGGGGTGCTGAGAGGAAGGTGAGTATATTTCTATTTAAAGTCCGCCCCATGCTAGCCTACTTTATTTTCTCCTGTACTGAACTGAAGGAAGGACAGACGAAAGAAAAAACAGAAAAAGCAGAAAAAGCAGTTCTACCCGTAAAAAATCCTCTACAGAACAGGTACTTTGTACATGTAAAGGTTTGTGAACCAGACCAGATTATTGTGGCATGCTTTTATGATTTACATAATTGTGTAAACCTGTCAATGTTATACTACGTGGTGGATGGCAAGAGTTGTTGTACATAGCTATGCTTCTCCCTTCAGTAGGACTTCCAGATAGCACAAGGTTGAGGTTATAAAATTGTGGTTCATTCGCATGACATCATCGTAATGACATCAATGAAGTACAAGGTGCATATTCGACTTTCAGAAAGTATGTCCTAACTTCCCTCTAAAAGGATATGAGGAAGAAACATTTGCAACAATTATTTTACAACTTTTAATTTTTTTATTTATTAATATCATTTAGAATGCTACTGAATGTTACTGCCACAAGCTGAAATGTGGTTAAGCATCAATCAGATCATTGCAGTAAGCAAACGAGATGTACGCATCGCTATGCTGACCTTTATCTGCAACACCACAACAAAATATAGAGCGGAGAAATCCATCCGGGAGAGTTTCCTTTCTCAAGAGCTAAGAGATTCTGAGTGGTTGCTGGTAAGCTAAGGCTGGCCTCGGCAGATTTGCTTGGTAGGTGAGTTTTTGGAACCAGCAGAGATATGTCGATGACTGCTATTGCAATTATCACTTTTTTCCTTTCATCTGTCTCCCGGAAGCAAATTTTCTAACCCTTTAATAGTGATGAGTCTACTGGGCATGTGCCAGTCAAAAAAAAAGCCAGGCATGCGGTTAATTTCTATAACTTGTGTTTATGAACGCTATCCGAGTTTGCGACGATTACCACTTAATGGTTGTCAATCAATGATGTTTGACTTGTTGCTAAGGGAATGAAGCTTGATTACTTTAGACGAATATTTTTAACGTGTATGTGGATGTCTATGATAATTTCGTGGTGTGATCATTACCATCATGATGGTACACACAGTAGTTTGCTACTTCTATCTATCTTGTCACTTCACTGGTAGTTCAAACCTTCCACTGAAATGACTAGAAATAGTGCTTCTACAAGCCCAGAGTCGGACAGTGCAACCAAGTCGAGAGAAAGTTAAGAAGGGAGTAATACTTATAAGAACTAGATTGTTCTTCCTGTCTCTGTCATTGTTGGCTACTATCAAACACCAACTCCTGCTTCTACCCAAGTAGCCCTGTTGATGTGGTAACCCTCACATAGCAAGGCTTGAACTCATCCAAGGTGTCTCTTCTCCAGCTGAGCTAGCATTCTACCTCCATCACTTTTACATTACATAGAACGACTTCTGTGTGAAATATACTTTGATTGGACGAAATTGAAATTTACACAAAAAATTTAACCTAATTTTTTTGGTTGTTGACAATAAGAGCATATGACGTTATGTTGTGTCTCCAAGTGGGACCCATTTGAAGGGGAGTAGCAGGGAAAGCCATAACAATGAATCACTTCATATGCTGACAACTTGCTACTCACATTCTAGCTGAGGCACTGGAGGAGCCAGCACCAAACAGGGCTCCATAAGTACTGAGAGAAATACAGGAGGGTATGTTTGTAGGTGGGTGGGTGGGTGGGGGTTTGCAGAGATACTGAGCAAGTCCGAGAGACGAGTGAGAGCGAGACATTGATTTGCAAAGTAATAAAGTAATAAGTAGGAAATTGCCCGAACAACGAGAAACGTTGTAGGCAAGCAAAACAGCTTTCTGTCTGGACAGACAGAAAACATGAAGACGAGAGCAGGGAAGCCATGAAGACGAGAGCAGGGAAGTCCTGGATAATGCAAGGACCCTCCCAAGAGAGGCTCCTAAGGATACTCACCCTGTAACTCCTGGGAAGTTCTAGCCTGAATTAGCACTGATTATTTCATTCTAATTATCATCGACTTTAAAAAAATAATTAAAGTTTTTAATCATTCTACGCCCCATCAACAAACTCTGATTTGTTGACATGCCGAAATTGAAGGCTAGAGCATATAGTTGAAACATTGAGAGAGTTTGTTTTTTTAAATATCAAATTGGTTATATTGAGGTCATTGTAATTACACCCCCTCAGCTGGACCCAATTTATTTAACAGTAACTTCTAATTGTAACAGCCTTCCTGATGGTGATCACAGGAGGTGTGGCTTGAATGATGAGTAGCCGTGGTTCGTATTAGAGAGTGCAGGCCATAGTCATCCCGAGTCTACGCCATTCAAGCGACTCGATCAACATAATTTACTTTCCATATACTTATTTTGCCAAGACAAGTTCTGGGCAGCAGTAGCAGATGGTGGGAAAGTACCACTCGGGATGCATGAGGTGTATGAATGTGTTTCTAGCTATGTACATTCACAGTTTCAAGATGGGATGGCGTAGCTTTAGCTTATGACATTATGCATGCCTGGAAGATCTGGCAACAAACTCTCAGTTGATATAACAAAATTATAGTGACCTCATCAACTTAGCTTTGCATTCTTGTGTGTGCATATGTGTGTCAATATCAAGTGTGCTGGATGGGATCGTGTGCCAGTGCAAGAAAAATGTTGCCAGTGCTAGCATTATGTTGCCAGTGCTAGCATAATGTTGCCAGTGCTAGCATAATGTTGCCAGTGCTAGCATAATGTTACCAGTGCTAGCATAATGTTACCAGTGCTAGCATAATGTTGCCAGTGCTAGCATAATGTTGCCAGTGCTAGCATAATGTTGCCAGTGCTAGCATAATGTTGCCAGTGCTAGCATAATGTTGCCAGTGCCAGCATTATGTTGCAAGTGCTAGCATAATGTTGCCAGTGCTAGCATTATGTTGCCAGTGCTAGCATAATGTTGCCAGTGCTAGCATAATGTTGCCAGTGCTAGCATAATGTTGCCAGTGCTAGCATAATGTTGCCAGTGCTAGCATAATGTTGCCAGTGCTAGCATTATGTTGCCAGTGCTAGCATTATGTTGCCAGTGCTAGCATAATGTTGCCAGTGCTAGCATAATGTTGCCAGTGCTAGCATAATGTTGCCAGTGCTAGCATAATGTTGCCAGTGCTAGCATAATGTTGCCAGTGCTAGCATAATGTTGCCAGTGCTAGCATAATGTTGCCAGTGCCAGCATTATGTTGCAAGTGCTAGCATAATGTTGCCAGTGCTAGCATTATGTTGCCAGTGCTAGCATAATGTTGCCAGTGCTAGCATAATGTTGCCAGTGCTAGCATAATGTTGCCAGTGCTAGCATAATGTTGCCAGTGCTAGCATAATGTTGCCAGTGCTAGCATAATGTTGCCAGTGCCAGCATTATGTTGCCAGTGCTAGCATAATGTTGCCAGTGCTAGCATTATGTTGCCAGTGCTAGCATAATGTTGCCAGTGCTAGCATAATGTTGCCAGTGCTAGCATAATGTTGCCAGTGCTAGCATAATGTTGCCAGTGCCAGCATTATGTTGCCAGTGCTAGCATAATGTTGCCAGTGCTAGCATAATGTTGCCAGTGCTAGCATAATCTTGCCAGTGCTAGCATAATCTTGCCAGTGCTAGCATAATGTTGCCAGTGCTAGCGTAATGTTGCCAGTGCTAGCATAATGTGCTAGCATAATGTTGCCAGTGCTAGCATAATGTTGCCAGTGCTAGCATTATGTTGCCAGTGCTAGCATTATGTTGCCAGTGCTAGCATAATGTTGCCAGTGCTATAATGTTGCCAGTGCTAGCATAATGTTGCCAGTGCTAGCATAATGTTGCCAGTGCTAGCATAATGTTGCCAGTGCTAGAATAATGTTGCTAGTGCTAGCATAATGTTACCAGTGCTAGCATAATGTTGCCAGTGCTAGCATAATGTTGCCAGTGCTAGCATAATGTTGCCAGTGCTAGCATAATGTTGCCAGTGCTAGTATAATGTTACCAGTGCTAGCCAGTGCTAGCATAATGTTGCCAGTGCTAGCATAATGTTGCCAGTGCTAGTATAATGTTACCAGTGCTAGCATTATGTTGCCAGTGCTAGCATAATGTTGCCAGTGCTAGCATAACGTTGCCAATGCTAGCATAATGTTGCCAGTGCTAGCATAATGTTGCCAGTGCTAGCATAATGTTGCCAGTGCTAGCATAATGTTGCCAGTGCTAGCATAATGTTGCCAGTGCTAGTATAATGTTACCAGTGCTAGCATAATGTTGCCAGTGCTAGCATAACGTTGCCAATGCTAGCATAATGTTGCCAGTGCTAGCTAGCATAATGTTGCCAGTGCTAGCATAATGTTGCCAGTGCTAGCTAGCATAATGTTGCCAGTGCTAGCATAGTGTTGTTGTGTTTAGTGGCACACATCGACACTAAACATGGTTTTCATTGGTGCCAGAAAGATTTGAGGGTGACGAAGCAAAATGTCTGGTTTGTTATGAACAAGACTCGCCCTCCGCCAGGCTTCCCCACCTTGTTACATGGAACTCATTCCTGACATGATAAACAGAGGAAGCTGCACTCTTTATGTTGTCTGCAGTACATGACCCCATGGGTTATTATCAACATCCTTCTATTTCCCAGTGTGGGTGTGGTCCAGTGTGTGTCCTCATAGAGCTATTATCAACCTACTTCAACCTGCCTCATCCCATGGTGATGTTGGTCCAGTGTGTGCCCCCATAGAGCTATTATCAACCTACTTCAACCTGTCTCATCCCAGTGTGATGTTGGTCCAGTGTGTGCCCCCATAGAGCTATTATCAACCTACTTCAACCTGCCTCATCCCATGGTGATGTTGGTCCAGTGTGTGCCCCCATACCGATATTGTCAACCTACTTCAATCTGCCTCAACCCAGTGTGGTGTTGGTCCAGTGTGTGTCCCCATAGAGCTATTATCAACCTACTTCAACCTGCCTCATCCCATGGTGATGTTGGTCCAGTGTGTGCCCCCATACCGATATTGTCAACCTACTTCAATCTGCCTCAGTGTGTGTTGGTCCAGTGTGTGTCCCAATAGAGCTCTTGTCAACCTTTTTGCTCTCTGTTGGTGAAGGTTGAGGTGGATTGGACGGACTCCTCGTTAGACAGGTCTTTGTTTTGTGACTGTCTGGCATCTTGGGTTTCAGAACCTGAGGGTGTGAGAAAGGTAGGGTCAGATTTATCCCCTTTTTTTTGCTGAGTATCCATCTGGATGGTCTGGTAATGAACGGAAACATCAACCTGCCTCAACCCAGTGTGGTGTTGGTCCAGTGTGTGTCCCCATAGAGCTATTGTCAACCCACTTCAACCTGGTGTAATGTTGGTCCAGTGTGTGTCCCCATAGAGCTATTGTCAACCTACTTCAACCTGCCTCAACCCAGTGTGGTGTTGGTCCAGTGTGTACCCCCATAGAGCTATTGTCAACCTACTTCAACCTGCCTCAACCCAGTGTGGTGTTGGTCCAGTGTGTACCCCCATAGAGCTATTGTCAATCTACCAACCTGCCTCAACCCAGTGTGGTGTTGGTCCAGTGTGTGTCCCCATAGAGCTATTGTCAACCTACTTCAACCTGCCTCAACCCAGTGTGGTGTTGGTCCAGTGTGTGTCCCCATAGAGCTATTGTCAACCTACTTCAACCTGCCTCAACCCAGTGTGGTGTTGGTCCAGTGTGTGTCCCCATAGAGCTATTGTCAGCCTACTTCAACCTGCCTTAAACCCAGTGAGATATTATCAACCTACTACTTCAACCTGCCTCAACCCAGTGTGGTGTTGGTCCAGTGTGTGTCCCCATAGAGCTATTGTCAACCTACTTCAACCTGCCTCAACCCAGTGTGGTGTTGGTCCAGTGTGTACCCCCATAGAGCTATTGTCAATCTACCAACCTGCATCAACCCAGTGTGGTGTTGGTCCAGTGTGTGTCCCCATAGAGCTGTTGTCAACCTACTCCAACCTGCCTCCACCCAGTGTGGTGTTGGTCCAGTGTGTGTCCCCATAGAGCTATTGTCAACCTACTTCAACCTGCCTCAACCCAGTGCGATGTTGGTTCAGTGTGTGTGTCCAATAGAGCTATTGTCAACCCACTTCAACCTGCCTCCACCCAGTGTGGTGTTGGTCCAGTGTGTACCCCATAGAGCTATTGTCAATCTACTCCAACCTGCCTCAACCCAGTGTGAATTTGGTATGCTATCTATGTTGGTAACTGGTGTGATATGTTTTGTGTGTAATTTTCATATATATTTTACCACTGGTTGTAAGGTGTCATATCGTATCAGAGGTCAGTATGTTGCATGTGGTAATGATGATGCTGCTGTATGTGGTTAATGTTGCTGCTATATGTGGTTAATGTTGCTGCTATATGTGGTTCATGTTGCTGCTATATGTGGTTCATGTTGCTGCTGTATGTGGTAAGGCATCACTGTATTAGAAGCACCCACTAGGCTGTTTTTAGCAGATTTAACGAGATAGGATTAGCCCAGGTATACCATCCGTTATAAGGAATGGATTTTGTTGATATTGTTTGAGCGCCTACAAGGAAAGACAGCCATGAATATCTCTGAAGCAGACATTGAGGGCCATCACTTGAGGAAGGAGAGCAGTGAATATCCCTGAAGCAGGGGCACCAGCTAGACATTGAGGGGGACCATAACCATAAGTGTTTTTTAAAAACGTGTGGTTACCACTTTATAGCTCCATAGATTCTGCTAACTTCATGGTATGGACTTGATATACAGCTCAAAGGATAGGTCTCTCTGTGTGCTCTCTTTTGATACCGAGACATTTTTGATAGGTGTAACTATAGCCAAGTTACAGGAGCTAAAGTGGGGGTACCTCAAAACCTGAGTGCCTGATTTTGGAACACTTTTTTTTCTTCCAGATTGCCAAGTGCTAGAGAGCTGAAATTAGCACCAGTGGCTAGAGGAAGCCCTACTCTATACTTGGACTTGTTTCATGAGGCGCTAAAACTTGAGTACATGGTTAGTCAAGCAAGCATGGCTGGTCAAGCACTTGGTTGGAAAATGAATTTGGTAAAATTCATTTTCCAACCACCGCTTGCCCACGTACTCAAGTTTTAGCGTCGAGTAGGGCTTCCTCTAGTCTAGAGGCAATGTTGGGTGGTGTGAGAAAAGGTTGAACAGATTACTTCTTCCAGAAGTTAATTCTTCCACTTGTACAGATGGCTCCTCTTCTAGTGACAATATTTCACAGATTGTGCAGGCCAGTGATGGCTGCTCTTCTAGTGACAATACTTCACAGATTGTGCAGGTCAGTGATGGCTCCTCTTCTAGTGACAATACTTCACAGATTGTGCAGGCCAGTGATGGCTCCTCTTCTAGTGACAATACTTCACAGATTGTGCAGGCCAGTGATGGCTCCTCTTCTAGTGACAATACTTCACAGATTGTGCAGGTCAGTGATGGCTCCTCTTCTAGTGACAATACTTCACAGATTGTGCAGGCCAGTGATGGCTCCTCTTCTAGTGACAATACTTCACAGATTGTGCAGGTCAGTGATGGCTCCTCTTCTAGTGACAATACTTCACAGATTGTGCAGGCCAGTGATGACTCCTCTTCTAGTGACAACACTTCACAGATTGTGCAGGCCAGTGATGGCTCCTCTTCTAGTGACAATACTTCACAGATTGTGCAGGCCAGTGATGACTCTTCTTCTAGTGACAATACTTCACAGATTGTGCAGGTCAGTGATGACTCCTCTTCTAGTGACAATACTTCACAGATTGTGCAGGTCAGTGATGACTCCTCTTCTAGTGACAATACTTCACAGATTGTGCAGGCAAGTGATGGCTCCTCTTCTACTGACAATACTTCACAGATTGTGCAGGTCAGTGATGGCTCCTCTTCTAGTGACAATACTTCACAGATTGTGCAGGCCAGTGATGGCTCCTCTTCTAGTGACAATACTTCACAGATTGTGCAGGTCAGTGATGGCTCCTCTTCTAGTGACAATACTTCACAGATTGTGCAGGTCAGTGATGACTCCTCTTCTAGTGACAATACTTCACAGATTGTGCAGGCCAGTGATGACTTCTCTTCTAGTGACAATACTTCACAGATTGTGCAGGCCAGTGATGACTCCTCTTCTAGTGACAATACTTCACAGATTGTGCAGGCCAGTGATGGCTGCTCTTCTAGTGACAATACTTCACAGATTGGGCAGGCCAGTGATGGCTCTTCTTCTAGTGACAATACTTCACAGATTGTGCAGGCCAGTGATGGCTCCTCTTCTAGTGACAATACTTCACAGATTGTGCAGGTCAGTGATAACTTCTCTTCTACTGACAATACTTCACAGATTGTGCAGGCCAGTGATGGCTGCTCTTCTAGTGACAATACTTCACAGATTGTGCAGGTCAGTGATGGCTGCTCTTCTAGTGACAATACTTCACAGATTGTGCAGGTCAGTGATGGCTCCTCTTCTAGTGACAATACTTCACAGATTGTGCAGGCCAGTGATGGCTCCTCTTCTAGTGACAATACTTCACAGATTGTGCAGGCCAGTGATGACTCCTCTTCTAATAACATCTAATAACAATACTTCACAGATTGTGCAGGCCAGAGATCCTTGTGGTGGTGAGGAGTTTGGAGCTAATCTTCAAAAATTTGGGTTTACTCCAGATGGTCAAAACTGGCAAACTCCAGAAGAGTGTCTGGAAGAGGTCTCGACTGATCCAGAGTGTCAGCTAATGACTGTTGCTGAAGTCACAAAGAATTTCTAGGTGAACATCCTGATTCAGAAATGGATTCAGATCAACGAATTGCAATCACAATGTTCAGTCTCCCTTGCACAGGCTTGTGATGCATTTGGCACAGCATTGAAATGGATGGAATATCAAGGTGATGCTGGCCCCATTCATCTGCTTCTTGTTAAGAAGTGGAAGGATACTCCTGCCCAAAAACGAGACAAATTATTTTGCATCATAAAACATTGTCTGACATTATGGCATTGAAAAATAATCATTAATTAATTTTCTGAGTTACAGACGTTTTCAGAGTTACAGGCACCCCCAGGTCCTACCCTGCCTGGATATGAGAGGTTTACTGCCGTATAATTGGTTAGGCTGCGTAGCATGTGGTAAAGGGTCATTATTATATGGAATTGGTAAAGGGTTGTTATACGTGGTAGATTTAA
Organism: Cladorhizidae sp. MBARI D1340-BT2; assembly: GCA_028752905.1. Classification (NCBI taxonomy): domain Eukaryota; kingdom Metazoa; phylum Porifera; class Demospongiae; order Poecilosclerida; family Cladorhizidae; species Cladorhizidae sp. MBARI D1340-BT2. The sequence goes on along the minus strand of JAQNBH010000012.1, from coordinate 4,036,077 downwards.
TTAGTGTCATAAGGCAATATTGTGGTAAGTGATTATATAATATTGTTCTATTATTTGTAGATGGGCTCTGTGGTATTTCAAGCCAGACAAGAGTAGAGAGAGGGAATGGAAGGATAATTTGAATGAAGTCACATCTTTTGACACAGTGAGTTTGTAGAGGGTGTGAAGGAGTTATTGGAGGTGGGGTTAGGTTGCAGGGGGTGTAAATGAGCTAGTGGAAGGAGTTAACGGAGGTAGGGTGAAGTTGCAGGGTGTAAGGAAGGAGTTAGTGGAGCTGGGGTTAGGTTGCAGGGGGTGTAAATAGCTAGTGGAAGGAGTTAGTTTTGGTGGGGTGAGGTTGCAGTGGGTGTGGAAGGAGTTGTTGACATGGGCCTGTTAGTGCTGATGTTGTGGGCCTATTAGTGCTGATGTTGTGGGCCTATTAGTGCTGATGTTGTGGGCCTATTAGTGCCGATGTTGTGGGCCTATTAGTACTGATGTTGTGGGCCTATTAGTGCTGATGTGGGCCTATTAGTGCTGATGTTGTGGGCCTGATGTTGTGGGCCTGTTAGTGCTGATGTTGTGGGCCTATTAGTGCTGATGCTGTGGGCCTATTAGTGCTGATGCTGTGGGCCCGTTAGTGCTGATGCTGTGGGCCTATTAGTGCCGATGTTGTGGGCCTATTAGTGCCGATGCTGTGGGCCTGTTAGTGCTGATGTTGTGGGCCTATTAGTGCTGATGTTGGATGTTGTGGGCCTATTAGTGCTGATGTTGTGGGCCTATTAGTGCTGATGCTGTGGGCCTATTAGTGCCGATGTTGTGGGCCTATTAGTGCTGATGTTGTGGGCCTATTAGTGCTGATGTTGTGGGCCTATTAGTGCTGATGTTGTGGGCCTATTAGTGCTGATGTTGTGGGCCTATTAGTGCTGATTTGTGGGCCTATTAGTGCTGATGTAGTGGGCCTATTAGTGCTGATGTTGTGGGCCTATTAGTGCTGATGTTGTGGGCCTATTAGTGCCGATGTTGTGGGCCTATTAGTGCCGATGTTGTGGGCCTATTAGTGCTGATGTTGTGAGCCTATTAGTGCTGATGTTGTGGGCCTATTAGTGCTGATGCTGTGGGCCTATTAGTGCTGATGCTGTGGGCCTATTAGTGCTGATGTTGTGGGCCTATTAGTGCTGATGTTGTGATGAAAATGAAATTGAGGAAGAGACCACTTCTTGTGTCAATCTTCAAGATTGCAAGCTGTATGTATCTATTCTGGTTGCCATAACACATCACAGGCTGACTCGCAACACGCTGCATGAAATGATGACTTTAGAGCGCCTCATTTTGTGTGAGGTTACGAACATTGAATGCACCACATCACTTAATAGAACTCGTTGTATCCCATCTGTGCGACGCGATGCTGTGAGCTGACGTGCTGCGACGCAGTGGCCTCACGACACTTGTGGAACCAAGCTAACATGGTCCGACAGACATCTACAGGAACACAAATGTTTTTTATCGACTATATTGGGTCGCCTCGTCAAGAAAGAAAGGCGATTAGACTCTCCCTGTGGTGTTGACCGCAACCAATTAGGTTACCATTTAAAATAATGCGCATCATAATTGTAGTCAATAATTAACTTGAAATTGTATTCTCTCGATGTTTCGACTAGACGCTCTAGCCTTCAGGAATAATGATGAAGGCTAGAGCATCTAGTAGAAACGTTCCTGATGAAGGCTAGAGCATCTAGTCGAAACGTCGAGAGAATACAATTTCAGGTTAATTTTTTTAGACAACTGAGATATCATCGCGAATACTGCACGCTCCACCAAAAATGTCGGGTGTAACTGGTAAAGGGTCGTCTAACTCATTGGTCTATGTGGATACGCTCTTGTTTTCCCTTTGGTGGGACGATCAATCTAATACATTTCATGACACTTTTTTGAGGAGCTACAAGTTTTTAGGTTTTCGCGGACTTGATCCTAGGCATGAAAATTGTGCCCTCAATTTTTTTCTTAAGAAAATAAGGTCCGGTAAAGGGGAAATTTAAGCGACACTCCGCACACATGAAGTTTGAGTTTGGTTCTTAGGACATGTCTTTTTGTCATTGTTTTAGTGTTTACAAAACTTCAGAGCTTCCAGATCCTAGTGGCCTCTATCAAAAGCAGTGCCATAATCATCAATAGAGGCAGCAAACTCCCAGATCCTAGTGGCCTCTATCAAAAGCAGTGCCATAATCATCAATAGAGGCAGCAAACTCCCAGATCCTAGTGGCCTCTATCAAAAGCAGTGCCATTATCATCAATAGAGGCAGCAAACTCCCAGATCCTAGTGGCCTCTATCAAAAGCAGTGCCATAATCATCAATAGAGGCAGCAAACTCCCAGATCCTAGTGGCCTCTATCAAAAGCAGTGCCATTATCATCAATAGAGGCAGCAAACTCCCAGATCCTAGTGGCCTCTATCAAAAGCAGTGCCATAATCATCAATAGAGGCAGCAAACTCAGAGCTTCCAGATCCTTGTGGCCTCTATCAAAATCATTGTCATCATCCTCAATAGAGGCAGCAAATTCTCAGAGCTTCCAACCTCTATCAAAAGCAGTGTCATCATCCTCAATAGAGGCAGCATGAGTATTTGCTGAGCTTAATTTGGTCCAGGAGAGAATGAGGGAGTGCCATATGCAAGAGCGGTGAGGGTGTAGCTTCCACTACTATGCTGGAAAGTTAGTTTCAGCTGAGAAGGAGGCTGAACTAGGGACAAGAGCGGTGAGGGTGTAGCTTCCACTACTATGCTGGAAAGTTTGAGAAGGAGGCTGAACTAGGGACAAGAGCGGTGAGGGTGTAGCTTCCACTACTATGCTGGAAAGTTATTTCAGCTGAGAAGGAGGCTGAACTAGGGACAAGAGCGGTGAAGGTGTATCTTCCACTACTACGCTGGAAAGTTTGAGAAGGAGGCTGAACTAGGGACAAGAGCGGTGAGGGTGTAGCTTCCACTACTATGCTGGAAAGTTAGTTTCAGCTGAGAAGGAGGCTGAACTAGGGACAAGAGCGGTGAGGGTGTAGCTTCCACTACTACTACGTTGGAAAGTTTCTAGCCGTGTTGAAGTGAAGTAGCGTTCGTATGTGGAGAAATGCGTAGACCACTGAGCTAGCGGAAGAAAAAAAGAGAATGATTTGAACAACCTGAAAAGAAGAGAGGATGCCCGTACCTCCTCGGGGAAGAACTTGGAGCACAGTCAGGGCCTATTTACAAACTCTTAGAGCAAACGGTAGCTACACTGTATCATTGCTACTGGATGTGCTGAAGGGATTATGATGAATGAAGACGGCAATCTCCTTGCTCCCAGTGGTAGGCACAATAGTTTTGACTAAGCATAGTGGCCAACATCTCTTCGTCCGCATGATGTTTGTGTATGTAGAACAATCACCACTTGAGGCAAGGATTACCGTTGAAAATGTTGAGGCAGTGAGAGCATGAGTTCCTAATGATGAAGCTGGTGTTGGTAAGGATGAGGTCCCTCCCTCGGCAGTTTATCATAAAACTGGGATCACAGGGAATGGTGCGGAGATGGACTATTGGGGGGGAGCCGAAGTGGTTGCGATTGTAGGGATTGCCAATAAGGGTCGAATTACCGCTGCTCTTTAGCACGATCTCTTGCAGGAGACTCTCCCCCCTGCAACTTACATACAAATCTACTGCAAAATGGTGTCTACCGACAGTGAATTTTCCAACGAAAGTGGCATATCGTATTCACTCGTAGAAGTCGCAGCCACTTCACCACCTAGCAAAGGATCCAAGTGGCACGCTGAAGTAGGCCTGCCACTTTACTAAAGCAGTCACATGCTCTCCCAATGCTGCAGTGAAGTGGTCACATGTTCTCTCCAATGCTGGTCACATGCTCTCTCCCATGCTGCAGTAAGAGGTCACATGCTCTCCAATGCTGCAGTAAGAGGTCACATGCTCTCTCCAATGCTGCCCCCGCCCAGTAATCCTCTCCGGCCAGCAAAATCACACATTCGATATATACAGGGAACACTCCTAAAATGGAGTGGAAGATCTGGAGCTGCTAGTGTGACATATACTCCAGATGGTAAATATGGTGATGATGTCCCTGTTAGGACTCCGTGATCCCCCGTAGTCTATGCAAAACAAGCACGTGTTATCCCCCACACAAAAATGCATGAACTCTGGTAGTGCTCATTGCGATTAATATTAGCATCTTATCTGTCTGGTGAACTACCCTATTTGCTTATTAGTCTGGCCCAGTGCTGATGGTCTGGTCCGGTGCTGTTAGTCTGGTCCAGTGCTGTTAGTCTGGTCCAGTGCTGTTAGTCTGGTCCAGTGCTGTTAGTCTGGTCCAGTACTGTTAGTCTGGTCCAGTGCCTGTTAGTCTGGTCCAGTGCTGTTAGTCTGGTCCAGTACTATTAGTCTGGTCCAGTGCTGTTAGTCTGGCCCAGTGCTGATGGTCTGGTCCGGTGCTGTTAGTCTGGTCCAGTACTATTAGTCTGGTCCAGTGCTGTTAGTCTGGTTCAGTGCTATTAGTCTGGTTCAGTGCTATTAGTCTGGTCCAGTGCTGATGGTCTGGTCCGGTGCTGTTAGTCTGGTCCAGTGCTGTTAGTCTGGTCCAGTTCTGTTAGTCTGGTCCAGTCCTGTTAGTCTGGTACAGTACTGTTAGTCTGGTCCAGTGCTGATGGTCTGGTCCGGTGCTGTTAGTCTGGTTCAGTGCTATTAGTCTGGTCCAGTGCTGATGGTCTGGTCCGGTGCTGTTAGTCTGGTCCAGTGCTGTTAGTCTGGTCCAGTTCTGTTAGTCTGGTCCAGTCCTGTTAGTCTGGTACAGTACTGTTAGTCTGGTACAGTACTGTTAGTCTGGTCCAGTGCTATTAGTCTGGTCCAGTTCTGTTAGTCTGGTCCAGTCCTGTTAGTCTGGTACAGTACTGTTAGTCTGGTCCAGTACTATTAGTCTGGTCCAGTGCTGTTAGTCTGGCCCAGTGCTGATGGTCTGGTCCGGTGCTGTTAGTCTGGTCCAGTACTATTAGTCTGGTCCAGTGCTGTTAGTCTGGTTCAGTGCTATTAGTCTGGTCCAGTGCTGTTAGTCTGGTTCAGTGCTATTAGTCTGGTCCAGTGCTGATGGTCTGGTACAGTACTGTTAGTCTGGTCCAGTGCTATTAGTCTGGTCCAGTGCTGTTAGTCTGGTCCAGTACTATTAGTCTGGTCCAGTTCTGTTAGTCTGGTCCAGTGCTGCTGGTCCAGTGCTGTTAAGGCATGTCCACACTGGGACCACTATTGACCTAGATCTGATCTTGATAAGTGGGATCTAGATCTGATCTGGATAAATCCTGTCAGCACTGCAAAAATTAACAACCACAATTAAAAGCATTTAAAAGCATTTTACACCTCCAAGCAGCTGTGTGTCACATGACATGACAGCTGGTATCGCTCACATGACTGTTGCTAGTGTACTTGTACTCGAAGATGGATATGTCCTGGCTCTGTGTGTTCTTTCTATATTATATCACCACTGTGCTTCCCTCACTATTTGCTTGTACATGATGCACGTGTTTTTGCTAATTCGGCATTTTATAGAAATACATGCAATGGGTCTTTGTTTCCCAACTGGACAAAACTCTTCAATGACGTTGAAGTGCCACTTGTTGTTCTGGGTGATCCAGCATATCCACTGCTGATGAAACCCTACTTGGAGACATCCAGTACACCAGAAGAACTGAACTTTAATTATAGGCAAAGCAGGGCAAGGATGGTGGTGGAGAATGCTTTTGGTCGGTTAAAGGGCCGATGGCGATGTCTACTGAAGAGAATAGACTCGAACTTGGCCAATGTACCAAGCATTGTTAGTTCATGCATAGTATTGCACAACGTGTGTGAGATCTATGGTGATCATTGTCAAGATAACTGGCTCAATCGGGAAGGCAGTGCAAGTGGAAGTGTATCAACCTCAGCAGCAAGCAGTGGCACAGCTACAGCCATCAGAGACAAACTGTACTAACAATTAGCAGATCAGAATGGTTTATCATAGTATATAAATAAAATTGAATAACACAATAATAAGCTATGGTGAAGGTGAATAGTGGTGAGGGAAGTTAGGAGATGAAAAATAAGTTGGTGGTGGTGGTTGAGATGGGAAAGGTGCAAGGGGAAAAGGGTGGGCGGGTGGGGAAGAGAAGTGTGGAAACTATTAGGAGGGTACGTGGATGGTGGAGGATAATACTGCTGAACATGGCCATCATGCGTTCCTCGTGCTTCTCTTCCCTTTCCCTCCTCTTCGCCTCTAGTGCTAGCTCCTTCGCTTGCAGTTCTGCTTCCCTCTCTGCAGCACGCTCCTCCCTCTCAGCTGCACGCTCCTCTGCCGGTTGGAAGATTGCAGCAAGCTCCCTCAGCCCACTGTCTTCATGCCGGCGTTTTTGTCCTACCGGTTTAAAAGGAATCGTTAACACTGTATTGTACAAACTTCTAAATACAAACCTTTCTTTCGAGCCGTCACTGCCTCTCTTCTGTGCTGAGAACTCAAGGTACCTAATAAATTAAATTCATCATTAATATTGTAAAACAGCGAGCAAAACCCAAAAGCTTATACGTAGCTAAACCAGCCAGCCAGCAAAACCCAAAAGCTTAAAATGCTTATAGATATACGGTCAAAACCAAAAAGCTTACCTTCCTATACCTCTGGGTGAGGTTCTTTACTTTCGTTTTACATTGTTGCCACCTCCGCTCGTGTCCCAGGTCTTTCATGGCTTGGGCAATACGCTGGTACACCGACCTGTTCTGGCCACGCCATCTAACTGAGCCTGAACATCCTCATCCCCCCAGATTCCTACCAAAGCCTTCGTCTCCTTCAAGTCCTTCGTCTCCTCCGAGTCCAACCAGCTGCCATAACTCTTTCGTATCGCTAGCCGCGTTTTTGTCACGTGAGAATGCCACACCCACCATATATTTCACTCGGATAGGACCTTATAGCGATCGGATCTACCTACCCCGGGTGGACCAGTCGGATCGCGATCGGATAGTACCCGGAAAAATGTGAGTGCAGTGCGGACAGGATTTATATCGATCGGATGTAGATCGTTGGTATAGTGCGGACAGGCCTTAAGTCTGGTCCAGTGCTGTTAGTCTGGTCCAGTGCTATTAGTCTGGTCCAGTTCTGTTAGTCTGGTCCAGTGCTATTAGCCTGGTCCAGTGCCTGGTAGTCTGGTCCAGTACTGTTAGTCTGGTCCAGTACTGTTAGTCTGGTCCAGTGCTATTAGTCTGGTCCAGTGCTGTTAGTCTGGCCCAGTGCTATTAGTCTGGTCCAGTTCTGTTAGTCTGGTCCAGTACTATTAGTCTGGTCCAGTTCTGTTGGTCTGGTTCAGTGGCATTAGTCTGGTCCAGTTCTGTTAGTCTGGTCCAGTGCTGGTCCAGTGCTGTTAGTCTGGTCCAGTGCTATTAGTCTGGTCCAGTGCTGTTAGTCTGGTCCAGTTCTGTTAGTCTGGTCCGGTGCTGTTAGTCTGGTCCAGTTCTGTTAGTCTGGTCCGGTGCTGTTAGTCTGGTCCGGTACTATTAGTCTGGTCCAGTGCTATTAGTCTGGTCCAGTTCTGTTAGTCTGGTCCAGTGCTGGTCCAGTTCTGTTAGTCTGGTCCAGTGCTATTAGTCAGGTCCAGTTCTGTTAGTCTGGTCCAGTTCTGTTGGTCTGGTTCAGTGGCATTAGTCTGGTCCAGTTCTGTTAGTCTGGTCCGGTGCTGTTAGTCTGGTCCGGTACTATTAGTCTGGTCCAGTGCTATTAGTCTGGTCCAGTTCTGTTAGTCTGGTCCAGTGCTGGTCCAGTTCTGTTAGTCTGGTCCGGTGCTGTTAGTCTGGTCCAGTTCTGTTAGTCTGGTCCGGTGCTGTTAGTCTGGTCCAGTTCTGTTAGTCTGGTCCGGTGCTGTTAGTCTGGTCCGGTACTATTAGTCTGGTCCAGTGCTATTAGTCTGTTCCAGTTCTGTTAGTCTGGTCCAGTGCTGGTCCAGTTCTGTTAGTCTGGTCCAGTGCTATTAGTCTGGTCCAGTTCTGTTAGTCTGGTTCAGTGGCATTAGTCTGGTCCAGTTCTGTTAGTCTGGTCCAGTGCTATTAGTCTGGTCCAGTACTGTTAGTCTGGTCCAGTGCTGTTAGTCTGGTCCAGTGCTGTTAGTCTGGTACAGTACTGTTAGTCTGGTACAGTACTGTTAGTCTGGTCCAGTGCTGTTAGTCTGGTCCAGTACTGTTAGTCTGGTATTAATCTTGTCTTGCGAGCTGTTCGTCTCTTTGTCTTGCTCTGGCATGGATGAAGTGGGGGGTTGTGGACGGTGGGGGGTTGTGGACTGTGGGGGGGGGGGGGCTGTGGAAGGGGGGGGGTCATATCGTGCTGTGTGTGTTATGTAATAATATACATGTGCATGTTTCTCTGAGAAACAGGTGATTTGCACTCTCTGCCTCAACCAAACATCTGATCACAAGAGTTGAAATATGATTGAGCTCTCTCAATCAGTGGCTAAACTTGTAAAAGAAGATTTACAAGAGTTCTCTCTTATTCATCTACTTGTGCTATATACAGTTTGTGGACACACACTTAATTAACCTGGCAACTGTTGCTGTTGCTGGTGGACACACACTTAATACACCTGGCAACTGTTGTTGTTGCTGGTGGACACACACTTAATACACCTGGCAACTGTTGCTGTTGCTGGTGGACACACACTTAATACACCTGGCAACTGTTGCTGTAGCTGGTGGACACACACTTAATACACCTGGCAACTGTTGCTGTTGCTTGAGTGATGATGTAATTGACTGAAGGTGGTGCCATGGATATCCTAAACTAAGTGCTGTCTGTGTATCACCATTTTTCTTGGCCTGCTGCAATGTCAATGAGTAGAGATAACTCCACCCCACCCGGAGTCATTGACTGCCTCGGATTTGGTCTCAGAGGTTTCTTCTCTTAAGTTTCCCCTGCGAACTTATACAGGCGCAGTGGAAATAATTTGAGCGAAGTGGGTAGCCCTCCGCATAAGCTTGGAAGAAATAATAAATACCTTCTCGATAATCAACTTGAAATTTACTCTCTTGATGTTTTGAACTCTCTCGATGTTTGGACTAGATGCTCTAGGAATGATGAAGGCCAGAGCATCTAGTCATTATTCCTGATGAAGGCTAGAGCATCTAGTCATTATTCCTGATGAAGGCTAGAGCATCTAGTCATTATTCCTGATGAAGGCTAGAGCATCTAGTCATTATTCCTGATGAAGACTAGAGCATCTAGTCATTATTCCTGATGAAGGCTAGAGCATCTAGTCATTATTCCTGATGAAGGCTAGAGCATCTAGTCATTATTCCTGATGAAGACTAGAGCATCTAGTCATTATTCCTGATGAAGGCTAGAGCATCTAGTCATTATTCCTGATGAAGGCTAGAGCATCTAGTCATTATTCCTGATGAAGGCTAGAGCATCTAGTCATTATTCCTGATGAAGGCTAGAGCATCTAGTCATTATTAGTGATGAAGGCTAGAGCATCTAGTCATTATTCCTGATGAAGGCTAGAGCATCTAGTCATTATTCCTGATGAAGGCTAGAGCATCTAGTCATTATTCCTGATGAAGGCTAGAGCATCTAGTCATTATTCCTGATGAAGGCTAGAGCATCTAGTCATTATTCCTGATGAATGCTAGAGCATCTAGTCATTATTCCTGATGAAGGCTAGAGCATCTAGTCATTATTCCTGATGAAGGCTAGAGCATATAGTCATTATTCCTGATGAAGGCTAGAGCATCTAGTCATTATTCCTGATGAAGGCTAGAGCATCTAGTCATTATTCCTGATGAAGGCTAGAGCATCTAGTCATTATTCCTGATGAAGGCTAGAGCATCTAGTCATTATTCCTGATGAAGGCTAGAGCATCTAGTCATTATTCCTGATGAAGGCTAGAGCATCTAGTCATTATTCCTGATGAAGGCTAGAGCATCTAGTCATTATTCCTGATGAAGGCTAGAGCATCTAGTCATTATTCCTGATGAAGGCTAGAGCATCTAGTCATTATTCCTGATGAAGGCTAGAGCATCTAGCCATTATTCCTGATGAAGGCTAGAGCATCTAGTCATTATTCCTGATGAAGGCTAGAGCATCTAGTCATTATTCCTGATGAAGGCTAGAGCATCTAGTCATTATTCCTGATGAAGGCTAGAGCATCTAGTCATTATTCCTGATGAAGGCTAGAGCATCTAGTCATTATTCCTGATGAAGGCTAGAGCATCTAGTCATTATTCCTGATGAAGGCTAGAGCATCTAGTCATTATTCCTGATGAAGGCTAGAGCATCTAGCCATTATTCCTGATGAAGGCTAGAGCATCTAGTCATTATTCCTGATGAAGGCTAGAGCATCTAGTCATTATTCCTGATGAAGGCTAGAGCATCTAGTCATTATTCCTGATGAAGGCTAGAGCATCTAGTCATTATTCCTGATGAAGGCTAGAGCATCTAGTCATTATTCCTGATGAAGGCTAGAGCATCTAGTCATTATTCCTGATGAAGGCTAGAGCATCTAGTCATTATTCCTGATGAAGGCTAGAGCATCTAGTCATTATTCCTGATGAAGGCTAGAGCATCTAGTCATTATTCCTGATGAAGGCTGGAGCATCTAGTCATTATTCCTGATGAAGGCTAGAGCATCTAGTCATTATTCCTGATGAAGGCTAGAGCATCTAGTCATTATTCCTGATGAAGGCTAGGGCATCTAGTCATTATTCCTGATGAAGGCTAGAGCTTCTAGTCATTATTCCTGATGAAGGTTAGAGCATGTGTAGTCGAAACATCGAGAGAGTGAATTTCAAGTTGATTATTGGGAAGGTCATTGTAATTTCGTTATGTCAACTGGAGGTTTGTTGAGAATATTAACCCTTTCACTGCTGCAGGTAAATACCCCCCCTGTGCTGGCTTTTTTAGCCAAAAAAAAGGTGATTTTGAAATCAATGCCAAAAAAAGACTAAGAGGTTATTTTGAAATTCTTTTTATGTTTTTGGGTGGGCAAGAGGTTGGCCTATGGGGGAAAAATTGAAATTTGGTATTTTGAATAATTAGGTGGTCATGTGACCTAATGGCGGCCATATTGATGTCGTTTCAATCTACAGACATGGCATTGTCACCTTGGCCCTGTGCAGGGCCGCCCAAGTTGAGCAAATCATCGGTCTCGTCCATGGAATACTCCCAATCACTGTCGGCATTATCGTAGTCAACTGTTGGAAACGAATTACCTGTATCGTCCAAATCAAAGTTGTCCACGCTGTCTGGTCCACAACTTCGTTGCCTTCTGAGGCCACGCTCGCGTCATTCCGCTGCCTACCGCTGGGAAACACGACTTTCCAAGTGGAAATCATCTCTAGTTCATAGGGAAAAAACAATAGCTGGCACGTGCAGTGCACGCGGAATTTTAAAATGATTATTTTCACATACCCGGTAGTACCGGGTACGCGCAATTCAACGATTTTTTTTTCTGCCCGGTAGTACCGGGTATGCGCAGTGAAAGGGTTAATAATAATAATAATAACAATACCATAACCTTCTCAATAATCAACTTCAATTTGTATTCTCTCGACATTTCGACTAGATGCTCTAGCCTTCATCACATAAATATTCCTGATTAATGCTAGAGCATCTAGTCGAAACATGAGAGAATACAATTTGGACTTGATTATTGAGAAGGTTAGTATGTCGACTGAGAGTTCATTGAGAATGATTATAATTAATAATTATATAATAATAAAATTAATAATAATAAAATTAATAATAATAATAAGTAATATAATATCTTTTCTTTTCTTTTGCTGCTGCCGTGGTAACTGTTATGACCTGTGCTGCCATGACAATGGTGCTATGACTACTGTGTTGCTAGGTGGAAGACTTCTGGGCGTAAGTCTATGCTTGTGTGTGTGTGTGTGTGTCAATTTATAAGAGCCCGTGGGTTAGACAGTGTGAGTGCGTGTACTGGGAACACATCCACTCACAGGTGTAAGTGTATTTATCACACCATCAAGTGGTCTTCGTGATTTGATTGACTAATAAGATATCCCATACCCTTGGTCCATATCTGGTGATGTACGGTTTGCATGGTAGTCATGTAAACATTACATCACACTCTGTCTGTCCACTTTGCCCCAGCCTGGCATAACCATCTGTAAAAATTGATATATATATATATTGCTGTACTTAATGTATAATAAAGTCCATTGTTATGCTTGGTTTAGGGTGGGCTATGGACTACCTCTAGTCTCAGGGTTCTAATACGGCTCGTCCACTGGAGATATAAATATCCCACCCAACCAGGAATTAATTTAAAAACCAAAAATCAATTATATGTCATCGGGTTGTAAGATCCTAAAGAGGTTAAAAATAGCTCCATTCTTCCACTACCAAATATGAAGGCTATAGATGTTCAGTAACTAGTGGGGGTGGGGGGGGAATTGAAAAACACTGACCCGTCGAAATTCGAGCGACTCTTTCAAAACGGTCAAGATGTTCGGTTGACTTAACTGACTAACATTAGAGGATGTGCTCTCTTGGGTTCTGGACAATGACTTCGGATTCTCTGAGGATGAAAGCAGTGCTGAAGAAGGTCAACTCCTCTCACCCTGACCAGACCAGTGTTGGCCCTCAAGCTGTATGGAGTAGTCGCACCTGACTTACCTTCGAGCAAGCCTAATGCTCTCACTCGAGTTGACGATTTGGATGGAGGTGAGGTTACCAGCGATGAACAAAGCATTGATAGTGAATATAGCTATAGTTAACTGTAGCTTGAGGTGAGCATGAACTGCAAATGCTGGATTTTTCTCTCCTTGCATGTAGTCTGTGGGATAAGTATTGCTGAACAGTTTATGGTGCATGAACAATGGATTTGGCAGTTGACAGTAGCCCCAGTCTACATAAATCCAAGACACAAGGTAAGCGGTTATTTTCACTGGCTAAATACCTAACAAGAAGTAGCAATCTCAATGAACTCTCAGTTGACATAACAACATTATAATAACCTCTCAATAATCAACTTCAAATTGTATTCTCTTGATGTTTCGACTAGATGCTCTAGCCTTCATCAGGAATATTTCTGATGAAGGCTAGAGCATCTAGTCTGACAAAGGCTAGAGCATTAGTCATTATTCCTGATGAAGGCTAGAGCATCTAGTCATTATTCCTGATGAAGGCTAGAGCATCTAGTCCTGATGAAGGCTAGAGCATTAGTCATTATTCCTGATGAAGGCTAGAGCATCTAGTCGAAACGTCGAGAGAATACAATTTGAAGTTGATTACTGAGAAGGTTATTATAAGAAGAAGCAACTTCGAGTGAGTTTCACCTCATTGTGATTCGTTTCTATGGCAACAAATATAACCACAATGTTGATCAATGCAAACACCATCACAAGTGGTGGGACTTTTGCTGAGATACGTAACACGGCATTTCCTCATATGGGTGGTGTCATCCACCAGTAAGAGGGTTCGTCTTTTCTAAATTAGGTGTTTGTGTGTATAGTCTTATAAGTCTGTGGAGGAAACCATTAACTCAGCATCTCGCGTACAGACCAACAGGAATGTTTTATAAGCTGGTGTTGCAAACTCCATGTGCATATATACCCACTGCACATGCCTGCAGGGTTCACCCATACACACACACTCACACACACGTGCTTCACTCTCCAGCCCTCTCTTCATGCCTCCTCAACCTCTTCTCTTCTCACTCTTCACCTCTTTGTTGTGGATGTGTGTGTGTGTGTGTGTGTGTGTGCAGGGTATATAACCACGACAAGCCCCCCAGTATCTCACCTGGTGTGTGTGTGTGTGTATGTGTGTAGGGTATATAATCACGACAAGCCCCCCAGTGCTATCTCACCTGGTGTGTGTGGTGTGCAGGGTATATAACCACGACAAGGCTATCTCACCTGGTGTGTGTGTGTGTGCAGGGTATATAACCACGTCAAGCCACCCAGTGCTATCTCAGGAGGGTGTGACTACATGCTGTTCAAGGTATGCTTGCCAGGAGAGCTCGTCTGATCTTTGTGGAGCTCACGTACTTGTCATCTCTCCCCACTCACCTTTCTTTTGGACATCTTTTCTTTCTTCCCACGCTCCCTCTCCTCTACCATCTCCTCTCCCATCTCCTCCTCTCCCATCTCCTCTCCCATCTCCTCCTCCCCCATCTCCTCTCCCATCTCCTCTCCCATCTCCTCCTCCCCATCTCCTCCTCCCCATCTCCTTCTCTCCCATCTCCTCTCGCTTCCTTTCTATTTCTCAATATCTATTCCCATTCCTTCCTCTTCTGTATATTCCTATTCCTTCGTCTTGTATCTATTCTCATTCAATCCTCGTATCTATTCCCATTCCTTCCTCATATCTATTCCCATTCCTTCCTCATATCTATTCCCATTCCTTCCTCATATCTATTCCCATTCCTTCCTCGTATCTATTCCCATTCCTTCCTCATATCTATTCCCATTCCTTCCTCATATCTAATCCCATTCCTTCCTCATATCTATTCCCATTCCTTCCTCGTATCTATTCCCATTCCTTCCTCATATCTATTCCCATTCCTTCCTCGTATCTATTCCCATTCCTTCCTCATATCTATTCCCATTCCTTCCTCATCTATTCCCATTCCTTCCTCATATCTATTCCCATTCCTTCCTCATATCTATTCCCATTCCTTCCTCGTATCTATTCCCATTCCTTCCTCATCTATTCCCATTCCTTCCTCATATCTATTCCCATTCCTTTCTCATATCTATTCCCATTCCTTCCTCGTATCTATTCCCATTCCTTCCTCATATCTCTATTCTCAATCCTTCCTCTTACACTGTATACCTATTCTCATTCCTTCCTCATATCTATTCCCATTCCTCCCTCGCATATCTACTCCCATTCCTTCTCCCCTCCCCTTCTAGGACGGCATCGAGCCCATGTGGGAGGATGAGAGGAACAGGGTGGGAGGGAGATGGCTATTTAATATAGAAAAGAAAAGAGGAGACGACAGGAGAGAAATCTTGGACAGCTGCTGGATGGAAACGGTGGGTGGCCAGAAATGTGTCGTTCACAGATATTGTTTTGTTGTTGTTGTCATGGCTTATTTTGGTTGCTCTTGTTGTTGTCGATGTTGTTGAGTTTATTCGTAATTTTAATGGTAACTAATATATTAAATTCCTGATGAAGACTAGCACATCTAGTCGAAACGTCAAGTGAATACAATTTGAAGTTGATTATTGAGAAAGTGATTTTAATGTTATTGTCAACTGAGAGCTCATTAACTAATATACCTTTGAGCTCGAACTTCAATTAGCATTTTGTTGTTGTTGTTGTTGTTGATGATGGTACTGCTGATTATGCATCTGTGCAGTTGATGTGTCTTGTTGGGGAGATGTTCCAGGACAGCTCTGATGAAGTATGTGGTGCAGTGGTGCAGGTCAGAAACAAGGGAGATAAATTAGCAATATGGACAGGAAACTCAAAGAAAAAGGAAGACATCATGAGGATAGGGTGAGTGGCTAGCTGATGTTGGGTGTGAGACGGGACTAGGTGAGAGCGGCAGTGAAGGGTGTGGTCATTCTGCTACCATGTACATGTAGGTCATTGGATTTGAGGTGCACTTGTTTCGCCACACGGTGCTGTGGACCACTCCTGTCTCTTTTTCCCCCTTTTTTTCTCTTTTTTTTTCTTCCTTTTTTTCCTCTTTTCCCCAAAATGATATTTATTGTAAATAGTTTAAATAGTTCAAGGTGCAGTTCAAGGTGCAGATGTTGCGTACTGTCCTGACTTAATTGAACCCTGAAAAGCAGTTGCTAAAATCAAGTGACCTCTGTCTGACCTTGCCAATTATATCACTCCATGTTGGCAATCGCCAGGCTTCCTGCTTGGCTCCTCCCGAGACTTGCAGCATAATTGGTGACTTGCAGCTGCTGCTTGATCACCATAAGCTTCCATCTCTGCACCCACAGAGAGCTGCACTCCACTCTCACCAGCATGCTCCGAGATGACCCGTCTCAAAAGCTATAAGCAAACTACAAACTTTGTGTGTATATTAATTGTGTCTAGAGTTTGCGGGATCATAGCCTATGAACATCATTACGGACATCCTTCCATGTACTCTGTACCCGTGTTCTGTTATGTTCTCTCACATGAAAACTTATTCAATCAGAGAAGCACGTCGATCTATTCTAGCCCGTTGCGCGTGTGGTTGTCAGGAACGACCAGGACATTGGTGCCACGAGCTGACTTCAGGGTAGGGGAAGTCAAGGAAGATGTGGTTGATATCCTGATGCCACCACCACTATACATACTCACACCAAGTCTGAATAGAAAGGACGCTGTTTGTAACCATCCAGGTTCAGTTGCTTTAGGATGACCAGTGACTTGTGGTTAAGATGGTGACATGTGTTGTGTGTCAGGTCTGTGTGGGTGGGACTTGGGGTATGGGGGGGAAAGAGAGGTGGGGCGGGGGAGGGGGGGGCTGACCTAGTATCACATGGTCATTAGATCTCAACAATTTTAGGGGGGTCAAGAGTGACACAAGAGGGGGGTAATATCTGCCCCCCCTACATGTAAATACACCCCTGATGTAGCAGGAATGAACTGGTTGAGCCTTGTGTGAAGCGTGGCCTGCACTTTGAACCATGTTTCCTTGCTGATTGAGTGTAGGCGTATTCCATATAAGGCTCTCAGCAAGGATTGTGAAGCAGGAGGTGCTCAAACAGTATGGAGCAGATGATTGTCTGCAGCTCTGGGGCACCAACTACATCAGGTGCCTCCACGCTCTCTAGACGTCTCCGGTGGAGGTGAGGGAAGAGGGCGTGGTGCCAGCTAGAACCGGGAACATTGGCGCTTGTGAGGGCGGACCCCTAAACATGACACATAGCACCTCGTTGGTGATAACCTCGAATGATCTAGAGTGGACCCTGAGAGACCAACATGGACCTTCTGCTGTGGAGTACACTAATGCAACAAAGAGTGGAGGAATGCAGAATTGAGAAACTAGCACCCTAGCGGGCTCTAGCGAGTTTCCTCAACGAGTTCACTCTCAACGAGGCCTTGCTAGGCCACTTTCTTGAGGTGAGGAGAGCAGGCGAGGTTTTGATCAAGGGAGACAACAAGATATAGAGGTTCTCTATCAAACTTCAAAATAGTTTGCCGTGAGGGATGACGGCAAGAGTTAATTTTGGCCAACAGGTTCGTTAGTTGGAAGTATGAGCAGATGATCTCCTTGGCTCAACTTTAGGTACCAGGCATCAAAACATTCGCACAGGCTGTTTAAACGTAGGACTTTCTCCACACCCCCTTTCAGGGTTTCATTTTGAAAATTGTCCAAGGGGGGGGGCAACTGGAGGAATCTGGATATTAACGGGAGGCATGATGGTTAAAGATGTGATAAAGTTTCTAATGGATTTTAATAATACAATTTCCAAGGGGGGGCAGCCATGAAACCCTGCCTTTGTGCATGTGGGGAATATGCTAGGACTGAGTGGTCAGCATAAAGGTACTTACTAGCTACAGTGTTGGTATGCCTGCTGTGTACACAGATACTGAAGAGAATGGGAGCCAACAGAGAATCTCGAGGAAGCCAATGACAAGCTTTTCTTTTTTGCTGGGCATTGGCCATCTGAGGTAACAAGGAAGAAGGAGCAACCTTGCACTAGGAGCATGATAGATCTGCTGCAAAGACTTGCTCGATAACCAACTTCAATATACTCGCTCCGTGAGATGCTCTGGCCTTCATCAGGAATATTCAGATGCTCTAGCCTTCATCAGGAATATTCAGATGCTCTAGCCTTCATCAGGAATATTCAGATGATCTAGCCTTCATCAGGAATATTGAGATGCTCTAGCCTTCATCAGGAATATTGAGATGCTCTAGCCTTCATCAGGAATATTGAGATGCTCTGGACTTCATCAGGAATATTGAGATAGGAATATTGAGATGATCTAGCCTTCATCAGGAATATTGAGATGATCTAGCCTACATCATGAATATTGAGATGCTCTGGCCTTCATCAGGAATATTGAGATGCTCTAGCCTTCATCGGGAATATTGAGAACTCTAGCCTTCATCAGGAATATTGAGATGCTCTAGCCTTCATCAGGAATATTGAGAACTCTAGCCTTCATCAGGAATATTGAGATGCTCTAGCCTTCATCAGGAATATTGAGATCTCTAGCCTTCATCGGGAATATTGAGAACTCTAATTCAGATGCTCTAGCCTTCATCAGGAATATTGAGATCTCTAGCCTTCATCAGGAATATTGAGATCTCTAGCCTTCATCAGGAATATTGAGATGCTCTAGCCTTCATCAGGAATATTGAGATGCTCTAGCCTTCATCAGGAATATTGAGATCTCTAGCCTTCATCAGGAATATTGAGATGCTCTAGCCTTCATCAGGAATATTGAGATCTCTAGCCTTCATCAGGAATATTGAGATGCTCTAGCCTTCATCAGGAATATTGAGATCTCTAGCCTTCATCAGGAATATTGAGAACTCTAGCCTTCATCAGGAATATTGAGATGCTCTAGCCTTCATCAGGAATATTGAGATGCTCTAGCCTTCATCAGGAATATTGAGATGCTCTAGCCTTCATCAGGAATGTTGAGATATCTAGCCTTCATCATGAGATGCTCTAGCCTTCATCAGGAATATTGAGATGCTCTAAGGGATATTTCTGGATGAACGCTCGAGCACTATAGCCGAAACGTCGAGTTATCAAAAAGTTATTCTATTTCTTCCTTTTGGTAGCCAGGAGGAGATGCTTTCCATTTGAGTTATCATCAACGACAATGGATTCCATGCATCAGCTGCGACAAGACAAGGCTTAAGGTGTTACTTTGGCCGGGAGTCTGTTGAACGTCTGCCAAACCTTTCAGCTTGAGTAAGTGAAATCTCTGCTGGATATGACCAGCGCTGCCGGTATTTCTTGTCGATGGGTAGCTGGACAATGCCGCACCTCTCATGTCTATCATCAACAGAGGCAGTGTTTATAATCGGCAAGAGCAGTTTCATGATCGTCGTGCCGGAAGGGGGTGTAATTTTTCCGTACCTCATGGCGATCGTTAGGCAGCGGAGGACAGCATATTTGTGAGGGCACTGTGTGTAACTGAGCTGTTGCCACATGGATCAGGGAGACAGGAAGTCTGTGTGTTGCGTGGAGGACAATCTGTTCCAGTCTGCCTTTCTGAAGTACCCGCGTCTTGTTACTGTAGGTGGTACACTGCAGTGACCCCTGAGGATTATTGGAGCGAGAAAACAGAGGAAGAACATCTCGTTGGCAGTTCTTGGCGAGTTTGGGTGATGGAAAGGTGACGGGTTGATACGTGTGTGTCCAATTCTTGTGCCTCTTCAAGTGAGTGGAAAGGGGAAGATCTTTGCATTGTGGGCAAGGAAACGACCGTGGCCTCCGCCAAGTTGGAAACTGCTTCGCCGTTCAGGTTTGAGTCAGTTGGTATGACGCTTGTTGAAGTCTCCACAAATGATTGATGGTGGATTTATCCTTGGCAGAGATCTTGGTTTGGCAGTGCTGATGGGTTGTACTCATGAACTACTGTACCTCCTTGTCATTGGTTTATACGTTCTGTTCTCTGGGACTGCCTTGAGCAGATGATCTGGTGAAGTTGATGTTGTTAAACACCTCGATAAGTGACTCGGGTGGATGATGTCACACTTCTCTCTGGTGATGTCACGCATGCCTCTGGTGATTTCACGCTTGCCTCAGGTAATGTCACGCTTCCCTCAGGTGATGTCATGGTTGGCTCAGGTGATGTCACGCTTGCCTCAGGTGATGTCACAGTTGGCTCAGGTGATGTCACACTTGCCTCAGCTGATGTCACGCTTGCCTCAGGTGATGTCACGCTTGCCTCAGGTGATGTCACGATTGGCTCAGGTGATGTCACAATTGGCTCAGGTGACTTAATGCTTGCCTCAGGTGATGTCATGCTTGGCTCAGGTGATGTCATGCTTGCCTCAGGTGATGTCATGCTTGCCTCAAGTGATGTCACGCTTGGCTCAGGTGATGTCACGCTTGCCCGAGGTGATGTCATGCTTGCCTCAGGTGATGTCACGCTTGCCTCGGGTGCAAATAGGAGGATAGAGAGCTTCTGTTAATGGTGGTGTCAGAGATTGTGCAAGAACTAGCCAACTTCAAGTCGTTTGTGGCGATGCAGATGCTTATAGATACCTATATGTGTGAAGCTGTTTAACTTTAAATGTGGAAAGCACTGCACTGCTAGTTGCACTTTGCCCTAGTGCAGGCAGAGCGGTCAGGAATATTTGAGGCCATGCCTACTGAACCACAGAGACACTCTTGAAGCTAAATAAAGGACAGAAATTCTATGCAGTGGAAACTCCTTTATCTGACTCCCTCACCGCAAGCCTGGCACACTCTATACCAACAACAGCTTGCAGAACAATACCTTGATGCCAGAAATCAAGTTCTACCTAGCATAGGAGTCAGTAATCGACCATTGGAAGGTCTCCTATCTTTAGCAAACGATTCATATATATCGAAAAGTGACAGGTACTGTATCGATGATTCACGTGCGTGCATGCTACAGTTACATCATGAGTTCAAAGTTTACAGGGGAAAGCAAGCCGCTACAGGGCTCCCCCCAGTGGCTCAAGTCACGGAAGAGTGCAGTATGATCGCCCGTGCTACTCTACTCCTTCCAGCGATACGCAGTGGTTTGTTAGCAACATTCCGTGTGGTTGTCTGTGGTGGGCAGGCAATTTGCAGTCATCCGTGAATTCGTAGCTCCTGTATACTCTCATCATGGTGTCCGAAATCAGCGTCCAAAAATGCAGGTTTGAGGCGATCGACTGAAACTGTATCCCGCCAGCCGTTGATATCGAGAGTAAAGTATTTAGTAGCCCGCTCAAGGACTCTGAATAGTCCATCGTAGGTACACTGTAGAGGCGGGTGATGTGCGTCATGGCAGACAAACACAAACATACAGCTCTGTAGGTTGACAGGCATATGAACAGTATGTTGTCTGTGATGTGTAGTCTCTTTGGGCCGCAGTGCAGCCATGGTAGTACGTAGGCGTGCAAGAAGGTCAGAGACATTGGGCTCAGCAGAAGATGTAGTTTCAAAGAATTGTCCAGGTAGGCGAATCGTTGTACCATAGATGAGTTCGGAAGGGGCAATTCACGTGAGTGTGCATGCTACAGAACATACATCATGAGTTCAAAGTTTGCGGGGAAAGCCAAGCAGCATCTATTTGAGGCATGAGTATTTACAACCTTTTGTGGTAAGGGGTCACTTGTCCAACTTCACTGGTCAACCACCCACTACCAGAAGCCCTTCTATGGAAATGCTGGCTGCGATCAGTATGCTTCTTTTTTAGGAAGAAATCCTTCGTGATTAGCATGCCTCACCTAACATGGAACCTCGTCCATCACAATGCCCTCACCTAACATGGACCCTCGTCCATCACAACGCTCCACCTAACATGGAACCTGGTCCATCACAAGGCCCCTCACCTAACATGGCCCCTCGTCAACACCCCTCACCTAACATGGAACCTCGTCTATCACAATGCCCTCACCTAACATGGAACCTGGTCCATCACAACGGCCCTCACCTAACATGGAACCTCGTCCATCACAACGCCCTCACCTAACATGGAACCTCGTCCATCACAACGCCCCTCACCTAACATGGAACCTCGTCCATCGGTTTCTTCTTGCTCCATGTCAAAGCAGAGTGCATGACTAGACCTACTCAAAAGACAAAAAGAGTGTCCTTAATATCGATGTAAGCTCAAGGTCTGGGAGAAGTTGAGCTAGCCGTGGAATGCGATGTTCGAAAGTGACTGTCCACAATTTTATGAGGAGCAAGGACGAGCTGAAATCCTTCCACACCGAAGTTCAAGTTATCCAAACATTTCAGTAATCTGTTCAGTCCCAATGTGTTTTGTTCAGATCCATAAGTCGCCTCCATGCAACATCCTGCATACAGCTTGTATAATAACATCTACATGATGTTGAAGTGGATGACGTGCCTTCCCAGGAAGCCCATGGAAGGAAGACACAATATCCTCCTCCGATGTTCTGGGCCTTTCTCTACCTTGCGTTTCTCTACCTTGTGTTTTAGAGCGCTGCCGGTCTCCTAGAATTTCTCCGTCCATGTGTGAGGTTCTCTTCAAGTTGGCGATGGCTTGCCAAACGTTGTACAGAATCATCGTTGCACTTCAGCCATCCAATCACAGGCTTCACTTTCACTTGTTGGGCCATCACAGTTCGATCCCAAACACAAACATTGTAAGTGCAGATCTATGCATAATTTAGATGCATGGTCTGATAACTGTAAAATATTCATCCTTCTCCGATTTATAGTTAAAATGTTATTAGGAACCGGAACGGAGTCATTCCTATGTAAACACCAGCTAGTAATGTTACCTTGGTAACCTAGCTCTGGACCATATACACACCTACACACTAGCTTTGCTAACCTAACTCTGGATCCTGTACACACCAGCTGGTAGTCCCTTGCTAACCTAACTTGGGACCCTGGACAGGCAAGAGCAGCGCAATCTAACAGGCAAGAGCAGTGCAATCTAATGGGCTAGAGCAGTGCAATCTAATGGGCTAGAGCAGTGCAATCTAACAGCAAGAGCAGTGCAATCTAACAGCAAGAGCAGTGCAATCTAACAGGCAAGAGCAGTGCAATCGAACAGCAAGAGCAGTGCAATCGAACAGCAAGAGCAGTGCAATCTAACAGGCAAGAGCAGTGCAATCTGCAATCTAACAGGCAAGAGCAGTGCAATCTAACAGCAAGAGCAGTGCAATCTAACGGGCAAGAGCAGTGCAATCTAACAGGCAAGAGCAGTGCAATCTAACAGCAAGAGCGCAATCTAACAGGCAAGAGCAGTGCAATCTAACAGGCAAGAGCAGTGCAATCTAATAGCAAGAGCAGTGCAATCTAACAGGCAAGAGCAGTGCAATCTAACAGCAAGAGCAGTGCAATCTAACAGCAAGAGCAGTGCAATCTAACAGGCAAGAACAGTGCAACAAGTGTGGTTGATATTCCTACTACCCTATTCTAATTCCTGGCCATGTCCCTTCCCTTGGTTTTTCATTGGTGCTTGGATTTGTCAATGCAATTGTTATTTCCTCGCCTGCACCCTGGGTCCCAACAAGTAGCCATTCCTCTCCCCACAAAGCTGCCAGTGTTGTCCGCTGGGAATGCAGAAAGGGAAGCAGGGTTTTCTCTCTTTCTCTCTCACTCTCTCTTTATTTATTTCCTTCCTCCTTCCTTCCTTCTCCTTCCTCTTCCTTCCTCTTCCTTCCTCTTCCTTCCTCTTCCTTCCTCCTCCTTCCTCCTCCTTCCTCCTCCTTCCTCTTCCTTCCTCCTCCTCCTTCCTCCTCCTTCCTCCTCCTCCTTCCTTCCTTCTCCTTCCTCTTCCTTCCTCCTCCTCCTTCTTCCTCCTCCTTCCTCCTCCTCCTCCCTTCCTCTTCCTTCCTCCTCCTCCTTCTTCCTCCTCCTTCCTCCTCCTCCTCCTCCTCCTTCTTCCTCCTCCTCTTCCTCCTCCTTCCTCCTCCTTCCTCCTCCTCCTTCCTCCTCCTTCCTCCTCCTCCCTCCTCCTCCGTCCTCCTCCTTCCTTCCTTCCCTAAGACCATGAGTTGTAACAATGAGACAGATGACCTGTCCAAGTCCAGTTACTAATGGTGTATCCTCATATAGTTCTGTATACCTCCTCAAGAGTACAAAAGTATTCATGAGTCGGGAATAGATGCATATTTTGGTGCCTCTAGCGGGTGTTGCATCAGTAACAGGCAGCAACAAATTGTGTTTGCTCTTCTAGACTTCTCTCGGTACTTCCTTGTGAGTTGCTCTGCAATTAATCACCATAACAACCATCTTTTGTGTGATATCTACAAGTAAACCACACCCTCCACTATTGTTACTACGTCTCGGAACTCAGCTATCTGCAAGTTTGGAACCATTCTTGGTCCATTCTGATGTACCCACCGACGAATCGTTAGGCTTGGCATCTAACTGTGTGAATTCAAGTTTTGCAATCTCTACATCAGATTCTGCGATGTCAACTGTTGCTGTACTCTGTCAAGAAGTTGAGGTAGCTGTGGCAGGTTTGATGTGATCTGGAGCTTCACCCCCAAGGGCATTTTTTTTTAAGGTTGTCTTTGTCAAGTTAATCTTAAAATCACCTTCTCAATAATCGACTTCAAATTGTATTCACTCAACATTTCGACTAGATGCTCTAGCCTTCAGGAATTGATGAAGGCTAGAGCATCTAGTCGAAACATCGAGTGAATACAATTTGAAGTTGATTATTGAGAAGGTGATTTTAATGTTATTATGTCAACTGAGAGTTCATTGAGAGTTAATCTTCATTGAAGAAATTCCGTCAGCATCAAACACGGGATCTTGAACCCTCATGTTTACCCTTCAAGTTGGTATATCACGTCTTAACTTGCAGACCATTAGCATATGAGCAAACAAGCTTCTGCCTTCAACTCCACCCTTTGTTCTCATCTATCTCTCATAGATTTCTGGAACACCTCATTATTCGTGATGAAGACAGGAGCATCTAGTCATTATTCCTGATGAAGACAGGAGCATCTAGTCATTATTCCTGATGAAGGCTAGAGCATCTAGTCATTATTCCTGATGAAGACAGGAGTATCTAGTCATTATTCCTGATGAAGACAGGAGCATCTAGTCATTATTCCTGATGAAGACAGGAGCATCTAGTCATTATTCCTGATGAAGACAGGGGCATCTAGTCATTATTCCTGAAGACAGGAGCATCTAGTCATTATTCCTGATGAAGACAGGAGCATCTAGTCATTATTCCTGATGAAGACAGGAGCATCTAGTCATTATTCCTGAAGACAGGAGCATCTAGTCATTATTCCTGATGAAGACAGGAGCATCTAGTCATTATTCCTGATGAAGACAGGAGCATCTAGTCATTATTCCTGATGAAGACAGGGGCATCTAGTCATTATTCCTGATGAAGACAGGAGCATCTACTCATTATTCCTGATGAAGACAGGAGCATCTAGTCAAGAGTAAATTTTAATTAAGTAGGTTATTGAAATTTTCTTTTTCTTTTTGACCCCCATCTAATGAAATCTAGACAGAAGTAGCTTACTTGCAACACAAAATGCACATGGCGCTGGTGGGGTGGGGGGGGGGGGGGGGGGGGGGGGACATGTTCATCCGAGATTACTGTTGCTCCGAGATTACTGAATCATATTTTAATTTATAATTTTTTCTTATTGTTTCCCTTCCAGGCGGATGTACAAGGAAAAGCTGAGTTTACACACCAAGGATCCCAATCTCGTCTACCAGTCTCACAGTGACGTGAGCACGAAGAGTGGGTCCTCTAGCAAGAGCAAATACACCGTCTAGTCCAACTAACTCTAATAGCTCCTTGCACACATACACAACACATTAGTAATGTTGTTGTTGTTGTTGCTGCTGTTATCATTATATGGCATTGCAAGTTATTTAGGAGTGATATTCAACTGTCCTCATTAAGTCTTTGTATTTATCTTTTAATTTGTGCTAATTATGCCAATCACTGACATGATCAAAATTAAATTAAAACTGTCCTCTGTAAGTATTTGTGCTGGGATTTGAGAAACGATCAGTTGTTGTTACTTTCAATATGTATTAGTACCTGTACTAATGTGAATGGATTTAGGGGGGTAACAAGTCTGCTAAACGGTTGGTCTAATATAGACTAAGCACACATTCACACTGCCGGTAACATCTATATATCACAATTGCAGTGTGCTTTTCTAATGGTGTTTTGGTTTGTTAGCGGTACTTTGTGATTATAGGCTGTACGGGTGCAAGGTAAAATCGGTTGTTGTTCCGTCGAGGTGATTCTCGTTTGATTTGATTCTGTGGTGTAATTTGACCCTATTAGACAAAGATAATTTCTATTCGAGGTACAAAGATAATTTCTAGCTGTTGCGCGAGTTTAATTATTACTCGAGTGAACAGGAGCAGCTAGTGAGAGGCTTGTTTGTACTGTGTAGTAAGTGTGACTGACACTAGTTAATAATGCAGCGCTATAGGAGAGTTCACTCGTCGCCTGGAATGTTGACTCCTTTATCACAGGAATCGCAGGAATATCCATCAGGCAAGTATGTGTGTTATGTATAGATATTTATAAGCAGTATTATATGCAGCATTGCTGCCCTTCTATTATCAGTTAGCTCTCTGTTAAAACTGCATCGAGTCAGCTACCAAATTCAGATTTTAGTAATTCGTGCAATGATAAGCTAAGAAGCTTGACTTTACAGAAGACTTATAGACCACACTGAGACAAGGAACGTGTGGCGCCGAGTCAGCTACCAAATTCAGACATTAGCAGTTCGTGCAACGATTAGCTAAGAAGCTTGACTTTACAGAAGACTTTAGACCACACTGAGATAGGAACGTGTGGCGCCGAGTCAGCTACCAAGTTCAGACATTAGTAGTTCGTGCAACGATAAGCTAAGAAGCTTGACTTACAGAAGACTTATAGGCCACACTGAGACAAGGAACTGTGGCACAAGCCCTAGAAGTAGGCTCACCAGCAGGTGCTTATCCCTAGCTTGCTCTGTTAGCCTGGATATCCTCCAGTCACTATATTTTCTAGGTAGACTTGTACTTGAGGTGTATGTTCATGTTATTTGCGGCTCCCCCTTGCAGATATAGTGGTGCAAGCAACCTTGCACAACTGTGCACAATCCATCAAAAATGGCCTGAACTTTGAAAACATCCATTTTCAACTTGCTCAAGATCGCATATTGCCTCTGGCCTCGGATAACGAACTGATGCGTATCATGCCACCCGATACTTCGGAAAGACAGGCCAACAATCTTGTGATATGGCTACGCCGAGCAACTAGAGAACAATTTGAGCAATTTATTGTTACTTTGAGGGAGAGTGGTGCTGGAGATGGAGGGAGGCCGCACGAAGAGTTGGCAGCCGAACTAGAGAATGAATATGGGAAGCTGAAGGATGATCCTGGTGAGTATCTTGCAGTGGACAATAAATATGGTTGTTGTTCCATGGTGAGGCATGGGTTTGGGACTCCCTCCATGTTGCCAGTACTGCAGCAACCTCCCCTAGGATATCCCAGGATACTTGTGGATATCCCAGGATACTTGGGAGTATCCACAGTAACCCTGCGTCATGGATCCCAGGATTATCACCAGGGCTAGGGATATTCAAGGGCTGGGGTAGATATAGGGCCATTAGGTATGTTCGAGGGCTACAGGTAGGACATTGATATCCCTTAACGGACGAACGTGAAAAATTGAATATTACCTACCAAGACGACGTCACGTACGCATAATTTCAGTCACCAGGACGGCACTTTTTTTTTTACTTTTGAAGAACCTACAGGCAATTTGCTCGTGGCAGTGATGATAGTTCTGCGTGCCCCGTGGTATATACTCTCCATCGTTACAGGAATACTACGAAGCGAATCCAAACCTCTTACAAAAAGTGGCTTTCCCGATCCTTTGACTAGTGCACTTATAGCTTCTCCCGCTTCATCCTAGCAAGTTCGTGTTTTAGCGAACTTCTTTGCTTAGATGGTAAACTTTGTTTGCTAGTTGGGAATCTGTTAGACTGCTAGCATTGCTCTGGTAAGTGTCTAGCTAATACCTAGCTAGTTACTGATTACAAACAAAGGGGTTGCCCCTACCATAAATATTGTAATTTTTATCTCACCTCTACTTTTTAGCCGACATGAAAGCTGCTGTGAAGAACATCGCGACTTCGTTGGCGTCTGATTGGCCGGCCACTTGAGTTGAGTTTTATGTTATAGCTAAGACATTTTGTGTTATGGTTTGTTGTACTCTTGACAAAACTTTTGTCTAGCGGTTGACTTCTCTACCTCACAGGACACTAAAAGATGCTGTCGTTATTCAAGTAGCTACAGTAAGTAGCTTCTTAGCTTTTACTAGTCATTAGGTATATAGTAGCTATATAGTAGCTAAAGAGAGCCAACTTTAAAACCAAGCATGTCAAATTGATTTTTTTTCCCCTCGTCAACCAGGATTTGGAAGGGGAGAGGTGGGATACTTCAGGACTCTTAGCTATAAAACAGCAAGTTACATCCTAGCTAGCTACTGGTATATAACAGGCTCACGCGACCTTTAGCGTCTCATTATTCCTGATGAAGACTAGATCATCTAGTCGAAACGTCGAGTGAATAAAATTTGAAGTTGATTATTGAGAAGGTGATTTTATTACATCTTGCTGTGTGCAGTTGTCTAACTTTGGGGTCCTACCTCATATAGGACATCATGACGAAGGTAGTAACAGCAGACAAGTATGAATATGCTAATATATAAAATGATGCAATAATGACGACATGTATGCATATATAATATACTACTGTACTTATTCATGTATTGTTATAGTTTTTTTGGTGATGATAAGCTTTGAAGTAATTTCTAGAGCACATTGCAGGATAGTTGTGACAGGTGCTACACTCGTACAAAAGGTGGCGTTTGCCACCCTCATTTCTTCTGCTACGACGATCAATACAGTCCCTTCTTTTTGTTGCCTTCCTCTGACAGTGACACAGTGGTTGAAGGCACTCCACACTCGCAAGGCTTGCCATGGAGGTCGATCTTAGTGCATCCAGCTCTTGTAGAGAGAGTGATCACTGAGGCTGCTGGAGTGGGAGCTATGTCTTCTGTGATAATGGTTGTCCATGTTATACTCACAAAATAATTATGAACAAGAAATTACCTGTTCCAACCTCTGTCCAGGTAGACTGCTGCCAAGTGACCGAGGCTACTCTCCCTCTTCCTCTCCCTCGTCCCATTCCACCCCTTCTACTTCCAAGACCCACACTACTGCCCCTGCTACAGCATTGCACTCCCAAGCTACCCACTCCTATCCTACTGCTACCCACTCCTATCCTACTGCTACCCACTCCTATCCTACTGCTACCCACTCCTATCCTACTGCTACCCACTCCTATCCCACTGCTACCCACTCCTATCCTACTGCTACCCACTCCTATCCTACTGCTACCCACTCCTATCCTACTGCTACCCACTCCTATCCTACTGCTACCACTCCTATCCCACTGCTACCCACTCCTATCCTACTGCTACCCACTCCTATCCTACTGCCACCCACTCCTATCCTACTGCTACCCACTCCTATCCTACTGCTACCCACTCCTATCCTACTGCTACCCACTCCTATCCCACTGCTACCCACTCCTATCCCACTGCTACCCACTCCTATCCTACTGCCACCCACTCCTATCCCACTGCTACCCACTCCTATCCTACTGCTACCCACTCCTATCCTACTGCTACCCACTCCTATCCTATTTATCCACATCTTCTGGTTCAATATGCTTAGAGTTGTGCTGACTTTGTTGCTCCCTTGGCTTGGAGATATCGTCATATTGTTTCTGCCCTGGATTGAACTTGACATCCTTAGGTGCCCACTGGTGATGATGCTAGTGCTCATAGGTGCCCACTGGTGATGATGCCAGTGCTCATAGGTGCCCACTGGTGATGATGCCAGTGCTCATAGGTGCCCACTGGTGATGATGCCTGTGCTCATAGGTGCCCACTGGTGATGATGCTAGTGCTCATAGGTGCCCACTGGTGATGATGCCAGTGCTCATAGTTGCCCACTGGTGATGATGCCAGTGCTCATAGGTGTCCACTGGTGATGATGCCAGTGCTCATAGGTGCCCACTACTGCTACCCACTCCTATCCCACTGCTACCCACTCCTATCCTACTGCTACCCACTCCTATCCTACTGCTTCCCACTCCTATCCTACTGCCACCCACTCCTATCCTACTGCTTCCCACTCCTATCCTACTGCTACCCACTCCTATCCTACTGCTACCCACTCCTATCCTACTGCTACCCACTCCTATCCTACTGCTACCCACTCCTATCCTACTGCTACCCACTCCTATCCCACTGCTACCCACTCCTATCCTACTGCTACCCACTCCTATCCTACTGCTACCCACTCCCAAGCTACCGCTACCCACTCCTATCCTACTGCTACCCACTCCTATCCTACTGCTACCCACTCCTATCCTACTGCTACCCACTCCTATCCCACTGCTACCCACTCCTATCCTACTGCCACCCACTCCTATCCTACTGCCACCCACTCCTATCCTACTGCTACCCACTCCCAAGCTACCGCTACCCACTCCTATCCCACTGCTACCCACTCCTATCCTACTGCTACCCACTCCTATCCTACTGCTACCCACTCCTATCCTACTGCTACCCACTCCTATCCTACTGCTACCCACTCCTATCCCACTGCTACCCACTCCTATCCTACTGCTACCCACTCCTATCCCACTGCTACCCACTCCTATCCTACTGCTACCCACTCCTATCCTACT
The DNA here is from genome assembly GCA_028752905.1 of Cladorhizidae sp. MBARI D1340-BT2. NCBI lineage: Eukaryota > Metazoa > Porifera > Demospongiae > Poecilosclerida > Cladorhizidae > Cladorhizidae sp. MBARI D1340-BT2. The sequence goes on along the minus strand of JAQNBH010000012.1, from coordinate 4,005,718 downwards.
GCTACCCACTCCTATCCTACTGCTACCCACTCCTATCCCACTGCTACCCACTCCTATCCTACTGCTACCCACTCCTATTCTACTGCTTCCTGCTTGCATATCACTAATTCCCATTCTACCCTGACCAGCGCTACTGGCTCGACCCCCTATCAAAGCAACCCCACCCAAGTGTTCTTCATTACCCTCACTACTTTCCCCATAGCTGTCACTACCAGTTTCACTAGTATGCTCATTCATACTCTCTACCTGATCAGTTTCCATTATATATCAGATATATATCATTGCTATGCACTCCTCACTTGAATATAATTTTCCGGCCATTTTTAATAAAGCAAGAAAAAGCAACTGCTAGTTTGTTTGCTTACAGCTGGATCATGGCACCATCATGGCACCATCATGGCACCAGTGCACCTCAGTTGTGGTCATGTTCAACTACAACCTTGTACAGTGATAATAACAGGCAGCTGCACATAGAACTAATTAGAACTTGCGTATAATTATAGCAAAAATGACAGGAATCTGTGACGACACTCTTCACAATGTTAATTTGAACGTCACAATCTTTGCAGCTTGTCCTCCAGGATTAATTAATTGTGTCACAGATTCTTGCCTCTTGTCCTGTAAGGGTTAATGGTCTTCAAGTATTCAAGCATCACATTTGTGATGTGTTGTCAGTCACCCTCACTTGGTGTGTTGTCGGTCGCCCTAACTTGGTGTGTTGTCGGTCACCCTAACTTGATGTGTTGTCGGTCACCCTAACTTGATGTGTTGTCGGTCGCCTTAACTTGGTGTGTTGTCGGTCACCCTAAATTGATGTGTTGTCGGTCGCCCTAACTTCGTGTGTTGTCGGTCACCCTAACTTGACGTGTTGTCGGTCACCCTAACTAGGAACTCCAAGGATAGTCTCAAGTGTTACTGGATCCCAGGAAGAGTTGTGGCAATAATGCTAGACATCTGTCTGTTGGTTTGTGTGTGCCAATAGTATGCACATCAAGTCTGTTTGGGCTGAGGTGTAAGTAGGTCATCTGTCAGGAGGAAAGAAAGTCAAAGGAGCAAACTAACATTATATATAACATTATATAGAGTGTGAGAACTTTTTGAGAAGAGTGTGAGATAGAGTTAGCTAACCCAGTGTGGGTGTGGTCCAGTGGGTGTCCCCCCTAGAGCTATTGTCAACCTACTCACCCTGCCTCAACCCAGTGTGGTGTTGGTCCAGTGTGTGTCCCCATAGAGCTAAATTGTCAACTCACTCCAACCTGCCTCCACCCAGTGTGGTGTTGGTCCAGTGTGTGTCCTCATAGGGCTATTGTCAACCTACTTCAACCTGCCTCAACCCAGTGTGGTGTTGGTCCAGTGTGTGTCCCCATAGAGCTATTGTCAACCTACTTCAACCTGCCTCCACCCAGTGTGGTGTTGGTCCAGTGTGTAATCTCGAAGATGAGTATGGTGGACGTGTGCATCTTAAGCTGTTTGATGATGACAATGCCAAGTTGTTGGTATGCTTGTATTTAATTCCCTTCATTAAGGTGCAAATATCAATTAATTATAACTCTAGGTGCAAATGTTAATTAATAGCTAGGTGCAAATGTTAATGAATAACTAGCAAATAACTAGGTGTAAATGTTAATTAATAACTCTAGGTGTGAATGTTAATTAATTAATAACTCTAGGATTAATAACTCCAGGTGCAAATATTAATTGATTATTAATCCAGGTGCGCATAGGTTGCAAATGTTAATTACTTTAGGATTAGGTACTAAAATCTAGAATTTACTAAAATCTAGAATTTACTAAAATCTAGAATTTACTCTCGCTACATGTCCAAGACTCGCTACATGTCCAAGGCGTAAATGCAGGTTATTGAGCTTTTTTTTGTTTTGTTAATTAAACTAAACTCTCAAGTTCTCAGCAGGCATAGTAACACTCTCAATCACCAACTTAAAGGTTTCTTACTCGAGGTTTAGGCTAGATGTTCTAACCTTCATGGGGTGCGAACACTGCCGTCATAACACCTCATCATTCCTGATCTAGCCGAGACCTTGAGTAAGAAACCTTAAGTTGGTGATCAAGAAGGTCGGTATGTTTTTGTTGGGCTCTCTATGGGCTTCTCTTTGTTAATTTTGCATTCAATGGACTTCTACTCACATACAGTAATACTACTAGGAACATACCTGGGATCATCTGGCAGGTTCAAAGTTCAAGGCTCTTGTCCACCTGGATAGGGATGGGCTGGGTCTACAGCTAGTGGTGGAGTGGGCCTTGGGGGTGTGACTATAAGAACTAGTTTAGGAATAGGATACAGGTGTGTTATCTTAGCACATTCCTACTTCACCCCATTTCCATGGCAACATTGACCCACCAGATAGGGACAGTACTAATTAACGCAGATGATACTATATTTGCTCTAATTAGCATCACTGGCGAGTAATACCCTATCTTTTATTGATGTAAACAAATGTTGATAAATGGCAACTTGAAACAAGCATGAGCTGCGTTTCTTAGAAAAGATGGGAACCTGGAACTTCCCCCCTCCCCCGTCCCTCCCTCCATCAACATGGTGGATTAATGGCAGCACTTAACATTCTCCAGGTTCTGCTGCACATTTGCTGAATGCTTCAACTAGTTCATGGATACTCTATGATTCGCTGCATGTGACATGACTGAGAAGCTTACTCTAATGATTCTACATGTGGCATGGCTGAGAAGCTTACTCTAATGATTCTGCATGTGACATGGCTGAGAAGCTTACTCTAATGATTCGTTGCATGTGACATGACTGAGAAGCTTACTCTAATGATTCTGCATGTGGCATGGCTGAGAAGCTTACTCTAATGATTCACTGCATGTGGCATGGCTGAGAAGCTTACTCTAATGATTCTGCATGTGACATGGCTGAGAAGCTTACTCTAATGATTCGCTGCATGTGACATGGCTGAGAAGCTTACTCTAATGATTCTGCATGTGACATGGCTGAGAAGCTTACTCTAATGATTCGCTGCATGTGGTATGGCTGAGAAGCTTACTCTAATGATTCGCTGCATGTGACATGACTGAGAAGCTTACTCTAATGATTCGCTGCATGTGACATGGCTGAGAAGCTTACTCTAATGATTCGCTGCATGTGACATGGCTGAGAAGCTTACTCTAATGATTGGCTGCATGTGACATGGCTGAGAAGCTTACTCTAATGATTGGCTGCATGTGACATGGCTGAGAAGCTTACTCTAATGATTCTCTGCATGTGACATGGCTGAGAAGCTTACTCTAATGATTCGCTGCATGTGACATGGCTGAGAAGCTTACTCTAATGATTCTGCATGTGGCATGACTGAGAAGCTTACTCTAATGATTCGCTGCATGTGACATGACTGAGAGGCTTACTCTAATGATTCTGCATGTGACATGGCTGAGAAGCTTACTCTAATGATTCGCTGCATGTAACATGGCTGAGAAGCTTACTCTAATGATTCGCTGCATGTGACATGGCTGAGAAGCTTACTCTAATGATTCGCTGCATGTGACATGGCTGAGAAGCTTACTCTAATGATTCGCTGCATGTGACACGGCTGAGAAGCTTACTCTAATGATTCTCTGCATGTGACATGGCTGAGAAGCTTACTCTAATGATTCGCTGCATGTGACATGGCTGAGAAGCTTACTCTAATGATTCGCTGCATGTGGCATGGCTGAGAAGCTTACTCTAATGATTCGCTGCATTTGACATGACTGAGAAGCTTACTCTAATGATTTGCTGCATGTGACATGACTGAGAAGCTTACTCTAATGATTCTGCATGTGACATGGCTGAGAAGCTCACTCTAATGATTCGCTGCATGTGACATGGCTGAGAAGCTTACTCTAATGATTCGCTGCATGTGACATGGCTGAGAAGCTTACTCTAATGATTCGCTGCATGTGACATGGCTGAGAAGCTTACTCTAATGATTCGCTGCATGTGACATGGCTGAGAAGCTTACTCTAATGATTCGCTGCATGTGGCATGGCTGAGAAGCTTACTCTAATGATTCGCTGCATGTGACATGGCTGAGAAGCTTACTCTAATGATTCGCTGCATGTGGCGTGCTGAGAGGGGTGTGGCTGAGGTGGGCATGGCTGAGAGAGGTGTGGATGGGAGTGGCGTGGCTGAGAGGTTTACTGCACGTGACTTGTTTCCTCTTCAACTTCGATGGTTGTGATGATGGGAAGTCCGATGGGGAAGGACTTCCTGTAAAAACTGACGCTGGTATGTGTGTGTGTGTGTGTGTCTGATGCACATGATTGGTTGAACATGCCTTGTTCCCACCAATAACACACGCCAGACACACACATGTACAAGTGACATTTGCAATGACATTGTCAGGAAATCCACACTCATGGACACACACACACAACCCATGCAAAACTCATGCATTCCATATTGGTTAAGTAATACGCAATCCACTAAATATCCAGCTCTTGACAATGCTATAACAACAACAACAACAACACTTAGTAAACTTATTTTATATTTAATTTTAGATCTGGCCAAGGAGTTGGCAGACGACTTTGTCACCAACCCTGAGTTTTCCTACTTCTTCCCCATCATCCCTCCTGCAGCGATACTACAAGACCCTTTCTATGGTGAGTGACTAGGGCAGTCAGACATGGAGCGGGGGGATTCCAACTCCACGCATTACAAATACTGGTTCCATGCCATATGACCTCTTGTTCAGTTCCGTGCCATGCCGTAAAAGTTCAGGCTCCATGTCACAAGAGTTCTGGTTCCATGCATACTATGGATCACATACCGTATGAGTTTTGGTTACATTCACCACACCATATGAGTTCCAATTCCATGCATACTGTGGACCACATCATTTCAGTTCCAGTTCCATGCATACGGTGGACTACATACCATATGAGTTCCAGTTCCATGCGGAATTCATAGACCGCCTTGCTCTCAGGAACACCTTAAGTTTGCCATTTTCCCCCCTTTAAGAATAAGCATGTCTCCCTAGTGGACCATCGTAAAAGGAGGGATGATACCATTATTATTATTATTATATGAAAATTGATTATTATATAAGTAGAACAAGACAAGACAAAAACATTATATTTTTATTTTACGAAGTGTTAAAAAAATTGTGGTTAGGACTTTGGAGCTCCATTAATTCTGCGCACATCATTCAACTTGATATACTTCAAAAGATAGTTGTTCTCGCTGTGTGCTCTCTTTTGATACCTAACCTGTTGCATAGGCATAACCATGCCAAAGTTACAGGCAGCCATCGTTGGGGACCTCAAAACTAGCACGTCGAACTCTCTGCAGTTCTTGCTCCTCACTGGAAAGTGCTGGACAACTATTAATGGTGAAGCCCTACTCGATAGTTTCATTTAGAGGTAAAATGTGAGTATGTGGTCAAGGAGGGGAGGAGGGCACACACGTTTAACTATGTGCTCATGGCGCCCAATTAAAACTTTTAGAGTGGGTACCTTCCCATCTGGTACTTTCCATTAGGAGAACTCGGAGAATCCAGCATGCAGATTTTGAGGTCTCCAACTTTGACTGCCTGTAACTTGGTTATAGTTATACCTATGCAACAGCTTTTAACGTCAAAAGAGAGCACACAGAGAGAGCTATCTTTTGAGCTCTACATCAAGTTCCTATAGTGAAGTGTGCAGAATCTATGGAGCTTCAAAGTCTGAAACACCTTTGTTGTTTTGAAGGGGGGAAATGGTATGTCAGGCTAATTGTCCAAAGTGTGCCCATATTTCCCCCGAGCACCTTAAGTGTGCCCATATTTACCCTCATGGACCACCTTAAGTGTGCCCATCATGGACCACCTTAAGTGTGCTCATATTTCCCCATCATGGACCACCTTAAGTATGGCCATATTTACCCTCATGGACCACCTTAAGTGTGGCCATATTTCCCCATCATGGACCACCTTAAGTGTGCCCATATTTCCCATCATGGACCACCTTCAGTGTGCCCATATTTCCCCATCATGGACCACCTTAAGTGTGCCCATATTTCCCCATCATGGACCACCTTAAGTGTGCCCATATTTCCCCTCATGGACCACCTTAAGTGTGCCCATATTTCCCCATCATGGACCACCTTAAGTGTGCCCATATTTCCCCTCGTGGAGCACCTTAAGTGTGCTCATATTTCCCCATCATGGACCACCTTAAGTCTGCCCATATTTCCCCTCATGGACCACCTTAAGTGTGCCCATATTTCCCCATCATGGACCACCTTAAGTGTGCCCATATTTCCCCATCATGGACCACCTTAAGTGTGCCCATATTTCCCCTCATGGAGCACCTTAAGTGTGCCCATATTTCCCCTCATGGAGCACCTTAAGTGTGCCCATATTTCCCCATCATGGAGCACCTTAAGTGTGCCCATATTTCCCATCATGAACCACCTTAAGTGTGCCCATATTTCCCCTCGTGGACCACCTTAAGTGTGCCCATATTTCCCCATCATGGACCACCTTAAGTGTGCCCATATTTCCCCATCATGGACCACCTTAAGTATGGCCATATTTACCCATCATGGACCACCTTAAGTGTGCCCATATTTCCCCATCATGGACCACCTTAAGTGTGCCCATATTTCCCCTCGTGGGACCACCTTAAGTGTGCCCATATTTCCCCTCATGGAGCACCTTAAGTGTGGCCATATTTCCCCTCATGGACCACCTTAAGTGTGCCCATATTTCCCCATCATGGACCACCTTAAGTGTGTCCATATTTCCCCATCATGGACCACCTTAAGTGTGCCCATATTTCCCCTCGTGGAGCACCTTAAGTGTGCCCATATTTCCCCTCATGGAACACCTTAAGTGTGCCCATATTTCCCCTCATGGAGCACCTTAAGTGTGCCCATATTTCCCCTCGTGTCATGGACCACCTTAAGTGTGCCCATATTTCCCCTCGTGGACCACCTTAAGTGTGCCCATATTTCCCCATCATGGACCACCTTAAGTGTGCCCATATTTCCCCATCATGGACCACCTTAAGTGTGCCCATATTTCCCCTCGTGGACCACCTTAAGTGTGCCCATATTTCCCCTCATGGACCACCTTAAGTGTGCCCATATTTCCCCATCATGGACCACCTTAAGTGTGCCCATATTTCCCCATCATGGACCACCTTAAGTGTGCCCATATTTCCCCATCATGGACCACCTTAAGTGTGCCCATATTTCCCCATCATGGACCACCTTAAGTGTGGCCATATTTCCCCTCATGGACCACCTTAAGTGTGGCCATATTTCCCCATCATGGACCACCTTAAGTGTGCCCATATTTCCCCTCATGGACCACCTTAAGTGTGGCCATATTTCCCCTCGTGGAGCTCCTTAAGAGCGCCTTACTGGGCTGGTAATCAATATTAGAGAGTAGTATAGAAGAAGTGTGTCAGTGTCTACTTTGGGATGTTCATAGTCTCCTAATTGTCATGCATATAGTTAAAATTGTATTTCCTCGCAAACACTGCACATGTCTACTGATAATAGCATTGCAATGGGCATGCTCAGAAGTGGAGCCCTGTTCGGAATTCACACTACAGGTGCCCCACGTTGCCCGAAAAATAAAATATATAACTGAGATATTGACCCCCGTCCCGCCAAGGTCACTCTCCCAGACCATTTTTTTGGCTACTCAAAAAAAAGTTGAACTCATCAAGACCAGGTCGTCGTCTTCTGTAAATCTCACTATTCCAGCAAGTGCGGTGAAAGTCCTGCTTGGCAAACTGTTTTTGCCAAGTGGTTGGTAATGTTGACTTGCTTGGTGTGCTGTCGTCGAGAGCGTTAAAAAATGCACGTGCAGGTATATACCCGTAAGCAAAATGGTTGACTGCCAACTGCTGTGCCGTCAATGTCTGAATCCATACCAAATTTGACCAGTATAGCTCCTCTCATCGACCTGCTGCACTGGCTCTCTCCTATTATCTGGTTTGTGATGTGTTATAATTATCCCTCAATAGTACAATTGTCCTCACTAATAAGATGTGATCTAATGGGTATGGCCTTGTGTGGTTACTTCCATGGAAGGGGAGTTCCTATAACCTATTGAGACGGAGCTACGTGAGTGCAACTGAAGACGCAGTTCCTAATCGAGGAAATACGGAACCTAAACAAGATGGCCGACTGAACCTAGCCAACGGAACCTAAACAAAATGGCCGACGGAATCTAAACAAAATGGCCGACGGAATCTAAACAAAATGGCCGACGGAACCTAAACAAAATGGCTGATGGTCCAAGTATGTGAAGAGTCACGCCCTTCAATATTGGCTTCAAGTCTGAACTCGGACCCAAGTTTACAAGCACCATCCAGGAATCTTGGCAGCCTCCCTAACAAACTGAGCTTACATTGTGTGAGCTCTAGCATAGCTAGTGTACTTAGTTGGTAACCATGTCCTGAGATATCATCGGGAATGTGAAAAATGCACGCACATATACATATCTCTAAATAAGGTGGCCAATAATTCCAATTTCTGTGCCACCTTATAGATACATATCACGGCTAAGTTCTGCACCACCTTATAGACTCTAAATAAGGTGGCCAAAATTTCCCATGTTCTGCTCCTCCTTATAGGTACATATTTCTAAATAAGGTGGCCAATAATGCCAAGTTCTGCGCCTCCTTATAGATACATATCTCTAAATAAAAAGGGCCAATCTTTCCAAGTTCTGCGCCACCTTATAGATACATATCTCTAAATAAAGTGGCCACTAATGCCGAGTTCTGCGCCACCTTCGTCATTGGTTAGAAAAAGGGGACCCCACATCTGGATTTGGACTAAACCTTAAAATTTTAAACCATCCAGTTGCCCGTACTGTGCCTTGGATGAAGTTTCGTCTGTTCCGAACTTCCATTGGCCATGCAGTGCAAACAAACAAACAGACAGACAGATGGACACTTCTAGTTTATATATAATATGTTCCATCCAATCTACCCACTCTATAGATTGTGCAGCACAATCTATGAATGCCAATCTATTGTCTGCCAATCAATACACTTCAAAACATGGTAGCATATTAACACCCTTTGCGACAGATTCATAGATTGGATGGAACATATCCACCAGTACTTATTATCGACTAGTTATACTGAGCGAGTGTGCAAGCCAAATATCCAAACCCACCCACACAATATGGGATAGTTGACGGGAATTTACAAAGCACGTGCTACTCCCACGAAAAGAAGGGACAAGAGCTGTTTGTGAGGCAAGTTTCTCTACATTTGGGGACTATAGCAGTTGTGCGAGTGTTCGTGGTTATTACAAACTGTCATTATCTTTTTTGACAGAGTCAAATATCTTTTTTTGCTCTACACTTGCCATGTTACTTAGTTCTTTATCTGCCAAGTCAATGTGGAAATTGTTCTCAGTATATATCACTTTTTTCTACATCTCAGTTGCAATCATCACTTTCTCTGTTGCAAAGGGTATTAATATGCTACCATGTTTTGAAGGGTATTGACTGGTGTATTGACTGGCAGGCAATAAATTGGCATTCATAGATTGTCTATAGATTGGCATCCAATCTATGAATTCATAGATTGGATGGAACATATATAAATTATATAGACTGGTAAAAGTGCCCAGCATAGCCCGAGATAAGGATACAAGACCTAGCAGAGGACCACAGACCACAAATGGGGAATGAGGGACATCAATCCCCGCCCACACCCCGCGCAAGCGTTGACCTCCCAAAGCTATGCACTTACAGCAACAACAACAACAAAGAAGTCAAAACCAGTCCAAGACAAAGCTGCTCTCAGTTAATCTCGCCATTTCAGCAGCTGCTAATAGAGTAGGGTTTGAAACAGCCTCACTAGTAAACAGAACTGGACAGCTCGGCGGAAGCAACAATGAAGCAGTCCAGCCAAAGAGACCCGATTAAGTTTTGATCACCCATGATCCATGCGATCTCAAATAAAGCACACCCACACCAAATTAACAAAAAATCAACCAACGCTTTTTCGTACTCAAGTGATGCGTCGCGTGGCATCATGAGTGCAACTGGAGTGAACTCGAGTCAACCATTACAGATTAGCATTTACGCATCTAACGACCATTACATATACCAATTCATTTTTTTTTTAAGTGGTCCTGATTTGGCTGTACCCCGGGGCTGCCAGGGGTGAGGTCTAGCATAGCTAGTGCAATTTAGTTGCCATGGTCCATTATTTGTGTGTTTGTGTGCTATCATTGCTATCATCACTAATGTGAAAAACGCATGTGCATTCCTAGACAAAATGGCCGATAATGCCAACATGATTCGTGATGAACCAACGATGCATCCATCTAGTTCCATGGGTGGAGCTTCATTTGCATCTGACCTTCCATTCAGCCGTGCTTGGTGGACATCCATACAGTCAGGCAGACTCCACATCATATTGGGGGAATAAGTACACCCAACTTTTAGAAGACCCTTTACCTATTAAAATAATTATCCCCAATGTGTTCATGGTCTTTATTGTTTTAATAGGTAAAGGGTTTGGGGTTTTTCGTGGGTAACTGAATGGGTAACTTTCAGTTTCACTTATAAAACATTCTGTCTTTTTTAGTTTGTTGGTTTACTTACTTGTTGTTTTGTTGTTGTTATTTGTTACATTTTTGTTGAGTTTTTTAATAAAATATTTTTGTTGTTTGTTAGTTTGTTTGTGTGTCTGTGGTGTTGTTTCTGCTTGAGTGGTGGCGGACCACGCCCAATGTGGCCTGTGGGATCAGGCGTGGGTCCTGAAAATCACATTTTCTTGCGACGGAAGAAAATGATTCACTGCGCACGCTTGACCACCTCCACATGTTTTACCATCTAAAAATACTCGTATTTAGAGAAGAGCTTGCTCCTGCCACTGGTGCCAATTTCAACTATCCAGCACTTTCCAATTAGGAGTCACGCTTGCAGCAAATACAGGCATGAAGATTTTGAGGTACCCCCACTTCCACTGCTGGTAACTATGGCATGGTAATACACACACCTATGCAACATTTTTAGTATCAAAAGAGAGCGTACAGAGAGAGCTATCTTTTGAGCTACACTCTCACACACTCACCGTTCTCCGGGAAGCTTGGGAACGCGGCACTGCCTGTAACTCAGAAATGGCTGTATCTGGAACATCACCACATTTTGCCCAATATGGATGATTTGCTTTGAATTTTGCACCCCCTGCATATTGAATGCATGCCAGGGTTTCATTTAGGGTGGTGCTGCCACCCCCCCCCCCTTGGAACCTTTTTGCCCTCCCTTGGAAATTGTATTCATTAGAAATTTGTCACATCTTTGACCATCATACCCCCCCCCCCCCCCCCCCCCCCCCCCTTAAAATCCAGATTCGATTCCTCTAGTTGCCCTCCCACTTGGACAATTTTCTAAATGAAACCCTGCATGCGTTCTGCACATGTGCAGTGGCTGGGGGGGGAAAAAACACTCGTTCAGTTCTTTGGGCATTGAAAGCTTCACCAGGTATGACTGAAGGATGGCCTTCCACGGCCTCCTCCCCTTCACTCTCATCATCGCCATTATGGGAAGCCTTCCGGATTGTTGTAGTCTCAGACATCTTCAGGTGCATGCTACAAGCAAAAGACTAACTAAATCTGAGCAAGAATCGCTCTGAGCCGACAAGAAACTGGACTGTATACTACTGTCAAAATGAGTCACACTTCCATGAACTCAAGGATCATGCGCGTTGCATGCGATGCAATTGTGCAAAGCAAGGTGCCCGGTAGTAGACGGACGTGCCCAGATGAGTGGAGTTTAGTGTATATCAGGTCCATTCGGTGAAGTGCACAGACTATATGGAGCACGTGGTTTTGTTAGTGTTTGTGCTTTTTGTGGCTTGATCCTTAACTTCTTTAAGATTTGTCTTTAATTGGTTTTTCAAGCCGTTTCAACCAAAAGCTATTTCAACCGAAATACTTTGGTCTTCATTGCCCTGATGAGGACCGAAGGATTCCAGGCTCCATTGCCCTGATGAAGACCGAAGGATTCCAGGCTCCATTGCCCTGATGAAGACCAAGAGATTCCAGGCTCCATTGCCCCGATGAAGACCGAAAGATTCCAGGCTCCATTGCCCTGATCAAGACCGAAGGATTCCAGGCTCCATTGCCCTGATGAAGACCAAGAGATTCCAGGCTCCATTGCCCCGATGAAGACCGAAAGATTCCAGGCTCCATTGCCCTGATCAAGACCGAAGGATTCCAGGCTCCATTGCCCTGATGAAGACCAAGAGATTCCAGGCTCCATTGCCCCGATGAAGACCGAAAGATTCCAGGCTCCATTGCCCTGATCAAGACCGAAGGATTCCAGGCTCCATTGCCCTGATGAAGACCGAAGGATTCCAGGCTCCATTGCCCTGATGAAGACCAAGAGATTCCAGGCTCCATTGCCCCGATGAAGACCGAAAGATTCCAGGCTCCATTGCCCTGATCAAGACCGAAGGATTCCAGGCTCCATTGCCCTGATGAAGACCAAGAGATTCCAGGCTCCATTGCCCCGATGAAGACCGAAAGATTCCAGGCTCCATTGCCCTGATCAAGACCGAAGGATTCCAGGCGCTCCATTGCCCTGATCAAGACCAAAGAATTCCATTATCCATTGCCTTGATGAAGACCGAAGGATTCCAGTCTCTATTGCCCTGATGAAGACCAAAAGATTCCAGGCTCCATTGCCCTGATGAAGACCAAAGGATTCCAGTCTCTATTGCCATGATGAAGACCAAAAGATTCCAGGCTCCATTGCCCTGATCAAGACCGAAGGATTCCAGGCTCCATTGCCCTGATCAAGACCAAAGAATTCCAGTATCCATTGCCCTGATGAAGACCGAAGGATTCCAGGCTCCATTGCTCTGATCAAGACCTAAGGATTCCAGTCTCCATTGCCTTGATGAAGACTGAAGTGGTTGAAACATTTGACTTCAAAAACCAAAAACTGATTTTAAATCTTAAAGCATGTGCTGTCCAGCTGCTGAGAGTAGTCGCAGAAGTCCCTGACTTGCAGAAGGCTAGAATCGAAACACTGAGAGAGTATATTTCATAAGTCGATGATTGAGAAGGTCCTTCATCATTGTAGTGTTGTACACTATGCACATCACCACATGCTGCCTGGTAGCTCTTGCTGCCTGCAGCCATGCATGCATGCAGCGTCACCATGCTGTCCACTACACCAATACAGCTCATGCCAGATCTTGTTGCAGTTGTTGTGCTATAAATATCCACAGAAACAACCACCTCCCTCCTGAGTTCCAGACCTGGATTGCTATGACCTACTTTGCACCTCAGAAGCGTGATTTTGTGTGTGTGTGTGTGTGTGTGTGTGTGTGTGAAGGGGGGGGTCTGTTTTGTGCCCCCGTTCCCATGGAAATGCAAACCCTGGGATCAGGCGTGGGTCCTGAAAATCACATTTTCTTGCGACGGAAGAAAATGATTCACTGCGCACGCTTGACCACCTCCATATGTTTTACCATCTAAAAAGACTTGTATTTAGAGAAGAGCTTGCTCCTGCCACTGGTGCCAATTTCAACTATCCAGCACTTTCCAATTAGGAGTCACGCTTGCAGCAAATACAGGCATGAAGATTTTGAGGTACCCCCACTTCCACTGCTGGTAACTATGGCATGGTAATACACACACCTATGCAACATTTTTAGTATCAAAAGAGAGCGTACAGAGAGAGCTATCTTTTGAGCTACACTCTCACACACTCACCGTTCTCCGGGAAGCTTGGGAACGCGGCACTGCCTGTAACTCAGAAATGGCTGTATCTGGAACATCACCACATTTTGCCCAATATGGATGATTTGCTTTGAATTTTGCACCCCCTGCATATTGAATGCATGCCAGGGTTTCATTTAGGGTGGTGCTGCCACCCCCCCCCCCCTTGGAACCTTTTTGCCCTCCCTTGGAAATTGTATTCATTAGAAATTTGTCACATCTTTGACCATCATACCCCCCCCCCCCCCCCCTTAAAATCCAGATTCGATTCCTCTAGTTGCCCTCCCACTTGGACAATTTTCTAAATGAAACCCTGCATGCGTTCTGCACATGTGCAGTGGCTGGGGGGGAAAAAAACACTCGTTCAGTTCTTTGGGCATTGAAAGCTTCACCAGGTATGACTGAAGGATGGCCTTCCACGGCCTCCTCCCCTTCACTCTCATCATCGCCATTATGGGAAGCCTTCCGGATTGTTGTAGTCTCAGACATCTTCAGGTGCATGCTACAAGCAAAAGACTAACTAAATCTGAGCAAGAATCGCTCTGAGCCGACAAGAAACTGGACTGTATACTACTGTCAAAATGAGTCACACTTCCATGAACTCAAGGATCATGCGCGTTGCATGCGATGCAATTGTGCAAAGCAAGGTGCCCGGTAGTAGACGGACGTGCCCAGATGAGTGGAGTTTAGTGTATATCAGGTCCATTCGGTGAAGTGCACAGACTATATGGAGCACGTGGTTTTGTTAGTGTTTGTGCTTTTTGTGGCTTGATCCTTAACTTCTTTAAGATTTGTCTTTAATTGGTTTTTCAAGCCGTTTCAACCAAAAGCTATTTCAACCGAAATACTTTGGTCTTCATTGCCCTGATGAGGACCGAAGGATTCCAGGCTCCATTGCCCTGATGAAGACCGAAGGATTCCAGGCTCCATTGCCCTGATGAAGACCAAGAGATTCCAGGCTCCATTGCCCCGATGAAGACCGAAAGATTCCAGGCTCCATTGCCCTGATCAAGACCGAAGGATTCCAGGCTCCATTGCCCTGATGAAGACCAAGAGATTCCAGGCTCCATTGCCCCGATGAAGACCGAAAGATTCCAGGCTCCATTGCCCTGATCAAGACCGAAGGATTCCAGGCTCCATTGCTCTGATGAAGACCAAGAGATTCCAGGCTCCATTGCCCCGATGAAGACCGAAAGATTCCAGGCTCCATTGCCCTGATCAAGACCGAAGGATTCCAGGCTCCATTGCCCTGATGAAGACCAAGAGATTCCAGGCTCCATTGCCCCGATGAAGACCGAAAGATTCCAGGCTCCATTGCCCTGATCAAGACCGAAGGATTCCAGGCTCCATTGCCCTGATCAAGACCGAAGGATTCCAGGCTCCATTGCCCTGATCAAGACCAAAGAATTCCATTATCCATTGCCTTGATGAAGACCGAAGGATTCCAGTCTCTATTGCCCTGATGAAGACCAAAAGATTCCAGGCTCCATTGCCCTGATGAAGACCAAAGGATTCCAGTCTCTATTGCCATGATGAAGACCAAAAGATTCCAGGCTCCATTGCCCTGATCAAGACCGAAGGATTCCAGGCTCCATTGCCCTGATCAAGACCAAAGAATTCCAGTATCCATTGCCCTGATGAAGACCGAAGGATTCCAGGCTCCATTGCTCTGATCAAGACCTAAGGATTCCAGTCTCCATTGCCCTGATGAAGACTGAAGTGGTTGAAACATTTGACTTCAAAAACCAAAAACTGATTTTAAATCTTAAAGCATGTGCTGTCCAGCTGCTGAGAGTAGTCGCAGAAGTCCCTGACTTGCAGAAGGCTAGAATCGAAACACTGAGAGAGTATATTTCATAAGTCGATGATTGAGAAGGTCCTTCATCATTGTAGTGTTGTACACTATGCACATCACCACATGCTGCCTGGTAGCTCTTGCTGCCTGCAGCCATGCATGCATGCAGCGTCACCATGCTGTCCACTACACCAATATCAGCTCATGCCAGATCTTGTTGCAGTTGTTGTGCTATAAATATCCACAGAAACAACCACCTCCCTCCTGAGTTCCAGACCTGGATTGCTATGACCTACTTTGCACCTCAGAAGCGTGATTTTGTGTGTGTGTGTGTGTGTGTGTGTGTGTGTGAAGGGGGGGGTCTGTTTTGTGCCCCCGTTCCCATGGAAATGCAAACCCTGATTTTCCCCTTTTCCATAAAACACAGTGTCCCCAACAACCATGGAGATGCTGAACACTTCTCCTTTGCTTTTCTGCCCAAGTGCTCTGGGCCTAAGAATAATACATAGCTGGTCTTTGTCCCATTATCTCCTAGTCACATGCCAGGTGTGACCACCACAGAGGCCTCACCACAGAGGCCTCACCATTATGCTCTGTGGTTGTCCACTTCTGTACAGTAGAGAGCAGATAAGGACAATGAACTTCCTTGTCAGGCAGCTCACCATTCTCTCCTGCACTGCCACTATCCTCAGTGGGTTAGTTAGGGGGAGTCCCGTACTCGAGCAACATATCAACACTCGCTGGCAACACATCCACACTCGCTGGCAACACATCCACACTTGCTGGCAACACATCCACACTTGCTGGCAACACATCCACACTTGCTGGCAACACATCCACACTCGCTGGCAACATATCCACACTCGCTGGCAACACATCCACACTCGTTGGCAACACATCCACACTCGCTGGCAACACATCCACACTCGCTGGCAACACATCCACACTCGCTGGCAACACATCCACACTTGCTGGCAACACATCCACACTTGCTGGCAACACATCCACACTCGCTGGCAACATATCCACACTCGTTGGCAACACATCCACACTCGTTGGCAACTCATTGGCAACTCGTTGGCAACACATCCACACGCGCTGGCAATGCGTTTCACACGACAAATGCACGTGATCCATGAATCGTCTGACTATCAGCACAGCAATACATCAGACAGACGAAGATGGGCGAGACTTCATGGACCACAAGCATTTGTTTGAGTCCTAGAATACCCTAGCCCTAGTCTATCCCTAGAACACCCTAGCCCTAGTCTATCCCTAGCCCTAGTCTATCCCTAGAATGCCCTAGCCCTAGTCTATCCCTAGCCCTAGTAGAATACCCTAGCCCTAGTCTATCCCTAGCCCTAGCCTATCCCTATAATACCCTAGCCCTAGTCTATCCCTAGAACACCCTAGCCCTAGTCTATCCCTAGCCCTAGCCTATCCCTAGAACACCCTAGCCCTAGTCTAGCCCTAGCCCTAGCCTATCCCTAGAATACCATAGCCCTAGTCTATCCCTAGAACACCCTAGCCCTAGTCTAGCCCTAGCCCTAGTATATCCCTAGAACACCCAAGCCCTAGTCTATCCCTAGAACACCCTAGCCCTAGTCTATCCCTAGCCCTAGCCTATCCCTAGAATACCCAAGCCCTAGTCTATCCCTAGAATACCCTAGCCCTAGCCTATCCCTAGAATTCTCTAGCCCTAGCCTATCCCTAGAATACCCTAGCCCTAGCCTATCCCTATAATACCCTAGCCCTAGTCTATCCCTAGAACACCCTAGCCCTAGTCTAGCCCTAGCCCTAGCCTATCCCTAGAACACCCTAGCCCTAGTCTAGCCCTAGCCCTAGCCTATCCCTAGAATACCATAGCCCTAGTCTATCCCTAGAACACCCTAGCCCTAGTCTAGCCCTAGCCCTAGTATATCCCTAGAACACCCAAGCCCTAGTCTATCCCTAGAACACCCTAGCCCTAGTCTATCCCTAGCCCTAGCCTATCCCTAGAATACCCAAGCCCTAGTCTATCCCTAGAATACCCTAGCCCTAGCCTATCCCTAGAATTCTCTAGCCCTAGCCTATCCCTAGAATACCCTAGCCCTAGCATATCCCTATAATACCCTAGCCCTAGTCTATCCCTAGAACACCCTAGCCCTAGTCTAGCCCTAGCCCTAGCCTATCCCTAGAATACCCTAGCCCTAGTCTATCCCTAGAATACCCTAGCCCTAGCCTATCCCTAGAATACCCTAGCCCTAGCCTATCCCTAGAATACCATAGCCCTAGCCTATCCCTAGAATTCTCTAGCCCTAGCCTATCCCTAGAATACCCTAGCCCTAGCATATCCCTAGAATACCCTAACCCTAGCCTAACCCTAGAATGCCCTAACCCTAGCCTAACCCTAGAATACCCAAACCCTAGACTATCCCTAGAATACCCTAGCCCTAGCCTAACCCTAGAATGGCCTAGCCCTACAATACCCTAGCCCTAGAATACTCTAGCCCTAGACCATCCCAGCCTAATAACCTCATCCCATTTTTTTCCTTCCCCTGATAGAGACTGAAGTTTTTCGGTTGAAACATTGAATTCTTACCCAAATAAAAAAAGCATGTGATGTCAGCTGAGAGTACTCGTACAAGTAGTCAGGGACCATTTAGGGGTGTTCTAATGCTAGGGCTAGGACTAGGGCTAGGGCTAAGGACATCCCCGGAAGGTCATGAGTATCCTAGGGAACTGAATGTTCTTGGGTTATATAGCTATTCCCACCTACCATCCCCACCCAACCCCCCACTAGGGACCTTCAGGTAGGCCCAGTGGGAAGCTGTAGACATCACTTTGTGTCTATCTGTTGACATTTTTTTCATGGCCTGGCTTGATTATGGAGAGGTAAAATATCAGTTAGATTCCTCTTGTGCTTTCTCTTTCAACGGGTTTTGTGTTGTTTTTAAAAACAAAATAGTGTGAAATCTCAAGAAGTGTTTGATGTCAGCTGATAATAATTGTACAGTTTGCTTGTGGAGGTGCTCGCTAGAAGAGCATGCACAGGCACGGCCATGGTAGAGGAACGTGGGAGTTCCAGAAACTCACTACAGTTTCCTTTCTTTGTGAGACCCATTGCAAATTAATCCTAATTCAGATGAGTGTGGAGTGAGATGGTGTGCTTGTGGTTGCAAAAAAAATTTTTTTTGCTGTTTCAAAGTTTGGTTGAAATGAAGGGGGAGGTGTGTGTGTGTGGGGGGGGGGGGGGGGGGGGGGGGGGTACATTTTAGAACAGATTTGTTCCAATACTAGGAAGGAGGGAAGGAGGAGGCTGAACAGGTTTTAATTATTTCTTTTAACTTTTTTCTTCTTCGTGCAATGAGACATTAAATGACAGACAGAGAGGCAGCATGACATAAGGTTTTAAATGAGTCTAGCATTACACGACCGCAACTTGATAGAGAATTGTTGCAACTGGTAGCTGGTTGCTTCTCTAGAACATGCCTCTCTTGGACTAACATTGCAGAGTGGGTTTGAAAATCCCATAGCTTCACCGACATTTGCCTACCACCGACACTCCCCATGCTCGCTGCGTGCTTGTCATCCTCTCTCTCCTCTCCTTTGGAAACCCACTGTGCCGGCGATCTCCCATCTCCTCGGAAACCCACGACCACAGAAGCACAGTTTCTAATGCCTCTCTGGAATGAGTTGACGACTTTGAGGTGAAAATAGTCGGTTCAAGTCTTTGTTTCATATTGTAATGGCAGTTGGTGGGGAGCTTACTCCATGAGGATAATTCGAGTGTGTTAAATAGTCACTTTTTTCACTGTTAGAATCCAATCTGCGACTATTATGGAATGAGTTGGTTTTCAAATTGTAGTCAAGATCATAATTGTGAGTGGATTCGAGTCGTTTCTGTTTGGTATCTTCTTGTCCACTCTCCAAGATCACATTAGCATCTTCTATCACACCTGCAAAATTTAATGTAACATAATCCACAAATATTTACCCGTAAATTGTAAATTCCGGTGTTATACACCTCCTCCGAGTGTTGAACCATTTGGAAAAAATTCTACTATGCCATATTTGCTACGTGGCCTTACTCCATGCTTGCAGGATTGTGGGGTGGAGGAGAGAAGCAAGCTCCAGCCAGAGAGGCAGTCATTCCATACCAAGCTAGTGTTCTAGTCGCAGAATCAAGCAAGTCACTGAACACGAGCCTCATTGAAATAAAAATGTGCGTCTCAGCTCTGATGGACTGTTAGGAATTGGGCCTAACAAAGTTTGAATTATGATGTTAACTTCTTATATTATAATCCGGTTTCTCCTTGCTGCCATAAAGCCTGGACTCACGGTGAAGAAGAATGCACACTCATTCCATAATCAAGCTCAGCTACTGCCATCCTGAAACACGGAACTCTGAAGTCTGATGCACAAAATAGAGCACACCTCGATGCCACGTCCAGAACACTGCCGGGGATAATTAGACCACAATCTTAACTGAATATTCTTAGCCAATTATAAGTGCATATGGGTAAAGGGTCTTTGCCCTTCAGAGTCTTAAGAGAATGTGATTGAGACTTTACAGCATCCAGGGTATGTGCGTGCATGTGTGTGCGGAGGGTAACCTCAGTGATGACAATGTATTTGTTAGAGTTATGAGAATCCCCAGGTTATACAATTGATATATTAGTGAAGGGAGAAGAGTCAAAGATGTTCACATGCACACTAGTAACAACACAGAGCACTACACAAATCTCTGGGTGCAGGTGGCCTGAAGAGCGAGCTACTGACTTGTAGTTCTTTGTTTTGAACTGTTTATGTATGTGTGCATCTCCCCACACTTTTATACCGTGGGAAACATCTGTGAAAACAATTTTAATAATAATAAAAAAATTTAAAAAAGACAATTTTTTTTTTGAAGTTAAAATTTTGAAGAGAGCATCAGAGAAAAACGTACTTTGTGTCGCAGTGATGGGGGAGCCAATATTGCTCCTGGCTATATGTGTATGCATGCACTGTGTGTTACCACCAACACGTTCACATCACTTGGATTGGCTCGGATCCGATGTCTAGACATGGTCTTAGTTATAAGTGCACATATTCAGGGAAGGGCAGTGGCACTTGTAGAGAGCTGTGTCGGCAATTAGGAATTGGCAATCCTCTCTGGTGGTAATTAGATACTCTCTGTGATCATAATTGCAGCTTCCTCAATTAGCAATTAGAAACCTTTATGAAGAGTACCTTTACAATGACAACTAGAGGCTCTTTACACCTAAACACTTTGCCAAATTAGATAATTAGCACTCCCTGCCATGGTTAGCATTTCAACCATGTTTGGAGAGTGAAGCAGCACTCGTTATTCACCCCCACCCCACCCCAAGTTTGTGGTGTGGATTCACCCGCCATCTTTTTCTCTATTTTTATGACCTTTGTGTTTTTATGACCTTTGTGCTCAGTATTAGCATGCATATCCAATACATGATTTGGAGAAGAAAACAAATATTGATGATGATGTTTGCACAAGGCGTGAATGTTGGGATGGCAATGTTTATACTAAGCTACATAGCTTTCCATACCCTGGAGTCGTCATGGTGATCATTGCTGTTGTATGAAGCTTGGACTAGGTCTAGTTTACCCTAACATGACTGGATATATGATCAGTGATGGTCGGCATGGCATCAGAAGTCACACGCCTGGACGCCCAGGCAAGACTTGGATCGTTCTTGTTCCTCTCTTCTGCATTCTTTTTCCTGGCAGGACAAAACTGTCCCTACTGCTCTCTTGCTGTAGCCTACATCATAACTTTTCATAATACATCATGCTTGCCATAGTTCATCAAGCCAGAACTTCACGGAATGGTAGAGCAATGCTTTGCCAGGTCAGATATATAGAGCAATGCTTTGCCATGTCAGAGATATAGAGCAATGCTTTGCCAGGTCAGAGATATAGAGCAATGCTTTGCAAGGTCAGAGATATAGAGCAATGCTTTGCCATGTCAGAGATATAGAGCAATGCTTTGCCAGGTCAGAGATATAGAGCAATGCTTTGCCATGTCAGAGATATAGAGCAATGCTTTGCCAGGTCAGAGATATAGAGCAATGCTTTGCCAGGTCAGAGATATAGAGCAATGCTTTGCAAGGTCAGAGATATAGAGCAATGCTTTGCAAGGTCAGAGATATAGATCAATGCTTTGCAAGGTAAGAGATGTAGAGCAATGCTTTGCAAGGTGAGCAATGCTTTGCCAGGTCAGAGATATAGAGCAATGCTTTGCAAGGTCAGAGATATAGAGCAATGCTTTGCAAGGTCAGAGATATAGAGCAATGCTTTGCAAGGTCAGAGATATAGAGCAATGCTTTGCAAGGTCAGAGATATAGAGCAATGCTTTGCAAGGTCAGAGATATAGAGCAATGCTTTGCAAGGTCAGAGATATAGAGCAATGCTTTGCAAGGTCAGAGATATAGAGCAATGCTTTGCAAGGTCAGAGATATAGAGCAATGCTTTGCAAGGTCAGAGATATAGAGCAATGCTTTGCAAGGTCAGAGCAATGCTTTGCCAGGTCAGAGATATAGAGCAATGCTTTGCCAGGTCAGAGATATAGAGCAATGCTTTGCCAGGTCAGAGATATAGAGCAATGCTTTGCCAGGTCAGAGATATAGAGCAATGCTTTGCAAGGTCAGATATATAGAGCAATGCTTTGCAAGGTCAGAGATATAGAGCAATGCTTTGCCAGGTCAGAGATATAGAGCAATGCTTTGCAAGGTCAGAGATATAGAGCAATGCTTTGCCAGGTCAGAGATATAGAGCAATGCTTTGCAAGGTCAGAGATATAGAGCAATGCTTTGCCAGGTCAGAGATATAGAGCAATGCTTTGCAAGGTCAGAGATATAGAGCAATGCTTTGCAAGGTCAGAGATATAGATCAATGCTTTGCAAGGTAAGAGATGTAGAGCAATGCTTTGCAAGGTCAGAGATATAGAGCAATGCTTTGCCAGGTCAGAGATATAGAGCAATGCTTTGCAAGGTCAGAGATATAGAGCAATGCTTTGCAAGGTCAGAGATATAGAGCAATGCTTTGCAAGGTCAGAGATATAGAGCAATGCTTTGCAAGGTCAGAGATATAGAGCAATGCTTTGCAAGGTCAGAGATATAGAGCAATGCTTTGCAAGGTCAGAGATATAGAGCAATGCTTTGCAAGGTCAGAGATATAGAGCAATTCTTTGCAAGGTCAGAGATATAGAGCAATGCTTTGCCAGGTCAGAGATATAGAGCAATGCTTTGCCAGGTCAGAGATATAGAGCAATGCTTTGCAAGGTCAGAGATATAGAGCAATGCTTTGCCAGGTCAGAGATATAGAGCAATGCTTTGCAAGGTCAGAGATATAGAGCAATGCTTTGTAAGGTCAGAGATATAGAGCAATGCTTTGCAAGGTCAGAGATATAGAGCAATGCTTTGCAAGGTAAGAGATATAGAGCAATGCTTTGCA
Organism: Cladorhizidae sp. MBARI D1340-BT2; assembly: GCA_028752905.1. Classification (NCBI taxonomy): domain Eukaryota; kingdom Metazoa; phylum Porifera; class Demospongiae; order Poecilosclerida; family Cladorhizidae; species Cladorhizidae sp. MBARI D1340-BT2. Next base: position 3,982,763 of record JAQNBH010000012.1, on the reverse strand, counting down.
AGGTCAGAGATATAGAGCAATGCTTTGCAAGGTCAGAGATATAGAGCAATGCTTTGCCAGGTCAGAAATATAGAGCAATGCTTTGCAAGGTCAGATATATAGAGCAATGCTTTGCAAGGTCAGATATATAGAGCAATGCTTTGCAAGGTCAGAGATATAGAGCAATGCTTTGCAAGGTCAGAGATATAGAGCAATGCTTTGCAAGGTCAGAGATATAGAGCAATGCTTTGCAAGGTCAGAGATATAGAGCAATGCTTTGCAAGGTCAGAGCAATGCTTTGCCAGGTCAGAGATATAGAGCAATGCTTTGCCAGGTCAGAGATATAGAGCAATGCTTTGCCAGGTCAGAGATATAGAGCAATGCTTTGCCAGGTCAGAGATATAGAGCAATGCTTTGCAAGGTCAGATATATAGAGCAATGCTTTGCAAGGTCAGAGATATAGAGCAATGCTTTGCCAGGTCAGAGATATAGAGCAATGCTTTGCCAGGTCAGAGATATAGAGCAATGCTTTGCAAGGTCAGATATATAGAGCAATGCTTTGCAAGGTCAGAGATATAGAGCAATGCTTTGCCAGGTCAGAGATATAGAGCAATGCTTTGCCAGGTCAGAGATATAGAGCAATGCTTTGCAAGGTCAGAGATATAGAGCAATGCTTTGCCAGGTCAGAGATATAGAGCAATGCTTTGCAAGGTCAGAGATATAGAGCAATGCTTTGCAAGGTCAGAGATATAGAGCAATGCTTTGCAAGGTCAGAGATATAGAGCAATGCTTTGCCAGGTCAGAGATATACAATTCCCATTTTAATTCTTTATCTTCGACAGTTTCTATCTGATGGAAACAGCTAGGATATAGCAACCATGTGCCTTCTTGAAGCCTTTTGCACCAAAGGTTTGATTAGGCCAGGAATGGCTGGTGAAATCTGAGCCCAGTGAGTGATTGCCACAAAACCATTAATATGATTGAGGTATTGTATAAGCCAGGACTTTCAACCAAGCAGGTCACACTATCTCTGGTATGCGAGGCGCTGCACACACTCTCTGCATAAATTAAAAGGTAGTTGCTAAACATCAAAAGACCTGTCTACTCCATTTTGGCAATCACCAGGTTTCCTGCTTGGCTCCTCCAGAGACTTGCAGCATAATTGGTGACTTGCAGCTGCTGCTTGATCACCATAAACTTCCATCTCTGCACCCACAGAGAGCTGCACTCCACTCTCACCAGCATGCTCCGAGATGACCCGTCTCAAGAGCAATAGGCCAACTACAAACTTGGCACTTGCTAGTTAGCTCTATGGCTTATTATTAATTACAGCACTTCGCATGCTACACTAGACACACACAAACTCTCAACGAACTCTCACAAAATAATGACTTTCTTGATAGTAAAATTTTCTTGCTCAACATTTCAGCTAGATTCTCTAACCTTCACCACGAATAAATTTCTGAAGAGGGCTAGCTCTGAAGAAGGCTAGAGCACTTGGCCAAAACATCATGTAACCAATTTTAAGTTGTTTCTCGAGAAAGTCGTTATACCCTTGTTATAGATCCTTTAAGTGACCTATTTAATGTTCTATTTAAGTGAAAACTCACGTAACTGTAGTGTTTGTTATTTCCAGCTTGTAATGTTCTATTTAAGTGAAAACTCTCGTAACTATAGTGTTTGTTATTTCCAGCTTGTAATGTTCTATTTAAGTGAAAACTCTCGCAACTGTAATGTTTGTTATTTCCAGCTTGTAATGTTCTATTTAAGTGAAAACTCTCGTAACTGTAATAGTTGTTATTTCCAGCTTGTAATGTTCTATTTAAGTGGAAGCTCTCGTAACTAGTATTTGTTATTTCCAGCTTGTAATGTTCTATTTAAGTGAAAACTCGTAACTGTAATAGTTGTTATTTCCAGCTTGTAATGTTCTATTTAAGTGAAAACTCTCGTAATTATAGTGTGTTTTTCCCTTCCAGCTTGTGGTTACAGGATCTGGGAGCTGTGCTGCTGCAAGGGTTGGCTCTTCGTCTACTTGGGATTCGGTGTCCTCGCCATGATCGCTTGCATTATCACCCACTTTTTAGTTCCACATCATCTACCCAGAGTAGAATCGAACGATGTCACGCCAAAGCAAGTATCGGGAACTAGCAACGCCGTGGTCGATTTGGGACGCAACTTACACTTTGTGGTGTCCGTGACAATCACGGTTAATTGCCCAGGGTCTGGATTCGTGAGGGAGGATTCAGATTGTAGGGTGTTAAACGAAACGACCACTTCGGTTACCTCCAGCCTTGATCTCAGTAGACCTTCAGTGCACTATCTGATAGGTGGTTCCAATCTATCTCTTCGATACATCAGCAATGGGGATGATGAGATTGGAAATTCTTTTATTGTCGTCAAATCTCTCGAGTATTATAATAAATATGTCCAACTCTGTTTCGAAGTTTTGAAAAGGAATTGCACGAGGAGTGATGGGAAACTCGTGAAAAAGCTATGCCTTGACCAAGGTTCGGAATTTGCCACATGGCCAAATGCAAGTAAAGGTTATTTTGCGTGCTTCCGTGCATGGAAGGTTTGGTTCACTTACTCTGTGGAAAAGAGCGACTTCTACTACTTCAGTATTCCACTAGCCTACCCCTTCTCCAATTACTTGAAAACTGTCAGTTATAACACATCACTATTTCCTGAACTTGGATTTAAAGAGTATCCCTTTCAGAACAGCTCTGCTGGAAACTACTCTGTCAAACTTCCAATCACAAGCAACAGCTTAAAACCACCAAATAGTTGTATTGTCCTTAGTACAAACTGTGCGACTGGTAGACATGTGTATAGTGTCAGTTACGAGTTCCAGTATACCAAAGTTTTATATTATGCTTTAGCAATTGTCTTCAGTGTTGTGGCAGCCATACTCGTCCTAATTCATGTTTGCTGTTTCTGCTGTTGGAGGAAGAAGGAGCAAGTGGCGGAGGAGACAATTGAGGATGAAACTGAGGACCAGTGATCCGTGTGTGTGTGTGTGTGAGTGTGTGTGAAGGACTCAATATTTGAAATGATTGTAATTATTTGTTGTGTTGTTGGTATTAGTTTATTTATGTTTGTTTTTGTAGGAAATAATAGTGAAAATTTAAATAATATTTACTATATACTATATAGCTACAACCCAACATTTTAAAAACTTAGTAACACTGGCCACTAATGACCCCAAAACAGAAATAGAGTCTTTCCTTCTGGTATATATCCCTTCTGGACTACCACTGACAGTCGCTGCATAAGATAAGCGAGGGATTCAACTTCAGTTCTCTGACGAATCCTGTCGCCAAGGTCCTTAATAATGAAGGTCAATTGAAGAATAGTCACCCGAGCACGGCCCAGCCTACTATTCTTCAGAAGATCCCGGCCCGGGTGACTATTCTTCAGAAGATCAGGTTTTCCTCGGCCCGGGTGACTTCTTCAATTGATCCGATAATGATTATGTGCAATGACTCCCGGTGTCTCTGGCAACCGGGGGGAAGAGTAGCTATGGAACTTGTCTATTTGGCCAGCTTTCTTTCCTCTGCTGCTGCAGCTACTGCATCTGCACCGCTGGTATGGTGTGATGGTTCCAAGGAGTCCAGACACGTTGCATCCCACCTAAGCAGTTTCCAAGGGAAATGAGCGGGCTTTTTGCCATCTGATCTGTGGAGATTATGATAATATCCCAGCTGATGACAGAGCACGATCTAGTATGTAATTCATAGCTGCATGGTGATGATGGTGGTCTTCACTTTTCCTATATACATATACACTGACCATGGATGCCTATATAGATGCAACATCAAACATTAGCATGAATGGGGCAACACAAGGTTGATGCCAAACTGAGGCATGCGACAGATGGTGTTGCCATCTAATCAAGTCATCTGCAGCATCTTCCAGCAGTGAATCAGCTGTCATCACCAACTTATAAGTATCCCTCGTCTTCAGGATGCTAGCTGCATTGCCTGATGGAGGAGGATGGCCATAGCCTTGACACCACATATATACTAGAGCTGCTTCCTGGTTAGGAAAAGTGAGTGACTGAAAGCCAGATGGCAGAATGAGCTATATACTACAAGGCCAATTAGGAAGAAGGAGCAAGCTTCCCAGCATGATGGATTCCTAGACCACCATACTTTATGGGCAGAGTAGCTTGGGTCCAAGTTGGATCATGTTAATGCTAGATATGCTACTTGCAATGGGACTTACGACACTCGTCGTAGGAGGTTATGACACGAGGAATAACAGGGAGATGTTAATAATAGGTAAAGAAGCTTAGGGATTGGGAGAGAGTTAGGGCATCATGTGTCATACAATGTTCTTGACTGCTGCCCATAACTTTGACGCAGCTGAGCTTCACTTTGAGAGCAGCAGATACAAAGTTCTAATTACCAAGAGGGGTAACCCAGGAGACGGGCTTCAGAAGGCTTAGCTCCCAGGAGGGCAAGTAAAATGGAACTTGGAACTGGGCCAACACAGATGATTTCTGAAAGTTCAAACACAGCCCTATCTCCTCAGTGGATTAGATGACCTCAAGATCATATAGAATAGCTTCAGGTGTAACACCAAGGGTGATGTCATCTAAATACATAACACACACCTCTGCCGACATCTGAGTGCAGTGGCAATAGATAGCCGGAGGAAAAAATGGAGGACGCAAGGGTTACCTTGTAGCACACCTTCTGCTCAAAGGACACCTCAGAACAGGGAAGGAGCTGCATATATACACCAAGTGGACAAAAGGGTATATGTCAGGAGCCATTGATTTCAGCATCTTATCCTTTCGCACACAATTACTGAAATCCAACTTCACAACTATATCCTGTGGTTGTAGATTTCTGATGTACCCTAGCAGCATGGCATGCTGCCCCACCCAAGGTCCCATAACCTAGCACACAGGTTGTAGATTACCTGATGTACTCTAGCAGCATGGCCTGCTGCCTCAGCTCTACCGAAGACCCCATAACCTAGCACTCAGGAGCCAAACCATATAGTGAAGAGTGTATTATCCCACTACAATTGGCCAGATCGCTCCACCCTTCTTCTCTAGTGCAATGAGAAGCTGAAGCAGGGAGGATTATTATGTTTTTGTTGTTATTGTTGTTTTGGTGTTGTTATTATTATTACTACTACAACTACAGTAGTACTACTACTACTACAGTACTACTACTACTACTACTACTACTACTACTACAGTACTACTATTATTATTTTCCAACAACTCTCAGTTGACGTAACAAAATTACAATGACCTTGCCAATAATTCTTGACATTCAACTAGATGCTCTAGCCTTCATCAAGAGAGTAAATTTTAAGTTGATTATTGAGATCATAGTTATTATTATTATTATTATTATTATTATTATTATTATTATTATTATTATTATTATTATTATTATTATTATTATTATTATTATTATTATTATTATTATTATTATTATTATTATTATTATTATTATTATTATTATTATTATTACATAATTGAGCAAACAGCAAACACAACATACCAAGTTCATTAACACCTAATTAACACATATACTTATATAATAATCAATTACAAAAATACCTAAATAATACTGAAATAATAACTAATTAACTATAATTAAATAAATAACTAAAAAGCTAACACGTTCAACTCCCGACTGACCCCAAAACAGACAAGGCATTCCCCCGCTGGACTGCCACTGAGAGACGCTGAAGGAGGTAAGCACGGGCATTCACCTCCCCAGTTCTTTGCCTTATCCTGAGGCTGAGCTCCTTTAGGAAAGCCATCGACCTGTTCCCGATGACCCCCAATGACTCGATGGCCACAGGCACAAAAAAGTGGCAAGGATCTAGGCTGGCATACTTGGCCACTTTTTTCCCCTCAGCCATAGCAGCCACAGCTCCAGGACCACTCACTGCTGCACCTGATACGACTGGGAAAATGTATCTGGACAGGTTGCATCCCATACCAGTTGCTTGCCATTCTTCCATGGCACCATGGTTACCCCATCAGGTCTTTTCCCGTCGGAAAAGAGACCCGACGGTTCCAACCTGGAAGGCCCCCCGGCAGATGACAATGCCCGGAAGATGATGTTATTATTATTATTATTATTATTATTATTTTATTATTATTATTATTATTATTATTATTATTATTATTATTATTATTATATTATTATTATTATCATTATTACAATGAACTCTCGGTTGACATAAAAACATTACAATAACCTTCTCAATGATCAACATTCTCTTGACAATTCGACTAGATGCTCAGCCTGATGATTGTAATAATATTATTATTATTATTATTATTATTATTATTATTATTATTATTATTATTATTATTATTATTATTATTATTATTATTATTATTATTATTATTATTATTATTATTATTTTAAAATTATTATTATTATTATTATTATTATTTTAAAATTATTATTATTATTATTATTATTATTATTATTATTATTATTATTATTATTATTATTATTATTATTATTATTATTATTATTATTATTATTATTATTATTATTATTATATTATTATTATTATATTATTATAAGGAGAAGAGTGCCCTACCTACTTGATGCAGAGATATCTGTGGCCACTCAGCATGGGAATGATTCCTCGGTGGGAAACACTTCCTGATAATAATATAGGTTTATATATAATTATAATAATATTCATATCTCAATGAACTCTCGGTTGACAAAATGACAGTACAGAGCATCTAGTTGAAAAAATTTCAAGTTGATTATCGAGAATGATATTCTCATCGATGTGGTTTGTTTCTAAGCAACCAAAATTCATCCCTTGTTCTTCAATATATATGTAAAACCTGAAACTCAGTGGGAACTAATAATAAAAATGTTTCAATAAACCACTTAAATAAACCACTTAAAACAGCATATAACTGCTTAATAACAACAACAAAATAAAATAAAAATATACAATAGTAACTACAAAACCATATCAGAATAGCAAACAAAACAATATTATTATTCTTAACGAACTCTGTGACAAAACTAATTACAATGACTTTCTCATTGAAATTTACTCTGTCTATGTTTCGTCTATCCTTCATCAGGAATAATGGAGGCTGGGGCAGCTAGCTAAACATTGGGAGGGTGATTACACGTCAATTATTGGGAAGGTCATTGCATTATTAATAGGACATAAACAAGAGGGGGGTAAAATTTAAACAATTGACCCAGCATGTGTTATTATTGTTTCTGACCTGGCCTTGTCCACCTAGGCCTGGAGGTCCCTTGGAGGCGGGAGGTGTGGATACAACTTGTCATTTTTAGGCCGGAGTGGACGAGAGAACGATAGGACGGCTCGTCGGCGCTCACCGTGACCTACTTTCCAAGGTGTTACCACTGGGCAAGCACAATGCCGCTAAACTTATTCCTGCTAAGAGTTCATTCGTTTACCATGCGACTCATATAAATATTTGTTGTTATGTTGTTATTGATTTGTTTGCTAATGACGTCACGTGAACCAGATGTTTGCGTGGGGGGGGTCAATATATTTTGGTGTCGCTGCTGCAATCCTCCACAAGCGTCGGAACAAAAGTCCTTTCTTCGGTTTTGCGCGAGGCCCCTCCGTAAGAAAAGGACAAGCAGCATTTTCCTTACGCATCAACATGAGCACTAGCTGGGTCCTGGTTTTGCTTGCTGCAGTAGTTCTAGGCTCGCAGCTGTGCTTGGGAGAGTTAAATCTTTGCAGCAATGCCGACGGGTTTGTAACCCCTGAGGAAGGAACGAGGTATATAATGCTTACTAATATCTAATTGTTGAATTTTTTGGTTGCTATTGTTTTTTGGGGTCAGTTGGCTATTGCCTGCATCTATATAGCTCTGTCTGTTAAATTCGCCCCGTAGATATTGATTAGTTTAGCGACAGTACCTAGAGAAAATGGTGTTAAAGCTTTTGACTGTGTTGCATAGTTGCCCATTGTAGTTTTCCATCTAAGTACAATGTGTAGAAGGGAAAATTAATATTTTTATATCACGGAGTGGTTCTATATCTCGTGATTGCAAGATTTAACCAAGTTTTATAGCTTTAGCCGTTGATATTAAGTTTTATAAATTCACAATGAAGTGTAAGGATCTGTTAAAGATTTTACTGTTGCTCTCGTCATATTTATATAATAAAGTGCTATTCCCACACTTGTTTGCAGTTCCTTTTTGGGCTACAAGTACTCCATCGACGGAGCTACCGGGCAATGCACCGTTAATCTCCTCTGCAATGCTTCCCTGTCTGTGTCAGATCTCAGTCAGAAAAGTTGGTTCATTGCAGATGTGAAGAATTACCATGGTATGTACGAATTTTAATAAATAGTTCATTGAAAAATTCATAGTGAGCAACAACATTGAAAATTGTCAGCTTGTACTCATTATTGCCTTCCACAACTTGGACCCTGCTCTTGGAACTAATCATATATGCAAAATCTTACATATTTAACCAACTGCAAATCATGCCTCCCCCCAGTGTGATGTTGGTCCAGTGTGTGTCCCCATAGAGCTATTATCAACCTACTTCAACCTGCCTCCACCCAGTGTGATGTAGGTCCAGTGTGTGTCCCCATAGAGCTATTGTCAACCTACTTCAACCTGCCTCCACCCAGTCTGATGTTGGTCCAGTGTGCTCTTAGAGAGCTATTGTCAACCTGCCTCGACCCAGTGTGATGTTGGTCCAGTGTGCTCTTAGAGCTATTGTCAAGCTACATCAACCTGCCTCGACCCAGTGTGATGTAGGTCCAGTGTGTGTCCCCATAGAGCTATTGTTAACCTACTTCAACCTGCCTCCACCCAGTCTGATGTTGGTCCAGTGTGCTCTTAGAGAGCTATTGTCAACCTACTTCAACCTGCCTCGACCCAGTGTGATGTTGGTCCAGTGTGCTCTTAGAGCTATTGTCACAAGCTACATCAACCTGCCTCGACCCAGTGTGTGTGTGTGTCGGTTATTGTTTATCTCATTCCCACTAATTTAATCTCAACTTTGTAATGATGTGGTCCTTATTATGCAGGTTTGTCCTACAAAGACGAATGGTTACAAGTGGCTAATGTGCAGTGTCCTCCGAGGCATGTTCTTCATCTGTTTCCCCAAGATCTACGTTTGACTAACCCCAGTGCTACGTGCCCAGCGTAGGTAGAGTTTACAGATTCTTTTCCTCTAAAATGGTCCATAAGTCATATATGCTTGGCTCTTTATTCCTGGGCAAGTATGTATAAGTGAAGTAAAGCCATTTTTTCAAAATGAATGTTGGTTTCAACAAAGCTAAACTGAGTATTTATAGAACCATGATTCTGTCAATACCATTTAGTGGGTTTTTATTGAATATTATTTTGTCATGTGCCTAATTCACTGCTCAAAGTTTATTAAAATCTACAGTTCTTATTGGTCTCTATTATTTCATTTTGCAAATGTAGGTCTTTTTTATTACATCTTGGTGACTCTTTTCCATGTGTATGTTCGTGTACCCTTTACTATGTATGTATAATATGTGATCCTTTACCATAATTAATTGTGTGTACTATTTGTGTTGCCCCTTTTCAATAATAGTTATGTGTGCGACCATTATTATGTGTGAGCTTTATTTAAATTGTGTAATCCTTCACCATATATTGGGTGTGTAACTTATTTGTGTGTTGTATATAATGTGATCCTTTACCATATATTTGCACCGTAATAACCTTCTCAATAATCAACTTTTAAAAAAGAACATCTCGTTGAAACGTCGAGTGAATAAAATTTGAAGTTGATTATTGAATTTTTCTCTCGACGTTTTGAGTAGATGCCTTAGCCTTCATCCTGATGATGACTAGAGCATCTAATCGAAATGTCAGAGAGGACAATTTCAAGTTCATTAATTGAGAAGGTTATTGTAATGTTATTATGTCGACTGAGAACCGTTGAGCATATACCTTGTTAGTATATTGTGTAAATACCAGAGTTTTCTAATAGGATTTTTTTGTTTGGGTGAGTGAGAATAAAACAACCTGTGCTTCTGAAGTAATTCATGCTTCACAGTTGATCCCATATACAAAATGAAAATATAATATATGGTAAAGGGTCACACATATGGTAAAGGGTCTCACGATGTACAATACAAAGTAAAGTGCCACACAAAGAATATCAGGGTTTCCTTCCCAGGATTCTTTTCTTCCTCTGCCTCTTCCTCATACTCCTCCAATTACTATTTTAACTTTCTCTGAGATTAATTCTGATGCAATTTTGAATCGCTAATTGTCAAGGAACAAGGATAAGGGCTACAGCTAGGGCTGGATATATTATAGTCTGACTCACTTTTGCGTAAGGTGAATGAGTATTCAAGAGCTAGAGCTTTGTTTGCCAGCACAATTGCCATTCATATCAGGAAATCATTGAGTATGCAGGCCAAATCATCTGCACTATAGTAGCCACTCCCAAACTATATAGGATATAACGAACAAGGTGTATGTGTATTATAGTGTTGCAAGTGTACCACATAACTGGTGCCTGCTGTGTTAGTTTGTTATAAAAGGGCTAAAATTAATCAGCTAAATGTAGGACTATGTTCGTAGCTTGTTCCTTAGTGTATTCTAGCAATCAGAAGGAAAGAGGAGCTGCAGCTAGTCAGGCTATTGAAGACCGTCATAAAGTCATTTGTTTTATTCTATGTTGTTGTTGTTTATAAGAATCTTTGGGAGCATGTACAGATGCTGAACATTTTTAACTGTGATTTCTTTGAGGGGGCTTTAAAATTTTAAGGGGCCAGATATTGGAGCCTCTCTTCCCCCCCCCCCCCCCCACCTTTTCTAAGAGCAACTATTTGCCATTTTTTATGTATTGTTGTATATATAAGGTTGATAAATCTCACACTTTTGGTGTGGTACGCATGCTTTCAGGGTGTCTCATGCTATCCAATCTCACCAAATAACAAGACACAAAAAAAACACTTACCTGATGAAACAAAATTTTCTATTGGCTTACTGGTCAATGTCAAGTTTTTCAGCAACTGCAATTGAAAATTACAGAGTGACTTGATTGCTACGAAGCAATTATCTGCATCAATTAAATTTGTGCCCTCACTTGGTAAGGTAACACCATTGTGAGAAGACAGATTGATCGACGTAAGATTACCAACATCCTCTTCCTGTCTCTCCTCACCACCCAATATATTGTATGTAATCATTTACCATGTATTGTATGCGATCATTTACCATATATGGCATGTAATCATTTACCATGTATGGCATGTAATCATTTACCATGTATGGCATGTGATCTTTACCATATATTGTATGTAATCATTTACCATGTATGGCATGTACCATGTATGGCATGTGATCATTTACCATATATGGCATGTGATCCTTTACCATGTATGGCATGTAATCCTTTACCATGTATGGCATGTGATCTTTACCATATATTGTATGTAATCATTTACCATGTATGGCATGTACCATGTATGGCATGTGATCATTTACCATATATGGCATGTAATCCTTTACAATGTATGGCATGTGATCTTTACCATGTATGGCATGTGATCTTTACCATAATATATTGTATGTGATCATTTACCATATATGGCATGTGATCCTTTACCATCTGTGGTATGCGATCTTTACCATAATTTTATATTGTGTGTGATTTTTTGGTACTGTGTATGGCATATGACCCTTGACCATGTATGGCATGTGATTCATTACCATATGTGACATGCCATCATCTTTACCATATATGGCATGTAATCCTTTACCATATTATATTGTGTGTGATCTTTTTATCTTTTTACCATGTATGGCATGTGACCCTTTACCATGCAAAATGTCTGTTGTCTATGCAATGTTAGTTTTCTTTGCCATACTGGTACTGGCATGATGTGAATCAGTTCTCCTCAGATCTGCTAACCATGCCTGTTTTTCATACGTGTGTATGCCACGTTGATAGTGTGTCTAGAAACGTGTAAAATATTTGTGCCGTTACACGTCAATTTTGTATCCTAATTGTGGTGCACTCTGACCCCAAGCTGCTGTCATTGTGATTAAAGGCCTAGCTAGCTGAGTCAAGATCCAAGAAACATATTTATAGTAGTACTCCACCTTAACCTTCTCCAGGAATCCACTGCCAAGGAACTAAATTCTGACTTTACTTCTCTCTCTTTGGACTTTCTTAGTCCTATGCTGGTTCATCTTGGGAGGGATTTAATATCCACGTTGTTGTTATTGTTATATATATATATATATATTTCAACCTCCAACCACGACCACCTGAAAATACTGAAACCATAAAATAAATCTCCATGGTATAATATGAATCCATAAAAATAACCCTCTCCATCCATGGTATATGAAGCCATAAAAATAACCCTCTCCATGGTATAATACGAATCCATAAAAATAACCCTCTCCATCCATGGTATATGAAGCCATAAAAATAATCCTCTCCATGGTATAATACGAATCCAATCCATAAAAATAACCCTCTCCATCCATGGTATATGAAGCCATAAAAATAATCCTCTCCATGGTATAATACGAATCCATAAAAATCCATGGTATATGAAGCCATAAAAATAACCCTCTCCATGGTATAATACGAATCCATAAAAATAACCCTCTCCATCCATGGTATCCATGGTATATGAAGCCATAAAAACAATTCTCTCCATGGTATAATACGAATCCATAAAAATAACCCTCTCCATCCATGGTATATGAAGCCATAAAAATAATCCTCTCCATGGTATAATACGAATCCATAAAAATCCATGGTATATGAAGCCATAAAAATAATCCTCTCCATGGTATAATACGAATCCATAAAAATAACCCTCTCCATCCATGGTATATGAAGCCATAAAAATAATCCTCTCCATGGTATAATACGAATCCATAAAAATCCATGATATATGAAGCCATAAAAATAACCCACTCCATGATATAATACGATGCCATAGAAATGAATTTTGATGCCTAATTCGTTGATGCATAATTGGAGCTTTAATTAAAGTTGTATAATTTAACCTTTTTTTATTATTGCTCTTTGGGTTCGAAAGGAGTCTAGGTGGGGGGGTTCTTTTTTTTTTCCTCTTTTTTCCCCCTCTTTTTTCCTTCCACCGAAACCTTTGCTGCTGTTGGAAGACTTTCACTATGAAAAGCAGCACAGGCAAGGTTGTGATTATGAATTATGTGATATTTTGGAACCAATTCATATAGGGGCGACTTCGTTACCGTGGATATTGGGAGTGAAGTGATCAATTTGTGTGGAAATGTGATGAGGAACAATGACCTCTTCAACTCTCGTAAGCGGAAGGTGGAGGGGGGAAGGGAGGTGGGGCATAAGGCAATATGGTTTACAATTTATTCAGCTATGTAATGTATAGTGGGATAAATCTGAAGGTATTTATATTTGCTGTGTTCATCAATCTGCAAATTGACAAGAGTATGTCTTGGTCTCCATCTGAAGATTGTCTCTCCAAACAGCATGACGTATGTCTAAGCAAGTCTATAATACTATGGTAATGCATTGAGATTTCTTATTGATGAACAAGATATCTGCCATGATGGCTTCCTCTGTGTGTGTGTGTCTCTATGCTCTATAATGCATATCAAGGTAGAAAAATATTTGAGTGGAAAAATATTTCTCTATTAATTTTTGGGAGATCTCAAGGGTAAGGTACGATCATCTGCTAGTTTTTGCTAAGATGAGGCCTGTTTTCGCAGCTTGCAGCACTTGTGAGGAAGGATATGTTTATGAGAACCTGGGTGTGACAGATGGAAAATTATCAGTGGTGGGATTGCTGTTTCTATGTAGGGAAGACTAATTTCCAATGAAAATTTGAAACCATTTGTGCTTGATATATATATATATATACTAACACACTAATTTCCACAAGCCAGACCCTTCTGAATTGCTATGTGGGAGAAGGGTAAAGGGTATCATTGTGCGACGATTGGCAATGGGGTAAATATGTGTGACTGGATCTGTAAAAAAAATTTAAAAAATTAATTAATTAAAAAAAATTAAAAGGCAGTTCTGTTACATTTGTTTATGGTCATAATATCATAATATCAATTTTTTGTACTATATGCTGTTTTTTGTACTATATGCTAGAACTATCCTTCTTGTATAAATATCTAGCAATTACAAATCCAGGCATTCATTCGACGACATAATAAGAATTAGTTACATCGATGTACTTTCCCCTTGTGAACGGGGAGGGAGTGTTGCTATGCATGGTTTGAGAAAGCACAATAGCCACACTTTTTTAGCTGTTGTACTTTCTGCTGCTCTTTGCAAGTCAGACATATTTCCAGAGATGACTTGTAATGAAATATCCAGTGATTTCACAGATTGGCCAGGGAAGGCCTCACGGGCTCCAACAGTCGTGCACTCAAGCCAAGTTAGCTTCAACCTGGAAGTATAGAGCTTTGCCTTGCACACACCCTAACAATGCATGTGGAATGGACTAATCCAATAATTAATTTTTGGATTCTTGTTGGAGGGAAGTGTTTCAAGTTAGAGCTCAAAAGCAACATACTCAAACAGTTAAAAAAATTCTGGGACATGATCTTGAAGCACAATGGGTCAAATATTAAATACAAAGAGGTTTTTCCAGATCTGGTCATAGATAATAGTAATACATACACATATGTATATTTATAGTGCATATACAGGCGTTTAGCCTCCCTACTTTTTAGTGCTCACTTGTTTGCTGATTCCAGCATCTAGCAGAAACATCGAGTTAGAAAATTCCAAGTGATTATTGAGAAAGTCAATGTTTTAGCATTGGCGATGCATATGTCTCCTGCTTGTAGTGCAATAGATGGATTGCGTGGATCTGATGTCTCGTCTCTCCATGCTATGCTATGACGGTTCAATCACTCGACGTTGCCCTGTCCTTCTAACTAGCACACTAGATAGGTTCAGAGATCCGTGTCTATAAAGAGAAATTGATGACATCTAGGCATGGACATAGTTTGTTGAGCTATTTTCTTGCCAGTTGATTCTATAAGTGCTCTAATTTAGCCACCAGTCTTTATGGCATGCTGTAACTATGTAGATGTCATCAATTTTTCTCTTTATAGACACGGATCTCTGAGCCTATCTAGTGTGCTAGTTAGAAGGAAGGACAACGACGAGTGTCCATAGCATAGCATAGAGAGACGAGACATCAGATCTACGCAATCCATCTGTTTTCCATCAATGGAAAATGCACTGCAAGCTGGAGACAATTCTAAACAATTATATAGAGAGAGATACATTGACTTTCTCAATTATCAACTTGGAATTTTCTAACTAGATGTTTCTGCACCCGATGCAATGCTCTCATTTTTGGGGCTGTGTGAACCTTCTGGAACTAAGCACCCTTCCGCTTTTAAGCTCAAGGTTGTTTAAGGTACAGAGAAGTCTGGCAACAGAATAAGCCAAAAGTTAATGCGAGACAGGAGAGAAAAGACTGAGTTCATGATCTTACCAAGATCAGCCAGATGAGTTGAAGTCAGAGCTTTGGGAGTGGGATTTACAGTGCGGAAATCATAGAACTCTTGCCCACACTCCGAGCTATTTTCTTGCCAGTTCATTCTATTCTATAAGTGCTCTACTTGAAACGCCAGTCTTTATGGTGTGCTGTAACCTCATGCTTCATGCAGATTATTATGGTGGCACAGCGGTTACCTACATGCTGGCACCTGTTCAGATTACACAAGTAGTTGAATCGTTAGGGCCAATAGCGGATATATCCAAGTTGTGGGTGGGTGGGATATATTGGCACAAAAATCCAACTAGCACTTTCATGGTGAAACCTAATTGTTGTAATCTATAGGGTGCATCAGCACTAATCTACAGTTGCTGAAATAGAGAGGTGTACTGTGGCAAGTGTTCTTGTTGCCATGATGAGGTTCCCATTGGTAAGTTTGTCGTCTAAGTTGACAAAAAGCTAACGAGTGGGAAGTTACACTATATGGCTAGCAATAGCTACAACGCAACAAATGATTTCATATATAATGTGGAGGTGCTCTGAGAGAGAATCATTGCTTGCTGTACAAGAGCTTGAAGACCGAGGTGCAGCTAGCTAAGAGCTTAAGTGACTGCTAAGGGGTGTGGCCCAAGCCTTAGTTAGCATGCTAGAAAAACAAAGATTATTTGCTTTAATTGTCTCAACACTCGTGTACAGACCCTCAAGCCACTAAGAAGGCACCCTCAGCTCTTGCTATTACTACATCACATGACTATAATAAATATAATTCTGGCGCATGTGTGTGTCATGTGATTTGAGTTTTCATCCCTAAAGAGTTAAACATAGATGAGCGTATATAAACTACGTTATTCTTTCTGTGTGTCTCTGTAGGTTTGGGTCTATTGGTTCCCGGCGGCAACGCAACGGTTACGTTTTGCTCGGACAACCTAGGATTGGTAATTTCATAGTTTACTGGCATACTAGGATCCTGTGAGTAGAGCATGCAGTGCAGTTTGGACCACCCGTTGTGGAAGTAGACCAATTTTATTGTCATGTCTTCATCATTTTAGTGATTATGGGGATACTAAGGTTATCAAAAAATAAATTACAGGAGACTGATTAATTTAATCCATTCACTGCTAAAATCACTTACATGTGCAAAATTGAGTACCTTCACAAAAAAAGTCATAATAAAAAATCTATCATCCACTCAATCCATTCAATATTTGGCCAAAGCATGTTCAGTGGGTTTGCAAAGTACAGCTAGTTGGTAACCAAGGTAACTGTGAGGTTAAAGTTAAAAGGGGGGAAAGCTGCATTTTTAATATGTTTTTCTTGTGGTTACAACTTTAGATTCTGCAAACTTCATGGTATGGACTTGATATATAGCTCAAAGATAGGTCTCTCTGTGTGCTCTCTTTTGATACTAAAATATATTTCATAGGTATAACTATAGGCAAGTTACTAGACCCTAAAGTGGAGGGACTTCAAAAACCTGCACCCGAAAATCGCCGGAAAAAACCACTCAGAGTTGCGAAGTGCAAAAAATAAAAATGGTACGAGTGGCCTCTAGAGCATACAATGACCGTTTTGAATAGGCGTTAAAAATGTATTACCTGGTCAAGCGCGCAGGTGGAAAATTGAAGGTGTTGATTTGTCGACGCCTTCAATTTTCCACCACGGGCTTGGCCAGGTAATAAATTTTTAACGCCCATTCAAAACGGTCATTGTATGCTCTAGAGCTTCCTCTAGCCACTCGTACCATTAATTTTTTGGCACTTCGCAACTCGGAGTGGTTTTTTCCGGCGATTTTCGGGTGCAGGTTTTTGAAGTCCCTCCGCTTTAGGGTCTAGTAACTTGCCTATAGTCAAAAGAGAGCATACAGAGAGACCTATCTTTTGAGCTATATATCAAGTCCATATCATGAAGTTTACAGAATCTACTGAGCTCTAAAGTTGTAACCACAGGTTAAAAAAATAAAAATTAAAAAATGCAACTGTCCCCCCTTTAGTGACAGATCTGAAAAGAACTGTTCCCACCGAGACAGGACTTTGGAGAAGCTGTTTGACGATGACTTCACCCGTTCAGATGGTGAGATCAGTGATGAAAGAGCTGCAGGTTGTAGGTACTCCTTGGAGGTGATGTTGTGCATCTTGAAGACAGAGTAGATCTCAGGAGAGCTGCTGTTTCTAGTGAAATAGATAATGGTGAATGACTGATTCAGGAAGTGGGTTTCTCGTAGAGAATGGAAAATTGTCATAGATGGCTTTAGCAAAGTATGGATATACAAATAGAGCAAGGTTGATGGCTGCCTAACTCTAGCTATTATGATTTTGCATAGTAATAGCTCTTGTCTCATGACCTGACATAATGAAGTGAGGACTTTCCTGGCAGCTCAAACAAACACAGGAAGACAAGGCATTGACCAAAAAATAGAAAGCATTGACCAAAAAATAGAAGGTGAATTTCCGTGGATTTTAGAGTTGGTGGATGGGTAAGGTGTGGCATGTTTACTCTGCCAAAAATATAATCATTCAAGGCCCCAGTGACCTGGATCAACTTTCTCTGTATTACTCTAACAAGACTGAATTTAGCTAAGGGCGAGTTCCACATCACAGCAGATAATATAGAAGCTGATTTTTAGGGAAGATTATGCAGGGCCTAAAAGATATTATAATAGCCTTCACTTTTCAACCTCAAGCTATACACGAATCACCTTTTTTTCTCACTCTCTCTCTCTCTGTATTGATGCAACTATTTCTACCAGAATCTTCACTGTAAACTGTAACACAACAATAACTTCAACTATCAAATATTTCAGGGAAATTGTTTTCCCTATTATATGAGAATTTGGGCTTCAGTAGAATATCGATAGTGTTATGTACTGTTCATTGCATGATGCTATACCGATCCATAACTCTCATATGAGTATATAATCCAGTGTACATCCTGCAAACCTGTTAAATTTTTTTTTTTAAAGTGCCGATCATCACGACTTATTAGTCCGCTACTCCAGCCGATGATATGCACATATCCCTTACAAAAATCCTAAGGAGAACTCTTTAATGTGAGAAAAAGATGGGAGCCCAAACCAGTGGGAGTCATGGCTGAAAGAAAGACAAAACAGTTGATTTGAAAGGAAAGGTAGAGCAGGAAACCTTTCTACAGCGACACCTTGACAATGGAGTGAGAGATGAAATCCCTGAGCTGCAAAATAGAAGTTGGATTTTAGAGTTGGTGGATGGGTAAGGTGTGGCATGTTTACTCTGCCAAAAATATAATTGCAGGCCCCCATAGACAGCGAACATGCAAGGGAAGAACAGGAAAATGTCCAGCAACATTTGAATAAACTTGAGGGCTAAGTGAGATGTCATGAAAGAGCACATCATATGAATATACGCCATGTACACTGTTGATAGGCATACAGAGACTACCACTGTTTCCTGAAGTACACATAGAAAACCTGTACACCAATGTACACTGCTGAGACCATAGGTATATAGAGGCTACCACTGTTCATGAAGTACATAGAAAACTTTGTACACCAATGTACACCGCTGAGACCATAGGTATGTAGAGACCACCACTGTTCATGAAGTACATAGAAAACTCTGTACACCAGTGTACACTGCTGTGACCATAGGTATGTAGAGGCTACTACTGTTCATGAAGTACATAGAAAACTGTTGTACACCATCTGCCTTGTCTTGTACACAAGTATATTCCTGTAAATAATATTGACACTCATTTGTTTCATGTCCTCCCCTTTCTCCTTTTCCTCTCCCTCACTCTGACCCTGCCCTCCATACCCATCTCTGCTCCCCTCCGCTCCTTCCTCCCAAGCCACCGGATACTATGCCTTCCTTGACCCCAGGCTTGGGTTTTAGCGTGCGAGCTACTTGTATAAACTTGGAGCACACTTTTCTTCCTCAATGTGTCGATTATCAGTTGGCCAAGATTTGGGATGGAAATTTTGTCAACAAGATCAATGATCCGTTCCAACCAGTAAGTGTTGTACGGGAGAGTGGGAAGGGGCGGTCCTACAAAAATTTGATGTTATCTTCAAGGCTATATTTCTCCATGATCATGCCAACTTTATGCATCCCTTCAAAAGAAGGAAAATATATATTGAGACAGACCTCTACCAGATTATGAAGAGAATTAGCTTCTCTGCTGGCAACTCCAGCTAGGAAGAAGGATAAGGTAACCATGGCTAGCATGGCTAGCTGGAAATGATGGATTTGTAGCCAACTTGATCTCGCTACATTCAAGCTTCCATAGGCTGCAGCTCTCCTCAGCACAGACTGTAAGAGTGATAGAAAAGCTCATTTGGTGAGTTAAGCGTCTAACTAGAGTTTAGCTCAATTCTTTGTACGGACCTAGCATTCATTGCTTGGTGGCAGACTTCAAAGATTTGGGTGTTAAGTTGTAAATGAGCTAACCCACACACTCATACGTGCACACGCACACACTTATGCTCACACTAACTGCCACCAAGCAAGAATCAACTGCCACCAAGCAAGAATGTTTGTTAGGTCTGCACACAAAAAACTGAGCGAGTTAGCAATGAGGGGTTTGGGATTCAGCAATGAATTAGTAAGGTATTAAGAGTTTTTATGTCACATGACAACTATTGTAGTGATGATGGTAGAACCTATATTTATTTTTGTATCTTATTATTTAATATTTATATTGTAATATTTTATATTGTAGAGTTTGATATTTTATATTCATATTTATATTATATTGTAATATTTAATATTTTAATTTTATATTGTAATATTTTATATTATGTTTGATAATTTATATATTGTAATGATTGATATTTTATATCGTAATGTTTTATATTATATGAATGTTTGATCATTTATATTGTAATGTTTGATCATTTATATTGTAATGTTTGATAATTTATTAGCCGATGAGACTTACTATTCCTCACAAGAGGAGCGCAGAGATGAAAGATGATTCACCAGCAAGGCTCATGAACATACGAAAGCCAACAAAGATGGATCTCAAGAACCTTGGTTCACTGCGAAAGAAAAGATTTGTTGGAGCGGCTACCTTCATGCTGAGCGAAAACCAATCTGCTACCTATGAGAATAAGTAGGTTGCATGTCTTTGTTTCTCTGTGTGTACATATGATCTATGTGCAATAAGTAAGCTGGAAATTTTTCTGAGGAAAACATAGTTGCTCCAGTTTTAATTCCAAGTGGGTTAATGTAGAAGTTCAAAGTTTGTGATGTTGCACGAGCAAAATATGGTCCAATAACCAGATGCTTGTGAGGACAACTTTTATGTGAGGTGGGTTGATATTTCTTGGAATTTCTTCCTTCTCTGAATGCTCATTTTAAAAGCCTAGCTCGATTATGATCCTCAACCCTCTCGTATATTTGCCTTTTCGAACTTTTCACGCAATATCCCTTCATCAAGCTCTTTCTTGGCCAAGGAAGGCTCCAGAGAGGAAGGAACCTTACAGACACGTTTTCTTCATTAGCGTGAACAGAGTTCAAATAATATTTTGGTAGTTGAGCATATATTGCTGAATTAAACTTTCACAAAATTCACAAAATTTATATAGCCAATTTTATATACTGTGCGAATATATACCAGAATCTTCAAACGGTATTCACCTGATGATAGATGCTGATCTGCATATTGACAACCGACTTTATTATATCAATAAGATATATATATTTTTTTTTTATTAAGATTTTCGAGAATAACATTTTTGAATTCAAGTTGCAGCAATCATCTCTTTTGAATAAGAACAATTATATTTAGTACTTTGTTCTACCAACAAAGTCTACAGCAAAGAAACTCATCCAGGTTGCCTCCTTTCTCAAGAGCAAGGAACTTGAAATTACTCCAGGTAAGCACAGGTATTCTCCACAGAAAGCCTTCCACATAAGCAGCAGTTTATAATGGCAGTTAAATTTAGCTCGCAATCATTTATATGGAACTCAATACTGGGCATTTACATGTAAAAAGACCAGTTTAGCACAAAAGGTTTTTTTAATCTGAGTTTGCATCTCTAAACACTTGTCTTGGTCAATTAGTTAACATTTACCCTCAATATAGTCCCAATGGTATAAGTCTATCTTGCAGCAACTCGAGGGCATGCATCTACAACTTGTGCTTTTGCAGTTGAATCACAAAAAGTTCGGTGTCCAAATTAGATCTCCATATATTTTCTACATACCGATAAATTCTTCTGATAATAATTTTTCAGTTATCAAAGGCTCTGATAAATTAGCTGCAACTAAAACTTGGTGCAAGACTGCATGCACTAAAGCTCTCAAGGCTACATTAGACAAAAACAGGGGAGGGTCATCTTTGTTCCGATTATACTTGTAATCATTTTACTTTGTGTCTGCACTAGGAAACAGTGCAGTATGTGACTTTGTTCAATAGCAAATGCACCAGCTGCAGCACTACTAGTTTTACTCTCTGGATTGTATCCATTCCATGGAGTATGAACACTCTCAATGAACTCTCAGTTGACATAATAACATTAAAATCACCTTCTCAGTAATCAGCTTCAATTTTTATTCACTCGATGTTTCGACGAGATGCTCTAGTCTTCATCAGTCGAAACATCGAGTGAATAAAAATTGAAGTTGATTATTGAGAAGTTGATTTTAATGCTTAAGCATTATGTATTGGGCACTGAAAGTTAGATTCTTTTTCCCCTTCCATTCTGCATATTCCCATGTGTGTCTGCTCAGTTAGCGAATCTTGATCGGTAATGCAGTCTTGATCATCTGTGTCTGAAAACAATATTCTATACGATGCACAAGATTGAAGTTTTTCGTCAGCTCCTGTTTTGTGGACTCGGAATGGAGTACTTTTTTTAAGTAGTCTTAATCAAGTCAACTCCAGCATGTGTTGTATATACACGGACCGTAAATAACTTCATTTAGTGATAAATATTTTTTTGTCTGTTTCAGTATGCTGATAATAGATTTCAACAATGGGACTTTTAATTTCATCACAACTCCTCAAGTGGCAGCATTCAATGAATTGATTGGTACGCGGATATTTATAGAGAACTCTCCAATTGTCTTCCATGGTCCAGGTAAGAAACTTTTTTTCACTTCTGATGTTTGTTTGTTGTTTATGTTAATTTCTCCATTATTTATCATTCCTTCATTATTCATCATTAATTAAATCATTTATTTATGATTTAATTAGCATGTTTGTGTATTTGTGTGCTGTTTGATTAAACACCATAAGCACACCATATGGCGCAAACTCAGACATCGTCGGGGAAAAGAAAATCAAAGAATTTGAACTGTGCGCTCGTTCTTCCCAATACAATAGACTGTTCTATTGATAAAAACTTGACTTCCAGTTGGACAGGACAAGCGAGTAAAATTAAAGATTTTTTTTTAATGGTGAGCGATCGCAACTGCCTTCATGAACGGTCTCTTATTAGCTTTTGCTACTGTTTCTGGAAGTTCTTCTTCGGTAAAGCTGCACAGGCATCGATGCCTTTACTAGGAATCACTGACTTCATTGGCTTTTGAGTAAGCAGATGTTCTTGGATGGATTTCTTCTATGCTATCAAAATAACTTGAAATGCATTTTTTTTATCTTCTAAAAATGACTTTACATATGAAGGATAATGACAGGCAAAAATAACTTGATGTAGTATACATATATCGTAAAAGCCGATTGTTAGGCACATATTACTTTTACGTACACATTTTTTGTGTTAAGTGCATTCCAATGCTCATTGTTATGTGCATATGCTAGTTGGTCTCAGTTGACTCCCCAGCAAGCACGATGCTCTTTGACTCAGCTCATTGCTGAGGAAAATGAGGAAGAGAAGCTAGTTGTTTCTAAACCAGGAGGAGAAACTGTTCTGAAATGTCATAGCAAGATGCCAATGACAGGTCTACCATATGTGACAGGATCTGAGAAAAGGGCCCTTATCTGGCAAAAGCTCGTTTTGTGCTAGGAGTAAAAATAGCAATTAATCATGAAATTTTACTTTTTAGCGTCAGTGGCATCTTGGGTCTTTCTTCTAACTTCCTACAAACTTTCAAGGCCTGGAGGCGCTTCTTTCTAGGCAAGCGCGCAGTTAGAAAAAGCTTACTAAAAGCTCGTTAATATTGTGTCTATACTAGCGCAGGGGGAATTCCCCGTGGTTACCATGCAAACCCCAAAGTAAACACTCGTTACAATGACTACTGGCTCCTTTGAAGCTGCTAGAGCTGTGAATGCTCTTTTGCACCTTGGTTGTGAAGATCAGCAATCTCTCTTGGAGGTCTTAGAGGACAATTTTTGTGCTCCTGGAGGAGATAGCTTGAGTGATGAAGAAGATGACAGTGACAATGAAGAAGGTAATGACAGTAACCTATTTACAGGTTCAAATAAGTATAACAATAACAGTATAATAGGACTAGATGCAAAACAATAGAGTGAATGTATGTGTGTGTATGTGTGTGCACTTCCATTATACAGGAGAATTCAACATAGAAGAAATTGGACAGGATGAGCTTGAAGAGGAATCGTGGAGAGTGACAGAGAAGAGGATATCAATCATGATGGCCTTGTGGCTGGAGCTCTTAATCGATTGCCTTCTTCAATGTCCTCAACCAGGTTATGACATGCCTAATGGTGGTTCCAAAAGGCCTTTCAACAGAACGAGAATGGTATTTGTTTGACCAGATCAGACAATTCTGCCCCGATGAGTCAAAAGACATTACTTGTCCAGAACCTTTGGTTCCTAGGCCAAGCAGTCGTGGTGCTACACCTGAAGTTGAGGATGAGGCATTATCTGTACCACATACCAAAAGACGCAGGGTATGCAGCAACTGCAAAAAGACAGGACATAACAACAGGTCATGCCGAACCAAGCAATAAACTTGTAGTGTGTGTAGGTATTACTTTTTACTGTTGTTATAATAGTGCATGCAATGTTTACCCCAATAAGATTGTCGAGTACACATGATTTGTAAATCATTTCAAAACCTATCATCCACTCTCCATTCTTATACCTGGTTAGGGGGGGGAAAAGTTGCTAGTGTATAGCTACTGCTTAAAAATCAAAAAAAAACAATACAGCTTTATAGTTAGCAATAGGTGCATGCAGCTCTAAAAACCAGCTTTAGGTCTGATTCAGCTCCAGCATAATCACGATAGAGTTCAGCTCCAGTGCTATCATAATAGAGCTAGCTATGTGCACAGAGAAATGGACCACACCCTCACATGCACAACAATAGATTTGCAACAAAACAGATACACCGAGTAATACTCTACATTCATGGCTTAGTCCCAACCTAGCGCCAAAGAAAATAACCATAGCTAAAGCTATGTAAAGAAGGAAACAAGAAAACTAGTAGTTTAGCTAGCAAAACTTTTTAACACCTTTTAAAAGATAATTTTTAGGCTAACATACCTTCTGTAAAACACTCCAGTGGTTCCTTCTCTTGTTCTTTAGCTGTAAGTCAAGCCAGAATGCCAAAGGGCTGCCTCAGTTAGTTACGTGTGACTGACAGAACTGAGAGCCTGTGCGTATCTGTGTCTTAGCCATGCGGAGAGAAATTGATTAAATTATGACGTCACTGGTGCGTGACACGGAGTTTCACGTGAGAATTCCCCCCAAAATTGCGCATGAACTTTGGAAACTTTTTTTCTCATTTCGGGTGTGGGGGAGGAAATGGAATGAAAAGGTCTATAACATTAAAACGGCTCCAGATCAAGGTATGGTTCAAGTTCCATTCTGCTTAGCTTTTTTGGAACTTTAACCCCATACCAATAATGGGGGAAATGTAATTTTAGGGATAAGGGCCCTTTTCTCAGATCCTGTCACATATACATTTACTTCCTCTTCCACCACATGTAGCTTTTCTCCACTGAAGGGCCTCCAGATCATCTTATTTTTGCACCTCATGCCAGCTTTTTCTATGAAGTAACCCAGCCTGTCTTCACCAACACCTTATACTTACTTGATCCAAATCTTTGAAGATCATCATGATATATAACAGTACAGAGCAAACCATATCACAGAACTGTGCTGTGCTGAACTGATGAACCCACAAGTTCATTTGTAATTTTTTTATCAGTCATTCTGTTGCTTGTGTCTATACAGTAGGTACAATTTGAAATAAGCATCAGCTCCATATGAAGTCAGCAAGCAAAAGCTATGCAAGAGCACACACATTGCACTATGTTTACAGTAAGATTTACAAAGCTTCAGGACTAAATCCTTCCTTGTGCACGTCTTTTTCAAGGACAAAGGGATTTAGAGTGATTCCTGGTTAGTGTGCCTGTACAGCTATTCTCAGCAGAAGAGCTTCGAAGACAGCCCAAGGCTTGCTAAATAATGCAGCGTATGTGCGGGTTAAATTTTTTTTAATTAGCAGAGACGTCTGTAATACAATTAGCATACTCAAATGATGTTGAATATTTATCTTGTTGTTGTTGTTGATGTTATTGTTGAAATTTACATATGAACACATTAAGTTGTCAGCATACTCAGTGAATATTTATTTGAATTATACATGTGAATGCATTATGTTCAGCTGAAGTTAGGTATACTCCCGGCACCGTCACAATCGCAACCTATAGTATTCCGGATCTTACAGCTCTGGTAAGTTGAAATCAAGATCATTTGTTATGTTGTAATCTTACAGACATATTTGAAGTTTCCTATTGTATGCAACTATGTGGCATGCAATTCTTCTTCTTCTAAAGCATGGTTACTAGCAGGGCTGCTGGATGGTGTGTTTCCTTTGAGCTGGTTTGCACTGGCCCACTTCCCCCTTGAAAATATCGATGTAATTACACAAACCCTGGATTTGTCCAATAATACATGCAAAGTTAACATTTTAGTGGTGGTAGGGCCTAATACATTCATGCTATAAGTGAGTGTGGGTACACACATCAAAATTTTCTTCAGGAGCTAGAGAGGATGAACTAAGACGGGAACTAGTCTCAGGAGCTGAACTATATAGGAGCTAGAGAGGACGAGCTAAGACAGGAAATAGTTTCAGGAGCTGGGAATTTATCTTCTATCTAGAAGAACCATGTTCAGTAGTGAAAAAAAATTACCAGTTTGAATCCATCTTAGTTCAATTTCCCAACCACACTTAGTTTCCTAGCTTACCACATACACCAAAATCAGTGGAATCGACCTGCAAGAGTTCATTTTAAAGGTGATGGGAGGGGGAGGGGTTACCATACTTTAAAAAAATTAATAATAAAAAAAACACTTTTGTTAATGATCTTGTAATTCCATAGATTCATAGATTCTGCACAGTTATTGTATGTATAGTTCAAAAGATAGGTCTCTCTGGGTAGGCCTCTCTGTGTGCTCGCTCCAGATTGGAAAGTGCTCAAGAGCTTAAATTGGAATGTGGCAAAAGGAAGTTCTGCTCTATGCAATGAGTGCTTTTTATAAGGTGCTAAAATGTAATGGACATGGACACTGAATGTTAGAGAGCTGGCGGCAGAAGAAAATTGACATTCAGTATTTATACTAGACTATATTATACTGACTCACGATTTAATTAATGCCTAATGAAAACACTCAGTTGTAATGGGTAGGGCTTCCTATTACCACAAGTACTAATTTCAACTGCACTTTCTAACGAGGGATCACCATTGTTGCAAATACAGGGACTCATATTTTGAGGTCCCCCCACTTTGGCTGCAGATAACTTTGGCATAGCTATACCTATGCAACATTATCAAAAGAGATCACCCAGAGAGACCTATCTTGTATGTCAAGGTCATGTAGTGGAATGTGCAAAATCTAGTTATTCATAAACACTACTACAATATGATGTTATGAGTAGTGCTATTAATAGCATCAGAGACTGCAATTCTCTGCAACTGCCAACAATTTTTTATTTCATAATCATTCTCAATTCAACTATATTGGATTGACTTACCAACAAAGAAAGTCAATCACTCTTGGGGGGGGGGGGGGGGGGGGGAACCCTCGCCAGCAATCTGCTAACATTATGTGGGCTCTGACATTGCTAGTATTGGTAGGTCTGTGTTGACATGTTGCCACCTTTCATAATGTTTTGAGCTATTGTGCCAATACGAAGTACACATGAGCAGGTTTATTCCTAAAAATGGCCCATGATGTCAGCCAATTCTGGCAACGGTGACTTCTAGCAATGCATATCACCCCATGCTGTCCTATCCATAAAATTGTATGAAAATCCATCTGTAAGTTTTTGTGTAATCCTGCTAATAGAGAGACAAGATGAACAAGCAAATAACAAACAAACAACAAACTTGAACAAGCAGACAACAAACTCGAACAAGCAGACAACAAACTCGAACAAGCAAACAACAAACTCGAACAAGCAAACAACAAACTCGAACAAGCAGACAATAAACTCGAACAAGCAAACAACAAACTCGAACAAGCAAACAACAAACTCAAACAAGCAAACAACAAACTTGAACAAGCAGACAACAAACTTGAACAAGCAGACAACAAACTTGAACAAGCAGACAACAAACTCGAACAAGCAAACAACAAACTCGAACAAGCAGACAATAAACTCGAACAAGCAAACAACAAACTCGAACAAGCAAACGACAAACTCGAACAAGCAGACAATAAACTCGAACAAGCAAACAACAAACTCGAACAAGCAAACAACAAACTCGAACAAGCAAACAACAAACTCGAACAAGCAGACAACAAACTTGAACAAGCAGATAACAAACTTGAACAAGCAAACAACAAACTTGAACAAGCAAACAACAAACTTGAACAAGCTAACAACAAACCTGAACAAGCAAACAACAAAGTGTGGTGAAAACATAACCTCCTTGGCGGAGTTAAAAATAATAAACAACAATTTAGTCCAAAGTTCCCAATAGAGTGGCAAGGTTCCCACTTTGAATGACAATTGAGATGCGTTGCACAATATATATATTGTTTGATTCTTGTGGACAATGGTCAGTTATAACAATGAGGGTTAAAAGAATCGTAGTTGTTATCTGAAATTGCAAATTTATTAACTTATGATCATTTCGATAGGTTGTCCCAGGTATTGAGTTGTCTGTGATCATCAACAATTTGGCTGATTATCTGTACAATTTCTACATCAAACCTTATCCTATCATCGAGGATACTGTGGACCTACCTCCTGTCGAACCATTCCCATTGGATCGTAAGAACACTTTTTGTCCTGATATTCAAGATTTGTGCACCTATAGAGGGTTCTAGGGTGAATTCTATAAGCGACTATGTAGTGCTAATTCGCATGGTGGGGGGTGGAACATCACATCATTGGTGTTTATATATAATAGCACACACCAATGTACTCTCATTGGTGTTGATATATAATAGTACACACCAATGTACTCTCATTGGTGTTGATATATAATAGTACACACCAATGTACTCTCTGGTCATCTCCCTTTGAGAGAAGCGAATCTAGTTATAGGGAGTTGACCTCAGGAGTTAAGTAGACTCAGTCTTATATTGTTGAGTATGGCAGAAGCTCTGAATGACAATTTAATTTGTATGGCCGTAGTAATGGCTTCAGTAATAGGTGGGGTTTATTACTCAATTTGACATTCGCACATAAGGTGTTGGGTATCACTTGGTAAATGGTTGTTTTCTTTGTTTGTTTTTATAAGTTTGTTACTTATCTGCAGCATGCCCGGCTAGCTATTACAGTGGGTTGTGATTACTGGTATAATTAGATTCATCAGTGTATGCGGTGACAAATCATGAAAGACTCTAAAGTTAGAAGCAGGTCACGCCCCACGACAAGGGGCTCCTAAACTTTGCATACATAACAGAGAAGCACAATATGTGAGCGTAAATAGGAAGATTTGGTCGCAATATTTCAAATTTAATAATAATATAATCTGTGCCAGAATAAATGTATTTTGTAAGATAATTTAATGTTTTCGAACTATTCTCATCATGCAATAAACTTGGGTTTGGTAAAAGGAATCAGATATGCAAACAAAAGGTTCACAATACTGCAACATGTAATGGCTACAAATAAACAGCAGAGTGGTTCCCAATAAGAATGGTCCCCTGTGCAGTTTTTCTCAGTGCATCTTCCAAATACAGCTAAAAGAGATGGTCCAATGACAGTTGTGAGTGTGTGTTTTTAACCACATTCAATGGCATTATTTTGGGGGGAATAATTATGTTTGCATTCCTGTGGTCAATCAGTTACTGAAGGGTGTTTACGAGTGTTGTAGGTCACATCTAAGAATTATTACCTTGATATTTACCAATGCTTTGTTGGTGTTGTTTGACATCATTGATGCTGTTGTACTCGACTTGTAGCTTCCACCGGAGTTAATGGAGTTAACTACATTACAGCTCAAGGTGTTCCTTTTCTGAAGGAGAAAATCACTGGTGGAACATGCAGGAGAGCTATAGTGCGCACAGGTACTTCATTATTGTAAAGCGTGGCTTGGCTGAGTAGCTTGTACATGCAAGATCTCTTGTCATCTTCATCTCTACTTTCCCATAAAAACTTGAGTCAACTTTTTTACTACCTCAGCCCAGTGTGATGTTGATCCAGTGTGTGTTCACATAGAGCTAATGTAAACCTACAGTTGAGTGTTGGGCCAGTATGCACCTCCCTCACCCCATTCCCAATAGATAGCAAACCTAAATTCAACATTCCAATCTAGTGTGGTGTTGATATAGTGTGTGTACACATTGAGCTACTGGTAACCTGCCTCAACCCAGTTATGAGGTTGGTGCGTGATGTAGGCATCTGTTCATGTACTACAGCTGTCTCATCAGATCATTCACAATAATTCAACACGAGTTCCCCCCCCCCCCCATCTGTCCTCGTATGTTTCTCCACACTTCCTGCTTCACCCCATCTTCCTCGGTCTTCCTCTCTCTATCTTAATGTCCTCCTCCTCTGCCTATTTGTAGCTGTTCCTGAGCGGAGGTCATTTCCTGAAGCCAACATTTTAAACTGGTGTCAATTCTTCCAACAGGCGTGCAATCCTTACCTTCGTGCAATGTGCAACCAGATTGCTGCTCTTGGTCTAATTACATCCTAGTTTCTGGCCAGCCAGGGATATGCTGATGCAAGCCTATGCGGAGTAATAGTAGTAGTAGTAGTAACATTTTGGACTGAGTGTGCATAAAGTACTTATTATACATTTTTGTCTGATCATTAAGCTTACTCTTAGATTACTAGCATTGCTGTCCATAGACTATGTCATAAAATATCACTAAAATATTTTGGACTTGCATAGCTGTATATACCTTGTTGCTGTTGTAATGTGATGAATCTTAACTTCTTTGGACATCTTGACTTGAGGAAGGTTTGGGTGAACTCTTTATATTATATT
Source organism: Cladorhizidae sp. MBARI D1340-BT2 (assembly GCA_028752905.1). Lineage (NCBI taxonomy): Eukaryota > Metazoa > Porifera > Demospongiae > Poecilosclerida > Cladorhizidae > Cladorhizidae sp. MBARI D1340-BT2. Next base: position 3,952,007 of record JAQNBH010000012.1, on the reverse strand, counting down.
TAACACAGGATATCAACTTACCAGATGATGGTTGGTAGCTAATGCAAGAGAAACCTGACTAACAAAGTTACAGGCAGAGGTGCATGGAGAGAAAAGGAACTTGGTCTAAGCTGATAAGTGAATTATGTTGGCGAGGTTTGTAAATTGCGATAAAATAACTACCGCATCAAACTTAAGTACACCTCTAACATGAGGAGGATGTGACGGAATAGATTTTTGAATAAAATATAGTGCAACAAGGATAGATGTGGACAGTTCTTGGTGATGTCTGGAGAGCTTGATAGGGATGGACTGGTACTGGTTGAGGTACACAATTGTCGAGGCCAGAGTGTAGGGAGGAGTGGGTAAGGAGGGAAAGATGGCATTGCTGTTGGGGAAAGGTGTAGAGGGAGTAAGTGATGTGGGTGGGTCAGTGTATTAGGAAATGACAGGAGAAAGGAACTGTATGACTAGGATCCGTTTTGGTCCCCTCTCACTCCTCTGAGCTGGACACTTGTGGCTATTATTATTATCGTTCTCTGCACCCTATTGATAGCATATATAGTGTTGAGAGCATGGTTTTTGGGGGTTTTTTTTTTGAAAGGTAATTTTTTCCCGAAATGTCACAATCTGTGGCCTTATGGGATCAACAGGATGGGATCAACAGGATGTCAGCATCTTTTTTATTAACTCAAAGACTTGCACTACGTCGCAGCCATCATCCGAGTGCTGTTATAGGTCACCTGACGAGAGAAAACATTTATGCAATTCATTACTTGTGTCCATGCTTCTGGTGTACCAGTGAACTCCATCCTCAACGCTGAAATACACAATCACATGAAGTGTTTTATGGGCTACCCTATTCGGCTTGCAGTAGCTCAGTACTTCATCATAGTTATCATGATAGACATGAGGCATGAATAGATTTATGAATAATGATTAGACTTATGAGTCATGAATAGACTTATGAGTCGTGAATAGACTTGTGTATGGGGGGGGGGGGGGGGCCTGCCTGTTTAATATGTTAGTGAAGGCAGGTCCGTTACTGTTCATCGTGTAATACTGAAAAGCAATTAAAATATATAATTTCGCAGTGTAGGATGATTGAAAGTAACTGGCTGCCATTTTTCTGAGGAGGAAATTAAATTCAGAGTGAGGACCATTGAGGGAAGCAAAGCTATAAGAAGAGCCCCAAAGTTGAATAAAGACTGCAGAGATGATCCAGTGTTGGACTGGCCATTGTGCCATGGCACAGCCACCCCCCCCCCCCCTCCCCCTCCTGAGAGCCACTGCGGCTCACTCCTCGGAGCCACTGGGGGCTCCCTTTCTCAGAGCCACTTGCCAAGCAAAAACTTGGATGGATTCCAAAAAAAATCCAGCGATGCTGCAGCATAGAATGTTTTTCATTGCATAGTCAGTCACCTATGTGATGTCATTATTTGTGGGAATCCAACTACACTATATATAGTTTGTAAAGTAATTATAAAACAGCACAGGAAGCATCCCACATGGCCACATTGTAGTTTTTCAATCATGCAATAGCTGTAACAAAGTTCAAATTGGAGTTTTGTGAAATGACCCTTTTCCTTTGTTGTCAGCAATCATTGAAATGAACCAAGAGAAGAAGGGAAAGCGAGGCCCAGAAAAAAGGAAGGCAAAAGAAAGAAGGGATCTGCTCAATGTGGCAAAACAGGCTAGAGATATGTTTTCCAAGAAAACATTCTGGATATTCAGCACAAGATTCCACAGATGACCAGTTAATCTATCACGATATATATACTCAACTCAACATCTGGGACAACTAATGCACCTGAATCTGTAAGTCATACCAATACAAGAGTCACAACATGATCAACCAGAACCAATGAAGACACAATGAATGGTGCACGACTGAAATAGAAAGCACATCTTCAGGCATGTATTCAGGAACTGTTGCTGCAATAGAATGGCCCAAAGAATCTTGGTTATCTTTCAATGCAGCCTGAGCAGCGAACACCAAATATTCCTTTCTCTGTTCTTGACGTTTATTGAGAAAACGTTTATTGAGAAAAAGCTATACTGCAGGTTGCTTTTGTGAGAATCGCAGAGATGATTTTGTGCTTGGTATTGGTGAAGGCCATTTCCGCAGGGCTAGTCAGTTAGTTAAACGACATGAAATTTCCCTGAATCACAGAGAAGCTTCAGACAAATTTTTATGCAACCCCTATGTGGACGTGGGCTTCAAAAACTGCTGCTCGTCGTAAAGTGGATCAGAATCGACTGATACTTGCTCGAATAATAGATATCACCAAGCTAGTCGCTGGCCAGGGATTGCCTTATCGAGGTGATTCTGAAAGTGCATGTGATCTGTTAGATTCAAAAAAGCACCATGGTGTTTGAAGTTGCTTCTATGACTCTGTACTAAGCAATCATGTAGCACAGTGTTCTAAGACAGGGCAGCAACAAGGGAAAGGTCGGGGTAATACTATTACTTTTCTCAGTAAAACAACTGTTGAACAATATTATCAAAGCTCTAGCTGAAAGCATTCAAGAGAAAATTGTAAGGGTTATAAATGAGGACTGTAGAGGAAAGTATTGCATCATGATGGATGGTACTGTGGATATTTCTGGAACAGATCAACTGAATATTGTTGCAAGATATGTTGGCACGGTAATTAAAAAAAGTACCTGCTCTCTTCAATCCAGTATCAAAATGTCTCCGGACACGTGGTATGCTCCTAAATCAGGCTTAAATCAGGCTGTTCAGGTTGTGGAGTATGATGTATTATTAGCTAGTCGTGCCAAATTTGATGGCATTTTTTAAGAAGCAACCACCTTTCGTTTGCAAGTGCTGGATGCAAACAGCAATCAAGATTTTGATATTGTTCTACAAGAATGCCTCCCAAAATCATCTATTACAAAGAAGAGACGCCGTTTCTTTGTTGAAGCAGCAAGTGAACAGCAGGTAAGTGATCTAAAAGAACACTTTAGACTGACACATTCGTACCCATAGTGGATCGTCTGAATGTAGAAATATCAGATCGATTTAATGAAAGAAACACTGAACTATACTCTGAACTATCTTGGCTCAACCCCAGAAATTATGAAAAATGATTGCCACCAGTGACTTCTCCATGTGCTGTCTTGCAAGACTGGCAGATGTTGACAAACAAGAATTGAAAGAGGAGCTCATCAATTTTGTACGTATCTTGAAAGTGAAAGAAGTTCCTCTGCAGCAAATAACAGTGACAGTGATGATGAAGATCTTGAAAGCCTGCCATTTTGTAAAGGAAACTGTACTCACTGCATAGCATGTGTTCTCTTATTACTCATTGGGTACCACTTCCACTGCAGAAGTTATAATAAACTGTACATGTGCATCACAATTACACTTCCCCTCCCCTGCACTGGGGGGGGGGGGGGGGGGGGGGGGGGGGGGGCAAGTTTGTTAAGAGTCGATTGTGATCTCTGCTTGGACAAGTCGTGCTGGAGGCACTCCTGCTGTACATTGGAAGTAGAAATTCTTAAATTGCTTGATAATGAGTGTGTGTATGAAAAGCTCTCCAAAGTGTCCACTGAATTCAAAACACTACTCATGTGTATGAGTATCCATAACTATTGTGTTATTCTGTGTAGCAATATATTTCTCCTACTCTATTATTGCAGGCTACCTATTGCCAAATAAAATGTTCGGTCACGTTATTTCAATAAACCATTCAAGTTTCCAGTTTTAAAAGTAGTATTCTGACTTATTTCTGTAAAACCAGTTTTGTAAAACACACGTAATGTAACACACGTCAAACATTAATTTTCATTACAATTTGCTATGTAACATAAAATTTATATTAAAGCACCTATGCTAGCAATGGAACTGTGCATGCATACCTATCAGTTATTCCAAATTTGGTATCCATGGGCATTTTTAGCAAACTGGGCTGGTGGGCCCCCTCAGTTATTAGATGGCACGACCCCCAAAGCCCTCCCAGTCCACATTGAGATGATCTGCCATCTGACCAGCTATTTTTGTTGTTGTTTTTCCAGGTAATCTCTCAGCATCGATGGTCTTGTATGATAGAACTTACAGCTCTATCATGCAGCATCATTAGAGTGTACTGTTGTTTGTCATACTAGAACCAAAATAATTGCTTTTGGATTGTTACTACTTTTTGCGGACACTTCGTCATCATTAGGGCAAATGCAATACCACACTTCACACCATGAGCAAGTGACTCGTGATTGCCGAAAAGCAATTTCCAGTACATTGGGCGAAGGATTCCGGTCGTTGTGCAACGAGGCAATGCTGCTTGTTTTAGTGCTGGTTTCTCTGGGCAACAGCCAAGTGCTTTCTGGGGAACTTTGTTTGGTTATCGGGGTGATTGTGGTTTGTTGATGATTTCCATATAACACCAAAACTAAAGCCTAGAACAAGAGCGTTCACTTGACCTCTGTGACAAGTATAAATATTTCCAACATATCTAAAGCCCTCTTGTGATTCATGATAGCAGCTTGTCTAATGATCCACACACACACACTCTCTCTCTCTAGAGGGAGATAGAGGATGCTGGTTCAATGGGGGGGGGTTGTGTCTATTTTGAATTTTACGTCTTGCGTTTTCATGTAACATGATGTAAATTGATGATGCAATAAGTCTGAGTGTAGAAGAATGGTAGTTCCTAGTAAGACTATAATGTGTCATTGATGAAGGAATGGATAGAGTATCAGATTCCATTGTTGTACATGTTTACTGTAAGATTATTGAGAGAGTGCTGCTGAGCCATTTACATAGCTGCCAACTTATCTAAATGTAGCCCATGCCCACAGAGGTGACCGCACCCATGAAGTGTTGATATGATGCAATAATAATAAGTGTATGATTTTACAGCTAACTGAAGGATGAAAAAGGTAAGCTAATAATCATAAATGCTCTAGGCAATAAAATAAGCACCCTTGAAATTAAAATAGTTCGCATTAGAAGTGGCAATACTCACGCATTTTCGCAAGCAAAAATTATTATTGGACACAATTGATGATTACATCATTGTAAACAAATAGCTGTAGGTTAGATGTGGCCATTTTAATTGCCGTGTTGAGTGACTATTTGTGCCTGTGAGGCACACTGCGCTTTGTTTGGAGAGGGAAATGAGCCCACAGTGGTGAGTCGGATGGAAAACTTAGTATTGCCACAAATATAAATGTGAATGGATCACCCGGTAAATAATGCTGGCTTAATATAAATGGTTGTCATAGAGAAGAAACTGATTGAGAGATCACCCAGAGGTTCAAAGCTAAGGTAACCTGGCAGTGCTGCACAAGTGAGAATGGGCTGCGGTTAATAGCTGACAGAACCGCTTACCAGATGGAAGAAAGGCCAGCAAATTGTATGTAGACAGACATTTGTTCTTTAGAGATTCTGAACTGGTGCATGGCTGAACAACCTGATGCCCTGCAACATTATGGGATGGCAAATTCAACAGAAATAAGTGTGTGAAAGTTGGTTATGAGGGAGTTTTGTTAAGAGTAATTGGAAGCATCTTCCCTTGAATATGTGAAGCACTCGACACTAATAGTGTGTTCGCCAGGCCTTGCGGAATTCTCAGACCACAAAAGGGAAAAACATGCGGAGGCTGACAAGTACTTGTAAAAATAATGGTTGGTACTTTAGACACCATTTTGTATTCAGTATGTGCTCTATCATTAGCACAGCTCTCCTCTATTGACTATGTATCAGTTGTCGTTCATATAATATATACACCAATATATAGGCAGTTCTCTCGGTCCATAGTGTACTGTGTTGACCTTACCAATTGGTTCTGTATCATCATGACAAAAATGGCATAACAAATCTCCATAGCTGATAAATTAAGTTGTTATGACTCCATCAATCTTTCCCTCGATTTTCTTTATTCGTCAAAGAAACAACCAGTTGTATCTTTGCAAATATCCATCAGAAATGAGCACATAGCTAACACATGCACATCAGAGCCAACTCAGATATTCTGTGACAATTATTTCTAGTTTAGGAAACCCGTTTTATATCACACCTCCATTGCAAGTGAGCATACTGATGAATTGAGTGGCCATGTAAGAATGAAACTCCATTATCCTTTCCGACATCCATTAATGTTATTCCTTGCAGCCAGTTTTCTTTCCTCCAGCTTGGAATCTGTTACTGTTTTCTTAATCTTTCTCCTCACTATGGCAAGTGTCATAAGCCTTTTATTTAAGGCGGGTTACTTGCTAATATTTTTTATGGGTGAAGATACGGCACATAGATAGACACACCATACATGGATGGAAAGCTGTTCATCCAACTCCCTACTGAGGGCTTGCTTTGCTCACCAAATAAATGCTAGGCATTGAGGGGTGAGAGTAGTATGGTGCAGGTGGATTTGGAGGACTTGCATAGGTTTGGGTTTGTTGTTTGTCCTAGGTAAGGGGTCCCATCAGCTATTAACCATGCAGCCCGTTCTCATTTGTGCAGAAAAGCCAGGCCAGTTTAGCTTCAGATCTGCTGCAAGGCACATTGATGGACCATTCCAGATTTACGTAAGCCAACTGTAACATTGAAACTTGTACTGTAGTGTATAGGAAATTGTGGCTTTAATTCTTAGTAATCTGTGTGGTTGAGGAATCAGAAGTGGCAATATTTAGAACAGGATCCTTGTCATTAGCTAAAGGATTTTTTAATTGCGAATCGTGATTTTGTGTTAGTATCTATTCGTAGCTGGATTACACAGGCCTTAGGCAGGATGTGCAGGAACTACTCACAAGATGCTAGAAAATGATGTGATCAAGCCTTCAGTCCGTGGACCTCGCCTGTGTACTGGTGCAAAAAAGGTGGTAGTCTTAGGTTTTGCATCAACTACAGGAAGCTTAATCAAGTGCCCACCAAGGATGCTTAACCTCTACCAATGCACTGGCAGGTTCCCAATGGTTCACCACCCTTGACTTGTTAAGTGGTTACTGGCTGGTGGAAGTTGCTGAGAAGGAGAATGGGAAGATGGCATTCAGCACCACGAAGGGGCTGTATGAATTTAACGTAATGCCATTTTGACTGTGTAATGCCCTAGCTACTTTCCAGAGGCTTATGGACCTTGTTCTAGCTGGAATTGATTGGTCATGCCGTTTAGTTTTCATCGACGATCTTGTTGGACATCCTGAGTACCACATTTGAAAGCCACTTCCAATATCTGTAAGCAGTCTTCCAGAAGCTAAGCAACTCAAACCTGAGGGTGAAGAAGACCAAGAATTCATTTCTGCAAAGCAAGGTGAACTTCTTGGGCCATGTGGACTCCAGGGATGGGGTATTGCTAGCAAGGTGAGAAGGTTGCCGACTGACTAGTACCAACATTTATCAAAGAGGTCCAGCAATTTCTTAGGCCCGTGAGCTTTTATAGGACGTTTATGAAAAACTTTGCTGATATAACTCGCCTTCTACACAGACTGACTGAATAAATTACTATTTTCCGTTGGACCAAAGAATGCTGACCTACAATACCTGGATTTGACTGTGGTAAGAAGCCACCATGAATCTTGCCATGAATATTGCAGAGGGGAGTCCACCAAGAAAGAGGCAGCACATAGAAAACAGTAGTGTGGTGTCGACTCTCAGCTTACATCTCAACAAACCTCTTCTTGACCATACTGAGAAACCACGCACACTCATTCCACCCACACATACTGTGGGGACAGACCAACATCAACCAGAAAAGGTGTTCATTTCCATGGAATCCTCACAGATTGAGACAGATCGTTTTGTGATTGGTGCAATCAAGGCAGGGTAAATAGTAAACACATATATACCATGAAAACAGCTAGTCAGTAGTAGAGAATTACGCAGAGACTTTCTCATAACTCTCCAATATGGAGCATGGTTGAAGGACACTCACATTAATGAAGCACAGACCTTACTTCATATACAATTTCCAAAAAATGGGTTACCTTCAGCCACTTCAATATTTGGCACTCCGCAGTGAAGGCTTCTTACTGGAACTCCAGTAGTGAATTATATGCCGATCATACTGACATCCACTGGGTTTTTATTAAATATAGGAGCCCACAGTGTTGTATAGCCTCACTATCAGAACCAGCAGGTCATTGAGTTTAAACTACCGGTATATATGTCAAAAAGTTTTTATTTTTATCCTTTTACATGTTTTCTTCAAGTCCGATAAATGGCGTTGAGTTGATAATAGATTTACCCACAACTTATGCTTTAATATATCTGTTCTTATCTTTGATGCAGAATGGATACACTGAAAGGCCTTGCTGGATGTAGTAATACAATGGAAGGTATATCTTATCATTGAGAAACGGAAATACAGAGACAGGCTGGAGGCAATGATTGTGGCTATTGCAGTTACAGCATTTGATGCAGTGGGATTAGTCTATTGATCATAAATTTTGATTAGAGCAAGATGTAAACCATCTAGAAAGGTTCTTCCAGACAAGGAAGTTACTATCTTTCTCAAAAGGTCTCAGACGGACTGCAACCTACAAGAAGTTGAACAAAAGAATACGCATATGTAGACAACCCCATGACTAATGCCCTTATGGTTGCACAGGAATGGTTCCATCAATCATGTGCTAACATTCCTCCATCAGCCATTGTAAACTTACATGAAGAATGGAATTGTCAGAAGTGTAAGGACAGAGGCCTGTTAGTAATTAGGCAAGTCAGTCAGCTTGACAACAAATATATAATGTAGTACATCTCTTGAATTGCGAAATACATTATGAGATATTGATATTTGGCAAGATATGAAATTCATCGTTTGTCACTGAGAATATAGAATAAATCATATTTCTTGAATGAATTTTCCTACATACCACAACACTTGAGAAAATGGGAGTAATATGACAAGTGCAAACTCGTACCATATAATTCTTCCTATATTGCTATATAAGAATAATTCACATAGTATTAGAGAGAGAAGAGAAAAACAATTCAAGTGAATAATGAAATTAGAATAATATGTAACCAGCAGATGAAACAAATGAATGAGAGCCCTGGATCAGCAAGGTAGCCACCTTACTTGGGACAGAGTCCCACAGAGCTTACAAGAGCAAGGATAGTAATAATTCACAGTGACTGATAAGTATTGAGTTGGAGAGAGAACTAATGGTGGACGGAACTGAGTGCATGTCCAATACTCTACCATTGCTAGACAACCCCAAGTCATCTCTAGCTCCGAATATCACACAGGAACATTCAATTGTGACTTTCCCACCATCATCAAATAAACCATGTATTGAAGCTTCACGAGCTCATGCAGGATTCTAAAACCCAGCCAGGGTCTTAGGAGTGAGTGACCAAGGGCCCCAATTTCCATGGTCATAAAACTTCTTGCATCTATGCAATAATTAATAATTGAGTTTCTCACTCTTTCTCCTACATATAATTATAGCTAACTCCTGCTAACTATAGATAAGTGGTTTCTGTTGATATTTGTACTGATAATCAACTGCAAATTTCATGCCTTTTTCTGAAATCTACATTAACATTATCTAAATCTGAAAAAAGACAAATATGTATATGTAACAACACAACTGTCAACAAACAAGTTCAGTTGTGGCCACCTACTGACTCCACCTCAGATACTCTATAGGTAGACTACAATCATAAGGGGTTAGAATCATCTTCTGGAGAGTAATTCGGCAAGTGCGACGAATATGGCATGCCTCCATTACTCCGGGAATTTGAGTAATTTGGCATGACACCCACTGCCTCTAATGTTGATATATAAGCCATCTAGAAATAAATGAATGCCAGGCATTGAGTGGCGAGGGAAGGTGCAATGGAGAGGGTTTAAAAATTAGCTAGAGATCCAAGCCACATTGCTCTAGCCCCAAGCATATACAGCTGCAGGCCTAACAATATATATACTGATTTGTAAATTAGGTTTGGATTGTGATATGGAGCAGTAGCTAAGAGTTATATTACTTACAGATTTCAAACTGATGCGAGATTTGACTATATACCAATCCAGATATTTTCAATATTGACCTTAACAATAATTTCAAGTTTAGTCCATGAGTGTGTTAAATAGAGTGGCTATTGTCAGAATTAAATTTAACCATCCATTTCTGGCAGCTATTTACGCTTATAACAGAAGTTTTACCCAAGCCTTAGGGAGATTCTCCGAAGGTGGATGGCTCCAGGTGCTAGCAATTAATTAAGGTAGAAAATAGGCCTTTTCAATAATCATTTTACTCTGTCGACGTTTCGACTATATAGATGCTCTAGCCTTCATCAGAGATGCTAAAACCCACGTGAGATCGGTAGCTAGCTATTGACCATGTGATACAAACCAAAACAATATAAATATAATATAGGAATAAAGGAGGCAAGGCTAACCAGATAGATAGTACGCATGCGCGCAAAATTTCACGATACCGCGGGACTAGCACCGCCCTGACCGGTAAGTATATACCTGCGGCTTAGCAAGTCCTCATCACCACCTGCTCTGGTTACGTACCTGCCCAAGTAACCCCATGAGATTTGCAGGTCTGACAGTTTGAGCTTCAGTTGCACTAAACCATGGGATTTGGAGCTCAGCTAACGCTATCCGCTATGATCAAGATCTGTCTTGCTCTGGTCATATTTTTTGGAAGGTAAGAATTGTTATCATACATCATGGCATAATAATGCTCATGCCCGCTGCTCGATGTGGGCATTACTGGTGGGAGATTAGAGCGGCAAATACCAGGTGATTCAAGGATTGATTTACTGGGAGGGAAGAACATAATTATACAATATAGCAAGTATTGAACAAAGAGTCCTCCTACGCATGCCAACACATCCAGAAAAACTTAGTTAAGCATGTGCATGGTAAGGTGATTATTGAATTACAACATAACTTACAATACAGCAGTTGGGTGTAGAGTTAAGAGATGGAGTCATTGTGCTGCAAGTTTGTTTGTGTGTGAGCCATGAATATTTGGTGCGAATATGTGATGCATATTTGGGCTGCATCTACCCGTATGTCTTTGGCTAAGTGGTATGGACCATGGTGGTACTACTGCTCAGAGCTTTGACAGACGATGACGGGATGTGACCCAGTGATATGATTTCGATGGCATCGTATATGGGAGACCAGCCTCAGTCTTTCAAATTGAAGTTTCGATCAACTTTTTTTTGTTTCGTGGACTGACTCTTTTACACCTGCGACAGTGTTTGAGGGCACTGTCAACTCAAGTATGTGGATGACCCTATTTGGGGGGGGGGGGGGATTCTCCATAACAATGTCTGGGTATGATGAGGTACATAGTGTGATTGTGCTATTGTTGAGGGAGGATTGTCCGTCCAATTACCCAGATCAGCATAGAGATGATTTTTCAATTTCACGACTGGATTTTAGGGCCGAGTCATACATGTGCATCATGTGAAGTGTCTTTGCTCAAGGGCTGTAGGACATCCATTTAAGATTTGGGTGGTTGGTCAGGTGGAAGAACAGAGGTGGCCTTTAGAGGCACACTGTTACATCCAACTCCTCAAGTTCATGGGATGTGGAAGAGTATCAAAGCCCCAACTCCTCAAGTTCATGGGATGCAAAAGAGTATCAAAGCCTGCTTTGAGAAGGAAGGAGATTGTTCTTCTGGATGGCTAGAATTGTTTCAACTTTTTCCTGCATACTCCCTCTCTAGGTCGGTTGTGTCCATTCTTGTTGATGGCCTCTCACTCCTTTTTGACAGGACTGACACCTCATTGGTGGATGATTTTAATGAACTCCTTACATTTACATTAGATGGCATGGTGATTCCCAGATCTTTCTGAACCCTGACCTCCTTTAGTTAATCACGTAGTTCATGTACTAGAGGTGGGTGAGTTACGTCAACTTTTTGCTCGTGGGGTTGACCTGTGGTACATTTAGAAGACCAGGGTGTAGCATTTCTGGGAAGTTTAGTCATTTCCTGATCCTCCTCTTAGTGGCCATAGCTTCCTGTTTCTGGATAATGATGTGCTTGTGGCTCGTGTGGTTTAGCAACCATTGAATGAGGTGCCAGGTATTGTTTGTATAGCCAGAGTGTGTACTCCCCCCCCCCCCCCCCCCCCAACCATAGTGAGTTGTAGAGAAATGGGTGTGTCAGCAACATATCTACCCAAGAAGTTAGTGCCCGACTTTGAGGGGGGTCGCTTGAATTTTTTACTTTTTTTTTTAGCTTGTGGTTACAACTTTAGAGCTCCGTAGATTCTGCAAACTTCATGGTATGGACTTGATAAATAGCTCAAAAGATAGGTCTCTCTGTGTGCTCTCTTTTGATACTAAAATATGTTTCATAGGTATAACTATAGGCAAGTTACTAGACCCTAAAGTGGAGGGACCTCAAAAACCTGAATCCCTACAACCTCCGCCAAAATAACTCCAGATTGCTAAGTGCAAAAAATGAAATTGGTACAAGCGGCTAGAGGAAGCTCTAGAGCATGCAATCACCTTTTTCATTAGGCATTAAAATTTTAGTACGTGGTCAAGCACGCGGGTGGAAAATTGAATTTTCAACGTAATCAATTTTCCAATTCTATATTTTTTTTGCACTTAGCAAAGCAATCTCGAGTTATTTTGGCGGAGGTTGCAGGGATTCAGGTCCCTCCACTTTAGGGTCTAGTAACTTGCCTATAGTTATACCTATGAAACATATTTTAGTATCAAAAGAGAGCACACAGAGAGACCTATCTTTTGAGCTATATATCAAGTCTATACCATTAAGTTTGCAGAATCTACGGAGCTCTACAGTTGTAACCACAAGTTAAAAAAAAATTAAAAAAATGCCATCAACTCCCCTTGAAGGGTGACAGCACAATTTTTTTTGACCCATTTTTTTAACTTGTGGTTACCACTTTATAGCTCCGTAGATTCTGTAAACTTCATGGTATGGACTTGATATATAGCTCAAAAGATAGGTCTCTCTGTGTACTCTCTTCATAGGTATAACTATAGCCAAGTTACTGGACCTAAAGTGGAGGGAACTTCAAAACTGAATGCCTGATTTCTCTGCATAAATATCTCCAGATTGCAAAGTGTTAAAGAGTTCAAATTAACACCTGTGGCTAAAGGAAGCTCTACTCTACGCAACAAGTGTTTTCATTAGGCGCTAAAATGTAAGTACGTGGCCAAGCACGCGGGTGGAAAAAATAATCCATAAAACTCATTTGATAACAAAAGAGCAGTACATCTCACAAGCCAAGGAGCTTTTCCAAGGGTCAGAGGTAAACATCACCTCTCAGGGCAGACCCTACTTGGGAGCCACCCTAGGCTCAGATGAGTTTATCAGGGAGTATGTGTCAGAGAAAGTTAAGGAGTGGAAGGATGAATTGCTCCAGCTTGCTCAAGTAGCCATACCCAACCACATGCTTCCTATGCTGCCATTGTTCATGGGTATATCCACAAGTTCACTTACCTGTGTAGAACCAATCCTGACACAGAACAACTGTTAATGCCCCTGGAGGATGTCATCAGATCACAACTGATCCCAGCCTGGTCTGGCAGGGCCCCACCAAATGATTCCATGTAAGCTATTCGCTCTTCTGACAAGACTGGGAGGCCTAGGAATCATCAACCCTGCCAGCTGCTCCTTCTTAGAATTTGATGCCTCCGTCCAGATAGCTTCACCAATGAGCCATCTTATTGAGAAGCAGGATCCAAAGTACTCCTGGGATACAATGAAGGCCCAAATTGTGGCAAAGAATGAGGTCCGCAAGCAGAGACAGATACAATCAAAGGCAGCTGCAGACACCCTTAGACCCAACCTGTCTAACACATTACAACGGGCCATGGACCTGGCTCAAGAGAAGGGCGCCTCGAGCTGGCTATCTGCACTTCCTCTGGAGGAACACAACCTCACCCTTCTGGGCCTTCACAAAGGAGCCTTTAGAGATGCGCTTGCACTCCGTTACGGATGGCCTCCACAGAACACTCCCACAAACTGTGCCTGTGACACACCCTTTTCCACTAATCATGCTCTTTCATGCTCCAAGGGGGGATTCCCATCCATCAGGCATAATGAGGTACGAGACACAATAGGTTGGGATGTCCGAGGTATGTAACGATGTGTGCATAGAGCCTGACTTGCAGCCAATCACGGGAGAAAACCTGAAGGGTGCCTCAGCAATAAGAGAGGATGGAGCCATGCTGGACATCGCCGCCGATGGTTTCTGGGGTGGTCGTTACGAACGAACATATTTTGATGTCAGAGTATTTAACCCACACGCCCCCTCTAACCGCCTACAAAGTTTAGTCTCCACATACAGAAAGCATGAGAGGGAAAAGATCATGTCTTACGAACAGCGAGTGAGAGAAGTTGAACATGGATCGTTCACCCCACTGGTCATGGCTCTCACAGGTGGCCCAGGTAAAGCTGCATCCACATCACTCAAACGACTAGCCTCAATGCTGTCAGAGAAAAAATGATCGGTCCTACTCCAACACTCTTGCATGGTTGAGGTGCAAACTCTCCTTCGCTCTTCTCCGAGCATCAATACAGTGCATCCAAGGTGCACGATCAGCAAGTGGTCGCACCCAAATGTATATCTCCCCTCAGGCTGATCTTGCAACAGCCGAGGCCAAATTCAACTAAAGATACTTTCATCTTACCCTTGAATATATTATCTATCTATGTATCTACCTATCTATGTCATGATTTACTTTTTTTTAATATATAATAATATAATAATAAATAAATAAATAAAATTCATTTTCCACCCGCGCGCTTGACCGAGTACTAACGTTTTAACGCCTAATGAAAACACTCGTTGCGTAGAGTAGGGCTTCCTCTAGCCACGGGTGCTAATTTTAATTGGTTAGTGGTTAGTGCTTATAAGATCATCTGAAAATGCCTTTAGTTGTTGTTAGCCTCTCTTTGATGGAAGTCACGAATGAACTCGGAGTGTGTGTGTGTGGGGGGGGGGGAGTCAATACTGTAATGTACTTTAGACGACTTTCGTGGAAACTTCCAATGGTGGCAAAGGTTAAGAGTTCAGATGCATCATCATCTAGGTACGGTAATTCATCTACACCCCATAACGCTAGAATGATCGAGCCACATTCTGGAAGATCTTCGCTGTTGAGAGGAATTGAAAAGATAAGCCCAACATTCTAATTTTCCTGCAAGATTTTTTTATCACCTGAGTGAGAGTCACGGGGAAAGATGATTGGGGACATGGTATCACCTTGATAATCCCCCATATGGTATCACCTTGATAATCCCCCATGTGGTATCACCTTGATAACCCCCCATGTGGTATCACCTTGATAAACCCCCACGTGGTATCACCTTGATAACCCCCCACATGGTATCACCTTGATAACCACGCACATGGTATCACCTTGATAACCACGCACATGGTATCACCTTGATAAACCCCCACATGGTATCACCTTGATAACCCCCCACATGGTATCACCTTGATAACCCCCCACATGGTATCACCTTGATAAACCCCCACGGGTGAAGGGAAATTCTTGGGTCCACCAGGAAGTGGAGTTCACCAACCCAGTAATCTAGGGTTGACCAGGAAGTGAGTGCACCAACCCAGTAATCTAGGTTTGACCAGAAGTTGGAGTGCATCAACCTAGTAATCTAGAGTTGACCAGGAAGTGAGCGCACCAACCCAGTAATCTAGGGTCGACCAGGAAGTGAGTGCACCAACCCAGTAATCTAGGATTGACCAAGACGTGGAATGTGGAATGCACCCACCCAGCAACCTTGGAATAGAGTATATGGTGATATCGGCTATTTTCATGTGCAGCATATTACCCTTTACCAGGTTTTGACCCTTTACCAGGTTGTGAGATAGAGCCAAATGTGTTTCTGAGGTGGACATATGTGGTGTCAAGTGACAGGTTGTTCATGCGAGCATGGTCGGTGATAAATGGATATATGTTCCATGGTGGCTTTGACGCCACCTTTTGGGGTAGCTTGGTCAATGAATCCGTTTGCTAGGCAGAATTTTTTTTCAAGTCTCGGGCCAGAATTTTTTTTCAAGTCTCGGGCCAGAATTTTGTGAAATAGTTTGCCTATTGAAGATGATGGATTGAAGATGACGGTAATGGGCCTGTAGTTTAAGGGGGTGGAGGGGTTACCCATTTATGGAGTAGTGTGATTTTTTTCTTTTCCCCCAAGGGCATGGACACTCCGAGGATCTTCGTGTACAAAGTGGCAAGGAAGAGGTGACGTGTTCAGGCATAAGTAAAGCCATCCTTTACCTGGTGCTAATGGCTGCTTATATATTTTTCCAGAATTCTTCTGATGGTACCGGTAGTTATAGGTGATAAATTAAATTCCTCCATGGTATCTGGTGCAATTAATCCACTCTGGGAGGCCTGAATATCAAGTGGAGAATGACTCTGAAAAATAATAATAGGCTTCCACCTTGTAAAAGCAGGCTCTATTTGGGGTTGGGGTGTCATGAAAGGCTATACACACCTCTTCTTTCCTCTGCTGGTATTTATTAGCTTGCCTACCAACTTTAATCCTAATGGCATCTAGGAAGATCTTCGCTCCAGAGGCTGAGTTGATTTCTCTTTCTCAACTTGTTCTTGGCCATAGCCAAAGACTGCATCACTTATAAGGCAATGTCGTGATGGCTCACATAGGTACCAGTCTTCATGATGGTGTAGATGGATCTGGAATATGGCAGAGAAGCTGTCAGCTGCCTCATTGCATGTGTCCTATGGTGGCCTGAGTCCATAGCACAGGACTCGAGGACGTCTCAGTTCATAATCAATGGCTTCCCTGTCAGGAGTACTCTAAGAAGCTGATGCAGTTGAAGAGTAGGGTAGAGAGATATGAAAGGTTGGGTGTAATGAAGGTGGTGCCATTTTTAATTTTTTTAATTAATGTATATATATCTATGACTTGTTTGAGTGAATTAATTACTACCTCAGAACTAGAGCTGATGGATTATATAGTTATGTTCATCAAGAAATACACTGACTAGGCCCTGTATCTCGGGGCATGTTAGTCGTGCGAGCCAAAGGCCTCCACTGAAGACAGAAGAGAGAAAGGGAGTTTGTTGATGTGCTGCATACTGGACGTCAAAATTTTAAATGCCTAATCAGATCATCTATACATCATGATGCATAACTCACGGTATTTTACACGCAATTGGAACCTGCTTTGAGAAGGACTGGCAACCTCAACTACCTTGTCTGGTTTCTCTTTGGAAGTGACTTTCCAGATATGAGATATGACCTGCAGTCGAAGTGAGTATAGATCTCCTGTTCTAATGGCAACAAAAAAGATTATGCTTAACTAAGTGGTTCTGGATATGTTGGCATGTGTAGGAGGACTCTTTGTTCATTGTACTTGCTATATTGTACATGTTCTTCCCATGAAAGGTTCTCCCTGTAAATCAATCCTTGACTCACCTGTTATATGAAGAGCAGTTCTCTCAAGTTTAGAATAAACAATTAACAATTTATCACACACATCGTGGAATATGCCACTGGGAGTTGTGTTTTAACTCGCCTTTGGCTGGTGAACATGTAGGAGCATCTGTTCATGGAATAACTCACCACATTCCACTCTCACTCATTAGGTATATACATTCAGGGTTTCTTTCAGGATTTGGGCCAAGGGGGGACAAAACGGCAATATGTAATTTGGTGGGGGGGTGGCATGGCTCTCTCAACATGCACAGCACTTGATAATGTAGCTAATGTAGATGAGTCTGGGGGCATCCTAAACCCACCCCCCACCCCAATTTTGAATCCTTTATTTTCAGAGCATCTTGTGTAATTTCAGGCTTAAAAATGCATTCTGTAATTTGGTTTTTATTTCATCATACTCTGGTTTAAATTAAAGTGTGTTAGACTAACAAGTGCTTTGTCAGCGCATAGTCAGGAAAAGGGTCTTTTCAAGTGCTTTGTCAGTACAGCTGAGTAAGCACTTGAAAAGAAAATTGCTGAATCATGGTTAATTAAGCTTGGACTATAAAGGGCCTGGCAAGGAGAGTTTTTCAGTTTTAGTATAGTCAAGATTTTGCAAGACAGACCAATATTATGAGTAAGAATATTCGTTCATTTTTTGCCCCGCGCTCTTCTGCTTCTGTATCACATAACCACTCTGACTCAGAAGGCTCTGATATTGAACCTCCTGCTCCAAAAAAGCAGTGTCAGGGTTTGACTTCTCAAGCTTCATCCTCTCAAGGATCTGAAAGACGGCACTACCTCAAAAGATGGGAAAGTGATTTTCATTGGCTAGAATATGATGAAGATCTTCAAGGTGCTTTCTGTAAGCACTGTAAAAAGTGGGGGAAGTCAAATCCTAAAACTGGCGGGGCATGGATCGCTAAGCCGTTTAGCAACTGGGAAAACTGGGGAAAAGCCACAGCAAAGATGAAGGAACATGCTGAAAGTGAAGGACATATTCTGGCTTGCCAAACGGAGACAGCTGCTGCTTCTGCATTGCGTGAAGGTTCTGTTCTTCAGCAAATGCACCGACTGGAAGAAAGTAAGAGGCTGAAGAATAGGTTGGCAATCAAATCACAATTCACAAGATAACCTTTATCCCTTCTATTAATACTAGAACACTGGGTTTTAGCATCACTTTTGGTATTTTAATCAGGTCCATTCCAAGCTGACAATGGCATTGCTACCATTCACGGCAGTCCAAGTTCGTATGTCAATGAATATCATCAAACCTACAACTGCTGACGGCATTATATTTGCACATGACTGCATTTGGTATGCACTTGAAGTGGTTTCTCTGAAACTGGTATATTTTTGATGCCTTGAAAGATAAATACTACTTTTCTTTCCGACACCTGGTAATTTTAAGCTGCACAAATCAATTCCACACTACCCGGGCTGTTAAAAATTGCATGTTCTATCACCACACTAATCACTAATAAGTACCATTATGGTGTCTTCAATTATTACCGTCTTCATCATATAGTATACATCACAATGTTATAATACTATGTGTAAGCCACAGCAGTATACTGGCGGGCGGGCACATGTTAAAGCACTAATATTTAGGTGCACTATCCCCCTACTAATCAGTGTAGAGTTCACATGATTTATGATGCTAAGCATGACGCGAGTGTGTGTACATCCAGCTACTGTAGCCTTCTTCTTCGTCGCATATAAATCAGTGATGGGATCGTCGCAATCTGCTCTTGGAGCTAGAAGGCAGGTGTTAGCCTTCTTCATGTCTGCTCTAGCTGCAGCAGCTACTCCATTCTCTGCTCCAGGTGCAGCAGCTACTCCATTCTCTGCTCCAGCTACTCCATTCTCTGCTCTAGCTGCAGCAGCTACTCCATTCTCTGCTCTAGCTGCAGTAGCTACTCCATTCTCTGCTCCAGCTGCAGCAGCTACTCCATTCTCTGCTCCAGCTGCAGCAGCTACTCCATTCTCTGCTCCAGGTGCAGCAGCTACTCCATTCTCTGCTCCAGATGCAGCAACTATTCCATTCTCTTTGAGGAACTGGATTTCTCTGCCTTCAGCATGTGGGCCAGGAGGCGTGGCAGCAGCAATTGCAGGGGGCTATTCATTCACAGCAAGAGGAAATGGAGACCACTATTAGAGAGCATCGACTATACAGAGGACGGCCTCTGATCGAGCAAATACGGTATACCAAAGTTCCATGCAATGTCAGGCTTACATAAATCCATTCTGATCAATAAGAGGTTAGCTGAAGATTTGGAACTTCCTGTAGGCCTTGATGTAGTTATTAAAGCTCTATTATGCACGATAGAAATCCAATAAATGGTGTGCCAACATCCTGTTATTGGAGAGAGAATTTCAAACTTCATTTATTGCATCAATTTACACACACACACACACACACACACGTATATCAAACAGCATTTGCCATAACCCTCTACTGACATTTTGGGTGCAATTTAAAAAAAAAACAGTCTTCTCTTTAATAGAAAGTAAGTGATTCTAAAACTTCCCCCCCCATAATATGAATATTTCCCAAACATAACTTTGGTTTGGTAAGATTATCTCACCCAACCAATTCATTATCTCACTCAATTCCTATTCTTATTCCAGAGCCAATACATATTCATATTCTAGAGAGAATTCGTATTCCTATTCCAGAGCCTATTCCAATTGTAGAACCAATTTCTATTCCTATTCTACTCTATTCCTATTCTAGAGCCAATTCCTATTCCTATTCTGGAGCTAATTCCTATTCCTATTCTAGAGCCTAAAGAATATTGATGTTTGCGCAGGAGTAATCTTAGTCGTAGAACTAGGTTTCTCTTTGTAGTTGTGTTGTTGTTGTTGTCGCATTACAAATTAATTATTTTTGCTTACACATTATTGGTTGCTAATGTGGGTTTATGATGAACTTAATTTTGGTTGCGGGACCCCGCCCACACGTGGGAGTGGTCCTTTAACTCGGTAGTTTCGGTAATGGATATACCTAAGCACCTGATTTTGACAATAACGATCGCTCACAGAAATGAATCTAGGAGCCGCCAACCAATAAGCTGCCTACATACTTGCATGGTGAGTACCAAGCAAGCTGTTTGCTAGGAAGTCGAACCTAGTTGTACTTGAAGAACACAGGTTTGCTGAACTGACGAGGGTTATTCTGACAGTCATTGTAAAAGACCTGTGCCCGAATCTAGCTAGTAATCGCTGAAGGCGGAAAATGATTTAGAATGCAACGTGGAAGAATTCTCAGCCAACTGCCACTGCCTAAGGCAGTGGAGGCAATACGGTACTAGGTAGCAAAATGCTTAGACGTCAACTTAGGACCTTTAACGCTTGATCACTTATATTTTAGCACCTAATGATAACACTCATTGTATCGATTAGAGCTTCCCCTAGCCATTGGTACTAAATTTAAATGTCTTGTACTTTCCAATTGGGAGTTATAAATCAGAAAACTTGGGAAGGCTGGTTTTGAGCTGGCGCACCTAAGTGCTAACAGGATAGAGAACCAAAAAATATTGAGTCGGTTGTTTGCAGCTATTGTCGCTAAGTGAGCGAGTGTTGAAACATGCTGGCCCTAATGAGGCCTAAAGCCGGAGGAAGGTGTCCAAGACTGTTGCATTGTCAGTTTCCCTTGACTGGACATGAATCCCGACACTTACGCATATAAGTGGGTGTGGCTACATGTGTACTCATTCTCTACGTAGCACGTGCTACATGTACTTACTTCTATTGTGTTATGTTCTTCAAGCACGGCAGATGGTGTGGATTTTGGTTTGAGAAACTGTCTCCTCAGCAGAATGGATCTCTTTCCTTGCACATTCATCAATCCTCGGACTACCATGGTACCAGAACCCAAGTAAGTATTTGCACGATTCATCATGAATATCATTGTCATAATTTTTAGTGGTGTATATTTTTAATTGTTGGTGGTGAGCTAGTTGTGATGTGGTCATCGTCATGGTGATATTGATAAATGATTGTGACTAAACCAATTTGCATGGCGTAATTACAAGACTAATTAACAATTTTGCTATTCTCATATTTAGCAGAATTTATATTTTCAGAATAATTTTTATTCCGTCTTGGTTGTTGTTGATGTTGTTGTTTGTGAATGTGAAATGCTCCAGTGAGTTCGGGATGTATTTAGTCGCGAGCCAATCATCATCGGGAGGAGGCTCTGGAAGCTGTAGAATTCGTAGGAAGAATCATATGATCCAACCAATACGCTCCTTCGGAAGCCAAGTTTACATACTCCATAGTCCTGGGAGGGCAAGGAAACCCATTCAGAAGTTAGAAGGGGGAGGGGGGGGAGGGAGAAGGGTTTTCAATAATCCTTGAGTCGTTTTTAAACTACTATATTATTTCAGGAATGTATTTTACCCATAGAACAATATGACCTTTAACCTATTATTAACACATGACTTGTATGGCCACACAAAAACATGTTGCATGTACTGATCACATGACTTGTATGGCCCATAAACATGTTGCACGTACTGATCACATAACTTGTATGGCCACACAAAAACATGTTGCATGTACTGATCACATGACTTGTATGGCCACACAAAAACATGTTGCATGTACTGATCACATGACTTGTATGGCCACACAAAACATGTTGCACATACTGATCACATGACTTGTACATATGTCACATAAACATGTTGCACGTACTGATCATATGACTTGTATGGCACATAAGCATGTTGCATGTACTGATCACATGACTTGTATGGCCACACAAAAACATGTTGCACGTACAAATCACATGACTTATATGGCAATAAACATGTTGCATGCACGATCACGTGACTTGTATGGTTAGAAAATATGTTGCATGTACGATCACATGACTTGTATGGCCACACAAAAACATGTTGCACGTACAGATCACATGACTTATATGGCAATAAACATGTTGCATGTACGATCACATGACTTGATGGTCACACAAAACATGTTGCATGTACTGATCACATGACTTGTATGGCCACACAAAAACATGTTACAGGTACAAATTACATGACTTATATGGCAATAAACATGTTGCATGCACGATCACGTGACTTGTATGGTTACAAAACATGTTGCATGTACTGATCACATGACTTGTTTGGCCACACAAAAACGTGTTGCATGTACTGATCACATGACTTGTTTGACCACACAAAACATGTTGCATGTACTGATCACATGACTTGTTTGGCCACACAAAAACATGTTGCATGTACTGATCACATGACTTGTTTGGCCACACAAAAACATGTTGCATGTACTGATCACATGACTTGTATGGCCACACAAAAACATGTTGCACGTACAGGGGTGTATTTAGGGGGGGGCAGGGGGGGGGGCATTCGCCCCCCCTTGTATCATTCTCGCCCCCCCCCCCCTTGAAATTAGAGATTAAAAAAAAAATAATGTCAAGAAAGGTGTAATACAAGAAAGGTGTAATAAGCTTATGATATCAGGTTCAAATGATAGGAATGTCAAACTGAGGTTCTTCTTGGTTTTCTCTGCCATACGTCCACAATCTCTTCAAGGTCGCTCTCAGAGAGTACTTCTGGTGCCTCTATAGCAATCCTCATAAGGTGAGAAAGGCTGCAGTCACTTAGAGAATTACGCAAACGAGTCTTGATCATCTTCATCTGTGAGAAGCTTCTCTCCACAGAAGCAGTAGAAACTGGAATCGATAAGCAGATGGAGGCAATCTTGTGCAAATTGGGAAACATGGCCTTGAGCATGTCGTTTGAAACAAGTTCTTTCAGCTGTGATGCAGTAGTATCCCGTGGTTGCTTGACTAACAGCTGGCGGAATGTTTTCCACTCTGTAAGTATTTCAGTGGAAATCATGGCTGTCTTCACTGTTTCTTCTCCATCCAATGTTTCTGCATCTCTATCTTCTCCGTAGTGAGCAATCAGTTTCTCAACAGACGTGTCTCCATAAGTGGGAAAAGATACTGAATCTGGTTTTGGAACTTTCCGTGGATCGAATATAGACAATGCTGATACAACAGCGTTGGATGAAGAAAATCGGCTTGTTATGTTGGCCTTTAAATCAGCAACAAAAGGCTTACCAATAACATTCTGGAACGAAAGTACTTTATCAGCGTCAATAGACACCTTTGTAGATGACTTCAAGTCTTCAACGTTTTCAAGAAGCTCCAACACCCAGTTCGCTCCAGGCAAAACTGCATCATCCAAGGATTTAACAGTAGCATCAACAAGGAATGATATCAACGAGAGGTCAAGCTGCTCTGCCTGAAGTGCTTTGCTGAGCTTGGCTACTTGTGGTAGAGTGAAATCAAGCAAATATATAGCTGCAATCGTAGACAATTTGCAGAGTGCACCATGGATTCCAAGAGCTTCTGGCTCGTGGGACGTCTCGTAGATGTTCCCAATGGTGATTACAATTGCAGAATAACTTGCTTTGACAGCTTTGACACACCTTTCATGTGCCAGCCAGCGTGTGTCAGATGGCTTGATCACTTTCATTTCTGGAAGTTCAAGAACGTGCTGTACCTCCTTCAGACACTCTGCTCGCTTGGGGGAATTGCGAAAATGCTTCCAAAGAGTAGTCAATGTTCTGTAAACATGAGCAATTCCAGGAGTTTTATTGGCAGCTTGCACACAAGCCAACTGCAGTAAGTGACAGTGGCAGTGTATAAACAGAGCGTGAGGAGTATGTTTCTTGATACGTGCCTGAACCCCGGTCTTTCGTCCAGAAAAAGTTGCAGCTCCATCAAATCCCAATCCAACTATTCTTCCGACTTGTAGACCTTTCTTCTTTAAACAATCGATGAGATTAGAATAGATGGTCTCTGCATCAGCCTTCTTCAATGGAATAAGCTCCAGAAAGCACTATACTGGTACACCATCTTCCTCCCAGCGGCAAAACACAGACAATTCTTCTACGTTGGTGACATCTGTGCACTCATCTGCCATGAGGCTGTACATAGGTGCCTTTTGAAGTCGCTTCAGAATCGACTCCTCCACCCATGTCCCCAATGATTCGATGAATTCAACCACAGCCACTCTTGATGTGTACACAGCATTTCTTGGTGCAGTTTCTAAGAATTGCTTCAAATGTTGGCTGCCACATCGAACCACCACGTCAACCAGCTTCTCAAATTTTGTCGAATGTGCAACTTGTTCTTTCGTAAGAAAATGAGTGAGTAGGATCAGGCACTTCACTGCAGCTCTGTTCTGAGCTCTTTTGCGAGCTAAAACATTCTGGAGTTGCTGTACAACTGTTCCACCTTTGGCTGCTCCTTTAGCTGCAAAAAGAGCTTGAGTTGCATGGATATGGAAGTCACTTCTCGCATGAGCTTTCATTTTTTCAACAGCTTTCTTCCAATTTCTGCAAGGTTGTGTGACCCACACTCCTCCAGTACGCTGCAGACCAGATTGCTTGCAAACCTTGCAAAAGGCACCATCGCTATCCTCGTCATAATAGAGCCAACTGAAATCTTTCTCCCAGCTCTTAGAGTATTTTCTCTTCGTGGATACAGAAGAGCGGTGTTTGTTTTGCTTGCTTTTCTTTGAAGGTGGAGGACTAAGGCTAGGACTAGATGCCTCGACATGCTCAGAGCTATCTGTTCTGCTATCTTCGCTATCGCTGCTATTAGCATGAGAAGAGGCTTGAGAAGTACTTGCAAAGTATGAGCGAATATCCATATTAATATGAAGAGAAATCAGCTAGTAAGGTTTCTTTTATAGAGACTTTAAGACCATGACATAATGGACTGAGTTAAAAATACTGAGAGAGAGTGGGAAAGAAGGAGGGAACTGAAGAAGTGACAAACCTACAAAGGAGAACACGTGGTGGTGTGTGATGACTTTAAGACCATGACATAATGGACTGAGTTAAAAATACTGAGAGAGAGTGGGAAAGAAGGAGGGAACTGAAGAAGTGACAAACCTACAAAGGAGAACACGTGGTGGCGTGTGATGACATCATGTCTAAGATTAGACTTGAAGACCATGACATAATGGACTGAGTTAAAAATACTGAGAGAGAGGGAGTGGGAAAGAAGGAGAAACAAAAGAAGTGACAAACCTACAAAGGAGAGCACGTGGTGGTGTGTGATGTCATCGTGTCATGACACATGCTCTCCTTTTTCCAAGCAGCTACAATATCATGAGAAATATATACAGTCTAGCCATAGTTCGGTATAGCATAATGCCATTGGTAGTCAGTCAAAATAGCTATCCTCAGACATTGTAAAAGCAAAAAAAAATATGGGAGGATCTTCCCCCCAGACCCCCCTTTTACGGCTTATGAACATGTTAAGAAAATATTAACAAAAATTAGGGCACCAAGTGACCAACCATTTCCACCCCCCCCCCCCCCCCCCCTAGAGAACTAGAGAAAAATTGTGTATGAAACCTGTTGTCCATGATTTTGTAAGAAAATGCATGGAATGCAACATAATTCGATTTCACAAAAGCCCACCTCCATTATACGAGTGACAAGTGACTATATCTAATCTATATATGCTGATTGCCGTAGCATGCAACTTCAGCAAATATTTAAGATGGAATGTTGTACTAAAGATTTTAGAAAAAGTGCATGCCATCATAAGTAGCAGCTATATATACAGTTAGTACTGCAAAAATACCTGTGGGTAAAACACTTTCGTACTCCACGCGGAAGCCCAGGGTGCACGTCCCCTTTCCGCACCATCCAGGCTCTCCGCCCCCCTTATTTTTCCATATCTCAAGTTCGCCCCCCCTTGGCAAAATTTCTGTATACAACCCTGACGTACAGATCACATGACTTATATGGCAATAAGCATGTTGCAGTACGATCACATGACTTGATGGTCACACAAAACATGTTGCATGTACTGATCACATGACTTGTATGGCCACACAAAAACATGTTGCACGTACAAATCACATGACTTATATGGCAATAAACATGTTGCATGCACGATCACGTGACTTGTATGGTTACAAAACATGTTGCATGTACTGATCACATGATTTGTTTGACCACACAAAACATGTTGCATGTACTGATCACATGACTTGTTTGGCCACACAAAAACATGTTGCATGTACTGATCACATGACTTGTTTGGCCACACAAAAACATGTTGCACAAAGAGGTGATTACCTTTAAGAAGGTACGGATTACAAAATATGTATTTATTGTCAGCACTAGGGCTAGAGATAGGGATGGACTTATAGTTAGCTTTGTCACTAACAATGCACATTTTGTGGTTTGTGGTCATACGTGATCCTTCTACGGTGCACAACAGTGTCATCCAAGTAGGATTGGTG
This sequence comes from Cladorhizidae sp. MBARI D1340-BT2, assembly GCA_028752905.1. NCBI lineage: Eukaryota > Metazoa > Porifera > Demospongiae > Poecilosclerida > Cladorhizidae > Cladorhizidae sp. MBARI D1340-BT2. The sequence goes on along the minus strand of JAQNBH010000012.1, from coordinate 3,925,369 downwards.
AGGGAAGAAGGTAAAGGTCATCACATTTACTAGCAAATAATAATAGCACTGATTTTAGGGTTTGGTGGGGGGGGAAGTTTTCGGTTTGTTGGGGAAAAGTTAGGGTTTGGTGGGGGGAATATTTAGGTTTTGTGTGGGAGGGGGGATTTAGGGTTTGGTGGGGGGAAGATTTGGGTTTGGTGGGGGGGAAGATTTAGGTTTGACTATACTATTTTTCTTCTAGTATATTGTATGCTTTTTCATATAATGTACTAGTTTCTCTTCTAGTATAATATACTCTTTTTCTTCTAATACATTTGTACTGTACTAGTTTCTCTTACTTCTAGTATACTATACTCTTTCTCTAACTTCTAGTATACTAGACTCTTTCTCTTACTTCTATCTAACTCCTAGTATACTAGCCTTTTCTCTTACTTCTAGTATACTATACTCTTCCTCTAACTTCTAGTATACTAGACTCTTCCTCTAACTTCTAGAATACTATACTCTTCCTCTAACTTCTAGTATACTAATGCTTTTTAGCATCCTCTATTTTATCTACACCCTCAGTTGCTATTAATGTTTTATCATATTGTATATATACAGATACCGCAACAATTTACTTGTGAGGTATAGAGTACAGTGTCCTATGAACGGAACAGGTTTCTTCAATATGTCCGCACAGAACATGGAAGGTGCTACTTGCTTTGAAAGAGCCAGGTAAGGTTGAACTTGGTGCTGGTATGAATGCTTAGAATGTTGTGGAAAGTGGCACATATATTTTAAAGTGGAAGTGAGGGATGGTAGGGTAGCAATAGAAGAGGACTGACAATGGTAATAATAATATTAATAATGATGATGACTAATAAATAGTATCAATAATAATTATAACTGTAATAAATAATAATAGTGTTGATAATAAATAAAATAATGATGATAATAATATTAACGATGATGATCAATAATAAAATAAATAATGATGATGATAATAAGATAATGATGATAATAATATTAATAATGTAATAATATTAATAATGATGATGATAAAATAATAATAATAATATATAAATAAACAAATTATATTAATAATAACGATAATATTATTATGATGATAATAAATAAAGAAAGAAATTATGATTATACAATAATATTAATAATGATGATGATTGATATGATGAATGATATGATGAATGATGAATAATTACAATGATAATAAATATTAATAAGTGATGATAATAATAATAGTAATAACAATATTAATAATGAGTATGAATGATAAATAAGAATAGTGATGATGGGTTAATAATAGATAATAATAACTTGATAATAATAACTTGATAATAATAATAATTAACCACGGTATTAAAACCTGTATTTTAGTGGTACAACCAGATGTTTGGATTATGTGACGATGGACCGTGGATCATTTGGTTCAACTGAAAGCTGTGGCACTAACCTTGCTGACCACAAGGAGCAACTCATCCCTGGTGTGCAATAAGTGTATAATATCCCACCAACCATGTGAACCGCTCCAGGACATGTATGTCAATACTGACGCAGAATTGTCCACATCTGAACCTGCTCCAAGACAGATCCACACATCAACACAGACTCAGAATTGTCCACATCTGAACCTGCTCCAAGACAGATCCACACACTGACTCAGAATTGTCCACATCTGAACCTGATCCAAGACAGATCCACACATCAACGCTGACTCAGAATTGTCCACATCTGAACCTGATCCAAGACAGATCCACACCAACACTGACTCAGAATTGTCCACATCTGAACCTGCTCCAAAACAGATCCACACCAACACTGACTCAGAATAATCCACATCTGAACCTGATCCAAGACAGAGTCCACATCAACACTGACTCAGAATAATCCACATCTGAACCTGATCCAAGACAGATCCACATCAACACTGACTCAGAATAATCCACATCTGAACCTGATCCAAGACAGATTCACACATCAACACCGACTCAGAATTGTCCACATCTGAACCTGCTCCAAGACAGATCCACACCAACACTGACTCAGAATTGTCCACATCTGAACCTGCTCCAAGACAGATTTCACACATCAACACCGACTCAGAATTGTCACATCTGAACCTGCTCCAAGACAGATCCACACACCTCAGAATTGTCCACATCTGAACCTGCTCCAAGACAGATTCACACACCAACACTGACTCCTTTTTTTCTCTTTCCACCCCCCCCCCCCCCCCCCCCCCCCCCCCTCCCCCCTCTATTAAGTATGTAACCAGCTCGGAATGTTGTTCACTACACAACTTCTGCAATCAGCACGCCTGACTCAAGCACTACAAATCTTCATGTAGCTGTATGTCTCACTGTGCCTGAACTCCACACAGCAAAATGAGCCCCCACTAATACTACGATTGTAGTGAGAGTGCAGTGCTGTAACAGCAAATAGGAGCTCAACAACATGGAGCCCAACTAGTGCTGACTGACTGTGCAGAGAGACTAGTTTATGTTCAACTGGCTAATGCCAGCATTGAACTGGGCTTGGTTGAAAGCCGCCTGTCAGCATTATAAACACTATAACTTTATTATCACTTTGTTATCATTATGTATTGAGTATTGTATTGAAGGGGGTGAAAAAGAAGGGGGGGGAAATGAAGGGGAAAAAAAGCTAATAGACTTTCTGGATAATCAACTTGATATTTGTTCTTTGCTCAACTCTCTCTCTCTCTGTCATATTTCAATTGGCATATAAATCTGTAGAATTCATAACACCATCCCTAGCCTAGGTTGTGTTGGATCAATTTAAATAAATAATTATAAAACCGTTACTCACACAGACAAGACTTGTGCAAATCTGTCTTTATTATGCGGACATTATGTTATTATGCGGACATTAAGTCGAAACCTTCCTTCCTGTCCTTCACCTCTGCACACGCATGCAGGTAGTGTGAATGTCACCTTCCGCACTAGTCGAAGGAATAACTTCGAAGGGTTCATAGCCTTTTAGTTTGCATTAATTCTACGGCGAGAGAACCTGTTCCGGACTGCACTGTCCCACCGGGCTCGAACCCAGTCAAGAGGCGGAGAAGAGATTTAGAGGAATTTGTGAGTATAACAATGTATGTACTGGGAACATTATTGATATAATTATACTTGGTGAAATTCTTAATATAAATATATAATAGATTGGTTGTTGTCTTCAACACCGACGATACAGGGTTTCATTTAGAAAATTGTCCAAGGGGGGGCAACTGGAGGAATCTGGATATTAAGGGGGGGGGGGGGGGGGGGGGGGGGGGGGGCATGATGGTTAAAGATGTGACAAAGTTTCTAATGATACAATTTCCAAGGGGGGCCAATCGCCCCCTCCCCCCCCCCCCCCCCCCCTAAATGAAACCCTGCAACTCACACTTATTTGAACTCTAGCTGTTGGAACTGCTTGGTAAACACAACAGCTCAGGTTTTGAGTTCAAAGTTCAGTGTTTTTGTCATTGTTGTCTTTTGTTAATTATGCTTCTAACCCTTTACCGGATGGACTGTTGTCTGAATCGGTCATGCTCCTGCATTCTTGCTATTCAGCACGACCAATGGCGTAGAATTGCTGCCTTGCATATCCAGCGGATGAGGAGAGAGACTGGAGATGAGACGCGCCTTAGATTCAGAAAGATCGACGTTCCTTTTGGGATGGCCGTCCGCTTCTCTGACCAGGAGCTGAATTTCATCTCCATGGATAACCAAGCCATCATCGAATCAATGCGGTTAGCAAGTTAAGTTAACTACATAGTTTCGAGATCGCATGTGTCTTGCCTGCATCTACCTATATGAATAATCATAATCATAGTAATAATCCTTACTTAATTAAAGAACACAGTGGCATCTGTCTGTCCATTTGTTCTTGGACCTACACAACGTTAGGGCTGAGACTTGGGAGCCCCAGGGTAACTTGACTCCTGACGGCGAATGGCGACCATTTTGTCTTAAAGTGACCTGGCCCACACGGGGATGATACCATTTTTTTTTACAAAGTGTATATAAAAACTTGTGGTTCCAATTTTAGAGCTCCATAAATTCTGCTCACTTCACTCTATGAAGCTGATATATAATAGCTCTCTCTGTGTGCTCTCTTTTAATACAAAAAAAACTCTGCTGTATGGACTAAGCATGCTCAAGTTACAGGCAGTCAAAGTTATGGGTGAATTCCCAACTGTTCTAGCACTTAATTGACAAGTGCTAGACAATTAGCTTAATGAGAAACACTCATTATAATATAATTATAGAGGAAGGCTTCCTCTAGCTACTGATATTACTTTCAACCTCAGCTCTTTCCAATTAGTAGTAGCTGGAACTGTTAGGAATTCGGCGTGCAGGTTTTGAGCCCCTTATTTGGACTACTCATTACTTAAGGCCGGTTCCGCTAGCCCAGCGTTTCGTTCCGTTCCGTTACCTAGCGTCATACCGTCAATTTGTGAACATGCTCTTGAAGAAAAGAAGAAACGGAGAGAACCGCTAGATTAGACTCGAGTTCTATTCTAGCGTCTGTTGAAACGGAGAGAACTGCTAGATTAGACTCGAGTTCTATTCTAGCGTCTGTTGACGCTAGCTTGACCAATCAGATTGCTTCATATTTTCACGTGTCATACCGTAGTTCTAATTAATGCCAATTTGTCAGTCGAAAATGGAGGATGAAAAGCTAGTTGAGGCTGTGCGAAGCTTTGTATGTCTTTGGAAGGTAGGATCAAGCTCTTACAAGGATCTACGAGCTAAAGAGAAGGTAAACTACGTAGCTACTGAATTAAATTATCTTAGTAGTCGTCATATTCCCCATATTCATAATATTGTTTAGGTTGGAGAAGGCTACACAGCGGATGGATGCATCAAGAGGTGGAGGATTTTGAGGGACAAATTTGTGAGGGAACTGAAAAAGACCAAGAAGAAGAAGTCTGGAGATGCTGGGCCTGTTGTGGTGTCCAGTGAGCACAAGAAGTATGTAGCGAGGTTGAATATTGATCCCTCTTCAGAAACCTTTCACCCCACTACCCCTCATTCCCATGATTCTATGGATTATTACAACTATTGAACTAGTGCATTATATTACATCGCATTTTGTTCAGTGAATGAATGATATAAATAATTAGTTGAGTTCTGCGAACATAGCTGTACTGCCAATCAACTTCTCCAGCAGGAGTACAGAAGTATTCTTGAAACCTTCCCTGATCTCCACAGCAGACTGAGAATGCCTTAAGGGGGTAGTAAGCCATATAACCACATGAACAATTCATGGTTTTTGTATGACCTTGTAACTTTTTTTAACTTGCCTCTACATAGGTGATTTTGATACCAAATTGTAGCTAATTTAATTACCTTTATAATGATGTGTTTAAAAATATATGATATTGCCTTTTTTGCAGAGTTACAGGTGAATATGCAGATGACCTTCAAAAACCTATGCTGACACCCTCTTAGCAGTTCTAGTGCCAAGATGGGTAGTGCTAATCACTTCCTCTTCACACTGGAGCTACTACAACCACTAAACCACTAAATAAGCCAGAGAAAATGCCAAAAGTGATTAGAGATTTCTAGTGAGATATATTGAAAAGCAGCTGATCAAAATCACCACAAGTATGGTGCACACATAGCTGCATAAAATGTGAATGGCACCACCTAACAAAAATATCTCTGGCTTATTTAGTAGAGCAGAGAAAGAGCTACAGAATGATATATAAAATTTATAATTTGTGTTAGAAATAAGTAGAATATAATCGTTGGAAGGTTGAAATATCTTGTTTTGAGATAATTGTGGTCAAAGTTTGAGTAACACATAATCAATGCATGTTGGGCACAGCACACACACAAAGTGATACTTAGATGTATCCAAGACATCAATCAAACCCCCCAGCACAATAAGTCTCCCCTTCCTCATTGATACTCTGCTCTTCCAGTTCAACTCTGTTATATTGTAGAGCCTGCCTTCTTTTCTTCACCAGCTGGTTTGCCTTGTGCTCTGCCAACCACACACGGTTGATGTCGCGTTGCGAAAGAAATTGATGTGTGAGGGGTCCACAGTAATAACCAAGTCGCTCTAGTAGTGGCCTCAAAGCTAAATGTCCCGAGTTGAAAATTAGCACAGCAAAGTTCAGAGCAATCTCCACAACTTCTGGTGAGCAGAATTCTGTCTTTGAACAACGGTTCCAGATAGTTGAATTAAAAGATTCATTCTGGTTTTGAGTCGCTCCTAAGACGCATCGTTCCATCAAGGATTGACTGGACAGGTCCTCAAACACAGGTTTGATATACTGGGCTAGATCCAAAGGAATCTTTGGGCTGTGTGGTGGTGGTTGCTCTGACTTGGTCACAGCACGTTGATACTTGCACCATGATCTTTCGCCAGTGGGGCAAAACTGGTGTTGTGGATTGTCATCTGTGGATAGGGAATGGTAGAAAACTGCCCAGACTGCACCCTTCATCGCCTCTACATCATTTACATGGGACCTGATCGCTTTCCCATAATACTTCTGCAGAAGTAGAATGGTATTTTTGGTGAGGCGGTTCCTTCCTCCCCATTGCACTCGCCTACCACTATCATCTGTCACCTTTGTCTTCTTCAGAGCTAGGAGCCTATTGCCCATCCGCTTTTGTACATGCCCCACACATTCAAATTTCTTCACTTCAACCTCACGACCATATGGTTTCTTTTCCTTTATGAGATTGTGTGTCTTGGAGTCACCATCTGCAATCAATGTGGTATAACGCAACTTATACTTCTCCACTGACCGTTCCCAAATACTAAGAGCTCCCTTACACTCCATCCCTGATGAAGAACCTACGTAATTGCATCCACACTCTGACTGATGCACCTCCCACCAATCCATGAACTCTTGAGAGGTCTCATCCATCCCACGACGTGCTGAACACACCGAACAGAACTTGCTCTTGAGTTCTACATCTAAAACTTTACCTGTATCCCAAGATGCTACCACTACAACTCCATAGAGTGCTGTAAAACCCCGCTTGGACCATGTCCCATCACAAGTAACCTTCACATCAATCAATTCATCATCCCTGGCACCTACACGAAGTTCAGCAGCAGCAGCAGCAAAGTTGAGAGATACCAGTTCCCTTGAAGCTTCCAGTATCTTCTTGTTATGGGAAGTGTAAGCTTGTGCACTGACTGGTGGCAGCATCCCCATGACTCCAGAGAAGGTCTGAAGTGCAGACCTGCCTTTACCTATAGCTCTCATAGCCAGGGTAGCTCTACTGTTCACAGACACATCCTCCTTTCTGTAGGGGTCAGTAACAACTACTTCCTTATTGCAATGGCTGCAACTCAAACTAATCTTGGCTACCCAGCCCCTCCTACAGCTCAAGTCTTTCCTTACCTCAAGTTCAGAGCCACAGCATTGGAAGGTCTTGGCAATAAGATGCAGGGCCTCAGTGTTCATAACGAAGCAAAAGTCGCCTGCTCCTTCCCGAAGTTCTTCATTGCCGGCACTACCGCTGGTACTTGGACCGGATTCACTCACACTCGACTGCGTACTGAGAGCTAGCTTCTTGTTGCTGGCAGTCAGAACTGGCACAGGAGTTGCAGGTACCTCTGTAAGCTCTGCTGCTGGTGCTGTCTTCTTTTTCATGAAGCCTTTGCTTCGCTTTCGTCGTCGTTGGGTTGCTTGCTTCTGTACGCGGTCGGCCATTTTGAGCAAAGAATCCATGTGCCTACTGAGCGTGCGCGTGGCAAATATTTTCGTGCAGCTGCTGCGCAGTTTCCATGGCATCAATCAGTATAAAATTAGCTTCATTTCAATGGTTAGAACTAGATTCTAGCATAAACGGTTACCGAGATATCGGTTGAGCGAACTTACCTATTGTCTGGGAGATTTTCTGCCAAGTTCTGGATGATATTGAAATGAGGAGAGTGGATGAAACTCTCCATAACTTTAGAATGAAGCATCCAATAGCTCTCATATTTGAAATATAAATAGTGTATATGTATTGTTATAATAATAAAATTTAAAAAAATAAAAAAATATATATATTAAAAAATGGGTTACTAACCCCTTAATAAAAAAGAAATAAACAACGCATATGCAACTATATAGATAAATTATGGCAAACCTGTTGCTGCCAGCATGACCAATTGATGTCATTCCCGTATTTTGGTTCTTCATCTCCTCTCCACCCACCATCAATCATGTTTCTACTACCATCTTCATTATCAGACATCCGCAGATACCTGAAATGGCTTTCTGGATCTGACAGACGCATCTCCTGAACAGGTTGTCATACTCGCCTTGCTGTCTTCGCATTCTAAATATTGGACGTACCCACACTCTGTTCTGCCTTCTCCTATTCCTCCTCCTCCGCCTCCTGAGCAAAAGAATCAAAATAATCGCCTGCTTCACTGCCGAACTTCGAGTCATAGCTAGCCAGCCATAGTCGAGGGTGTGGCAAGGTAAAGGGTCGAACCTCAATTGGCAAAATTTGGCTCGAAGTGACGAACGAAACGAAACGAAACGCCAATTTGGATTGAACGAAACGCTAGACGGAGAAGAAACGGAGACGAAAACGAGACGGAACGAAACGCTGGGCTAGCGTCATATTGTGAACCAGCCTTTACGCTAGCTGTACCTATGCAACATGTTTTAATATCAACAGAGAGCACAGAGAGAGAGCTATCTGTTGAGCTATATATCAACTACATATAGTGAAGTGGGAAGAATTTATGGAGCTCGAAAATAGTAACCACAAATTTTATAACACTTTTTTTTTTAATGGTATCGTTCCCCCTTCATCATTTTTTTCCCAACGTTTTTATTTTCCCGCTCTTTTTGTTTTCATTTTCGATAGACTACGAGAGCTCAAGAGAGTGAAGATGTTGAGTTTGTTGAGTTTGTTTCGTGCGTGTTTTTTTTTCTTTCCCAAAATGGCTCCAAAAAGAATGTCCAATTTTAAACTGCTAAGGCCCAGCTAGCAAAACATGCAGAGCTGAAGACATGAGGACAAGAGAAGGGAAAGGCTGTAAAAGCTAGTCCTCCACAGGTCTGGGCCTCTTTTAATACACAGTGGATCCTCTGAGGCCTTGCCACATACTTTTTGAGTGAATTATTCCGGATAACTGAATCAATTAACGTTTTATGAAACAGAGTTGTATAGCATGTCTAAGATTTTTCACTTGTCAGGAATTAACAGAACAACACACTTGAATGTTGTTGTTGTTGTTGTTTTGCTTTAGTGGGAGCAGTAGCCGTAGTTAGCACTTGCACTGCATACGAGGGGCAAGCTGATGCTAGCTGTAGCACATAATAGTAGTAGGAGTAGTAGGAGTAGTAGTAATAATAGTAGTAGGAGTAGTAGTAGTAATAATAATAGTAGGAGTAGTAGTAATAATAATATTAGTAGGAGTAGTAGTAGGGGTAATAATAGTAGGAGGAGTAGTAATAATAATATTAGTAGGAGTAGTAGTAGGAGTAATAATAGTGATAATGACTTTCTCAATAATTAAGTGAAATTTACTCCTAGAAGTTTCGGCTAGTTGCTCTGGCCTCCTGATGGCTCTAGTAGTAAATTTGAGAGGAAGTCATTATTTCAACCAAAGGTTCATTAATAATGGTGGTGATAATTGTATTAAAAATCAAGTAAGTTAATTAAGGAATGTATAATTATACTGAGACTTCAGCGTTGTATACAGAAATTTTGCCAAGGGGGGGCGAACTTGAGATATGGAAAAATAAGGGGGGGGCGAGAATGATACAATGATGGTGTATGTAATGTATAAGGGTGGTGTCTAATTTCAAGGGGGGGGCGAATGCCCCCCCCCCCGCCCCCCCCTAAATACACCCCTGACTGAGTGGTTCATCAGTACTCCCACATTGCGATGCCAAACTATATAGTATTAATAGTTGAAATTACAGAGAGCATTTTTTCCCATTTGCCATTATCCTTTGAGGGTTTGCCTAATTCAGGCCTTTAGAAAAATTCTGTTTCGAAGTTATCTTCATGAAAATAAATGCAAAAATGAAGTAATGGAGTATGGTCTTGCTTGTACTGCTTGGCAAGTTCCTCAGCTGATGCACGGCCAACTCTTGCCCTCGAGACTCTTGGAGGGCTTTTTAACCTCTGAATGCTGGAGGACCCATTCAATTTTACTGCACCACTAGAGAGATTTTTTTTCCTTCCAAATTGTGAGCCTAATCTACAGCTACTAATGACTACTACATGTATAGGCTATCTTACTTATACTACATTGCGCATGCGCTAAACTACATAGCAACTAGAAATGGAAGAATTTTTTACTATTGACCAAGGCGCCCCAGCTATTGACAAAGTACTGCTAGATGAACACGCAGCTGAGTTGGAACAACTTCCTTCAACTGATAATCAAAAACTCCTTCAACTTCAGGGATTTATGAGCCACAGATATTTTGCAGTGTTACGCGCAAACGGGTAGGTTACACTGCAGCACAGAACATCTATATAAATTATAACAAGTGAATATTATCATGGCATTAAAGCTTCATGAACAGTGAACATTAATAGCTAAAGTGCAGTGCAAACGAGTAGGTTACACTGGCGCATAACCCGCGAGTGGAGTATAGCTTATACTACATTGCGCACGCGCTAAACTACATCCGGTTAAAAGTGTAGGTTACGCGCCTATGTAACCTACAGTTATTAACCAATCAGATTAGCCACAGATGACGTGATGCAGGGTCTACAACTACATAACTAGTTATCCCCAGGGTCTACAACTACTAATGACTACTACATAACTAGTTATCCCCAGGGTCTACAACTACTAATGACTACTACATAACTAGTTATCCCCAGGGTCTACAACTACTAATGACTACTACATAACTAGTTATCCCCAGGGTCTACAACTACTAATGACTACTACATAACTAGTTATCCCCAGGGTCTACAACTACTAATGACTACTACATAACTAGTTATCCCCAGGGTCTACAACTACTAATGACTACTACATAACTAGTTATCCCCAGGGTCTACAACTACTAATGACTACTACATAACTAGTTATCCCCAGGGTCTACAACTACTAATGACTACTACATAACTAGTTATCCCCAGGGTCTACAACTACTAATGACTACTACATAACTAGTTATCCCCAGGGTCTACAACTACTAATGACTACTACATAACTAGTTATCCCCAGGGTCTACAACTACTAATGACTACTACATAACTAGTTATCCCCAGGGTCTACAACTACTAATGACTACTACATAACTAGTTATCCCCAGGGTCTACAACTACTAATGACTACTACATAACTAGTTATCCCCAGGGTCTACAACTACTAATGACTACTACATAACTAGTTATCCCCAGGGTCTACAACTACTAATGACTGCTACATAACTAGTTATCCCCAGGGTCTACAACTACTAATGACTACTACATAACTAGTTATCCCCAGGGTCTACAACTACTAATGACTACTACATAACTAGTTATCCCCAGGGTCTACAACTACTAATGACTGCTACATAACTAGTTATCCCCAGGGTCTACAACTACTAATGACTACTACATAACTAGTTATCCCCAGGGTCTACAACTACTAATGACTACTACATAACTAGTTATCCCCAGGGTCTACAACTACTAATGACTACTACATAACTAGTTATCCCCAGGGTCTACAACTACTAATGACTACTACATAACTAGTTATCCCCAGGGTCTACAACTACTAATGACTACTACATAACTAGTTATCCCCAGGGTCTACAACTACTAATGACTACCACATAACTAGTTATCCCCAGGGTCTACAACTACTAATGACTACTACATAACTAGTTATCCCCAGGGTCTACAACTACTAATGACTACCACATAACTAGTTATCCCCAGGGTCTACAACTACTAATGACTACTACATAACTAGTTATCCCCAGGGTCTACAACTACTAATGACTACTACATAACTAGTTATCCCCAGGGTCTACAACTATTAATGACTACTACATAACTAGTTATCCCCAGGGTCTACAACTACTAATGACTACTACATAACTAGTTATCCCCAGGGTCTACAACTACTAATGACTACTATATAACTAGTTATCCCCAGGGTCTACAACTACTAATGACTACTACATAACTAGTTATCCCCAGGGTCTACAGCTACTAATGACTACTACATAACTAGTTATCCCCAGGGTCTACAACTACTAATGACTACTACATAACTAGTTATCCCCAGGGTCTACAACTACTAATGACTACCACATAACTAGTTATCCCCAGGGTCTACAACTACTAATGACTACTACATAACTAGTTATCCCCAGGGTCTACAACTACTAATGACTACTACATAACTAGTTATCCCCAGGGTCTACAACTACTAATGACTACTACATAACTAGTTATCCCCAGGGTCTACAACTACTAATGACTACTACATAACTAGTTATCCCCAGGGTCTACAACTACTAATGACTACTATATAACTAGTTATCCCCAGGGTCTACAGCTACTAATGACTACTACATAACTAGTTATCCCCAGGGTCTACAACTACTAATGACTACTACATAACTAGTTATCCCCAGGGTCTACAACTACTAATGACTGCTACATAACTAGTTATCCCCAGGGTCTACAACTACTAATGACTACTACATAACTAGTTATCCCCAGGGTCTACAACTACTAATGACTACTACATAACTAGTTATCCCCAGGGTCTACAACTACTAATGACTACTACATAACTAGTTATCCCCAGGGTCTACAACTACTAATGACTACTACATAACTAGTTATCCCCAGGGTCTACAACTACTAATGACTACTACATAACTAGTTATCCCCAGGGTCTACAACTACTAATGACTACTACATAACTAGTTATCCCCAGGGTCTACAACTACTAATGACTACTACATAACTAGTTATCCCCAGGGTCTACAACTACTAATGACTACTACATAACTAGTTATCCCCAGGGTCTACAACTACTAATGACTACTACATAACTAGTTATCCCCAGGACTACTAATGACTACTACATAACTAGTTATCCCCAGGGTCTACAACTACTAATGACTACTATATAACTAGTTATCCCAAGGTCTACAACTTATAGAGGAAAGTCTGCTCAATTTGTGCAGTTATGGCTATAAACCACAGGTGTAGCTATGGCAGCTGCTAGGCTTGGTGATTTCCATCCATTTTCGTGATCACAGAAAATGATTCCCTGCATAAATAAGTTTAACACTGCATAACACTGCTGTTTTATGCACCATCATGGGCCATAGTATGGGATAATTAGTGTGACACTGATAGCACAGCTGTTGTGTACACGATCATGAACGGTACATCTTGCTTTCTCAAAGACTTATCCAGTTGGTCTGAGTAGCTAGAGATCACATGAACTACTACAGTTTGTTATTGAGGGACTTGATACCAAACTAAGGATCCCTCCCTTCTCTCCGCTTCTGTAACATACTATAGCACAGGATTTGCCAACTGGTTAAGCTTGCATATTAAGTTTAAATTAAATAAAACTTGGACCCGATAATGCATATGCAATTATCATGTTGTTGTTGTCATTGTTGTTGCTGTTGTTGTTGTTGCTGCTGTTGTTGTTGTTTAGTATTAGCGACGTATCTTTCCTCTACACCTTCGATGGCAATGGTGAATTGGGTCAGTTCAGGGGGGAAGCTAGCTCTGAAGGACAGATTACACTGCTATCTGGCCCGGGGCCCTTGCACGTGGTGGGCAGATTTGCTTACTTTCAACTCTTTGACATTGATCCAAGGGTAAGTTTGAATGCACTCTTGTTGTGTTGAGCGTCTCAATGCATGCACCGAGAGGAGGTTTTGCAAATGTCATCATAGGAAGAGGCAGGTTGAGATAGCTCTGACAATATCTCTATGGAGGCACACACTGGACCAGCATCACACTGGGTTGAGGCAGGTTGAAGTAGGTTGATAATAGCTCTATGAGGACACACACTGGACCAACATCACACTGGGTTGAAGTAGGTTGACAACAGCTCTATGGGGACACACACTGGACCAACATCACACTGGGTTGAGCCAGGTTGAAGTAGGTTGACAACAGCTCTATGGGGACACCACTGGACCAACATCACAACATCACACTTGGTTGAGGCAAATTGAAGACAATAGCACTCTTATTGATTACGTGCAGCTATTCCAGTGTGGGGGCCAACAAATATTTTGTCAACCTACTTCAACCTGCCTCAACCCAGTGTGATGTTGGTCCAGTGTGTGTCCCCATAGAGTTATTGTCAACCTACTTCAACTTGCCTCAACCCAGTGTGATGTTGTTCCAGTGTGTGTCCCCATAGTGTAGGGTGTCCCAAGGGGCATGACAGCTGAGAATGTAAACACATGTATGAATTTATCAATCCCAAATTAAATGAGCTTGAGTCATGATATGCTTTCAATATTATTTTGGGAAGTATTTTCCTTACTTTCATATCTCTCCACTAGATGAAACCTGATTATAATGCAGTACATAGTTCCTCCATGTACATGAGACTTCTGAACATTTCTAATTCAGGGTGTTGCATAATAATGTCGTGATGGTACAGGATATAGCCATGCTGATTTTTTTTAAATATTTTTATTATTATTATTATTATTTATTTATTTATTTTTACAGACAAGGCACGGGGGTTAAAGGTCATTCTACACTGTGAAATGTTTGCCTACACAAACGGGTTTTGGAGGGAAGCCAAAATGAAGTCAAGAAGACTCCTTGGTCATTTTAATATCCTCACCTCACAAGCTAGATAATTCTATAATGCGAATTGGTGTAGACTATGGCATCAGAAATTTTGACGGGAAACTGCGTGAACTAGAAGACACCATCACCGGACAAAAGTGGAGTCCTTAGAAATAATGCACCTTTCTCCTTAGGCAGTCCTACCAGGGAGGAAGCTCAATCATCACATTATAAAGTTTTAAAAAAATATTTTTTTTATAAATAAATACACATACACATTGATTATATCATGAGCAGTCCTACCAGGGAGGAAGCTCAATCATCACATTATAAAGTTTAAAAATTTATTTTTTTTAATAAATAAATACACATACACATTGATTATATCATGAGCTGAGACAGCAAGCAGAGACAGTAAGCAGATGCATGTTTTGTTCCATGAAGTGATCGGTTGGTTTCCCCAGAACTTGAGTCTCGTGGCACCTACCAGACAGGTCTTCAACAAAACCAGGTAACTATATACAATGCATGCATATCAGTAACCGGACGAAAGTGGAGCCCTTAGAAATAATGCACCTTTCTCCTTAGGCAGTCCTACCAGGGAGGAAGCTCAATCATCACATTATAAAGTAAAAATAAAAATAAAATTTAATAAATAAATACACATACACATTGATTATATCATGAGCTGAGACAGCAAGCAGAGACAGTAAGCAGATGCATGTTTTGTTCCATGAAGTGATGGTTGGTTTCCCCAGAACTTGAGTCTCGTGGCACCTACCAGACAGGTCTTCAACAAAACCAGGTAACTATATACAATGCATGCATATCAGTAACCGGACGAAAGTGGAGCCCTTAGAAATAATGTGCACCTTTCTCCTTAGGCAGTCCTCCTACCTGGGAGGAAGCTCAATCATGTGTGGGGGCACATTACAAAGTTTTTTTTTTAAATTAAACAATTAAAAAATCAAATTTTTTTAAGACAAAATGTCAGACGGTGACTGTGTCATGATGTCTACACACCTGCTGCCAGACCAATAACAGGAGACAGTGGGGAGTGGATGTATTTTTTCCCCCCTGTCTATGCATGCTGTGTGTGTATTTAGAGGGCACTGGATGCCACACCATAGCTGTGTCTGTCTATGCATGCTGTGTTTGCATATTAGCATATTATTAAAGAAGAAATATAATTCATTGCCATATTGGAAACTCATTGTATATATATATGCAGATGTATTATTATTGTTCATCATTCTTGCAGGGTCTGTTTCCTAGTATGGTGGAGCTGCAAGTGATAGCAAACCTCACGAATGCTCTAATAGACCTTGTCATCGAAAGTAATGAAGACACTGTCACCACTGTACCTCCGACATTCGGCACTAGTCGTCCCCCTTCGCTTCCCACTGTCACCACTGTACCTCCGACATTCGGCACTAGTCGTCCCCCTTCGCCTCCCACTGTCACCACTGTACCTCCGACATTCGGCACTAGTCGCCCCCCTTCGCCTCCCACTGTCACCACTGTACCTCCGACATTCGGCACTAGTCGTCCCCCTTCGCCTCCCACTGTCACCACTGTACCTCCGACATTCGGCACTAGTCGTCCCCCTTCGCCTCCCAATCGGAAAAGGCGGCAAGCAAATGATGTCTTCACTGATATTTTGAGTGATGACGTGTTAAATATGGCATTGGAAAACGAGAGGGCTTGTAATCCTCCCCTCAGGATAACCGCTACTTCACTGCTGCAAGAGGTTGAGAGGCAAGTATATAGAACTAATACTTATTGTTTGAGTAGCCTGGAGGGATTTGTCCACAAGAAGCGTGTGAACTATTAGAGATGTTATGCATAGTTCTTCAAACGAAGAACACTCCATAAATAATAGTCGCCCTTGGATAGAAATTGCACAGGCTTAAGTTAAGAGCTGCCCTCATTTAAATAGCGGGCTTTAAAATTAAAATAAATTAAATAAAAAATTATATTAAATAAATGGGGGGGGGGGAGAAGTTTTAGAATCATTTACTTTCTATTAAAGAGAGGACTGTTTTTTTTTAAATTGCACCCAAAATGTTGGTAGAGAGTTATGGCAAATGCTATTTGATATATATACGTGTGTGTGTGTGTGTATGTGTGTAAATTGATGCAATAAATGAAGTTGAAATTCTCTCTCCAATAACAGGATGTTGGCACACCGTTTATTGGATTTCTATCGCACATAATAGAGCTTTAATAACAACATCAAGGCCTACAGGAAGTTCCAAATCTTCAACCTCTTATAGATCAGAATGCATTAATTTAAGCCTGACATTGCATGCAACTTTGGTATACCGTATTTGCTCGATCAGAGGCCGTCCTCTGTATAGTCGATGCTCTCTAATAGTGGTCTCCATTTCTTCTTGCTGTGAATGAATAGCCCCCTGCAATTGCTGCTGCCACGCCTCCTGGCCCACATGCTGAAGGCAGAGAAATCCAGTTCCTCAAAGAGAATGGAATAGTTGCTGCAGCTGGAGCAGAGAATGGAGTAGCTGCTGCAGCTGGAGCAGAGAATGGAGTAGCTGGAGCAGAGAATGGAGTAGCTGCTGCAGCTGGAGCAGAGAATGGAGTAGCTGCTGCAGCCGGAGCAGAGAATGGAGTAGCTGCTGCAGCTGGAGCAGAGAATGGAGTAGCTGCTGCATCTGGAGCAGAGAATGGAGTAGCTGCTGCAGCCAGAGCAGAGAATGGAGTAGCTGCTGCAGCTAGAGCAGACATGAAGAAGGCTAACACCTCCCTTCTAGCTCCAAGAGCAGATTGCGACGATCCCTTCACTGATTTATATGCCACGAAGAAGAAGGCTACAGTAGCTGGATGTACACACACTCGCGTCATGCTTAGCATCATAAATCATGTGAACTCTACACTTATTAGTAGGGGGATAGTGCACCTAAATATTAGTGCTTTAACATGTGCCCGCCCGCCAGTACTGCTGTGGCTTACACATAGTATTATAACATTGTGATGTATACTATATGATGAAGACGGTAATAATTGAAGACACCATAATGGTACTTATTAGTGATTAGTGTGGTGATAGAACATGCAATTTTTAACAGCCCGGGTAGTGTGGAATTGATTTTGTGCACCTTAAAATTACCAGGTGTCGGAAAGAAAAGTAGTGTTTATCTTTCAAGGCATCAAAAATATACCAGTTTCAGAGAAACCACTTCAAGTGCATACCAAATGCAGTCATGTGCAAATATAATGCAGTCAGCAGTTGTAGGTTTGATGATATTCATTGACATACGAACTTGGATTGCCGTGAATGGTAGCAATGCCATTGTCAGCTTGGAATGGACCTGATTAAAATACCAAAGATGAGAGGTCACCAGTCTGTGATTTCCCTCTTGCCATTTTGCCAATGTGACTTTGATCTTAGCAGTTATTGCTGCTCAAGAGTCCAGTTAGAAACTGGAATGAGTTCGAAAGTCCACTTCATCATGCGCTCGTTCATTACATTCGTTTCTTGTGAACGTGACCATAAAAAATTTAAAAAAATTTTTTTATTTTTTTTTGCAACTGGCCAAACTCGCACGAATCCACACAATTTAACTTCTTGCACAAATAAGCACTAGGATAAACATTGCATTCTTTGCAAATCAACACTCGACTATCAACATAAATCAACGCTCGACTATCAACAAATCAACACTCGCCTATGCACTAGGATAATGCTTTAAGAATGCAAATCAACGCTCGACTATCAACATAAATCAACGCTCGACTATCAACAAATCAACACTTGCCTATAAGCACTAGGATAAACATTGCTTTAAGAATGCAAATCAACGCTCGACTATCAACATAAATCAACGCTCGACTATCAACAAATCAACACTCGCCTATTAACAAATCAGCGCTCGACTATCAACATAAATCAACGCTCGACTATCAACAAATCAACACTCGCCTATTAACAAATCAGCGCTCAACTATCAACATAAATCAACGCTCAACTATCAACAAATCAACACTCGACTATCAACATAAATCAACGCTCAACTGTCAATGCAAATCAACGCTTGACTATCAACATAAATCAACGCTCGACTATCAAACGCTCAACTATCAGCATAAATCAACAACTCAACATGGTATTGCTAATCCCATAAACATTTACATGTTGAATAGTCACAGTGAGGCGTGTTAGTAATGCTGCCTTCATTTCTTGGACTGTTGCTCTCAACCACAAGTGTGTTGCCACTTGATCTTGAAGGCCCCCTAATTAGAACACTCTATTAGAGATATGTTAATATGCTCAAACTCCCCTCATCTGGACGTCCCACATCCAGACAGGCCCAACTATCAGTGGCCCTCGCATTGCACAGTACGTCACATGCCTGTGCGTAGACCTTGAGCTCACGGAAGTATTGACTTGTTTTGCCAGTAGCATCGTCCACTTTTTTTTTAGCAGAGAGCGATTCTTGCGCAGATTCTAGTTAGTCGCTTGTTTGAGATTGGAAGTCTACCCACAACAGTGACGATAAGAGTGAAGGGGAGACCACCATGGAAGGCCATCATTCAGTCATGTTCGTCACACCTGGTGAAGCTTTCAATGCTCTAGAAATCTCACCTGCTGTGGCTGGAAATATTCTTTTTCATGAACGTGCATGCACTTAATATATGCAGGGGTGCAAAGTTGAAGGCAAATCCTCATTATTGGGCAAGATGTGTGTCTGGTTTTCCCAGATACGGGCGTTTATGAGTTATGGGCAGTACCCAGTCCCAAGCTGCCCTAATAAGGGAAGCTTGCCTGTACTAACTAACTCTGTGAAAGTTCAGTTTATAGGTAATATGTCTATAACTAGGGCCAGAAATAGAGTTGCTAGAGGACTATTACTGCCTAGAGACTGACTTAAAGATGGGATCTCAATAACCAGGGCAGAAATAGAATTGCCGCAGAGGACTGTCCTAGAGACTGACTTCAACAACTAACATTGTTTATAGATGATAGCTCTGTAACTAGGGCCAGAAATAGAGTTGCCTTAGAGACTGTTTCTACCTAGAGACCGACTTCAACAACCAACAGATGATACCTCTGTAACTAGGGACAGAAATAGAGTTGCCTTAGGACTGTTACTACCTAGAGACTGATTTCAACAACCACCAATATTTATGGATGATACCTCTATAACTAGGGCTAGAAATAGAATTGCCGTAGAGGACTGTCCTAGAGACTGACTTCAACAAACAACATTGTTTATAGATGATACCTCTGTAACTAGGACTAGAAATAGAGTTGCCTTAGAGGACTGTTCCTACCTGGAGACAAAGTCATTAAAAAAACTGTCGTAAAAAAGCGATGATCCGTGCGTCGGAGACTGAGGGAGCTGAAAGAAAAATGGAGGATAAGAAATGAGAAGGATAGACCTAGGACGAGTGCCAAAAAAGGTGCAGCTGAATATGTGAGTGCTTTCCACCTCGCCCTCTCACATGAATTCACCCACCAAACAATGCAGTGATCAAACTATAAGGAATGCATTAGATCACTAGCTTATTTATAACTTGCCAAGTGCTGACCCGTAGTCCATGTGGCAGCGCGCCCTTTCAGGGTGGGCATGCACGGGTGCTTATATAGCTTGTGGTCACTGCTAACACTTGAACATTTCCCGACAACAACCTCTTCTAAATTAGAGAAGTACATACCTCCTCCTCCTAAATAGGAAGGCTTTGTGAATGTTACATGTGCACACACACCAACTATTTGAAGTTGACCAAGTATAGGAGCATTCTCCAGTGAACTAAAAATTACAGAGGGAACTTTAGGGAGTCAAGGCACACAAACAAAATTCCTGCACACCCCACCTTCGGGTACACAACCTCCAACATATTCTAGTATACTTCAACAACTTCTAGTAGATTTCTACATCTTCTAGTATACTTCTACATCTTCTAGTATACTCATACATCTTCTAGTATACTTCTTCTAGTATACTTCTACATCTTCTAGTATACTCATACATCTTCTAGTATACTGGTATATCTTCTAGTATACTTCTACATCTTCTAGTATACTCATACATCTTCTAGTATACTTCTACATCTTCTAGTATACTTCTACATCATCTGGTATACTTCTACATCTTCTAGTATACTTTTATAGCAGACAATGTGACTTGTATGGGGACGAAAATAAGATATACAGTAGCGGCCAAAAAAACATGCCGGTTGCGTTTATTTTGAACGTGCGTGGACGGTTACCGTTTCCAACCGTTACTAAAATTGAACAAACCAACGCTAACCAACGGTAACAGTTTATTAGCGTTTCGCTCTATTCCACTTTGCCGCAGCGGCGCCAGCCACTAAACAAACGCTAACCATTGGTCCAATTCAACTTTGCCCCAGCGGCGCGGGCATCTAAAGGTCGTTAAAGCGCGCCAAAACTCACCAAAGGCCAACAAAAAGCGCGCCAAAGCTCACAACCCCCACCTAAGCTCACCAAAAAGCGCGCCGAGGTACTGAATAAATAATACTCACCAAGTTTTAGAACCTCTTTACCGGCTCCTTCTTCGTTATTCTACGCCCCTTCAAAGGTTCAAAGAATTCTTTCGCTACTTCTACGTTAAGCATGACTTTTCGGAAAGCTGTCCTCATGTCCATGGATGAAAGAAGTAAGTATTATTCAGTATTTGAATGCATTAGGGCAGCCTAGGACCTCTCTCCTCAGCTAGATCGTCTTTAGAATTTTCCAAATCCTTCAGCCTTTTTTTCCTAGCCTAGTTTTGGCGCATCTAAGTCTTTCCTCGTGTCCATGGATGAAAGAAGTAAGTATTATTCAGTATTTGAATGCATTATCTCTTTTGGAGGAAAAATTTGAACTGCTTCCATCCAGTCCTCTTCCAATAACTCCCGCTTTCATTCCTCCAGCCACAACTGATCCATCTGCAGCCTTCACTCCTCCAGCTCGTCCCCCGTTGCGATCTTTGCCCACTGCCGAGATAGACAAAGAACAACTTTGCTCGGTTGAAGAAGTTGTGGCCAGATACCACTCGTTGCAGACGGCAAGTAAAGCTGGGGCTTTAACTTGTAAGCTAGCAAGAGAAGCCATCTTTGGGGAGGACATCTTAAAGAGGTGTACTCCAATGGGGAATAGGGAGTTCCCATCACTCCCAGCTAATGAACTGCTTCATCTTAAACAAATAATGCTTGAAAGATTCCCAGCCTTCTGGAGCAACCAAGTGGAATTTGAGCCAGTATGGAAAAAATGTCTCGAGGCTGTGCAGCAGTTGTGCAAGAGATTGAGATTAGCTAAATAGAGATAGAGGTCGTTGTTTTCAATTATTATTATTGTTTTTATGTTATTGTTTTTATGCAATGATTTGATTTTTGTGCAGTACAGTATATAAATATGTTCAATATTTCTCTGTGCTGAATAAATTTTGAACTGACATGCATCACAATTACAATAGCCTGCTTGGGTTTTCATAAGACTCACAAATTACTGTAAGCACAACTGAGGACAACATTTTGGGCACAATCATTGAAATTGAGCCCTTAATTAAGCTCTCTGGGCAGGGTTATCAATTGCAGGGTTATCAATTGCATAGGCGCCACCCAACAGGTTTGATCCCCAGTCACTTGGCCATTGTGTGAAATACCCAATAATAACCACAGCCCACAATCTTTCCTCAAAGGCACAGACCACCTCAAACAAGACCTTGAATAACCTTGACAGCCCACAAGTAATCAACACCTTTATTATTTAACAATACAGAAACATTTCTTGCAACTGTCCATTAAATAAGTTACAACCAGCAATAACAAAAAGGTAACTATCCAGCAAAAAAAAACACAGCAACTGTCCATTAATTAAATAAAACACAACCAGCAAAAAAAAAAAAGCAACAATTAAATAAAACACAACCAGCAAAAAATAAGTACTTAACTATCCAGCAACTGTCAATTAAATAAAACACAACCAACAACACCAATCAGTACCCAGTAGCTTCCCCACACAGTTTGATTATTTTTGGCACGACTTTTCGTAAATGCCTGATGTATTTCGTACACTTGGCACGGCTAACCTCCTTCCAAAATTCTTCAATTCCCTTCACCAATTCGTCCTTTGTCCTCGGCTTGATCTCCCTCCGCATGTATTCTTTTAATTCGTGCCATAAATTTTCAAAGGGGTTGGAATCGGGTGACTCAGGTGGGGTCCTCCACCAGTTCACACAGTTCTGGTCCATAAAGATCTTGGCCAAATTTGATGTGTGCTTGGGGTCGTTGTCTTGCATGAACCTGTGATGGTCGGGGGAAACGTCCTGTATAAATGGAAGTAGAGTCTTCTGTAAAATGTCGCAATACAAGGGGGCCCGCATGATGCCTTCAAATATACAAATCCCACTTGCACCTCGCAGGCTTATCCCAGCCCAGACATGGACCTTCACTGGATGTTTGGGCCTGTAATTGAATGCATATCAGTGCAAGTGTTAAATAATCACCTAAGTTTTGTGGCATCTTAATGCCTATACCTTGGTTTGTTCTTGGGGGGTTCACCTCTTTTACGGCAGCAGAAGCGCCTGTGAGTTTCCAGTTGTATGGTGCACTCATCAGTCCACACTACATCTTCAAACCCACCAGACGCTTCTGCCAGATATTGCAGTGCCCATTCCAATCTCTTCACCTGTTAGTGACGAGTAGAGGATATTCAAGTTAACCCTACATTCCAGTTAAGACTAGTTACATGTATATACAAACCTTATTAGCCTGTCGGATAAGTTGGCAGTAAGAGCTGCCACGAAAGGTCCACCCGAGAGCAGTCCGACAGCGGAGGATTGTGCGGAGAGAGATATTATAGCCTCTGGACTGCAACATATGGTGAAGCTGGTAGGCAGTGGTCTCATCATCATGCCTCATCTGTTCCTCCACTAACTTTTTTTCGGCGAGCATTTTAGCTATTGTCGTTGACTTGTAGCCCTCTCTCATCAAACAGAGTATCCTTTGTTTTTTGTACTCAGAATAAACCATTGCGTAAGAAAACTGCTGGGGGATACTAAATCAAAAGCGGAAAAAAGATAAATATTAGAGAAATACTAGAAAGAGGGAAGGGAACTTACGCTTGACAATAGCTCTTGTGGAGACAGACACTGGACTGGAATAAACTGCCGCTCAACCGCACACTACAGAAGATAGAACTTTGAAAACACGAACACGCTCGATTGCCTCTAAGCTAAGCGCCCCGCTTCAAAGCGCATGCGCGGAAGCCGCCTGGCGGTTATTACGTTTTCTACCGTTTGTTTCCGTTCGTTCGTTTGCCAACGTTGATTTACGTTTGATTTATAACCGTTGACGGTTTGCGTTTTTTTGCGTTCACGGCATGCGTTGTTGAACGCAACGCAACTGGCATGTTTTTTTGGCCGCTACTGTATATATATTGTGTTTTCCCGAATATTAAGTCAATAGTTTACACCAAATTTGACCTCAACTTTACTCGGTCGACTTATACTCAGTGTACGGGATCACGTCCAAACCAGTCTGCGATGCAAGCGTAGAAGTGACACGCTGCGAAGAGAATATCACCCAGTACACAGTGCCGTGAGGTAAATGATATATATGAGCAAACAAACAATTACGAAGCACAAAGGAGGCACAGAGTGTCAGAGAAACTTAACAGAGATCGGAAGGAAGCCAGAGAACATGGCTAGTGGTCTGGTGTGTGAAGAGCAAGCATAAGATTGGTAGAGGGAGTCGAGCGATTGAGAGCCAAAGGCTCAATTCACATTTTGCTTCTTGAGTTTCTTAAACTTGTTCGCATCGAATGGCCTGAGGAACCACTAGTGAATGCTCACTGGCAGGCTGGCAGGGTGCAAAAGTTGTTGTTGTTTTTTGCAACATACCGATGTCCATCCCCACCCCGCCCCAAATTGACTGAAAATTTGGAGGTCAATTTATATTTGAGGAAATACGGTAGCTATAGAGGAATGTGCGATATTCATGTCTTGAAGCAGTTTACCTAAATATTACTAGATCAGTGGCAAGACATTGGAGGACAAGTGATGGTTGGTGAGCACCTAGGCCTGGCTAGGACAAGTGATTGTGGTGGACACCTAGGCTGGGCTAAAACATTGGAGGTCAAGTGATGGTTGGTGAGCACCTAGGCCTGGCTATGGTTGGTGGGTACCTAGGCCTCGCTAGGACAAGTGATGGTTGGTGGATACCTAGGCTGGGCTAAAACATTGGAGGTCAAGTGATGGTTGGTTGGGCACCCAGGCCTGGCTAAGACATTGGAGCACAAGTGATGGTGGTGGACACCAAGGCTGGGCTAAAACATTGGAGCACAAGTGATGGTTGGTTGGGCACCCAAGCCTGGCTAAGACATTGGAGGACAAGTCATGGTTGGTGGACACCCAGGCCTGGCTAAGACATTGACAAGTGATGGTTGGTGAGCGCCCAGGCCTGCCTAAGACATTGGAGGACAAGTGATGGTTGGTGGACACCTAAGACATTGGAGGACAACTGTGACAGTCTTTCTCTGTTCTCTATCCTCTTACATCAGTCCTGATATATCGCACCACATGAATAGACGGGGACAGAGCAGGTACATTCCTTCATGTTATAATTTTGGAGGCTGCTGACAAGACGTCCATTGACGCAGACACATGCCTGAACTCATGGCATCCACCATGTGGCGGTGTCCTCATGAAGTCTCAAATGCGATTAGCTATGGGGGAGATGAAGGAGTAGCTGGAGCCTTTAATAATAATGATGGAACCTTTTTTCCTTGTTCTTTTAGTAACCAAGACTTGTTCTTTTGTAGGTGGGCACATATTAGAATACATTTTCATATTTTCTGGTTATATTTGCTTGTGATATTAATTTTTGGATATCTGATGACATGACTACATCTAGCAGCAAGTTTCTAAAATAAATACGTTACCCAAAAGTTCCCATTTTGTAGCATTAAGGGCATTTATCTTGCTAACTGCATCATGATGGTACTTGGACACGGGCATTGTTGGAAGGAAGGGACTGTGACAAGCATGTCTCCATTACTCAAGTCTGCACTTATGCTGTGTAATCACTTACGCTGTGTAATCGGTTAATAACCAAAATAGAAGGGGTTTCCCATGTTTGTCACCCTATGAGTCAGGATGGTAAGGGGAAATGGATCGAGGCAGAGATGAAGGGGGTTTTGATATTTTAAAACAAGGGTTCCACCTAACTCCCCTGGCTTTAGGGCTAGCAACCCCCTTAATTTTGCTCGCTAGGAATTTTGCTCGCTAGGAGGGTTTCTATTGCTATGCATGTCTGCATGGAGAGATCTGTTATTCTTTTGCATATTGTACATTATTGATTAACATATCACCATCTTAATGAATATTCAGAGAACTGAATGTAAAGAACTGAATTGATGGTGCATTTAGTGGATCCCTAAGCTGTAACTTAACTAAGAATCCTGCTATCTCTTGGCAATAGGATAATAATTATGATTCTTATTGCAATAACTTGGCACTTTAAGGAGCCTGCCTCACCCAGTCCTTGACTGGCCAAAATCAGTCCTTATATGGTAATGTGTCATGAATCGTGGTGTAAATCATCTAAGTGATCTAAGTGTAAATTATATTGTGGTTATCAGTTAGCCTCTGCAATATCCTTGGGGTTTGGGGTGTTGGCAGGGCTTCTATCAGGAGAGGATCCCTGACAGTGCAGAAAAAAATTATCCTTAGAATGTAGGACCATGTGAGGACGATCCAATGTAAGCCTGTGTAGTTGACATGGGCCTGCTTCTGTGTTTACCATGAATTTTCATTTTCACTAAATTTGTCATAACTTTTTTGTTCTTAATTTTTTTAAGTCATTTTTATGTCAAATGTAAGAATGTCGAATGTAAGAATGAGAGTATTTGATGCTCTTTCTAAACTTTCTAAACATATCTTTAGTTTATGCATAGCTACTTCCTAAATCCAATCTAATGATCTCATTTCTCTGTGCTTAAAATTAATAGAACTCACTTCTTCTTTTTTAGTTAAAGTAGTCCAACTTGAAAGATATCATTTTGAAGCTCTTTTCTTGCTCTATCACTTCCATTGAGGAAATTTTAATAAGGGCAACCATAATAAGGATATGGTTGGTTATGGTTGGTTTTGTGAAGAAGACATCATATAATTGGGCTGACCTTCATTACTCCAGAACTGTAAATGTGCTTAAAATTAATAGAACTCACTTCTTCTTTTTTAGTTAAAGTAGTCCAACTTGAAAGATATCATTTTGAAGCTCTTTTCTTGCTCTATCACTTCCATTGAGGAAATTTTAATAAGGGCAACCATAATAAGGATATGGTTGGTTATGGTTGGTTTTGTGAAGAAGACATCATATAATTGGGCTGACCTTCATTACTCCAGAACTGTAAATGATGTGTTGATTCTGTCTGCATTTTACACATCTGTGGTTGTACTAATCACATCCTAAGTGGGTAGGTCAGGCTAGACTGTCTGGAGTTCTATTCATTTTAAGCACAGATCATTAGATTGGCATATCTTGATTTAGGAACTAGCTATGCACCAACTAAATATATGTTTAGAAAGAACATCAAATGCTCTAACATTTGACATAAAAACATAAAAATGAAAATTACATAAATTAAGAACAAAAAAGTTATAAACAGCTATGCAGTATGAAGTAATTATTTGGTATTCATTGACTGTTCGTTCACTGTAGGGTTGATTCTCCACGACTGGTGTGCCTGAGGCTATCTGCATCAATGGGTACGCTCTAATTATTACACAAGTAGTGTGGCACTTACATACATACATGACTCTATTTTAACAATAATTGTCATCTGTATAAATAACTGTGAAATATTGAAATTGAGTATTGTGTGCGTGTTGGCTACAATTAGATTCATGGGCATTTTATTAATATTTATTTTTATTGTATTTTTGGGGGGGTGGGGGCAAGTTTATTTAATTTTTTGGTAATTTTTCTGCTCTTTTCCCCTCTCCCCTCTCCCCTCTCCTCTCCGACTGCTTTCCTTTTGTGTGCACCGTGCAGATTGTCGTAATGCCGAATAACTGAAGAATGAGAACGTCTTCATTAGATATAGAAAAATTGTATATATATTTACAAAAAAATTTGTGTGTTTGAATGCTAAGAATGCTAAGTTTTTGATTTAATCATATATGCTACATATTACAATCTGTGTAAATTACAAAGTTGAATTGCTACACCAGGATTTGATCTCATTTGAACCTCATTTCCTGTCCCATAAACTTATGGTTTGAAGTGGGGTTTTTCAACCTCCTGCTCCATTCTAAGGCACAACCAATGGTCTCTCATGCAGCTACATACAGTCAATACAGTTTTAGCTTGTGTACAAACTGCTCTTCTAAAGTATGGATTAACTATATATATAGTGCAGAACAGTATGGCTATTCAGCCTTTCCATCCATAACATGTATGTATATATGACTTCCAATTATGGATAGGCTTCCTTCTCAACATGACAAGCTTGTCCTTGAAGCCCTGAGCATGGCAAATTATCCTTGATGATGGCAAGTTAACGTTGATGCCCAAGTAATAAGGCTTATCTTCATTCTATATACACTGTATATATAATTATATGGTCTGGAGTGAGGCCATTTGAGTAGAGGTTGTCTGTGAATGAGAGAATTAGACTGGGTTTATATATATATGTACATACATACTGGGGGGGGAGGTATCCTCATGGAGAGCGCTCTTAATCAAATAGTTATCTCCTAAAGCTACTTTAGAGAAATAATTAGAGGGTGAGAGCATATGTAAATGCAACAGATGACCCTTGATATAGGTAGCTATGACGCATATTTATGTTCCATCGCTGCAAGTAGTGCGACATGGCGATCGAGGTGAGCCTAAAGCAATTCTTCACGGTCTTTTTCAAAGAGAGTCTGCTGGTATATAGCTGAGATGAGTTTCAAGCTCTCCTGTTGAAGAAATAACCGTGTTCATAAAGAGCATACTACTGGTAATAATATAAAGAGACAACATAGCTATATATAAGCCCACGCACCCGGCACGTGGAGCCAGTGTGACTGGGAAGAGCTGTTTGTCCTAGCCATGTGTCTCGTTTATGATGGGACAAGTATCCACCTTTGTCAAGTGTTGACAATGGTTTATCTGTTATCTTGGATTCCAAGGCAGATGAGAATTGTGGGCAATGAGAAAGATAACTGTCCATTCTTAAAACATTACATCACAGGACCTTATCTGGCATATGGTGAAATTGCAGTGCTGACCCATCAAAATACTGGGCAATAGATGATGGCACTTCTAAACAGCTGCTAAAAATAGAATCCCTCCAAGGGCATAAATAGACAGACATCCTGAGACATTTTTATTCCACAAGAGAGAAGCTGATTATCATTAAAATGGACCCTGGGTGTAACAAGATTTTACTGCTGTTTCTCTTCATTGCCACATTGCTCAGGTATTTCTATGATACTTACACTCCCTAGTTAACCCTTGTATATATATATATATTATTATACTAGCCCTGTTCTGGTAGGATGAGGAGGGTTACAAGTAGCTAGCTATATATGTTGGAACAAGTGTACCATGCAAGCATTTAGAGCAGGCACTCAAGAGATCAGAGATTCAGGGTTGGATTCTACTATTGTGAATTATCTTTGTCTACATATAAATAGTTACTATATACCAGTAAATTATATCGTGAGTGTAAAAGTAGGAGGAGGATAGTGCAATTTATATTGTGAGGTTTAGATAACCACCATAAAGATGGAATATGTGAGGAGCTCTTGAATTCGATACTTTCTGGGTTCATCATCAAACTGAATATGTTGTAGATTTTCTTCTGCATACCGCCAGCCAGAGAGCAATGGCAGAGAATTGGATGAGCGATTGGAGGAGTATCAGAGGTAAATTTAATTTTTTTTAATAATATTCAAAGATGTAAACTATTAGCAGAAATACCTGTCCAGAAGTGGAGTTAAGATTTTTTAAAGGATGGCGGGTGGGGGTTCCAGAATGGGGGGGGGGCCGAAAAGAAAAATAAGTGTGCAATATATATATACAAGAGACCTGCAAAAACACACAGACAAACTTAAGTTTCACACAAAGCTCTGGAGCAGGTTGTCATGTGTAACTCACAATATCTAGGAAACTTGGACTCACCATTTGCACATGCACATATATTATATTATATATATTAATAATATATATTTTATACATTACAAAATCTCAGCGAACTTTTCCCTTTAAATTTCGTTTTGTTTTCTTTCGTTCATTTCTTTTGTTTCATTTTTTATTTAGTTTTAGTTTTCTTCATTTATAACTCTTGAAAGTAGGAGTGGCCTTGGTAACTCCCTCACATTGAGGCTGTTTTTAAAAAATAATGCAGTCCACTTGTCTCTGTGGTTTTATGCATTGGTTATCCACCCAAGATCTTCAACCTGGGTGCGCACAAATGTCTGAGAATCAACTGGTTAGCTACTTAAGTTTTTATACACCTACAGCCACCAACTTACTCAATATAAAATTTCAAAACAAGACTCGAGAAACTCAAAAGAGCACTCGAGAATCGAGAGCTGTGAGAAAGATCCTGTACAAACTGCAGTTGTAGCTATAGCTGCTGCATTGGTTTGGGTTGGGTCCAAAGAAGGAAGTACACAAATGAAAAATTAATTGATTAGCTACTAAGTTTCTAAGGGCAAAGCTTAGGCTAGCTATCCAACTTTCTTGCATATAAATGCAGTATATATGCACGAGTTCTGTGAAAAGGCTATAGCCATAACCTTCAACCGTATAACTATATACTGCATGGGTCTAGTCATGATCAAAAAAGAAGAATGAAGATTTAACCAGGTTAAACATTTTCTGAGAGCCCATGACTTAGGCTAACTGCAAACTTACAATGCTCTAGCCTTCATCAGGAACAAATATACTTGAACAAATATACTTGAACATGTATTGTAGTGTTTAATAGAGGCTAGGACCAGAGGAGGTAATCTATTGATGGTAACCACAAAGCTAGTGGTAACTAGTTTTCTAAGTAGCTTCTACTGACACACACCAATGTTCACTCGTTTGATTGCAAACTTGGCGGCTCAGAGGGGGAAGTGAGGGAGAGGAATTTAATTGAATTTCACTTTGGTGCCAACCCTGTATCTGTCCTGGCTGTATGGCTGTTTTAAAGCTTTGAAGTCGTGGCATTCCCATGGGGTGTAGCCAAATAGCTCTCAAAGCTGAGTTCAAGACCTTTCTGGAATCAAAAAGTTTCCTTATGGATACAAATGCTTTAATGATGGTCATCGTACAGCAATGTTAAATTTTGCTGTCCACTGTTTGGCTGCAGGAGGCATTTTGGGTTGACCTGCCTTCCTCAATTGACCCTGATCTAGCTGTTACATTGCACTTCATTGCTGACCTTGTATCTGCCCTAGTGGGCCGTTATGGCTCATTTAAAGCTTTGGATACATGGCTAGGACAATGGCTAGAGCAATGCAATCTGACATGTCTAGCAGTGTTAGGGTCTCAAGTTTAGTCCACAGGGCATTTGGCTCATGTTTTTTTCTTTTCCCCCCGTTTGTTTGTTTGTCTGGGGTGTTAGATATTATCTCCACTCTCAATGCCTCACAATAGAATTAAATGTCAGCTAAGGGTGGGGTATGCGATCATTTGGAAGGCTCTTTCACCGGCTAGAGCAAGGGTGCGATCTATTGAGGGTATGAAGTATGCTAGAAAGTGATAGTTTTCTTGTCACTTGTAATGTTAAACATTTTATCTGCCATTATTAAGCATTCTTATGCTGTGTTGATATTGAATTCATGCTCCAGGGTGGCACCAGCTCTTTCTCCATTGCGATTTAGAAGTAATCCATGTTTGCTCAGCAGACTC
This sequence comes from Cladorhizidae sp. MBARI D1340-BT2, assembly GCA_028752905.1. Taxonomy (NCBI): domain Eukaryota; kingdom Metazoa; phylum Porifera; class Demospongiae; order Poecilosclerida; family Cladorhizidae; species Cladorhizidae sp. MBARI D1340-BT2. The sequence goes on along the minus strand of JAQNBH010000012.1, from coordinate 3,893,807 downwards.
AAGTACTACCCCTGCACATTTAGGCAGCCTTCAACCACCAGGGTTCCTGGACTAAAGTAAGCAGTGATTTTTATGTATACTGCGTGTAACTTAAGACTCGTTCTAGTTATTGAACTAGGATATCACTCATATCACAGCTGTTACATTAGACAACCCACAAACCAATTTGCAGCCTTTGTTCTTAAAAAATGGGTTGTGGGGGTCTGCCAAGACCAGGAGAGTCCAATTTTTGGACTGCCTTGGATGTTTCTGCATGCATCTTCTGACAAAACATGCCTATCGAGCTATTTTATATATCATTGGAAAGCACACAGAACAAGCAACAATTTGAGCACAACATTATCTACACAAACCAATTATTAAAAAAGTTATGGGCAGTCAAAGTCAACAGACGTTTTTTTACCAGTTTTGGGTGAACTACCCCCTTAACTCTTTGAATGTGGAAACTGTAATCAAGGTAACTCTCTCAAGAAGCTGTGTGTGGGTGTGTGTGTGTGTGTGCATGTGCATGGTATGTAACCACGTCAAGTACTATCTCACCTGTGTATGTGTGTGTGCATTTGTGTGTGTGTGTGGGTGCCATGTTCTAAGATTCAAGATTGTCATAGATAACTATGTTGGTGAGTGTGGTTTTACTGTACTTCATCTTGAGATCTGTGTTCATTGTTGTCAGGTCATAGATTCGAGGGTTTTTTTCACCGTCTACCCACGTGCAAAATAATGTTAATGATATTCATTAGTTGGACAGCACGTAGTCGTGTCTATTGGGAATAGGGAGTGAATGTTCACGACAGTTCAGGTAGGCAGAAAAACCAATTAAAAGGTCTGTATGTATGGCTGGTGCTGTTTGAGGCCAAGGAAGTGCTTCTCTTGATCTGAAGCAAAACAATACCTGTGATTGCTCATGGCAACCGCAGTCAGAGGTCACCTCATTACATGATTTTATGGTTCTTGCTTGCTGTAAAAGGAGATGACCATATAATACTCGCCATTGTAGACCAACTGTGTTGGATGTGATAAAATCTTTACATGCCAATTCTTCTTGAACTTTTAATAGCTATAATAATAAAATAATAAAATATCACATATTACTAGTAAATAACAATTGAAGAACGTCTACCATGACTTCACTGATTCATGATAGGTGATGTGTTACATTCTATTGGCTAAATAAAACCCATGATCATCGAGTTCAATTACAATGGAATCTCCAACAGACAGGATGCTACCAGTCAGCTACACTGAGCAAGTACTAATATGGGAATCTCCTTTTCCACCAAACCAAGCATGAGAAACTGATCTCAAACAGGAATTTACATTACTCATAAGAAATGCCTACCACAGCTAATAAATAGTCCATGACATCGTAGCCACTGAGACTCCAATTCCCACGGTACTTGTTTGCTCCTTTGCTTGTTTGTTTAGCTAATATGCATTGAAATAGGTGGGCATAACCGGGTCAGCTCTGAATCTGTGAGATTTGGAAGCATGGAAGCAGTTTAGGATGAATATCTTGCTCCCAAGAACATGATCACCTTTGCTCACCTATTAATTTACCACATACCAGATAAAAAGTCCTGGTGCGTAAAAAGGTCCTGTTGCGTAAAAAAGTCCTGGTGAAAAGTCCTAGTGTGTAAAAGTCCTAGTGCAGTGCTTGACTGCATAAACACAACCACTGGTGCTAGTGTGTTAAGGCACAACTTTTCAATTAGATCATATTATTAACCTTAAATTTTCCAGCCAACAAGAGCAAGAAGATAGGTGTACATAATGCCATGCCCATTATGTGCATTCCATTAACCCCACAAGTATGTTAACCCCACAAGTATGTAATAAATCTTCGCTTTAAGGCTTTGAAAATACAAAAATGCTGTTACTTTAAGAATGGCTCATAGGTTTCCCCCCTAATTTGGTACTGTGGTTTATAGCAATCATTCCCGTGAAATTTAACTGCATAAGTGTGAAAACAAAATTATACTCCAATATGCCTCAGCAGTACTGGACACAATAATAGCATCATGCAGTGTAGCACTTGGGCCAAAAAGAATCCATGAAATTTATATACAAGAGAGATATAACACGAAGTGTGACATAATGTACACTGCAATTTCAAACTAAATTTATCACTAGATGAGGACAGAAAATTACATTACAAATTAAGACAGGGGAAGAGAAATAGTTAAAACTTAACTAATTGTATGTTTCCACGAATACCCTCCTGTGGGATTTGTAAACTTTCCCTGCTTTCTTTCACATAGTTCCCCTTGTTCTTCAGAAAGTCTAATCGGTATCGCTGCACCGTAGTCAGGTTAAAACCAGTGATTGATCCCGCTTCCCTGGCAGCATCCTTCACTCACATTCCTAGCCGCTTGATCAAGCTAGTGGCAATCACAACTGACCACATCCGTCGTTGATCTAGAGTCTGCGCCACTACAAACTCATGATCTCCTCCGCTTTCTCATCAGTAAACTCCTCCTCCTCATCATCATCCAATTCACTCTCATATTCGGTCTTGCTACCAATGCCATGATCATCAGTGTCAGCGTGCACTCGTGCAATGTCAGAGTCTTCATCTTCACGTTCAGGAACAATAGCATTTTCATCACCAGGGTCTATATTTACAACTGGCAGAGATCCTTCTCCAGGTTGTTGTAGAGCTACAGCCACAGAGTTCAGGGAGAGTTGTGAAGGAAGTGAGTCTTCTCCAGGTTCAAGAATAACATCCACATAAGTAGGAGAGAGTTGGGAGTAGACATCACCAGTTGGTTCTACAGCAGCTGCCCTTTTCTCTAGCTTTGCTTTGTTGAGCTTAGCATTTTTAGCCATGTTCTTTATTTTTTTGTCTTAGTTTTGGACCAGGGAGTTCCAGGAGCTTCAGCCATTTCCTTACTAGAATAAATCAACTTGAAAAAAGCCGTGGCAAAAATTAAAAATCAGCAATTATTTCATTTAAATGAGTGCGTGTGGTTTCATGGCAGCCGCGGCGTGGTGCGTGGTTGCCACGACAATGAGGTTGCTGATTGGTCAATTTTCAAAATTGATTTCAGGAAGAAAACGAAGTATTTTTCTAGAGGCAAATTGGCAAATTTCATGTAGATTTCAAATCTGACATTATTTTTAAGATAAATTTGATATATTTGCACAAACATTTTGGTTGCATTTATGTAGTCAAGCACTAGCCTAAGGTAGCTACTGCATGGGTGCCGAGTATGCTACAGGAGGTGAATGAAAATCATAATCAGTTGAAGTAACCAAATTTTGTGTCCATGGAAGATCCACGGAAGAGCCAAGCAGGAAATCTTGCAATCGCAAACATAAAGTGGTAAAATTGGCTAAGTTCAACAGAGGTCAAGAGGTCACGATTTTAGCAGCTACTTGGGGTTAGAGTAGTATGAATGGTCTATGACAGCTCCTTCATAACGAGTTATGTAGATAACCCCTCCTTCCCCTCTCACTGCATTAATAGCTCCTTCATAACGAGTTATGTGGATAACCCCTCCTTCCTCTCACTACATTCACAGCTCCTTCATAATGATAACCCCTCCTTCCCCTCTCATTGCATTCACAGCTCCTTCATAATGATAACCCCTCCTTCCCCTCTCATTGCATTCACAGCTCCTTCATAACGAGTCATGTCGATAACCCCTCCTTCCCCTCTCACTGCATTCATAGCTCCTTCATAATGAGTCATGTGGATAACCCCTCCTTCCCCTCTCACTGCATTCATAGCTCCTTCATAATGATAACCCCTCCTTCCCCTCTCACTGCATTCACAGCTCCTTCATAACGAGTCATGTGGATAACCCCTCCTTCCCCTCTCACTGCATTCATAGCTCCTTCATAACGAGTCATGTGGATAACCCCTCCTTCCCCTCTCACTGCATTCATAGCTCCTTCATAACGAGTCATGTGGATAACCCCTCCTTCCCCTCTCACTGCATTCATAGCTCCTTCATAATGAGTCATGTGGATCACCCCTCCTTCCTCACTCACTGCATTCATAGCTCCTTCATAACGAGTCATGTGGATAACCCCTTTCCCCTCTCATTGCATTCATAGCTCCTTCATAACGAGTCATGTGGATAACCCCTCCTTCCCCTCTCACTGCATTCATAGCTCCTTCATAACGAGTCATGTGGATAACCCCTCCTTCCCCTCTCACTGCATTGATAGCTCCTTCATAACGAGTCATGTGGATAACCCCTCCTTCCCCTCTCACTGCATTGATAGCTCCTTCATAACGAGTCATGTGGATAACCCCTCCTTCCCCTCTCATTGCATTCACAGCTCCTTCATAACGAGTCATGTGGATAACCCCTCCTTCCCCTCTCACTGCATTCATAGCTCCTTCATAACGAGTCATGTGGATAACCCCTTTCCCCTCTCATTGCATTCATAGCTCCTTCATAACGAGTCATGTGGATAACCCCTCCTTCCCCTCTCACTGCATTCACAGCTCCTTCATAATGATAACCCCTCCTTCCCCTCTCATTGCATTCACAGCTCCTTCATAACGAGTCATGTGGATAACCCCTCCTTCCCCTCTCACTGCATTCACAGCTCCTTCATAATGATAACCCCTCCTTCCCCTCTCATTGCATTCACAGCTCCTTCATAACGAGTCATGTAGATAACCCCTCCTTCCCCTCTCACTGCATTCATAGCTCCTTCATAACGAGTCATGTGGATAACCCCTCCTTCCCCTCTCATTGCATTCATAGCTCCTTCATAATGATAACCCCTCCTTCCCCTCTCACTGCATTCATAGCTCCTTCATAACGAGTCATGTGGATAACCCCTCCTTCCCCTCTCACTGCATTCATAGCTCCTTCATAACGAGTCATGTGGATAACCCCTCCTTCCCCACTCACTGCATTCATAGCTCCTTCATAACGAGTCATGTCGATAACCCCTCCTTCCTCTCATTGCATTCATAGCTCCTTCATAACGAGTCATGTAGATAACCCCTCCTTCCCCACTCACTGCATTCATAGCTCCTTCATAACGAGTCATGTAGATAACCCCTCCTTCCCCTCTCACTGCATTCATGACATCTTTGGGGATGGGGAATTGCCTAAATGTTTGTGTTTTCAAATACAGTTCATCTTTTATATTGTACAGTAGAAATATATTCCGCTATACATAGCCTTCCTTTTTATTCTGTGTTTACATTTATATCTTTCGCCCATTGTTCTTTTATGTGTGCCCATTGTTGTGTGCGTGTGTGTGTGTGTGTGTGATGTGTTCGCATGTTTTTTTGCAGTCAATATGGAACATACTCGACAACTTTTAGAGGATTTAACTGTGAAATTCTTCGAAAAAGGCACAGAGTTGGTGCGATACCTGTCATCAATGTGAACACTGACCCTGTCTTCACTGTTTCCTCTCCAGGCTTCAATCAGACACCAAAACAAAAGTAAGTTAGTATTCTCCAATGCCTGCCACAAGTTGCTAGTATTCTCCAATGCCTGCCACAAGTTGCTAGTATTCTCCAATGCCTGCCACAAGTTGTTAGTATTTTCCAATGCCTGCCACAAGTTACTAGTATTCTCCAATGCCTGCCACAAATTGTTAGTATTCTCCAATGCCTGCCACAAGTTGCTAGTATTCTTCAATGCCTGCCACAAGTTGCTAGTATTCTCCAATACCTGCCACAAGTTACTAGTATTCTCCAATGCCTGTGTTATATATTGAATTAGCTATTAAAAGTATAGTTTTATGAATACCTCACATGTTTCAAAGCCTTTTTTTATTCATCACAGACCAGATTTTTCCATTCAATTTGCAGTGTCATAGTTTGAACAGTTTTCCCTCACAGTAACTGTATTATAGTTAAAATTGTACTTTTTTATTATTGTAGGTATAGCAACAATCAGCTGTCGTACTACAACATCAGTTGTAAGCCGGGACAATTTATCTTCTTCAATGTGACCTATATGAATATGCAGGATTCTAGTTGCATCGACCCTGCTGATCAACGAAAAAAGTGAGTAATATATACCACATTTGGTAGATGAGTTTTTTTATCACTATGTAATTTTGCTTGCTTGATGTGTAGGTGTGTCGATTACACTCAGGTTAGACTTAACAATGGAATGCTTGTCGGTGAAAACTGCGGAAGTGACACTACCGGAGTGCACGAACAAATATTTCCATTTGGTATATTTAAATATATATATATGATGTAATTTTATAATTAATGCAGGTATACTAACCAGCATAATACACTAAAAGGATTGGATAGCGTTCAAACACCAACAACAAGTTTTCTTGTCATGGATTATCCATTGCATGCTAAAGATTAATGAATGTTTTTTTCCCCCCATGACACTTCACTAGCTGCCTACCTAGTCAGTCCTCACAAATCAGGCTTCAAAAGAGTTCATCCTCGAAATTTAGGTGGTATTTATATATACACATAATATGTTATACCGATGGCTTAAAATGAAAGTGAAATATGTTATACACTTAGGTGATCTATATATATATATATATGCTATATACATAGGTGCACAGAATTTGAACATTACAGATTCACCTATTTTGCTTGGACACCAGCATGTAGTTTCTACGACTAGAATTTGTAACAAGTTTGATACTTCTACCAATGGAATTTAGGCTGGTTCTCTATAGGGATAGGAATGTAACACAGTACACCATCATAACATCGTCAGCATTGCTAGATTGCATTGCTTTGGCCCTAGCTCTATTTCTAGCTACATCCCTGACATAACTCTAGCCATTGGCCTGCCTAGCTACAGCTCAGTGCTGGGTTTGTATGTAATGCCAGGATTATGCCATGAGGGAGGAAGCAGAGTCCATGCCATTTGCAAATAGGCCCTTTCTAGTCCACTTCCTAACCTTGGCTCACTACACGACCACAGCCTTCTGGTTTCAAAATACAATAGATTCCTTGGTCTCAGTGTCTCGGATAGGGCATTGTGCCCTTCTAGTGACACAGGAGAAGTCAGTGATGTTGGCAAAATCCATGGCAATCATGGAATCAGATTGGCTGTGGATAAGTTGCACATCTGGAAAAGCACCAAACCCGGTGCACATTATTTTAACAATTGTGATGTAGTTAATTTAGACTCGGGCAATTCTGTGTATCCATAAGAATGATAGTGGCCATCATCCATTGTGATGTGAGCGTTAGAGTCTAGCAAGTGCTTTCCATTACATATTAAATATATTTTGAACCTGTAAATTATGTGATTGTAACTTTCCTCGTATGTTCCTCCAATTTTGCTTGGTGTTCTTCTGAATACATGGATGACAACATCAATATTCCATTGGTAACACACTATTCCACTCTGACCATTCTAGATTCTATGAAGCTGGTGTTCCGTAGCAACAACGCAAACAGGTATCCAGGATTCACTGCCTCAGCTGTGTGCTTTAATACAGCAGCCAGAAAAGGTTGTCCAGTAACATATTTCGCCAAAGAGGTAAATAAAGCATTATATAGAAAGGTGGTTTATCCTTCTTTTCTTTCGTGCTGTTTTTGTGGTATTAAACTTGCTGTGAATTTGTTGGATTTTTTTTAAAGAACTGCAGCATTTTTATGCAGTATAATTAGTATTAAAGCTTTATCACCACCAGGTGGCAAGCACCTTGGCTGCATTGAACACCAACAACGAATCCTGTGACTGGCTAATAAGGGCATTTGTTAAAATTATCCACATTTCAATGCCCATGCTCTTTTGTAGGCTGACCCGTAGTCTGATACCTTCACGAGGTTTTTGTGGTAATTTTAACATCCAATCTGATTAAACAAGTTTCAAAAGATCACGACACTAGCACTTTTACGATTTTCAACTGTTTGTTTTAAGATCACTGCATAGCTATGTCCATATGCCCTTTTCCCTCTTCTTTGCAAAATGATTGTCATTTATACAGTATGAGGCCACTTACTTATCCGAATGTCACTGGTCCAAACGCACCAGTCAACTGAATGCTACAAGAAGCTACACTGGAAATGCTAGCTACATTCATTCTTTTCATTTTGCGGGGAAAAATTACTTTGCGCATGCACAGAATGGATATATACCACTCGCCCAATTTCTTCTCACTCCATATCAAAGCAGAGAGTATGGCTAGACGAGTTGTCCTTAATAGCTATAACTGTGATATTGTGAGAAGAGAAAGAAGTTTAGTTAGAGTTAGCAGAGGAATGTGGTGTTGGAATATAAACTGATGAGATTTGGAGCAAGGATGAGCTGAAGACCTGAAGTTCAGTTGTCTGAACATTTCAGTTATCTAAACACCCTCTAGTCCCAACGTGTTCGGATAAGTGGCTTCAGACTACATAATATAATATATATATATATGCATAAATATTGTTTCTGTTTTATGATGTTGTGCAGGTGAGTTCACCTAAGGTGATTCAAGTATCTGCCAATGTTGACGTCCAATATCAGAGGCTCAGAATTAAATTGGTATCGAGAGTAACCAGTTCATTTTTAAAGGACAAGAGGTGTGTTTTACTGACAAATCAGACAAGAAGATGATAGGATTGTATGGTAGAAGACATGCCTTACATTACACTGCACAAGCTCTGCAGCAGACAGTCAATTTAATGATCGATTATAACACTAGTACCACACCATTACTATTAATGTAAGACAATTGCTTGAGAATAACAATGCCACACCATTACTATAAATATATACAAGACAACTGCTTGAAAATAATAATGCCACACCATTACTATAATAAATACAAGACAACTGCTTGAAAATAACAATGACACACCATTACTATAAATATATACAAGACAACTGCTTGAAAATGACAATCCCACACCATTACTATAAATACAAGACAACTGCTTGAAAATAACAATGCCACAACATTACTATTAATATAAGACAACTGCTTGAAAATAATAATGTCACACCATTACTATAAATATATACAAGACAACTGCTTGAAAATGACAATCCCACACCATTACTATAAATACAAGACAACTGCTTGAAAATAACAATGACACACCATTACTATAAATATATACAAGACAACTGCTTGAAAATGACAATCCCACACCATTACTATAAATACAAGACAACTGCTTGAAAATAACAATGCCACAACATTACTATTAATATAAGACAACTGCTTGAAAATAATAATGTCACACCATTACTATAAATATATACAAGACAACTGCTTGAAAATGACAATCCCACACCATTACTATAAATACAAGACAACTGCTTGAAAATAACAATGACACACCATTACTATAAATACAAGACAACTGCTTGAAAATAACAATGACACACCATTACTATAAATATATACAAGACAACTGCTTGAAAATGACAATCCCACACCATTACTATTAATATAAGACAACTGCTTGAAAATAATAATGTCACACCATTACTATAAATATATACAAGACAAGACAACTGCTTGAAAATGACAATCCCACACCATTACTATAAATATATACAAGACAACTGCTTGAAAATAACAATGCTACACTACTATTACTATAAAATATGTTGTAAGGTATGAACAGAATACAAAGAGTATAATATGCTTTAAATAATGTTTGTTAATGTCTGAAAACAATTTTTTTACCGTGTATGAAATTAATCAATATACAGGTTGGATAATTTGTCCATCAAGATCCTGTATACATTTTCCTTGAGTGGTGAAAGGCAAGAATTCCGAGCTCAAGATGCCCGTATACCAGGTCCTGGAGTCCTGTTTATTTCTAAAGATTTTGCCTACTACCAAAAGTTTGTTTCGGTAAGTTTTTGTGTTGCTGTTGTAGTGGATCTGTGCAGTAACGTGATATCAATTATTGTAATTATGATATATACACCACCCTATGGATTGAGGCAGGTTAAAGTATGATGGCAATAGCTCTATGTCTATGTACAATGGATCAACATCCCTCTGGGATAAGGCAGGTTAAAGTAGGTTGGCAATAGCTCTACGAGGACACATGCTGGATCCACATGACATTCGAGATGGAATTGAGCGAGAGAACAAACTCATGGGTTTTGTTAAGGTTGTTTTCATGACCTGTGACATGGAGTCATGATCTCCCATCCAGTTGAGAAAGGAATCCAGTTGAGAAAGGAATAATTATAATATTGAGGGGATTGTCGTTAGCTGTAACCAAGCATTAAAAATATTTCTTATGGGATATATTGACGCTGTATTTAATGGAATTATGATGTCATCTTCAAAATAGAAATTATTTCATATGCTTATTCAAACTACAAACTAGTTGTACGTGCTTTTAAGCAATGTAAACGTGTTGCACAATTATGTTGTATATCATTACTTCATATAAATAGAGTTCTCCCAGAGCTATTGAAGTTCCATATGGAACTGACGTCACATACAAGCGCCGCACACTTGACATTGTGGAGAGGGAAACGGGACAAATTAAGCCGGAGAAAAGGTGCAACCTGAAACAAAGTATTAGTATGCATGATACTAACATCTGAAAATGCATCACAACTATGTATAGATTGGAAGGTGTGACGATCAACATCTTGCATACCTTCTCTATGAGTGGTGAAGTGCAGAAATTCCAATCCAGAATTCCAGAGCGTTTATATGGACCTGGATTCCTTTTCCTGGCTAATGATCGTGCATACTTCCAAAACTTTCTTGTTGATACTACGGTAGGTCTTTCGGCTGTTGCTGTTGTAGTGCAGAGCAGGTTATTTTAAATGTTGCTTACTAACAATACAGTGACTTAATCCTATCACACAAAGGAATGGTGTATGGAGACACACACTGGATCAGAATCACACTGGGGGCAGGTTGACAATAGCTGTATGGGGACACACACTGGATCAGAATCACACTGGGTTGAGGCAGGTTGACAATAGCTGTATGGGGGGACACACACTGGATCAGAATCACACTGGGTTGAGGTAGGTTGACAATAGCTGTATGGGGACACAACTGGATCAGAATCACACTGGGCTGAGGCAGGTTGACAATAGCTGTATGGGGACACACACTGGATCAGATTCACACTGGGTTGAGGTAGGTTGACAATAGCTGTATGGGGACACACACTGGATCAGAATCACACTGGGTTGAGGCAGGTTGACAATAGCTGTATGGGGACACACACTGGATCAGAATCACACTGGGTTGAGGCAGGTTGACAATAGCTGTATGGGGACACACACTGGATCAGAATCACACTGGGGGCCGGTTGACAATAGCTGTATGGGGGAGACACACACTGGATCAGAAAGGCACTGGGTTGAGGCAGGTTGACAATAGCTGTATGGGGACACACACTGGATCAGAATCACACTGGGTTGAGGCAGGTTGACAATAGCTGTATGAGGACATGCACTGGATCACAATCACACTGGGCTGAGGCAGGTTGAACAATAGCTGTATGGGGACACACACTGGATCAGAATCACACTGGGCTGAGGCAGGTTGAACAATAGCTGTATGGGGACACACACTGGATCAGAATCACACTGGGTTGAGGCAGGTTGACAATAGCTGTATGGAGATACACACTGGATCAGAATCACACTGGGTTGAGGCAGGTTGACAATAGCTGTATGGGGACACACACTGGATCAGAATCACACTGGGTTGAGGCAGGTTGACAATAGCTGTATGGGGACACACACTGGATCAGAATCACACTGGGTTGAGGCAGGTAGACAATAGCTGTATGGGGACACACACTGGATTAGAATCACACTGGGTTGAGGTAGGTGACAACCCAGTGTGATTCTGGATCAGAATCACACTGGGTTGACAATAGCTGTATGGGGACACACACTGGATCAGAATCACACTGGGTTGAGGCAGGTTGACAAGAGCTGTATGGGTAATATACTGTCAGAATCACACTGGGTTGAGGTAGGTGACAATAGCTGTATGGGGACACGCACTGGATCAGAATCACAGCAGGTTGAGGCAGGTTGACAATAGCTGTATAGGGACACGCACTGGATCAGAATCACAGCAGGTTGAGGCAGGTTGACAATAGCTGTATGGGGACACACACTGCATCAGAATCACACTGGGTTGAGGCAGGTTGACAATAGCTGTATGGAGACACACACTGGATCAGAATCACACTGGGATGAGGCAGGTTGACAATAGCTGTATGGGGACACACACTGCATCAGAATCACACTGGGTTGAGGCAGGTTGACAATAGCTGTATGGGGACACGCACTGGATCAGAATCACACTGGATTGAGGCAGGTTAATAGCTGTATGGGTACACACACTGGATCAGAATCACACTGGGTTGAGGCAGGTTGACAATAGCTGTATGGGGACACACACTGGATCAGAATCATACTGGGTTGAGGCAGGTTGACAATAGCTGTATGGGTACACATACTGGATCAGAATCACACTGGGTTGAGGCAGGTTGACAATAGCTGTATGGGGACACACACTGGATCAGAATCACACTGGGTTGAGGCAGGTTGACAATAGCTGTATGGGTACACATACTGGATCAGAATCACACTGGGCTGAGGCAGGTTGACAATAGCTGTATAGGTACACACACTGGATCAGAATCACACTGGGTTGAGGCAGGTTGACAATAGCTGTATGGGTTACACACACTGGATCAGAATCTCACTGGGTTGAGGCAGGTTGACAATAGCTGTATGGGGACACACACTGGTACAGAATCACACTGGGTTGAGGCAGGTTGACAATAGCTGTATGGGGACACACACTGGATCAGAATCACACTGGGTTGAGGCAGGTTGACAATCTGTATGGGGACACACACTGGATCAGAATCACACTGGGTTGAGGCAGGTTAATAGCTGTATGGGTACACACACTGGATCAGAATCACACTGGGTTGAGGTAAGTTGACAATAGCTGTATGGGGACACAACTGGATCAGAATCACACTGGGCTGAGGCAGGTTGACAATAGCTATATGGGGACACACACTGGATCAGAATCACACTGGGTTGAGACAGGTTGACAATAGCTGTATGGGGACACACACTGGATCAGAATCACACACTGGGTTGAGGCAGGTTGACAATAGCTGTATGGAGACACACACTGGATCAGAATCACACACTGGGTTGAGGCAGGTTGACAATAGCTGTATGGGGACACACACTGGATCAGAATCACACACTGGGTTGAGGCAGGTTGACAATAGCTGTATGGGGACACACACTGGATCAGAATCACACACTGGGTTGAGGCAGGTTGACAATAGCTGTATGGGGACACACACTGGATCAGAATCACACTGGGTTGAGGCAGGTTGACAATAGCTGTATGGGGACACACACTGGATCAGAATCACACTGGGCTGAGGCAGGTAGACACACACTGGATCAGAATCACACTGGGCTAAGGCAGGTTGACAATAGCTGTATGGGGACACACACTGAATCGGGTTCATGTTTTGTTTTCAATAACCTCTGCTGCTTTGGACTATTTGTGAGATGTATCTCATTGTTAAGGCAATAGGATTCCCTGCCTGGTGAAGTTAGGATAGAGCATCTAGTAAAGTTGATTATTGAGAAGGTTATTGTAATATTGTAGTTGATGTTCTCACTATCAATTCTTGATCATGTTGTAGGCTCTGCAACCTAATCCCAAAGAATTACAGTTGATCGCCGATTTCAGTAAAGCCAACCAAAAACTAACGACTCCTGTAGAACTTCCAACAATCAACACACCCACTCGACCGTATGTATTGGTTGTGTCTCTGACTACATGTAGATAATCCCAGTTGTTTTCTTTCTCAGATGTATTGAAATAGAACCACTCCCACGACCACGACCACCGATTTTCCAAAGACAAAAACGAGTTATTAGTAGCAGAATCAGACTTTGTCCCACTTTTAGTCAAAGACCTGCGAGGATTGGAAGTCTATGGCAGGGTATTGCTGGTCTGTCAGACAGTGTTTTGACTAAGTCGATCTTGAATGCGGGTGCTTGCAATCCAATTCTGAAGGTGTCAGCAACTGCTCTGGTGAACCAACTGAAAAAGTGAGTGTGTATATGAGTGTGGGTGTGGTGAATGAGTGGGTGTGGTGAATGAGTGTGTTGGTTTTGGAAAGGGACTAGTTAACCTTCTTCACGTAATTAGCCTTATGACATTATAGGACAATCAAGGCAACATCCTGCCATAACCACTCTTACCCTATGGAATTTTCTAGTGGGACAATGATTCACAATTTTCATGGCGGATTCTAGAATGCATAGAATTTAGATGCCTTTGCTAAATTGTGCTGTGAGCGTGCGCAATTGATTGACGGCATTTTCTTAGTCCACACAACGAAACAAGTAGCTAGTCCATCTACAGCAGGATGTAGCAGAGCTGTGGATGTTCGACTTCACTCACAATGGCTGGTGTTTATTCCGAGAGCACTTTCCTCTTGGAAACAAGTCAATGACACTGCTTGTCTTCATGACTCGATATATATGTGCACTTTTAATTATTAAAATATAAACCATGGTGGAAGCAGTGTCTAACTAACTAAGATCTAACATTGTCATATTATTCCCATGGGATCTCCCTCCTCACAGTCTACGTGGATTACCTTCAATTTACATTGTCAACTCTTTTTGTCTCTTGTCTTGGAATAAAGCAGCAAACAATTCATTTCTGGCTGCATTTGCATTCTGCAGGTCCTTAGCATTGTAATATGGCACAGTGTCTGACTCCAACTTCATCACTTACTTCCCCACTTCTTATCGCTTTTTCCTTTATCTGGAACTTTGCATTAAAATTATAAAACTCCTGCCAATCTGGTTTATTTAATTACATTCCAAACAGTAGTCATTTAAATTCCTGCACAACCAATGAGCATGCATGAGGCTCACTACTGTAGTGGCTGTATGAGAACCAGTGGCTAATCCATTTTCAATGTATGTATGTTTGAAAGAAATGAATGTTTTTATTTGTATTTGCCTGTTTTAGAGAGGACCCTAATAGATTGAATTCATTGACAATGCAAGCAGGCCAGACCCAGAAATAAGTATATAGGGTGAGTGGATGAATTCCAGTATTATAGCAATGGGTAAATTCTGTGTGTTTGTCCATCCACTTTGGTACCAAGGTTGTGGTTTGATTCTTGGTGAAATCTTTTTTCGCTATTTTCCCATTTTCCCACTCCCCCCCCACACACACACAATACACACACAGTTTTTCCCTTCTTTTTTTCCCCTTCTTTTTCCATTCACTTTGTATTCAAGGGTTCTATCTTAAGCAGAATTATTCTTTACTTCCCCACACCTTATACTTCCCCCCTCATTCTCCCCGTTCACTTGATAGTCAAGGTCTCCATTTCAATACTATATTTCAAGGATTCCAGTTCGATGGTGGATGGAATTGTTCACTTTTTAAATCTTTTTTCCTTACCAACATCAGAAAACTTTGCGAGATGGCTTCAACCCCCCCACCCCCTCCCCCCAAAAAACAGTGTCATAATGGATAGCTATGTAGATCTGTAAATGCTGTATTATATATGTGTGTGTTTAGAGGCCATTAGCTTCAAAGCACTCGCTCCATGGGGAGTGGTATCAATACAACGGGGAAATTCTGAGGTTTTTTCCCTTGTTTGTTCACACAGATCCCTATTCTCTTGCTACTTAGCTTGCCAGTTCGATCCTGGATGGAATCTTAAGTTCGCAACCAACGTCAGAATATTCTTTGAAGGGTGTTTTAACCGGTATCCATACTGGATAGCTATGTCTGTTTCTGTATGTAGTTATGTGCATGCTTGGAGGCCACTGGATGCCCCACAAGCTTGACTTCCCGCCACAGAGTGTGGGTATCTCAGCTGGTAATATATTACATCTAGTACAAACACAGGAATGGTGCAAATGTTTCTCTGGTTTGGGCTGGACTAATATCTGACAAGCCACAGCCATGACAGGAAGCAGTAGGCAACTAGCAAACTTATATCTGAGTGATATATGCTAGCCTAGGTCTTTATTTTGGTTCAATTCATCCCTAGATAACCTCATGGCCTTTAAACTCTCCCAAGAGACACTTGACCTAAAAGTCTCAGTCTTGAAAAGTTTCCAGCTTTGTTTGCTCAGTGACCAAACCACTCTCCTCATTGCAAAAGCTTTTATGCATCCTTTGTCTGTAACCATAAATAGAATATTGTTCTACTGATAGACACTACAATAAATTAGGTATTTAGAATAAGCATTCTCTTTCACTGACGTTGTCTGGAAAATATAGATGAATCTGAAGAACTACTTCTCTGTGCTGTACAAATATATCTGGGCTGAGTAAGCTTCACACTACCTGTTTGAGGATTGTCATGTGAACCAGTGATGGCTACTTCACTCATGGCATCTATATATTCTGATACAGCCTTTAACGTAATGCCTACTTCACTTATTCAGGCATCTATATATTCTGATACAGCCTTTAACGTAATGCCTACTTCACTTATTCAGGCATCTATATATTCTGATAAAGCCTTTAACGTGATGGCTACTTCACTTATTCATGGCATCTATATATTCTGATATAGACATTAACGTGATGGCAGGCATCTATATATTCTGATATAGCCATTAACGTGATGGCTACTTCACTTATTCATGGCATCTATATATATATTCTGATATAGCCTTTAAACAATCGATCAAAAGGGAAAGGATATTCTTAGCAACAGCCAACCTTCAGACTAGATTGCTATCATGCTCCAATGCAGGAAAAGAAATAAATGTGGTCAGCGATGACACATCATTAGAAATTGAGCACAGGATAAGGCATAAATGAATTTTTGGTCATACGTGAAGAACACAGTTTCTATAATATTTTTAAGCACATACTATTATTACTCGATGTCACACCTACTTCCTGGCTGGACCAAAGATCGCTACAGGACATACACTATTATTATAGTTGCTATTGTTGTTGTTGTTATTGTTGTTGATGCAGCTGGCTACCTGACTGGTGGATCACATACGTTGGATTCATGAATATAATCCAAAGACTGCTATTTAATTACCAATTATGCTCATGTATTCTATACAAGTTACTGCCTCTACTACACCATCATTCTATACTACAAGTAGTTACTGCACCTGTATCTATTTTATATCCACTAATGCAATGATCTTGTGACTAAGAAATAGCTTTGTTTCTAGTGTAGCTATCTCACTTACCAAATACATCCATGGTGGTTGTGATCATGGAGATGGTGATGATGATGGGATGATGATGTGATGATTGTGGTGATGATGGTGATGATTTGATGGTGATATTGATGATAATGGTGATGTGATGATGATAGTGATCATGATGATGATGATGGTTGCGGTTTCCTACAACATTTGTTGTCCCTGTTT
Organism: Cladorhizidae sp. MBARI D1340-BT2; assembly: GCA_028752905.1. Taxonomy (NCBI): domain Eukaryota; kingdom Metazoa; phylum Porifera; class Demospongiae; order Poecilosclerida; family Cladorhizidae; species Cladorhizidae sp. MBARI D1340-BT2. The sequence goes on along the minus strand of JAQNBH010000012.1, from coordinate 3,876,480 downwards.
GTTTCCTTTCTTATGATTACAAAAATGGCAAGTATGGTAAGAATCATCAATACAATAAACATGCTAGTACAAGTGTGTGATTTTTTTTGTCATTCTTTGTTTCACTGGATCAAGAAATGGAGTAGTCATGGGCATGTAGTCGTGGGCGTGCTGTTATTCTCCCAACGAACTATCAGTTGACAAAACAAATTACAATGCTTCTCAATAATCAACTTAAAGTTTCGACTAGATGCTCTAGCCTTCATCAATGAGGTGCTAAAAATCAGTATGTTAAGATGGTAGTCCATTATTCCTGATGAAGCTAGATCATCTAGCTTAATTAAACGTCGAGAGAATAAATTAAATTTCAAGAGTGTCACTGTTATTGTTTTGTTGTTGCTGTTGTCATAGTTGTCATAGTGTATTTTATTTTCTATAATTGTATTCCTGAAAATTATAAGAAATTCATCTCCCCCCCCCCCCCCCCCCCCCCCCCAAGTCCTAATTGCCTCTCAATAATCATCTTGAAATTGTATTCTCTCGACGTTTCGACTAGTTCACATGAGTGATGATCATGTGTAAAAGACAGCAGCCATCTTCGTTGAATTTTAGCTTGAAAAGGACTAAATTAGCAGAGCAAAAGGATGAAATAGCTGGCTGTACCTGTCATGATAATCTAGTCCTTATTTTAGTCTATATGAACGATTATAAGTAGAATTGTCCCAAGACACTTCCTCATCATCATCATCTCTTTCTGAAGCTACAGAAACCAAGGCAGCTATATATATATGTATGTATAATTACACTCAATGAAGTAATAATTGTAGTCAATAAAGTAAAATATGCGTTTACTTTTATGCACACGAATATTATAGGTGAAGACCAATCTCCTACATTGGAGTCTTCTGATATGTCTGTGATGATGATCAGTCAGTTCCTAATGATTGTCGAGACCTTGGTTTGTACAAGGCATGTGATAGCCATAAACTCACTGACCAGCAGAGAACCTGGCTATTACAAAATACGTTTTTCCCTTTGGAGAGCTATAAATTTCCAAACAAGCAATTGTTATGGTAAGGCCAGATCATTTCAGTATTCCTGGTTAGGCAGTATTCCTGGCTATCATAGAGTCAGTCGTTAAATGGTGACTACTGTAAGAGTTTTCTTTTTTCAAAGAATCGCTCCTTGCTTGGTCAGCTTATTAGCTTCACAGCACATGACTAGCTTCACTCGAGCAAAAGATACTCTGAAAGAGTTACAGTTTACACACAAACTGGCAAGGGATGATTTAATGGCATTTATGGGTCAGATGGAGACTGGTCATTTATCTCTTCAACGACAACTCGAGCACCAAGCCTCAGATATATAGAATCCATGAGAACAGAGCTGTCTTGAAATCTATTTTTAAAGGCTATAATATTCTGTGAAAAACAAAATCTTGCTTTTAGAGGAAATAACGAATCTGTCAATCCTGCTAGTTATTTTTTCTGCAAACCCTGGAAATTTTCAAGCACCTCTTCTGTTTCGGATTGAGTCAGGGGATGCAATTTATAAGGAGCATTCAGCCCCATATGATCTGATTGCTGCTATTGGAAAGTGTATCCAACAGAAAATAGTGCAGTAAGAAGTCAAAGCTTCTAAATTCTTTGCCATCTGTGCTAATGAAGCAACAGATTCAGCTAACAAGGAACAGCTATCACTAATCATTAGATTCACTGATGAAGGGACCGATTCTTGAAGAATTTATAGAATTTGTGCATTGGGACACTGGCACTACTGGTCAAGCAATAACTGACAAGATAATGTCTAGTCTAGAAGCTCTTACACTTGATCTTAATGATGGACAAAAATATGGCAGCATATCTGGTAACGGGGCTGCAGCAATCATTCGACACAAGCCATTTATGTCCATTGTGCTGCTCATTATGTGTGGTAGCTGCCTGCAGTAGTGTACAGGCAATTCATAACATGTATGGAACAGTTACAGAGGTCTGTCTTTTTTCCAACTATTCTCCTGAATGGCAACAAGAGTTGGAAAAACACATTGCAAATTTAAGTGGTCCAAACACTAGGGAAAAAACTAGTTAATTTATGAAAGATCTGTTGGTTGCTTGGATAGATGGTTTTCAGGTGTCCGGAGAAATGTTACCAGCAGTAGTTAATTAATACCTTTGAAGTGATCAGCATAATGCCAGGTTGGAATGCTGAGTCTTTCAAGAAAGCATCCACACTTTGCTCAATTTCAGTTCTTGATAGCCATGGAAGTAACATGTGCTGGGTTAGTCTTTTTTTATGCAAGGGTCATCAAAGGATATTTGGCAGCATACAATGAACTGTTAAGGCGGCCTTGAAGGAAGTTTGCAGTGGAGTGGACAAGTATCATAAGACTCAGCAGTGTTGCTCGGTGGCCAAATCAATGCTTCTCTTACACAGAGATGTGTGAAACAGACTGAGACCCATCGACAAAATATGCCTTCAAGTACACCTGAGGAGTATATACTACAGGAGAGCAATAGTGATACCTTTTCTGGATGAAATGATAACTCATTTAAACACCAGATTTTCAGAAATTCAGTGCAAGGCCATAATGTGCTTAATATTGTTCCCATTGTCTATCATGAAAGAAAGTGACGAAGAATGCTTCTTATGGATATTATATTAAATAGCTGACTCAAACCAGTTCTTATGTTCATTTATCTATTACACTAATTGATATTGCAACTTTATTCACAATTATTAAAAATGTATATAAATATTATTTGGCTGATATTGTAACTTTACTCACAATTGTATATTATATGTCTTATTTGAAGTAGGAAAAAAACCTTACAAATCCTGGATATGGCCCTGGATTCAACAATTGTTTAAACATCAGAATCCCAACTAGATACACTTTGGCCTGGCACATGCCTCACAAAGTTGGAAACCTCTTGAACCGACGAAGTTTTGAACCTGGTTTGGGGCCCTTAGGCTATGCCGCCTTACCACACCATGACGATAAAACAGCCATTACAGCCAAACTAAGGCAGATATATGGACAGCAAAGAAAATGCTGTAGGTTTAGGGGGTGGGAAGGAGCAGGTCAGGAATATATAATATATATCCCTCCCAGAGAGCAGATATTTCTGCTTGTAAATATTTATAAAAATAAAATTAAAAAATTATACTTACTTACAATGACTTTCTCAATAATCAACTTTAAATTTTACTCTCTCGACATTTCGCTAGCCTTCATCAGCAATAATGACTAGACGCTCTAGCCTTCATCAGGAACAATGACTAGACGCTCTAGCCTTCATCAGGAACAATGACTAGACGCTCTAGCCTTCATCAGGAATAATGACTATATGCATCAGGAATAATTACTAGATGCTCTAGCCTTCATCAGGAATAATGACTAGATGCTCTAGCCTTCATCAGGAATAATGACTAGATGCTCTAGCCTTCATCAGGAATAATGACTAGATACTCTAGCCTTCATCAGGAATAATGACTAGATGCTCTAGCCTTCATCAGGAATAATGACTAGATGCTCTAACCTTCACCAGGAATAATGACTAGATGCTCTAGCCTTCACCAGGAATAATGACTAGATGCTCTAGCCTTCACCAGGAATAATGACTAGATGCTCTAGCCTTCACCAGGAATAATGACTAGATGCTCTAGCCTTCACCAGGAATAATGACTAGATGCTCTAGTCTTCACCAGGAATAATGACTAGATGCTCTAGCCTTCACCAGGAATAATGACTAGATGCTCTAGCCTTCACCAGGAATAATGACTAGATGCTCTAGGGAATAATGACTAGACGCTCTGGCCTTCATCAGGAGGAAGACTCACGCCGGGAAAGTAAAATTTCAAGTTGATTATTGAGTTGATAATGAGAAAGTCGTTGCAATTCGTTATGTTAACTGTTATGAGGAAAATGTTAAAGGTCAAGTCCAATGCAAATTCGTAAAGTAAAATTAAACCTGGAACATGTGCCATAATAGGATGCTACTGCTGGTTTATTTATATATAATATATATATCAGCAGATGATATATAGCAACGACTACCTCTGACATATATAGAAGTTTTTGGAGGAAGTAGTTGATGCTGTGCCTTGCAATTGCTTGATCAATCAATTTCCTGCACCAGAAGAGCAACAAGACACTTTACAACTTACCAGGAGCTGTGAAGAAAATAACTCGCGCTGTAGCAGCCACACAAAAGGAGAGCCAAGCTAGCTATTTATTGTAGAGAATAAGTAATACACCAAGACTCTTTTAATTTGTTTGTTTGTTCGTTTGTTATTCTCTTAGCTTGTTTGGAAGCAAAGACATTGTACTGCTGTGTCCTCAAATCAACTCCAAGGCTTTCTTTTCATAAAAGCACATATAAAACCATATAAAACACAGTTTTTCATGAAATCATTGGAATTTGTCACCCAAGTTTGTCAGTTGACAACATGGCATACAACATGGCATACTAAACGATGTCACTCCAGCTAACCTTGTAAGTATTATTCCTATCTCCCCTGCATTATGCAGTCTCCGACCGGATGCTGTGAGCGTTGATGAGCTCACGAGATCACAGCAATCCCGATTGTAACTTCTGCGGATCTGGTCCTCGCTGGAAGACCAATTAGGAAGGCCAACGAGCTTAGGCGTGATTGTGGAATGACAATAGTTGAAGCGCTTTAAAAAAATTAGCTATCATTTTATTTTATTATACTAACACTTGTAACCCATGACTCCTGTGTGTAATGCGCCTCCATATTGTTATGGAGAATGTGCGAGTCGACTCGACTAAAGAGAGAAAGTGGCGAGGGAAATGGGAACGTTCACAATTACACCAACAACAGCAAGGAACATCACTAATTGCAAGGAATGATGCTCCAAAACAAGTGATATTACATAACCGAATTTATTTTCATCACAAGTAGTTTGTTTTTTTCCTTTCTAGGGTTTACCATATCTCTCCAAGAACATCTTTAGATCTCAACAGGGAGATGTAGGGTAAGTGTTATGATGCACACATAACTGTTGCCACTATAGCTTCATTGTAAAGAGAGCTGCACCTGTAAAATGGTCTACACACTGTCAGTTGGTAAAGGGTATTCAACACTTTTTTGGTGTTTGTGTGTGATCTACAGGCGACAGATGTGGGTCATCAGTCCAGAGGTTAATCGTCTTTGCAGCCATACAGAGTGGTTAGCCTTATAAGTGCTAACCAATATCCTGCCCATTGCTGAACCATTACTCGTGTCCGTCCTAAGAATTCCTAGCTAGGAGAGCATCCTCAACTTGCTCATCCTGACCCACTTCATTCAGCAAGCAAGCAGCAAGAAGTAAGTGTTGCTTTCTAGGTGGCCATGGTGTTTATGGGTACTGCTCCTGGGCCAAGCAAGACTGAGTTACTCTTTCTCATAGTTGCATCAGTAATCAGGTATTGCTATATACTCTATAATAAATAATATCTTAGGCAGGAAGATCCTGCTATAGCAACATATATAGCATGTTTACTAGAGTATGTGAGAACATGTCCAAAAGGAATCGAGGAGTGTAAGTGAAGATGTGAGTGCCCCTGGCATCAGTGGGTTTATTATGTGACTATTATCTGTACTTTAATTTTAATTTTTTTAAGGTGGTGGGGGGGGGGAGGAATGTTGCAGCATGCAATTTTCTGCTATGGCACCTGCTGGTAGGTATATACCATTTCTACTATATTGACTCTGCCTTGATAACTACCACAAAGAAGGACTTTAAGTGCAGTCGAACTAAAGCAACAGCTGTGTTGAAAGTTATTGCCCAGGATTTGTTGGAAAACCATTTCCGGATGAGTGCCAACCCAACATGACCATAAGCCATATTCCTTTGATCATCTATAATTGGAGGGATGTAGTTTCATGAAACTGGCCACCTGGATAGCTATTGTCAAGGGAATCCCTTTGAGGTTGCAAAAGGGTTGTTGTTTTTGTAGTTTGCAAAACATCACGAAGGTAAAAATAGACTTTTCATGGTTCCTTTGTTGGACAATACATACCTGTCTTCATGCTTATGAAATCCACGGACAACATATCTTACCTTGCCTCAACATGGCATTATTAATACTATACATACCTGTCTTCATGCTTATATGAAATCCACAGACAACATATCTTACCCTGCCTCAACATGGCATTATTAATACTGCTTATATGAAATCCACGGACAACATATCTTACCTTGCCTCAACATGGCATTATTAAGCCTGCATAGAAATCTTTATTTAGCTGCAACAACACCTTCCACTCCACAAAGCTGGTTCAGAATAAGCTTACAGGTCAGTCAACTGTTGTCATGACTGTGTATTCTACGCAGGGTGTTGATCATTATTGGAAACCAACATTCCTTGGACATCGTACCTCTCAGGGAGCAAAAATAACAACAACAATAGCAACAACAACAAGAGCAACACCTAAACTTTTAAGAAGTCATGGAGTGCTATAGCTGACTTCCCCTGCCTTCACAAATACCACTCATGCCTATATATGACCCAAGCTTTTCCTGGTTGAAGGCGCAATTTTCTTCAAGACACACACAAAAAAACACTATTGATGTGCTCTATTTAGAAATCAATTTCCGCTATTCTATTAGAGCAACCAAAAATAGTGCAAGAACAACTCCATCAATTTAGAAACGGTATTGCAGTAACAATAATGTCTCTTATTCTGCCAAGTGCAATGATACAATGCATTGTTGTGCTGTGTTATCCTGTGTTATGCTCTGTTATGTTATTTTGCCTTTTTCATGCAGTGTGATGCCAGCTCAACTAGATCTGGGCACCAACAGTTGCTTACTCTACAGACTGGAATACTTTCCATGCACATTCAAGCTCCCTTCAACTACAGATGTTCCTGGACAAAAGTAAGCAAGAGAAACTAGGACCACAGGAATAGGCTGAGCACATGCATGCACGTAAGGTAAGCATATCTACTACCATTAGGACGGGATATGTGAGCATAGCAAATCTTACATCATCGCAGAATAAGACTTCCTATTGTGCAATATTAATGCGAACAACAGCTCCTCAACTGAACTGGAAACTATGCTACATCTGTATGCAGTGGATCGTAGTTACTCAATGTGATTACTCAATGTGATTACTCAATGTGATTACTCAATGTGATTACTCAATGTGATTACTCAATGTGATTAAATGTGATTACTCAATGTGATTACTCAATGTGATTACTCAATGTGATTAAATGTGATTACTCAATGTGATTACTCAATGTGATTACTCAATGTGATTACTCAATGTGATTACTCAATGTGATTACTCAATGTGATTACTCAATGTGATTACTCAATGTGATTACTCAATGTGATTGCTCAATGTGATTGCTCAATGTGATTACTCAATGTGATTACTCAATGTGATTACTCAATGTGATGCCAACTCAATGTGATTACTTAATGTGATGCCAACTCACAATGCGGTATTTATATTGTTTTCCGTAATTCCGTAATTCGGCGTTTTTCTTTGCCCTCCTCTCCCCACCACACACCTCCCCCTCCCACCACACACCTCTCCTCTCTCCCACCACACTCCTCCCCCTCCCACCACACACACCTCCTCTCCCCACCACACACCTCTCCTCTCCCCCTCCCACCACACACCCCTCCTCTCCTCACCACACACTCCTCCCCCTCCCACCACACACCCCTCCTCTCCTCACCACACACCCCTCCTCCTCCCACCACACACTCTATTCGACTATCTATATTCTTGAATATTTCTTCTCCATTCTTTTTAAACGCTAGAAGAAACCTTCAAAGATTTTTAATCGCATATCCTTAGGAATGCAGTATGTAGTACATCATATCAATGAATATGATTACCTGCAAAGTTGATGTACTACTTTGGCTATGAGCTTCAGTCCACTTACTTTCCATTAGTATGTATGGAAATATTTTTAACAATATATTATTTAAACCCATAACTGCACTTACAATAGAAACATACCAAGGTGAACACCCGAGTCAAAATACAGCTAAACAGTGATTATTCCTGATGAAGGCTAGAATTTCAATTATTCCTGATGAAGGCTAGAGCATCCAGACGAGACATCGAGAGAATACAATTTCAAGTTGATTATTGAGTAGTATTGCTACTGTATGCATTTTAAGCTGCACCCCAAGAGTACTCTCATTGCTCTCTCCATTATTATTTATTTCTGAAATCCATTGTTTGCCAGAGGTAGTTGTATTAATAGCAGTTTTATATGGCGACTAAGTATATAAAACAGTGATGTCATGCAATAAGTACATTATTATAAAACAATGATGTCATGCAATAATATAAAACAATTATATCATGCAATAATATAAAACAATGATGTCATACATTGTTATGATGTAATGAAATATGATGTCATGCAGTTGCTTGTGCTTGTCTCTGTAGTGAGTCTGGCACATACCTAACAAAGTTTATTGGAGGTGATTGCAAAATTCTCCGAAAGAGACATAAAGTTGAATCAATACCTGCCATCAATGCAGACATTGAGCCTGTCTTCACTATTTCGTCTCCAGGCTTCTATCTGATTCCACCACAAAAGTTAGTCAATCAATCAGTTCTCCAATGTAGCATGAATAATGCTGCAAGGGAAACACTCTCTTATTGGAGTGGAAAGGGGGATTCAGTTCTCCAATGTAGCATGAATAATGCTGCAAGGGAAACACTCTCTTATTAGAGTGGAAAGGGGGATTGGGCAGTTATATGAATAACGACTTGTTAAAACTTGCTAGATTTCATTGTGATTTATAGGAGTTGAAGGGCCTATTATATTATATATTACACATGAAGGTCTAGTTCACTCTGTATGTATATATACTATGTATATTGTATAATAATAATAATAATAATAATAATAATAATAATAATAATAATAATAATAATAATAATAATAATAATAATAATAATAATAATAATAATAATAATAATAATAATAATAATAATGATGATGATGATGATGATAATGATAAAAATAATAATAATAATAATAATAATAATAATAATAATATTGTGGTGCAGAGAGGTAATGCAGTTTCGGTTGTGGGGACCACAGATCACTTGAATTTGGACTCTGATGACATTTTCTTTTAATTATTATAATATGTTAATAATATGATAATAATAATAATAATAATAATAATAATAATAATAATAATAATAATAATAATAATAATAATAATAATAATAATAATAATAATAATAATAATACTGATACTACTAATACAACTAATACTACTACTACTACTACTACTACTACTACTAATAATAATAATAATAATAATAATAATAATAATAATAATAATATAATAATAATAAAAATAATATAATAATAAATTAAATAATAATAATAATAATAATAATAATAATAACAACAACAACAACAATAATAACAACAATAACAACAACAATAATAACACCACCACCAACAACAACAACAACAATAATAATAATAATAATATTTAATGGTTCACGGAGTTCTAGGACAAAACAAATATGCCACAGACTTTGAACTTTCCCATCTAATTTGAGTTATCACGATTCTCCCTTACACAATTATAAACATGTGTGCAGTAACACTTGGGGTCAATTATCACAAATTCCCTAGACCATATATAGAATTCTGACCAGAGCTCAGCTGGCCAGTGTTACGTCTAATAGTAACAGCTGCTTAGCTCTGCTGATGAAACACTGGAGCTCCCTTAGGCCTAGGCACTAGGATAACAGCTGCTTAGCCCTGCTGATGAAACACTGGAGCTCCCTTAGGCCTACTCCTCAGGCACTAGGATAACAGCTGCTTAGCCCTGCTGATGAAACACTGGAGCTCCCTTAGGCCTACTCCTCAGGCACTAGGATAACAGCTGCTTAGCTCTGCTGATGAAACACTGGAGCTGCCTACTCCTCAGGTACTAGGATAACAGCTGCTTAGCCCTGCTGATGAAACACTGGAGCTCCCTTAGGCCTACTCCTCAGGCACTAGGATAACAGCTGCTTAGCCCTGCTGATGAAACACTGGAGCTCCCTTAGGCCTACTCCTCAGGCACTAGGATAACAGCTGCTTAGCCCTGCTGATGAAACACTGGAGCTCCCTTAGGCCTACTCCTCAGGCACTAGGATAACAGCTGCTTAGCCCTGCTGATGAAACACTGGAGCTCCCTTACGCCTACACCTCAGGCACTAGGATAACAGCTGCTTAGCCCTGCTGATGAAACACTGGAGCTCCCTTAGGCCTGCTCCTCAGGCACTAGGATAACAGCTGCTTAGCCCTGCTGATGAAACACTGGAGCTCCCTTAAGCCTGCTCCTCAGGCACTAGGATTCTGTTTCCCTGCAATAATGCACTAGATTTCTCTTAATAAGCTTGCCAATATCATATAGAGCTAGGAGCTAAAAGTTTCGAGGATTGCTGTAACAGAATTGTAAACCCTTAACAGACATTATTGATTGGAGGGCACTGCGCATGTAAGACATGTAAGATAAGTCTGCACAAAAAACACTTTTAGCTCCTCGAAAAATAGTGTAAGTTCATGCTAATAGGACACAAGGGTTCTCTTAGGCAATATGATATCAGTGTTCTCTAGGCTGAATGAGGCACTAGTTCTCTTAGCAACGGCAATGGGTATTAGTGTTCTCTAGGCTGAATGAGGCACTAGCTTCTCTTAGCAACGGCAATGGGTATTAGTGTTCTCTAGGCTGAATGAGGCACACTAGGTTCTCTTATCAACGGCAATGGGTATTAGTGCTCTCTAGGCTGAATGAGGCACTAGTTCTCTTAGCAACGGCACTGGCTATTAGTTTTCTCTAGACTGAATGAGGCACACTAGGTTCTCTTATCAACGGCAATGGGTAGTAGTGTTCTCTAGGCTGAATGAGGCACTAGTTCTCTTAGCAACAGCAATGGATATTAGTGTTCTCTAGGATGAATGAGACACTAGCTTCTCTTAGCAATGGCAATGGGTATTAGTGTTCTCTAGGCTGAATGAGGTACTAGTTCTCTTAGCAACGGCAATGGGTATTAGTGTTCTCTAGGCTGAATGAGGCACTAGTTCTCTTAGCAACAGCAATGGGTATTAGTGTTCTCTAGGCTGAATGAGGCATCTTAGCAACGGCAATGGGTATTAGTGTTCTCTAGGCCGCCCTAGCTTCTCTTAGCAACGGCAATGGGCATTAGAGGCTGAATGAGGCTCTAGCTTCTCTCAGGCCTACTAGGTGATAAGGTTCTTTTTTCTCTTTCGTCTACACTAGGTTCCTTATAGTTTCTCATATGTCCTCCTAGGCTTGCTAATGAGGTCGAGTTCTGTTAGACCTGTTAATCAGAGAGTAGCCTGCTAATAGAAAACTATGGTTCTTTTTCAAGACCCTCAAGTCCTCTAATAATCACTAGGCTCCTTGCTAATGGGACAGTGGGGTTCTCCTAGGCCTACTAATGGAGATATTCATATTCTAAATTTATCATTATTTATTTATTAAAATGAATAAAACAAACTAGACAAAACGTGTCTTTGTCTAATAATAAATATATATATATATACTGATAATATTATAAGTAAAATTATTTAATTTCTATTAATTAACTAAAATAGACTAAAATAGACAAAAGGTAATATTATAAATATAATAATAGAATAATGCATTATTATTTAGCGTACAATATTTTTAGCAAGTAGTTATAGACACACAAAGTTTAACTACTATTTTCAGAAAAAATGCCTTCACCTTAAAATTGCCCATTTCATTTCTGTAGATATAGCAACCTCCAGCTAGTGTATTACAACATTAGCTGTAAGGAAGGCCAGTTTGTCTTCTTCAACATGACAAATATCGACCTGGAAGCTGCTAATTGCCTAGACTCTGCCGATGATACAAACAAGTGAGATGTAATGTGTACATGAAATGGATTGTTTTATGACTGCCCAATGTTGCTTGATGGGCAGGTGTGTGGACTACATTCAAGTCAGATACAAAAATGGACTGCTAGTCAGTGAAAACTGCGGAAGTGACACTACTGGAGTGCATGAACAAATATTTCCATTTGGTAAGTAAAACTAATGGGAGAATGAATATAAATATCAGATGTCCCGAGGTATACAAGTCATACTAGGGTTATCACATATACTCGAACGTTCGTCAGCTCATTAGAATGAATATAAATATCAGATGTCCCAAGGTATACAAGTCATACTAGGATTATCACATATTCCTTTAATGTTACATAATTTCTCTATGAATTTTAGATTCCTTCGAGATGGTATTCCGCAGCAGCGTAGCAAACAGGTTTCCAGGGTTCTCTGCCACGGTCATTTGCTTTTATACTGGCTCAGATGGGGACGTAGCCAGGAAGAAGCGGCATGCTGGGCAGGAGGTGAGCAGGGCACTTGGAAATATACTGCGAGGTCTTGACGTATTAGTGAAGTCGATTTAATTATGGGACAGAAAGACATGCGGAAATTTTAGACGGAATACAATATTAACTGACTTAAGATCTTCATATTTTAAGTGGACCATTAGAGAAAGGGGCTATCAGAATCTCCCCTTATAATTTATAATTTGCTATTGCGTGTTTGTAGTTGTTGCTCATTTCTCATCAACAGCACATGGATGATCAGGTGGGTGGGACCACGCTGCTCAATTTTGCTGTTTGTGTGGAGTTTTCACTCCAGAGCAGCTGTACTAGCACGCTCCTTATGCACTTGCAGCAATCAGGCGCGTGCACACTCTGCACATGTTCAGAAATGACCGTGCTGTTAATGAAGATGGAGAAGGCACACCAAGATCCGGAGCATTTTGTCATGTGTAACTGACTAGCATGCACACTTGAGTTTTCCCATTCCCACACCAAGATCTGGAGCTTGAAAAACCTCGCTAGTTCTATTTTTTTATATATTTTTTAAATTTTTTAATTTTTTTTTGTTGTTATTATTTTTTTTTTTACTCTTCGAAAAAGAGCAGTCATGGCTAATCCACCATACACTGAAGCTGTTTTTTAATCAAAGATAATTCTTGTACAGTGCAATTCACTTGTCCATGAGCACCTATAAACTCAGGATGGTATTTGCATTGGTTATCCATCAAGATCTACGACTTGTGTGAACACAAAATCTGAGAAGCACCCCCAGGTAAGCTACTGCCTAGAGTACCAACAAGAAACTCAAAAGAACACTCGAGTACCTATAGCCGTGAGAAAGCTCCGGTACAAACTACAGTTATAGCTATAGCTACCCCATTCATCTAGGTTGGATCCACAGAAGGAAGTCCTCAAATTAATATTCACTTGATAGGCTACTAAATTTCTACGAGCACACAGCTTAGGAAAACTTCTTGCATACATATATTGTGGTTTCAGGAGAGCAGCGAGGTCTATGAGCAGGCCCTAGCTACCACCTTCAACCGTTGCTATAGTCACTGCCAGTCTAGTCTTGAAGGAAATCCACAAATGAAAAATTAACCAAGTTAGCAAAGTTTCTGAAGGCCCACATGTCGGCTAGCTACCAACTTATTTGATGTGGGGTTTATTAGAGCACTTGGGTGCTGTGAGAAAGCCATCGCTACAAACCACAGCTGTGGGTGCATGCGTGGGTGGCTGTGCTGGTCTAGGTTGGTTATGACGTGATTTATTGATCACTACAAAGGGGTTGAGTGGGTGGGTGTACGGACAATTGGATGTGAGTGTCTTTGTGGGGTGTGTGTTTGCACATGCATGTGTATGTGCATGCAGGAGGGGGGGGGGGGTTGCACGTGCATGGGTAGGTGTGTGGGTGTGCGTGCATGGGTATGTGTGTGTGCATGCATGAGTGTGTGTGTGTGTGTGTGTGTGCCAGCGAGTGTGGATGTGTTGCTGGTGAGTGTGGATATGTTGCCAGCGAGTGTGGTTGCCTTTTTTTTAAATTTGTCCTGCTGGAAGACTGAAGTATTTCGATTGTAAAATGTTGGCTTCAAAACCAAAAAATCTTAAAGCATGTAGACCACAACCAGTAAAATGACCCTTTACCATATATTATCTGGAAAGAGTGTGATAACTGGTAAAGGGTCGCCTAACTGGCCATGGTCTGCATGGGTATTCATATTTCCTTTCTTTATTTTTTGTTTGAGGGGTTGGAGGTTGTTGTTGTTTTGTTTGTTTGTTTTTCTTGTTGGTTCAAAGTTCAACATTGAGGCAGACCAAACAGCAGAGCTGAAGCCATTTCTATTCAACACCCTCTCTGACTCATTTTAATTCACTTCACTAGTCAGTACAGACCATGCCTTGTTGTTTAGTCAGCTACAGCCTTCTTCAAGGACTTTGGCAAGAATTGCACTGCAGAACTCAAGAACTAACCAAATGTTACAACTCACTTCAAATCAAGCTGCAGGTTTTTGGAGAATGATGACCCTTACCTGCATTTAAAAAAAAACCCAGTGAGTGAGCTATCTTGGTCATTCTTTATGATCCTTACACATGCTTCTCTACTGCATTCAAGAAACATTGATCTCTACAAAGCATCGGAACACTTGTGTCTTCTGGTGCTATGATTGCATGAAAGTTATGTGAAAGAAAGAGTACACTGAATAGAGCCTAGAATATCCCTGAAAATGAACTTCAAGGTTATTCACTCAATTTCTTTCTGGTGTGGTGGTTTACTAAGGTTGTGAGACATGCTGGGAGTTTTCTGGAGCTTATTGAAGGAGACCACCATTTGTGAGAGTAAGAAGCCGATGATGTGAGTTTTAGCAGAGATATGCACTTTGATTCTGGTGTGAGGAGGGAAGAACTATTTTAAAAAGTGAGTCAAACTAATGCAGGGAGTATATACTAGCATACACCCTCATTGATCCTAGAAGAAGAGAAAGAATCGCCATGGAGGCTGGCATCTAACCGAAACATCGAGTGAGTGCAATTTCATTATTTTTAATGGTTTTTGGTCCGATATTATATGACTTTCACAAGTATTCCAGGCATGCTGGAAGAGCTAAAAGCAGCAAAAAAACTATCATTTAGAATACTAAGAAACTGCTGGAAGGAGTTTTAGCTGAAATAATGAACTTGGTTGTTTCTTTGTGTATGTCTTCAGTATCTACCATTCTGGAGTAAGTGTCAAAGCAATAATTGTGCAAAAACACTCCGAATAGTCTCAACTATTTCTGTTTGGGAGACTTTAAGCTCGAGTCAATTGTCATGAGTGTCACTTCTATTCCACACGTGCAGCCGGTTTCCCCTGAGGGCATTGAAGTACCCTATGGTGTTGATGTCATATACGTGGGACACACACTTAGCTTTGAGGAGAGGGAGACAAGAAGGCTTATGCCGGAGGAAAGGTGAGGATATTTATCAGGGAATGGGATGGAGACTCATCTTTTTATAAGCATTAAGAAACCTACTCACACTGTCTGTATGGAGCTGTTGTCTTTGTGAGATCCGTAATTTCTGCAAACTCTACATTGTATGGACTTTATATAGTTAGCTCTTTCTACAACAGCAGTGCACATTCGTATTAGAGTGTTACCATGGCGACAGTAGTACAACTCACACCATGACATTTTTAATTGCCTTTAATTAACTCGGTGTTTATCAGGAGCGCTATGCTCTAAGCTATAATCTCTAACTTTATAGAACTCGAGATGCCAACCACCTAATTTTTTTCAATCTTTAAACCTTTTCTTCTCCATTTTATTTGAACTGGAAAGGATCTGGTATTTTTTATGGCTATTGGGCATGCTCTATTTAGGTAGCTCGATCACATCTAGTATGGTAAAAGCAAACTTTTAAGAGTTATTCAATTCATTACTATCTCGTATGGTAAAAGCAAACTTTTAAGAGTTATTCAATTCATTACTATCTCTGCTCAAGGTCCGGTGGAGAGGTTATTGCCGAGTCAGCACGAGCACATATGTGTGTGTGGTATAGGGTGAGCTACGAATTCCTATAATTAGAGTGGCTCCTTTTTACAGACATAGCCCACTAGATTGAGGCAACAAAAGTAGGTGGAGCTACGAATTCCTATAATTAGAGTGGCTCCTTTTACAGACATAGCCCACTAAATAGAGGCAACAAAAGTAGGTGGAGCTACGATTCCTATAATTAGAGTGGCTCCTTTTTACAGACGTATCCCACTAAATCGAGGCAACAAAAGTAGGTGGAGCTACGAATTCCTATAATTAGAGTGGCTCATTTTTACAGACATAGCCCACTAGATTGAGGCAACAAAAGTAGGTGGAGCTACGAATTCCTATAATTAGAGTGGCTCCTTTTTACAGACATAGCCCACTAAATAGAGGCAACAAAAGTAGGTGGAGCTACGAATTCCTATAATTAGAGTGGCTCCTTTTTACAGGCGTAGCCTACTAGATTGAGGCAACAATCATGTGTATGCACTATACAGGGGATATGTATACCGACAAATAATCTATTACTTAGCCCTGCATGTGAAGTGCGAGGTAATGACCCTTACGTAAATATGTCCACTTTAAATGAAATCTCTAAGTAAGAAGAACCTATAGAGACCTGTGAGGGAAGCAGTGGTGGCCATGGGAACCGGGGTGTGCTTGCCTCGGGTTCTGATAGCTCCAGCATTCATATTGAAAGGAAACTTGAAATTCTTTGATGTTCTAATCATATAGCCTCCAATGTTAGCCACACCCATGAGGCCACGCCCATGAGGACAGCTCCTGCCAATAACAGTAGCGATGAGAGAGACATAATATATTCATGCCCATAAATGTCATTAACCTTAACAGGACCAAAGAGAGCAACTATTTTGGAAACTCACGAGAAGGTTCTTTAGCCCCTGAAGTCTACTTGCTCATGTATGGTCAACAGAGCAGGAGCCACGTAGCGTAACTGTTGAAGAAAACGTGATATTCATTATCTCATCTCTGTGCAGATTCCTGGACGTGACAATCAATATCCTCGACGTATACTCGATAAGTGGTGAAGTCCAACAATTCCGAGCCTTTGGAAAGGGAAAGAATTATCAGGTCCCCATTCCAAACCGTTTGCATGGGCCCGGAGTCCTGTTCCTGGACGAGGGCCATGCGCGCTTCCAAAAGTTTCTTGTTAATGTTTCAGTAAGTTTGTTGTAGCTGTTGTTGCTGTTGTGTTGTTGATGTTGTGTTGTTGCTGTTGTGTTGTTGATGTTGTGTTTGTTGCTGCTGTGTTGCTTCTGTTGTGTTGTAGCTGTTGTGTTGTAGCTGTTGTGTTGTTGCTGTTGTGTTGTTGCTGTTGTGTTGTTACTGTTGTGTTGTAGCTGTTGTGTTGTTGCTGTTGTGTTGTTACTGTTGTGTTGTTGATGTTGTGTTGTAGCTGTTGTGTTGTTGATGTTGTGTTGTAGCTGTTGTTTTGTTGCTGTTGTGTTGTTGCTGTTGTGTTGTTACTGTTGTGTTGTTGCTGTTGTGTTGTTACTGTTGTGTTTTTACTGTTGTGTTCTAGCTGTTGTGTTGTTGCTGTTGTGTTGTTACTGTTGTGTTGTAGCTGTTGTGTTGTAGCTGTTGTGTTGTTGCCGTTGTGTTGTTACTGTTGTGTTGTTGATGTTGTGTTGTAGCTGTTGTGTTGTTACTGTTGTGTTGTTGCTGTTGTTTTGTAGCTGTTGTGTTGTTGCTGTTGTGTTGTTGCTGTTGTGTTGTAGCTGTTGTGTTGTAGCTGTTGTGTTGTAGCTGTTGTGTTGTTGATGTTGTGTTGTTGCTGTTGTGTTGTAGCTGTTGTGTTGTGGCTGTTGATGTTGTGTTGTTGATGTGTTGTAGCTGTTGTGTTGTTGCTGTTGTGTTGTAGCTGTTGTGTTGTTGATGTTGTGTTGTAGGGTCATGCATGTCTACATTTTGTAGCATAATAATAATTTTTTTTTACATGGTATAGACCAATACCTGCTTGCTTGATAGTTATTCTTTTCTTTGCTCTGTATTACAAACATTTTTCTCCAAGCTTTCTCTTAAACAAACTTTTTTTAATTTTTTTAAAATAAACTGGATTAGCTTGAAAGAAAAATGACTACTTGCATAGACCACAACCAGTCAGATGACCCTTTACTATTCACAATCATGTATGTCAAATTGACCTGTATGATGATTTTGTCTTCACAATTTTAAATGACAAAACAGCGTCTAAGTGGGCGTGTATAATAATTACAAATGGTAACGGACAATGCAACTGGGTGTGGTCTACATGAGTAGAGTCTCATGGGTTTTGTTGTTTTTTGAAAAGTCAATCAACAAGTTAACACTACCAATCAACAGCCTACAAGTTAACACTACCAATCAATAGCTACAAGTTAACACTACCAATCAACAGCCTACAAGTTAACACTACCAATCAATAGCCTACAAATTAACACTACCAATCAATAGCCTACAAGTTAACACTACCAATCAACAACCTACAAGTTAACACTACCAATCAATAGCTAACACTACCAATCAACAGCCTACAAGTTAACACTACCAATCAACAGCCTACAATTTAACACTACCAATCAACAACCTACAAGTTAACACTACCAATCAACAACATACAAGTTAACACTACCAATCAACAACATACAAGTTAACACTACCAATCAATAGCCTACAAGTTAACACTACCAATCAACAACCTACAAGTTAACACTACCAATCAACAACATACAAGTTAACACTACCAATCAACAACATACAAGTTAACACTACCAATCAACAACATACAAGTTAACACGACCAATCAATAGCCTACAAGTTAACACTACCAATCAACAACCTACAAGTTAACACTACCAATCAACAACATACAAGTTAACACTACCAATCAACAACCTACAAGTTAACACTACCAATCAACAACCTACAAGTTAACACTACCAATCAATAGCCTACAAGTTAACACTACCAATCAACAACCTACAAGTTAACACTACCAATCACCAACATACAAGTTAACACTACCAATCAACAACCTACAAGTTAACACTACCAATCAACAACCTACAAGTTAACACTACCAATCAATAGCCTACAAGTTAACACTACCAATCAACAACCTACAAGTTAACACTACCAATCAACAACCTACAAGTTAACACTACCAATCAACAGCCTACAAGTTAACACTACCAATCAACAACCTACAAGTTAACACTACCAATCAATAACCTACAAGTTAACACTACCAATCAACAACCTACAAGTTAATACTACCAATCAACAGCCTACAAGTTAATACTACCAATCAATAGCCTACAAGCTAACACTACCAATCAACAGCCTACAAGTTAACACTACCAATCAACAGCCTACAAGTTAACACTACCAATCAACAACCTACAAGTTAACACTACCAATCAATAACCTACAAGTTAACACTACCAATCAACAACCTACAAGTTAATACTACCAATCAATAGCCTACAAGCTAACACTACCAATCAACAGCCTACAAGTTAATACTACCAATCAATAGCCTACAAGCTAACACAAACTATCAATAACACATCCATACACAACACCACAATACGATTGTTCCCAGTTTAGCATCACCACACACATACACACCAGGGGTGTATTTAGGGGGGGGCGGGGGGGGGGGGCATTCGCCCCCCCTTGTATAATTCTCGCCCCCCCCCTTGAAATTAGAGATATTTTTTTAAATAATGTCAAGAAAGGTGTAATACAAGAAAGGTGTAATAAGCTTATGATATCAGGTTCAAATGATAGGAATGTCAAACTGAGGTTCTTCTTGGTTTTCTCTGCCATACGTCCACAATCTCTTCAAGGTCGCTCTCAGAGAGTACTTCTGGTGCCTCTATAGCAATCCTCATAAGGTGAGAAAGGCTGCAGTCACTTAGAGAATTACGCAAACGAGTCTTGATCATCTTCATCTGTGAGAAGCTTCTCTCCACAGAAGCAGTAGAAACTGGAATCGATAAGCAGATGGAGGCAATCTTGTGCAAATTGGGAAACATGGCCTTGAGCATGTCGTTTGAAACAAGTTCTTTCAGCTGTGATGCAGTAGTATCCCGTGGTTGCTTGACTAACAGCTGGCGGAATGTTTTCCACTCTGTAAGTATTTCAGTGGAAATCATGGCCGTCTTCACTGTTTCTTCTCCATCCAATGTTTCTGCATCTCTATCTTCTCCGTAGTGAGCAATCAGTTTCTCAACAGACGTGTCTCCATAAGTGGGAAAAGATACTGAATCTGGTTTTGGAACTTTCCGTGGATCGAATATAGACAATGCTGATACAACAGCGTTGGATGAAGAAAATCGGCTTGTTATGTTGGCCTTTAAATCAGCAACAAAAGGCTTACCAACAACATTCTGGAACGAAAGTATTTTATCAGCGTCAATAGACACCTTTGTAGATGACTTCAAGTCTTCAACGTTTTCAAGAAGCTCCAACACCCAGTTCGCTCCAGGCAAAACTGCATCATCCAAGGATTTAACAGTAGCATCAACAAGGAATGATATCAACGAGAGGTCAAGCTGCTCTGCCTGAAGTGCTTTGCTGAGCTTGGCTACTTGTGGTAGAGTGAAATCAAGCAAATATATAGCTGCAATCGTAGACAATTTGCAGAGGGCACCATGGATTCCAAGAGCTTCTGGCTCGTGGGACGTCTCGTAGATGTTCCCAATGGTGATTACAATTGCAGAATAACTTGCTTTGACAGCTTTGACACACCTTTCATGTGCCAGCCAGCGTGTGTCAGATGGCTTGATCACTTTCATTTCTGGAAGTTCAAGAACGTGCTGTACCTCCTTCAGACACTCTGCTCGCTTGGGGGAATTGCGAAAATGCTTCCAAAGAGTAGTCAATGTTCTGTAAACATGAGCAATTCCAGGAGTTTTATTGGCAGCTTGCACACAAGCCAACTGCAGTAAGTGACAGTGGCAGTGTATAAACAGAGCGTGAGGAGTATGTTTCTTGATACGTGCCTGAACCCCGGTCTTTCGTCCAGAAAAAGTTGCAGCTCCATCAAATCCCAATCCAACTATTCTTCCGACTTGTAGACCTTTCTTCTTTAAACAATCGATGAGATTAGAATAGATGGTCTCTGCATCAGCCTTCTTCAATGGAATAAGCTCCAGAAAGCACTCTACTGGTACACCATCTTCCTCCCAGCGGCAAAACACAGACAATTCTTCTACGTTGGTGACATCTGTGCACTCATCTGCCATGAGGCTGTACATAGGTGCCTTTTGAAGTCGCTTCAGAATCGACTCCTCCACCCATGTCCCCAATGATTCGATGAATTCAACCACAGCCACTCTTGATGTGTACACAGCATTTCTTGGTGCAGTTTCTAAGAATTGCTTCAAATGTTGGCTGCCACATCGAACCACCACGTCAACCAGCTTCTCAAATTTTGTCGAATGTGCAACTTGTTCTTTCGTAAGAAAATGAGTGAGTAGGATCAGGCACTTCACTGCAGCTCTGTTCTGAGCTCTTTTGCGAGCTAAAACATTCTGGAGTTGCTGTACAACTGTTCCACCTTTGGCTGCTCCTTTAGCTGCAAAAAGAGCTTGAGTTGCATGGATATGGAAGTCACTTCTCGCATGAGCTTTCATTTTTTCAACAGCTTTCTTCCAATTTCTGCAAGGTTGTGTGACCCACACTCCTCCAGTACGCTGCAGACCAGATTGCTTGCAAACCTTGCAAAAGGCACCATCGCTATCCTCATCATAATAGAGCCAACTGAAATCTTTCTCCCAGCTCTTAGAGTATTTTCTCTTCGTGGATACAGAAGAGCGGTGTTTGTTTTGCTTGCTTTTCTTTGAAGGTGGAGGACTAAGGCTAGGACTAGATGCCTCGACATGCTCAGAGCTATCTGTTCTGCTATCTTCGCTATCGCTGCTATTAGCATGAGAAGAGGCTTGAGAAGTACTTGCAAAGTATGAGCGAATATCCATATTAATATGAAGAGAAATCAGCTAGTAAGGTTTCTTTTATAGAGACTTTAAGACCATGACATAATGGACTGAGTTAAAAATACTGAGAGAGAGTGGGAAAGAAGGAGGGAACTGAAGAAGTGACAAACCTACAAAGGAGAACACGTGGTGGTGTGTGATGACTTTAAGACCATGACATAATGGACTGAGTTAAAAATACTGAGAGAGAGTGGGAAAGAAGGAGGGAACTGAAGAAGTGACAAACCTACAAAGGAGAACACGTGGTGGCGTGTGATGACATCATGTCTAAGATTAGACTTGAAGACCATGACATAATGGACTGAGTTAAAAATACTGAGAGAGAGGGAGTGGGAAAGAAGGAGAAACAAAAGAAGTGACAAACCTACAAAGGAGAGCACGTGGTGGTGTGTGATGTCATCGTGTCATGACACATGCTCTCCTTTTTCCAAGCAGCTACAATATCATGAGAAATATATACAGTCTAGCCATAGTTCGGTATAGCATAATGCCATTGGTAGTCAGTCAAAATAGCTATCCTCAGACATTGTAAAAGCAAAAAAAAATATGGGGGGATCTTCCCCCCCAGACCCCCCTTTTACGGCTTATGAACATGTTAAGAAAATATTAACAAAAATTAGGGCACCAAGTGACCAACCATTTCCACCCCCCCCCCCCCCCCCCCCCCCCCCCCTAGAGAACTAGAGAAAAATTGTGTATGAAACCTGTTGTCCATGATTTTGTAAGAAAATGCATGGAATGCAACATAATTCGATTTCACAAAAGCCCACCTCCATTATACGAGTGACAAGTGACTATATCTAATCTATATATGTGACCTGCCACAAGAAAAGGCCGTATAGAAGTAAATGTTAGTTTTGAGAAAATCAAATTTGAATTTTCCCTCCTTATTTAACTGAGCATGCTCTGTTGATTTAGACTTATCTAAATATCAGAAAAAGGGAAAATGTTTCTCTAAAAGGTGGTACAGTTTGCATCGCGATAGCTACTACAGAGAGGAAGTTGCAACTAGTTTTCTACCGTGTGGTACTGGCTCATATCAGTTATGCTGCTTTATCTTCTGCTTTGTTACTTGAAGAAGACTTTTTGTCAGCAGAGAGGGAGTTTGAAGTCCTAACAACTGAAGATAGTGATTCAGAAACTATTGATGACTCTATTGATGATGGTGAGCTGTCCCAATACTCATATCTTTTCTCCTCTAGCCATGGCTTTGAAACTAGTGTTCATGATGAGAATGAGAAGGCAGGTATTGAAGCTTTCAAATGTTCATGTCAACTTGGTGAAGGCAGTAATCCTTGCTATAAGTCTGTTCCTTTAGAAGACATTATAGCATTCAGAGGTAGTTGCTTAGAATTGTCTAAGAATGAGCTAGATCTCTTAGTTCTTGGACAAATTCATTCGCATTATGTTTCTCCTACTTCTGATTCAGAGTGTAGGAAAACAAGCTATTCAAGTCGTTTCTTCTTTCATAAGAAGCCTATTTGCCTTAAAGCTTTCCTATTCTTCCACTGCATAAGTGATAAAAGATACCGAAATTTGATTGAGCACTACAGGGTGAACAGCCCACAAGTTAAAACCAGAACTCATGGCAATTCTGGGAAATCATCCTACAAAGTGGCACCTTTATCAACCATCCAATATGCTTTGGCGTTCATAAAGAATATAGCATCTGTTATGGCTCTCCCATTACCTGGAAGATTACCGAACTTTAAAGACGAAAGGTTCCTTTTGCTTCCAACAAATATGACCAAAGTAGAAATATACAGAAGGTATGTAAGGGCATGTGAAAAAAATGCAATGGAACCATTAGGTAGAAGTAAGTTTACTGATACCTGGTGTAAGCTTCTTCCCTTCATAAGTGTAACCAAGCCTGCCACTGATCTATGCTGGGAATGCCAAAAAAATTCTAACCTGATATTGAGGTCGGCAAACTTATCTGAATCTGAAAAATCCGATCGACTTCAACTGGCTGAAAGTCATCTAAAGCTTGCTTCAATTCAAAGGCAGCACTATAATGCAAATATCCAGAAATGTTCTGATGAATGGGATGGACGTGATATGACCACATATTACACGGGGGCTATGCATTTTTCTTTTGATTATGCACAGCAAGTACATTACCCGTGTAATGCTTTACAACCTGGACCTCTCTTCTTTAAAACTGCACGGAAATGCAATATATTTGGAGTAGCTTGTGAGCCAGCTCACTTCCAAGTCAATTATTTAATTGACGAGGCCGAGTATGTTGGTAAAGGTGCAAACGCTATAGTGAGTTTGTTACATGACTTTCTTGAGAATCGTGCAATACAAGCAAATGAAGTATACCTTCAAGCAGACAACTGCGTAGGGCAGAATAAGAACAATGCTCTTCTTCATTACCTTAGCTGGAGAGTGAGCAAATGCCCAACTGAGTCAATTTCATTGTCCTTTATGCTAACAGGGCATACAAAATTTGCCCCTGACCGTTTTTTTGGTCTCTTAAAGCGTAAATACAAACACTCGTGTGGACACCATTGTTGATATTGAAAGTGTTGTACGATCATCTGCTGCTATCTCTGGTTGCAATAAAACTCAACTAATACGTGATTTTGGTGGAAAACAGCTTGTTATTTGGTATGATTGGGCTTCTTTTCTGACCCCCTTCTATAAGATCTTGCCAAACATCACCACCTTCCATCACTTTCGAGTGGAAAAAGGCTATCCTGGTATTGTGTATGTTAGTAAGTACTCTAACTCACCTGAAACTGAATTTCATCTTTTTAAGTCGAGGCTTACTGACGACATGCCAGAGGAGATTGTTGCACCTGGGCTTGATGCAGTTCGACAATGGTACTTATATGAGCAAATTCGCCCATTTTGTGGATCAAATTTAGCAAAGGATTTGACTTGTCCTGAGCCTACTCTACCTAAACCTCGGGGAAAGGAGCAGTGTACTACCAGTAAAGAATCACTTGTTCAACATACATCATCTTCATCTACTCAAAATCCGTCAACTTCCAAGGAGCGACCTTTAGATCAAGGGGAATCATCTACGTCTGCTCCAAAACGACAGAGAACATGCAGTTATTGCAAGATACCAGGACATTTTAAGTCTAGGGGTAGTAAAGTAACATGTCCCAAGCTACTCAGTGAAAGAAACAAAAATTAATTGCAGTGTATCACCTAGAATGCAGTTTTATTATATTTCTAATAAAAGCACACCTCGGACTGCCCATTCAATAGTGCATTTTCTCTATATTAGCTTTTATAATTTGATTTTAACATTTTGAAAGAATATGCTATAAGGTAGTTAAAAACATGATAATTGAAAATTGATCATTAATGCCTATACGGCCTTTTCTTGTGGCAGGTCACATATGCTGATTGCCGTAGCATGCAACTTCAGCAAATATTTAAGATGGAATGTTGTACTAAAGATTTTAGAAAAAGTGCATGCCATCATAAGTAGCAGCTATATATACAGTTAGTACTGCAAAAATACCTGTGGGTAAAACACTTTCGTACTCCACGCGGAAGCCCAGGGTGCACATCCCCTTTCCGCACCATCCAGGCTCTCCGCCCCCCCTTATTTTTCCATATCTCAAGTTCGCCCCCCCTTGGCAAAATTTCTGTATACAACCCTGCACACACACTCACACACACACACATGCACACATACACACATACATAATCACTGAATAAATGTTGATGGTGACAATTTGTTCATTTTTTATCATGATGTTAAAGGCTCTGACACCTACTGCCAGTGAGTTGCAATTGATCTCCAAGTTCATTGAAGCTGTAGAATTACTTGTTCCCAGAACTCCCGCACATCAAGAAACAAACTTAACGACTGAAGAACCGGCTACAAGATTGGAAGCCTCTGTTCCAAGAGCAAGACGGTTTACTATTCCCGAACTATCCACTCCAATACCTTCTAGAAGTAATGCCTCAGTTAGAAGAAACAGGTCAGATGCTCTGTCAGATGAGGTTTTGATATTGTCAATAACGAGTATGGTTGCAAGTAATCCAATTTTGAGAGTGGCAGCTACTGCTGTGGCCGATGAGGTGAAGAGGTGAGTGCATAATAAATGAATATTGCTCTAGCCTAACTGTTCCGACTTGTTACTGTCGATTTATGACACCACTTTCAATCGATCACAATTCTGCTAGCTGTTTAACCAATTCATTGCTCTATATAAATCACAATTCTGTTCTGTACCATTTCATGCTCTATATAAGTCACAATTCTTCTTGCTCTATATAAATCATCTATATAAATCACAATTCTGCTAGTTATTTAACCTTTTCATTGCTCTGTGTTTATATGTATCAGAGAAAACCCAGGAAGGTTGAGGACATTGGAAATGTGAGTCGAAATATTATTAGTTATACTATAATTAAACAAGGTTCATTCAATATAATATATACATTGTTCATTTTCCACTCTTGCCCCCTACCCCCACCACTTCTTTCCTGGCCATAGTAAGCAATCATAGTGGGCAACCACACAAACTCTGCTTGTTATATACACAGTGTTTGCAGCAAGTGCATAGCAGAATATTAATCCTTACCAAATTCTAGGAAATGATACGATTGCTGACTTTTGTATAGGCCAATATGGAAAGGGTTTGGGTCATACCCTAGGCTATATTTATAGATGTTAACAATTAACAAGCAGGCGCAGGCGAGTTTTTTAAAATTTTATTTTTTTATTATTTTATTATTGTTTTTACCCCCTCCTTCTTGGCCATTGTTTTCCTCAGGCAGAATCTCGGTGCCGATAACTGTCTCATTAGCAGAATGGATGTGGTTCCTTGCACCTTCATCAACCCTAACAACACTAGGATACCTGGACCAAAGTAAGCAGTGCCAGGTTCTAAAAGATATCACAATGCAATGATCATGTCAGAGTGTGCAGTAACAATCTTTGTATTCAGTTGACTTGCATTTGAAAAACCCCAAAACCATGTATCTTAGATAAAGCTCATCTTGATATATAGCTTCTCAACCGCCTCAACCGCCTAAATGGTCATCAAAACACATTTAGTACGACAAACAATAATTTTGAAGTAATTTTTTTTTTTTTTACTTACAATTATTCTTCAGAGTTCATTTGTGTACATAACTTTAAAAATACATGTCCCTTCATTTCAAATTCAGTACCAAATTTTATAAATAATTTTTAAGAAAACATGAGCTGTGTCTCATGTTTCCAGGGGGGGCTCAAATAAAAATTGGTAAAGATTATCAACTCATCGACATAAACAGGAATACATTTACCAGTGCATTGACAAGTTTAAAACTAGCCACAGGAGTGTGCACCTGATATATGTTGTCTCTGAAAGCCATGACATTCCAAATTCCGTGGGCAATCAATCAACTATTATAACCAATAACTTATCAATAATAAACTTTAAATTTTATTCTCTCGACATTTCAACTAGATGCTCTAGCCTTCATCAGTAATGACTAGATGCTCTAGCCTTCATCAGAAATAATGACTAGATGCTTTAGCCTTCATCAGGAATAATGACTAGATGATCTAGCCTTCATCAGGAATAATGACTAGATGCTTTAGCCTTCATCAGGAATAATGACTAGATGCTCTACCCTTCATCAAGAATAATGACTAGATGCTTTAGCCTTCATCAGGAATAATGACTAGATGCTTTAGCCTTCATCAGGAATAATGACTAGATGCTTTAGCCTTCATCAGGAATAATGACTAGATGCTCTAGCATTCAGGAATAATGACTAGCCTTCATCAGGAATAATGACTAGATGCTCTAGCCTCCATCAGGAATAATGACTAGATGCTTTAGCCTTCATCAGGAATAATGACTAGATACTCTAGCCTCCATCAGGAATAATGATTAGATGCTCTAGCCTTCATCAGGAATAATGACTAGATGCTCTAGCCTTCATCAGGAATAATGACTAGATGCTCTAGCCTTCATCGACTAGGAATAGTGAGCTGCTTATCGTCAATTTACTTGACATATGCATAGCAATTACAACATGTAACTGACCAATCAAATTGCTGCACAAGGAGTAAGAAATTTTCAAGTGCTCCAAGCTTTAAATTAGAGGAGCGTAGGTAATGATCTCTAACTGATTATCAAGTTTCTCCATATGACCCCAGGTTTTCTCTAAGTGCTCAAAATCAGGTGTCGGAGTAAAATGGTGATTGTAAGGATTCTCGTTAAATCAGCTTCTAAACAAAAGGCTAAGTAATTGACATCAACTGAAAGGAATCATACAAGTTTGAACTGATTGCTCCATCCTACCTTGGCTATCGTCTCCATCTTACCTTGGCTATCGTCTCCATCTTACCTTGGCTATGATCTCCATCTTACCTTGGCTATCGTCTCCATCTTACCTTGGCTATGATCTCCATCTTACCTTGGCTATCATCTCCATCTTACCTTGGCTATGATCTCCATCTAACCTTGGCTATCGTCTCCATCTTACCTTGGCTATCATCTCCATTTTACCTTGGCTATCATCTCCATCTTACCTTGGCTATCGTCTCCATCTTACCTTGGCTGCTATCATCTCCATCTTACCTTGGCTATCATCTCCATCTTACCTGGCTATCATCTCCATCTTACCTTGGCTATTTTGTCTCTATGTTTAGTCAGTGCTGAAGTTTCTCTGTGCACTGTTGCCACGTCTTCGAAGGACACTTAACAACAACAACATATGATAAAAATATATGTGTATATATATATTTAGATAATAGGTAGACCTGCAGTTTTAGTGGCACTAACTGTCTTCAGTGCTTCCTGAGTGCTGGGCAATCCACAAAAATTGGGGGATGGAAGAAGGGAAAACTCTGACATGTTGTAGAGATCATACTGTTGGGAATTTTATCAAACAAAGGATAATCTTGAACTACGACCATGACAAGAGTGTTTTCAGAACTTTTAACCTCTTATATAGGCTTTTATTACTGCACACTATTTGTATTAAATCGCCAAGGAGAAACAGATTAAAATTATTTATTTACTTATTTTTACTTTATTAATTTTTTATTTTTATTTTTTTTAATTTTTTTGTTTATTTATTGTTATTATTATATTTATTATATTATTATTGTTGTTGTTGTTGTTGTTGTTGTTGTTATTATTATTATTATTATTATTATTATTATATTTATTATATTATTATTTATTATATTATTATTATTATATTATCATCATCATCGTCATTGTTGTTGTTGTTGTTATTATTATTAAACATTTTATTTTTTATTTTTGTTGTTGTTATTGATTATTATCATTATTATTATTTCACATCCGGTTTACGTGCTGGACGCGTGTGCTGATGTGTGGATTTTGTAGCATGTGGTGGATAGCTAGCTACCAGTATATAGCAGGATTATGCGAGTCTTAGTGTCTCATTATTCCTGATGAAGGCTAAAGCATCTAGTCGAAACGTCAAGAGAGTACAAATTTCAAGTTGATTATTGAGAAGGTTATTGTTATGTCAACTGAGAGTTCATTGAGAGTTTATTTAAGGGAAACCTACAGTAATAATATCCAGAAATTAGTGAGATGCTACGAGAAGATTTTACACCGGAGGGCTTGGTGGAAGAATCACCACGAGATACCTTGATGAGGAAATTCTACCAGCAAGTTTAAGGATGAAGCCTCTCATTATGACCAGGGAAGAGTACAGGATAGTGGAGAGAGCCAGTAAAGCCTTCCTATCAGAGAGAATTCGCCAGTCCTACAGAAGAAGCAATGCCTCAACACCTAACTGTGAAAATGTGGAAGCCAAACTGGAACCAGCACTGGTAAGTGACTATCAGAGGATTCAGACCCTTTGTAGGGGAACAGCAGAGAAGACCCACAGCAAATCCAAGCAGAAACATCAAAAGAAGCTGGAGACACTTTTGGAGAGAAGGAGATCGAGAGAAGTGAAGTTTCAACCTCAAGACTTGAACAGAGTGGTAAATCTGACAGAAACTGACAGAAAAGAACCTTTCTCCAGCTCATGAAGAAGTGTTTGTTTGGGTCTTAACTTTTTTCCTGCTCTACCTTTGATGGACACCATAGCTGCAGTAGAAGAGATGGCCAGGAAACTGAGGATAGCAAGGCCCATGTGCTTAGAGGAACAATATGTGGAATTTTGAGAAGAGCAAGGAAACCAAAGGACCACCTGATGAAGGAACAGAGAAAGCCCGTGGCAGAACTGAGGAAGATGGAAGAGATCATGATCTTACCAGCAGACAGGGATAAGACAACAGTTCTGATGACAAAAGACAGTTACATTTCAAAGCTGACAAATGCTGGAGACCAAAACATACGGAATTCTGAAGAAGAATCCTACCAGGGCACAGGAAGGCAAGGTGAATCGTGTATTAAAGAATATGGAGAAGACGGGAGAAATAACAACTGCATAGGCCCACTGGAAGTAGACCACCACTGATTTATGGTCATCCTAAGATACATAAACCTGAGGTTCCCCTTAGGCCGATTGTGTCTTGTGTACGTGCACTGTCGTATAATCTTTCTAAGTTCATAGCACATTTGATATCACCTCTAGCTGGCATATATCTAGGATTCTGGGAAATTTATCAAGCATATTCAAGATGAATGTTTGGCACAGGATGAGTGTCTTGTCAGTTTTAATGTTTCCTCTCTTTTTACCAATGCTCCCATAGATGAGGCTATGGAAGTAACTTTTAGAATGTTAACAAAAGATGAGAGCTTGCATGAGAGAACTACACTAGGTGCTGACAGGATTTTTGAACTGTTGGAGTTGTGCCTAAAATCCACATACTTCAGGTATCAAAGAAAAATACTACGAGCAGAAAGAGGGTGCAGCAATGGGCTCTCCAGTATCTGCAGTGGTTAGCCAACCTTTATATGGGGAATTGACACTCAAAACTGCCCCACTGAAGCCAAGGTTTTGGAAGAGATATGTGGATGATACCTTCTGCATTGTGAAGAAGGGAAGAGAGCAGGAGTTGTTGGACCATCTGAACAACATCAGGTCATCCATAAAGTTCACCATGGAGCTTGAAATAGACGGATCATTGCCCTTTCTGGATTGCCACCTACACAGGAAGGAAGATGGAAGGCTAACTGCCACGGTTTACAGAAAACCTACGCATACCAACCGGTACCTTTATTGTAGATCACATCATCCTATCCATGTCAGAAGAGGAGTGGTAAAGAGCTTGTATGATAGAGCCAGGAGAGTAGTGACTGAGAAGGAGGACGTTTGGAAAGAAGAACATCATTTGAATAGGGTCTTTATAGAGAATGGTTATATCCGCAAGCCTTCATCAACCAGTCATCTGCTGATCCATCTAAACACAGAAAGGAAGGTAAGTACACTGATGCAGGCAATCAGGGGTCTAAAAAAAAGGATCCTATGGTAGTTATTCCTTATATAGCAGGGATGAGTGAAGACATCAGAGGGTCTGCAGGAAGTTCAACATCAAAGTCATTTTCAAATTGGGAAGTACTCTGAGGACACAACTGAGCAGAGTGAAGGATGTCTTACCAGTTGTAGCTGTGGGAAGTACTACATAGGAGAGACCATCAGAAGACTGGAGACCAGAGTGAAAGAACATCAAAGATGCCTGTAGAAGTGCTAAAGAGAAGTCTGCATTTCCTGAACATGCATGGGATAATGCACATCCTATTTTGTGGGAGGAAGCCACCATCTTGGACCAGGTCAGAAGACAGAAGGAACTGCTAGTGAAGGAGGCATTCATTGCGCATCAGCCTAAGTGAGCAGTTCAATCGAGACTGTGGAATGGACTTGCCTGACTGCTGCGGAGCCACTCTCAAGAGCCTGAACTTGAAACCACGACCACCATAATTATTATTTTTAATCTATTATATATTTATTTATTTATTTATTTATTTATTTATTTACTATTTGCTTATTCAACTATTTGCTTATTCAATTTATTTTATATTATTTTATTATTATATTATATTATTATTATTATTTTGTTTTGTTTTTTGTTTGTTTTCGTATTTATTTATATATATATTATTTATTTTTGTTGTTATTGTTGTTATTATTATTTTATTATTTTATATATTATATATATATACGTTTTATATTATTTATTTTTTCCTTGCTTCCCACATCTTGTTCACGTGTGGACGCGTGTGGTATTGTAACATGTAGTGGATAACTAGCTACTGGTGTATAGCAGGCTCACGCGAACCTTAGCATCTCATTATTCCTGATGAAGGCTTGACCATCTAGTCGAAACGTTGAGAGAGTATAATTTCAAGCTGATTATTGAGAAGGTTATTGTAATGTTAATTGATTGTCAAAAAAACAAACTGAAGAATAATCTACTGAGGCATCCTTTATATATATTAAAAAAAGTAAAGTTATACATACTATGTGAAACAGATGTGTTTAAAAAATCAGTATAACTTTGGTATATATTATGATTTCGAAACTTGTTGATAGAGTGGCATCAAAATAGGTGTTGTCTAAATATATGTGTACCTTATATATTTTTGGACAAGTCAATCGTGTGTAATTTGGTGTTTTTAAATGCACAATTATTTTCTTTCAATATTATTTAATTGTAATCTGTAATCTGTGATAAAGTTTGTTTCAAAGTTAATATGACATTTTGTAATTGTAGTTTAGCCTTTAGTGTTGATATTCTGCATCTCAGTTTGTTGCTAACTTTTGATTTTGTGAATGTTCTAGTGAGTTTGGGATCTACTACACCAAGTTCAAGATAAGACAGACAGGTTTTCCCACTTGTGGCATTCTTCGCAGGAATCATGTAATCCAAC
This sequence comes from Cladorhizidae sp. MBARI D1340-BT2, assembly GCA_028752905.1. NCBI lineage: Eukaryota > Metazoa > Porifera > Demospongiae > Poecilosclerida > Cladorhizidae > Cladorhizidae sp. MBARI D1340-BT2. The sequence continues at coordinate 3,843,835 of JAQNBH010000012.1, read as the reverse complement.
CAATAGAATCCATTGGAGTAACAAGCAAAGTTTATATACTGCACAGTCCTGGGATAACACTGAAACCACCAAAGAAGTAAGTCATAGATGGATGTGTGGTCACTACGTCAGTCCGATGAGGTCTACCGCAATGTACTGACACAAAACAACTATGGGAAAGTAATGTGATTAATTAATGTTGTAGGCGTTAAGCTTTAATAGATGACATAATTTTCAGCCATGCAAAATTTTTTTTAAATGCATGCAAAGATAAACATTGCACAGATAGAAAGTGAAGGTGGTGCCAAGACGTGCTTGGGAAGTACAAACATCTTTGTGGCAAGTTTCTAGAATATCTGTAGCTGGTTTGATTTTATGCATGTGCTGAGAACTTCAGGTCAAAATCCTCGTTCAGCTGTGTGAAGAAGACAAACAGCTAGAGCAGCTCTCAACGAACTCTAATAGCTTTCTCAATAAATCGCATTGTATTTTCACTTGACATTTGTGCTAGATGCTCTAGCAGAAACATCCAGTGAATAGTAAGTTGATTATTGAGAAAGGCACTGTAGCTATATATTATATATTTCCAAAGCTGAGACATTTCTAATTAGCAACAAAAATAATGACTACTGCTAAACACATTGGTGTTGCAGTGCATCTTAACTTCACACCAGCATTTTACATGAGGTGATATAATATTTTGTACTTTCTAAAACGGCAGAATGTTTAAATTATGTATATTCCAATAGCTGTTTAACCATGCGATGTTTAGTATAACTTAAAACAGATTGCAGTCTACCAATTGACTTGTGCTTTAGAAATGAGAGAATATTTCAATAGGTGCATAGGAGGATAAACTCTAAACTAATTCCAAAAATTAGAGACACAAAGTTCTAAAAACTGGACCTTTCAACTCCAAATAACTGGTGCAGAATTGTGTGATTGATTTCATCTAGATCATCTTAGGCACTGTAGATTTCTTTCCAATCATTTTTTTTAATAAGCGTCTCAATAATGAAATTGAAATTGAATTCTCTCGATGTTTCAACTAGATGCTCTGGCCTTCAGGCTATTGTAATGTGATTATGTCAACTGAGAGTTCATTGAGTCATTATTATTATTTTTTAATTTTATTGCCAATGTTTCAACCAAAATACTTTGGCCTTCAGGTGGGACATTACCATAAATTAGTAGGCACTCTCTCTCTTTTAATACAAAAACATTTTTCATGAGTATAACTATAGCCAAGTTACAGGAGCTAAAGTGGGGGTACCTCAAAACCCGAGTGCCTGATTTGGGAACAAGTCTAACTCCAGTCAAGCACGTGGTGGGAAAATTGAAATTGATTTTCCAACTGCACGCTTGACCACATTTTAGTGCCTAATGAAAGCACTCATTGTGTAGAGTAAGAATTTCAGCTGTCTAGCACTTGGCAATCTGGAGTTAGGGTAGTCTCCATGTTGCCTATCATCTTGTATTGTCAAGGGTGGCCTCCATGTTGCTTATCATCCATTGTATTGTCAAGTGTTGGGGAACAATCTTGCCCCAACGTATGCTACACACCCAACTTGAGCTCAACGAGCCAATCCAGTCAGAGTGGTAGGTATGCTGCCACCAGAGTCAAGTCTTACTACCCCCTTCTCCCAAGAGATAAGGTTTTTTATTCCTTATAATAAAAAGTAGGTTAAAAGTAGAACAGCAAGACAGAACTGACTAGTCACGTGCTCAGCTGGCGCTTTTATAGGCTCCAGCAGAGCTACTAAAAATGACCAAATAAGGAAATAATGTGTGTGTGTGTGTGCAGGGTTCGTGTTGGGTTCAGTTTGCATATGCATACAAGAAACTAAGGATGAAAACAGAAATCAAGGCTGACATGAACATGATACAATTTTGATATCTATACAACAAGCATTCACTACAACACATAATTGTTTATTATTTCTAATGTCCCTGAGCTTCAGTCTGGGGCATAACATCAAGGGTGGCCTCCATGTTGCTTATCATCCAGTGTATTGTCAAGGGTGGCCTCCATCTTGCCTATCATCCATTGTTTTGTTAATGGTCTCCATGTTGGTGCACAGACCTGACACGACTAGTCATCTGCAAGAGTCAGGGTTGTAAAATGGAACTGGTCGATTCTTATATCTAACAATCCTCTCTCAACAAGAATATAATCTATTATTATTCCTCTTATCTTGGAACACAATCGTACGTTATTTTTAATGCAGAAATAAACACAAAGCTATTTCAAGTTTAAAATGACTTGGAGTATATATATATATATATTTATTTTAAAGGATTTTTAGTTGAAAACATTATTCAACTTGGATGATCCTTTCCTTCTTACTTCTCTTACACTGATATTTCTATCACTTACCGAGTACTTCTAGACTTCCACAATTGATCATTAGCATGAATATATACCAAATTAACACAAATAGGAAAACAAGTCACAGCATGTGATAAAACAACAACAACAACAACAATAAATATGATCACAGCTATTAATAAATTTGTTTACTTTTTCCTTTCATGTACATACTGTAGGTACGACAACCAGTTGTTTGTGAAATATGAAGTGCAGTGTCCTAACCAACAGTTGGCTTTCTTCAATATCACCAGACTGGACATGGAACCTGCTAACTGCTTCAATATCCGAAAGTGAGGGGATGGCTCAATTCAAGTATGATTGTGTTGAATGCTGTGGAATGTGGCAACTGTGTTTGTCCTGTGAGTGAATGAGCGCAGGGTGGGAAGGGAGATCAGGACGGGTTGGCATGCAGTTTATAGTGAATTCCCCTACAATTTTTCAAGCATTCATATTAACACTTCCACAATTAAGTTTATATTTATAATAGTAATCTGTGTACTTTAATGTTTCACTGAAGATATTTAGAATCCACTTAAAATTTGCTCTTTTAAGCCTATTATAAACTCTCTCCATTCATGCAATATATGGAACTAAGGTATGATCTCTGCTGTAGCTTTTAAGCTCAAAGTTATTGAATTTACAAAGAAGTATGGAAAAGGGCATAGAGGAGACAGATTGAGTGAAGCTCATGAGAGACTAGAGAAAGAGAAAAATTTAGTTGACAATGCTACCAATCAGTCAGATCACTTGGAGTTGAGGTGAGAGCTTACTCTAGCTCCTGCATGCTGGGAGATGGCATCTCATGGAGTTGAGGTCAGAGCTTACTCTAGCTCCTGCATGCTGGGAGATGGCATCTCATGGAGTTGAGGTGAGAGCTTACTCTAGCCCCTGCATGCTGGAAGATGGCGACTCATGGAGTTGAGGTCAGAGCCTACTCTCCTGCATGCTGGGAGATGGCGTCTCATGGAGTTGAGGTCAAAGCTTACTCTAGCTCCTGCATGCTGGGAGATGGCGTCTCATGGAGTTGAGGTCAGAGCTTACTCTAGCTCCTGCATGCTGGGAGATGGCATCTCATGGAGTTGAGGTCAGAGCTTACTCTAGCTCCTGCATGCTGGGAGATGGTGTCTCATGGAGTTGAGGTCAGAGCTTACTCCAGCTCCTGCACGCTGGGAGATGGCGTCTCATGGAGTTGAGGTCAGAGCTTACTCTAGCTCCTGCATGCTGGGAGATGGCATCTCATGGAGTTGAGGTCAGAGCTTACTCTAGCTCCTGCATGCTGGGAGATGGTGTCTCATGGAGTTGAGGTCAGAGCTTACTCCAGCTCCTGCACGCTGGGAGATGGTGTCTCATGGAGTTCAGAGCTTACTCTAGCTCTTGCTGGGAGATGGGATCTCATGGAGTTGAGGTCAGAGCCTACTCTAGCTCCTGCATGCTGGGAGATGGCATCTCATGGAGTTGAGGTCAGAGCTTACTCTAGCTCCTGCATGCTGAGAGATGGCATCTCATGGAGTTGAGGTCAGAGCTTACTCTAGCCCCTGCATGCTGGGAGATGGTGTCTCATGGAGTTGAGGTCAGAGCTTACTGTAGCTCTTGCTGGGAGATGGGATCTCATGGAGTTGAGAGCTTACTCTAGCTCCTGCATGCTCGGAGATGGCATCTCATGGAGTTGAGGTCAGAGCTTACTCTAGCTCCTGCATGCTGGGAGATGACGTCTCATGGAGTTGAGGTCAGAGCTCACTCTAGCTCCTGCATGCTGGGAGATGACGTCTCATGGAGTTGAGGTCAGAGCTCACTCTAGCTCCTGCATGCTGGGAGATGGCGTCTCATGGAGTTGAGGTCAGAGCTCACTCTAGCTCCTGCATGCTGGGAGATGGAGGCTTTATTTAGTGCATGAATAAATGATAGCTAATTTTAGTGTGAAGTGCAACTTATACTCTTACAAATGTGGTACTTGCTGGGCAGTTCATGCTGTTTTTGTTGGTAGAGTTCTAGTAGGGAGCACATGTTCTACTGGAGTGTATGCTAAACCTTCCTCTGCTCTAAAATACCATGACTGAAGATATATTGCACTCTTCCTCTAGAAACATGACAAACTGTGTGGATTATGTGAAGCTGCAAGATGGATCATTTGAAGACACTGAATACTGTGGCAAGGACACTTCTGGAAATAGTTACCAACTTGAAAATGGTCAGGTTAACAAAAATTTAAAAGAGTGTTTTGTACTGATGTGTGTAGTAATAGCAATTATAATAATATTATAGGCCTACCAAATATATAAGTAGAAGGCAACATCATTAGGCATGCATGCATGATCTCAAGGAAATGGTTTTCAAGGCAAGAAAAATACAAGGAATTGATTTACCTTTCAACATCTTTATTCAATTACATCATATCTGTCTTTCTGTGATAGTCACATAAAAGATATGTCCTTCTCTTCTTTCCTTATGATCCTCCATCTCTCTCACACACTTGCACTCATGCAGGTTCTTTCAAAGTCATCTTACGCACTAGTATTAACAGAAGATACCCTGGGTTTATTGCCTCCGTGATTTGCTTTGACCCTGCCTCACATGACCTGCCGGGCTGTACGCGCCCAATGGGGTCTGAAGGAGATTGGAATACTGCATCATTTACATACACTAAGAACACGGGGGAAAAGAAGAGGTGGAGGAGAAGTTTAAAGGAATCTGTAAGTATAAAGAATGTGTATGGAGTTAGCCAGTACTAGATAAAACTTCCAACTTTCAAGAGCATAATCTTATATAGACTGTCACATATACTTTGCCAATGGAAGTAAGATACCATCACGTGGTAACTGGAAGCCTCTGGAAGTCTCTACCAATAGAATATCTGTGCTCCGAGGTATTGGCGGCTATTGCACACCAACCACAAGTGGCCATTTGCTAACTTGATGCCACTCAGCTACAGTAGCACGGGCATTGGTCAGGACTACGCAGCTAGAATGTAGAGTACAACTCGACAGAAATACGACTTAACTCCACAAGGCTTCCAACACACAAGAGCTGACACATGTGGGGGGAGTCTCACAGGCATGTGTGGACATATATTTGACAAGCATGGACTGGTTGAAGATATGGTAGATGAAAAGATAATGGTGATGAGATTGATGATGAAGATGAGGACAACTTGCTCGATGTTTGACAAGCATGGATTGGTTGAAGATATGGTATATAGATGAAAAGATAATGGTGATGAGATTGATGATGAAGATGAGGGCATGTTTGACAAGCATGGATTGGTTGAAGATATGGTAGATGAAAAGATAATGGTGATGAGATTGATGATGAAGATGAGGGCAACTTGCTCGATGTTTGACAAGCATGGATTGGTTGAAGATATGGTAGATGAAAAGATAATGGTGATGAGATTGATGATGAAGATGAGGACAACTTGCTCGATGAGGATTTGCTCGATGATGATGACAGGTGGCTAATTGATCAGCACTGCAACTATCCTGTCGACATCAAAAACTTTACATACAAACTCTCGACGAACGTAACATGGATTCCAACTTGCCGGCACTTTCCCTTCTCTCAGTAACCCTCCACATCACAATGCTACCTTAGCAGTTCCACCTTGACTTTCAAGGCAATGGACACCAGCCAGTTCTCAGGAGTATGTCAGCTCTGCTAGCTCCAGCCAAACTTTTGGCCATCTACCTTTAATTGGCCGTGTATAATTTCCTAGCATATACAATTTATATATTTAAGTCCTGGATGTTACTGTCATTGGTGTAACAAGGTTAAATCATGATATGATGACTTATGAGAAGTTGATCTCAGAATACCAACACTGAATTTCGTCTCTGAGCGATGTGCACTGCATGCCAAGGACGTAACCACATTGCATGTGGTTCACATATTGTCTGTGGACTACTACTATCACAGGAAGGAGTGGAGCGACATCATGGATTTGTGGTTGTCTGAGATTTCGAGTATTATCGCGATTTTTTTTCTCAGGAATAGTGAACGCAAATAGAATTTAGGTTGAAGCTTGAAATACATTGACAATAGCTTTATGGGGATACACAATAGATAGGATTGAGCCATGTTGAAGTGGTTTGACAATAGCTCTTTGGGGCATACATACCGGTACTATCCAACATCACACTGGGTTGAGGCAGGTTGAAGTACTTTGATAGGTCTTTGGATCACACATATCAAACATCACACTGGGTTGAGGCATGTTGAATTAGCTCATACATGATGGCATGGTGTACTCATTGTGGTACATATAGGTATGATTTGTGGTGCTTCATCTAGAATGTGTGTTTGGTGGTGAAACTTAGTCACGAGTACTTAACAGGCTCGAATCATCAGGGGGGTGGGGGGGGGGGGGGGGGGGGCGCAGATTGATGACCTTCTTCCTCCAATATAGAGTGCAGCAACTGATGTTGTTGATATAATTATTATTCTGCTATTCCATTAAGTTTTCCCTCATTCCTCAGATGAACCTCAGATCTATACACCATATATTTGAGGTGCCAAGCCTTTGTTATTGCTTCTTCTCTGTGGTGCGTATGATATGCCAAGCTACTGCCGAGCAAAAAATTGGATATATTACTCTAATTTCCATACTGCATAGCAACATAATGCATTATTTTAACTTTTCTGGTGATTTATATGCATAGTTTATACTTATAGGGTCTAATTCCTAATATGGAAGAGAAGCAGGTGATGTCTACCTTCATGGATTTTCAGTTGAATAGAGTCAGAGAAGATAAACAGGTCAGAATCAGACCAAACTTACTGGAGCCACTGCCATTTAATCCATCAGAGATAAAGCTTCCTCATTTGTCTAATAACCGGAGGAGACGGCAAGTAATGGGTGCAATGGTGACTTTGGAAGGTGAGGCATTGATCATATTGGCGCTGCAAAATAGGAACGCTTGCAATCCTATCCTGAGGGCATATGCCAATTCACTTGTGCAAGAAGCTGAGAGGCAAGTGTATAGAATTAGCTCATTTTGAGTGATGGTTTCAGGGGGGATTTGCATATAATCCATAAAGTCAGTGTGGGCTATAATGATTATTTCATCAACAAATAGCTGAATATTAGCCATCCTCTAATTGAAATTGTACAGGCTAAGAAAATGTGAAAATAACAAAATCGGAATATATTGGGGGTGGGAGGGAAGGGGTTTATCTCTACTTTGGTACCCCATAGCTTCTATATATAAGCATGACATCATAGTTCAGGAAAATATAACTCCTAAATATTTTGAGAGAATAAATTTCAATGTGCCAAATTTTCAATGTTCTGATTGCCCACAAGAAATATATAACACACGGAAAAATAACATGCACATTTCAAGTTACGTTGACTGTTGACACTCTGATGTTCTAATTATTCATATTTTGCGGTTGGTTCCGTCCATGAAAATTATTTAACAACGGGCACAACTACAGATATAATCATAGCTCTGTCTATTTGCTCTCTAATGGATCTTAACATACATCTACCCTGATGCATGCAGTCAACATTGCACGTAAACTCTTTATGGTGTTAATATAAGCAGTTCAAACTTGCACTGTGGTTTGCTGTTGCTATATTTTAACTCCCACAGATGAAGTCTTTTTCAGTGTAATTCAATCGTGGGTATATAATAAAAGGATAACTCTCAGAACATACTGCTAAAAATTGATTGTATGTGTATAGTTGAATTTGGTCTGACTGATTGCACTTACATTAATTACATGCAATTATTTACTATAGCATTGATCCTGACCGAGTGGCAAGGCTAAGGAATCTCTAGTATCAGGTATGCTCTAATTCTTACGTCACAGTGACACACACACACACACATATATATATATATATATATCCATGACCAATTATCACTTAGAAAGCTGGTTAGAAATGTCCATATTTAACGAGGCTGGATCCTGGTATAGTGGCTAGCTTATGGCTAATGTGCGCAAAAAAGGGGATGACCATCCCCCACCTCCTCACCCCCTCCCATCCCATGAGATCCCATGAGAAGCCAACTTATCAACATTAAAGTCGGGCCTCTAATAATACTTTTAATGTGCCCAAAATGTAACAAAACCCGACAGCTTGACCTGCCACATTCTGGGGGGGGGGGGGGGGGGGGGGGAGGGGGTGAGACAGATGGATGTGGGGTGAGATGAATAGCAAAACAAGTTTCTTTTATGATATATTTTATTTTGGCATGGCTACATTCATACCTATGGCCTCTTCACTGAATAGTACTGCTGCTATTCCACTAATTTATACACCTATTGTTGTTTTGTTGTTATCAATTTTTTAATATTGTTTTTTAAATTTTATTTGGGGGGGGGGGGGGAGGGGGATTTGGCTTAGGAAGCGAATATTTGTGTCATCTATGTATTATATATTGTTATATATATATATAGAAATTTCTAAATGCTCAGAGAAGCACAGTAAGTACTTTATTCCTAAGCTAAATAGGTGAACACCACTCTGTTCTCAACTCTCATCTTCTTCATTCTTCATATGCAGCTTTTCGCATTTTCGTATATACAGTCCCTCACTAGCCATTTCCACTTCACTGGCTTCTTCTCCGATCAATATTCTTTCTCTCTTTGATCAGAGAAGAGAGCAAGAGAGAATAAAAGAAAATATATATATAAGGACAAAAAGTCTTATTTAAAACCGAAATACCAGGGAGTGTGCTAGCACTCCATATTGGTTTAACCCACTTTTTAAAATGGCAGATTGCAATAACCCCTTCCCCCCTGCCTAAATTGTTGCTTTCGGCTGCTGTTGGCTCTTGGCTCCAAATGCATACTCAAGGATCTAGCTCTCTTATACTATACATACCCGCCCCCCACCCCTTGCAGTACTTGTGTACATTTATGACCACAATTTTAGGACCTGAAGACTGTAAATGTCCCAGTGCACGTTCATGACTAATTTATTCTCGATGCAGAATAAAACTATTGGTAAGGATCATCTGGTAGAAAAGTTCATTGATGATGCAATCAAGCTATGCATATGAAGCAGAATAAATGATAGCCATGCTCAGTTTTGCTGGTTGGTTTGTGGTGGTCGTCACTCCCGGTAACTATTAGGTAGTCCAAAGGTTGTGGCTGATTCCCTACCAATACTCGTGCTGGTGGTTGGTGGAGTTCTCGTGTGCAACTGTTAAGGAAGGCTGTAGCTGATCCTCTACCAATACTCGTGCTGGTGGTTGGTGGAGTTCTCGTGTGCAACTGTTAAAGAAAGCTGTAGCTGATCCTCTACCAATACTCGTGCTGGTGGTTGGTGGAGTTCTCATGTGCAACTGTTAAGGAAGACCGTAGCTGATCCTCTACCAATACTTGTGATGGTGGTTGGTGGAGTTCTCATGTGCAACTGTTAAGGAAGGCTGTAGCTGATCCTCTACCATACTTGTGCTGGTGGTTGGTGGAGTTCTCATGTGTAACTGTTAAGGGTAGCTGATCCTCTACCAATACTTGTGCTGGTGGTTGGTGGAGTTCTCATGTGCAACTGTTAAGGGTAGCTGATCCTCTACCAATACTTGTGATGGTGGTTCGTGGAGTTCTCATGTGCAACTGTTAAGTAAGGCTATAGCTGATCCTCTACCAATACTTGTGCTGGTGGTTGGTGGTGTTCTCATGTGTCTGTTAAGGAAGGCTGTAGCTGATCCTTTACCAATACTTGTGCTGGTGGTTGGTGGAGTTCTCGTGTGCAACTGTTAAGGAAGGCTGTAGCTGACTCTAGTCAACAACGGTAATAAGGTATTGATTTTTCTGTTGTGGACAATGTGGCATACATGGGTACAGTCTACAATACCAACATGTGTAGTGCACTAAAGAAAAAAGGTTGAAGGAATCTTGGAATTCCAGTAGCTCCGAGTTTGACTTTGTAAAACTTTGACACGATGTCCTCCACAATATAAAAATAAGAAATTTAAATTAAAACACAAAAAATCTGTTTCTGTTATGGCTACTTCCAGTAAAGTGATATGCATATTTTAAATGGTCAACTTATAGTCATGCTCTACGTGGGTACGGTTGTGCTCTACGTGGGTATGCTTGTGCTCTACGTGGGTATGGTTATGCTCTACGTGGATACGCTTTTTGGACAAGTCACTCTCAACGAACTCTTAGTTGACATAATAAAATTACAATGACCTCAGTAAAGAACTTTGAATTTTCCTCTATAACAAGCTCATGCAAGTTGTAGTAGTATCTGATGAAGGCTAGAGCATCTATTGAAATGTCAAGAGAGAAAAAAATTCAAGTTGATTATTGAGAATGTCATTGTTTTTTGTTTTTGTTCATATATATATATACACATATATTATACATAATTGTTGCCATTAAACTTTAGAATCACAAAATCAATTCTTGCAATTTTTTTAGTATTTGTTTCTTTGTCCTCTCTGCTTGCTCTTTTGTGTGAACCATGTAGGTAGTGCTACGCCATTTAATAGAACACGACTTTGCTGGATACAGAATAATCATCACATATATGCTGCATTTGAAGAAGAGCATATTTGACCACACACTACTGTACTGTCTATCTACATTATAATATTATTGCCTGACCCATTTTTGTACTTTTTTAATTGCCATGTTCATGCCATTTGCTGTTCAAATAATTATGACGTGAAGTTCTTTCTTTTCTTGAGTTAATTTTCTAACCCGCTTTGTTGAGAATAAGACTTGAACTAACACTAATCAGTTAACCAATAACACACAGTGAGCATTACTATTAATTTTTCATGTTGGCTACACAGCATTGCATCATTCCCATTATCATTATAACACAGGTGTTATTAGTATTACATACTTCTAGTTCTATTTAGACTATTATTCACTATATAAGGGTATAATCAAAATTTGAATAGCTGGGAGTATAAAAACACTGCACTTGCACTGAAGGGTTTTCTGATTTTACTAGGATTAAGTGATCTGAAGAAGAGTCTTTGGCCCATCTATCAGGAAGTGTGGTGTATATATATATAGCATCCGCTCCCTACAGTGCTATATATTTCAAAATAGTGGATGGCAAATATACCTCGAACCAAGGCGCATACATGTATGTCGGTTAAGGGGGGCTCCCTGGGTCAAAATCCAAAAAAGTATAATTTTATTATTATTTTTTCCCCCATTACTATATATATTGATCAGACATCATGGAAAAATACTTACTTTGGAGAAAAAGAACTTCTTTTAAGTACCAACAGCTCAAAAAAGCAACTTACGTTATGTCCCATTAAACATACGGGACTGCTCGCTTCAAAATTTCTCTCTTGGTATTTAGAACAGCAGCTAAGGTAGATGATGTAATCAGTTTGACCTTTGAATCTAGTAGTAGCTTTGCCTTCAAGCAACCATGCCAGGTACGAAGCCTAGTACGATCAGAAGGAAGAAAAAAAGGCCTCCACACCTAAGAAAGAAGCTTGCTAAGCAAGTAGCCTCTACATCAGTGGCCTCTCATCCACTGCCTACCACTCCAACTCATCCTGACATCCCTCCAGTGACTGGCACTCCATCTCATCCATCTCAAGCCACTCCTTCTCAGTCATTGTCTGCCACCACTGCAGTTCCTGGCACTCCAGCTCCAGATATTCCATCTCAGCCTGTTCCCACTCCATCTGGACCTGTTCCTGGCACACCTCGGCCTATACCTGCCAATCAGGTATCTGCCACTCCATCTCAATCAGGTACCTGTAACAATAAGACTGCATCCATGAAGAAACTAGGGAAATCTCCAAATACCATGATCAAACTGAATAAGACTATTGATAAAGTAAAACTTAAGGCAGCTAGTGCATCTTTGGCTAGACAGCATGATGGAAAGAAGATCACAGTACTTGAGATTGGTGGCCTTCAATTGGCTTTGAGTTCCGGTGTAACATGTAGCGGGTGTTCTTCTGGTCTTTAGGGAGGAATTCAACATGCGTAGTGGCTTGAATACCAATCCCTGCTTGTCATGTGAAACGTGGGCTTACTACACCAATCCCTTCTGCTACCATTGGCTGCAATAGCCAGGCTTTTGCGGTCAATCGCAAATCAGTGTTTGCCAATAAATGTAGTGGCATTACGCGGGCTTCACTCGATATTTTCTGTACTCTGATGGATATGCCCATACCATTGACAAAGAACAGGCACACAGAACATTGTGCCGTTATAAATGAGCAGTGTATTAAAGAAGCTCAAGCTGGTATGCAGCGAGCTCATCATGAGATCAGAGAATTGTATGGTGCAATTAGCGATGATGAAATTATTGACATAACAGTAGTTCTGATGGTACTTGGCAAAAAAACGAGGCTTTTCATCTCTTTTTGGGGTTACCTTTGTCATAGAACATGAAAGTGGCAAAGTATTGGACTATACAGTCATGTCTAAACACTGTTCTGGTTGTAACTACTGGGAAAATAAAGAAAAAGGAGAAGAGTTTGAGAAATGGAGAGTTTGAGAAATGGAAGATGAAACATTGAATGTTGATGGAAGTGCTGCTTCTATGGAGCCTAAAGGTGTGTGTAAAATGTTTGCTAGGTCTCTAGAGTATAAGATTAGGTTCAAGTTTCTTATTGCTGATAGGGACTGTAAAACTAAATCTAAACTTCTTAATCAAAAACCCTATGGAGAGGGAAAGAGAAAAAAAAATCAGGTTGAAAAGCTTGATTGTATTGGACACATTCAGAAATGGATGGGTACTCGTTTCCGTAACCTCAAAGTTGAGTACAAGGGTAGGAAGCTATCAGATGGAAAGACTCTTGGGGGGGTTGGGAGGCTAACTAAAGGAAGAATGGACTCCTTGCAAAACTACTATGGTGATGCATCAGAAGGAACGTGGGAGATCTTAAAAGGATGATGAAAGCTGTTCAGGCATCACTACTACACTGCAATTCTTCAGACGAACATCCTCGCCATCATTTATGTCCTGAAGGAGTTCATTCATGGTATGGATACCAGAAAGCTATGACTAAAGGGGAAGAGTATCATCACAAGAAGAAACCCATCCCAGATGCTATTGTGCCACTCCTCCGTCCAATATACAATGCACTAGGTAGCAAGGAGTTACTAGAACGTTGTGGCCATGGTTATACTCAGAATTCCAATGAATCAATTCATTCTACACTGTGGAAAATTTGTCCCAAAGAGATGTTCCTTGGTCCTATTGCTGTTAAAACTGCAAGTGCACTAGCAGTGTGTAACTGGAATGATGGTGCTACATCTTTACATACCATTTCAAAAAGTCTCCAACTCGAACCTTCTTCTAGATGTAAACACTTACTGCAAGAAAAAGATGTCAAAAGAATAAATAAAAGCAAGTACAAGAGCTCTGTAAAGTACAAAGCTCTGAGGAGGAGAGCAAGAGCAAAGAGAAAGGGGTTTGAGGACAAGCATCAGAGTGAAGAAGGCATTTTGTACTCTGCGGGGGGATTCGATGGGCTATCTGATAGGGAATCAGACCCAAATCATTCAGCCCCACATCCAAGCAAAAGGCCCAAACTAACCAACTAAACTTCTTAGTGTATTCAACTCACAGTATGAGTGTTTGTACTGGTATATTTGCTGTATATTAAGTTTGGACTAAACCGTTTGAAGTTTTACCTATATTTGTGCTTATGTGCATATTTGTTTGTAAGTTTACCGGAATTACTCTTTTTTTTGGTCACTTGTGGTACTAGGACGCTCCTTATCCCCATGATATTTGGTGCTGAGTACTAAAATTACACATCATTAGATTCCTCTCTTTGAGATCTACATAATGTGGCTCTTTGTTTTTTTTACAATGATTTTGTACTAAGCTATTCTTTGCCGGATTTTATCTTGGAAACTTTTAAAATTTTGAGAAAATTTGTTGTGATACAGTAAAAAGGAAGCCACATTATGTGGTGGTATATATCACATGTGTAAAACTGTCATATATACCCACAACATAAACTTTAGGGCAGTTTATTGCTGTCCTTGAAACTTTGCCCTGATTTTTCCCCGTTGACCATATATGGAAACCTGCTATAAGACCACACCCACTTCTGTGGCCAAAAGTTCTACCCATCCTCAAACAGATTGTGCAATTTAATATCAATTGATTTTATATTGACTGATGTATGATTTTTCTAACACAGCTAGATTTTAGGCAGGGAACCCCCCTTAAACTTATATCAGCAGCTTCTTACTGCATAAATGCATGTAGTGGGAAAAAAGACATGCAGCATGCCTTGAATCCTATGCTAGTAAATTGTCAGCACCAAAAAAAATTCAAAGAAACTTGAAATTCATCTTGTTTCTTTCTGTGCTATCTCCAGCCACCTACTTCCAGTACAATGAGTCCATTCATAAAACAGGACCAGGAGCCACAAAATGTTCCAATGCACAGCCACAGCTTCTTTGTTTCTCAATTGCAATTAAAAAGGTGTGGATAGCAGTGTTAGTGGATCAAGCTTAAAAAGGTGTGGATAACAGTGTTAGTGGATCAAGCTCACATGCTTAAAAAGGTGTGGATAACAGTGTTAGTGGATCAGCTCACATGCTTAAAAAGGCGTGGATAACAGTGTTAGTTGATCAAGCTCACATGCTTAAAAAGGTCAGGATAACAGTGTTAGTGGATCAAGCTCACATGCTTAAAAAGGTGTGGATAACAGTGTTAGTGGATCAGCTCACATGCTTAAAAAGGCGTGGATAACAGTGTTAGTTGATCAAGCTCACATGCTTAAAAAGGTCAGGATAACAGTGTTAGTGGATCAAGCTCACATGCTTAAAAAGGTGTGGATAACAGTGTTAGTGGATCAGCTCACATGCTTAAAAAGGCGTGGATAACAGTGTTAGTGGATCAAGCTCACATGCTTAAAAAGGTGTGGATAACAGTGTTAGTGGATCAAGCTCACATGCTTAAAAAGGTGTGGATAACAGTGTTAGTGGATCAAGCTCACATGCTTAAAAAGGTGTGGATATAACAGTGTTAGTTGATCAAGCTCACATGCTTAAAAAGGTGTGGATAACAGTGTTAGTGGATCAAGCTCACATGCTTAAAAAGGTGTGGATAACAGTGTTAGTTGATCAGCTCACATGCTTAAAAAGGTGTGGATAACAGTGTTAGTTGATCAGCTCACATGCTTAAAAAGGTGTGGATAACAGTGTTAGTGGATCAGCTCACATGCTGTTTTATTGAGTAAAGTTTACATGGTGTGTTATAAGCTGAACAAATAACCTGCGCTAAGTTCTGCTGTTCAGTTTATGGAGTTCTTGTACCCAGGAAACTGTTAGGAATGCTGCAACTCATCCTCTATCAAATACATCTACTAGTTGATTGGGTGCTCTCCTGTCAACGTTTACCAAATCCTTGAATGAGAGGATGTAATTTAGAGACTGTCAATTCTGGCTACTTTTCTTCAGAAAGTGGTCCAGAACCACCGAAAATGATGTGAAGCCCAGCAGTCTCTCTACCACAGGGATATTATGCACCTTAATACAGCACTGCATAGAGACCACCCATCCAGAAACCGAGATCTATCCAGTCCCACACACAGACCATCACATACTAAGGGCCCACGGATACCCACACTTTGCACCTGGAGCTCCTGGGGATGTCTGCCAGAAAAGGTTAATTTTTCTGGTCGGGCATTCCACCAGTGGGAGCCCCACCCCATCTATGGGGGTTTCCCCCTCCAACCTACCCATTATTCCAGACCCCATATATGTATTCATTAGTTTTGGCACCCATTTTCTCCTATTGGATGCACACTCCAACAATTAGGCACAAGATTAGATGCATGCCCCCCATCTCCAGCACAGGTTAACATGCTACCATGTACATCCCAAGACATCACCCTGACATAGAAAGATGCATGCCCCCATCTCCAGCACAGGTTAACATGCCTAGATGGCTACCATGTACATCCCAAGACATCACCCTGACATAGAAAGATGCATGCCCCCATCTCCAGCACAGGTTAACATGCCTAGATAGCTACCATGTGCATCCCAAGACATCACCCTGATATAGAAAGATGCATGCCCCCATCTCCAGCACAGATTAACATGCTAGATGGCTACCATGTGCAACCCAAGACACCAAAGAAAGATGCATGCCCCCATCTCCAGCACAGGTTAACATGCTAGATGGCTACCATGTGTACCCCAAGACATCACCCTGACATAGAAAGATGCATGCCCCCCATCTCCAGCACAGGTTAACATGCCTAGATGGCCACCATGTACATCCCAAGACATCACCCTGACATAGAAAGATGCATGCCCCCCCATCTCCAGCACAGGCTAACATGCTAGATGGCCACCATGTGCATCCTAAGACATCAACCTGACATAGAAAGATCCACGTCCCCATCTCCAGCACAGGTTAACATGCCTAGATGGCTACCATGTGTACCCCAAGACATCACCCTGACATAGAAAGATGCATGCCCCCCATCTCCAGCACAGGTTAACATGCCTAGATGGCCACCATGTGCACCCCAAGACATCACCCTGACATAGAAAGATGCATGCCCCCCCATCTACAGCACAGGTTAACATGCCTAGATGGCTACCATGTACATCCCAAGACATCACCCTGACATAGAAAGATGCATGCCCCCCATCTCCAGCACAGGCTAGATGGCCACCATGTACATCCCAAGACATCACCCTGACGTAGTTGTGTGCCTCCCACACTTGGCACAACCGCATGATGTCCTCATGGCCACATTCTGCATCCCGGATCATTAACCTGTTGATATTGCTCATGCCCCCACTCTTTTCACATGCACATGCTGTCTGCATGCCACTCTTTTCACATGCACATGCTGTCTGCATGCCACTCTTTTCACATGCACATGCTGTCTGCATGCCACTCTTTTCACATGCACATGCTGTCTGTATGCCACTCTTTTCACATGCACATGCTGTCTGCATGGCATATGACATGGCACAAACCATAACAAAATTGTAATATTACTCCCAGCTGACATCATACGCTGTAAGATTTATCTTTAAATCAGCTTTTTATTTTCTTGAAGCCAATGTTAACTGAAATACATCAATCTTCATCATTTGAATTTGCCCTATTCTGGTTGAAACTTTGGCTTCAAAAACCAAAAAGCTGATTCTTATAGCATAACAAAGTTGTCGTCATTCATGCCCAACTCTTTACACAGGTGTATGATGTCCGCATCAGCATTTTTTTCATGGCCTGGATTATCATCTTGTCAATGTCACTTATGCCCTGCACAACCTCCCACTCTTTGCACGGGCACACGATGTTTGCATGGTTATCTGTCGGAACACAGACTGTGGCTCAGTTGTAGTTGCACAACCCACTCTTTGCACAGGCATTCGATGACTGCATGAACATTTGTGTTGGTCAGATCATGATGACCCAGTGAACTCCTGTATTGACACAGACACATGATATCTGTATACCCTGCACTCTGACACATGATTGAAAACTGAATTATATTCATATTCAATCTAGGAATTCACGAGTGGCAGAGGCAGTCCTTTTGCTGGTTGTGGGTGTAACCAGTAAGCTTGGAGCTTATTTGTCATTAGTGTGCATAGTTGTCAGGACCGGGCCAGACAGGAGTGATGTCACAGGATGACATCATCTAAAAGACAGAACTATGCAGGCAGAAGTCTGCACAACAATCACTACCTAATTACACTCCCACTCTAATTTGGGAATGGTCACTGCTTAGACACCTTAATTGACACTTTACTTCATTAGTATCTAAGTGCTTATTGAGTACTGTATCTGTGTAGCTAGAGCTTAGTTCATTGGAATGATCCTATGTATAAACATGAGTTGGCCACAAACAATGAGTGCAGCCTACTTAAGTGAACACTTCAGTAGTGTGGCCAGTCTTCACTTACTCGAACTATAAGAAAGATAACTCAATAAGGACTTATCTCTTGAAGCAGAGCTTGCCTCCATCTAGAATAAGGGGAGACTGGTGGCGCACACCATAGGGGCGATTAAGGCACCACACCCCATCCGACCCTCACAATAATGCTTGCTACATTGCAATAGTGTCCTGGACTTCTCACTGTTGAATAAGATACTCCACCATCACTGTCGCTTTCCCAATGACTGTTTTCTAGTTCTGGACTACCAAACCTCCATTGAAATCCAGGTCTGTGAATTCACCCATGGCAGCATTACCAACAAATATGCTAGCTACATTAGAGCTCACCTAATAATAATATAATGCAACATGGCAGCACCAACAAACTATGCTAGCTACATTAGAGCTCACCTAATAATATAATGCAACATGGCAGCATCACCAACAAACTATGCTAGCTACATTAGAGCTTATATCTGGCATTGGTAACTTTGTGCTTCTCTGACTACCAAGGACTGATACACATAATTTTGTTATGATGTGCACCCATCCAGACTCTCCAGCCATGCACTTGCTCATTATAAAAACTCAGTAGAATCATAGGACTAGGTGCTACAGCTGGTCTTAAGGTCCAGGTGACTCAACAGATGCATGTGACCCAACATATGTCTGCAATCCAGACCTAGCAATCCAACCTGGCCAGCAGGCCCAACAGGTCAACCCAACAGGGCCATGCAAATCCATTGGTCCCGTCCACCCCCTGCCACCCAGGAGAGTCACCTTCTCTACTGATAATGTCTTGCCAATGCTAAAAAGTGATACTGACATGTCCAAAACTCTTAAAAATGCAACAAACAAGGAATACTCAATATATTCCAGCCTGTACTGGAGGCCCACCTGAAGAGCTATCTATCTTGATTGGAGAAGTCACAGATTCACCCTTCTCTTGCTTGGGGATGTTGGCCTGGGTGACCATTCCCATGTGGGAGGTTCCTTTCTCTACCTACACTTGAGGTGGTATTTCGACCTGCTTCTGATTTTTTTGCATTGCCAATCTTGAAGTGCGAGGCCTCTCTTAACTTCTGTCAGGAGTGCCTCCATCCGTGCACATGTTGGTTGGGTTACGTTGGTGTAGTTTCAGGTGAAGGTACCAATTGTTCCAGCATTTGACTGACGGTGCTTGGTGAAGCTTTTTCCCCGGAGGTAATCCACCTGGAATTGTTCCAGCATAACCAAGGAGCAACCTGTTGTTCTGGTGAGATGTATTGAAGTATTTCCAAGAGCTGCAGAACTTCAGCGACGAAATATCTATTGAGTTTTAAATGTTCAGAAGGTGCATCTTGCCATTCGTCAGTGTTTTATAGCTTGCTCAAAACAGCAGAGAGGATATTTGGGCGTGCTCTGTTGTAATGGAATGTGGACCAGCAGGACAATGTTCTCCAACAAGCTTGCTTTCTGACCAATGCCAAAGAGCGATACACATCTGTTTATATCCATACTTGAAAATGACTAATGTACAGTGGTGGTGAGTCTTTGTGAACGTCTATGATGAGTTACAACCAAAATTTGTGACAACGGGTTTTTTCTAGTGCTTCTTGCCAAACCTTCTTGACATCTTGCCTCCACAGCTGTTGTCACAGCAGCCACTCTTGCCTTCTTGAGCTCTTCAGTCTTTCTTTTAACCAGACAGTCAACCATTGCAGCCTGTTTCTTGATCTGGCTTTTCTCTTGAATGGGCAGCTTCCAATCCCTCCTCAATAATCAACTTGAAATTGTATTCTCTCGACATTTCGACCAGATGCTCTATCAGTTAATTATTACTATGTCAACTGAGAGTTCAATGAGTAAGGAAAACCTAGGGTAGCAATATTATATTGAACATATTATATATATATATATAACAAGGCATGGATCAAGTAAATAACTAAACAACAAGGCATGGATTGATACTATGTTAACAATACCAATAACAATACGATAACAATAATTAAGATGCAAGGTGCTCATGATTAAACTCCTCCCTGTTTATTAAGAATGTGTCCCCATTTGGATCATTCCAGTTACATCATTGAGGTGGTCATTGAATGTGATTGGAATGATGTAACTCGACAGGTGAGGCTTCATTAAGCTCAGGCTCCTGTGGTCCTTCCACTTTGTTTCTGGGGACCTAGATCATCCTCGTTTGCAGGAGTGATGCAGCATCTGTTGATTGAGTTCGGATATGGTCAATGTGGCATCACGCATTTAGACCATTCATTAGATGGACTTGGAATGAGCACGGGCCTAGACTGTCCAAAAATGGATCTTGCCAACAAACTTCTCCCACACAACAAATTATTACTGCCTTGCATTTTGGTCATGTACAGTTTTCTGCCTCTCCTTGCTTTATCTGGTGCAGCATATCTAGGAACTTGTGAGGCTTTATCTGGTGCAGTATATCTAGGAACTTGTGAGGCTTTATCTGGTGCAGCATATCTAGGAACTTGTGAGGCTGTATCTGGCGCAGCAAGTCTAAGAACTTGTGAGGCTTTATCTGGTGCAGCAAATCTAGGACGCTACATCGAGGTCTTCTTCCCATCAATTAACCAGCAGAAGACAACCCTGTTGTTGTGAAGTTAAATGATACTGGAACAGTCAACTTTGGCCTCATTTGTTACAATTTTTGGAGTCTGAACAGTCTGCCAACCCATTAGAGGCAGGATGATATGGTACTGACATCACATGCCTGATACCATTCTTATGCATGAACTTTACAAACTCTGCACTGGTGAGAAATGATTCCATTTCTTATTGAAAAGGTGTTGCAGTGAATTTTGATTTGAAATTTCCTTCCCCATAAGTACTGATTAACCATTTTACCCATCCCCCCCCCCCCCCCCAAAAATAGTAAACACTTCCTTTCCAATTGAGCATACTTGTGCTCAGCTGGCACAAGTGATAAGGATGGGTTCTCCTACTATCTCCCATTACATGAGATAGTAATACTGCCCCCCCCCCCCCCCCCCCCATTCCATATGAGGAGGCATCACAGGCCAAGATGAGTCCATGTCTGGATTGTCGACGCATTTTGACAACTTCTTGGACAATGAAGGTTTTTTTGTTGTTGATGTCACTAGTCCGACTTTGCACCTTTTTAAAGCAGGTTATCTAATCTGGTGGAGGGATTGGCACAAAAAAATTGGCATGGTAACTGACCATGCCCAAGAAAGATTTCAGCTGGGTTATATTCTATGGTGCTGAGGCTTCTTTGAGGCTTGTTCCTTATTTTCAGTTGGTTGCAACCCATTCCTTGTTATGCTGCGTACAAATACTCACCTTTTGAAGGCATATTTGGCTTTCTCACATTCCAACACTCTCAAATTGCATCAGCACTTTCTCTAAATTCCAAATATGCTCTGCTTCTGTCTTTCCTGTGACTAAAATGTTGTTTATATTCACAAAATCTCCAGGAATTCCTTGTAAAAGATTTTACATTGTTCATTGGAAAATTCTACTGACACTCCAAATGAAAATCTGTAATATTTGTAGGGGCTTTGATCCTTCCTCTAGCTCTATCTGCTGACAAGCATGAGCAAGGTCCAGTTTGGGAAAGGTTTTCCCTCATTCTAATGATGCGAACAGGTTCCTCTATTCTTGGAAGTGGGTATGCTCCAATTGTAAAGAAGGACTTGGTTGCTCTGTTCTGCTTGTTCACAGTTATTTTGCACAAATTCTCACTGATCCATCCTTCTTTACAACAGGAACAATTGGAGCTCCCAGTCCCGCACTTGTTTAACAATGGCTTTATATATCTCTGGCTCAGCTTTAACTCATGGTACTGTTCTAGGTAAGATTCTGCTTGCATACTTGCATGAATCTTGACTTTCATGCTTTTAACTTTACCCAGTTCTGCTCAGAAAATATGTGTCGAAGTGTCTGTAGGGTGTGTGTGTGATGGTAGCCTCGGTAAAATACACTTTTTTATTCCACAATTTTGCGATCCAGTCTGAGCCCATACTTGGGCCATTTCCTTCTATATATGACCACAAATATCTGACCTTCACCTCAATGATTCCTACTACCTTGATGTCCTCTCCAGAGTATGTTCATACTGTCACTTCAGAATGGCATAACTTTTCCTTTGCTTCTGGCCAGTCTCTCATATGTCCCACTGAAGCTTCCATATCAACTTCCATCTTTATGACAATCCCTTGAATCTTACGATGGCCACAATTGATGGATTTCCTAGCTTTATGTGCTGTCATATTGAACAAGGAATACACAGCAACCTCTTGCTCAGAATAAGCTATTTCATTCAGCAGGATTCACTTTTTCAGATATTCGACGTGTTCTTTATGCTGGTCTCAATTTGAACTCTGTGACTTTGACTGTCACTTACACTCTGCAGGTAGGTGTGGGCTACCACGATAGCACTCGGCATCCGCCTTTGAATACGATGGATGTGTATCACTTCTTTTATCTTAACACAATACCAATGTTGATCCAGACTCACTTTGATGGAGTTCTAAGGGGTTCTTATCGAATGATTCCATAGACAGTGCAAGTTGAATTGCCTTCTGAAATGTGAGGTCAGACTCAGAGAGTAGCTGGCATTGTATTCATTCTGGATACTGCACAAAAGTCTGTCCCATATGTCTGGCCAAAAGCACAGTTTCCCATCAAACGCCTCAGCTCTGCAATGTAAGACGTACTAATTCCCCTGGCTTTCAAAGGCGAGCATTGAAATTATATCTTTCAACAGTTATAGACAGTTTAGAGTTGTAGTGCTTCCTGACTAGCTCTGCTAGCTCCTCAAATGACTTCTTGGATGGGCTTATAGGTGAGACAAGATTCCTTATCAGTTAGTAAGTAGCAGGTCCACAAACACTAAGCGGTATTGCTCGTCCCTTGTCAGCTTGTTGTGCTAATATGTCATTTGCTTCAATATACAGCTGCACTTGTTCACAATATGAGACCCAGTCTTCTTTGGTATTGTCAAATCCATTTGAGAGTGCTGTGTGCCAGCGCCATTACCTTTTTATCCATGTTTCCAGTGTATTGCTGGAGTTGGCAGCATGAATTTCAGTTGGAAAATCTTCTGCTCTTCACAAAATAGAGTGTGATTTTATATAACTTCAGATGTGACATAATTCAATAACTTATAGCCATTTAACCCTATGGGCTTGTCCTGACAGTGACAAAGTATTGAACATATAACAAGGCATGAATTACATGTAATAGTGTTATTATTAACAATTATCATTTAACAGGGTATGAATTAATAGTATGTTATTATTAACAATAATCATTTAACAACGCATGAATTAATATTAACAATTATCATTTAACAAGGAATGAATTAATAGTATGTTATTAACAATAATCATTTAACAAGGCATGAATTAATAGCAATAATCATTTAACAAGGCATGAATTAATAGTATGTTATTATTATTTTGACAAGGTATGAATGCAATAATTATGTTATCAATAACAACAATTAAGATGTAAGGTGCTCATGATTATTGTCGAAGTTACTACACACATCCTCGAACAGGATAAAGGACAAGGTTCATCTACTCTACAGGAGTGTCTGTGGAGTATTCTTATCATCCCATCAGCTATTTTTTCAACCTACTAATAATAGTTGGAAATATGGAGATCTACAATTTGAATCCTCCAACCAACAAGAGAAGAAACATCATCACTGGCTTCTGCCAGATGTTCACTATATACTTGATTGTTGGTCCCATTATTGTAGTTGCGTGGTAGTTAGATTCCAGCAAACAGATCATTTATATATATATACCAAGTTAAGAGACCACGGATATATGCCATGCTCCATGATTTCTATGCAGGAATAGGTATGGATGACCTCTTCATCTTGAAGCCTCTGGATGAAGTCACACCAAACACCAATCACAGAGTTCAACGAGATACTTAGAGACCAGGGTATATACACCATGTTCCAAGATTTCTATGCAGGCATTGGTATGGATGACCTTATTTAGAAACATCTGGACGAGGTCACACTCATCACGGAATTCGACAAGGAACCCACCATCATCATATTTGATGACATTTCAACAGCAAGAGCCCCAAACTCGCCTGAGAATATTTCTCAGCAAGAATGGACAAGAATGTCACCCTGATCTATAAGGCCCCAAGTTATTACCACATTCCCAGACACATGTGACACAATGCAGGTCGCATCATCCTTGAGGGACATCCAAAAAATAGCAGCTACTTATGCAGATGAAATCACTTGAGAAAATCTTGCGGGAACCTAGTGAAGCCATGAGAGAAAAACACAACTTTTTGATGTTCGATCCGAGGCAAAGCACATACCATTGCCATACAAAGCTTTAACCAAATACTCATTGGCCTTTCAGCAAGTGGGGAATGTTTGTATGTGTCTGCAGGTGAGCTAGAATGGCAAGGATTTTCTCCACTACATCTCATCAATCATGGTAGAGAAGTAGTTGTGGAGGAAGACAGTATCATTCCCCTGACTTGGAATCAACTACTTTTAATTTCTGAATATGTTGTTGAGGTGAATACAGTGTAGATCTTCATTCAGATACTGTGCTTGGTGATAATCTTTCCTATCAAAAAAACATTTTTATCCTGGATGATCAGTCTGACTAGATATCTTACTGCAAGCTCGACTCTGTTTTTCTATTGCTATGACAACATGGTATCGTTCATTTTTCCACATTATATAGTCTGGATGATTAGCACTAGGTGAAGAAATCTTCAACTAGGGTCTAATGTCTAATAAGCAGATGTCTTTCATTCGAGTCAAAAAAATCTAGAAGTGCGAGATGCTCTCAAGCACAAGTTTCTTACCAGTTGAGCAACCTTAAAGTGGAGACAGATTGTGCACAAAGTTGCAATGCAGTATCAAGCGAAGTTCTTTAACTATGCAGCCAAGCCAGTTACACATGTCGCGGGGATTGCTTTAAAAAGGTTTGGAGAAGAGTTGGCTGAGACTCGGAATGCTATACATAAGAGGCCAAATCTCAAGATCGATAAGTTACAAACAGATAGATACAAACAGGTAGAACAGAATTGGTGGCACAGCCTGCCATGGATCGCCTGAGTCACATCACTAGGAGTCTAGAACAGAGTAGATAGCAATTTAATGGTCTAAGGGGGTTAAATGCTAAAGGATAGTCACTGGAAGATCCGATCAAACTATAGCATGCGCAGTATGATCAAGGTCAAGAGTGGCCTGAAAGTCTATATGTACATGCTTCATCGCTCCAATCCCAAGGCTTTACACTGTACAATCTCACAATGGAAGGATCCACACACAGTACAGGAAAGTAGAACTCGCCCACATACAGATGTCATTCATCTTTCATCTCAGAGAGCAGAACTGGCAGGTGATGCCATCTACGGCAATGTTCCAGAGAGACCTCCAGATTTGTCCTGACAGTGGAATTCAACAAATTGATCAATTTCCCTGTCACACACATGATTCAGACTACAAGTGAACATTTTCATGAGTGATACATAGTGCATGTTGATGTTCATATACAGAACAACCATAGGATGCAACCCCTCTGTAATTTGCTTAAAATCAGTCAAATTGCCAAGAAAGCACTGTGGAAGACAGACAAGAATGTCATATGTAGTTTGGACCCAGATCTAAGCTACTAGCAATTCAAGGAGCAAAGACACACCTATCGAAGCTGAGAAGGATAAGCAATTGAGGATCAGTTCACACCTGATGCCATACAGGACTTGGTCAGTAATTTGTCCAGAGGCAAAGTAAGGAGGTCACTGCAAAATCAAAAGAAAGTGCCAAGGCAGTGTTTATAAACATGTTCAAGACAATGGGACAAAAGGTGTGGGAGCATAGGCAAGCCAAAGGTTCGCATTGTTGTCACCGCTCCTATAGCACTGCTACAAATACTTGGAAGCAGGCACTGCCCCAGTGCACAACAATAGGTCCGTCTCCCATTCTGGCAGTGTTCTCTCTGGGCAAGCATGTTGATCACATGATGAATATCATGTCACATGACTACTGGGGTGAACCACTGCCTGACCCTGGGACCACCGGAGTCATAACTACCATCGATCATCATTTCTTGCCTGGGTCAAGACGAACCCATCCCCTCTTCCATTTTGTCTAGGATCATATTAGTCACATGACCATTAGAGTCACATGATTACAATCTGGTCTGGGTCAACCACCATTTGGGTCACATGATCACTGGTGTCATATCACAACTGGGTTACCATGACTACTGTCTGGCATGGGTCAACCCCCCCCCCCACCCCCCTGGAAATTATCACTGATAAGGAAACCACTGTGGTCATGAGCAACATAATATTTGGAGACACATGGACTCACCTCATCCCAATAATTCAATGAGAGTCTATTATCATCCAACCATGGAGGTCTTCCCCACATGACCAAAACTACAACAAGAAGTGGGTAACCATTAAAGTGAAGAACTCGGGGAACCAGCTGCTGTAGTTACACAAGGTTCATAGACAAGTGATATGAAAAGATGGCAGTATCAATTGTGCAGTCAGTACAAATATTGCCTTGGTCAAAAGGTGGTGCTCCCTCTTCAAGAACATGCAGCTCGAGGCAAACATGATTGAGGAGCTCCAGCAGTATAGACCACACCCGTTATGTCAGCCCTCTAGCAGTAGTATATTGCAGGCAGCAACAACCGCTTGAGTCAACAATCACAAGCATACTAATATGGTACAAGAGCTATAGACAGGGCTGAATTCAACCCCAATGGCTAGACTAGCTCCTACCTGCTGCTGCTGACATGGCTGATGGTACACAACCTGGGAGTCAATTTAGGATGCTACCAAGGAAAAACACCAACATTTCTGAAATTCAATAGCTACCTGTCGGCTGCTTTGCACTATTGACAAGAAAGTCACAGTGATGGTTCATAATATATTTACTCCACCTTCCTCAGCATAAATTTGACCCTCCAGTTGGTCTGGACCAGAGTTGAAAACATGCTGCATCAAGCCAATGGTGTGAAAGACAGTAAGTATCATCGAGCTGTCTTTGAGGATGCAAAACCTGATATAACAGAAGCTTGTAGCTGGCAACACACAAATGTTCTCTATTTCGAGTAACTGTACATCTAGCTACCAGAAACTGTATGATCACTCTGAGATCAATGACAATTGGCACATCATAACCAACCCTTCTGACGAACTTCCCATGCACATCTTCATTGCACTTCAGGCTACCCACATGGGCTGCCAACCAAGAGCACACTCTTCACGTCTTTGATAATGCCGATCAATGATGGATCCACCACCATACCACCACCATATCAACTAGTTTCCCTATCGAGAGCTGGAGTGTGATCATTGACATGTCAGTAAGAGCTTCTGCCTGGCCTATATGATGTTTTAGGATGCTGCTTCTAATTAGAGTGAATTGACATCGATGGTTAAGTGTTTTTAGGACTTTTCTAGCATTTCTCCATTTACCACTTCATACACTGAAATACCAGGAGATATTGAAAAATACACCAGCTGATATTGAGTTGTGTTGGACTCACAACTTGATGTCTTGTGGCCTGTGATGCCTACAGTGCCTGTTGATGAGTGGACAATTCTTCCACCTCAAGGTTATCTGTGATGACATCATTTTTAACCAGCAATAAGAAAAATTGAGTTGGTCAATTTTTGTATGCCAAATGTCTGGCAGACAATGTGGAATTGAACAGATTTTGAGACTGAAACTCTAGCACGTGAACGAGCAGGAAGTTGCAGGGTCAGGGGTTCCTAGGAGTTGGTCAAGAGGGGCAGTGAGTCCTTAATTTGACAAACTCATGTGTAATATTCTTCCCACAATCTCCGGCCCAAGGTCCACCTGGTCCTCAGTTCCCTTGGATGAGCATGCATGATTTGTCCCAACATGCTCCTCCTGATCCAACCCCAGAAAAAATGTATCCTGAAACTTTTAGCCACTGGGAAGGGTAACTGGGCCTCACTATTTCCAAGATAGCAATGAAACAAATGAAGGGTGTGGGTGTGCACTTCCAGAGGAATGGCTGTGCCTCTCATAGGAAAGATGCTCTAGCCCCAGAACATGGCAGTGGAAAGGAAGAGGACCTCTCTTGCCATGAAGCTGCTGCATCATCCAATGTCAAATCAGAACATCAAAGAACTGGTACACCATTTGGAGGGATTCCCAGTGTGTTTCCCAAGAACATGCTGCCTTCACACAAGCTCATAATGGGTGAGTTGGCCATCATCAGTCTACAGGATTTCCTGAATGGAAGTAGGATGTACTGGATTTCTCTTCAAAGCAGGGACACCTCCGAGTACTTGACAGATTCAGCGAATCACCCCCAGACGTGGTATGAAATGGCTTGGAGATAGTATACAACTGCCCAGAGATTCATAACCGGTGTCCTTTAATATATGGTTGTTACTGTCTCCTCTTCCTCCACAATACAATGCACGGCCACATTGCCACATACATCATGATGGACTTCAATACATGATCAACTCCACACAACAAATGCATCCTGCTACAGTTTGGCAGGATCCTGTATGATGATTGCACAAATGGCTTGATGCTCCCGAGGTAGTGTACCCGGGGTTTGATGTGTTCTTCAAGAGATTTACACCTCCAGGATATGTGAATGAATACTGGAGGTTTGTTGTGTGATGGATCCATCCCACACACACTGAGCACTCCATGTAACAATTTGCTCATCTTTTTCTGTACCTCCATAGCTATGTAGATGCTAACTGCAATGTGTACCACAACAGAGTGTAGAGATTCATCATCGGCCCGATCACTAGTACCTCCAAACTGCAGGCCAGTGAGGTGATGCAGCAATTATGGTAGAAGAGTTCATCAACATCAAAGGATAGAAAAAGAAGCTTCTGTTAAAATGACCAAGATTATTTTGAAGTCTTCAGATTCTCCACTTAGCTGCAGTACTCGTTGCTGCTGACACTAGCAGCTTTCTAGAAAAGCAAGTGGTGTGGCAGATCTTCCCACTCCAAGCAGCATAATCTCCCCCAAGTTCGATATCAAAATTCTTAACAAGGTGTCAGGCCGATCTGTTGTTTTACTCCACAACAAAGTGTGAGTTGGATCTACAAATATCGTTTGAGTCGCAGATGTTGCCGCACATTACAGGAGGCTTACCTCTAACAGGAAAAACCAACTTCAATGAGATGGCATGCATGATGGAAAAATTATTTCCATGTATCACTTTTATGATCATATCTATTGCAGGCCAATCCTGGATCCAAGTTCAAAGTAGTCCTGCGGAAGTTTACTTCAAGATACGGCACTCAGAACCACTGTTGGGAGGTAGGCATGCACAGGAACCTGAGTATCAAGTAACAGCGGAATCTCACTTTAGCCAAACATCACTTCAGCCACTAGTATGTTGCATAGCTGGTAGAGCCTGGAATTCACAATAATGAATGAGTGCAGAGACTTTCAGCCATCTTAGGCATTGAGAAGGCTAGGTAAATTGTCAGAAAGCCTGGAAAAGGTGGGATTTGCAACAAGCTGGTGCAGCTTTTCTAGCCTAGGTGCCTAGACCCTGTTTTGTATAGATCCAAACTATAGGGTGTCCAGGACCTTCTACTAGCTACTTTTGCAGAGAATCTAGCATCGTCATTATATGGGTAAATAATTATGAAATCAAATATCAATCACAATCATTTTAATTTGTGTGGGTACAGTTAAGTGATTATCAGAAATTAATTTCAGTGTGAGACAATACTGGTAATTCAGTTACTGTCCAAATCAACAAAGGAGTCATCATTTGGGTCTTGGGGTCCTGTGTATATACTATATAGGACAGTTCTTTCACACTGTGTTTTGTAGACTTCAGCTACAGCTTGTACAATAGCTGTCCTAATTCCAGTTCCTGAGTCCCTTCAAAACACCTTGTACAAATGTTACTAAATACTAATTTTCCACCTTGCTTAGTTGTTGGAAGGGTTTCAACCTCTCACTCTGGTACTTAGCTTTGAAGTGATGAATAGCACTAGCATTAGGCCACAGCAAATAAATTTCCTGTTCCTCATCCAGCAAGTAATTAAAAATCAATGTGGCAGGCACACACAAAAACAGCTGTGTAAAATAATGATCCCAAAGAAATAGTCTGTGTTTTGAAAACTCCCTACTTAAAAAAATCAATGCAGAATTTAATAATAAGGAAATTGCATTGTGTTTTTAGTGAGAGTTTTGATAATGTGAGGAGGCGGATGAGAAACTATCTTACTGTTTTCAGCTGCATGTTTTCGAATAGCTACTTGCCCTGTCTTCATCTTTAAAGAGTGTACCTTATTTTCCTCAATTTCTTTTGAAGGAGTGACAATTTGTTGGCTATTATTATCACTGTACAGGCTAGACTGACAATGGGTGAGTGATAAAAGAGGAAAGAACTAGAAAGTCTAGACCGAAGGATTGCCAGTGGAACTGACACCCTGAAAGATGGGTGGGGTGGTGAAATAGAACATTTGTTACATGGGCAGTAACATGGAGGGTGCAAGGGTCAGAAGGATTCAAATGTTGTGCTAAGTGGTGAAACAAGATTTGGTATCGTTTGGATTCTGAAGTGTCGATTATAGGTAGTGAGTTCAATGGACTAGGTAGGCCAGTTGAAGTAGAGGCTCTATATACATTGATTAGAAGAGAGGAATGGATATGCTGAATTACTATTGTTGTTTTTTTATTTATTTTTTATTATTATTGTTACTATTATTGTTACTATTATTACTATTATTATTACTACTATTATTACTACTATTATTACTACTATTATTACTACTATTATTACTACTATTATATTACTACTATTATTATTACTATTATCATCATCATCATCATCATCATCATCATCATCATCATCATCATCATCATCATCATCATCATCATCATCATCATCATCAACATCATCATTATTATATTATTATTATTTACACTTTACAGTGTACACATGAGTTACGGATAAGGTAACAATGATACAGGATGTAGGTCTACCAAAAATTAATTAGTAGCCAATAACAGTTTGAAATTACAAGAGGAAGTAGTTTATAACATTACTAGGGAGGCCAGTGATATCACTTAGAAGAAGGTATCTTGTATCTGGAAGGTAATGGTAGAGCAACATTTTCACTTACATGTGCAAAAATAGCAAACACGTGGCTTTCATGCAAAGGGGCGTGAATTGGGCAAAGGGAAATTTACTGCAACATTGCAATAATTTCCCTGCATAATCTTATCCCCGACATGTCTAGGGTCAGTCATCACCCAGGGTCTTGCTCTCTCTGTGGCCCGTGAGAGTAAAATGACCGCCCAGGCCGAGGCCTGTCATTCAGTTGTGTCCTTAACCTCAATGGTAGTTGAATCCCTCGGAGGCTGGGGGGATGAGGCTACCGAAGTCATCAGGACCATTGGATGGCGGCAGGGTCGGAGGCTAGGCACTCCATCATCTGAAACAACTCACAGTTGTTTCAGAGGTTAGCCATAACCCTGTGGCAAGGTAACTCATCTCTCTGGATGAACCGGCTTCTCATCCGAGCTCCTGATGTGAATGGGATCATTAACTTTGAATCATCATAACTTTATTCATCTTATATGTACTCATGTAAGTATTACTTTATTCATCTTCCATGTACTCATGTAAATACTACTTTGCATTGAAATGAATTTCATTGTACGGATGTTGGCAGCTGATGTTCTCACTGAAGTCCATGCTCCACCAAAGGCACCAGTCAATCAATGTTAGTGCAGGACCAAAGAGGATAGAAAATAAAAGCGTACAGGGGTATTAGTAGACCACCAAGTGGAAGACTTTTTGAAACTGAGTTGGAGAATCAAGAATGAAAATTTTGACTGGAGCAGAGCTGGGCTTTCTAGTGTTATTCCCTGAGATTTTGAACATGGCAGTAGCTATATAGCTGGCTACAACCACTTCAACAGAACGTATGGGGTCTTGGGCTACAACTGGGACCTCAGGCATGCAATTAATTATATACAGTGTTACTCTATTATGATTTACAGTGCTACTCTATTATGATTTTACAGTACTCTATTATGATTTTTTTAATGATTTTTTAAAAATATTAATAAGATACACAAATAGCCATAAGCTAATACTAGTGTGTGTCTGTGTATATATAATGCTACATGAATAAAGGAGCAATGAAACGTTTGAAAGTGTTGGTGGAAGGAGCTGAATGTGCTTCACATGGCAAGTTATTCCACATGCGGATAGAGTCAAGAACAAAAGAGGCATTTGTATGTGCTCTTGGTTGGTGCAATAAGTGTGATGAATCTGCATGACGTCTACTTACTTTATGTACAAAAATATCAGATGGATAATAGAAATGTCCATGAATGATGTTGTATAATGTGCTTTGTTTCAAAAAAGACCTGCGGTTCTTGAGTGTTGGTATCTCAGAATTGTGTAATAGTTCATAATAAGTAGAGTCCCATTTCCTCAGGCACATTCTCAGTGCAAACTTTTGATTTGGCTTGTGTCCTTAATTAGATGTGGATCCCAGACTGGAGCAGCATATTCTAAATGGGGCCGCACATGTAGGCTGTATAAATTTAGTAAAGTTGACAGAAATCATATTTCCATAGAATTTCCTATACAGTAGCCCAAGGAGTTTCCTTGCCTTCGAGCAGATGGAGTTGACATGTTTAGACCAGGAAAGATCCGAGGAAAGGAGTACTCCTAGGTACTTGAAGGTCTCTACATGCTGAATAGGTGTACCATTTAATAAGAATTGTTGTGGCTGAACAGTTTTCCTCTTAGCATTTATCTGGATTCATGTGGAGAAAGTTTTTGTTTACCCATTCATTGATGCTGTTGATATCCAGTTGCAGTTGGGAAAAGTCAGTGTTGGAATTAATAGGTTCATATCATCTGCATAAAGATTCAATATGCTCCCATCTGACAGATGTGTATCAGATACATCATCGATATATATCAAAAATAAAAGAGGACCCAGAACTGAACCCTGAGGCACACCAGACAGAACAGGTAGCTCCACAGATGACTCTCCCCCAACAACCACACGTTGCCTCCTGTCAGTCAAGTAGCTGCCAATCCATGAAAGGGAATTGTTATCGAGTCCACCGCTGGCAAGCTTTTCCAAAAGTCTGCTAAATAGTCCCCAAAGAATTCCGTAAACTACATGCGCACATTTGAGCTAACCTTATCCGGATACTGGCGCCAGTTTATAGCTATAAAAATGAGCCAGTAGTAGCCATAAGCCAAGAGAAAGAAATTTGCGATAGCGACATCTTGCGTTATGGCCTTAATTTGTGGAGGAACGCTTCTGCCTCTTGCAGTGCTTTTTTTTGGTGTCTGTCAGCTTCTAAGGTAAGATTACTACCCTAGATATAGGCAGCTTTTTAGCAAAGCTAATAACCAGCACCTTAAGTTTCATTTTAATATGTTTTCCTGTTATCAGCTACATCTATTCAGGATGTATTTTTTTGCATTGTAATTAAAGTCATTGTAATTAAAGCCAGCTATAATTCCATGGTACTATCTGTAATTGTTTTTCCCTTTCCAGTTTTAGTGCTGGGGAGGATGGCCACCGCCACTGTTATTTCAACAAGCCTGATAAACACAAGCACAATTCCTCAGTGGGGTGAGCCAATGATTTGTCAGTGACTGTAAATAAACTGTGTTGTATGGCCACTGAAGTGAGCCCTCAGTTGGCTTCCCATCTCAAGCAAACTGTAATATGACCTCTGTGTTTGCCATCTTCAATGAAGGCAAGCTGCACCCAAGCAGTTTCACTCCCTCTGCCACATAACAAACATTTCTGTTTCACAACTAGCTAAGTCTCTTGTGTTGTTGCAGGCCATCCGGTTGTGCGCAACATGCAAAAGTCGTGCATCTGTAAAGAACGTATGTTTACCATAAACAGAGAAAATGGCAGGAAGCCTAGCATTTAGTAAGGTGCTTTAGCTTATCACACAATCCCTTTTGTGTCTATTTCTAGTAGTAGGGACATATACTTGACAAATGAACTGGATGGAAGTCTTACATGCTCCTCCCAGACATTAAAATTACTTGTCATGAACTGATTTGGACATCTCCAATACAAACACTTGAATTTGAAGGGGAGAAGGGGAGACAATTTGGGGGGGGGAAGCGACCCAAGTGTATTTTTTTTTTAGTATGTGTGGTACCACTTTATATCTCCATAGATTCCGTAAACTTCATGATATGGACTTGATATATAGCTCAAAAGATAGGTCTCTCTTTGTGCTCTCTGTTGATACTAAAATATTTTTTATATATATAACTACAGCCAAGTTACGGGAGCTACAAGTGGAGGGAACTTCAAAAACCTGAATGCCTGAATTGGCCGCATAAATATCTCCAGATTGTCAGGTGCTAGAGAGTTGAAATTAGCACCAGTGGCTAGAGGAAGCTCTACTCTACGCAATGAGTGTTTTCATTTAGGCGTTAAAATGTAAGTATGTGGTCAAGCGTGCTGTTGGAAAATGAATTTCGTTAATAATCCATAAAACTCATTTTCCACCCACGCACTTGACCACGTACTTACCTTTTAGCGCCTAATGAAAACACTCATTGAATAGAGTAGAGCTTCCTCTAGCTACAGGTACTAATTTTAATTTCAAATCTCAGGCATTCAGGTTTTGAAGTTCCATCCACTTTAGGTCTAGTAACTTGGCTATAGTTTTATACCTATGATAAATATTTTAGTATCAAAAGAGAGCACACAGAGAGACCTATCTCTTGAGCTATATATGAAGTCTATACCATGAAGTTTACAGAATCTACAGAGCTATAAAGTGGTAACCACAAGTTAAAATAAAAAATAAAAAATAAAAATGCCATTGTCCCTCCCTCGCAAACAAACCATAATTTTTTTGCTGTATTTGTTTAATGTTGAATTTGTGGGCCAGTCTATAACCCAAATGCACGGCAAATCCAGGCTGTTGATAGATCTGTAGGTGAAGTAAATACATCCACTTGGGATAGCAAATTCTGGTGATTGTTATCAACAAAATTGTTCAAGAAATATCTGCAACTTCCAACCTGGAGTTTGTGGGCAACACTATTACACAGAGGCAATACAGCATCAGCGAGAAGCTATAGTTGTGTGGCCAAAGAAAAACACTGAAATGGAGTTTCCTGGTAGTAAAGTAAAATTTGAAAGTACCAATACATTTTTAGAGGACAACTTATTCTCAACTTCAACCTGAAAAATGATATATACATACCTAAACTCACTCTCCTCTCCCTCTCTCAGTTTCTCTCTCTCTCTCTTTCTCTGAAGGAGAATCTTCATTGAGTTGCAAGTACATATGTATGAATATGATTAACAAAATGTGTAGAGTGACCCACGCATGATCAACTTCAACATTATCACTTGGTTCCAGCCACTAGATCATAAATGATGGGTAACAACATTCCTCTCTCTCCTCTCCTCTTTTCTCTCTCACTGACTGGATATGCTTATAGGCACTGAATGATTGTGGGATAATTTAATCAAATACTAATGCTTGTGGTTGAAAATGTGTGTAGGTAGTAAACCAATTATGGGCAATTGTTTTGCTTGTGGTAGGAAGCGGTTGCTGTTTCCCTGACAATTACCCGTGAGTATGTAGTAACTCTTCAATACTCCAGTACACATCCAGTGACAAGACTCTTCCCACAAATCTAATTTACATGTTTCTCCATCTTTGTGGACATAACCACCTTAAAGTCCACAGTAAGCACCCACTATGCTCTTTTCAACAATCTAGAGTACATGTGTAGCAAGTGACCAGTATATAGATTTAGTCAAAATCATGCACTAAGCCGACGAGAAAGGTAGCAATGTGCGGTCTTGGATAGAACTGAAGTTGAAGAGTTAGAAGCTTTAGAGAACCTGAGGATCAAGAACAGCAGTAGCTGTAGCAGAGGCAGTAGCTAGTCATTAAATAACCAGCAAATCCTCAGCTAGTATTAGAGTGAACACGAATACAGTAGATATGCATCATGTTTCAAATTCCCATCCCACACTGCACATGGCAAACACACATCTGTTGAAAGACCCTATGAGCACTCAGGTATGTTCTTAAAAAATGCCATAACTTTTTAATTCATCTCAAATGATAGCACTGTTATTTGTGGTGCTGCAATCAACCATGCTCTAATTACTTGAAATAGCACTGAGATTATTAATCAATTTACATCCTAATGTGGGTCATCAACACTTGCCATTTATAGTGCTAGCTGAGTCACCACAGTCCATTAAGGTTTACTATTTCTCATACTCGCCCATTTTCAATACTACAGACTGGACTAGATCTCATGAGAGATTGAAAAACTGATCATTCATACGTCAGAGAGCATTCAGATGATATAAAATGTACCTGCAAGGGGGAAAATTGACTGGGTTAGAAACATTTCTATGTTGTCAATGAATTTCTTTAGGAAGCCATGTTATTCATGCTTCTTCTCGTCCATTTCTCAACCAGTATATAAGGAAATGGCAGCATAAAAAGTATCGCAACTCAAGAATGGTAGACAATAATCAGCTGAAACTTGAAGCACAGTCAGTATAGCAGTGACGAAACAAAAATCATTTTGGCTTTAAAAAAAACACACCCAAAAGTGGTCTGGTCCTCCCTTTATTGCTGTCGTTATTGGTAATCAGTTATTGTGCATTTCTTCAATGAAATTTTTTTTTACTTTTCTCTATATACATTCTCTATAATTATACACAATAATTATATGAAAGGCTGCCAGTATCAAACATCTATGTTGCTAAATAATAAATAATGGCCTGCTTGTTAATACTGATCCCCAATATAGCCAAAGTAGGGCTGGGAAAAATGGAGTCTTCTGACCTGATAACGTATAAATTTTCAGGTAGTGATATTAATATTACTCTCATTACTTGCTAAAATAACTATAGTTTCATCATGCCAGTCTCATTTTCTCCTTACTGTGGGATTTCCATAGAAGATTTTTTTTGTTGCTGTTATGGAAATTCACTTTACAAATAATACGAGTTTACATAGACAATCTTCATGTGCTGGAGTCATGGATTGGAGTGAATAAAATCTATACTTGTGCGCTCGGACCAAATAGTATCTAGCTCTGTGTTTTACATGTCGATTTGAAATGATTAAAATCACCTTCTCAATAATCAACTGGGCACATTAGCTTCCTTTTCAACATTATAGAACTGTTTATACTCTTTAAACGACAGAAAACGTATTCCTGATGAAGGCTAGAGCATCTAGTCGAAATGTCAAGTGAATACAATTTGAAGTTGATTATTGAGAAGGTGATTATATATTTATGTCAACTGAGAGAGTTCATTGAGAATTTGAAAGGAGTTCCCTTTTGCAATATATGTGCCAACTGAGTTGTAAGCAAGAAAGCTGACATAATCATGAAGCAGTCAGTCTAAATAAAATTTAAGTTTGAATTAGACATGAATGAAATGAACATTAATTGATGGTAATATAGGTAAAATACTGGGCCTTGTTATTTCCTTTTATGGTACCTGTCAATGTTGGACGGTTCCACATTTCCTGACAATCACATGTACAGTGAGTACTCAGTATACAGAACCAGAAAGAGTGACTGTGCCATCTTAAAGAGAGGTGCAGCCAAACATCAGATAAAGAACTTCGGAAGCAGTGAAGGTGGACAGACCCAGTTTATGTATACTCCAAATATAATGAACGATGTACCGTAAGTTGAAACAATGTTAAAGAAATCCTTGCATTGGCCCCATTTCATGTGCATAAATTAATATTATTACACTCTGGGATGTTTATCAGCAGACCACATAATATTTAAAGACTTCACTTTCTTTAATGTCAGCTTTAAAAAAATTACAGAAGCAGACGTTTTGACCGTACTCAGCTTTTTGTCAGGCGATTATGTGCACAGGTAATTTGTTATGGGAATTGAATACCTGATGTAGACAGACGGTGCCAGGGTGGGGTCTGGGAGAGGCATGGAACTCCCTATTGGGGACCAGTCGTCAGGGAAAAATTTCAGAGCAACAATTGGTACAATGGTTGAAAAAGTTAAAACTGATATGGAAAATGTACGTGGTCCTTGTGCTCATTTTTTGACAA
Source organism: Cladorhizidae sp. MBARI D1340-BT2 (assembly GCA_028752905.1). Taxonomy (NCBI): domain Eukaryota; kingdom Metazoa; phylum Porifera; class Demospongiae; order Poecilosclerida; family Cladorhizidae; species Cladorhizidae sp. MBARI D1340-BT2. Next base: position 3,805,587 of record JAQNBH010000012.1, on the reverse strand, counting down.
AAGCATTCACATTTATAAACTATAATCCAACCAGGGATCACCCTGTCTAATAGAAGTGATAATTATTCCCCTGGAATGGGCCAATTTTATGACAAAGATCGAGAGAGTTCCGTTTTTGCAGCATTGCTGATGATCCAACCCTGGGGGTGTGATTTGCTCCAAAATCATGTCTAATATGCTCAGAAAGCTGCAAATATCACTGGAGCAGCCCTCCAGGGGCTAAGAGGGGATACCCCCTCTCAGACTCTCCTTTCATGTAGTTCTTTGAATCTCCCATTAGGGAACTTATGGGCCCCTGCTGGTGTACCTGCAATGAAAACAATATCTGCATCAGGCTTGGGCTGACATGATTGGAAGAAACTGAATAGGAATATTTGCTGTTAATAAGCTCAGTTTAACACTTTGCCTCTTCACAATACCTTGTAAATGAAATAAATACAAAGTCCTAGTGTGTCATAACGATGTAGACATCTCTAAATCTGAGGGCTTGTGTCCTGTGTGAACCAGCTTAACCTTGTCCCAGCATTTAATGCAATGAGGGCTTGTGTCCTGTGTGAACCAGCTTGTGTCCTGTGTGAACCAGCTTGTAACCAACCTTGCCCCAGCATTTAATGCTATGAGGTCTTGTGTCCTCTGTGAACCAGCTTGCAACCAACCTTGCCCCAGCATTTAATGCAATGAGGGCTTGTGTCCTGTGTGAACCAGCTTGCAACCAACCTTGCCCCAGCATTTAATGCTATGAGGTCTTGTGTCCTCTGTGAACCAGCTTGTAACCAACCTTGCCCCAGCATTTAATGCAATGAGGGCTTGTGTCCTGTGTGAACCAGCTTAACCTTGAGGGCTTGTGTCCTGTGTGAACCAGCTTGCAACCAACCTTGACCCAGCATTTAATGCTATGAGGGCTTGTGTCCTGCGTGAACCAGCTTGTAACCCAACCTTGACCCCGCATTTAGTGCAATGAGGGCTTGTGTCCTGTGTGAACCAGCTTGCAACCAACCTTGTCCCAGCAAATGAGGTCTTGTGTCCTGTGTGAACTAGCTTGCAACCAACCTTGTCCCAGCATTTAATGCAATGAGGTCTTGTGTCCTGTGTGAACTAGCTTAACCTTGACCCAGCATTTAATGCTATGAGGGTGTCCTGTATGAACCAGCTTGTAACCAACCTTGTCCCAGCATTTAATGCTATGAGGGCTTGTGTCCTGTGTGAACCAGCTTGCAACCAACCTTGTCCCAGCATTTAATGCAATGAGGGCTTGTGTCCTGTGTGAACCAGCTTGCAACCAACCTTGACCCAGCATTTAATGCTATGAGGGCTTGTGTCTTGTGTGAACCAGCTTAACCTTGCCCCACCATTTAATGCAATGAAGTCTTGGGCATTGTCCCGAGGCTAATCAGACACTCAAAATTTCTTGATAACAGTTAGTTGATGGAGAGTATGTTATGCAGAAGTGCTGTATATCCTTTTTTAAACCACATCCTCGATTTGACTGTGCACCATTTATAATCTAGGGTGAAATAGTTTGTGTCCTCAATTAGTCAGTGCAAGCCTATGCATTGCAAAGTGCATGCTCATAATTGAACACAAGTGATAAATATATAGTGTGAATCTGCAAGCAGAATGACTCAGATGATAGCATCCATTGAGAGTCTCTGCTGGTAGCAGCCAGTACAGAATGTGGTGAATGTTGTGAGACCATCAAATGCCATAATGAAAGCATGGAAAGAAGACTGCCTTCACATCGAACAAGACTGACCTGGAAGGAGTAGTAGACAGTTAGTAGTCCAACAAACAAAGTCGTGTTACTTGATCATAATCTGGTGATCTGTGATATGCATGCCAGTACTGCAGGCATAAGCTAAAATATAGACCGTGCCAGTACTGTAGCTTGCAAACTAAAATATAGACCTAAAATGTAGACCGCGCCAGTACTGCAAGCTTAAGCTAAAATAAATGTGTGCCCTCAATTAGTGCACAACCTCAAATAATACATGCAGTAGGCAGCTCATGACATTTATAGAACGTGTGCATTCTATCAAGGAAATACGGAATATACATTACATATTCTGAATTTCCTCGATTTGAACGCATGTGTTTTAGATTTCATGAGCTGCTAGCTGTGCATACTACTTGAGGGTACGTTCTAATCGAGGGTGCACTCTTTTATTTGAACACAACTAACATGCATGCACACAATTGTTGCACGAGATCACCAGATCTTCAACAGTTGACAATCACTGTGTTCGTACTCTGCTATTTTCCTCTATTGTAGTTTTGGCTTCTTCATAGGCAGCTTTGTTGTTTGTGAAGGGACGGCGACGTTTGCTGCTGCACTTTCGGCTTCTTGCACAGGCTTTAAGCAGTAAATGCTCTCATCATGTGACCCATCTGTTTCGACTGAAATGTCGCAACTTTCAAAAAGATTATCACTCTGTAATTAGAGATTGCCAAGAATACACACTCTAGGAAGAGTAGTTTCTCTGGAGTTTTCATAATTCCTGCAGGTCTGCAGTCCTGCCTGTGTGCAGTCTTCAAGATAGTGAATAGTGTGCATTCTAACCTAGGGCACAGTCTAATTGAGGAAATGTGGTATATAATTATAATTGGCCAATGCAGCATGCATAAACATACAGAAGAACCTGGTCTCCATGTCATGGAACAACAGGTACATATATATACTTGCAGCATAAACTATTCAGGAAAATAATTGCAACTAATTTTGTGTTAATTAGTAAATGTTCATAAATATTTTATAATGAAATTTTTTTAATTTTTTTTTACACAAATCTGTTGCATAAATTTCAGTTTAAAAGTGCGGCCAAAAGTGTGGCCAAATAAAAATAATTATATTGTTATGTATTTTATGTTGTGCACATGCCCATTGCAGCTATCCATCTAATCAAGTGGTGATCTACAATGTATCCTGTCCAGAAAACCAAATGGCATACATTGACTTAATAACACTGGACCTTGAACCTAACGGGTAAGTTATGCTCTTGACATAATAACTACAACTCTTCCCAAAAATGGATATACCTCACGCTATGTAACATTCAAAATATTTAACACCGAATTCTAGCCATTCATTTTGATATGTGTATGTGACAGTGCCAAGTACAAAATCAATATTATTCCACATAATTGGGAAAAGCACATTGAAATGAAGAGATTAGAAATCCACACAAAACACTCTTTATTTACTTTATGGACTTGGAGGCTGTCAAACATTTTCCGATCAATAATAATCAACATAAAGTTTGCCATAGGTGCACTATTACCAAGTGCTGTAAGCAGGAGGGGGAGCAGGGGGAGATTATCTATGACTGATATATTATCTATAACTGATATATTATCTATGACTGATATATTATCTATATACTGTAGTCCTGATATATTATCTATATACTGTAGTCCTGATACTGTAGTCCTGATAATATATCAGGACTACAGTATCTATTAGGTCATAGATACTGTAGTCCTGATATATTATCAGTCATAGGTCATAGGCTGTAGTCATCAAGCATTTGAGCTTGATGACGAAATCTCTGAAAAATTACAAGCTTTAGTTGGTGCAGTCATTTTAATCAGTGAGTTACCCAACCCCATGATGGAGAAAATGTCATATATAGTTTTAAATATGCTTATTGAGCCCGAAAGATTTTTAAAAGAAGTTCTGCCCATGTTTGAGAAGTTAGACGCTCACAAACTAGACAACAATAAATCTATAATAGCATTATCCAGAAAGTTTTTGATGCAAGCAGACCGTATATTGGCTCAAGAAATTGCTGAACATCAAACTAAACATGGTCACGGATATTTGCTACAAAATATACATAAACAAATTCCTGAGTTGCAAAAAAACATTGATGACAACTTCAAAAATATAGAAAAAGTTCGCAAGGGGGGTGGGAAGGGCACTCTAATTATTTGCCAACAGTGAGCTCAAAAATTCTGATAATTCTTCTTCCATGGAGTCCATTTCCAACAAAAATAAATGGGAGTGGCACAAGAACTACAGTTTAGGCAGAGCCTGAAGCATCCACAGATTTCAAGTATCAAAGTTTCCAGGAAAAAACTCCAGTTCCATCCCTGCCCCAGTTCCTGAAACATAATTAGGTGTAATTGAAATAGGAGGAGCTACATTATGACACACTGCCCTTATACTTAGTCCAAAATTGAAAAGTAGTTGCTAATAATAAATGTCTTACCTAACCAATTGTGCCTCTATGTTGGCGATCACAAGGACTTCCTGCCAGGCCCGCAATATACTTATAGCTGTTGCTTAAGGGGGGGACTAAAGGTCAAATGTAACCTCGAATACAACTGATCATAACGTTTTTGTTTATAATCCTATGAACATAATTTTGCTACCAAAAGATAGCCCTATTCATGTACTTCAAATGATATGTATATCATACACTTTCTAATTATCCTCCTGCCAGTTACCTTCAAGGAGCAAGCGCCTTGAAGAAGTCTTTGAACCACTCCCTACAGATTTTTTATTGGCTTGTAATTGCTTATTATGAACCCACCATGGCTTTGAGGAAAATTTTTTTTTACATTCCAATTCATCAATTATATAGCACTATGCATTCTCTAACCACACAAGCAATTACAAGCCAATAAAAAATCTGAGTAATGGTAGGGAGTGGTTCGAAGACTTCTTCAAGGCGCTTGCTTCTTGAAGGTACCTGGCAGGAGGATAAATAGAAAGTGTATGATATACATATCATTTGAAAGTACATGAATAGGGCTATCTTTTGGTAGCAAAATTATGTTCATAGGATTATAAACAAAAACGTTATGATCAGTTGTATTCGAGGTTACATTTGACCTTTAGTCCCCCTTGCTTAATCACTGACCTACATTTTAGCTGCAGCACACTCTGTAGCAAAAGCAATAGGCAAGCTACAAATTTGCAGCATACTGCTTGGGCCTAGAATTTGTGGGACGATTTTACTTTATGAATATCATTAAATCAATTCATGGAGTCTACTAGACACTTCCTGTAGTATACTAGATACTTCCTGTAGTATACTAGACACTCCATGGAGTCTACTAGACACTTCATGGAGTCTACTAGACACTTCCTGTAGTATACTAGACACCTAAGAAAGGTAAGTCATGTCTATATAGGCTCGACAACACAAGGATTTTAATATAAGGTAGGTGTTAATTCCAATGAAGTAGCTACAGATGATCTGTGGTTATGTAGGATATTAACTGAGTTCACCACAATCATGCTTGTGTCTGTGTCTGAGGAAAGCGTAACTGCTCAGAGAAACACACCAATATACTGACAAGCAAGCAGAAGCCTCACAAACACTGTGTACCCAGGTGCCCAAAGTAGATGAATTTATATTGGTCGGGAATTGGCAAGAGAAGACCACTACAGACTTTCCTGGAGTTGTCTGACAGACACTTGGTCTGGCACCATCACAAGCCACTTCAAGCCTCCTAGTTTGGGGAAACCTTGTGGTTAATTTGAACTTGTGTTCAGTCACTTCCAGTTTAAGAAACCCTGACTCCTCTGTCAAGTCCTTTGAGATCACTGGTGGGCATTTAGCTACTCTCTCTTGTGACCCGGCTGAGCCTTGCAAGATCAATCATAGACCCAGACAATGCTAGACTTAGTGGTGGAGACAAAACCCAGACACTTCTAGCCAATGCTAGACTTAGTGGTGGAGACAAAACCCAGACACTTCTAGCCAATGCTAGACTTAGTGGTGGAGACAAAACCCAGACACTTCTAGCCAATGCTAGACTTAGTGTTGGAGACAAAACCCAGACACTTCTAGCCAATGCTAGACTTAGTGGTGGAGACAAAGCCCAGACACTTCTAGCCAATGCTAGACTTAGTGGTGGAGACAAAACCCAGACACTTCTAGCCAATGCTAGACTTAGTGGTGGAGACAAAACCCAGACACTTCTAGCCAATGCTAGACTTAGTGGTGGAGACAAAACCCAGACACTTCTAGCCAATGCTAGGCTTAGTGGTGGAGAGAAAACCCAGACACTTCTAGCCAATGCTAGGCTTAGTGGTGGAGACAAAACCCAGACACTTCTAGCCAATGCTAGAGTTAGTGGTGGAGACAAAACCCAGACACTTCTAGCCAATGCTAGACTTAGTGGTGGAGACAAAACCCAGACACTTCTAGCCAATGCTAGACTTAGTGTTGGAGACAAAACCCAGACACTTCTAGCCAATGCTAGAGTTAGTGGTGGAGACAAAACCCAGACACTTCTAGCCAATGCTAGACTTAGTGGTGGAGACAAAACCCAGACACTTCTAGCCAATGCCAGACTTAGTGGTGGAGACAAAACCCAGACACTTCTAGCCAATGCTAGACTTAGTGGTGGAAATAAAACACAGACACTTCTATTGCCATTGTCACCCTGATTAAGAAAATGGGTGCTTAACTGGTTAAATGCCATAAGTGACATATGCGAACTCGGACATTGTTAGGGTAAAAAATTGTAATCAAAGAATTTGAACAGCACGTCCATTCTTGGTGTTACATGCTCAATAGACTGCTCCATTGATTTTAAATAGTAGACTTCTGGTTGGATAGGGCAAGCAGGCGGAATTAAAGAAGGTTTTTTTTTTATGGCTGACGATCGCAACTGCTGTCATGAACGGTCTCTTCCTGACTTTTGCTACTGTTTCTGGAAGTTTTTCTTCGGTGGAAAACTACACAAGCAGCTATGCTTACCAGGAACCACTCGGAATTTGCTTGAGCAAAGAGGCGCTTCTGGATGGATTTCTTTGTTGTAAGTTTTGTCGAGACATAGAGTGACATATCACTCCATAACTTTTGTTTGCTTACTTCAATGGAGCTGATTCTTATATCAAACTGAATCTTATTCTACTGGAATTCTAATGATTGAACAGTTTCTGAAATTTATTCTTGAAAAAAAACTTGTAGCTAAAAATATAATTGTACAAAAACAAACCACAAATATTGCCTGTGTTCAATCAATCCCCCACTTCACCGATTGAATGCTGACTTTATTTCTGGTTTATTGTAATAATTATATTTTTAGCTATAACTTTTTGTAAGAATAAATTTCTCAAACTCATTAGAATGGAAATACAATAAGCTCAGTTTGGTATAAGAATCAACTCTGTTGAAGTGAGCAAACATGACCTATATATCTACATCAAAATTTACAGCAAAAAAATCCATCCAGCACCTCCTCGCTCAAGAGCAAAGGAATTCAGAGTAGTTCCTGGTAAGCTTAAGTACCTGTACTGCTTTTCACTGAAGAAGAACCTCCAGAAATAGCAGCAAAAGTTAGGAAGAGACTATTCATGAAGGCAGTTGCGATCGTCTGCCATTAAAAATCTTATTTAATAATGCTTGCTTGTCCCATCCAACTAGAAATCAAATATTTTAAATCAATAGAACAGTCTCTGTACAAATTGAGAATAGGCACATAATACAAATTCTTCGATTTAATATAATTTTGTTTTCCCTGCAATGTCTAGTTTGTTAACAAGCAATGCCCTGCAGACATCTTGTGGTCATAGAGTACAAAGTCTATTATCAGTTAGACAGGAAGAGATGGTGAACTGTTGAACTCTTGCAGAGCACAGCCAGGAAAGTGTTGTACACGAACATCCAGTGTATGTAAAAATTATTTTTGTCTAGCCTCTACTAATGGAAGAAAGACTGTCTTACGAGCAGGAGGAGACATATATAGTCACAATTTATGATTAACTGATTGACCACAATTTCATTTTTATAACAATTATTAGTAGCTATTACTTTTTCAACTTTCAAACTCATTGAAATTCAAATACGATGAGCTGCAGTTTGGTATTAGAGTCGGCTCTATTGAGATTGGAAACAAGGCTATGCACCGTTTTGTAATTCTATGTCTACAACAATTCTCACATCAAAGAAATCGAACAAGAGTGACTCCTTTCTCAAGGGTGAAGGGATTTAGCGGGATTTAGCGCGATTGCAGGTAGATAAGGTTAACACTAGAATACCAGTATAATAAGCTGCAGTTGGGTATGAGAATCAGATCTATTGAGGTACTGGTATCATACTTATGAGAAAAGACTAGGTCATACATTCACACCTTCCAGCAATGATATTTCAATCTTGTTCTAATTTTTTCGAGGGTAACTGCTTGAACCGATTCACACCAATGTAAATTTATGTTTTTATAATTATAGCTACAACTCTTTTTTCCTGAAATAAACTTTCAATCATTAGTATTTAGAATGCAATTTCAATAATGTGCAGTTTGGTATCAGAATCGGATATATTGAGGAACCATATTTGCTAGAGTATAGGTTGCAAAAGAGTATAAAGCCTGGTTCACAATATGTTGCTAGACTGTCATATCATATTGACACATTGCAAAACAGCAACAACATGATGATATGATAAAATGGGACAATAGAATATGATGGAATAGGATCTAGTTCTATTCCAGCATTAAGTACCAGATCAATCAATACTAGAACTTAGCACATGATGGATGAACTACAGCGTCAGTTGTTTAGTTGGTAAACATTATGGCATTTGTGGACATGAACAAGCACATTGGATCCATGAAAACTTCTTCCTGCTTGTGGCAGGTATCTGCTAAAACTTACAAGGCGAGGGATATAATGCTCGAAACAGCTGGTAAGTAAAAGTTGTTAAGTGTTACATAGCTAGCTGGTTGTTTTCTAGCTGGTATAACCGGCTAATAGATTTTTCTATAGCTAGTAGTTCGATAAGTTGTGTAACTAGCTAGCTAGTTATTAGCAGTGTAAGTTGTTTAGCAGGGATAGCTTGCTAGCTGGTGTCTGTATACTCCAGCTGGATCTGTCACTGTAGTCCATTGATGGTGGAGTTCAGGATTACTTCTGTATCATTGTTGAGAACCATGCAAATATGAGGATGCAATAAATGATGGCTGAGCAGCATATTGTGAACCAGCCTTAAATCACTCGCCCATATTTAGACACCTTTACAAACATTTATAATTGCCTGAGCACAAGCCACAGACTAAATAGAGCACCCCATCTACCATCATGCAGGAGATAGACTACTTTCACCACAACTCGATGTGTGATCTGTCGGTAGTCTTTCGACTCGACCTCCTTCTTTCTCCAGTCTCATGCCAACTTTTCATTTATTGTCTGCTCCATTTCAGCTCTTCTATTCCCAGACTTCTCAACAAATTCAACGACTTTAAGCTGCATTATAGCTCATTAGTTCCAGACATTCCACAAAAGATCAAGTGCCTTGCATCTACCTGCAATAGGAGGTCACATGTTCCACTTGTGACTCCACCCAGTGATTAATTTTAGCCAATATTCCAGCAAAATTGATACATTTGGTATTTAAGTCACATCCCTTAAATGGAGAGGAAGATTAGGAGCCGACACTGCAACCTATACTCTGTGGCATATATGGCAAGCAAACAAAAGCAATGTAGCGCTAATCACACTGTGTTTAGAACACAATTTATAACAATGAAGTTCATCCATTGTTTTTTCAAGGGGTTAAGAGCAATTCAAGGTCAGAATAGGTGCCAATGCAGGTTTCCTCTGAAAAGGCTTATGGAAACAACTGTTAAGTCCTTGAAGGAGTATTCATGACAGACAGCTTTTTCTTCATTTTTTAATAATCCCCCTCCTCCCAAATAGCACTTTATATTTGATTATGCAGCTGCAGGTAAAAGATCCTGTGTTTAGCACATACAGTTAATTTTTTTGAACGATGGCCAAGTTGGACTTTTGGTGGTCAATCTCTTAAGTTTAAGGTATCAGCTATTAAGTTTTTGTGATATTTTCCATAGTTACTACTCCAAGTAATAATATTATTATGAAAATGCTCATGTAACTATAGGAAGGACTTTGTGAAGGTGTTTACAACATCTAGAGTGATACGGATTTTCGGCAATAATATCAGCGCCACCAACACTCCTATAATTGGTAAGTAATCAGCCGCAGGCCATAGAACATGTTAGACAGCGTGCCGCAAGCCAATACAGTCAAATGAAAAGTTCTCATGTGTGTTTGGGGCTCATTATATGTGTAAAGAATGGCACTATAGGTCCGTTAGTTGAAGTATGCTGAAAATAGATCCAAAGAGATACACACTGACCAACATCGCACTGGGTTGAGGCAGGTTGAAGTAGGTTGGCAATGGCTCTATGGGGACACACACTGGACTAACATCACACTGTGTTGAGACAGGTTGAAGAAGGTTGACAATAGCTCTAGGAGGACCCATACTTGATCAATATCACACTGGGTTGAGGCAGGTTGAAGTAGGTTGGCAATGGCTCTATGGGGACACACACTGGACCAACATCAGACTGGGTTGAGGCAGGTTGAAAGTAGGTTGGCAATGGCTCTATGGGGACACACACTGGATCAACATCACACTGGGTTGAGGCAGGCTGAAGTAGATTGACAGTAGCTCTATGAGTACACATTGATTAACATCACACTGGGTGAGGGTGAGGCAGGTTGACACACACTGAACTAACATCACACTGTGTTGAGGCAGGTTGAAGAAGGTTGACAATAGCTCTAGGAGGATGCACACTTGATCAACATCACATTTATTTGAGGCAGTAACATTCGCTAGTCTCACATAATTTCTCAAGAAACTTCTCGGATACTACATTGGTAGCTAAATATTCTTTCACTATCATTATTCTCACACATGCTTGGTGGTAAATAATCACAACCTTCCCATAGCAAGTGCATCGTCAGACTCACAAAGTAAGGAAATGCTCTTCATGATTTAGCTTGTACGACGCTTGGAGTTGCTAAAAATATATTATGGTCCAGCTCTGAGATATAGACAGCACACCAACATCGTCTTCACTTACAAAAATTATACATCTGCATAGTTATCTGTTATGATAAGAGTATATTTGGTTATGCTCAGCTGTAGCTGCCAATGTATGTGAACTGGTTCATAGTTGCTTAAGATAAAATTGTATTGTGTTTACGAGGTTATCAGCATGTTTTGTTGTAGCTGTGGCTCAAGGTGAACTGGTTCTCAGTGGCTTTAAACACAGAAGCTATGTCTGCAAAGCTGTCTGAGAAGCTAGCGAGCATCCTTTGTTGTAGCTGCGGTTCGATGCAAACTGGCTTACAGCCTCTATTCAATATGAGTTTATGTCTGCAAAGCTTTCAGATTCCTGTTGTAGATGGGGTTGGATGTGAATAGGTTCACAGTCTCACATTCTGTGTCTGTGAAGTCAGCTGGTATGCTTGTTCAACTTGTAGTCATAGTCTTCTTTCCGGGGAAAAACATGTTTATTCAGGAAAGCTGACTACATTGTTCCTTAGGAGCCAGCTGCTTGACCCAAAGGTATTTTAAATACCTAGGCGTTATGGGAAGAGAATGCATCTAATTCAATTTAAGTACAACTTACAATATGAACCACTTAGACTAACCATGACCTATGAGATCAGTTATGAAAGACAGGGAGTAACTTTGTTAAATCTGGGAGCTTTTAGTCATGGAACATTATCTACAGGAAATGTCAATTACTCGTCAAGGATATACGTCTGCCTGGTTGTGTGGCTGGCGTAGCCATCTTGGCACAATAAACAATATGAGATATTACAATAAACATCCTCAATAATAAACTTGAAATTGTATTCTCTCGACGTTTTGACTAGATAGCCTTCATCAGGAATAATTGAAATTGTATTCTCTCGACATTTCCACTAGATGCTCTAGCCTTCATCAGGAATAATTATTCCTGATGAAGTCTAGAGCATATTCCTAATGAAGGCTAGAGCATCTATATAGTCGAAATGTCAAGAGAATACAATTTCAAGTTGATTATTGAGAAGGTTATTGTCAGAGAGTTCATTGAGAATATGAGATATGCTTTGCTATATATGGACTGGTCATCAGGACCATGCATTGGTGGAAGGAACACTGTTTGCTTTTGTTTGAAGTTAGATCCATTAGCCCTGGCCCTAGTTTGTTCATTTTAATTTCCATTAGAGAATTTGGTGTAAATCATCATCATTGTTACCACCATCATTATCGCTATCACCATAACATTCTTTACTGCAGGGAACATCACCCACCTACTCTTCTATAGTAACAATCAAACTAACAAAAACAGAAGTGGATTCAGAGCTTTTCTGCAATGCTTCTATCCAAATATAACAGGTGCAGCAATTCCTAACACAAATTGAGATTGGTAGAGGAATGGTCGGGTGTGAGGAGGTCAGGTGGGGCACTTTTTTCCATGGACACTTTTTTCCTGGCCGACTTTTTTTTCAAATCGCATGTTTAAATTACCAGAATTCTCTCATTTGATGGTTATGATTTTCTACCAGTAAAAGTTGTCTAAGATTCAGGAAGGAGAAGAGAATGATGGAGGAAGGGAGAAGGAAGGCTGGGGAAATGATGCAACACATAGTAGAGAGGATGATGTAAAGGAATTAAGATGCCATGGGAGGGGGGATACGGTAAAGAGATAAATGATGGAGAGGTGAAGAGGATACATACGTAGGAACTATGAGGAAGACGAATGCGACAGAAAGGATGACATGGAACAGAAAATGGGGAGAATGAGGATGGAATAGAGAAAGAGGAGTGGAGGGCAGCAAGGAGAGGGAATAAAAGGGATGAGGGTGTAAGAGGAAGGTGGAGAAAGCGAGAGAGAGGATAAGGAGAAGAGGTAGAATCAGGAGAGATATTTTGAGAGAAACTAGAAAAAAGAGTGAAGCTGGGGCTATGTTAAGGTAAAGATAATGAGTGACTGTGTTTTTTGAGGATCTTTTTTTTCCATGTGTGTGTGTAGAAAGTGAAACAGCTGGAAGAAGAAAGAGGCAGGTTAGTGTACCATAATAATAACATTTCCTAATTTTAATTTTTGGACATGTCTAATCATTTCCAGTTCTTGAATTACATATCAGAAGCCACTTATTTACAGGTGCTGGGTTGTTGGAGTAAACTGGCACCATCCCATACATGCATTTGTGTGCAGGCTATAATGCATTACTGGTGTGCCAGTGTGCAGGCTATAATGATATGCATACTGGTAGTGCCACATGTATTAGTGTGCAGGCTATAATGATATGCATACTGGTAGTGCCACATGTATTGTGCAGGCTATAATGATATGCATACTGGTAGTGCCACATGTATTGGTGTGCAGGCTATAATGATATGCATACTGGTAGTGCGTGCCACATGTATTGGTGTGCAGGCTATAATGATATGCATACTGGTAGTGCCACATGTATTAGTGTGCAGGCTATAATGATATGCATACTGGTAGTGCCACATGTATTAGTGTGCAGGCTATAATGATATGCATACTGGTAGTGCCACATGTATTAGTGTGCAGGCTATAATGATATGCATACTGGTAATGCCACATGTATTAGTGTGCAGGCTATAATGATATGCATACTGGTAGTGCCACATGTATTGGTGTGCAGGCTATAATGATATGCATACTGGTAGTGCCACATTATTAGTGTGCAGGCTATATACTGGTAGTGCCACATGTATTGGTGTGCAGGCTATAATGATATGCATACTGGTGTGCCACATGTATTAGTGTGCAGGCTATAATGATATACATACTGGTGGTGCCACATGTATTAGTGTGCAGGCTATAATTATATGCATACTGGTAGTGCCACATGTATTAGTGTGCAGGCTATAATGATATACATACTGGTGGTGCCACATGTATTAGTGTGCAGGCTATAATGATATACATACTGGTGGTGCCACATGTATTAGTGTGCAGGCTATAATGATATACATACTGGTAGTGCCACATGTATTGGTGTGCAGGCTATAATGATATGCATACTGGTGTGCCACATGTATTAGTGTGCAGGCTATAATGATATACATACTGGTGGTGCCACATGTATTAGTGTGCAGGCTATAATGATATGCATACTGGTAGTGCGCCACATGTATTAGTGTGCAGGCTATAATGATATGCATACTGGTAGTGCGCCACATGTATTAGTGTGCAGGCTATAGGCTATAATGAGAAATAGAGCAATTTAAAAGAAAATCTGATCTTGTCTATTTATTCTCCTATTAGAAGATCATGCAGTTAACTAGGAAACAAAGATGCCAATATGTTCCTTGGCTTTTTTTATGAGGTCTTTAACTCTTTAGGGCTGGTAGCCATGCAAAGATCGCTACTTGAGGATACAACAACAACAAAATTGCTGGAGCTCGCACGATGAAGTCAAGCTGTTTGCTAGGTTATATCTAAACACTGCAATTGGATGTTTGTAGCAGTAAGCATCGTTTAAATGGCAAGATTTACAGCGGCAAGGAGCGATGTCTTTATTAAACAAAAGACTAAATAAGTGGGTTGTTAGAGTATATGGCTAGCTCTGAAGGCAAGAAATAACTTATGTACAAAGTGGAGGTGCTCTGAGAGAGAATGATTGCCAGCCATACTAGAGCTTGAAGACCGAGGTGCCTGCTAGCCAAGAGCTATGATGAATGCTACAGTCATTGGCCTAAACACTAACAAGGTAGAGAAGCAAAAAAGCATTACCAAGTTTTATTGTTGCTAGGTTGGCTAGCCTAGCAACAGTACTTACCTGATAGAACCCTCAAACCATGAAGAAAGCACCCTTGACCCTTGCTGTTACTATGCCACACTCTTGAAATATAAGGCAGGCATTCATGTGCGTCGCATTATTTTAATTTTAGGCTGTAAAGAGTTAATACACTAATTTGTAATGCTAAGTGCTCTTAGTTAAATGAATGAAGTTTATGCAATCACTATGCTGACATTGTTAAATTACAGAATCCGTGTCCTCTTAAGCCACAAAAAGGTGATCGAGAAACTCTCCTCACACTTGCAAAGGCAGCTTTTGCGATGATGGTTGGCGAAAACAGAGAGGAAGGCAGCGAAGACTCTATATCTCGTAAGCTATAGTTATTGAAAAGGTTGTAACTATTATCAGTCATAGTGGACCATGGTTGAGCCGGGTTGAAGTAGATCAACATCACACTGGGTTGATACAGGTTGAAGTCGGTTGAGAATAGCTCGATGGAACCCACTTCGACCCAGTGTGACATCAATCTAGTATGTGTCCCGATAGAGTTACAGTAGACCCTCGCTAATCCGGACCCCGTTAATCCGAAACCTCGCTAATCCGAATTGCATTAGGTAGCAACAAAAAAATAATAAATAAAAGTGTGCCATTATTGAACTTCGAACCTACCACGAGCCTGTCATACGATGCAGATGCAGTGATATTGAGAACAAAAGAGCACACAAGAGCCTTACCATCGAGGAGAAGGTCGAGATCCTGGACCAGCTCGGGAAGAAAAGCTACAAGTTACTATCTGAACAGTATGGAGTTGGAGTCTCCACTATCTCAGACATAAAGAAGAAGGGCAGCGAGTTGTGAGGATGCAAAAGGAAGATGACTGAGATGGGATTCCGGAGATCTGCTAAAAGAATGAGGATGGGAAGGGATCATAATGACTTGTACTCCCACCACCCAGTATTCAACCCAAACCTGCAAAAAAATTAACAAATTCAGTGTTCAATATAATGATAAATTTCACTAATCCGAAAATTTCACTAATCCAAAAATTTCACTAATCCGAAAATTTCACTAATCCGAACTACTCAGATCCCCAGACTATTCGGATTAGTGAGGGTCTACTGTATTGCCAACCTACTTGAACCTCTCTTATTCGAGCATGATGTTGTTGCAGTGTAGGTTTAAAATGGCTCTCTGAGGGCATAAGAACACATTGTGACATGTTGATATTAACCCACTCAACCTCAATAGTGCCGTATGGCACTCTGGGTTTTATTGATCGGAAGAAAAAAACATGCATTTTCATTTATGTGAATAATTTTGTCATTATTTCATACTCTATTAATTTTATGCACTTAATTTGAAGATCATTAGTTGCTCTAACTAAGGGGGGGATCTTAACCCTCTCACCGCTGTAAGCGCCATATGGCGTAATGGACTTTAAAAATCGCTAATAAATCGATCGCTTGGCCTATAGTCATAATTTGCATACTGCCGGAAAGAGCAACTATTACTCTATATGACGTCCAAAAATCACATCCGCAAACACCCGATTAGTTAGCGAAAAATACGTGCAACTACCGACGGTTCGCGGTTTTGACGACCTAAAAATGAGTGGATGTTTAACGCTTAAAGAAGTACTTTCCCTGGTTTCTAGTGAGAATTTTGCTCTCACTGAGGATGAGTCAGAGGAAGAAGAAGGTGAAGAAATATGTGGCTACCTTGGAAATGCAAGTTCTGATCGTGCAGCAGTGCATTCTTTAGCTGCTGTAGTTGACCCTACTTTAAACCCTCAGGATTCTTCCTTTTGCTATAACCAGCTCTCTAGTTATAATGAAATTGATCAGGAAGCCTTCTCAGGTTAGCTAAAGTATCTACATATTTGTATTTGCATGTTCTTTCTCAAATAGTTGAATTTCAATAACATAATAAACCATTGTATTGCTGGGCTATAGAATCATATGATCAAATTTTGTCAAAAACCCTCCGCTATATATTGCTATAATTTATGCCTAAATTATTATGACTAATGTTTACTAAATGCTAACTAAATGAGTAAATATATTATAAACATTTTTTGTTGATTAAATGTTAGATATTGATAGAGAAATTTAGCATAATGGTATTCATATTTTGTGGTTTATAATGTGGTTAACTAATGAGATCACATTGTTTATAAACAATGGTGCTATCACATGACAAAATTACAACTGATATGAATGGATTGCTGATTTTATAATGATTTTATTTGGTAGCTGGTATACTTTAGGAAAAATGTCCAGTAAAGTCAGTGGTGAAAGGGTTAAAACACAGACCATTCACGGTTTTGACTCTTATTCTAGCAAGGAAAAGGATTTTGGCATCCTTTCTTACTTGGGTGAGCCTTCTTCTGAACATGGATCCTTAAATAAGATGGTCGCAATAGCAGAACTGTTGGAATTCAGGTGGATGAGCTTAGCGCTGCAGCAAAAAGTGATGGCTTGGTCTCTGACGAGGAAGGCTTGGATAAGAAGACTTCTCAGGTTTGTAAATAGGATCTCACTATAGTATTAGCCTGTTTGCTATCCAAAGGTTGTTTTGCAGATAGTGCCTATAGCTAGCTTCCCAGCACATCCTGATCAATCGTTTAAAATTGCACATCGATTTGACGATGGACGATGATGCTAGAGGACTAGTTTCTCTTTTGCTTCCTTGTTTTCATTACCTCTCACAACTATAAACTGTGTGAAAAAATGTTATAAATAATGTCGTATGTAACAAGTATCATATTTGTGTGTGTGGTACATGATTGCAAAGAATAAAGCGTGGTCTATATTTTGTTGAAAATGGACAGAATACACAAAGAATATAATCAATACTCTATTATGTTGTGGACATTTGTCACGGGCATTGCCTTTCTGAGCGGAAGTGCTGACACACAGTTCGGGTTCGTTCGGTATTGCTGCCACCAGTCTGGTTCCTTCAAGTTCTGGATTGGTCCCCTGATCTTCCTCCCATAGAGCAGTTCAGAAGGGGTGAAACCTGTAGTTTCGTGTGGGGCCCTTCGGTATTCCCCCAGAACATGGGGTAAAGCACAAGTCCCATTGACCAATCCATAGCTTTAAGGTCTTCTTCAACATGGACTTGAGAGTTGCATTGAACCTCTCCACGAGTCCATCTCCTTCTGAGTGCTATGGAGTTGTTCGAAGTCCCATTATTCCCAGTGACCGGTACAGCTCCTTCGTCAGCCGTCCTGTGAAGTTCGTTCCGCAATCTGTTAAAATCTCCCTCGGTACGCCTGTCCTGGTGAAAAGAACGAGGAGTTCGTCTGCCACTGGCTGACTGTCTGTAGAGTGCAGTGCTATCGCCTCAGGCCACCGCGTTGCATGGTCCACAATCACCAAAGTATGTTTCTTTCCAGCTCGGGTGCAGGGTAGTGGTCCAACCATATCCATCCCAATTCTCGAGAATGGTTCATCTATCACCGGTAGAGGGCGAAGTGGGGCTGGCTGCTTCCTCCAACGTGCAACCTTTTGACACTCACTACAAGCTTGACACATTTTACGCACATCAGCATACATACCTGGCCAGTGGTACAGCCTTCTGTGTGTTCGGTCCCTTCCCAAATGTCCTGGCTTGTGGGCCAGAGACAGTAGTAGTCCTCTCTTCTGCACAGGAACACATAACAACAACACATCCTCACCTATTCTATCGGTGGATCTCTTCCATAATAGTTCATCTCTTATCATGAAAGGACTGTCCGTGGTTTCGGCCTGTTGACGAAGTGCGTCCAGGGTTTCATCTTCGTCCTGCTGCTCTTTAAATGCTCTTCTATCTTGTTCCCGAAGCATTTTCTCTAGGACCTTCTCTCTCCAGGCCTTTCGTTCTGCCCTTTTAGCAGATTTAGAGTGCTTCTTCCTCTCAGAATCCGTCATCTCTGTTTCGGTTGAGGAGGGTTGTTGCGCTCTGCTGGTTGCTTCTCTCAGTTCCTGGACTTCCTGCTGCTTACTTCTGTCGGTGTTGCTCGTGGTATCTCCCGTTCTCCTTGTTGAGAATTTGGCGAGGAGCGCGGCAAATGCCTGGTCCCTCTCGAACGTTCTCTTTCTTCTTCTCTTATTGCCCGGTCGCAATCCATTCTCTCTTCGCGATGATCCTGCATTCGTTGTACAAGAAGAAACAATGCTGCATTACTGTCTCCTACCGTCACAGAGCTAGCAGAACTGGCATTGCTCTCTACTTCTGTCTCAACTGCCGAACCCTCAGTGGTCTGCCTACTCCTAGTGATGGGCTTCGACATCTCTGCAGTACTGAGTTCTGAAGTCTGCGGTGCTGAGACTTCTGTTGGTATCCCACCACTGCCAACAATATGTCACAGGCATTGCCTTTCGAAACCGAAGTGCTGACACACAGTTCGGGTTCATTCGGTATTGCTACCACCAGTCTGGTTAGGTGCTTACCCCCAGACCCTTCAAGAATAACAATAGTTAAATTGAATATTGAGAACTCACACACTAAAAGCATCACAGCATAGACTGGAATTCAGACATCCTAACACGCAGTTCACTAGCCTTATAAATGACATAATGTGTGCACTGTTCAGTGGGTTTACTAATCATATTCATGGCATAACTACATAGTCACTTGTTATGATCTAGCTAAGTGGTTGTTGTGGTTAATCCACTAGAGTCAGTCTTGGTGAGTGAAGTGTCATCCTGTGACAACATTGTTGTAGTGACAGTAACATGCTTCCTCTGTCTATAATACCTACGCGCTCTATATTTTATCAAACAACAAAAACAAGTGGTGGCTGACAAGTGGTGGCTGAATGTGTATAAGCAATAGATTCTGCATTATATGCAAATAGATAATATGTTCTAATATTATAGATATTGATATTCACATTTTGTGGTCAGTTCACAAAAACCTGACCACATTGTTTAGCAACAATAGTTGCTTGGGACTTCTGACTTGGTGGTATAGATGTTAAACTGAAGCTGGTTTAAATTATCCCATCAATCAGATGGGCAGAGGGTTAAGAATGACATATTCCTCATGTGAGAGGGTTAAGAGTGACATATTTTGCCATGTGTGACTCTCCTTTTATTATAATTTTTTAACAGACTTCAGCACAGAAGTCCTGCGCTTGGCTCTGCACTCTGAGAACTTCTGCAATCGAGTATTAAGGACAATAATAAGAAGAATTTTAATTTACACTGAGAGGTGAGTACCATAATCGAGATAGTGTTGAAAATCTTATCATTGCCTGAAGGCTTTAGATAACTAATCAAGAACTTATTAAAAGCCAGGGATTTCTCCATTTATAATTGGGAAAGACAGATGGTAGGTTTGTTGAGTGGGGAGGGGTTAAAATGCTCTAATTCTACTAATATGGCTTTAACAATGCTAATGTGGCACGCTCTACTAATGCCTTCTGATGTGGCATGCTCTCTTGATGTGGCAGGCTAAAATGGCATGCTGTACTATAATTAGCATGCTCTACTAATATGGCGTCTTCCACTCTAATGTTGCATACTCGACTCTAATGTGGCACGGTCCATTCTAATATGCATGCTCTGCTGATGTGATACACCTTACTCTAGCGTGACATTGCCTACTAATATGCAT
Source organism: Cladorhizidae sp. MBARI D1340-BT2 (assembly GCA_028752905.1). Lineage (NCBI taxonomy): Eukaryota > Metazoa > Porifera > Demospongiae > Poecilosclerida > Cladorhizidae > Cladorhizidae sp. MBARI D1340-BT2. Next base: position 3,785,453 of record JAQNBH010000012.1, on the reverse strand, counting down.
ATACTGACTCTACCTAATTTGGCACTGTCTATTCCAATTTAGCAGGTTCTGTTCTTACTCTACTTGTATGGCACTAATACAGGGGTGGTACCGACTAATTTTGAATAACCCAGCCATTGTGGTAATGAACATGAATTAAGATTAATTAACTACATACATGTATACATATATAGCAGAAATTACATTGCTATAATTATGTGGCCTTCTCAACCTTTACAAAAAAAATGTTCTCTACGATCACATTTTGCTTACAAAACAATTAGCCACTTCAGCTGGTTATAATTGTAATTTACCCATTATATATAATAATATATATATGTAATGTCATGATGTCTTGCTTCATGGTTGAATATAGGTGTGTTTGCATCCTCTTCAATGTACATTGCTGGTAGCATAGGTTGTAGACATCACAAGAATCAGCATTGTAATTATGCTCAAGCCACTAGCTCATCCAATAATTGGAGTATATAGCATTCAGTTCTTTTGCTAACCAGTCACGACACTATGTTTAATAATAAACTTTTTATCATGAAAAATAGTACTGTTTTACCTTGGAATAATCTTCATTCAGTAGCTAGCACCCATCACTGTGGTCATTGTGGCCTCTGATTATCCAAGCATTAAATGACATTCAAGAGGTAGTGATGGTGGAGTCAGAAGTACTTCACATATCACTTGTGGCACTGGCGCTATTTATACTGCTTGAAGGCAACTGTTGCAATTACAGAAGCCTTTGGATAGTTACAAGAGTAACATAAGACTGTATGCTGGCATAAAATGCACATCAAAGGTTTCAGCCTTAGACTTTCCTGTTACAGCTCTCAAGCAAAGATCACAACACATTCGACTTACCATTTCATCATAATGAAGCTTCTGCTAAGAAGAGAGCCAAATCGCCTGGAAAAAGCTCAATGCTATAGTATTTTTTTTCTTCGTAAGTCTTCTTGGGAAATAAACTAGGTAGGTGGGGCTTGGCATGGAGAGGTGAGGATCCAGACCCAGGAGAAGCTTTAGAAACATGTTGAGAATATTGCCAGGCATATTTTAAGTAACAGCACACAATCTCCACCTGCAGCAGCTTCTCATTGTGCATTTGTCATGATTGTGAGTGTGGTTACCTTTCCCTAAAAAATGGTCTGGCCCAAGCTAGACCTAATGTGGCATACTATACTGTTGGTGGGGAAATGATATACCATATTCAATTAGAATGAGCATATTCTATTAAGGACACACTGAACATGACTAACAGCAATACTTGCCCAAGATTGCCAGAGTTCAAACAGACATATATTTGTAATAGTAATGTTCGTGCTGTATCTATTTTAGTTTCATCTTCTTTGTAGGAAGCTTCATCATCTACAAAGAAATCGTCATCATTGTCTCTCCCACCTCTTTTCTGTGAAGTTTAGCCATCTTACTTGCAACATTTCCAGCAGCAGTTTCCTTGCCCAGGTTTTAAACAGTGAATGCTCATGGGACCTATCTGTCTCGACGGAAATTCTGCAATTTTTGAAGGGTTCAATTACCACTTCAATGGTGATGGACTGCCAAGTTTTCTCCACTCACTTACAGGAGAGCATTTTCTCTTGAGCTTTCATACTTCCTGCTGGTGCTTGGTCTAATCAAAGACATGTAGTATTTCATTCCAGGTATATAGTATAAACCCTAGGCATGCTCTAATTGAGGAAATATGGTAAATGCAACATGAAAACAGACAAAACAGACAAGAATAAAGTGTTGGAGGTTGTTATCAAGTCCTGCTATAAGATCGGGCAGTTATGTCGACCTAGCACTCAAGCAAAGTGGGTTTGAGCAAAGGGGGAGGGGAATTAGCAGTCGTAAGACTCTACCACCATGCTGTGGTTCCAAGCACTGAGAACTGCAACAGAAAATAACTGTTTTTGACATTGTCTTGCTGATTGATTTTGTTCGCCTTTTTCTCCTTATATTAATGCAGAAATCAGCCTCAGCGTTTGATCGACTTGCGTGCTAGCACTGCCACAACCACCCCAACCCCCCATGGTCTTCTGAAAGTGACAGAAGAAGAGAACTTTGCAATTTGTGTGCCGATCGAATCGGCCAACATCTGCTCGGCGATTGGCTACGATCATTTCTACCTCCCAAACTTCAAACAGGAAGCAAACGTATCTAGGATCAACGAAGAGATAAATGAATTCAATCCTATTATTCAGACAGGATGCTCCACTTTCATCACTACCTTGATTTGCACAGTGTATGCCCCCTGGTGCTATGATCAGAAGCGTATCAAACCCTGCTTCCGTATGTGTGAAGCGGTCAGGAATAATTGTACCCATGCATTTAACAACAAAAAATATCGCTGGCCCGAAATATTCAATTGTGATAATCAAGATATTTTTACAAACTCTACGGCTTCATTTTGTCCACCTCATTTCACTGAATCCACAAGAAACTGATGCCAATGAAGACATCTCATTACTAAACAGTAGGTGTGCATGTGTGTGTGTGTGCATCTCATACTATTAGGGAGCATGATTAGACTCTGTCTCCTTTCTCTCACTCTCTCTAATTTGAAGTGGCTACATTGACCATAAAGTATGTTCTCTACCCATGGAGCCTAGCTCCTCAGTTTAAAAATCACGTGGTGTACATTGGTGTAAATACATGGAAGTTTATTGTCAAATGTCGAATGGTGGTGTTGTTCTTTGAATTTTTCTAATCGCATGAATGTTTAGAAAATATACATAAGCGCACTCAGAGCTACACAGTTTTAGTGCATAATATAAGCACTCAGAGCTATAATGTAGAGCTATAATGTAAGCACTCAGAGCTATAATGTAAGCACTCAGAGCTGTACAGTTTTAGTGCATAATGAAGTACTCAGAGCTACAGTTTTAGTGCATAATATTATAAACACTCAGAGCTATAATTAAGCACTCAGAGCTATACAATGTTAGTGCATAACGTAATTACTCAAGCTAAAGTTTTGGTACAAAATGTAAGCACTCAGAGCAAAGCCCTCAGAGCTATACAGTGTTAGTGCATAATCCAAGTAGTTTTAGTGAGCACTCAGAGCTATACAATTTTAGTGCATAATGTAAGCTATAGTTTTAGTGCATAATGATAGCATTCAGAGCTAATCATTATTAACCACAAATAATGTTGAAGTGAAGGAGCTCTAAAAGGTAGGGATGCAAGATGCAAACTTTTTCTCTGTACTTCAGTTTTGATGTCTTAATTTCACGCAGTACTAGATGTGTTTTCAAATGTGTCCGTATCATCCCTAGTATTGTGTGTGGTCCTTATGCAATCACTATTTATATTCCACAGGTTTACGGGAATTATCATGCACCTTTCCAGTCTCGTCTGATATGAAGTCCTAAACTTCGTCAAAACTGGTTCTTTCTCCCCTTAGTTGATGTCTGTACAACTGCAATAACAGGACATGATTTATATGTAGATATAACTGTGTGAATTAAAGTGTGTATTACATATCATTCATAACTGTTGTGTGTATTACTTTATAGCATTTTGTTCAACATTTATTATATGTATGTTTTAGTGTTATTAAATGTTGATATACCAATAATGAATGTGTCTCGTTCAGTGCTGGGCTTCCAATACCTAGCAATATGTACAACATCAACAGCCCTCTGCACAAGTGTGAGATTTACTCAAGGTGCAGCGTTGCCAAGACCATACATGGTCTAGAAAAAATTCACACTTTGCCATTTAGGTAAGATGTTGAGTTAATTGCTTAATTGCATTGAGTTAATTGAATCCGAGGGTGAACCAGGATGTGAAATCATCTGGGCTACTTAACCACCTGTTGTGAGTCAGCTATATAGCTACCCAGGCTATAATTATACCAGAGTCTCCATAATACTGGACCACCCTGAGAGAATCATTCCAAAGCTATTCCTGGGCTACTCAATGGGCTTCCCAGCCTTCTTGTCATCACGTCTGCACGCCAATCCCCTCCCCCACCCCCCACCCCCACCTCAGTTCTATTCAAGTCATATGACACAATGTATTGTGAATCAACCTTAGTAGAACATTAAGAAAGAATCTCCTCTTCTCTCCATTAATGGAATTGAATCAGTTCTTTCTGTTGATGGCAACTCCAGTAGTTAGAGCAGCAGTCTGCCAGAAAAATATTAGTATGCTAGTGTTCCCAGCGGAGAAAGGGTCAACAATGTCAGAGTACTCACCCACTCCAACAAGGATGGAAGTTACTTGTTCCATTCAAACTCATTAGATTGTGAATGCAATATGCTGCAATTAGGTTTAAACTGGGTCGGATCCGGAAGAAAGGTTACACACATGCATGCATCTACGACATCATACCATAGCAATTAATCTTTCTAGTATATAGCTTGGCTATTTGGAAGCAGAAACTGAGCTTGTTACTATGGGCCTGGATTAAAGGGTTAAAATCAATACATAGATAGATAGGTAAACAAACAAACAAATGCTTGAATAACTCCGCCCACTCCTATCTTCTGGTGTTGCAAATGATGAAGTGTGAGCCAGACCCTTTACCAAATGATTAGGCTGAGGCCACTGCGGGGGGGGGGGGGGGGGGGCAAGTTGGAATCAGGATTGTGTGCTGTTTTATTCTATGGAAGTTGAAAGCCAAAATGGTATGACAATGTTAGACCATAGATAATCCACATTATACCATCAGAAATGGGGGTTCCATGGGGATTAAATCCACCTGGATCCCCCATTAGAAGTACACAAAACTATACTCAGCTCCACAACCTGACAAATGTACTAAAGTTCACTTTTAGCAATGTCATACTAACTTTATTATAATTATTATTGAACTTTGGACTTGGGTTAAACATTTGAACTTTGGATTTGGGTTACTTATCAAATCTTCGGGCTGTCCAGGGCTCCAGAGTCCAGGCGCATGGGAACACTTTGACTGTCTGGGTTCTGGTTGATACACTAGTCTACATTATTATAAGTGCTGCTTGCAAAAAAAATATTAGCAACAACTACAACAGCAATAAAACAAAAACAATAACAACAATAATAACAATAATAATAACAATAATAACAACAATAACAACAATAATAACAACAATATTAATAACAATATTAATAACAGCAACAAGGGAAATTACGTGCATCTACCAGATTTCAACTCCAGGAGGTACCTCCTTCAACGTCTGTCTGTGACGATACAGAGGGGGGATGCTGCAGCAGGTTTGGGCACCCTGGGTCCATCTCCACCTCCTTGACTTTGCTGTTTTTTTCATGGTTATTGTAATTAAAAATAATAATAATAATAATAATAATAATAATAATAATAATAATAATAATAATAATAATAATAATAATAATAATAATAATAATAATAATAATAATAATAATAATAATAATAATAATAATAATAATAATAATAATAATAATAATAATAATAATAATAATAATAATAATAATAATAATAACAATAACAACAATAACAACAACAACAACAACAATAATAATAACAATAACAACAACAACAACAACAATAACAACAACAATAATAATAATAATAATAATAATAATAATAATAATAATAATAATAATAATAATAATAATAATAATAATAATAATAATAATAATAATAATAATAATAATAATAATAATAATAATAGTAATAATAATAGTAATAGTAATAATAATAGTAATAATAATAGTAATAATAATAGTAATAATAATAGTAATAATAATAGTAATAATAATAGTAATAATAATAGTAATAATAATAGTAATAAAAGTAGTAATAATAATAGTAATAATAATAGTAGTGATAACAACAACGACAATAACAACAACAATAATAATAAGCTAAAAGCCGTCTGAGGTTTCCTGCACCCAAGATGTTCCCAGCACAGCAGCAGCGTTTCCAAGCTGTATTTCTACTGAACCGTTACCATAACAATTATATTAATTATATTACTGCTTAAAAAGTTTCAGATACCAGCTTTAAAATTTATATATAAATATTCTTTTAATAAGACTCTTAAAATATATATTGCAGAAGGAAGATAGTTAAAATCACTTTTTGATATATATATAATTATATATATATGTGAATAATATATATGTGAACAACAAGTAGAAATGGGCCTTAGCCTCCCTAGTCTCCTCCTTAATTCTCCTGCCCAACTCCTTAATAAAGGACATGGCCTCATCACCAAATACACCTATGGTCTCAAAGCCCAGAGGAACGAAAAAAGTGTGAGTGGTTCAATTGAGACCGTGGAATGGACTTACCTTGCTGCTGGGGAGCAAATATAATTATAATAATTAAAAAAATTAAAATTTAAAAAAATGTGAACATGGTGGTCGTGGACTCATGGCTTCAGGTTCAGGCTCTTTAGAGTGGCTCCAGGCGAGTCCATTCCATGGTCATAATTGAACCACTCACACTTTGGTGCTAGGCCGACTTTCAATACCACAGTTCCTTCTATCTTCTGGCCTGGTCCAAGATGGTATGGCTTCCTCTCACAAAATAGGATGTCCATTATCCCATGCATGCTCAGCAATTGCAGACTTCTCTTTCTACAGGTATTTTGATGTTCTTTCATTCTGGTTTCCAAACTTCTGATGGTCTCCCCTATGTAGTATTTCCCACAGCTACAAGGGATGTGGTACACAACACACGAGTGCATATTAGCTGGTAAAACATCCTTCACTCTGCTCGGTTGTATCCTCAGAGTTCTTCCCGATCTGAAGACGACTTTGATATTGAACTTCCTGCAGACCCTCCTGATGTCTTCACTCATCCCTGCTGCATAAGGAACATCATAGGATCCTTCTTTATAGACCCCTCATCACCTGTACTGGTGTACTCATCTTCCTTTCTGCATTTAGATGTTTCTGCAGATGAATGGTCGATGAAGGCTTGCAGATAACTGTTCTCTATGAAGACCTTATTCAAATAATGTTCTTCCTTCCAAAGGTCAGTCACTACTCTTCTGGCTCTATCATACAAGCTCTTCGCCACTCTTTGGATAGGATGATGTGATCTATAATCAAGGTACCAGTTGGTATGCGCGCAGTTAGCCTTCCATCTTCCTTACTGTGTAGGTGGCAGTCCAGAAAGGGCAACAATCCGTCCACTTCAAGCTTCATGGTGAATTTTATGGATGGCCTGATGTTGTTCAGATGGTCCAACAACTCCTGCCCACTTCCCTTCTTCACAATGCAGAAGGTATCATCCACATATCTCTTCCAAACCCTTGGCTTCAGTGGGGCGGTTGTGAGTGCCAATTCCTCAAAGAATTCCATATGAAGGTTGACTACCACTGCAGATGCTGGAGAGCCCATTGCTGCACCCTCTTTCTGCTCGTAGTATTTTTCTTGATACCTGGACTTCAGACAACTCCAACAGTTCAGAAATCCTGTCAGCACCTAGTGTAGTTCTCTCATGCAAGCTCTCGTTTTTCGTCAACATTCTTCCACAGCCTCATCAATGGGAACATTGGAAAAAAGAGAAGAAATATCAAAACTGACAAGAGCTCATCCCATGCCTAACATTCACCTTGAATACACTTGATAAATTGCCCAGAATCCTTGACATATATACTTGTATTTCCAGCTAGAGGTGTTATCAAATATGCTATTAACTTGGCAAGATCATAAGACAGTGCACGTATAAAGACACAATAGGCCTAACAGGTTTATGTATCTTAGAGAGCCCATAAATCAGTGGTGGTCTACTTCCAGTGGCCCTAATTCTATTGTATAATGCAATTGTTATTTCTCCCATCTTCTCCATATTCTTTAACACACGATTCACCTTGCTTTCCTGTGCCTTGGTAGGATCCTTCTTCAGTATACCGTATGTTTTGGTTTCCAGCATTCCCGTCAGCTTTGAAATATACCTGTCCTTCGTCATCAGAACTGTTTCTTCCCTTTGTCTGCTGGTAGGATTACGAACTCTTCCATCTTCCTCAGTTCTCCAAGGGCCTTTCTCTTGATCTATGCTTGCCTTTTTCATAGAAGATCAGCTAAACCTCTCCAGGGGCAGTAGATCCATGCCGTCATGGGGTAAGAGGAGCTTATGGGACAAAAATGGCCACCAGGTAGTTCTGTCATGCCACAAAACTTTTTATAGTTAGCTTTTCTTCTTAGCAGTAAATATTGCAAATGCTGTGTGCCCTCTCCCCCCCTCCCCCCCCCCCCCCCCCCAACTCGCCTTAGTCTACACCTGCTCAGTAAATCTTCGGGGCCCCAGGTAAGAGGAAGGTTAAGGGTTGACTATGCTACATTTAATAGTATGGATAACATGTATTGCTGCTCTCAAGTGTTAGTGCCATGAATGTTTACTTTCATCTACCTTCTCTAGATGCTCTATTACTCTTTTCTTTTCTTGTGCTTGCCTGAGCCTCATCAGTGTCAAGCTTTCATAGTCTTCTTCTTCTTCCAAGGTCTTTACTGGCAGGTTCTGTACGTTATGTGGATGTGGCCAGGGTTCTCGTCGCCTTTTAGTATTTTCTCCTCCCGAGACTGAAGGGTCTCCACTGGCCCATGCTAAGTGGAGTGGGTTCTCTTCTAACCCACAGCCAGTCTCTAGTGCTAGCTTTGCATCTGCAGCTGAAACAAAGGACACAATGGCTTTCCCTTTTCTTTTTCTGGACATAAGAATATGATGAACCCCACCAATCTCAGAGAAAATATCCTCTAAGATCTTCTGGCTATAGCCACCATTAGAGCTATCTGTCTTCTTGGCCTTCCAGCTCACCCTTAGAGTGGGCATCACGTCTTCATCATCATCATCACCATCTTTCCTTTGCAACTGCTGTCTGAGTAGCTCTTCCTGCTCCTTTATTTTTTGGAACCCATCTTCTCTCAAACGATCTATCTCTTTCTGCATCCCCTTCTCTGCCATTCTCTCATCCACTGTAGCGTGATAATTCTGGGCCTCTCTCGTCTCTAAAGTCTCTTTTAGCTTCTTTCTCTTCACATTCAATTCATCATGTCTCCTCTTGGCAGCATGTTTTGCCTTCAACCACTTATCATAGGCTGCTTTAGCAGCTGGATCGGTCAGTATCTGATATGCTTTGGAAAGTTTCTGAAAGAGTTCTGAGGCATGGGGGTCATCAGGATTCTTGTCTGGATGACACTTGAGGGCTTTCTTCCTGTATGCACCTTTTATATCTTTTTCACTGCATTTGAAGTCGATACCTAAGAATTCGTAGAGGTCATCCACGCCTATCTCAGCTGTGATGTCCTGGGTGGGCTTATTCTTGCTACCGCCTTCAGCCATTTATGTTTCCAAGGTGCGCCAATACAAAATTGAAATATCGACAGGATTAACACTTCCACAAAAGACAAGCTAATACGCTAGTCTCCGTCCACTTTGCCACTGGATTCGTGCATTCATCAATTTTTGTCTGGCTCCTCGGCCTTACCTCAACAATCTTTAGGGCGGGGGGGATTATGGAGGTAAGGTTTCGGGTACATTCCCCTTTCCCTTTCCACAAATAATGACGTGTCATAAAAATTGTGGAAAGGGATCTCCACCCTGACAATTATTTTTCAGGTAAAGGGTCGGTTTCAGGGCCAGATAAAATCCATGAACCCAGTAGCGAAGATTTGCGTATAGCTTTGGAAATAATGATCTCATGGAAATTTCATTTTCTATTGGCGCACCTCGAGAACAGTGAAAAAGAGATAAAAGGTGCATACAGAAAGAAAGTGCTGAGCCGGTTGAGATCTCACAGCCTTTTTCTGCTCAAAGATCTTGACCGTGTGCTTTCGTGACTGGCAGCAGCGAAAGGTCGCTTCCCACAATTTGTAGCGAGCGTGTGTGTGGGTAGAATTTCCCGCCATATTTTTGTTCGCGAGCACGACAAAGGCAACCTCTGCAAACATGAGCAGCGAGTGTGCTAGATAGTCGGAAGAGTACCTTGGCGGTATATCCACGGCCGACGAATGAGGATCTATAAATCCCGAAAAGTAGCTGGAGAAGAAAACTGAAGGTTTGTAACGGTATCATCACCTGATTCGCTTAACTCATCAGGTGTAAGCGTATGTATACGCCAAAAGCTATACTAGTAATCATAAAAAATCGATCGTTGGGTTCAAAAATATCCATAAAGGTCACATTCTTGCCTACCGAATATAAAAGCTGTAGACGTTCGGTAACTAAAGGAGACAATATTGAAAAACGAGCAGCTTTTTCACCACGAACAAGATGGAGGATTGTGCTTTCTCAGGTTCTGGACGATGATTTTGGACTCTCTGAGGGGGAAAGCAGTGATGGTATCTCATTCTACCTTGGCCAGACCAGTATTGACCCTGAAGCTCTGCTATCGCTCGGCAAAGTAGTCGGACCTGACTTACCTTCAAGCTAGCCTAGCGCCGAGCTGACGATTCGGAAGAAGATGAGAGTGCTTAGCGATGAAGAAGGCATTGACTGTGAGTTTAGCTATAGTTAGCTGTGCATTGAATAAGCAGCATGAACTGCAAAGGCTGTTTTAGCTTCCTTGTTCGTGGGTAGTCCACGAAAAAATATAAAATTTCAGTACTTCTACTGTCTCCAGCCATCAAAAAAATTCGTGCGCGTTTTTTTTTGTTTACGCACGCGCGTTTTTTAAAATTTTTATTAAAAAAAAAAAAAAAAAAATTATTATTTTTTTACCGTGCCACGTTTTTTAAAGTTGACGCACGGGCGGGGGCACATGAATTTTTTTTTTTGCATTGCAGCTGATTTGGAGGGGGTAGTCTTTTTTCATGAAATATCATCCAAATAGAAATATCTGCATTGCAGCTGATTTGGAGTGGGTAGTCTTTTTTCATGAAATATCATCCAAATAAAAATATCAAATAAATAATAATACAATCAAACAGGGTATTGGGTTTTAATTTCTGTTAAAATGTTATTGTAAGTTAAAGCTACAGTTGGTCCGTTTCTCTCCCGCCACATAAACTCATCCAGGTAGGATGGAAGCTGGTGGCGATGCACTCCTTTCATCCTCTTTAGCTTCACCTTCACCTGCACAATATAATAATTGTTGTTAAAAAAATTTTTAAATACTTGTTAAAATAAAATAAAAATTATGTTCCACAAACCATACCCTGTTCCAATATGATTCAATATTTTGGGTGTGCACACCCGTACTCTGACCACAAACTCAATCGAGTGGTTCACAGTTTCATGTGCCACAATCCCAGGCAGAGTAGCCACCTGCCTATAGGCTGCCCACTGGTCAGAATAGATTATCGATCCAGGTGCAGCATGGGCCTGGATAATGGGTAGCAAGGTGGCTGCATCCCTCTTATCCACAACTCGCATGTAACCTAAATAAATTTCATTGAATTAAAATCTTTGAAATAGGCACAATACGTTTATCAAGTGTACCAAGAGCAGGCGTATGCACCGTGTCAACCATCCCAAAAATCCAAGTCTCCTTAGTAGGTGGGCGGCCTCTATGATGCTAAACAGTCAATACCGAAAGTGATCATCCATTCAAGTATATCAATGTTACAGTGATACCTTCGGTTTGTGCGTGAACTGTGACTCGTCTATTTGAATAACGGATCCAACACCACCAAGCACAATCTGTGTTCGACATAGTGCTGCAGAGCACACTTCCCTCAGCCACTGGTACACATTTATTGCACTTTTCTTGCTGCAGCCAGACTCATCTGCTGCATCCAATACAGGGTACTGTCTCACCCACCAATATATCAATAGGAGCCATGTCTGAAGGACCATGTGCGATTTGGAGAAAAAACTCCCATGCCGAATTGATCGAAGAGATTTACAACTAGGGCATGCCCAAGTTTTGCCATCCTTCAGGTCGCTTTTTTTCCTAATCACCATTGAAGTACTACACCTATACACGGGTATAACATAGTATAATAATTATGTGATGTCTTATAACATAGTATTATAATTATGTGATGTCTTATCTGGAACATGAAAAAGATAGACCTTATCTTACCTGGAACATGAAAAATCAATCGCTAGTAGACCCTTACTGTTCAGATAGCCTATAACCTCTTCAGTAGTTCCAAACGCAGCAGGAGCAATGGACCTCAGTGTTGCCATAATGATGCTTCTTGTATAAATGCGGTATTTCCCACGTGTACCCCCGCCCGTGCGTCAACTTTTAAAAACGCGGCACGGTTAAAAAAAAATAATAATAAAAAATTTAAAAAACCAAAACGCGCGTGCGTAAACATTAAAAAACGCGCACGAATTTTTTGATGGCTGGAGTCGTAAACGACACTTGATCCCTTCTGTGTGTCACAAAGAAGGACTTTTTTCCCTTCCAAACATCAAACCATGGTAGACTTCACCCAGTAGTGTCCTTGTGTTTTATTTCAATCTGTTGTTGTTTGTTGCATGTATTGGTTTCTGCATGGTATTTTCTCTCTGTTATATTGTGTTCATATTCATGTGATTCATTGTGATGGTCATGTATTGTGCTAGCATGCATATATGTATTCACACTTCTGGAATGTTATAATTCAGATCAAAATATCAATTGTGGTGCACACTAGACGTAACACACGAGACGTAAAGTTAAAAAAATTCATTGTTATGAAGACGCATTCAAAACACTCATTCCTGTGATATGGCACCTTCAGTTTTAGAGTCTCCTGACTCCTGAAACCTAATTCACATTATTGCCTACGATATTAAAGTATTCACGGTATCTTGTATCTTTCTTTTCCTTGTAACCTATAATGATAAAATATCATTTATTCATTTCATGAAGGTAGCTTAACCGTTTCACTGTGCATACCCGGTACTACCGGGTAGGAAAAAATGTTGTTGTATTGCGCATACCCGGTAGTACCGGGTATGTCATTTTTTAAACCCGTGTGCACTGCACGTGCCAGCTATTGTTTTTTCTATGAACTAGAGATGATTTCCACTTGGAAAGTCATGTTTCCCAGCAGTAGGCAGCGAAATGACGCGAGCGCGGCCTCACAGCAGGCAACAAAGTTGTGGACCAGACAGCGAGGACAACTTTGATTTGGACGATACAGGTAATTCGTTTTCAACAGTTGACTACGATAATGCCGACAGTGATTGGGAGTATTCCATGGACGAGACCGATTATTTGCTCGACTTGGGCGGCCCTGGACAGGGTCAAGGTTACAATGCTATGTCTGTAGATTGAAACGACATCAATGTGACCAAAATATATGGCTGCTAACCAGATAAATGTTCAAAACACATTAGAAAATATGCATGTGAACTTGAAATACCTGATTTCCATGATCCCAGAAGGTTGTGTGGAGTATAAATGACTATTTATACTATTTATTTATACTAATTGTTGGGGGAAACACTTGTTACAGTGATTTGTTAGAAAATTTCATGTTTTTTCATGGTTCTGCCGACAAACATTGATTTTTGTCTTTTTTTGAATAAAATGATGAGAATAATTCAAACTATTAATCTTTTTATTCATTTTATGTATCTTCATCATTATCCATTGAAAAAAACCCGGCATCCCATAAGAATTTCTTGGAGAAAAAGTAGTTTTTATCACCGATTTGATGATAAAAGTGAAATCCAATATGGCCGCCATGAGGTCACATGACCACCTAATTATGTAAAATAACAAATTTCAATTTTTCCCCTATAGGCCAACCTCTTTCCCACCCAAATACACAAGTATTTTTTTGCCAAAATCACCTTTTTTCCTCCCAGCACAGGGGGGGGGGGGGGGGGGGGGGGGGGGGGGGCTGCAGCAGTGAAAGGGTTAATGAAGGTAGCTTATTATTTTTACTGGATAAACACATCAAAACAAGAATTACCAAGTTCAAATGAGATTCACCTCAATGTGGTTTTGTAAGTTTCGATGGCAACGAACACTAACCACATGTTGGCCAGTACACTATCACATGGTATGGTTGCTAGGGATTTTTACCAAGTATTGCTGAGATAGCAATGCATATCTTCACATAGTTTGCTTATTTTAATTTTTTAAATAAAGTCACCAGTGAAAGGGTTAATGTCGACTGTAACTGCTTTAAAATGAGTGATGTTTATTTGCTTGACTGGGTGTGTGTGTGTGATGTGCTCAGTTGTGTAGGCACTAAATGTTGATAACGGATATTTGGCTAAACAGCATGCAGCAACATGCATTATAGTCTCTTAAAGCCTTTACCTCCCTTGCTATTGGGGTGAATGGCACTTCAAAATTGTATCCATGTCTAAAACTCTACTAAAGTTCTTAAGAGCAACTAACAGTTAACTCTTAACTTAGGTCTGTGAAGGCACAGGTGGCCTTCATGACATGCTCTGCATCGTTTAAGTGGAGTAGATTCAGAACTTAGTTTCATACTGCTTCTTGTGTATGGCATGGATGAGATCAAAAACATCTCTGATCTCCATTTATGATAAAATCTCCACTCTCATCCCATATTTAATCAAGTTTTTTCTCATGCCAGTCAAGTCACTTATTTCCCATGTTACGCACAGATTCAGCCCACTTTACATGCTCGCACACGTAGCATAAAGATGGCAACAATCTCATTGTATTCGGAGAGCTATATATGCCCTAAAATGTGCATGCCCACGCCAAGCACTTTGGGTTGCGTCAGGGTATGCATAGTGTAGCAATGAAGTGCTCCTCTATTGCCAGCTGTACTGTCAGATTCAGATAGAAAAGAAGAGAGTACAGGAGCAAACTCTTGGTTAGAACCTTCAGTGGTGAAGGACCATCCATCCCTTTAATCCAACCAGGACAACAATGTGCAAGATATCCAGCACTGAACAAATCCTGTTCTTGCAAAGTTCGGTGCTGGATATCTTACACATTTTTGTCAGGTGGGTATTAATGGCCATTCACCACTGAAGGTTCTACCAAGAGATAAACATGATCAGAAAATACCTCACAGATAATGTAGAGCCAAGGCTAGGGAGTTTTGCTTCAGATGCACAGGGCTAAGACTAGGGCATATGTTTTAGCCCTAGGTCTCGGAAGAAAAATTCCCAGGCAGAACCAAGACCGACTTTAAAAGTTCTAGATTGTACACTGGCTAGTAATCTGACAGTTAAATGGACTGTATACAGGCTAGTAATCTGATGGTTAAATGGTTAGTGGGAACCCATACAAGTTTGAACCCTCAGCTGAGGTCATTTAAGGGGGGACATCTGCACTTTTTAATTTTAATTTTTTTAACCTGTGGTTACAACTTTAGAGCTCAGTAGATTCTGCAAACTTCATGGTATGGACTTGATATATAGCTCAAAAGATAGGTCTCTCTGTGTGCTCTCTTTTGATACTAAAATATGTTTCATAGGTATAACTATAGGCAAGTTACTACACCCTAAAGCGGAGGGACTTCAAAAACCTGCACCCCAAAACCGCCGTTGGAAACCATTCTGAGATGCGAAGTGCAAAAAAATTAAAAATGGTACGAGTGGCTAGAGGAAGCTCTAGAGCATACAATGACTATATTGAGTAGGCGTGAAAAATTGATTACCTGGTCAAGCGCGCGGTTGGAAAATTGAAGGCGTTGACAAGGCGTCGCCAAATCAACGCCTTCAATTTTCCAACCGCGCGCTTGACCAGGTAATCAATTTTTCACGCCTACTCAATATAGTCATTGTATGCTCTAGAGCTTCCTCTAGCCACTCGTACCATTTTTAATTTTTTTGCACTTCGCATCTCAGAATGGTTTCCAACGGCGGTTTTGGGGTGCAGGTTTTTGAAGTCCCTCCGCTTTAGGGTCTAGTAACTTGCCTATAGTTATACCTATGAAACATATTTTAGTATCAAAAGAGAGCACACAGAGAGACCTATCTTTTGAGCTATATATCAAGTCCATACCATGAAGTTTGCAGAATCTACTGAGCTCTAAAGTTGTAACCACAGGTAAAAAAAAAATTAAAAAAAAGTGCAGATGTCCCCCCTTAAGTGTTTCAAAACAGCTGCCCGAGAATACGACAAAGAACACAGCAAAAAAATAATTAATGTGAGCATGCATCTAATGTCTTAATGAAGTCCTGTAGTCTGATTATAAATGTTATGTAATAGAATACTTGATTGGCCGGTCCTTTTCAGTCATAGATGTCACACATTCACATATTCAGAACTTGACAGCCCTACTTCTTTGGCAACTCCACCTTTTTGGGAGGAAGCACACTGGCAAAGCAAATTTGTTCCCAGATTCTTTGCTGAAAGAGAAGGGATGGCCTCACTAGCTAGTCACAATCGCAAGTTAGTGTTGGAGGAAAGCCACTGAACCATTTCTCTTTGTTCATATTTCTGTTTCTGTGCCTCCATGTGACCTAAATGTCTGTAACAGTATCTGGATGCTTGTCTGTGGTATTGTAGGCTAGTTGCAGTTGCACTGAACTTGTAATTAGTGACTCATTGTAATTAGTGATGATTGCATAATTAACACTGATAGACACCTTGGTCACTGTGGACTTTATATGTACATACATAGATGGATGTGTTGATGTGATCATGTGACTAAGCTTGGACAGGTTGTCGTTGTGATTTGGCTTGTCAGTTATAAAACTTAAATCCTAAGAGATCTGTTGAGTCTTACATTGGTAGCAGAGAATGGCTGAGTGTCACATCAGTATACCCAAGCCTTTTGCAAGCGGTGATGTTGGGGAATGGTTTCAGAGATATGAGATATGCTGTACAGCTAACCGATGGGAAGATGCAACAAAGGCATGCAAGCTCCCGACCCTCTTGGAAGGAGAAGCACTGGCAGTATGGCTTGAACTCAGCCCGGAACAACAAGGGGATTATGCTACGGCCAAAAAGGAAATTGCGGCCGCCCTTAGCCCAATGGAGTTCATATCGCTAGAAAACTTTCACAAACGTAAGCTGCAACCGGGAGAAGCGTTATCCGTGTTTGTTCATGAAGTCAAGAAGTTGCTAGATCAAGCCATGCCAACATTGGAGAAAAATGCTCGCAATCAGTTATTATTACACCAGTTTGTAGCTGGACTACCAGATAGTGTAGGACGACAGCTGAGAGCAGCAGGAGAACTAACTACACTGGAGGCTGCTGTGTCAAAGGCTCGATTAGTATTGACACTTGATGACCCAAGTCGAAGTGTTGCAGCTGTGTCAGAGGCAACCAGTGAGGTAGTTTTGCTCAAGGACAAGATTGCCCAATTAACGGAACAAGTAAATGCTTTGTCAACATCAGTTATGCCACCAGCAGGAACACGTCAGCCGATGACCAACCAACAGCACTATCGACCAAGACGCTGTTTTGAATGCAACCAAACAGGACACATTCAGCGTGATTGCCCTTCGCGCAATCAGAATGGCCAATACACTAGACAGTGTTTTAGGTGTGGAAAAGTGGGACATCTGGCCAGAAACTGCTACCAGGGAAACGAGCAAGGGATGTCTGTCAGGGGCAACAGGCGTCCCTATCCCCAATGAGCCCTCACGACCTGAGTGTCGTGACTGTAGCAGCGGTTAAATCCAAGGTTGCTGCTACAATGGGGAGGTTAGGTGAGGTTGAAGTAGAGATGATGTTGGACTCTGGATCATCTGTGTCACTGATGCGGAAGGAGGTTCTCACACATGCAAAGGGAGTTACCCACATTGAAGGCCCAATACAACTACGCCTGATGACGGCATCAGGACAACAGCTGCCAATACTGAGTCACGTCTGTGTTCCTATACACATTGGTGAGCTACAAGTCAAACATAATGTTGTTGTAGTGGATACTCTAGTATCACCTGTAATTCTGGGGGTAGATTTCCTATGTAAACATGGCGTGGTCCTTGATTTTACGAAACCATCTGTAATGGTCCGTAATAACACCACTGCAGCATCAGCAATAAATGAGAAGGTGGCCCCTGTGTTACGGATATATGAAGCATCACGAAAAATAGAGGGAAAAGCATGTATTGTTGCAGAAATCGAACAGCCGGGGACAGATGTAGTGGAGGAATGTGCTGTCCCAATGTATCACAAACCAACAAAATTTGAATTGCCTGAGTGTCCTAGGTCTATTCTCGCAGATGTTGTACAGGAATTCCAAGCCTTATTCCAAACAACACCAGGTGTAACAGAAGCTGCCTTGCACTTTATACCCACAAAGGCAATCCTATCAAAGTTCCACCACGTTGCATGCCAGCACATTATCGAGAGGAAATTGAAAACTTACTTCACACGATGCTAGAGCAGGGCATAATTGAAGTAAGTTCTAGCCCTTGGATGGCACCAGCGGTGTTTGTTCCAAAGAAGTCGGGTGATATCAGGCTGTGTGTGGATTATAGGGAACTTAACAAGAATACCACAAAAGATGCTTACCCATTACCCTTACCTGATGAAGTTCAGGACCGGTTGTCAGGCTCGACCCTATTCTCAACATTGGACTTACAGAGTGGGTACTGGCAGCTGCCAGTAAGTCCTAACGACCAAGAAAAAACAGCATTTTGCCCAGGACCTGGAATGGGTCTGTTCCAGTTTAAACGAATGCCATTTGGGTTGACTGGAGCACCCAGCTCCTTTCAACGGCTGATGGATAAAGTATTAAGAGGTCTTCCTTTTGTGACGATCTACTTAGACGATATTTTGGTGCACTCCCCGGATGAAAAAGCACATTGTGCTCACCTACGAGTAGTCTTTGAACGTCTGCTGGCTGCTGGTCTTACGCTACGAGGGAAGAAATGCCATATCGGACTCCTTAAAGTTGGATATCTAGGCCACACTTTTACAGGAACAGGCATGTCCCCAGATCCACAGAAGATCCAAGCAGTGTTACAAATTCCAGAACCAATGGACGTCAAAGCTGTCCGCCACTTCATTGGGCTTGCATCCTATTACCGGAGATATATACCCAAGTTTTCAGACATTGCAGCGCCACTCAATGCGTTGACAAAGAAGGCCACACCATTCTCATGGAACCATGACTGCAACATAGCGTTCAATACCCTGAAGGAACATCTGATTAGTGCCCCTATCTTGGCATATCCCCGGTTTGATCAGTTCTCCCCAGAATTCAATCTGCAAACAGATGCAAGTGCTGTTGGTATTGGAGCGGTGTTAGAACAGGACGGACATGTCATCGCATATGCCAGTCGTTCATTAACACAGTCAGAGCGGCAATACAGCGTAATCCAGAGAGAATGTTTGGCAATCATATACGCTGTGAAGCAATTTCGTCATTACCTTCTTGGACGACATTTCAAACTCTTTACGGACCATGCCCCATTGCAGTGGCTGTCAGCCCAAAAGATGGAGGGTATGCTCTGTCGTTGGGCACTAGCCCTTCAAGAGTATAATTTGCAAATTGTGTATCGAAAAGGCTCACTCAACACTAATGCAGATGCACTCTCACGATTGGAAAGTCTTCCTTGTGCTCACACTAGCTCTTCCTCATTATTCCACCACTGAACTGCGAGAAGCACAACAAGCTGATAATATCATCTCAAAAGTGATACAAGCTGAACCAGGAGTATCAAGTCCTCCTCGGGGCCGAGAGTGGAGCCATTACCCTTGGCGCAGGTATGTGAACCTGTGGGGCCAGCTTAGAGTTATCAATGGTATACTCTGCAGACACTATATCCCCAATCCTGTGTGCAAAGCTGTAACTGTACCTGTCCTCCCACTAAGCATGCACAAACAAGCCCTCATGCATAGTCATGACAATCCAGCGGCAGGACATCAAGGCGCAGAGAGAACTCTCCAGCGACTACGACAGGAGGCGTACTGGGTGAGTATGGCAGGCGACGTACAACAGTACTGTAGAGAGTGTGTAAAATGCCAGCAGTCAAAGCTCACAATGCCTAAACGGGCACCATTGACAAATGTTCCCATTGGCAAGCCTTGGGAAATGCTAGCTGTTGATGTGTTAGAAGTTCCCATCTCCCGCAATAACAATCGCTATCTACTAGTGATTCAAGACTATTTTACAAAGTGGGGAGAAGCAATACCCATGCCGGATCAGACAGCAAACCGTATCACAAGGGAACTGATAAAGTTGTTCTCTACATTTGGCCAGCCTGCAATCTTGCATTCAGATCAAGGACGTAATTTTGAAAGCACAGTCCTTGCACAAGCATTGGAAGCATTTGGGGTAAAGAAGTCCAGGACTACGGCATATCATCCGCAAGGAGATGGTATGGTGGAACGGTTTAACCGTACACTTCTACAACTTTTGCGAAGCTATGTAGACAAACAAGACAACTGGGAAAAACATCTACCACTCGTTCTATATGCCTATCGCACATCCATCCACTCATCTACTCTCTCCACTCCATTTCTATTGATGTATGGAAGAAACCACACTAACGTATCTCTCACCAAGTCAGCTGCATTTGATGCTCAGTTGTACCCTGAGAACCTGCAGGCAAAATTAGCAGAACTCAGAGATTTTGTGGAAACTAACCTTGCATCTGCTGCACACTCGCAAAAGTGCACATATGACCAACACTCAAGCACTCCTCATTTTGCAGTAGGTGACACTGTTTGGCTCTCTGTGCCCACTGCTGGAAAGTTGGAACCTCGATGGGAAGGAGGTTGGGTGGTGAAATCGATCAAGAGCTCGCTCAATGTTGAAATTCAGGATAGCAACCGATCCAAAATTGTGCACGTCAACCGGCTACGACATAGAATTCAACCAGACATTTCTGAGGTTCAAGACTTGGAAACAGCAACCACACCATGTGAACAATCATGGAACCCACCTGGAGTTGACCACATCACAATCCTCCCACCTACTGAAATGCCACAGAGACGTTACCCCCAAAGAGAGCATCATCCACCAGAACGTTATGGAACCTAAAGCTCGGGACGAGCTTTTATAAAGGGGGAGCGTATGTAGGCTAGTTGCAGTTGCACTGAACTTGTAATTAGTGACTCATTGTAATTAGTGATGATTGCATAATTAACACTGATAGACACCTTGGTCACTGTGGACTTTATATGTACATACATAGATGGATGTGTTGATGTGATCATGTGACTAAGCTTTGGACAGGTTGTCGTTGTGATTTGGCTTGTCAGTTATAAAACTTAAATCCTAAGAGATCTGTTGAGTCTTACAGTATATATTATATAGATTGGTAGAGGGTTATGAACAGAAACTGAAATGACTAGTGATGTATTTTGATGATAACCTTTCCCCCTCTCTAGCTGGCTGATAGGTCCACCACTAGGAAGTTAACTCTGTGCTTTGTTATGAGTCTTGTTCAACGTACCATGGGAATGTGGGTAGCTCTTAGGGAAGTGTTGCTGACAGGGTCATGATTGCTTTAACGTACATGACCATCACAAGATGGAAGGCAATGGACATATGAAACAATGCCAAGGGTTATGGCCACTCTAGAGGAATGGGAAAGATGGAGCTCCAAATAAATATCAACAGCTCTTTCGCATTGGACTATTCGATACCATATCCTACTTGGGAAGGAGTGACTGTCCCAGTAAGTCTCTTCAGATTGGTTCTTCCCGACCGTGAAGCTAATATATTTTGCAAAGACAGTTTTACAACAGCAGACTCTACTGCAATCACAATTACTCGGAAAGTCATCATGTGACCATGGCAACTTCACCTGAAAAGGTCCACAAATGTTAACTGACCATAAGCAGTCATCAAATTTTTTCATTTTCATTTTCTTCAATTAAGTTATATGAATGGAAGGCAAACTTGATCACTCAAAAGATAACTCATCATTAGTGCAAATTTAGTTATTGATGAACTTTACCAAATCTCTCAATGCACCAGTTGGAAGTACATATGTCTTGTTAGTAAAATGCAAAAAAAGGACAATTTGATTGGCATAGAAATGATTAAATATACCTATATACTGTACATGTAAATGCGTATTTATTTGTGTGCCCCATTGGAAAAGCATCACGGAACTGATAATTGGCAGTATCATAAATTTTGCAGAGGGAGATGTACAGTTGCATATGTGAGTGTGAGTACTGATGGTCAGCCAGGCCGGTGCACTGACTGCCTTGAACATGCGATGGTAAAAAATATATAATAACTGTGTAGTAGCTATGGGTGGGGCAAGAATTTAAATAAAGATTAGTTGGATGATGAACTTGGTATTACCTATTACCGTGCATGTCATATCTGTCTGTGAGTGTGTATCTATTTAAGTATGCACTCGCCATACGTTCACTGAATAGATTCACTTTCAATAATGCGGGATTTTGTAATATAAACCGATAATGGTTGTCATAGTGAAGAAGAAAACAGCAGCAGATTCGAAGCTAGTGGAAAGAAAACTGGCTGCGCAGGCAAGTGAGAATGGAATGAATGGTTAATAGCTACAAGGAAGGATGCTGGTATTTCATTCTTACATGGCTACTCAATTTACCAGCGTGCAGGTACTGAAGTGCGGTTTCTCTAAACTGGAAATGGTCGTCACGGAGAATCTCTAAACGGAGTTTACCTAGCAGTTTGGAATCTGTGAGGAATGATGCTACTTCCCTTAGTGTATCACAATTCAAGCATTACAATCAATAGTGTACAGTTCAGTATACTGCATTAGGCCTTCCGCTATGAAAGGGCTGGACAATGTCTAGAGCAATATGATCTAACAATGCTAGGATTTCAAAACAAAATTTTGCACCGCTCCATCCCATCTTTGTTGAGCATTCAATGCATTGCTATGTTTTGGCGAGTGTAGTACACGTGCTATATGGGTTTGATCAATTAAAAATGGACACAAACAAAGTTTGTATCTCAGCCCACACTTAGCAGCAGCTTCTAGTGTCCTAAACAGACTTCGGCCAATTTTAACCCCCAAAATGCTTCTAGTTTCTAGCCTTGAATCTTTCACAAAAATAGACAGTAAACCATGAAATTCATTATCACCACCTCACACATATGCATCTAAATATCCACTTTCCCCACACATAACTTGCATGCATTTATCGTTATTTTAATACCAAACTGTTCAATACATTGCAATAACTAATCCATTTCTTGATTCAGCAAAACACCTAAAATCAGTATAAAGTGTTTCAATGGCATCAATACTTTTGTGTGCATGCATATCGAGTCTAGTTTTAAGCTGAGTCAGCAAGTAACTGCTGTTTTTACCTCCAAGATGTGATCAATTGGTGGTTTCCTCAGAAGTACTTGTGACAATTGCTAACAGCACTGAACTGAGCTGAGTCAGTCACCAACTGAGCTGAGTCAGCGAGCAACTGCATCATGTTTTCATACCAAGAAAGCATAAGTTAGTTTCCTCAGAAGTTTACTCTTGTGATCAATAGTTATATATAGCTCAGGGCAGAGCTGGCATCTGCACATTTTTGCAACAAGGAGTGATAAGTTTGTTTCCTCAGAAGTTTACTCTTATGATATTAACAGCACAGACCCTCAACATGACCAGGTCATTACTTCTAATGGATGTGTTTATATTATATGTATATATGAACACATATATAGGCATGAGTGTATATAAATAATACCATCTATGATTTGGTGTTACACTGAGTATATTATATCTTCATGTAGGTGGCTGCTTGACTT
This sequence comes from Cladorhizidae sp. MBARI D1340-BT2, assembly GCA_028752905.1. Classification (NCBI taxonomy): domain Eukaryota; kingdom Metazoa; phylum Porifera; class Demospongiae; order Poecilosclerida; family Cladorhizidae; species Cladorhizidae sp. MBARI D1340-BT2. The sequence continues at coordinate 3,762,019 of JAQNBH010000012.1, read as the reverse complement.
TATAACAAATAGAGACAAGACAAAAAATGTATATAAATTATTAGAGGAAAAAGAATTTACTCAAGTGTTCTATAAATGTTTGTGTATTTGTGGTCCACATTAGTTTTTTCATTTTCATTTTTACCGTTTTTTATTCTAGTCTTGTGTCTCTATCTATGTCCTTGCATACAATGTGTTTGTTTGTACTCCAGAAGACTCCTATCTGTCCATATTCTGTTACTGTTCTCTGTGTTCTTAATGTAGTATTCCTAGATTGGATACTGGACCTGTACTAGCTAATTTCAAGTATGCATTACAATGAATTTTTTTATCACCTGATAAATGAGTAAAGGATCATCAACATCATAAATCTAGTTAATAGTACAGACCTTCCCACAAAACTTGACAATTACTCATGATGCTTGTGTATACAAATACATAGGCATGTGTGTCTGCTTTAGTATGGTAATGTCTATGATTGTTAGTTCTGTATTAGTTCTGGTATAATAATAGGAAGAATGGCAAGCAACTGGTGTGGGATTCGACCTGTCCAGATGCGTTTGCCTAATCATATCGGGTGCGGCAGTGAGTAGTGCTGGAGCTGTGGCTGCTACTACAGTGAGGAGAAGAAAGTAGCCAAGTATGCCAGTCTAGATCCTTGCCACTTTTTGTGCCTGTGGTCATCGAGTCATTTGGGGTCATCTAGAACAGGTTGGCAGCTTTCCTGAAGGAGTTCAGCCTCAGGATAAAGCAAAGAACTGAGGAAGTCAATGCCCGTGCTTACCTCCTTCAGTGTCTCTCAGTGGCAGTCCAGCGGGGGAATGCCTTGTCTGTTTTGGGGTCGGTCGGGAATTGAACTTGTCGTTAGCTTTTTATTTTATTTCTCAATGAACACTCAGTTGACTTCACCCGACGTTTCAACTAGATGCTCTAGTCTTTATAGTCGAAACATCGAGTGAATAAAAATTGAATTGATTATTGAGAAGGTGATTTTAATATTTTTTATTTGTTTGTTAATTTTTGGTATTTTTGTACTAAACTAACTTGTTATTGTTGTTTTATTGTCACTATTAATTATATTTTCGGTTTTTCGTTTTCTGTCTTTATATTATATATATTATTACGTATCTAATGTATCTAACATATCTATAAAATAAAACATAATTTAAAAAAATATTAGTCAAAAAAGAAAATATATCAGTGTAATATTGCCTTAAAAATTGCCTTAAAAATAAAAAAATTATAATAATTTAAAAAAATTAAAATGGCGTTAAAGGGTCATGTAAATGTTGATTGTCTACATTGGTTTCATTATATATATTAATAGGTAAAGGGTCTTGTAACTGTGGTTGTCTACATTAGTAAATTCTTGATTCATTTCTTTTTTGACTGGTCCTTAATTAAGGCAACAATTTTGTCTTCTATATTATATATATATATATATATATAGCACCACAGGATATTTATGCTGACTAGAGGCCAGTAAGACTAAAATGAATAAAAGTATAACATGAATTTACAGTTCACCATGTTTGAGTTCAAAATTTAATGCCTGATCATCAATGACATGGAGCTGGTCAAGTTATTGGAGTCCGAGTATTGCATAACAGTGCTCAGCTTTTATGTATTCTGAGGCAAGGGCTACTCTAAATGATAGTGAACAGTATAATAATAGTATTGTGGGTGTTTTACAGGTAGATAATGATTGACTTTATTGTGTAAATACATGATACTTCTTGTAGTGAATAGTTTGGTGTAACTTTTTTCGTCTTGGAATCATAATTAACATACTAGTGGCACAGTATTGGTACTCCCAATCACCATCCTTCCATCCTTGACTTAGTATTAGCTCATTTCACACATAAAAATATAGCGTTTGTGTGTTTCGAGGTATTAAATGCTCTCAATGAACTCTCATTTGACATAATGAAATTACAATGACCTCAATAGTCAACTTGAAATTTACTCTCCCGATATTTCGACTAGATGGTCATGCCTTCATCACGAACAAATAGAGCATCTAATTGAAACATTGAGAGAGAAAATTTCAAGTTGATTATTGAGAAGGCCATTGCAATTAAATACTGTTTGAAATTCAATTCCTTCTGCAACAGTCGTATCAAAAAGTGAGCTCATTCACCTCTGAACAATGCATGATTCAAGCATCCTTGATATTCACCAGTTTTGCATGATAAAATGCCGCCAATGGACCCTTCAGGACTTTTTTTCCAGAATGGTAACATTTGTTTACCAGACTCTTTAATGGTTGCCAAAAAAATGATAAGATTCATTTTCAACTGTACCAGATGCATGCACGACCACCTTTCTACTTGACCGTATTGGACCTCTATCTGAAGGAGATATTAGCAATAGAGCTTACATAAGCTATTGAATTTGCTCAAGGCAGATTCCACAAAATAAGGATGTCACTGTTGTCTTGTACTTCAAAAGAACCTTGGTCATCTCTCACTGAAAATATATAATTTACAAAAGTGGAGACTTCATTATTCAACCATATACACTGAAAAAACGTGTGCGTGTGTCTGTGTGCATCAATAAAAAGGAAATGATCATCACTGTCACACATATATAGCATTTGATATGGGCTACAGAGGCACAAGCAAGAGGGCAGTCAGGCAGAAACGGTATATATATTATGGTATTTGTGGTGAATAAAAGAGACGCACAGTACCAACAAGAAATTGTCATAACCTGCCCCCCATAGAACCACCTCTACCCCCATCATTCACATAAATCAACTGACATTTTAAAATATCATAAAATTATGAACATTTATTAAATGACAAAGTATTCCAGGTCAAATAATGCATTAGCTAAAATAACTTCTCACAAGAGATATGGACTCCTTGAGAATCAAGAACTCCAGTCTGCATAGGTTCATTAAAATTGTCTAATTCTCACAACTAGATCTAGCTACCAATAATAGACATCACAGAAAATATTTTTATAAGGTCATCAAATGCAACCCGGTAAACAATGTCCTTCTATCAGTGACTATCGGGTACGCTAAAACAAGGTTGGTGCACAGGAAATGACATGCAATTGAAAGCCGCTGGCCAGCTGTAGCCAACTTCGGCCAGGCTAGGCTCACAATCTTGCTTAACACTTTTGCACCAATCCCTGCAAGGTTTCAGCTTGATGGGCACATTGTACGAGCATATTGGAGCATAGATGGAGCAGATCAAGTACTTGAGATCATCAGAGCAGCCCGAGTTAACCCAGATTTGGTAGTTTGAGACTTGTATTTCGTGAGCTGCTTCCTGCTGCGTTTTGTGACCTCGGTTGTTAGGGAAGGATACATTATTCCACCTCCAAATGGAACAGAAAGGAATTTCAGTCAAGGGAGAGCACTTGTATTCTTCGTTGCGATCTGTTAAAACAACAAAATACTCGCTTTAAATTAAGAGAAACTGCACATAGACATTAGATATGAGTGCAATACATTTATATATATATTACATTTGGGTTACTAAGCACGCCTTAATAGTAGGTGTACTTCAATAATTAATTTTTCCTTATTATTAAATAAGCACTCTGTATGTGCAGAGTATTTTTCTCACATTTAATGGACACTTGACCTTCAGATTCTTCTTCAAAACAGACTATAATGGCCGGAGTTACGACAAGGAGACTTGATTTCAACTCCAGCATAAACTTTAGCCATTATATAGTCAGTATTGAAGGGTAAGGTGTAGCCTAGTGTCTTGGCCTATCTTGAGGCATCACTATGCTTGATCCCTAGTTCAAAATGGCGCACGCAAAACTCCAGAAAACCGAAGCTCATATCCTCACATTGGCAGCTTTTTTGCTGCCTAAACACTCAGTATTACTCAAATAGGATTCCTGGGTGCCTTAAAATCCTTCACTAAGTTAAGTTAAGTTACCAGCAGCACAAAAAACTACAGAAAGTATGTGGAATTATCTTCAAGGATCTATATTTGTTTTTATCCACTAAACAATGTGTGCAAAATATCCATTCATAAAAACTGGTCTGGGCTAATAGTGGTCCATGCTAATAGTGGTCCATGCTAATAGTGGTCCATGCTAATAGTGGCCCATGCTAATAGTGGTCTGTGCTAGAAGACTCCAAGTGTTCTGATGCATGTCTATGACAGACTACTCTGTTTCTCCATTATGTAATGAGGTGTGGGTAGTTGTGCTTGTCATCAAGCTAGCTCACACGCTGTTTTATAATCAGAATTAGGTAAAGATCATGACTCGAGCAAAATGAATGACCCCATGCTCAGTTCTGTTGCTTGGTTTGTGGAGCTCTCATTCCTGGGCAATTGTTACCAAGTCCAAAGGAGGCTGTAGTTGACCCTTTACCAAAACATCTGCTGTTTGGTTGGTGGAGTGCTCCTATACAATTGTTACCCATCCCTTGAAAGAGGCTGTAGCTAACCCTGCACAGGTAGAGTCAGCAATAGCAACAATATATAATGTGGTCTCAATGAACTCTCAGTTGACATAATGTAGATGCCATGTATTTCTCATTAATCAACTTTAATCTACTTACTTGACGCTCTAGTTTGCTTGACAATTTGGATAGATGCTTCAGCCTTTATCAGGAATAATGAGAACATCTCATCATTCCTGGTGAAGGCTAAAGCATCTAGTGAGTAAATTTCAGCATCATATGATATGTGCTGATTTTTGTGTTGTAGATATGTACTAGCTCCTAGAGACTTGTCACTCTGTTGATGGTGTGTTTACTATATATTTTTCGCAATAGAGTTAGCTCATTTTATTGACTCCCATGGATGAAAACATCTACAGTCACAGAATATATTTTATTCATCCATCTCTAAATGTATGTCAATTTGTGTGTGTATGTGGTGTGTGGATGTGTGTCCGATTTAAGGTGAGGGTCAATAATATCCCACCCAGAGGGCAGGTATTTCTGCTATAATACCATAAAACATTCTTTTAAAAATCACAAAATAACCTCTTTTTCTTTCACCCCCTCCAGCTTGTCTTGTGGCTATAAAGTTTACCAAGCTATGGGGAACAAGAAGCCAAGAAGGAAGTGTATAGGCTCTCTCTCTCTATAGTGACTAGCCAGACCCACTCTTACATTGTGGAGTTTGAGCTTCCCTTACTAAGTAAATGCAACCTGAAACAGTAGCTACCAACAGCCTGATAATGTCGAATAATGGACTGTGCATATACATGCGGATGCAGATTCTTGTTGAACAATCAAGCAAAGATAATATATGCTGCTCATACCTAGTGGGGTCAAAATGGACTTGGAACCATTCCTTTGGACATCAATTGCCTTATCATCCTCATTGGCATCAGTTGTTGTTGCGGATCTATTGGTATGGCTAGGAATGTGCAAGCTCCCAATATCGGGTGGACAAAAAACCAGTGATCTCGAATCATTCTTGAAAATGTCTCTATTATCGCAGTCCAGCATTAGAGGCCAGGTCAGGTTCCTGTAGCTGAGGTAACCTGAGCAATCATCCTTGACATATTTGCACAGCCTGTAGCACGGGTAGACAGGTTTGGGAGACACATTTTGATTGCTTGGACGGTAGCAAAATGGAGTGTATATTGAGCACAGCAGGTGAGCAATAGCATTAGAACACCTTGGATCAATGAGGTATGCAAATTCTTGTAGTTCAGTGTTGATCTGAAATATGCTCCTCTGCCCTCTGAAGTTTGGGACATAGAATGAGTGGTAGCCAATAGCTGAGCACATGTTGATCGAACCAATGTCTTTACACGTGCCAATGTTATTTCCTATTGCGACAGGAATCAGTGAGTTGGTTGGGGCTGCAGTAGGAGGACCACCTCGCAAGATGTCCAAACGGGTAGCCTGATATCTATGTATAAATGGAGAAACATGTGTCTATGTGAATTTTCCTGCAACGTAATCTTCTCTAATGTAGAAATCATGATTTGACATAAGGTTTAGTGCCACAGTGTATGTGCTACGTACCCACCACTAGGACAGTGCACACCAGGGCACTTTCATTGCTGAAAGAATGCAGTTTATATTTCTATGTGGTAATATGAGAAAACTTCACGCTCATTATGAGATTATGAGATTCTATTGCACATCCTTTGAATGGGAAGTGGGTACTGGCATTCTTGTGAACTTGAAGGTAATCAGATCAAGTTTTCTAAGAACTGCCATTAGACCCAAACCTTTGGGTAATGTGTCAACACTCCGTCCTTCATTCCCCGATCCCCCCAAGCTTAGTAAGGTATTGGATTGGAAGGAAACTGTAGGTTAGCCTATCGGCATGATGGTTGGCTGTTTTTCTTCAGAAACCTTTCATGAAAAGTGACAGGGTTAGTGAAGCCTAGCAATTTCTTCCATGCCGACAGTCAATTAATTCTTGACACAATTCACCTTCCTTTAGAGATTGGGAGGGTCATTTCTCCATCTCCCCCCCCCCCCTTCAAAATCTACAGTATCTGGTAGTAAGAAGGTAAAGAATGTTTCTCTTAGGAAGTAATATATACTCAGTCCTAGGCAATGCAGGCATAATAGGGTTTGGATACTGAGGGACATAAGTCACAAAGGGTCTCAAACACTGCAATGATGGGTCTGAGGTTAGAATTCCCACCATGCTCACTCAGAGGGCTTGGAAAAGGGGAGAAATTTTCTCCAAAAGCAGTTTTCTGTCATTTAAAGAGTAGAAAGAGTTTCATTATATTAAAAAGGAACTTGTGCCTATTTTGACAAGAATGAGCTTTTTTTTCCTCGAAACACTCAAAATTGAGCAAAAAAGAGCTTCTTTCGGTTACAAACTCACTGAACACTTCTGAAGCAGGGTCCATATTACTATACAGTGGCCTCTCATAGTAAAGAAAACTGTCCATAACTGGATCTTGCCACAACTACTTTACCGGCACCCTTGCACAAACGCTAAATTTTATTACTGCAGTGGCTGTTCCGATGGTCCAGCCTGCTGTCTGCTTTGTCCGGGCCACTTTTTCCAGCATTATATCGTGTGATTAGGTGGCATGTGCACATTTTCATGCTATTTATGGCAGTTATCACACCGGTGACATCGAGTGGAAGCATCTGCATTGCTCTGTCACAAAAGACATATTTCCTTAATAAGAGAGCGCCCTTGAATAGTACGCACTGCTAGGCAACACATTAAAAGCATCCTCAAACAATGAGCATAGACTATCAGTGCAAAGCTACATCCTCTATCACTGTCACCTCATCTGATGTAACCAATGACTTTGTAGGTAATGGTCATCAATTGTGTCACACCCACACCAATCCCATCAATATTTCTACCATGTTTGAAGGATAATTGGGATAATTAAGGCAGGATGGGTTGCATAACATCACATTGCCAGCTATATGTACAGAGTAGCTCCTCATGGGATAACCAGCATAACCTTGCATAACATCACATTGCCAGCTATATGTACAGAGTAGCTCCTCATGGGACAACCAGCATAACCTTGCATAACATCACACTGCCAGCTATATGTACAGAGTAGCTCCTCATGGGACAACCAGCATAACCTTGCATAACATCACATTGCCAGCTACATGTACAGAGTAGCTCCTCATGGGATAACCAGCATAACCTTGCATAACATCACATTGCCAGCTACATGTACAGAGTAGCTCCTCATGGGATAACCTTGCATAACATCATTGCCAGCTACATGTACAGAGTAGCTCCTCATGGGGTAACCAGCATAACCTTGCATAACATCACACTGCCAGCTACATGTACAGAGTAGCTCCTCATGGGATAACCAGCATACCCAGCAGTAATTATAGCAATGAAAGGAATCAGCTCCTCCTATCCCTACCAGATGTGGAATTAGCTTGTAAGAATGGCGAGTTGTAGGGTTTAGTATACACACTTTCAACATGGTAGGATGCCATGTTGTGACCATTGGGGCACAGTGGGTGTGACCACCCAGCTGTCTCACCTAAGCATCATTTTGATGCGAGTATAGAAGATGTTAAATTCTAAGCCCTCAGAGGAGCAATTCTAAGCCCTCGATGAGAGTGAGAATACTGGAAATCCTAAGCCCTCATAGTGAGCATGGTGTGGTGAGAATTCTAAGGCCTCAACTTGAGCATAGTGGGAATTTTAAGCACTCAGAGTGAGTAAAGTTGGAATTCTAAGGTCTCAGAGTGAGCAAGGTTGGAATTCTAAGCACTCATAGTGAGTAAGGTTGGAATTCTAAGCCCTCATAGTGAGTAAGGTTGGAATTCTAAGGTCTCAAGTGAGCAAGGTTGGAATTCTAAGCCCTCAGAGTGAGCAAGGTTGGAATTCTAAGGTCTCAGAGTGAGCAAGGTTGGAATTCTAAGGTCTCAGAGTGAGCAAGGTTGGAATTCTAAGGTCTCAGAGTGAGCAAGGTTGGAATTCTAAGGTCTCAGAGTGAGCAAGGTTGGAATTCTAAGCCCTCAGAGTGAATAAGGTTGGAATTCTAAGCCCTCAGAGTGAATAAGGTTGGAATTGTAAGCCCTCAGAGTGAGCAAGGTTGGAATTCTAAGCTCTCAAGAGTGAGTAGGTTGGAATTCTAAGCCCTCAGAGTGAGCAAGGTTGGAATTCTAAGGTCTCAGAGTGAGCAAGGTTGGAATTCTAAGGTCTCAGAGTGAGCATGGTTGGAATTCTAAGGTCTCAGAGTGAGCAAGGTTGGAATTCTAAGGTCTCAGAGTGAGCAAGGTTGGAATTCTAAGGTCTCAGAGTGAGCAAGGTTGGAATTCTAAGCCCTCAGATTGAGCAAGGTTGGAATTCTAAGCTCTCAAGAGTGAGTAGGTTGGAATTCTAAGCCCTCAGAGTGAGCATGATGCTTGTTAAAATGATTGTTGTGCCGCACTAACTAAAAAAACAAGCTGATATATAATTATATATAGTTAGCACATGAGAGGACCATGAACTTATGCTTGTATAGCAGAATGGCACACATGCATGCCTATAACATAGCACTAAAAATGTTCCAATAATAGCCACACCCATATGGTGGATAGCATTTCATATATGCATGTGGTATATTAGTCCAATTGAGATACTCACTGGTTAGTGTAATGAAGAATGGCCAGGGCTGTAGCCCTTAATACTGCACTGCACGAGTTCTCATAGCGCAGAGCCAAGAGGAGGTCATCGGAGCTGAAGTCTAAGATCAACAACAAATAATAATTAAATTACACGTGAGAAACTTGTCATTCAAATACCAATATGTTGCAACTTGGTGTATCTCCACAGAGCTATTGTGAACCCAGAGTGGTGTTGGTCCAGTGTGTTTCCCCATACAGCTATAGTCAACCTATTCCAACCTGCCTCAACCCAGTGTGGTTTGGTCCAGTATGTCTCCCCATAGAGCTATAGTCAACCTACTCCAACCTGCCTCAATCCAGTGTGGTGTTGGTCCAGTGTGTGTCCTATAGTCAACCTACTCCAACCTGCCTCAATCCAGTGTGGTGTTGGTCCAGTGTGTGTCCCCATAGAGCTATAGTCAACCTACTCCAACCTGCCTCAACCCAGTTTGGTGTTGGTCCAGTGTGTGTCCCTATAGAGCTATAGTCACAACCTACTCCAACCTGCCTCAACCCAGTGTGGTATTGGTCCAGTATGTCTCCCCATAAGAGCTGTAGTCAACCTACTCCAACCTTCCTCAACCCAGTGTGGTGTTGGTCCAGTGTGTCTCCCCATAGAGCCAGTGTGGTGTTTCCAGTGTGTGTCCCCATAGAGCTACTGTCATTCTACTTCAACCTGCCTCAAACCAGTTTGAGGTGAATCCAGTGTGTATCCACAGAAATGATATTGCGTTGGCGTAGGAATCACTTTGAAGTATATGGAGATGCCAAACTACTATCGCTCTGTAAAAATATCGTTGACTGTGCCTGTTTCAGGTGGCCACACCTGCTGTTGGAACGAAAATCAGATTGCCTTTTTATTGCTTGAACTTCCTATTCTTGTTGCAGCTGCTTTGAGAGCGCAGGATTGCAAGTGAGTGTGTAAAGCAGAACACTGATGTTCTATGAACTACAAAGTTGTAAAGCAGAACACTGATGTTCTATGAACTACAAAGTTTAAGATAGTTAGGTATTATATTGCTACTAGGTATTGTCTCATCGGGTTCTCTGGAGATAAAGGGAGTTCACCAGCTTATCTTAACCTCGGTTTGACGGGGTTTTGACAGTACTTCAACATGCCTCAACTCAGTGATGTAGCAGCTATATGCCTATTCATCAGTCTGTGTGATGGTTCATGTGTTTCCATGGAGCTAATATAACTATTTCCACCTTCCTCCACCGTATTATTTTTATTTATCAAGTGTGTATTCCCATATAGTGATTGGCAACCGACTTCAGCCTAACTCAATTCAGCTGTATGGGGGGTCTCATCAACCTACTTTAACCTGCTTCAATCTGTGGTCAACCTCCTTCAACCTGCTTGAACCCAGTGTGATATCAATCCACTTTCGGTTCAGAAAAATGACTGACGATGGTTTTTCTGAAATCTTGACCTGACCACTTCCAAATTTGCAGTATGTTACCACCGAGAAAGATAACTGCAAGGAATAATGAAATCTTACATGGAGTAGTAACTGTGCTGCCAGTCTGTCTGTTCAACCCTTGAACTATGACTGCAAATGCTGCATCTCTGAGCTCATGGAGAGCTACTAGAGCGGCTCCTTGAAGAATGTGACTCACTGGAGTGGATATGCTCTGTAATTTGAACAAATACAACGGTACAGGTATACCCATTGTCACTGTAATTGTACATTACCTGTGTTTAAATTTCCCATTACTAAAACAGCCAAGAAATATAAGTCATAATTACTCTTATAGCTACAAGAATGAAGGCTGGCTCACAACATGACACGCCAAGCATTGCATTGCATTGCATGTTGTCAATTGACCTTTGACCCGAGCCGCTGCAGACACACGATGTTCTGATTGGTCTGACGCTGCATTTCAGACGCTGGGGAAAAGTCATAATTACTCTGTAATAGCTACAAGAATAAGTTGTGAAGCACCTTGCCAAGCCTGCCATTTTCTTTGCCAATTCATTACAACGGCGTGCATATGCCAGCCATCTCCTTTCCCATGACTTGCTTTTGAACCCATGTTATTCATGTTTAGGATGGATGACTGATCTATGTTAAGACACATAGGTATATAGATAGATAGAAAGAAACATGCTTACAAGACGTATGTTGTAATACTAACTCTGCAGCTTGCCTTTCCAGTAGAAATTACTGTACGAAGCAATGCACACCTCTGACTTCTAAAGAACTATCCACTACCATATAAGCTGGTTGTTTATAATGGATGCACATGTTAATGTGAATCAGAGAGAACCAGCCTAACAGGTTTTGCATGTGTGTGTGCTATATCGCTGCTTCAGCTCTGCTATGAAACCAGCATGCTACCATATGGGGAAAGTGGACTCGAACCCTTGAAAAGTTTTAGCAGTCGCACCTAAAGACACGTGCAGACTAGACGCTAAATCACAAGTCAAGATTAACGTCTTAGTGTGGTTGTGCTTGCATGGTAGTTCTTTGAAATGCCAGACTTGATGCTATATTATGATACTATGGACCATCAATAGCAGTCTAGAAATCTTATTTATGCATAGCATTGAAGCCGTGGCAATGTAATATAAGCCCAAATGTTTATAGACTCGGCCAATAATTTCTTGAATTAGCAGCATCTGCACATTGGAATCATGAACATGCATAATAGGTAAGGGTTTGTGCAGACGAAACACACAGAACAAAGTTCACGCACATCAGTATTTATGTAGCAGGATGTGGAGTTAGAACTGTGATTCAGAGAACGTGATATGGATCGCAAGCTAGGTGAAAGAAACATTTTTTGGGGGGTGGCATTTTGTTTGTGGCAGGATGACTTGGCAATTTTGTGAGTGTGGACTTTTACGAAACAATTACGTTTCATTCAATATGCTGTAGTGATCTGATGTAGAGTGTTGCATAATACAATGTCACACTAACCTGCCGCTTTCTTCTGGCACCACTGGCACTTACACATCCTACACATTGCACGCACACACACACACACACAAGCACACATACAGTCACACATATATGCACACATCACAAAAAAACAGAAATGGATATTACAAATTTACATTTTCTGCCCATCACATTTAACTGCCTCCACAGTGCATCTCCCTCACTCTCTTTAACTTAGTCATTCCACCTTCTTATTCTTTTCCATTTTTCACTCTTCATTTTGAAGCCCTCTTCCCTCACTCTTCCCTCACTCTTCCCCCTCCCTCCTTGCACCCACCCCCTCACTCCTTGCACCCACCCCCTCCCTCCTTGCACCCACTCCCTCCCTCCTCTATTCCTCTCTTCCTCTCTTGCCCATCGATCTCCCCCTCTGAAGCTTATAGTGTTTGTATTATTTTTCTGACATTAAAAACTAAATTTGACTACAGTTGCACTACTTATCCAAACTCAAGATATCCAGGACATATAAATACCCTTGAATTTGTATTAGCAAGTGACTCACCTGCTGTATTGGCACTGGTTACACTGAAGCACTGAAGAAAAGCTCTGAATCCTTTTCTGTTTCCGGAATTGACATTGTCACTACGAAACAGCATATCAGTGATAGACCCTGCAATAATAACAGCATTGATGAAGAGGTGTTGCTGATGGTGATTGTGGTGGTCGTGACGTCCAGGATGTGATGGCAGTGATGAAGAACTAATAGAATCTCAATGATCTCTAAGTGACATTACAATAACCTAATCAACTTGAAATTGTATTCTCTCGACGTTTCGACTAGATGCTCTAGCCAATAATGCCGATGAAGGCTAGAGCATCTAGTCGAAATGTCGAGAGAATACAATTTCATTGAGGAGGTGATTGTGTTGATGAATTTGTTGTTAGTTGTTTTGTTTGTTTGTTTCTGGAGTGCCACACCCAGAATCGAATGAATACCCGCAGCTATTCAACAAACACTCGGTTACCCTGTGAAGTTATCCTGTGAATACTCGCAGCTATTCAATGGACACTCAGTTATCCTGTGAAGTCATCGTGTGAATACTCACAGCTTTTCAATGAGTAATCCCAAATCTATTCAACGAATAATCTATTCTCAACGAACTCTTAGTTGACATAGTGTAGAAGCCAATCAACTTAAAAAGTTGATTAGATCTCAGCTCTTCAATGAACACTCACAGCTCTTCTAAGAAGATTCAATACATACAACAGTAATAGACTTGGGGCTAATTGTTTCTAATCACTAGCTGAATAGAAAGCATCTAGAACAATTACACAGGATTACTTAAAACTTGGGATAAGTAACCGACGACCCCATCATGTTTAGAATGAGACAGGTGACCTGTTCACAGTGATATGAATATGATATAGCGGTTGTCGACCACTATACTCGACATCAGCAGTCCTTTCCTACAATATGTATGGAGTTGCACTAAATATGAGTGAGAGTATTATTCATTAGCACTTTGACTTTCTCTAGTGTTGACTATTTCCACTGAAACTTTCGGATAAAAAAATCGCACAAAATCGCACGGCCAAAAAAACACCATAATTATAGTCAACAGATATCTGATGCCATCCTCTCATTCAAGTGTATTGCTGAGCCGCATAGCCGTAGGTTGTGATTGAGATTTCTTTCACCATACCCTCAGGTAGTCAGAGATACCCACACTCTGTTGCAGAGTGTTTTTGAGCTGGCATCCAATGACCTCTAAATACACACACACACACACACAACACACACACACACACTTAGAGAGAGAAAGGGGTGTAGGCATAGTGTCTACTCGCTTATTATTTTTTGTCGAAGCCATTGCGGGATTGTTTTCGACCTGGCGCAGCATCTAGCAGCCCCTAAACACACACACACATACTCACACACACACACACGTCCACATCTACAGACAAGAGACATAGCTCTGTATTATGGCTACTCTTGTTGTTGTTGTTGTTGTTGTTGTTAATGTGTCAGATGATGCTGTCCTCTGTTAAAAAAAATCTATTTCAGCAAATGAGGTGTTTTTAATAGAGTAAGGCTAGCAGCAGCCTCACTAGCAAACTGCTTGCATTAGGTGAGCTCTAATTAGCAGTGGTAATGTCTCTATGTGGACTAGCAGCAGCCTCACTAGCAAACTGCTTGTGAGCTCTAATTAGCAGTGGTAATGCCTCTATGTGGACTAGCAGCAGCCTCACTAGCAAACTGCTTGCATTAGGTGAGCTCTAATTAGCAGTGGTAATGTCTCTATGTGGACTAGCAGCAGCCTCACTAGCAAACTGCTTGTGAGCTCTAATTAGCAGTGGTAATGTCTCTATGTGGACTAGCAGCAGCCTCACTAGCAAACTGCTTGCATTAGGTGAGCTCTAATTAGCAGTGGTAATGCCTCTATGTGTGTCCTATCATAAGTAACTGCTAAATTCTTTAACAAAATGGCCGACAATGCCATTTCTTTTTTAGTCATGGCGACTCCCAGTTAGCTTGTAGTTGAATGCCTAGTCATGGCGACTCCCAGTTAGCTTGTAGTTGAATGCCACCTAAAACAACATAGTCCATGTTTATCCTAATGTAAAAGTGCCACTTTCATGCAAAGATTGACCTTCCAAGCTTTAAGATCACTATCTTAGTATCAAAATATCCCTGCAACATTATTTCATACTGTATCTAAATAACAAAAGCAGTAGCTTTTAGAGTGATAAACAGTTACAACAACATGGATTTTCATTTAATTAGAAACACGGCTAGGAATGTCGATTATGAATCGCTCCCTTGGATTTATGAAGCTGTGTTCCTTATTTCTCACTGATACTTCACTCTTCGAGTCAGACAATAAGGTTGACAATTGAGGAATTATATATGGTATTGTGAGGATTCACTTGCAACCAGCAGCTTGAGACCAGGGTGTGTCCCAAACTCAGGAATTGCCATACTTAGAAATTGACAGCAGTGGTACCCTCTGCTACGGCTTAAAAACTTTCCAGCCCAACTTGTAAACGTAAAATCTCACTACCAGGTTAGCAAGTAGGTGCACAGAGGAGCTTCCCTTGTGGCGGCCTGGGGCCTGCTGCAGCTTAAAACTTTGCACTCCTATTTGCAATGTCATACGGAGTTGTAAAACTGTTAGTAATGTATGCGAGGCATTGAGTGGCATGCAAAGAGACTAGAGTATGTTGATGAACCAAGGAGCTATGTTCATCACCTGTCAGCCATGCATCTCATTATCACATGTCTGAGCTGCCAAAAAAACTTTTTCCCCCCCCCTTTTTTCCCTTTCTTTCATGAAGACCTATGGGGGGGGGATTTTTGGAGGCTTGCAGGATTTATAGGGGCGTGGTTTGTTGTTTGACTTATTTCAGGCTGGCTCGTTCTACTATCTGGTAAAGGATTGTGTCAGCTATTAACTGTGCAGCCTGTTCTCACTTGCGCAGAGCAGCAGGCCAGTCTAGTTCAAATCTGCCAGGAGTTCTCTCATTCATTCTCTTCACTATGATGACCATTCCTGTTTTACGCAAGCCTGCATTATTTAAGGTAACCCATTCACTGGGTGAATGTGCAGTTCATAGATAGCAACAAACATAGACATATGCCATGCACTGCAATACCAAGTTTTAATCCAACCCCCCCATTGAGGGCTCATTTTGCTTGCCAATTACCAGAGTATGTTAATAGGTTTGCAGTATAAATAATAATAATTTTGACCTAGCATATACAGCTCCAATAGCCTCTTTCTAATAGTCTATGAAGCAACCAGATAGAGAATTGTGGGAAAGTAAGGACTCGTGCATTTGAAGTCCTAATGCAGTAATCTATTCACTAATTCTCAATGTCTCAGTAGACATAATAAAATTACTATGACAAAAAAACTTGAATTTTACTCTGTTGACGTTTCAACTAGATACTCTAGCCTAAGGCTAAGGGCTAGAGCATCCAGTTGAAACATTGAGAGAATACAATTCAAGTTGATTGTTGAGAATGTCATTGTAAGTTTACACTAATTGTTCTAGGAAGCTGCCGAGCCTGCCTGAGGAGTCCCAGGGGAGGCTCTATTGCCACAAGCTCAGGCATGCACCTTTGATGTAGCTAGTGCAGGTTTCTATGGGAACATTTCTATTGTATCTATACATAATAAGTCTATATTATAATAAGGATTTGGATCTATATACAATAAGTCTATATAATAAGGATTTGGATCTATATATAATAAGTCTATATATAATAAGGATTTGGATCTATATATAATAAGGATTTGGATCTATATAATAAGGATTTGGATCTATATATAATAAGGATTTGGATCTATATATAATAAGTCTATATATAATAAGGATTTGTATCTATATATAATAAGTCTATATATAATAAGGATTTGGATCTATATATAATAAGGATTTGGATCTATATATAATAAGGATTTGGATCTATAATAATAAGGATTTGGATCTATATATAATAAGGATTTGTAATAAGTCAATATATAATAAGGATTTGGATCTAAGGATTTGGATCTATACAATATATAATAAAGATTTGGATCAAGGATTTGGATAATAAGTCAATATATAATAAGGATATATAATAAGGATTTGGATCTATATATAATAAGGATTTGGATCTATATATAATAAGGATTTGGATCTATATATAATAAGGATTTGGATCTATATATAATAAGGATTTGGATCTATATATAATAAGGATTTGGATCTATATATAATAAGGATTTGGATCTATAATAATAAGGATTTGGATCTATATATAATAAGGATTTGTAATAAGTCAATATATAATAAGGATTTGGATCTAAGGATTTGGATCTATACAATATATAATAAAGATTTGGATCAAGGATTTGGATAATAAGTCAATATATAATAAGGATATATAATAAGGATTTGGATCTATATATAATAAGGATTTGGATCTATATATAATAAGGATTTGGATCTATATATAATAAGGATTTGGATCTATATATAATAAGGATTTGGATCTATATATAATTGGATCTATATATAATAAGGATTTGGATCTATATATAATAAGGATTTGGATCTATATAATAAGGATTTGGATCTATATATAATAAGGATTTGGATCTATATATAATAAGGATTTGGATCTATATATAATAAGGATTTGGATCTATATATAATAAGGATTTGGATCTATATATAATAAGGATTTGGATCTATATATAATAAGGATTTGGATCTATATATAATAAGGATTTGTAATAAGTCAATATATAATAAGGATTTGGATCTAAGGATTTGGATCTATACAATATATAATAAAGATTTGGATCAAGGATTTGGATAATAAGTCAATATATAATAAGGATATATAATAAGGATTTGGATCTATATATAATAAGGATTTGGATCTATATATAATAAGGATTTGGATCTATATATAATAAGGATTTGGATCTATATATAATAAGGATTTGGATCTATATATAATTGGATCTATATATAATAAGGATTTGGATCTATATATAATAAGGATTTGGATCTATATAATAAGGATTTGGATCTATATATAATAAGGATTTGGATCTATATATAATAAGGATTTGGATCTATATATAATAAGGATTTGGATCTATATATAATAAGGATTTGGATCTATATATAATAAGGATTTGGATCTATATATAATAAGGATTTGGATCTATATATAATAAGGATTTGTAATAAGTCAATATATAATAAGGATTTGGATCTAAGGATTTGGATCTATACAATATATAATAAAGATTTGGATCAAGGATTTGGATAATAAGTCAATATATAATAAGGATATATAATAAGGATTTGGATCTATATATAATAAGGATTTGGATCTATATATAATAAGGATTTGGATCTATATATAATAAGGATTTGGATCTATATATAATAAGGATTTGGATCTATATATAATTGGATCTATATATAATAAGGATTTGGATCTATATATAATAAGGATTTGGATCTATATAATAAGGATTTGGATCTATATATAATAAGGATTTGGATCTATATATAATAAGGATTTGGATCTATATATAATAAGGATTTGGATCTATATATAATAAGGATTTGGATCTATATATAATAAGGATTTGGATCTATATATAATAAGGATTTGGATCTATATATAATAAGGATTTGGATCTATATATAATAAGGATTTGGATCTATATATAATAAGGATTTGGATCTATATATAATAAGGATTATGAGGTTGTGGTCTGCTTCAACTGAGCTGTCCTGATGCCCTGTGTGCCATCTTTAAGGTACTTATCGCACTCTGACCTACACTCAGTCAAAACTTGAAAAGCACTCTCTCTCTGATCTGCCCTCTGTGTTGGATATCACGCATAGCATCTCACCACAAGCTTCCATCTCTACATCAATAGACAGATGCACTCCACTCTCACCAGCATCCATGGCGGGGTGGCCAGGCTCAAGAGCAAAACCAGACCTTTGCACATACACTAATTGAGTCTACATCTTTAGTGTCCTAAAGGCAGGCACACCCACATGGACACACACACACACACACTGATAAAGAAGAACCTTGATGCATGCAGCAACACTAACACCCAATCCAACTTTCAGGTGTGCCACATTCACTCACCAATAAAAACTAATATGCCTCTGGCTAATTGTATCAAGTTCAAAGACTCTTTTTAATTTGTGGCACCTTTTTTTTCTCGAGTGGGATAGCATTTCTACACTGCACACTTGAGCTGTGCGTAGGTCAGTCAATCAAGATGAATGGCTTTTAATAAGTAATATTCGTTCTTGGGATATCACAGAGTAACAAGTCCTGTTTCGTCCCAGGACCTATTAGCACGAACAAAAGGATGCTAACTATAGTTTTGTTTAGTCTGGAGCAGTTAACATTCCACTCTGAAAATATGGATTCTAATGGATAAATTTGTCTTTCAAAATTATGTGGCTCTGAAGTTTGACTCTGTTAGGGCAAGCACAATCTCTCCCCCTCGCCACCTCCAGTGTATATGGAGCTGACACTCCATAGAAGGTCGTATTGAGGGATGAGGTGATTGGTTTTTATTACAGACTACGGAACATGAAGGTGATTGCCACGTGCACTTTGCTTTAATTAGTGCTTTGGCAACTCTGCAGCTTCTACCTTAAGCACAACATATATCCTCAAATGAACCACACCCTCATTTGTGCCCTAAGGCACCGTGCAGCATCTCAGGTGAAATAGACCACACCCTAAAAAATGAGGTGCAATTTTTTGAAAAGGCATATGGAAGCTTACCAAATGTTGCGTGCAGACACATCAAAGGTTCTTCCATTGCCACTAAATATCTCATTAGGAAGCCCTATAGAGTCGGTGCCAAGAGTTACACATGAAGGGCAGAAAGAAAGGAGATTGTTAATAAGTGTGGTGTGTCTGTGGCTGGGATTTTGTGCATGAGCTATGCCAGCCACCTAAGGGGCATGTCGATTGAATATCTGCGAAGATCTTCGGAATAAATCAGCAGAACTCGACACTCGATCAAGAAGTGGAACTACCTGTCTCAAGACGCACAGGATAAGTAAAGTTAAAGGACCTATCGCACACTCTCCGTACATTTAGTCCAAACTTGAAAAGCATTTGCAAAAAACAACTGACTCTATTTGTCTCTCTGAACTTGGAAACTGGACCACTTACATTGGCGATCGCAGTGTTTCCTGCTTGGCTCCTCCGTAGTCTTGCAGCAAAATGTGTAACTTTCAGCTGTGCTTGGTCACCATAAGCTTCCATCTCTTCCACAGAGAGCTGCACTCCACTCTCCCCACCTTGCTCCGTGGTGCCCGTCTCAAGGGCAGTAGTAAACTGTAAACTTTGTGCATACAGTCTAGAATTTGTGGAGTCATATTCCCTTTACAGAATTTCCTGTAGTTTACTAGACACTTTATGTAGTATACTAGATGCCCGTGTGATACCTCCTTTAACTCACGTGTTTATATTTGCTGTTGTTGTTTTGACAGGTGTGCAATAAATAAGGTTTGGGTTGGCCAATAGTTTTGCCCCAGAATTGCAGTGACACAACAACCTAGCTAGAGTCACTGCACATATCTTTGCCATCACCCCCTTCAGTAGTATGTATGGCCCATAAGATTTACAAAGTCAATTCTTATTTTAACCCCACACAGGACAAAGTAATCTGATGTCATCAGTTTGTGAAAAAGTACAATTTTTTTAACTAGCTCATCCAAACCTCCTATCACTGAGCTGTGACCACTCTGATGATGGTAGAGATAAGCTACCACTCTTTTTGTGCACACTTTAGTGGAATCAGTTGCTAAAGATCAAGTGACTTTTGTAGACCTGGCCAAATGTACCACTCCATGTTGAAGAGTGAATGACTTCCTAAGGGTTTGGGAACTTGTAATTCTTACTTGCTCACCATAAGCTTCCATCTCTCTACCCTCAGAAAGCTGCACTCTATTCCTCACCAGCATGCCCCATGGTGGCCCACGACAAAACTAATCTCTAGAATTTGTGCCATTTTTACTTTACGAATCTCATTGCAGAACTTCTTGTCAAGAAATGACACAGTCAGGGTTGTTCCTCGAATGAGCTCCTATTTCCCTAAGCAACTATGGAGAATTGGTGCTAACTGGTAGGATACACTGGATTCATCCAACTAATTGGTAACTAGTCCTTGGTAAGAAATGAATTTCTCTAAGTGAACCTCTTCCCAGTAGTTCTAGGACTTCTTAATGAACAGTTAGAGGTTTTCCCTGAAGCCAACTGCTATAAGCATGCAAACTTGTGGTGTTACTATTATTAACTATTACACAAGGGTGTTATTATTAAATATCACGTAGCAAAAATCTTACTATCACATAGTAAAGGAAATAGTTATGCATGGTGTGCCGCCTGGCCACGCCCTACTGGCAAAGGACAATGTAGGATGGATTTGCCTTGCTAGCAATTTGCATGTCAAAATCAATTATGCAATTATGCACACACAACTATTTATGGTATGTGTTAGTGTTATGAGGCTTCAAGCTGCAGTAGTAGCTTACTGCTGTTGATTTGGGTTAGGGCATCCACAAGTAGTGTGGGGGGGGGGGGGGGTGAGGAAGGCTCCAGTGTCCCTGGGAAGTTATCTGGAAGGAAGGTTCCACTGTCCCTGGCCTCAAGATGTCTGGGTAAGGAAGGTTCCATGTCCCTGGCCCAAAGCTAAGGTAGGTTCCACTGTCCCTAGATCCAATCTGCCTGTGTCAGGAAGGATCGACTGTCCATGAGCCCAAGTTGCCTCGGTAGGAAGTTTCCCTGGATCCAAGCTGCCAGGGCAAGGAAGGTTCCACTGTACGTACTGTAAAGCCACTGAACTCCAATTTAAAACCCAACAATTTCCCCCCCAATTTTTCCTGGTAATGATTGCAGGTATTTGTGTGCATTTTCGTGCCTAGCTGCTTGCTGCCATAGTTACAACAGAGAAGTCAGCAAGTAGCAGCAGTGCTTCACGTAATTATCATAGACTGTTGCCACTTCGCATCTGGGAGGAAAAGCCTCAAGAAATTCTATTATGTAGCTCTAAGCCACCAAAGCTACAAACAGAATTTTAATTCCAATACTTTGGGCTGGGAAGGGAATGTGCATGTGTGTGAATGTGAGGGGATGTGGGAGGAAGTGGGGAGTGGGAGGGGGTGGGGGAAGAAATCCACTATGTAATTGAAATTCCGAAATCCATATTCTGTAGCTTGTGATCTGAGCTGCTGGACATATTTGCTGAGGCTTTTCCAGGATTGTTTTGTCTCTGAATGATGCCACCTAGAGACGGATCTGGTCTTAGCTACTCTGTGACATGTGGAGACTGCATCCACAGTGTTACATACATTAGAGTCTCAACGTCAGTTGACACAACAAAATTACAATGACCGCAATAATCAACTTGATTTTTTTACTCTCTTGACATTTCGATGCTCTAGCTTCACCTGATGAAGGCTAGAGCATATAGTCATTATTCCTGATGAAGGCTAGAGCATCTAGTCATTATTCCTGATGAAGGCTAGAGCATCTAGTCATTATTCCTGATGAAGGCTAGAGCATCTAGTCATTATTCGGCTAGAGCATCTAGTCATTATTCCTGATGAAGGCTAGAGCATCTAGTCATTATTCCTGATGAAGGCTAGAGCATCTAGTCATTATTCCTGATGAAGGCTAGAGCATCTAGTCATTATTTCTGATGAAGGCTAGAGCATCTAGTCATTATTCCTGATCAAGGCTAGAGCATCTAGTCATTATTCCTGATGAAGGCTAGAGCATCTAGTCATTATTCCTGATGAAGGCTAGAGCATCTAGTCATTATTCCTGATGAAGGCTAGAGCATCTAGTCATTATTCCTGATGAAGACTAGTCATTATTCCTGATGAAGGCTAGAGCATCTAGTCATTATTCCTGATGAAGGCTAGAGCATCTAGTCATTATTCCTGATGAAGGCTAGAGCATCTAGTCATTATTCCTGATGAAGGCTAGAGCATCTAGTCATTATTCCTGATGAAGGTTAGAGCATCTAGTCATTATTCCTGATGAAGGCTAGAGCATCTAGTCATTATTCGCTAGAGCATCTAGTCATTATTATTATTCCTGATGAAGGCTAGAGCATCTAGTCATTATTCCTGATGAAGGCTAGGCATCTAGTCATTATTCCTGATGAAGGCTAGGGCATCTAGTCATTATTCCTGATGAAGGCTAGAGCATATAGTCATTATTCCTGATGAAGGCTAGGGCATCTAGTCATTATTCCTGATGAAGGCTAGAGCATCTAGTCATTATTCCTGATGAAGGCTAGGCATCTAGTCATTATTCCTGATGAAGGCTAGGGCATCTAGTCATTATTCCTGATGAAGGCTAGAGCATCTAGTCATTATTCCTGATGAAGGCTAGAGCATCTAGTCATTATTCCTGATGAAGGCTAGAGCATCTAGTCATTATTCCTGATGAAGGCTAGGGCATCTAGTCATTATTCCTGATGAAGGCTAGGGCATCTAGTCATTATTCCTGATCAAGTTAATTATTGGGAAGGTCATTATAACATTCGAGTATTCACGCGGTGTTCTAGCTACACTAACAGCAACAAAATCTACACCCAATGTTGCATTAGTTGTTCTTTTCTTCTATTATTGTAACCTCACTCACTTGCCATACTAAAGACTAGGTTAAGTTGACATTCATAATCTTACGGGTTTGCGACTAACTCTGGGAAGTTGCTTACCAATTAGAGGAGAGCAACTCGAGTTGATATCATTGCCGATAATATTTTCTACCGTCGATGTTGTGTGGACCGTCAAATAATCAGAGAACCTGCAGATCAAATGCATTTAATACTTATTAGTGGTCAGCTCAAGTGAATATAATTAATATGATATAGAGGACTACAAAAGCAATTTAGGCTTTTTTGTAGTAAAGTATTACGTGCTTTTAACCATTTAAATGTTGTTAATTCTTGCAATAGAACAATTTACTCTGGAATAACTGGTCACCAGGGTTACAGTGGGTATGGCAAGGTAATATGCCAACATGCACATGACAAGAAACCTTGAGATGAGATGCAGTAGGCACAGGTCCCCAAAGCAATGTGACAAGCTATATATCTACCGAGTATCCTCAAGCAAGTATCCTAATGGTGGGAAGGAGGGGGTTGTGCTAATGCAGTGATGAGGGTGTGAACTTTAACTGTTAATTAACAGCACTCTGCACCACAAGAACATATTTAACAAATTTCAACTTTGAAGGTCATTAACCAGCTTTCATTCATTCCCTATGGGTACAACAGGTATGGAGACAGCTGAAGTGGTGGACTTAGCAGGTTGTGAGTAATGTGAAAGGTGCTTTATCATGCACACATCTGCACTATCCCCACTCACTAATGAACGATTACTTGATACTAGAGGCACCCCCAATTCAGTGTTGACTAGACGTAAGATTATAGATGATAAGCAGGAGGGGAAGAAATGTGTTCATAAACACAGCAGGTGCCTCTTGATATGGGAATAGTTCACCCACCATCTCGAGCAGTGGTTATAAACATCGGTGACCTGTCTTATTGAAAAACTAGTTATCATCTCTAGCCGTTTCACTTTACTATCTTTTTCACTCTACAAATACGTTTCTGTTATATGCATATATCTCCTTAACTACTGATAGACAACTCAATTATTTCACCCTGCAATCCATGGCAGTGGGAAATAAATGAGAGCTAACAGCACATTATTAATCGAGTCGATGTTTCTCCTCTACAGTACATCAAATCATCCATTGTACGACACACTGTAAAAAAGGCAAGTATTGTAAATGCACTAGGATATTTTCCATAGTCAACTACACTGTACTAGCAGGTGTAAATAGGTGAGAACACAACTTGCACTTATCTTTTTCACACATAGCATCTTGTGATAAATGTCTCTGTTTCAATATGAAATTTAGTGCTTCTTTCTTATGGACTCAATTGTGGAATGTAATTCTAACTTGGCTCAAATGTCCCATTTTTCTGCATGTGCGACCACCGAGCTTGGATATTGGAATTCATATTACTATGGTATCTGTTAATTGTTGATAAAACTGGCGCCACAGGCACTCTCTCGGACAACACCTAACACTTTTGTGGAATTATAACACCCAATAAAATCTTCTTTGAATTATTTCTTTTTTGTTCTTTTCACAAATTCCTTTTGACGTAAAGTTTACAAACAGATCAAAATAAAGAGAAGAGTGTGTGAATATTGGCTACACAGGGACCAGCTAGTTTGGCTTCTGCAGCATAAAAGTGATTGTAACCATAGTTGCCAGCTGCCGAATGTCCCGAATCCCTGAAGGTGGTCACTTCTGTTATCATTGCCATGCCACTTTGGACTGTAATTATGCTAAAAGTTGTGAAAAATGTTGATGACACAGTGGCCTTGTATAAACAGAACGAGTGTCACTAGTGTGTGTGTGTGTGTGTGTGTGCATGTGATGCACGCGCCTGTGTGTGTATGTTCATGTGTGTGTGTGTGTGCATACATGTGTGTGTGTGTGTGTGCATGATGCACGTGCCTGTGTGTGTATGTTCATGTGTGTGTGTGTACATGCATGTGTGTGTGTGCATGATGCACGTGCCTGTGTGTATGTGCATGTGTGCATGTGTGCATGTGTGTGTGTAAATGTGTGCATGTTTGTGTGCATGATGCACGTGCCTGCATATGTATGTGCATGTGTGTGTGCATGCATGTGTGTGTGCATGCATGTGTGTGCATGCATGTGTTTATATATGTGTGTGTGGGTGTACATGTGTGTGTGTGTACTCATGTATGAATGTGCTTTTGCAAGTGCATGTGTTGTGTGTTTGCATGCACATATGTGCGTGCATGTGTGTGTGTGCATGTGTTTGTGTGTGTGCGGATGTGTGTGTGTATGTGCATGCATGTGTGTGCATGTGTGTGTGTGCATGCATGTGTGTGTGTGCATGTGTGTGTGCATGCATGCGTGTGTGTGCATGTGTGTGTGCATGCATGTGTGTGTGCATGTGTGTGTGTGCATGCATGTGTGTGCATGTGTGCATGAGTGTGTGTGTGTGTGTGTGTGTGAGTGGGTGTAAGGCAATCCAGACAACAGAGAGGCCATAATAAGTCATTTTAGTGAGCATTTATTCAGCTGCCATCTGGTGGTTATGCCTCCAGTGATAAGGTGTTCATAATTTGCCATAACATAACATTTGGTTCGCACAATGTGACCTCCTTTGTTCCCATGGCGATCAGTGGGGACTGGCCAGACCACGTTAAACAAACAAAAAAGGAAGTGTGCATTAAATAAAATCAGGATCAGTCATCATTTAGTATTTAGTCCTGTGCTTACTTGGGTAAGCAAATCCATTACTTACTCAAGAATATCTGGGAGGTGGGACTATGAAGGCTATGGTGGGGACAGTGTAGGGCCAAAAAAGAACATCCAAGTCATTTTCAGCAGCAATATTCAAATTTGTGATCCGGACAAGCATAAGTTACTGCATTCAATGACTGCAATAGGCTCTCAATGAACTCTCAGTTGACAATGAAATTGCAATGACTGTCTCAATAATCAACTTGAAATTTACTCTCTCAATGTTTCGACTAGACGCTCTAGCCTTCATCAGGAATAATGGCTGCGTGCTTGTATGGTACAGCACAGTGAACCACACACATAACAGTTATAATGCCTGTTGTATGCTCGAGAATGTGTGGACTGGACTTGCCCTCCTTCTGATTTGGGGTGAAGAGATCGAGTTATGCAGGAGCACGGATGTTTTTCCTGGGCGTGCCTATTGGACTAGCTACACTTTTTTTAATTCAGCAAATATTGTGACTGAAAAAAAACGTAATCTTTTTTTAAACCTGAATATAATTTTCATCTTTTCCTTACCTGATTTTTTGTAAGAACTCCTAGGTTTTAGACTCAGTAATCTCCTAGGTTTTGGAGTCAGTAATCTTCTAGGTTTTAGAGTCAGTAATCTCCTAGGTTTAAGAGTCAGTAATATCCTAGGTTTTAGAATCAGTCATCTCCTAGATTTGAGAGTCAGTAATTGGAGTCAGTAATCTCCTAGGTTTTAGAGTAATTAGGTTTTAGAGTCAGTAATCTCCTAGGTTTTGGAGTCGGCACTCAGATGTTAGTCGATTAACTGCCACAACAGCATACAGGTGCAAACTTGAACATTGATCACCAAAAAAGAGAGAACTGATCATGATAAACTCGTCTCTTTTACTTTAACATGCTCAGTAGTCTGCTCTATCGATAAAAAAGTGATAAAAGTTTATTTCACTGGGTAAGGGTGTTGGGGGGAGCCAAAATGTAGGCCACTTGGGGTCCCTGGGTAAGGAGGTAGGGGGAGCCAAAATGTAGGCCACTTGGGGTCCCTGGTTAAGGAGGTAGGGGGAGCCAAAATGCGGGCCACTTGGGGTCCCTGGGTAAGGAGGTAGGGGGAGCCAAAATGTAGGCCACTTGGGGTCCCTGGTTAAGGAGGTAGGGGGAGCCAAAATGCGGGCCACTTGGGGTCCCTGGGTAAGGGGGTAGGGGGAGCCAAAATGCGGGCCACTTGGCGTCCCTGTAGGGGGAGCCAAAATGTAGGCCACCTGGGTAAGGAGGTAGGGGGAGCCAAAATGTGGGCCACTTGTGGTCCCTGGGTAAGGAGGTAGGGGGAGCCAAAATGCGGGCCACTTGGGGTCCCTGGGTAAGGAGGTAGGGGGAGCCAAAATGTAGGCCACTTGGGGTCCCTGGTTAAGGAGGTAGGGGGAGCCAAAATGCGGACCACTTGGGGTCCCTGGGTAAGGGGGTAGGGGGAGCCAATATGTGGGCCACTTGGGTCCCTGGGTAAGGAGGTAGGGGGAGCCAAAATGCGGGCCACTTGGGGTCCCTGGGTAAGGAGGTAGGGGGAGCCAAAATGCGGGCCACTTGGGGTCCCTGGGTAAGGAGGTAGGGAGAGCCAATATGTGGGCCACTTGGGGTCCCTGGGTAGTAGGGAGAGCCAATATGTGGGCCACTTGGGGTCCCGGGAGAGCCAATATGTGGGCCACTTGGGGTCCCTGGGTAGTAGGGAGAGCCAATATGTGGGCCACTTGGGGTCCCTGGGTAGTAGGGAGAGCCAATATGTGGGCCACTTGGGGTCCTGGGTAGTAGGGAGAGCCAATATGTGGGCCACTTGGGGTCCCTGGGTAGTAGGGAGAGCCAATATGTGGGCCACTTGGGGTCCCTGGGTAGTAGGGAGAGCCAATATGTGGGCCACTTGGGGTCCCTGGGTAAGGAGGTAGGGGAAACGCCACTTGGGGTCCCTGGTAGATAACAACCGTTACTTATGGTATCAACACTCTCTTCAGCATGCTCCCCTTACATCCACTCTGTGGCCCAGTTGGCTGTACCCGTAACTTTCAGCATATGCTGTTAACCATGCATGCGTTAAGCACGTCTTTACTGCAAATATATTTCATTTTAAAATTTAAATTTAACGAGCAGGATAATGTGTAGAGTCCATGACTTACGAGTTGGGTTCAAGGTCCAGTTCCATGAGCTCAAAGTACGCTGTTTGGTTTACCGGGCAGGACACATTGTAGATAACTACTTGCTTGGTTGGATAGCTGCAATGGGCATGTGCACAATATCACATTAATAACTCTCTAAGCTGGGCAAACAATTTAAATTGGCTAGAATATTCACGACAAAGGTGAGACCATCCAGTAGTATAAAACCAACAGAGCAGAATAGTATTCAAAATGAGACATTACCATATGGGGCACTTTTCAGGGGGTTTGTCATCTTTGCTGGTACCTGGTAAAACTTTTATAATGCTGATCAGAGACATCATGTCTTTTTCAGTTGTGTGTGTGTGTGAGTACGCGTGTGTGTATTTGTGTGTGTGTGTTGCATGTGTGTGTGTGTGTCTGTGTGTGATGTATGTATGTGTGTATGTGTGTATGCAATGTGTGTATGTGTGTGTGTGTGTCGTGTGTATATGTGTGTATGCATGTGTATGTGTGTGTGTCTGTGTGTGATGTGTGTGTACGTATGTGTGTGTATGTGTGTGTATGCGTGTGTATAGATGTGTGTATGTGTGTATATGTGTGTATGTATATGTATATTTTTGTGTGTGTCTGTGCATGTGTGTCTGTGTGTGTGTGTGTGTGGGGTGGGGGGGGGGGGGGGGGGGGTGGGGTGCTTTTCCTCTATTCTTAGCTGATATCTGGAATGTTAGAGTAACTCTGATCTATTAATGTCATCAGTTGTAGGTCTTCACTGACATCAGTGCACTTTTGGATTGTCACATAACGTTGAGTCTGTAGGTAAAATGGTCTGCATGAGGTCCAGGCTCTAGCCTAGTCACAATTCTAGCCTTTAGTCCTTGCCCTGCCCTACCTAGCCATGATATACACAGCTCTATTTTTATTCAGAAAGATACATCAAATTCTGGGACTAATTGCAGTGCATCAATAAAACCACACCAACAATAGTTACCATTTTTCAGGGATTTAATAAAGGTTTATTATCTTGTTTAAACTACCGAACTAAAGCCTTGGCCACATTCTTCAGAGCATATCTTTCTCATTATATAAACAACTCCAGGAAGTTTAATCCATTGAACTGTCAACCACGCTAATTTAGAGAACATTTTTATAATAGTTTCCCAGGGCAAACACCAGCTGTCATAAATAACCTGAGGCAATTATCAGCACTTGGTAAGGGCTCACATTCCATCACATTATTTGATGTAAACTGTATCTGGGAATTTTAACATTAATCTGGAGTTTGGAGTTACATTAGGTGTTAATTTGTTGGTGACATCTAGAACCTGAGCCTCCATCTGATGATAGCAGTTGATTACAGCTAATTATACAAAAATTGTTTGGTGAGGTCCAGGCCTCCATAAATTACCCGAGTCCATTAACGATGAGGTTTACACTAATATAATATCAAGTTTGTCTGAATCTTGCAAACATTCAGAGCATATTAACATCTAGAGAGTTCATATAACAAAACGCCCAAACAAATTATAGGGACTTGCCCTGTGAAAATACAAGAGGCTGCAGTTGAATTAGACAGAATCGAATAGAATAGTAGGACTGTTTCTCAATGAACTCTCAGTTGACATAATGAAATTACAACGACCTTCTCAATAATCAACTTCCCCCTCGACGTTTCGACTGGATGCTCTAGCCGTCATTATTCCTGATTAAGGCTAGAGTATCTAGTCATTATTCCTGATGATAGCTAGAGCATCTAGTCGAAACATCGAGAGAGTACTGTTTATTTGAATGTTTACAAAGACAGAAAATATATCACCCACTATTCTTGCTCAGCATTTAAGTTCACCATTATGCTGTCACATGTTAGAGGAGACTCGTGCATAAAAACAGCAATAGTTACTACATGATACAGAGCCCATATTAATGTTCAACTTACGCTATATTTTTCAGTATATTTGGAGTATACAGAAAATGGGCCTTTCCATCTCTACTGTCTCCAATGGTCTTTATATAATGTCTCTCTGCATCTCTTTTTAAGAGGCTGCAGTTTCTCTTTCTTGTCTTATATACTGTGAACTCACTGCACAGGACATGTCAGGAAATGTAGAGCAGAACAAGTCAAGTATGTCAAAGAAAAAATTCTAAATTAATATAGCATTGACAAAATGGAAAACAAGACTCAGAGACTATATATTGCTCAGAGGCTATATATTGTATTATAGTTACTGGCAGTTAATTTAATTAATATACCCATTCGCTTTAGACTAACTTATGTGGTTCACTCCGTAATCTATGTCGGCTGCAACTCACTGCACATTTCAACGAACATACTTCAAAAGTAAATGCTGAGAGCATATACTAGATAGTTTCCGTGGAAGCTTTCAAAGCAAGCAGAAATTCAAACAGTTGGAAGAAGGATGTGGACGAACATTTTTCCTATTTTTTTTATTTGCCAATATGTGTACAAGCTTAAGGGCCCTGTTTGTCAGAACAGAAAAAGTCAACAGAAAAAGTCAACATAATAAAAAAGATGCAAATGGAGATCAAAGTGGCCCACGCACTGAACAGGAAATTTTGTTATTATTGTCATACATGGCTGAAGGTAAGGAATATGATCATGAGAAATTTGTGAGGGAAGGACCTACTAAATACACAAGCAATGGATGAACAGAAATGATTATGAGGAGGAGACAAAGAATATTATTACAACCTTCATGTTGAATGGGGCATGAAATATTGGAAGAGAAGGAAAATGTTAACGCACTTGCTTCTAGTCAATGGTGGACTTTCATATAGTATA
Source organism: Cladorhizidae sp. MBARI D1340-BT2 (assembly GCA_028752905.1). Classification (NCBI taxonomy): domain Eukaryota; kingdom Metazoa; phylum Porifera; class Demospongiae; order Poecilosclerida; family Cladorhizidae; species Cladorhizidae sp. MBARI D1340-BT2. The sequence continues at coordinate 3,731,271 of JAQNBH010000012.1, read as the reverse complement.
TTTGCTCAAGCATTATACTAGAGAAAAATCATCATTATGGATGGCTAATCCAGAAATAAACTGTACTGTCAGGAAGATAATTGAGCTATGTGCTAACACAAGAGAACATAACAGTGGTATTATTAAATACAAATTCTCTATAGTCATGAATTGTAGTCGATATTTTTAAATTTTACCTCTATATTCTATATAATGCCAGATATAGTTTGCTGATGCAATCCAGTTATTAAATATAGTACAAAAGTAATGCTATTAAGACCACAATTCATAATGTCGAGTGACAATTAGCATTACTTTTGCTTTCAGAAGAAAACGAAATACACCCCTCCCTCACAGATAATATGGCTTGTCCCGACTATTAACCAGCCAGAGGAGATCTAGATCATATCACATTATCATTGTGGACAGATGTGAGAGCTCCATATAATAGATTATCTATGCAATGTATTTTAGTTTGAAAATTAAATCACATGCATGCATGCACACAACATGCACAGACACACACACACACACCACACAAACACACAGACATTACACACATGAAAAACAGAGACACAGATGCACACACACAACACACACGCAGGTGTTTATAACCATACCAGCTGCCAAAGTTTGGGACCTCAGTTTGGAGATCACACCATTTAAGAACCTGACCTAAAACTTCTGAGATGGTAAAAATATTAAGTAAATGATATTATGCATAAGGTTTCAGTTTGACTACATTTATAGGGTCAATTGCATCAGAGACACAGACCCAGACACACACATGCACGCACGTGATAAATAGAAGCACAGACATGCATGGACACATACAAGCACACACACACACACACACACACACACACACACCTATACATTTAGTGGCAAAAGGAAAGCATTCTTTTTTACCACAATGACTACTGTAACTATAATATCCCAAAGCCTGGTCACACCTTGCTGTTTTATTCTAATGCCTATAAGGACTCAGCATAAAGCAGAGGAAGAGAGAGAAAACTAAACCCGTAGACAATGTCTTGGAATATATTCCCTGTGTAAACAATTATCGAAGTGCCACTTATATGGTCGGAGTAATTAAATGTGGAAGGCAACTTCAGATTAAACTAGTTCCTTATTCTTCAGTGGAGTTTTATTTTCAGCATATTTTGACCAATTCATAGCTGCTATATTTGCTTACCCTATTGAAGCATTAAGCTTGTGTTGCTCTGGTTTGTTGAAGTAGCAGGTCTCTGTAACCGCAGTGTTTCCAATACTAAATTAGACCACATAAGTAGTAGTGGTAGTAGTAGTAGTAGTAGTAGTAGTAGTATATAGTAGTAATACAATAATAACAATAATAACAATAGTAACAATAGTAACAATTAACAATAGTAACAATAGTAACAATAATAACAATAATAACAATAATAATAATAATAATAATAATAATAATAATAATAATAATAATAATAATAATAATAATAATAATAATAATAATAATAATAATAATAATAATAATAATAATAATAATAATAATAATAATAATAATAATAATAATAATAATAATAATAATAATAATAATAATAATAATAATAATAATAATAATAATAATAATAATAATAATAATAATAATAATAATAATAATAATAATAATAATAATAATAATAATAATAATAATAATAATAATAATAACAATAAAAATAATAATAAAATAATAATAATAATAACCACCTTTAATCAACTTCAAATTGTATTCTCTTGACGTTTCGACTATATAGATAATCTAGCCTTCAATCAGGAATAAATGATGATAATAATAATAATAATAATAATAAAATATGCTATCCTCATAATAATTCTATGCTATATAGTAGCCATCCAAGAAAAGATGAGATTACCTTAGAAACTGACTCAGAGCTCCAATTAACAACACAGCAATAGGCAGAGCCGTTCCTCCACAAATAAAGCCCATAATTTCTTGTCCAAACTGTTGCTGAGGTAAAGGAATGTTTTAATGCTTTGTTCTAGATGCAGTTTCTCCCTTTTATAAGCTCGAGAACTCGAGGAAGGACGTAGTCAGGGGGATTAGTGCATGTGCAGCTGTAGCGCAAATGAAAAAATCTCAGGACATCCGCAGTATAAAATGCAGCCCCTACGCGAGTGTTGGCAGAAGAGTGAATCGTCCTGCTCCACCAACTCTCTCTCGCCTAGTTGAATAGTATGTCCCGTCTAGCTAACAATTACTAGAAGTATGCTCACGCAAGCTCAAGAGGAAGAATAGAGAACCCGCTAATTCCTGAGAACTGCAACGGGGTTAGCAATGGGTTCCCAGTTGCTGTAGGAGAGCTTAGGTCACAGAAAGTGAAGCTATCATTTAAAGTTTGTTTGGGCTTCGGATGCAGTTCTTCACCGTTATAGCCAACCATCTGGATCATCCATGTGGAGAAAGGTCTTCAGTAGAAAGCATCGAGTAGAGATAAGCTGAAGGAGATAGTGGATAAATTATTATGTACATTTTCATATATATATCAAGACAAAGTTTTGAGGAGAACTTGGAAGAGGATGCTCCAGCCCATGAATCCAATCTGAATAGTATGAATATTATTAGACCGATTTGCAAACTTAAGAAATAACATTGTTGAATCCTACTATTATTGTTGTTGTTGTTGTTTTGTTGTTGTTATTATTATTATTGGTGCCCCAACCACGATGATTCTGCTTGAAATAGTGCAAAGAAAGAGCACATTATTGGCTTGGGCTCTACAGAATGCTTTGGGATATCTGATCCCACTGTACCACCCTATATGTCTGTGACACATGAGTACAGGGAGTCACTGAAGGGCAGTTTTTGGCCTAGGGCAAGCTAGATCCATGCAATGATAATAACTTCTTGATATGCATATATAGTGTGACACTAAATACTAATACATCTAAAAATAATATACATATCATTGAAAAAGAACAACAGTACTTAATATCTTAATATAATAAGAAGAACTGCAGCATGTCCAGCTGTTCAAGGAGGGGGGGGGACAGAGGGGACCTAAGATCATCCATCAGTTCACCATACAACAGTTCCTTCCTCTGCCACCACTTCCCTACACAAGAAATAATACACTCACCCACATCACTTACCCCCTCCACACCTTTCCCCAACAGCAATGCCACTTTTCCATCCTTACCCACTCCTCTATAGCCATCCAGCCACTGCCCAGTCCCTGTCCTGCCCCTACAATTCTGTGCATCTCATCCACCAGTGCCTCTCAAATTCCCCATACATCACCAAGAAATGTCCTACATCTTCCCCTGCTTCACCATACATGATACTTCTCACATCGCTGAGTATTCCACATCTCTTCTTATACTCTAACAACCCAGCTGATGCAGTTCTCAGTCTAAATTGCAACCTCGCACCTTCCTGACCTCACATGGACCTCATATACTCCTCTACTCCTGCACCATTCTTTGCTAATTTGTACCATTATTGACAATCTGGTACTTGCCAACCCTAATTATGACTTCAAAGACTAGTATATACATACAGTATACCACCAGAGGTTCGGTAAAAAGTAATAATTCCACAAACTCTGTGACGTAAAATGAGCGGTATAATTCTTAGAATGAAATTTGAGATGACCACAAGGTATTCTCGTGAAAATTCTGTTAATTACCTTACCTGGTGGTTGGTTGTTTCAAATTTCATTCCAAAATGATCACTTTATGTCTCGAGTTTGTGGTATTATTACTTTATGAATCTCATTATAGGACCTCCGGTTATCCTCTCATACAGGCAGCACAGCATCTTATCGGATGCAGTACAGCAGAGGCTATAATAGGAATTAAATTGGAGTATCCAGGGGAATCTTTGGAAGTAGACATGATGATTATACACTTGTTTCCATCAGTCTCCTGTTGCACCCTCCATCCTCCTCGACTATGTTGACATAAAGTGGTAGTCCTAGCCTGCTATGATGGTAAAGTCTATTTGTAGATTTTGTGTCACCATGATGAAACCACGTTCCTTGCAGCGATGTCAACGAGTAAAGTAACTGCTTTTCTGTATATGTGTGTCAATTATGCCCACTTGGGGATGGATTCATAATAACAACTTTATTTAAGGGAAACTTCTGGAGATGTCTATGATGTCACAAGCACATCCACTCCTTTGGTGTTTTTTTCTTCTTTTTTTTCCTTTCCAATTTCATCCCAGCTGGACAATACATATAATATTATGCAGGAATATATAGTGTAAGTAAATTAGATAGATATAATAATAGCACTAATAGTAGCTTCAGACAAAGAATCTTGGTCCTTATTCTCCTTCATCTTTTCTAATAATTCAACAAATTTGGGAAGGGACATATATATATACCACTACTGATTTCACATGAGGCGACGTGATAAATATCTGCAGGCTCTAAGCATAGGACACAAATGCAGCTGGAGTCAGGATCATAACAGTTTGTGAAACAACAATTATATAATCAACTTTGTTTTGCACTACCATTATGACAGTACCTCGGACACATGCACATCATGATACATGAAAATGCAGGGATAGGCATGGCAAGGGCACAGAGGGGGTGAGGAAATACAATGACAAAGGACAACATCGGACTGACAATAAAGAAGTTAATCGTCTGGATTGTTGATTCCATTCTAGAATCTTGTGGGAGTCAAATATTTGCTGAGAGCAGGATATTGCTATTAGAGAGGCCTTCACGAGGATGGGAAGAGATTGTTCGTTGGAAGGATGTGGATTAGGACATCAGTAGATTAGGTGGTAAATATATATATATCTGTCACTCTTTCTTCCTTCTCTGTTGACTGCCACCTTTCCGCATGATCTACAGGCCCTGATGTAGTGTTCTTGGAGAGGCCCCATTGTAATTATAATGATTAATTTTGATCAGTGTAAGGTCTGCAAAAAAAAAAGTTGCACTTTTTTTTTGTATACAGAAACTGAAACCAGTACTGATTTCAAAGCACTTCCAACAGGGTTGGAAAAGGTAGCTGCCTCCACGACCTCTGGGATTTGCAGTGTGTGACTGGCTGCCCAGTTAAATTCTAAAATCGCTGCAGCTGCGCAAAGTAGTTCGTAAAGTGTATATCGCAGTATCTCTAATGTACACAATAATATGTCAACATCATACCTACGATAACCAACTGCCAGGTCGCGAGAAAAAGGATCCCGCGGAAATATATTGGATCCAGTTTTTCCCGGGTTCGTCCTGCCTCCCCGCGCGTACGCTTAAGTAATCGCAACTAGAATCGCTACGGGGTTTCCAGTCCTGCTGAGTGAGTTTGTGTTTTTCCCGAGCTCAAATAACTACCCTTAAACACACCTAAACATAAATGCCAAAACGAAGGCTAAATTAACTTCAGAACTAAAGACAATGCCCTTGCTTTCGAAGTGGTCGAGAAGAATAGGAAGCATGCCCAGCTTTACATATTACCAAGTACTAGAGCTGACACAATGGCTATCAGTATTTCCAGACATTGAAAAGATGTTTCCAGCCTTGAAGTTGTTAGTTCTGTCACAGGACAAACAACACCTTCACTCACACACACCTTCACTCACACACACCTTCACTCACACACACCTTCACTCGACAATGATTTATTAACTGTAGGCACAAAGGTGCAAAGGGGGGGAGGGGGTCTTGATGGAGAGTGTGGCAACTTATGTGCTGAAGTAGCGTGTGTTTACAGAAGGCTTAGAATATTTGAAGATGTGGTTGAGACCATTGGAAAACTTGTCTTGTTTCATGTGGCTTAGGCTGAACCTGAGTGAGACACCAAATTGGAACGATGTGCAGCCTTGCATCAAATGGGGTAGCCAATTGATGATGTAAAGTGTTTTGATCAGTGAAGAAATTCACAGAAAGATTCCTCCATTATGACAAAGAATTCTGTAATTCCTAGCTAGCACATACCAGAAGTGGACCAAATATTTTGAGAGTTCCAAAAATATTGAGCGCACTCAGAACTGTGCACAGTTCTTCTTGATATTCCTTCACACAATGCAAATACAGAGCGAATCTCTTCTCAATGATGCAAACCCATTGGACAAAGGAAAGGACAGCACTGAAAGGGATTCTACTTCAGTACAATTTCAGACACACTATATAGCTACTTGCAAAGACTTTCATGCTTTCTAGCAGCCAACCATTGCTGAGAAAGATACAGATGCATGGACACATCAGGAGGAAGAGAATTTAATTCACGAGTTTGCAGATATTGACTAGTACACACCCCAGAGTGTCTATCCTCTTCTTTAATGTTCATATATAGGTAGCCCTACAGGAGTGAAACTTCCTGTTGTTGCAGAGGTGGGGATGGAAACTGACAGTGATCAAACAGCATCAGCATTGTGAGCAATGCGTGGTATGTGAGGCCATGTGTACTGTGAGCAATAGGTGAGACCATTTGCAGGAGCAATAGTCTGGTATGCGGTGGTATGTCACCGTATGTGTGGTGTTAGACCTAGAGCCCAGATAATACAATCATACCTAAATATTTGAGCTCATTAACTTTACCATTCCCTAATAACACTAAAATGTGTTGCTGGAGATGGCATGACCCTCGAGCTACCTTTCTGATTGGCATGGCACTGCAAGGTATCCTTAACCACCAGGGATTTGAAATCTGACTTTATCTCTACCAGAAAACTTCTGCATTTCCCCCCCTCTGTTAGTCATTTTTGCACAAGATTCTAGTAACTATAATAATAGCTAGCACAAAGTGTCCCCAACACTCTAAATGCTGTGAAGTATGAGGTCTAAATTAAATATCCACCCAGTTTTTTTTTAATGCAATAGTGTTCACATATCCTTGTGCTTTATTTTGTATTCTAAGTAGTAGGGTATGTATGTTAGCACCATCATAGGCTGTGTATCTTCAGCACCAACCACTCGGGCATTTTTCATTTTACGATCACGTGCACACGGTCGCACAAACCACTAATCACTATGCTACAATTCGGTAAAGGGTCTAGATCACAAGACAACCTTCATCTAGAGGCAGTTAGATATTGTGGCATCTGCAGATTGGACCAAGAGATACTGTGACAATATCCTTGTGGTTCTTAAAACGTTTCATGTTACTACACCATAAGTGACTGGTGAGGCACTCTCAGGATCTTTAGAGAAGAAAACTTGGACAGCAAATAGTTCAGTTATTTAAGAAGAGACAAGTAAGTAAAATGAAGAACTAGCTATGTTATATGCTAATATCTGATTTAGCTGGCTAGGCTCTGCTTTGATTTAGCTAGAAATTATAAAAGCTAGAAATTATAAAAGATATTCTCAATATTCAGTAATGTATAAAATGTACTCACTCTAGTTATTCATTACTGACCAACTACCTTTGGAGAAGGAAGAGGGTTGATGGTTTGTCACCGTGTTACTTGAAGAAAGGGTATCATGACACAGGAGGATCAAGTGTCACTTCAACCCTAGTAGAATACCAGAACAGAAATGGAGTTTGATACTGCAGAGCCTGTTAAGGCCGCCACATATACTACAGCACAGTGTGAAACTATAATTATAAAAGCAACTAACACTAATAACAGTGTATATTATCAACAGTACTTAATTAATAATATATTAATAGCTAAGAATGTCTGGATGTTCAAGGAGGGTGAGGGGAGGGGATCAAAGATCATTCATCAGCTCGCCATGCAACAGATCCTTCCTCCTCTGCCACCACACTTCGCCTACCCAATACATAACACACTCCCCCACTTCCTCCATCACTGCATCACTTACTCCATCCACACTTTCCACAACAGCAATGCCACCTTTCCATCCTTACCCACTCTTCCATATTCATCCAGCAACTATCCAGCCCCTACAATTCTGCACACCTCATCCACCAGTACCAGATGATCCCTCTCGAATTCCCCGCACATCACCAAGAAATATCCCACATCTCCCCCTACTCCACTATCACACATGATACATTTCGCATTCCTAATTATCCCACATCTCTTCTTATCCTGAACATCCCAGCTTGATGCAGTCCTCAGTCTAAATGCAACCTCACACACCTGCCTGACCATGCATGGACCTCACATACCTCTCCACCCCTGCACCATTCTTTGCCAATTTATACAACTTCAGCGTACTCTTACTGTTGATTCCTCCTCCCAATCCTTCTCATTTCTCACCTTCATTTTTCCCTTTCACTTAATGTACTGACCCAACCTCGTTGTTTAGCTCATATTTCCTCCTCGAGATCCCCACCATCCAATTCCTCCACCCTTCTTAGTTTATTTACAACTATTTTCACCAATCTGCTCTATTCCAACACCTCCAATCTCTTACCTAACAAATCCTTCATGTCTTCCCTCCTCTCCTCTAGCTTCCTCCACCCCATATCCCCCCATATTGCCACACCTGCTACTGTATTACTTGCCCCCAACGATCTCCTGCACACTCACATCTCTGCGTGCATTACATCATCCTCTCCTGTCCATCGCACATTGGCTGCTAGGTCTCACTAGAAGCCTCCACACCATTCTTCCTCTGTTTACTTCCATCTGCCCATTCTACTCATCCGTGCCACCTTTCCAACCCACTCTTCTGCCTTCTTTGCCATCTTCTCTAACTGAATATTACCCCTTAGCTTCCTACAAACCATAGCTTGTTGATTAACCAATGATGAATTAGCACTTTGCTATATACAGTCCTGAGATACTTCAGTGCTATTTCATACTCGTTACCAATATTCCTGCTTGACATCAATAAAGGTGTACAAGTTAAACACCTCCTGCAAGAGCATTGTGTTTTGGGGGGTTATGCACCTGCACACAATAATTAAGTTCCTCCTTCTTCCTATATATATAGTCTTTTCAATTTTCTTGTCACTGTTTCTAGATTCACCCAATTTTCCAAGTGCCGAACAGATGGGACTTGGCCTCGCTTGTTTTTGATTAGAGAAATCTTTTTTCAGGGATAGTTACCACACACCTGTTTAGGTTGTTGCAAAAGTGATTATCCTGGCACTGTCCATGTTTCCATGATGCCTTTGCACATCCACAAAGTCTATTAAAATGGTTAGCAATTCAGGGCCAGGATCAATAGCCAACAGGCTTATATGTGGACATAATTATGTGCATTACTGCTGAATATGCAGTGATTTCCTGGTTCATTTATAATACTGTAGATTTCTTTTATTCAGCTTTAAGTTTATATCTCAGCTAAAACCACTTTGGCAGCTTCTTAGTAATTGTAAGTTGTGTTTTCAGCAGGTTTTTGACCCCCAAAACACTTCGAGTGTACTCGCAAAGGTAGAAAACCGGAAGCCCCCAAAACTGTTAAACCCATGAAATTTTTGGTCTCAAGATTTATCTATGCATCTATCTATATCTAGTATGTCCCTGAAGCATCTAGTGGAAACGTCGACTGAATAAAATTTGAAGTTGATTACTGAGGTGATTTTAATGTATCTATCTAAGTATGTATATATTTAGTACGTATTTAGTACGTATTTATCTAGTAGCTATTATGTATTTATCTATATATTTTTAGTATTGTTATATATACATAATATTAAAAACACAATAATTAATGAAAGTCTAATGAAATGAGTCCTCCAGGCTGGAGTATTATGTATATCTATCTATCTACTTTTCCCACACATAACTTGTATGTCTGTTAATCATAATTTTACTACTCAGACTGTCCAATGTACTCAGACTGTCCAATGTATTGCAGACACTTCGTTTTCTTTCTCGACTCGCGACCAACGCAAATATTGGTAAAGGATCATCAGAGTCATAAACATACCTGTGCACTTAGAATCCTCACCCATACCACCATGAAGTGATCATTTGGTTTCATCAAGAGTTTACTCTTGTGACGACAGTGTTACAGCACAAACTTCAACAAAATTTAAGTAACTATATAATATATGCAGATAATTTCCTTGGGGAAATATTTCCGTGCTTTTCAAAAATTCGTGGGTGAAAAAAAAATTGTAATAAATATTCACCTCTTTCTGGAATTTTTTTGGTAATGGCGAATTCTTTCGAAGTAGAGGTTGTGTTCCAAAAGGAAATCTGGGATGCTGCCTTAAACAAGCAGCTGAAGTGTTCACATGAGACTTACAATCAGCACGGTCTTGTTGCCGCAGCAGAGCCCAAGTCTGGACGTTAACTATGTAATAAAAAATATACAAATAAAAATAAAAGAAAGTTGGTTACGTTCTCGGAAAAACAGGAAAAACAGGAAAATAACTTCAGTCTGTTCTCTATTTTTAAGACAAAGTGGAGGATTCACTGTTGGCAGGTCACCTTTTATTAGCCTTATAGCTAGCTAATGGTCCAGCATAATTCAAGAAACAATCTCCACAGGTAAAAGTGACAAGACAGAAAATGTATTACTTGGAACAAAAATATAGATATAAGTCAATGAAACATAAGCTTACATTTTATAAACCCTTTACCAACTATACAGAGTATATGATTTAATCTTGCTAATGCTGAGCCTGTTAAGGCCATCACATATATATTACAGCACAGGGTGGAACTATTTAGTAACTAACCTAATTACAATAAAAATATAAAAAAATCAACAGTACTTCATTAATAAAATTATCCACAATATTAGTGTCCCGCTGCTCAAGGAGGGGCATGGGAGGGGACCAAAGATCATTCCTCAGCTCACCTCACCATACAACACATCCTTTCTCCTCTGCCACCACTTCCCTACCCAATACATAACACACTCGCCCACCTCCTCCATCACTGCATCACTTACTCCCTCCACATCTTTCCCCAAAAGCAATGCCACCTTTCCATCCTTACTCACTCTTCCAAATTCATTCAGCCAATGTCCTGCCCCTACAATTCTGCGCACCTCATCCATCAGTACCAGCCGATCCCTCTCAAATTCCCTGCATATCACCAAGAAATGTTCCACATCCTCCCCCACTCCACTATCACACATTATACACCTCTCATCCCTAACTATCCCACATCTCTTCTTATCCTCTAACAACCCAGCTGATGCAGTCCTCAGTCGAAATTGCAACCGCAAACCTTCCTGACCATGCATGGACCTCACATACCTCTCCACTCTTCATCAGGAATAATGAAGATGACAAAAAATAACGTATTGGCACCTACGCGCGCGAAAGTTATTGTGGGGGTTAAATCGGTTGTGGATACTAGTTAAGCCTACAGGCGCAAACTCGACATCGCTCGCGTAAATATTAATTAAAAATTATGCGAACAAGTAATTTTTTTACCACGAAGGATAGTTTAAAAAAATACAACCAAAGAAAAATTCCAGGTAGCACGTGATTCCGATCACGGCAACAAAAAAAAATTAACTTTACTTGACTGTGACCGTCCCGATAGCTTCTGGAGGCTCTTCTTCGGTGAAAAGCTGCAGAGCCATCTACTGCAGACTCGCTATCAATCAAAATCCTAGGAGTAGAGGGAAAAATTCGCTCCTGGATGGATCTCTGTTGTTAATGACTTTTTTTATTACTGTTGTAGACATAGAGATTCGTAACTTTTGTTTGCCTGCTTCAATAGAGCTGATTCATATACCAAGTTATAGTTCTTTCAATTTGCAATCGAATGATATGCTTTGTTTCAAAATTTAATGGTTATTAAAAAAAGTTATGAAATTCAAAAAAAAAATTTTTTTAATTAAAAAAAGGTGTTGGGCTAAAGTTGGCGGTGAAAGAGTTAAAGATGGTGTCAAGGCGAGTTTTAGTAACTCCTTTTTTGTCGTAAATAGGCGATATGCATGTTCGCCATACATCGTGCATTAGAAGTAGTTGGTCTGGTGTTGTTGAAGGTATGTGCAATAACTACGTCACAGGAGTATATTACCTTCCCCCAAGGAAACCAGCTGATCACAGTAACTCAAATAAGCTACATCAAATCACTTTCAAACCAACCAACTCTCCCTCCTACTGTGTATTTAGACTCCACACCAGCCTCTACGGATAGTAAGAAGGCTTCCCAATTCAATAGCTACTTTCATTCAGTTTTCTCTGTCACCTCCTTTGTATTACCTCCCACCTCATCACTATCTACATCAAGTTCACTAAATGACTTTTTGAAATATCAGAATCAGATATATATATATCTCTGTTCCCTTGATACTTCTAAATCTTCTGGTCCTGATGGTATTGGTCCTATCTTTCTCAAGTATTGTTCCACCACCATCTGTAGCCCTCTTCATTACCTATTCACCAAGTGCTTTGCAAAAAAAAAAAAAAACCCCACAGCACACTACATCACTCCAATCTTGCAAATGTGGTGATAAGGCTTCTCAGTAATTATCTATATTGAGCTGTACATCCAAGATCCTTGAGTGTATCATATACAACAAGATTAATGATGAAATCATTAACACAGCATCAATTTGGTTTTATCAGAAACCGCTCCTCAATCCAGCAACTCCTAATCTTTTTGGATTCCATCTATAGTTCACACCGCAACCACGCTTTTACTGACACCATATATCTCCTACCTTAAAAAGGCCTTCGATAAAGTTTCTCACCCTAAGCTGTTATTAAAACTGTGGTCTTCTGGTATTACTGGTAACCTCTGGATGTGGTTCCAAGCCTACTTGTCAATATACAACAATGTGTCTCTATCAACGGTCATCAGTCAGGTCTACTTCCAGTTCTCTCTGGGGTTCCGGGGTTCCCCAGGGTATATAGCATACTCAGACCTCTTTTATTTATTATTTTATCAATGATCTGCCTCTCTCTGTCTTATCCTCCCAAGTTTTTCTTTTCGCCAAAACATTAAAGGGCATAACTTCCCCTTCTGACATACTTAATCTCCAGAATGACCTAAATGCCATTAGTGTCTGGGCCAAAATCTGGAATATGCATTTTAATAAAGGGAAGTGTATACATGTCCGTTTTCTTTCTAAACCTGCTTCCACCCTACCCACCTATAGTATAAATAACTCCACCATTTCTTCTTCTGATCACTATATATATAATTATAAGGATCTTGGGATAATTATGTCCAGTAACCACCTCACTTGGTCAAAGCATTACCATCACATTATCTCAAAAGCCTTTAGATCTCTTGGCATGATTAGAAGAACCTTCAACTGCAACTCCATAACTGCTAAGAGACACTCTATCTATCACTAGTTCACTCACATCTATTGTATTGCTCCCCAATCTGGAGACCTCATCTAAAGGATATTCTAATGCTTGAAAAAGTCCAAAAACGAGCATCTAAATTCATTCTAAATGACTTCTCCGCAGACTACAAATCACGGCTTCATATTCTTCCACTTATGTATTATGCGACATCCTCTTTTTCATTAACATCCTACACAACACTTCTGTCACTGCCTTCTCGAACTCCAACACTAGGTCTTCCTCTCACTTACAAACTTCAACACACTACAGCACCAACTAATTCACATTTTTATTTTAATCGTATTCCTCGCCTTTGGAATTCTCTTTCTCCAATCTACCCGAGATCTTCCCTCAATACCATCAAATTGCACATAACCAAATTCCTATGGACACACTTCCATCACAACTGATCCAGTTGACTCATGTATATACCTATATACCACTATCAATGCCCCTGCAGTAAATGTCTGCAGTAAATGTCTGCATTCCTCTAGCATAACTTACTTTAAGGGGGGACTATGCGTCAAAACCACAAAATAGTTGTATATACCTATTTCTAATTGTCATAACTTTTTTTCTCTTTCGTCTACACAAGTATTTATGATACAAAGTCTTTATTATTCTGTGTTTGTTTTTATAAAGTGTTAATATCTCTATATACATAATTTTCTCAGAAGATACATGCAGAAACATCGAGGTGACTCCAAGATATTTGTGGCAGACCTAGCTGCCTAACGATTTGAAGTTATTTACTCATAATTGGTGTGTGGCTTGCTAAGGAGTGCCTCAGTGATATCCATGGAGCAAAGTTACCATATGTTGTCATGTTGATTAGTTAGACACTTACAGAGTCTGAAAAACTGATAAAAACTAGAGGCCACCTCTTCTAACTACCATCTCTTGGCAATCCTTGCAGTAAACAAAAATCTGATTCATGGATATCACAGAGTACTAAAAGAGCTCTAAAATGACATACATGGCCAAAAAATTTAGCAAACGTTTTTAAAGTTATTCTCGCAACAAGAAATATTTCCATTAATTGTGGGAATAAGCATTCCAAGTTTGGAAAACGAAATGTTTGAGTTAGCACTGAAATAACTTGACAAAATATGTTCTTTTACAAGTTTTAGCAATTCCTTGATCTGTTTTTTTTTACTTCCGTGACTCTTGGGTTTTTCTGTGCCTATATCTACATGTAAGAAAGAAAAATATGATGAAAATTAATTGTTATGGAACTTTCCTTTACAGCTGAATGTTTTTGCATGTCAAAGAAATGTATGATGAAGTAGATCCACCATAACTTTGAAAGAAGCATCCTATGTCTCCAAAACTTTGGAAATAGCAAGTAGATAGATGCAACAACAGTTTGAAATGATTTCATGTGTAGTCGCCAGGGGTGTGTGTGGGGGGAGGGGGGTGGGGGGAACGTAGTATATGCAGGTCATTTTATTCCCTATTTCCTTATGCTTTGTTCCTAATGATATGTTGAATGTCTCTGCAGACATTTTTAAGGGAAGATACATCAAGATCCCTAAATAAGTTGATCTATCCTGCCTAATGATAATATGTTGAATGTCTCTGCAGACATATTTTCTCGGAAGATACATCAAGATCCCTAAATAAGTTGATCTATCTTGCAGTACAATTCATAACTGCCCTAATTAACAAGACCAAAGTCCCAGATTTTGTCAACTGATAGAGAAGGCCCTTATCTGCAACATGTGAACAGATTATCAATAAATGTAGTGGTTTTTCACTGGCAGGCCACCGCTTTGGCAACTGGAAAACACCAGGAAAAATCCCAAACCTTACCACTTCAAATCACCATAACTTGCTAATACTTAGAGTACTCAAAATTTTGGCACGTACAAAAGACAGATAATTAGAAGGGCTATCCGGTGATATAAAAATTATCTTTTTTGGGTAAAGTGTAGAAAAGTTATGAGCTTTACGGCAAAAAAACAAGATTTTTGGGGGGAAATGAGAAACATATAGACCAAATTAGGGCAAATATCATGCAAGATGTGTCCTCTTTGTAGTTTCTTGATCTGTTACATGGGGGGGGGGGGGAATGTTTGCCAGACGAAGGGGGGGGGGGGGGGGGGAAAGGGGAAAAAAGAAATCTCGAATTTTGGAGGCATAGCCCCCCCTTAAGTCAACCATTAAATAAGCACTTGTTAATTAATGTTAATGTTGTCACTTAATTTAATAGGCTATCAGCAGACCTTGCCGTTATGCCTTCAGTACATTCTTCACATTTTGTACTGTAAAATATTAATGAATGAATGAATGAATGAATGAGATGTGCAGCTGCTTTGCCGACTCAGCTCAGCCAGACCACATGCAAAAGAGTTTTATGGCATTAATAACTGGTTACCATCTTTAGGTGTTGGGCCAGATTAGTGCTGAATCGAGAGGAACTGGTTAGGTTTTTTTAGGTGTTGGGCCGGATTAGTGCTGAATTGAGAGAAGCTGGTTAGGTTTTTTAGGTGTTGGGCCAGATTAGTACTGAATTGAAAGGAACCAGTTGTTTAGGTTTTTTAGTGTTGGGCCGGATTAGTGCTGAATCCAGAGGAGCTGGTTAGGTTGTTTAGGTATTGGGACGGATTAGTGCTGAATCGAGAGAAGCTGGTTAGGAGTTGGGCCAGATTAGTACTGAATTGAAAGGAACCAGGTTTTTTAGTGTTGGGCCGGATTAGTGCTGAATCCAGAGGAGCTGGTTAGGTTGTTTAGGTATTGGGACGGATTAGTGCTGAATCGAGAGAAGCTGGTTAGGTTTTTTAGGAGTTGGGCCAGATTAGTACTGAATTGAAAGGAACCAGTTGGTTAGGTTTTTTAGTGTTGGGCCGGATTAGTGCTTAATCCAGAGGTGCTGGTTAGGTTGTTTAGGTATTGGGACGGATTAGTTCTGAATTGACAGGAACTGGTTAGGATTTTTAGGTGTTGAGCTGGATTAGTGCTGAATCCAGAGGAGCTGGTTAGGTTGTTTAGGTATTGGGCCAGATTAGTACTGAATCGAGAGGAACTGGTTAGGTTTTTTAGGAGTTGGGCCAGATTAGTGCTGAATCCAGAGGAGCTGGTTAGGTTGGTTAGGTTTTTTAGGTGTTGGGCCAGATTAGTGCTGAATCCAGAGGAACTGGTTAGGTTTTTTAGGTGTTGGGCCGGATCAGTGCTGAATCGAGAGAAGCTGGTTAGGAGTTGGGCCTGATTAGTGCTGAATCGAGAGAAGCTGGTTAGATTGTTTAGGTGTTGGGCCGGATTAGTGCTGAATCCAGAGGAGCTGGTTAGGTATTGGGACGGATTAGTGCTGAATCGAGAGAAGCTGGTTAGGTTTTTAGGTGTTGGGCCGGATTAATACTGAATCGAGAGGAACTGGTTAGGTTGTTTAGGTATTGGGATGGATTAGTGCTGAATCCAGAGGAGCTGGTTAGGTTTTTTAGGTGTTGGGCCAGATTAGTGCTGAATCGAGAGAAGCTGGTTAGGTTTTTTAGGAGTTGGGCCTGATTAGTGCTGAATCGAGAGAAGCTGGTTAGGTTTTTTAGGAGTTGGGCCAGATTAGTACTGAATTGAAAGGAACCAGTTGGTTAGGTTTTTTAGTGTTGGGCCGGATTAGTGCTGAATCCAGAGGAGCTGGTTAGGTTGTTTAGGTATTGGGACGGATTAGTGCTGAATCGAGAGAAGCTGGTTAGGATTTTTAGGTGTTGAGCCGGATTAGTGCTGAATCCAGAGGAGCTGGTTAGGTTGTTTAGGTATTGGGCCGGATTAGTACTGAATCGAGAGGAACTGGTTAGGTTTTTTAGGAGTTGGGCCAGATTAGTGCTGAATCCAGAGGAGCTGGTTAGGTTTTTTAGGTGTTGGGCCAGATTAGTGCTGAATCCAGAGGAACTGGTTAGGTTTTTTAGGTGTTGGGCCGGATCAGTGCTGAATCGAGAGAAGCTGGTTAGGAGTTGGGCCTGATTAGTGCTGAATCGAGAGAAGCTGGTTAGGTTGTTTAGGTGTTGGGCCGGATTAGTGCTGAACCCAGAGGAGCTGGTTAGGTATTGGGACGGATTAGTGCTGAATCGAGAGAAGCTGGTTAGGTTTTTAGGTGTTGGGCCGGATTAATACTGAATCGAGAGGAACTGGTTAGGTTGTTTAGGTATTGGGATGGATTAGTGCTGAATCCAGAGGAGCTGGTTAGGTTTTTTAGGTGTTGGGCCAGATTAGTGCTGAATCGAGAGAAGCTGGTTAGGTTTTTTAGGAGTTGGGCCTGATTAGTGCTGAATCGAGAGAAGCTGGTTAGGTTTTTTAGGAGTTGGGCCGGATTAGTGCTGAATTGACAGGAACTGGTTAGGCTTTTTTGGATAGTAAAATTATGACTAATGGACATACTCTGCGCACGTCATGTGTGGGAAGAAATGGAGGTCGACACAAGATCCTGAAAAGACGAAAGAGCACTATTTTGGGCGCTTCCCGTTTACCTTCACGAAGGCCCCCCAGAAGTGTATTTGGGGAAATTAGCTGAAGCCACCATTTATGATACTAAGAAGCTGCCGAAGTAAGTTTTAGCTGTTTCTTTTGCTGCCAAATAGGAAGGACTTCTATATACCGCGTACGATGATCGTGAAGATTAAAAAAATCACCATTTTGGTGGTCCCCCGTTAACTACCTTCACGAATATTCAAAGCACGGGGTTCAAGATCGGCTAAAGACACCATTTATGACACTAAGAAACTGGCAACACGAGTGTTAGCTGAGATACAAATTTGTTGTTTTTTGGCAGCCAATCCCACCATTTTAAAACTGGTCAAACAAGTGTGACTTTTTGTAGAGCAACGAACATCCATTATAGGGTGTTTTTACACTATAGGGTTTTAATAATGAAGTTAATTAAATATATGGTTAAGATCCACATCCCATGTATGATAAACTTGTTCAGTTTATTGCACACAAGAAGCAACAAAAAAAATGCTTACAATAATAAGCAGTGCACAAAGACTGTCAGAAATGAACATTTCACCAAGAATGATCTGCTCTGCAATTATGTCACAATACAACCATCACCAGCAGTGCATGTCCATTGGAAAAGTGCTAGCTGTACCTCCTCCTAGAGAACAAAGGGGATGACGCTTTCTTGGTTGTCTTTGCTGCTGCTGATGTGTGCTCGGACCTCCATCTCAGTGGGGAATCTGGTGGAGTGAAGGACTTCCATGGCAGATCATCATCCCTCATGCCCACGGTGGCCAGTGTGTTGATGCTGGGTGAGGGGACCAGGCCGCTGGGCAAGGGCCCATTAAAGTTTGCTACGGCAGACGGAGAGAGGGAAGCAAAGTAGATTTGGAACCTGTCAATCTCGAATTGCTGGAACTCAAACTTGTCAAACCAATTCTGCAGGGAAGGAGGGTATGGTTGGCGTTTCATACTTAACGATGTGCATATACAATATCCCCATACCTCCCCTCCACGTACCAACTCCCCCCCCCCCCCCCCCCCCCCTCCCAACGACCATTCCCTTCATAGTTGTATCCACTCACCTGAAGATCATTGTGCTTGCCTTTCACTGCCTGGGGTTTGTAGGCCACATGCTCCTCCTGGTCCTTACGTATTGACTTCACCTGATCACATAACAGCAAGCAAGTAAGCATATGCTATGGACCACACACACTGGCTGTCAATGACCACACATTCTCTGTCTACCATTGAGTGATAATTAATGGAGATGAACATGTAGTTGCTAATTAAGTGACCTCTGTCTGAATATTCCTTGTGGCAGGTGCTGGTACATGTATTCTGTTTGGCTCCTCCCTAGACACTTAGGGAACCACCCTAACACCCAAACTAAATCACACCTATCAATGACATGCTCACTTCAGGCACACACACATCACACATTGGTCCACTTTGATTAATCATACTCTTCGTATTGATACCTAATATGGTCATGTCAATTGGAGGAAGGCCAGGCTATTTAAGGCCAGCCTCCCTCTGATAACCACTTGGTCATAGTTGAATCTTGTCACTTGTGTTGCCAATAAACTTATTAACTATTATCTAGTCTCATTAGTTGTGGATATAAGTGGATATAAGTCGAGCTTAGTGAGAGTGACAGTGCACAGCCTGGCAGTTACGAGAGGTGGTGTGTACCCTAACAGGCACACACTCAAAAAGGCTGCAGTTGCTGCTTGATCACCATGAGTCCACCTCTGCTCCAACAGAAAGCTACACTCCACTCACCAGCACACCCTGGTGTGGTGTATCTTAAAACTAGGCCAACTACAAACTTTGTGAGTATATTAATAGCATCAGGTCTAGAAATATACTTGATAAGCTGTCTATTAATATGCCTCGCACACCAGCACATTGCAATGCGTTGAGGTGCAGTTGAATAGATATTTAAATGTGTCCGCAATGCATATCCGTTTTAATATTGTGAACCAGGCCTGCAAACTCCATTACCACACCTGTGGAATACTACAACTCCATGCAGAGGTGCAGTTGAATAGATATTTAAATGTGTCCGCAATGCATATCCGTTTTAATATTGTGAACCAGGCCTGCAAACTCCATTACCACACCTGCTGCGGAATACTACAACTCCATGCACCACTTCCTCTAATACTTGTGGTTTCAGTTATACTCAAATGTGAGATGACCAGCAGAGCAGGTAGTGACTGGTGACTTCCACTAGAACCCACAAATATTTCCCCACCAAATTCTTCTGTTTGTCACCATTGGCGAATATTTTACCTCTTGCTCTATTGTGGCAATGACGATTGAAAAAGCTTCATGATGCATTGCATACCACAAAGCTGGTCAAATGTAAATGCTAAATTATCACCATCACTAAGAACTGATCAATGCTGACCTTGGCTTCGTGACTCTCGGACTGCTGCTCAGGGGTATTGCGCGTGGGGGCAAGAGGGAAGGTGGGGCGCTGGAACATTGAGCTGGAGGAGATGGGGGCAGCCAGAGGTGGGGAAGAGTATGTAGCAGCAGCTCTGTTAATGGCACAGATCCACTGCTGCATGTCCATAGTGTCCCTAGTGGTGTGTGTGTGGGGGGGGGGGGAGACGGAAAACCAAATAAGAGAGGGTGGGTGAAGGACGCAGGAGAGGGAAAGGGAGGGGGGTAGAGCGGAGCAAGATCAAATATAATTTAAAGATTTATAATGATTGCATGAGTCTGCCATCACATGATGTGCTTGCAGGACTGCTGCCAAGATAAACAAAATTAAATTAAATGCACTCTCAATGGACACTCAGTAGTTGACACAGTAGATACGACTGTCTCCATAATCAACTTAAATTTTTGCTGCTCGATATTTTGGTTAAATGCTCTAGAGATTATGGAGGAATAGAATAATATATATGTGGTGTCTAATTATATAGCGAGAACAACAATAGCAACAAATAACAAAAAACCCGACTAAATAACTTTTTTAATGGTGCCCCCCCCTCCCAGGTCATTAGCTCCTCTACGTGTGTACTTTGCCTGCAGTAGGAATG
Organism: Cladorhizidae sp. MBARI D1340-BT2; assembly: GCA_028752905.1. Taxonomy (NCBI): domain Eukaryota; kingdom Metazoa; phylum Porifera; class Demospongiae; order Poecilosclerida; family Cladorhizidae; species Cladorhizidae sp. MBARI D1340-BT2. The sequence goes on along the minus strand of JAQNBH010000012.1, from coordinate 3,710,683 downwards.
ACTGCCACTCTGAAGTGGTCACTCTGAGCACAGAATTCTTCTTGTGGTAGTCATAGGCTCCCATGGCTACTGTGTGGCAGATAGAGATAGCAGACTTTGTGTCCTCCAAATGAAGATCTCCCTGACGAGGCTATAATGGGTAAAGGGATTTCATTGCATTACTCGAGTAATTGTTTGTTTACACAGCAGAATATTTAAATTCAGTGAGTCCCTGTAATTAAGTACTATGAGAACAATGTAGATGTAAGCTTGTGCTACATATTATAGAATCTCACATTCCGTAAAAGCCTCAGTTATGCAACATGGGGAAAATAATTCATCTATAATCCAGATATAGAAGATTGTTCTACGGCATCCACAATACAACAATAGAAACTAACACATATTTGGAATTTATGTTCTTCCGTCTCATGTGGTCAGGTCACTCGAGATGAGTCAGAGGACCTACTTGACACTGCCATCCAAAGAGAAATCAACTTGAGCTAGCTAAAGTAAGCTATACTAGACCTGTCATGAAGATGGCAATAAGAGTTCTGAAGCAACTTCACCTACCTGTGGAGTCCTGGTGGCCCTGGCAGTGGGCCCTGGCAGTGGATGGATAGGAGAAGGAAACTTCAGCAGCACAGCATCTTGACATTTCTCTTTCAGCTTAAATCATGTGTTTTTGTCAACATTACAGCCAGCATATTTTGGTCTTCTTCATGGTGAGAAGGAAAAAAATGTACACAGACAAAATGGCCCACCAGAAAGCCAGGCTATCGGTACCTGACTTCGGTTGGTCAAGTCCGACCTCTTAACAGACCTCTTAACAATTTAAAGAAGTCTAAAACAGGTTGGCAAAAATAACAACTTGCTGGGGCTGCCACTCAGCTAAAAGTCGGTTCACAACACTACACTGGCCGAGCGTTGCATCGCGTTGCGTGTTGTCAATTGACCTTTGACCGATTCATTTCGAACTGCACTCAACAAAGATGGACACGTGATTGGTCCGATGCTGCGTTTCAGATGCTGGATTAGAAAAAAGAAAAAGTTCTAATACAGCGTCTGAAACGCAGCATCAGACCAATCAGTGTCCATCTTTGAGCGTTATTCGAGGGTCAAAGGTCAATTGACAGCACCCAGCGTCGTGTTGTGAACCGGCCTTAACAAACAAGACTCAACATTTTATCAAGATATATCTCCATGTAGGTCTCCATAGATACTTGAATGTTACTGCATAATGATATTCAGGGGGGAAAATTTCTTTGAGTGAAACCGGAAAAACACTCGGTGATGGGAATTTCATAAAACTAACATCAAAATTTCAGTGTGTATGCAAAGTTATATAACCTGTTCTCATATAGAAATGCCTTAATGGTGGACCTGGTATTCTTTTACAGTTATTAGACTATACATACACGAAGAAAGGCAACAGTTTCAGCAATCCTTCTAGTAAAGAAAAAAGAAATAGTTTGGTACTGCTTGGTAACAGAATTTCATAGTGACGGAATTTCATAGTACTTAACGGAATTTCAAATGTTAATGATGTTCTATAACCATGCATGGCTCTCCTGCGGACTGGATACTTGCTCTATCCAAGTGTATCACCTCATTTACCTTTTAAAAATAACCTTTATAAGGGCAAAAATATTTTATTTTCTATGTATAATTTTTTTAAATTTCAGGCTAATATATGTACAACTAATCATTGACACTGACTGCTTCACTTTTCTGATGCATACATTGAGTATCATATACATGTCTGTACAGTGAGTATCATATACATGTCTGTACAGTGAGTATCATATACATGTCTGTACAGTGAGTATCATATACATGTCTGTACAGTGAGTATCATATACATGCCTGTACATTGAGTATCATATACATGTCTGTACAGTGAGTATCGTATTCATGTCTGTACAGTGAGTATCATATACATGTCTGTACAGTGAGTATCATATACATGTCTGTACAGTGAGTATCATATACATGTCTGTACAGTGAGTATCATGTACATGTCTGTACAGTGAGTATCATATACATGCCTGTACAGTGAGAATCATATACATGTCTGTACAGTGAGTATCATATACATGTCTGTACAGTGAGTATCATATACATGTCTGTACAGTGAGTATCATATACATGTCTGTACAGTGAGTATCATATACATGTCTGTACAGTGAGTATCATATACATGTCTGTACAGTGAGTATCATATACATGTCTGTACAGTGAGTATCATATACATGCATGTACAGTGAGTATCATCATATACATGTCTGTACAGTGAGTATCATATACATGTGTGTACAGTGAGTATCATATACATGTCTGTACAGTGAGTATCATATACATGTGTGTACAGTGAGTATCATGTACATGTCTGTACAGTGAGTATCATATACATGCCTGTACAGTGAGTATCATATACATGCCTGTACAGTGAGTATCATATACATGTCTGTACAGTGAGTATCATATACATGCCTGTACAGTGAGTATCATGTACATGTCTGTACAGTGAGTATCACATACATGCCTGTACAGTGAGTATCATATACATGCCTGTACAGTGAGTATCATGTACATGTCTGTACAGTGAGTATCATATACATGCCTGTACAGTGAGTATCATGTACATGTCTGTACAGTGAGTATCATATACATGCCTGTACAGTGAGTATCATATACATGTCGTAAAGTAGTATCATGTACATGTCTGTACAGTGAGTATCATATACATGTCTGTATAGTGAGTATCATATACATGTCTGTACAGTGAGTATCATATACATGTCGTAAAGTAGTATCATATACATGTCTGTACAGTAGTATCACATACATGTACATGTCTGTAGAATGTACGTGTGCTGCTTTTAAGAACGATACAATCCTAGCATAGTATCATCGTTTTGCTTAGTGGTGTATTTGGGCACCATGCTGTGCATCCATGAACTCTAATGAGTATCATAGGCGTGAAGGTCCGATCACCTGTCGCTCTGGGCACACAAATAAGAGTGTCTTTATGTCTTCCACACTGTTGTCTCCCCGCTCTGGGTTCCTGTACACACCAGAGCTTCCCACCTTGCGGAGAAACTTAAGTTGCACCTACTGTACTCTTCCTGCATGCTACACACTGTTGCCATGCAGACGGCCTCGTTCAGTTGCAACAAAACCTCCAGGTCTGAGGTCTGCCCCTGCTACAGGCTGGGTGTCTGCTGAGGTGTCTGTGGTACTGCAGCTGCCTTCTTGGCTGCCCACCATCTACGGAGGTTCTGCCTCTGCTTCTCTCTCACTGCCTCTGGGATGTGGCTCTGGCCTTCTTTTTCCTATCACAGTCTCTCTGCTTCCAGGCCTGCTCACCATCTCTGCCCTTTCATGGTAGCGGCACTGCTTCTCAGCGGCACTGAGTGCCATGCTGACTCAGAACTGTACAACTACACAAACTAACTCACTGGATACTCTATAGGAGTAATACGAATGCTTGGGGAACACTGGGAATACAGTAGACCCTCGCACATCTAAACCCAACCCTGTCTTGGTGTTTTTGAAAAGAAGCAATCTATAAGACTAGCAGCTACATATGGGTATTTTACTGACAGCTGCAATGTTGTTTAAATTGCTAATAACTTGTATTAGCTGATTGACACAAGGTCAGGCACAGTACAATGTACAAATTGTACATGAATTATGAGACTAATAGAGTTCAGACAATATGCCCTTATATGTGCAACCTAAATGTCACCTATGATAGGTGAGAAAACAATAGTAGAGTGTGAAAGAGCAGTCACCATCTAAACTATTACAAGATTAATGAAATTACTACGATTCTTATTAATAAAGTTGGCCAGAGTTTTGCATGTTAATAACTTTGCAATTGACTTCTAGAAGTGGTCATAACTACTCCCAAAGGGTATTCATGCTAATATTAGGAGTGATCTTTGACGTAGAAGTAAAGGAAATTGTAACAGTATAATATTTGGTGTTGGATTCCTCAAGAAGTTTACTAGAAACAGCTGAAATTAAATTCCGTTACCAGTAAAGGAATTTCATAAAAGTGCTATCTCATAAAGAAAAATAACAAGATTTCATACGTGAAGCCTACAGGTGTGTAAGGATGTATGTACCAAAATGCTTTCTTTTGGATAATTTCTTGCCTAATGTGTTTTTGTGTGACTGGAAGGGAAAAAAAGGGGAAATTGTGGTAACGGAATTTCAGGTAACGGAATTTTATCACCATAATTTGTCTTTTCCTATTAACACATTTTTACAGTGCAAAGACTTTTATACTATTCACTTTATAGATTATATAACCACAAAGACAAATTTTATTCCCTTGCTAATAGGTTGATAAATATCAAGGCACAGAAAGGTTTGACGAGTCACAAATCTGACTTGTCCAAGACTAAAATGTTTCTTAACTTCAAAATAATAACTCTTGAACCATGATAGGCAGGATGAAAACAGAATATGCGCCATAAACTAGAGATAAAGAGCTTCTCAGAAATTCAATGTCTGAAAGATATCTTGAATTTTATATTTCACTTTAGATGTCAACTCTTGCATGATCAAGCCCAATAATAAATAATAAAATAATAATAAAATAATAATAATAATAATAATAACAATAAAAATAACAATAATAATACTAGTAATAGTAAAAGTAAAAGTAATAGGAATAATCATAATAATAATCACCATCATAATAATCATCACCATCATAATAATCATCACCATCATAATAATAATCACCATCATAACTGGTCATCATAATAATAATCATAATCACCATCACCACCATCATCATCACCACCACCATCACCATCACCATCACCATCAATCATCATCAATCATCATCATCATAATAATACATGTAATAATAATAATAATAATAATAATAATAATAATAATAATAATAATAATAATAATAATAATAATAATAATAATAATAATAATAATAATAATAATAATAATAATCATCATCATCATCATCAAAATTGGCTCTTTGCATTCTGTGCCGTCAGCTGAAATTTCAATCCTAAGTCATCTTTCTGATTACAGGGGATAAAATAGGGAGGGTGCTAGTCACATCCAGAAATGGGAATTACTCATGATGCAATAGCTAATTTAGAAATTGAGCATATAAATTCACAAACTACAATACCTAATTAGAAATTGAGCGTAGAAATTTATGAAACAACGCAATTAGAATGACGTATATATAGGCCTTCTACGGTAATGACACCAAAATAACTATCCAATAAAGTAGGTGCTCACGGGTTCCAAGTAGAGAAGGAAGCCCTTGAGGTAGGCGTAGAACGGCTTCCATTGTCTTCTTCCTCTACCCACTACAAATACACGCACAACCAAAAAGAGTCAGTCGCTTGAGGAAGATCAAGCAGGTGGTTAATGATGACATGTATCGTGCAAAGTGAATCACAAGGCCGTGCAAAGTGAATCACAAGGCAATGCAATCAAGCTGCTCTAATAAGGACACCACGCAGTTGCTAGTACCAGCCACATAAACGTTTTATAAATAAAATCAAGTTTATAATTAGATAATGAAATGCGTTCGTTCACTCCCGTTGTTTTTAATTAATCATGTGACAAAGGAACTGTTTCTCATCGCTCGAAGGGCAAACGTCGTTGCCCATGTTTCTAGGACGTAGTCGATGGAACTCGATAGATACACAACACTTGCTTCATTTTGATTTCATTGTCGCTAGGAAAGCTAGCATATCAACTATGCCCGCCTGACAGATCCAGGAAGTGGACCCAGTGGTACCCACCTAATGGTGGTCACCCTACATCCTCAATAAGACTGCTCAAGTTCGATGAGCTGCCTAGCTATGCCGCATTCGAAGGTGTTATTTTAGCAATCTGCATAATAGATCACCTGATCTCGATCGGATGACAATATCTTTTGCTTGTGATTATTCGCCAGGTACTTGAGTTTCTCCATTCCCCCGAGTCAGCTTCGTCCAGCCCGAAGCGACCTTATTAGCCTTACCATCAGCCGCTTGAGTTCTTGACTGTGTAGTTTGGCCAGCTCATCTGCACTGGCTTGTTGCCTGCCAAGATTGGAGCCACCTGTCTTCATAAATTTGACACAAGAACTTTGCACTAATACTTACTTCACTGGCTCCTCCTGATGGATGTCCATCAGCCGTTCTACTATGAGACTCGTGCTTTGAGACACTGACACACATCTACTACGATAATGCTTATCCCATTGTACTAAAGCTTTTCTCATGAGACAAGCTTCTTGGAGCATCTTCATCCATTTCTCAAGACTTCTGACTCGGTCTTTGCTGGTCCCGCATACACAAGGTCATGTCAGGTAGCAGGATCGACATGAGCCATAGAGCTCACCTGAAGAGCAACACCAGACTCCAAAAGGTATCATCGAATCCTAAACAACCTAAGTTATACTGCACAGTAGACCCTCACTAGAGCAAGCACTTTAGGACCAGTTGTGGAATGTTCGCTGTGCTGAAAGTAATGATGACATTTTTTTTTTAATGATGTTTTTTAAAAAACAATCTGAGGTCGAATGCATTTCTTATTCTTTATAGAGCCCAGAGAGCTGTTCAGTGGCATGGTGATCACCATGGTAACTTGGGACTTCCCCCCCAATTTTTTTTAGGGACAAGTTGGAATAAGCCATTTCAGCATCGTCCTCTTACATGTACATGTTGTCCAATAAAACAACACCTGCTACAATAAACATCGAACATACATGTACATGTATAATTATTGAGGATGGACATACATATGCATGCATTTGTTTAACAGCAGAGATTGAAATAGTCCGTTAAGCGAGCTTAGCTGGTATTTAACCACGCCTAACAAGGGAGGGATGATCCTAGTTTGTTCAAAAGTGGACATTTCTAGTGTTTTGGCAGTTGCTCAAGGCAACAATGCACACATCAAAGACATCCATCGCTTCTTTGTGATTGGATTTTCTGATTCATCATCTGAAGACTCATTCCGGTTAGATTCTGAAGCAAGCTGAACAACTTCTTCACCTGAAGACACATTTCGGTTAGATTCTGAAGCAAGCTGATCTGAAGAAGTTGTTCCGGTTAGATTCTGAAGCAAGCTGAACAACTTCTTCACCTGAAGACTCATTCCGGTTAGATTCTGAAGCAAGCTGTCTGAAGACTCATTCCGGTTAGATTCTGAAGCAAGCTGAACAACTTCTTCACCTGAAGACTCATTCCAGTTAGATTCTGAAGCAAGCCGAACAACTTCTTCACCTGAAGACTCATTCCGGTTAGATTCTGAAGCAAGCCGAACAAGTTCTTCATCTGAAGACTCATTCCTGTTAGATTCTGAAGCAAGCTGAACAACTTCTTCACCTGAAGACTCATTCCGGTTAGATTCTGAAGCAAGCTGAACAACTTCTTCACCAGTACACATACAACCTTCAATCATGATGATGATTAGACCCACAGATCTATCTAGATAGGCACATAAGCTACTCTTCCCATCATCAGTATCTTGCACAGGGATGATGTCAGTTCGCCCCTTGTCCTCCTGTTTCATTACATACCAAAACAGCCGACAAACACCACCAAATTCAGTAGATACTTGTAGCCCGTTTCGTGCACTTCTTCATCAGGGTTAAACTCTTCCTCTTGGCAGACATCTCGAGGACTTCGCTACAATCTTGGGCTATGGCACACAATTATAGCTACAGGAAGTCATGTGACATGATGATGGCATAAGCATGCACAATTACTTGCCACTGGCTACAGTCACTATACTGAGATAACGGGAGAAGCGAGTTTCGTTATACCAAGGTTCTTACTTGTGACGATTGCGTGAGCTTCATAATGCCAGTGCTGGAAATACTTAGCACATTGCAATGTATTTGTTCATGTACGAGGGTAAGCGCAGCCTACCCGAGGCCACGCCCTGTTTCACCTGAGAAGGCACATGGTACACTATCCTACAGTAACATAGGCATAGCTTGATTAGGCGCGACATAATCTTGCTTACGGATGCTATTAGCACCTTGCTTCACAACCCATAAGTGAACATGGGTTGCTGCAGACCCTCCCACTAAATAGCAACCACAATTCATGTTCGATGACGGTATTTATATACCCACTCACATGCCCCTCCCTACAACGAGAAATAAAATCACAGGTATGTAGTCCATGCATATTCACACCTTTCTTGTGTGGACCCTCCATGATGTTCTTCTTGAGGATGTAGCCCTCCTTGAACAGAGGGGCGTTGGCCGACATTTCCACCTGCAGAAGCATTCCACACCATAAGGAATCAGTATACTCACAGTTTACGTTAAAATCATTATGAAGTGCTCAATGTACTGACTCACACTGTCAAACGGCACAAGACGCCTTGCAATAGGCTGGCGGTCTGCCTTGACAGAGACTCACTAAGTGTCACTATCAAATAACGTACTGTGGCAAAGAACATTGTTCTTTGAGGGATATGTGTCCCAGATTCATCCACCCTCCCTCCCCCCTGGAGGAGGGTGCGATTAACCGTTCACCGATTGATCGCCATTTTATTTGTTGTCTTTTGATTTTATTTTTTATATCTAGTTATAGCTAATAACTTTATTGTGAAGACTTCCTATCATTAGAATGGAAATACAATAAGATGCAGTTTGGTATGGGAATCAGCTACATTGAAGTAAGCAAACAGAAGCTATGCAGAGCTACGTTGCTCTCTGTCTACAACAAAATTTGCAACAAAGAAATCCACCCAGGAGCGTGTCTTTTCTCAAGAGCAAAGGGACTCAGAGTGGTTCCGGGTAAGCACGGATGCCTGTGCAGCTTTCCTCCATTGAATGGCTTCCAGTAACAACAGTAAAGGCCAGGAAGAGACTATTTATGACAACAGATGCAATCATCAGCCATTAAAAAAAATCATTTTCTCTCTCGCGCCGTCAAACATTTATTTCGCTAGAGCAGTCAACTGGACATGTGCAGACCAAAAAAACCCCGGTATTCAGCGCAATCAATTTTTTAATTTTTTTAAAATTGCGACTGATATTTGCAGACTTATGTACGGTTTGTAATCACTTAATGAATTTCCACATCTCTGCCCCTATAATTTCACAACCCCCGACCTTAAAATAAAATCCTAATAGAAACCCTGGCGAAGCACAATGCTGAAGCCCTAGCCACAGCCGCGTGTTACCATGGTGACAGTATTACACCGAGGACGCTTCAAGTGCACATTCCTATCGTGTAACTTGGTTGCTAAGCTCATCACAGTTACCAGTTGAGGCCCGCCAAAAGTTCCCGCAATACCGACACCTAAAAATGAGTGACAGCATTAGGGACACGCTCAATTAAAGTTAAAAATGTTAATAATAATAATAATAATAATAATAATAATAATAATAATAATAATAATAATAATAATAATAATAATAATAATAATAATAATAATAATAATAATAATAATAATAATAATAATAATAATAATAATAATAATAATAATAATAATAATAATAATAATAATAATAATAATAATAATAATAATAATAATAATAATAATAATAATAATAATAATAATAATAATAATAATAATAATAATAATAATAATAATAATAATAATAATAATAAAAATAATAAAAATTTAATTTTTTTTGTGCCACTGGAGACAAACAAGCTCGTCTTGTGTCGAATGGCCGCATACACTTCCTCTACACTTCCTCTAGTTTAATTATAAAAGGGTCAAGGTCATGCATTGTTTTGCCACACTGATGTGTTAGTGGCTAAATGTTTACGGCACATGCTGAGGAAGAGTTGCTGTCGGAACTGTGGAGACTGTTTTTGGTCGTCCCTTTAATTAAAACAGTAATTAATTGCTTGCCTGTGGATACAGGGACTTACCTCTACAAACGTGCCCGGAATAGTGACATGGTAAATACGCTCCTGAGTAAAGATAATAAGCAAATATATACATGGTGTGTATGTAACATAATTAGCAGCACACAGAATATGAATTATTCATGAGGGACTACCAAGCATGTAATCAAGGCCTTGGTTACATAATAACTAACCTACATGTATGTAGCTCCACCTCTTAGGTCGTAGTGTTAAGGGGGACCTATCTCTTAATATTCAGAGAGAACTCTCTTAGTGTTCAGGGTCTTAGTGTTCAGGGGGGCCTCTCTTAGTGTTCAGGGTCTTAGTGTTCAGGGGGTCCTCTCTTAGTGTTCAGGGGGACCTCTTTTAGTATTCAGGGTCTTGGTGTTCAGGGTCTTAGTGTTCAGGGGGACCTCTCTTAGTGTTCAGGGGGTCCATGACTTAGTGTTCAGGGGGTCCATGACTTAGTGTTCAAGGGATCTTTTAGTGCTTAGTTTTCAGGGGGACCTATCTCTTAGTGTTCAGGGGACCTATCTCTCAGTGCTCAGGGGGATGTATGTATCTCTTAGTACTCAGGGGGACCTCTCTTAGTGTTCAGGGGTCCATGTCTTAGTGTTCAGGGGGTCCATCTCTTAGTGTTCAGGGGGGACCTATCTCTGGAGGGGGAGAGGGGAGGGCCTAGTGCTGTGTGTATGTACAAGTAGTGTCATCAACAGTCCAGATCCAACTACTGTTGGAAAGTCAGTTCATTCCATCTCCTAATAATAACTAGGGCTAGAGGGTTAGGGATAGGAATAGGGCTAGGGCTATCGAGTTAGGGCTAGGGCTAAAGGGCTAGGGTAGGGCTATAAGGTTAAGGGTAGGGTTAGGGCTATAGGGTTAGCTATAACGTTAGGGATAGGGCTATACATGTAGGTTTAGGGCTAGGAAGGGCTCTAGGGTTAGGTCTAGGGCTATAGCTATAGGATTAGGGCTAGAAGGCTATAGGTTATGAATATAGGGCAGGGCTACAGGGCTAGGGCTATACAGGTCTAGAGATATCAGGCTAGGGAATAGTGTGTTGCTCCATTAGGGCTAGGAACATACATGTAGGGCTAGGTATATAGAATTCGGGATATAGGGCAGGAATATGGGGCTAGGGATATATAGAACTACTGTAGGAATATAGAGTTAGGGATATAGGGCCACGTATATAGGGCTAGGGATTACGGATATGGCTAAGGGCTATGGATAACTAGCCAGGATTTGGACATCTAGGGATGAATCCAAGTTTGTGCATGGTGCCTCCTGTGATGACTCTGGACTCCCATAGAGCTATGAGGGGTTCCCTGAGATATGACCTGGCCACAAAGTCACTGTGTCTCCATCCCATCCCATTACTCTATACTAAAACAGCCTGCAGAACATCCCACAGAATATCCCGACTTTACAATACTAGAGGACCCTGCAGAACAGCCTGCAGAATATATACCACAGAATATCCCGACTTTACAATACTAGAGGAACCTGCAGAACAGTCTGCCTGCAGAACACACCAACTTTACAATTCTAAAGCTATTAACAGAAATTCACTGAACATACAATACATACAATACATAGCTAGTGTAAATACGACTGCTGCTATGGTTACCATTTCTTCCGAGTCAGTAGAGGTCAGTCCTACATCTCCAGAATCTGCTTTGACTTCATCACTATGGCAACAAGGAAACTTATAAAGCTACATAGAGGGTATTACATTTTAGCCCTGTTTGGTGTGTTACACTGTGTGTGTGTGTGTGTGTGTGTGTGTGTGTGTGTGTGTACATACATTTATGTACAGTGTCCTTCCACTTCTCTATTTCATCACCACAACGTATTATTTCCCTCTCCACCCCTCCCCCATTTACCCTCTCTCCCTCCCATCTCTCTTTCTCACCCTTGTTCCCCCACCCTCCCATAGTTGAAGCTGTGATTCCTGGAAGAGAGGACAGCTATCATGTGTTGTCGTGGCAACTGGCACGTGCATAATTTATAAGTGCATGTCAAGAAACACTCGTGCTAAGACTAGAGTCCTCCCACGCTATGTTGGGGCAAGCAAGCTTTGCCTGGGGGTAAATCTTCTCAGTTCACTGTATGTGTAGGTGCCTGGTACTGCTTGAAATAGGAGTGAAGACGAACCAACATAATCTCCCCCTTCCCCCCCCTCCCCACACACACACAGGAAGCTGGAGAGTCAAGTAATCATGTGGTCTGTCTAAACTCTGCTGGTTAGCCTCTTGATCTTTAGCACACACAAAGTTGTTCAGCGCCCATTTCATCATCACTGCAACCAATCTTTGTTAAGTGTCCTTCTGGTGCTTTGCTGCAAAACGCTGATAGCGATGCCTTGAAGGAGGTACCGATCATGCGCATGCATATTAGCTGCATTGCCTAGGCAACGAATCTCAACACAACATTGAGGCAGGAATTTTACTGTACGAGCACGTGTATTACTGTCTAGAGTTGTCCGTAATATCCCGACAAGCTTCTTGCTGCTTATTGGCAAGTGACTTCTAGTCCTTTACCCAGTCTTCTAGTAGCATATCCTTGGCCTGTGGAGTTCCAAAACACTTCCCCGATGTATCCAACAATTATACTTCTGGCTTATGAAGGACGGCAATAGCGAGTAGAATCTGTAGGATGCAAAGTGCTTTTCTTACCAACATATTCACCAGATTTGAACCCTAGAGAATTTTTGGGCCAACATGAAAAAAGGATAAAAAATAGAACATCAGATTTTGACCAACTTCATTGCTTCCTCCTTTAAATATGGCGCTATCAAGTTGATGTCGCAAGATTGTTCTCGTCTTCAGATAAATGGAGATTTTTCACCACGAAGGATGCTCCATTAGCTCTGCAGAGAACAAGCTTCTGAAGAATAAAACAAATGGCAGTCTGCTTGGAAGGCCATTGAGAGAGACTTGCTTCTTCGTAACCAACCTCGAGACACTGGGTCTTTCTTAGTCTGATCAAGAGATTAGCTCTTACTTTGACTAGCTCGCGAGATTAGGTCATCAGTCCTCCGTTTAAAAAAAACTAAGGAAAGAAATTTTTCTGTCAGTGTGCGTTATTTAGAAAAAGTGTTAAGTAAGCGGCTTGCCTCAGTAAGCCTCCGTTTCCATTTTCTTCAGGAAGATGGCAGGTTACCAAGACTCTCAGTCTGGTGCAGCAGCACTGAGCCATGACCAGTCAGATGGCAGGCCCTCCCCCACTTAAACTTTGTTCCTAGCCTTCCCCCTCCCCCTGCTTGAACTTTGCTCCTAGCCTGCCACCTACCCTCTTAAACTTTGCTCCTAGCCTGCCACCTACCTAGCCTGCCCACCTGCTTGAACTTTGCTCCTAGCCTGCCCCCTACCCCTCTTAAACTTTGCTCCTAGCCTGCCCCCTACCCCTGCTTGAACTTTGCTCCTAGCCTGCCCTCTCTACTTCTTAAACTTAATTTGTACACTGGACAGACGAGGTGCTTCCAAGTTGACTACATGGTGCATGCAGGTGTGCATTATTCACGTGGCTATAGATGGTTTGCTCCAGGATTCTATATAGCCATCCTAGAGTTGCATCTGCTCTTGCTTAAAGGCAGTTCACAATATGTCGCGAGCCCTTCGGGTCACGTCATTTTGGGTCACTTCATGTAGTTCACAATATCTGCCTGGTTGCATCGCATCAAACTACCAATTATGAAACTCCACCCATTAATTAATGAACCTTCATCAATCTCTACATGACTTGCCAGAGAGCAGCCATATACTAAAAAAGTTCCCCACTGCCTCTATTAACCTTTCCTCGCTGCTTCTATTAACCTTTCCTCGCTGCCTCTATTAACCTTTCCTCGCTGCCTCTATTAACCTTTCCTCGCTGCCTCTATTAACCTTTCCTCGCTGCCTCTATTAACCTTTCCTCGCTGCCTCTATTAACCTTTCCTCGCTGCCTCTATTAACCTTTCATCACTGTCTCTATTAACCTTTCCTCGCTGCCTCTATTAACCTTTCCTCGCTGCTTCTATTAACCTTTCCACAGTCATCTCCTCCTTGAAGAAACTCTTCCCCCCCCCCCCCCCCTTGAAACACAAATAAAGCACACCAGCATGTGTCAACCCACACGCCGCGACCGGAACTAGAATAGAAATCGAGTATACTCAAGCAAAGCTACACGATGTAACTTCATGTTCACAATATTGACGCGTTGCATCACTAGTGCGAGATATTGTAAGCCCGCCTTTGGCATTCCATCCCTAGTTCACGGCCAGCAGATTCTAGTAGTCCCTAGGCTTGTACTCAGATAAAATATAAATGACTCACACTGCCCACTGTAATGGCCTCTTCCTGATCTCCTCATACAGAGACTGCATACACAAACAACAACAACAACAATAGCAACAACAACATATCAACGTTGAGAGAATACAAATTCATTGAGAAGGTTATTGTAATATCATTTAACAGTTGATGACGGTTTATATACAATAACCATAGTGACACACCCACTCACCCGGGCCAGGCTCTTAGGGATCTTGACACTAATTCTCTCCAGGTTCTCCGCAAACTGGTGTGAGGTCATCTTCCTGCCACTATGCTGCAAGGTGTGATGTGAGGGGTGTGGTTTGAGGGTGTGGTTGAGGTATAGATAGTACGAGGGTACACTGAGATCATCTATAACATCTCTCTAGGAACATGAATTATTCATCAGGGCCAGGGTCCGAGATAATAACCACTGGGACAACATGGACGTGGTACCAGGTTCCCCCCTCACACCTTCTTTTTCCTGCACCCCTCCCCCCAGGATATAGGCAAAGTTATGGCTGGTCTAATCACGTACCCTTGCTTGTTTGTGGATGTTCGTTTATTTCAGAAAAACTTGTAATTATTTTTTAGAAAAGGAATTTTTTTCCATAATACGTTCATACTTCTTGCAAGAACCCATCTGGGATGGTTCCATGGCTCCATAATGCATAAGCATCTATAGGTCCAAGTAGCGAGTGGGTAGAACTAAGTGCTAATGTATTTGTTCTTGGCAAAGGTACCATATGGCTCATTCTATACCAAGAATAGCATGCCATAACACATATTACACCCTCATGTGTGACCACCAACCATGCACCCACTAACAGCACTGATGTATTACACCCTCATGTGTGACCATCAACCATGCACCCACTAACAGCACTAATGTATTACACCCTCATGTGTGACCACCAACCATGCACCCACTAATAGCACTGATGTATTACACCCTCATGTGTGACCCACAACCATGCACCCACTAACAGCACTGATGTATTACACCCTCATGTGTGACCGACCACTAACAGCACTGATGTATTACACCCTCATGTGTGACCACCAACCATGCACCCAACTCTCACATCTTTGTGCAAGTCTGTATTGAGCAGAAGCATGGCCACAGTGGTGCCATGCACGTCGTCAGAGGACCTGAAGGCCTTGGGATTGCACTCATAGTAGCGCTTCGAGAAGTGGATGATAACTCGCTCCCTTTCCTGCGTCTCTCCTGTGAGAGAGAAATAGGTGAGAAACTGTCGAAGACTTTCATCCAGAGACTGATCTTGGAACTCAAAGAATTTGAGGTACTCTTGTGCCACTGACTTTCCGTATTCAGACCTGAGGGAGAGAGAGGGGAAGAGATAGGTTGAAGCACTGCATGTGTGGACATGACGCATGACGTCAAGTGGACTGCCACAGCTACAAGGTCAGGACAAGTGTATAGGTCAAGCAATCGAAGTTAAGGTCAGGACAGGTATGGCATTAGTACAGAAGTTCAGGTAGGACAAAAATAGGCAAGAAGTTCAGGACATGGGGCTATACCAGGAAGGACATTCAGGACACGATGAAATGAACCATGGGAAGTGCTCCAGCAAGATTGGTATCAAGTCCCTGGAAAAACTTCAACATTCGAAATGGACTTGAAGCACTGGCATAACAGGCGAGGTTTGTTGAGGGGGCAGTGGGAAAGAATGATTTTTTTAAAGGTATGTGTGTGTGGGGGGGGGGGGGGGTAGGTTGGACTACTGATTTAACACACACTGTGGCTCCGAACGTTGAATGCTAGTATACATGTACATAGCAACAGTAGGAGAATACCATATACAGTAGCACGTTTTTTAGAGGAATTAATGTTTCGAGGTTTTTGTGGACTTGATCCTAGATGTAAAGAATTAGGCCCTCTAGTAATAGGTACACTAATAAGGCCCAGTAAAGGATTGCAATAAACTATAACTTATTCTGCGAAATTACAACAATCCTAGAAAATTTAGCCCCTCGAAAAAAGGGGGGGAAAGGAAGGCGGTATATGGTACTCATTTAACATTTAAGAGACTGCTACTGCACATACACATACAGCGTTGCATCTCGAGCGAGGTTCAGCAACATTCAGCAATAACAGTAGAAGGCTCCGCAGGTACGTAGAGTTCTTGTAAAAGAGTCCTAGATTTTGCTGACAGGCTATGCAGCTGCACTGCTACAACCAGCACCTACGTACCCACATGACAGGCACCAATCCAGCAGTGCTGCCTGGTCCTGCACTGTCTACTACAGTGAGTGCACAACTTATTCTCAGCCAGGTAGCATCCATTATAAAATGCTTTTGCTCAGTCTTGTAGCCTGACAGTTTTAGTCCAAAAGTAGCGAAGGATTTATAAGAGACGCTGGAAGTACTTTTGGAGCTAAAATCATCCACAACCAGCTTCTAAAGTGTTGATAGTGGTTTCATCAGGTTCCTTGAGACCATCAGCATCACTTGGGACTATTAAGACCGGACCAAGTGATCCACATCTTGGACAGCACTGCATGCACAGGTTGAAGACACTTCAACACCAATTTTGCATGGAGGAACTGGGTAGTTTTAGCCCATCCTGACTGAAGTTTGTTGAGGGGGACAAGTGGCTCACAACCCAGTTGGTGACCGGGGGACTCGGTAGAGGGAGCTTGAATAAAGTAATGGAGTCTGGTAACATGTCAGCCCAAGACTGCAGCCATCTCTCCATCTGCCAAACTGGATGAAATAGGGTGCTGTCTATGAGCTGTGAAATGGCAGTGATTTAAAGGACAGGGAACATCTGTTCTGATTAATGGGACCAAGATGCAGGGTTCTTCAGACTTCTCACCAAGCTTCAGACATTGATAGTCACAGTGGATGGAACTATCCCAGCTACAGTAGCACACTACCCCAGCTAGCACACTACCCCAGCTAGTACACTACCCCAGCTAGCACACTATCCGAGCTAGCACACTGTCCCAGCTAACACACTACCCCAGCCAGCACACTACCCCAGCTAGCACACTACCCCAGCTAGTACACTACCCAAGCTAGCACACTACCCCAGCTATGTAGCACACTACCCCAGCTAGCACACTACCCCAGCTAGCACACTATCCCAGCCAGCACACTACCCCAGCTAGCACACTATCCCAGCTATAGTAGCACACTTTCCCAGCTAGCACACTACCCCAGCTAGTACACTATCCCAGCTAGCACACTACCCCAGCTAGCACACTACCCCAGCTAGCACACTACCCCAGCTAGCACACTACCCCAGCTAGCACACTACCCCAGCTAGCACACTACCCCAGCTAGCACACTACCCCAGCTAGCACACTACCCCAGCTAGCACACTACCCCAGCTAGCACACTACCCCAGCTAGTACACTATCCCAGCTAGCACACTACCCCAGCTAGCACACTACCCCAGCTAGCACACTACCCCAGCTAGCACACTACCCCAGCTAGCACACTACCCCAGCTAGCACACTACCCCAGCTAGCACACTACCCCAGCTAGCACACTACCCCAGCTAGCACACTACCCCAGCTAGTACACTATCCCAGCTAGCACACTACCCCAGCTAGCACACTACCCCAGCTAGTACACTACCCCAGCTAGCACACTACCCCAGCTAGCACACTACCCCAGCTAGCACACTACCCCAGCTAGCACACTACCCCAGCCAGCACACTACCCCAGCTAGCACACTACCCCAGCTAGCACACTACCCCAGCTAGCACACTATCCCAGCTAGCACACTACCCCAGCTAGCACACTACCCCAGCTAGCCAGCTAGCATACATGTCGGAGTTGCTTCCAGTGCTCCAGATAACACTTGGGAGTACATCATTGATTGCAACATCCTGGGATCTGGTAAAGTGCAATGTGTACACAGGGGGTTGTCATATTCAGCAGTGGAGTGGACTAGTGCTGTAGTGCTGAGGTGGAGATGTGTAAGGGAGTGGACTAGTGCCGAGGTGGAGATGTGTGAGGTGAGGAATTGGCTCTTCAGTACACTTGGCTGGCCAGTACACTTGGCTCTCCCATACACTTGTCTGGCCAGTACACTTGTCTGGCCAGTACACTTGGCTCTCCCATACACTTGTCTGGCCAGTATACTTGGCTGACCAGTATACTTGGCTGGCCAGTATACAGCAGCTATTCTTGAGTTGGTCGACCCTAGCCTGAGTTTTGCAGACCAGATTCTTCAAGTGGGCAGAGAACATACTGTAAGGCTACGGTCAACTGTAATCGTATTCTGGGCTATGGTCAAGTGAAATCCCTAAATATACTTGGCTACGGTCAAGTGATCCCTAAGTATACTGGGCTATGGTCAAGTGTAAGCCCTAAATATACTGGACTACGGTCAACTGTAATCCCTAAGTATACTGAACTACAGTCAACTGTAATCCCTAAGTATCCTGGACTACGGTCAACTGTAATCCCTAAGTATACTGGTTCTTTCTTGGACCTCAAGGCACTTAGGTTATGGTAGATGGTTAATGCATCCTCTGCTAGTCCGCTGGCAAGGTGAACAAGGTCTGGTAAGGGGATACAATAACCTCGAAAATTGTTCAATTCAGTTCCAGAAATCCTCGAAACTTTAGCTCCTCAAAAAACAAGCACTATGCATGTATGCATGTACATACAAACATATGTACACACCAATATGCTTCGTAGATAAACCATGCACACACACACATCAACATGTGTGTGCGTGTGTGCATGGTGTGTGTGTGTGTGTGTGTGTGACTAGTGCCTTACATATCCGACAGTTTGGCTGCCACTTCACTCTTCTTGAAGCCATCCAACATGTAGAGCCTTCGGGCCATGATCACAGCGTTGATGTAAGGGTCATCCAACTTCTTGCTGGAGCTTCTCCTGGGTATCCTGACCAATTTGCTCCTATCTCTCTGCACAAGCAAGCACCGGCCACAGACACAACATACACATGAATGACTGTAGGTCTTCATGCAGCCCAATAATAACATCATAATAATAACTGGCAGTGACGAACGCAAGGCGTTAAGGGGCAAGCGAAGGTACGATTAAGAAAGAGAGGATTTTTTTTAAATCCTCTCAATGTACTGCTCTAGCCATTGCCCTAGCCCTAGCATACCTGAAGGCCTAATACACACTGATCTTTTAGCTTGAAATCCTAGTTTGTTAGATTGTATTATTGTCCTAACCCTAGCATACCTGAAGACCTAGTACTGAGCTGAACATTATTAATATTATCTTGCAATGCTTGCAATGCAATAAGAAATGTATGTAGTTACTGTATGAATTTACGAACGTGTGCAAGGTTGAGGCGAAAGCCTGCTCAGATATTCTCCAGATTGACCGAGATGATCATTTCCAGTTTAGTAAACCATTTTCATTCAAGGTGACATCATACCTCCGCAGCTAGAGCGTGCTGATGAATTGAGTAGCTGTGTCAGAATGAACCTCCAGCATCCTTCCCCTTCGGCTATTAACCACTCCCACTTGCCTGTGCGGCCAGTTTCTTGGCCCTAGCTTGGAACCTGCTGCCGTGGTTCTCATCGTTCCCTTCACTACGATGACCATTCCTGTTTACATAGTCCCACATTATTTAAGGCGGACAATGCGTCCATATTTTGTTATGGATGAGCGCACTGTGCTTCGGTGGATACATATATAGATATGCCACACACAGCAGAACCAAGTTTTCCACCCAGCTCCCCACTTAGGGGACACCTCGCTCGCCAATAAAAAAAATCCCCCCAAAATCATCATAATAATTATAATTTGGGACCAACAGAAATGTGAGCTCTGGCACGTGCCAGTAAGTACACATTAACACCTTCATGCAAAGTGAAAGTTCACATTATAGAGCCAAATATTTGATATTTGTTCATGTTCCCAATGCTACCTGTACCCACCTACAGTTGAGATACCTGTTCATGTTCTCAACTAAACCAATGGTACCTGCACCCACCTACAGTTGAGATACCTGTTCATGTTCTCAACTAAAGCATTGCTATCTGCACCCACCTACAGTTGAGATACCTGTTCATGTTCTCAACTAAAGCATTGCTACCTGTACCCACCTACAGTTGAGATACCTGTTCATGTTCTCTACTAAAGCAATGCCACCTGTACCCACCTACAGTTGAGATACCTGTTCATGTTCTCTACTAAAGCAATGCCACCTGTACCCACCTACAGTTGAGATACCTGTTCATGTTCTCAACTAAAGCATTGCTACCACCTGCACCCACCTACAGTTGAGATACCTGTTCATGTTCTCAACTAAAGCATTGCTACCTGCACCCACCTACAGTTGAGATACCTGTTCATGTTCTCAACTAAAGTAATGCTACCTGTACCCACCTACAGTTGAGATACCTGTTCATGTTCTCTACTAAAGCATTGCTACCTGCACCCACCTACAGTTGAGATACCTGTTCATGTTCTCAACTAAAGCATTGCTACCTGTACCCACCTACAGTTGAGATACCTGTTCATGTTCCAACTAAAGCATTGCTACTTGTACCCACCTACAGTTGAGATACCTGTTCATGTTCTCAACTAAAGCAATGGTACCTGTACCTACCTACAGTTGAGATACCTGTTCATGTTCTCAACTAAAGCATTGCTACCTGCACCCACCTACAGTTGAGATACCTGTTCATGTTCTCAACTAAAGCAATGCTTCCTGTACCCACCTACAGTTGAGATACCTGTTCATGTTCTCAACTAAAGCAATGCCTCCTGCACCCACCTACAGTTGAGATACCTGTTCATGTTCTCAACTAAAGCAATGTTACCTGCACCCACCTACAGTTGAGATACCTGTTCATGTTCTCAACTAAAGCAATGCCACCTGTACCCACCTACAGTTGAGATACCTGTTCATGTTCTCAACTAAAGCATTGCTACCTGCACCCACCTACAGTTGAGATACCTGTTCATGTTCTCAACTAAACCAATGGTACGTGCACCCACCTACAGTTGAGATACCTGTTCATGTTCTCAACTAAAGCATTGCTACATGCACCCACCTACAGTTAAACGGGAACCTGGCTCATGCTGAGCTACAAGTTACACCCCAGGTGACCCTTTACCTAAAATATGCAGAGTGGCTATAACATAATGCAGTGGTAAGATACTTCGAGCCTGCCAACCTCTAAACACCTACTACCCCCACACACATGTAACACAAGCTTGTTTAGAGGGAATCTTTTTCCGTTACCTAATTCCGTTACCTAATTCCATTTCATGATTAACTTTAGAGAAAAAAATTCTGTTTTCTCAAGAAAGAAAGTACAAAAATGAGTGCAAAATATGGTCTTCTCGAATTGCTTGGCACGTTCCACCCTCTGCTCTTCTAGTGGACATAGCTAACAGGTGCACTTCTCTTGGTCTTCTTGGCTCGTGGAGGGGCTGAATCGGCCATCTCTTTCTTCAACATGCACACATATGCTTTAACACTCTGAATGCTGGGAGATTCAATTTTATTGACCACTAACAGGGAATTTTTTCCCAACAATAAACGGTCAAGACTTGTAAAATGCAATATCAAGCCTGAAGGCTATCTTCGCATTATAATGCAGCTGGTACTTGTGTGCTATCCCAGGAAACAAGGACCTGGCAAAAAAACTCCAAACTAGTTATCTGCTAATTATGCAATAGCTTAGAGGGGAATCAGAAGCTGCCTCCAGTGATGTGTAAAATATATAGCAACAAACCACAGTTGTAGCCATGGGGCAGCTGCTACTGGCATTGGCATTAGGTGTGGTTAAAACATCAAGCATCTCATTGCCAATTCCATCTCCTTTTCCAGCGATCAGGTTGTAGAGTGCTAATAGCATCAGTCACCAACAAAATAAGATCTAACGCAGGATCAGCCAATTAACAGATTGAACGCCAGCTATATTTGTGGTTTATTATATATATATATATATACACACATTATTGTAATAATTATTATGCATATATATATATACATTATTGTAATAATTATTATATATATATACATTATTGTAATAATTATTATATATATATACATTATTGTAATAATTATTATATATATATAATATATACATTATTGTAATAATTATTATATATATACATATATATATATTAAGAATAAACTTCTCAAACTGTTCCTAGTTCATCTCATTAGAATGGAAATACGATAAGCTGCAGTTTGGTATGAGAATGAGTTTGACGAAGGTAAACTATGCAGCGCTACATGTCTACAACAAAACATGCAGCAAAGGAATCCATCCAGGAGGCCTCCTTGTTCAAGAGCGAAGGAACTCAGAATGGTTCCTGGTAAGCACTGGCTTGTGTTGCTTTCCATAGAAGAAGAACTTCCAGAAAAGAGTAGCAAATACCATTATAGTTGGTGGGTTGTCACAAGAGTAAGCTTCTGAGGAAACCTGCAGCAGAATCAGCTCAGCCAGGCTCAATACTGCACACGACATGGAGCGTGTTGATTGCATTGATAATCTAGTACCAATTTACTGACATTTTACTGAGTTGATCCACAGATTAGTCGCTGCAATCAATTTGTAGTCCTCTGGTGTTAATGATAATTTACTAGCAGAGGTTCTCGCACTAAATTTGCAGGAAGGAAGATATCCTTTTTGTTGACCAAAACGGATATATTTCTGAAGACATACATACAGCATCAACCTGCAAGTAACTGAGGCATTTTCATACCATAACAGTTGGGACCATCAGCCATTAAATTTTTTTAACCTGCTCTCCCCTTGCAACCGGAACTAGTTTTACAACTATCACAATGGAGCAGTCTATTGGGCATGTGCGTACCAGAATGGGCGCGTAATCCCCCCCCCCCCCCCCTTCCGGACAATGTCCGAGTTTGCACCATATGGCACTTATGGCGTTTAACCAGTTGACAAACAATGACCACAAGCTGAGGTTATCAATTTCTTATCTAGCCAGAAAGAATGGCAAATGATTGGACTGCCGTAGAGCAGAGTCTTGTATGTGGACATTATATCGACAAATTTGTCTAGTGACTAACAATGGAAGAAACACCAACTCTGGACTGGAGGAACCATTCCTACCAGTTCAGGGAAGACCAGTTTGGGTTTTCTTAGAATTAAAAATAAATAAATAATATATGTATATATATGTATATATACTTTCACTGCTATACTGGCTGTGTTTCAAGTTTCAGTTCATTATTGTCAACCATTCTTGAGTTGTGATACTTTTTATGCTGCCATTTCCTTATATACTTGTTGAGAAATGGACGAGAAGAAGCATGAATAACATGGCTTCCTAAAGAAGTTCATTGACAACATAGAAATGTTTCTAACTCAGTCTATTTTTTTCCTTAGTAAATAATTTCATCTGAAAGCTTTTATTTCCTCTATCGTATGAATGATCAGTTTTACAATTCAACCCTTTTGTCACAAGTTAGAGTCCAGACTGTGTGCTCACTTCACATGCTAGTATTGAATATAGCCTTGGACAGTCTGTGTGCTCACTTCACATGCTAGTATTGAATATAGCCTTGGACAGTCTGTGTGCTCACTTCACATGCTAGTATTGAATATAGCCTTGGACAGTCTGTGTGCTCACTTCACATGCTAGTATTGAATATAGCCTTGGACAGTCTGTGTGCTCACTTCACATGCTAGTATTGAATATAGCCTTGGACAGTCTGTGTGCTCACTTCACATGCTAGTATTGAATATAGCCTTGGACAGTCTGTGTGCTCACTTCACATGCTAGTATTGAATATAGCCTTGGACAGTCTGTGTGCTCACTTCACATGCTAGTATTGAATATAGCCTTGGACAGTCTGTGTGCTCACTTCACATGCTAGTATTGAATATAGCCTTGGACAGTCTGTGTGCTCACTTCACATGCTAGTATTGAATATAGCCTTGGACAGTCTGTGTGCTCACTTCACATGCTAGTATTGAATATAGCCTTGGACAGTCTGTGTGCTCACTTCACATGCTAGTATTGAGTATAGCCTTGAACAGTCTGTGTGCTCACTTCACATGCTAGTATTGAATATAGCCTTGAACAGTCTGTGTGCTCACTTCACATGCTAGTATTGAATATATCCTTGGACAGTCTGTGTGCTCACTTCACATGCTAGTATTGAATATAGCCTTGGACAGTCTGTGTGCTCACTTCACATGCTAGTATTGAGTATAGCCTTGAACAGTCTGTGTGCTCACTTCACATGCTAGTATTGAATATAGCCTTGGACAGTCTGTGTGCTCACTTCACATGCTAGTATTGAATATATCCTTGGACAGTCTGTGTGCTCACTTCACATGCTAGTATTGAATATAGCCTTGGACAGTCTGTGTGCTCACCTCACATGCTAGTATTGAAAATGAGCATCACAGTAACTGTGGTTACTCGGCTTACACCATAAATAGCAAGTGTTGCTGACTGACCCAAAGTGGTTTCTTAGTGTTGTTTTTTTTAATGACATGACAGTGGTGGGTTGAAACGCCACTATGCACGAGAGGCATATTTTGGGGGGAAAACTAATGAAGAGTGTTTTTTTGTTTTTGTTGTTGTTGTTGTTGTAATGCTCTGGTCCTCCCTCAACAACTCACCAGATTCCACCACACAATCTCATGTACTTACCATATTGTCTTCCACAGTGGAGCTCTGTTCTACTGTAGCACTCTCTTTTACCGAAGCACTCGCTCCTACTGAAGCACTCGCTCCTACTGAAGCGCTCGCTCCTACTGTAGTGCTCGCTCCTACTGAAGCGCTCTCCTCTGTCATAGTGCTCTTCTCTGGCTCTGTCTTCTTCTTCTCCTCCGGTACTAGTGTTCGCATGGAGGCCATCTCTCCGATGAGGATTTCCTCCGCCAGAGATGAGCGAGAATGCTTGCTCATTTTGGATTGCTAGATAGGAACAAGGAAGACCAACAGCAACATCGCCCCTACAATGACTTACACAATAGTCACTCCTTTTCTCCGTACATCACCTCCCCCCCCCCACACACACACATCACGCCCCCCAACACACACACATCACCGCCCCACACACACACATCACCCCCACACACACACACATCACCCCCCCAACACACACACATCACCCCCCCCCCACACACATCACCCACCCCCCCACACACACACAACCCATCCACCCTCACAATTCACACACCTCATGTTTCCCCCTCAAAACCACCACCACTGCACCCCGCCTCCCACTCCCTCCCTTTCCCCCCGTTGATTTCTCCCCCACACCCACATTCCAACTTCTCCATCTCCCTCATCTCTCTTCCCATCCCTCCTCCCTCTCAGTCACCTTCCACCCTCACCACCCACCCACACACCAACACTCACTTCATAGGCAACACAAAGAGAGGTACGTGTACCATCGAGGTATACTTACCAAAGGGTGTCCTTCCCAAGCAGGAATCTGTAGAGCGACTCCCGAGTCATGATCCCTAAACCATTGCCCGTCCTCCTCTTCATCCTCCATGCCCGTCCTCAGAGGCAAGATCTTCACCACCTCAAGGCATACCCTCTCTTCCTCAATCTCTACTGACACGGTAGGAGGCTCCCCAATGGATATGCTCCCTTCACTCTTGCAAAACTGAAGGGTTGACAGAATGTTGATGGAATGAGTGATAGAATGTTGATAGAGAATGTTGAAGAATCTGATAGAATATTGATAGAATCTTATAGAATCTGATACATTGTTGATAGAACGAGCAATAGAATGTTGCTAGGTGTGCTAGCTCTAGGCATTTGTGAGGTTAACAGATCATGTGAAATGAAGTAAGTTCACACGTGTGAACAGGGTAGCACGCAGAGGAACTTCGGCATGCCCCACTCATAAGCAGCCACAGATCTGTCCAATGAGGTTACAGACAATCCCGGTACCAACTACGGATGTCCTAGGTTCAAATCCTCATCCCTCCTATTTCCCGGGACCAGAGGTGAACCGTAACTAAATACAAATGGGGTGTGTGTGTGTGGGGGGGGGGGGGGGGGGGTCATGAAACTAGTCGACCTGCTTCAGAGAATCACCCTATCAATATCAAAGCAGGAATCTACTGACCCCCCCCCCCCCCCCCCCCCACACACACAAACAACCTAACATTATGGGATATCACTGTTGTTGATACACATTGCGGCACAATTATATTGACCACAAAATGACCACAACAATGGATGTGCTTAAAACCTTACGATGGGAATGAGTAACCTACCAATTTAACAACATTTGCTGAAGACGTTTCAAACATTCAGCAAACATTATGAATTGTAATCAGACATTTCTTTCAAAGAAAAAATATTCCTGTATGTTACCTTTGAACAAGGCAACCCAATTGCAATGGCCCCTCCTTGTCCAACCCCGCCAACCATGCACTCCCTCTACTATGCGGAGAGCTACCTAAATGAGGTAGGATTTGCTAATTAGCACTTCCCATGCCAAACCCAATAAGTCTCCATAATCAATTATAACCTACTTGAGCCCAGTAATGAGAGAACTATTCACAGGAGGCTCAGTGGGGCTGCAATTTCAAAGCTGTAGCAGAAGGGGCACAGTTGTTGATAGGGAGAAGTTCAGGTTATGCCCCCCCCCCCCCCCAAGCTGCCTGGGTAAGGAAGGCTCCACTGTCCTTGTCCCCAAGCTGCCTGGTAAGGAAGGCTCCACTGTCCGTGCCTGGTAAGGAAGGCTCCACTGTGTATAAGAGGCTGAGCCAGACTAAAAATGATTCCTTGCCACTATCTGGACTAAGGGCTGGACTGACATACTTGTTAGCACAGGCAACATAACTCCTGGTTTGTTTGGTTCTGTTGTTAATCCATTGTTAATGAATTTGACTCAAAAAGAAATCCCAACCACACTTGCAAAGGAAAGAAGTTCCATGGCTCCAGGTCCAACCAAGGGAGGCACTGACTTCGCCACTACCATACCTCCAGACAGGTGAAACAACCTGCCAGGTTCTCTAAAAAAATTCACTTCCAAGGTCAGTTGCCGATTAATTCTGAGAACATCAAAACTGGTAAGCAATCAGTGAATTTGATATTATTTTCCTTGGTATCCCTGTATATACAGTCCCCCAACTTGATGACTACATACTTGGTATCCCTGTATATACAGTCCTCCCAACTTGATGACTACATACTTGGTATCCCTGTACATACAGTCTCCCAACTTGATGACTACATACTTGGTATCCCTGTATATACAGTCTCCCAACTTGATGACTACATACTTGGTATCCCTGTATATACAGTCCCCCAACTTGATGACTACATACTTGGTATCCCTGTACATACAGTCTCCCAACTTGATGACCACATACTTGGTATCCCTGTATATACAGTCTCCCAACTTGATGACTACATACTTGGTATCCCTGTATATACAGTCTCCCAACTTGATGACTACATACTTGGTATCCCTGTATATACAGTCTCCCAACTTGATGACTACATACTTGGTATCCCTGTATATACAGTCTCCCAACTTGATGACTACATACTTGGTATCCCTGTATATACAGTCCCCCAACTTGATGACTACATACTTGGTATCCCTGTATATACAGTCTCCCAACTTGATGACTACATACTTGCTATCCCTGTATATCCAGTCTCCCAACTTGATGACCACATACTTGGTATCCCTGTATATACAGTCCCCCAACTTGATGACTACATACTTGGTATCCCTGTACATACAGTCTCCCAACTTGATGACTACATACTTGCTATCCCTGTATATCCAGTCTCCCAACTTGATGACTACATACTTGGTATCCCTGTATATACAGTCTCCCAACTTGATGACTACATACTTGGTATCCCTGTATATACAGTCCCCCAACTTGATGACCACATACTTGGTATCCCTGTATATACAGTCTCCCAACTTGATGACTACATACTTGGTATCCCTGTATATACAGTCTCCCAACTTGATGACTACATACTTGGTATCCCTGTACATACAGTCTCCCAACTTGATGACTACATACTTGGTATCCCTGTATATACAGTCTCCCAACTTGATGACTACATACTTGGTATCCCTGTATATACAGTCTCCCAACTTGATGACTACATACTTGGTATCCCTGTATATACAGTCTCCCAACTTGATGACTACATACTTGGTATCCCTGTACATACAGTCCTCCCAACTTGATGACTACATACTTGGTATCCCTGTATATACAGTCCCCCAACTTGATGACTACATACTTGGTATCCCTGTACATACAGTCTCCCAACTTGATGACTACATACTTGGTATCCCTGTATATACAGTCTCCCAACTTGATGACTACATACTTGGTATCCCTGTATATACAGTCCTCCCAACTTGATGACTACATACTTGGTATCCCTGTATATACAGTCCCCCAACTTGATGACTACATACTTGGTATCCCTGTACATACAGTCTCCCAACTTGATGACTACATACTTGGTATCCCTGTATATACAGTCTCCCAACTTGATGACTACATACTTGGTATCCCTGTATATACAGTCCTCCCAACTTGATGACTACATACTTGCTATCCCTGTACATACAGTCTCCCAACTTGATGACTACATACTTGGTATCCCTGTATATACAGACTCCCAACTTGATGACCACATACTTGGTATCCCTGTACATACAGTCTCCCAACTTGATGACTACATACTTGGTATCCCTGTATATACAGTCTCCCAACTTGATGACTACATACTTGGTATCCCTGTATATACAGTCCCCCAACTTGATGACTACATACTTGGTATCCCTGTACATACAGTCTCCCAACTTGATGACCACATACTTGGTATCCCTGTACATACAGTCTCCCAACTTGATGACTACATACTTGGTATCCCTGTACATACAGTCTCCCAACTTGATGACTACATACTTGGTATCCCTGTATATACAGTCTCCCAACTTGATGACTACATACTTGGTATCCCTGTACATACAGTCCCCCAACTTGATGACTACATACTTGGTATCCCTGTATATACAGTCTCCCAACTTGATGACTACATACTTGGTATCCCTGTACATACAGTCTCCCAACTTGATGACTACATACTTGGTATCCCTGTACATACAGTCTCCCAACTTGATGACTACATACTTGGTATCCCTGTACATACAGTCTCCCAACTTGATGACTACATACTTGGTATCCCTGTACATACAGTCTCCCAACTTGATGACTACATACTTGGTATCCCTGTATATACAGTCCCCCAACTTGATGACTACATACTTGGTATCCCTGTATATACAGTCTCCCAACTTGATGACTACATACTTGGTATCCCTGTACATACAGTCCCCCAACTTGATGACTACATACTTGGTATCCCTGTATATACAGTCTCCCAACTTGATGACTACATACTTGGTATCCCTGTACATACAGTCTCCCAACTTGATGACTACATACTTGGTATCCCTGTATATACAGTCTCCCAACTTGATGACTACATACTTGGCATCCCTGTATATACAGTCTCCCAACTTGATGACTACATACTTGGCATCCCTGTATATACAGTCTCCCAACTTGATGACCACATACTTGGTATCCCTGTATATACAGTCTCCCAACTTGATGACCACATACTTGGTATCCCTGTACATACAGTCTCCCAACTTGATGACTACATACTTGGTATCCCTGTACATACAGTCTCCCAACTTGATGACTACATACTTGGTATCCCTGTACATACAGTCCCCCAACTTGATGACTACATACTTGGTATCCCTGTATATACAGTCCCCCAACTTGATGACTACATACTTGGTATCCCTGTATATACAGTCTCCCAACTTGATGACCACATACTTGGTATCCCTGTATATACAGTCTCCCAACTTGATGACTACATACTTGGTATCCCTGTATATACAGTCTCCCAACTTGATGACTACATACTTGGTATCCCTGTACATACAGTCTCCCAACTTGATGACTACATACTTGGTATCCCTGTACATACAGTCCCCCAACTTGATGACTACATACTTGGTATCCCTGTATATACAGTCCCCCAACTTGATGACTACATACTTGGTATCCCTGTATATACAGTCTCCCAACTTGATGACTACATACTTGGTATCCCTGTATATACAGTCTCCCAACTTGATGACTACATACTTGGTATCCCTGTACATACAGTCTCCCAACTTGATGACTACATACTTGGTATCCCTGTACATACAGTCCCCCAACTTGATGACTACATACTTGGTATCCCTGTATATACAGTCTCCCAACTTGATGACTACATACTTGGTATCCCTGTACATACAGTCTCCCAACTTGATGACTACATACTTGGTATCCCTGTACATACAGTCTCCCAACTTGATGACTACATACTTGGTATCCCTGTACATACAGTCTCCCAACTTGATGACTACATACTTGGTATCCCTGT
Source organism: Cladorhizidae sp. MBARI D1340-BT2 (assembly GCA_028752905.1). NCBI lineage: Eukaryota > Metazoa > Porifera > Demospongiae > Poecilosclerida > Cladorhizidae > Cladorhizidae sp. MBARI D1340-BT2. Next base: position 3,680,126 of record JAQNBH010000012.1, on the reverse strand, counting down.
ATATACAGTCTCCCAACTTGATGACTACATACTTGGTATCCCTGTACATACAGTCTCCCAACTTGATGACCACATACTTGGTATCCCTGTACATACAGTCTCCCAACTTGATGACTACATACTTGGTATCCCTGTACATACAGTCCTCCCAACTTGATGACTACATACTTGGTATCCCTGTATATACAGTCTCCCAACTTGATGACTACATACTTGGTATCCCTGTACATACAGTCTCCCAACTTGATGACCACATACTTGGTATCCCTGTATATACAGTCTCCCAACTTGATGACTACATACTTGGTATCCCTGTACATACAGTCCCCCAACTTGATGACTACATACTTGGTATCCCTGTATATACAGTCTCCCAACTTGATGACTACATACTTGGTATCCCTGTACATACAGTCTCCCAACTTGATGACTACATACTTGGTATCCCTGTACATACAGTCTCCCAACTTGATGACTACATACTTGGTATCCCTGTATATACAGTCTCCCAACTTGATGACTACATACTTGGTATCCCTGTATATACAGACTCCCAACTTGATGACTACATACTTGGTATCCCTGTACATACAGTCCCCCAACTTGATGACTACATACTTGGTATCCCTGTACATACAGTCTCCCAACTTGATGACTACATACTTGGTATCCCTGTACATACAGTCTCCCAACTTGATGACTACATACTTGGTATCCCTGTATATACAGTCTCCCAACTTGATGACTACATACTTGGTATCCCTGTATATACAGTCTCCCAACTTGATGACTACATACTTGGTATCCCTGTACATACAGTCTCCCAACTTGATGACTACATACTTGGTATCCCTGTATATACAGTCTCCCAACTTGATGACTACATACTTGGTATCCCTGTACATACAGTCTCCCAACTTGATGACTACATACTTGGTATCCCTGTATATACAGTCTCCCAACTTGATGACTACATACTTGGTATCCCTGTACATACAGTCTCCCAACTTGATGACTACATACTTGGTATCCCTGTATATACAGTCTCCCAACTTGATGACCACATACTTGGTATCCCTGTATATACAGTCTCCCAACTTGATGACCACATACTTGGTATCCCTGTATATACAGTCTCCCAACTTGATGACTACATACTTGGTATCCCTGTACATACAGTCCCCCAACTTGATGACTACATACTTGGTATCCCTGTACATACAGTCTCCCAACTTGATGACTACATACTTGGTATCCCTGTACATACAGTCCCCCAACTTGATGACCACATACTTGCTATCGCTGTACATACAGTCTCCCAACTTGATGACTACATACTTGCTATCGCTGTACATACAGTCTCCCAACTTGATGACTACATACTTGGTATCCCTGTATATACAGTCTCCCAACTTGATGACTACATACTTGGTATCCCTGTATATACAGTCTCCCAACTTGATGACTACATACTTGGTATCCCTGTATATACAGTCCTCCCAACTTGATGACTACATACTTGGTATCCCTGTATATACAGTCTCCCAACTTGATGACTACATACTTGGTATCTCTGTACATACAGTCCTCCCAACTTGATGACTACATACTTGGTATCCCTGTATATACAGTCTCCCAACTTGATGACTACATACTTGGTATCCCTGTACATACAGTCTCCCAACTTGATGACTACATACTTGGTATCCCTGTATATACAGTCCACCAACTTGATGACTACATACTTGGTATCCCTGTATATACAGTCTCCCAACTTGATGACTACATACTTGGTATCCCTGTATATACAGTCTCCCAACTTGATGACTACATACTTGCTATCCCTGTACATACAGTCTCCCAACTTGATGACTACATACTTGGTATCCCTGTACATACAGTCTCCCAACTTGATGACTACATACTTGGTATCCCTGTATATACAGTCTCCCAACTTGATGACCACATACTTGGTATCCCTGTACATACAGTCTCCCAACTTGATGACTACATACTTGGTATCCCTGTATATACAGTCTCCCAACTTGATGACTACATACTTGGTATCCCTGTACATACAGTCTCCCAACTTGATGACTACATACTTGGTATCCCTGTATATACAGTCTCCCAACTTGATGACTACATACTTGGTATCCCTGTATATACAGTCCCCCAACTTGATGACTACATACTTGGTATCCCTGTATATACAGTCTCCCAACTTGATGACTACATACTTGGTATCCCTGTACATACAGTCCCCCAACTTGATGACTACATACTTGGTATCCCTGTATATACAGTCTCCCAACTTGATGACCACATACTTGGTATCCCTGTACATACAGTCCCCCAACTTGATGACTACATACTTGGTATCCCTGTACATACAGTCTCCCAACTTGATGACTACATACTTGGTATCCCTGTACATACAGTCCCCCAACTTGATGACTACATACTTGGTATCCCTGTATATACAGTCTCCCAACTTGATGACTACATACTTGGTATCCCTGTATATACAGTCTCCCAACTTGATGACTACATACTTGGTATCTCTGTACATACAGTCCTCCCAACTTGATGACTACATACTTGGTATCCCTGTATATACAGTCTCCCAACTTGATGACTACATACTTGGTATCCCTGTATATACAGTCTCCCAACTTGATGACTACATACTTGGTATCCCTGTACATACAGTCTCCCAACTTGATGACTACATACTTGCTATCCCTGTACATACAGTCTCCCAACTTGATGACTACATACTTGGTATCCCTGTACATACAGTCTCCCAACTTGATGACCACATACTTGGTATCCCTGTATATACAGTCTCCCAACTTGATGACTACATACTTGGTATCCCTGTACATACAGTCTCCCAACTTGATGACCACATACTTGGTATCCCTGTATATACAGTCTCCCAACTTGATGACTACATACTTGGTATCCCTGTACATACAGTCTCCCAACTTGATGACTACATACTTGGTATCCCTGTATATACAGTCTCCCAACTTGATGACTACATACTTGGTATCCCTGTACATACAGTCTCCCAACTTGATGACTACATACTTGGTATCCCTGTACATACAGTCTCCCAACTTGATGACTACATACTTGGTATCCCTGTATATACAGTCTCCCAACTTGATGACTACATACTTGGTATCGCTGTATATACAGTCTCCCAACTTGATGACCACATACTTGGTATCCCTGTACATACAGTCTCCCAACTTGATGACTACATACTTGGTATCGCTGTATATACAGTCTCCCAACTTGATGACTACATACTTGGTATCCCTGTATATACAGTCTCCCAACTTGATGACTACATACTTGGTATCGCTGTATATACAGTCTCCCAACTTGATGACCACATACTTGGTATCCCTGTATATACAGTCTCCCAACTTGATGACTACATACTTGGTATCCCTGTATATACAGTCTCCCAACTTGATGACTACATACTTGGTATCGCTGTATATACAGTCTCCCAACTTGATGACCACATACTTGGTATCGCTGTATATACAGTCTCCCAACTTGATGACCACATACTTGGTATCCCTGTATATACAGTCTCCCAACTTGATGACTACATACTTGGTATCCCTGTACATACAGTCTCCCAACTTGATGACTACATACTTGGTATCGCTGTATATACAGTCTCCCAACTTGATGACTACATACTTGGTATCCCTGTATATACAGTCTCCCAACTTGATGACTACATACTTGGTATCCCTGTATATACAGTCCCCCAACTTGATGACTACATACTTGGTATCCCTGTACATACAGTCTCCCAACTTGATGACTACATACTTGGTATCCCTGTACATACAGTCTCCCAACTTGATGACTACATACTTGGTATCCCTGTATATACAGTCTCCCAACTTGATGACTACATACTTGGTATCGCTGTATATACAGTCTCCCAACTTGATGACCACATACTTGGTATCCCTGTATATACAGTCTCCCAACTTGATGACTACATACTTGGTATCCCTGTACATACAGTCCCCCAACTTGATGACTACATACTTGGTATCCCTGTATATACAGTCCCCCAACTTGATGACTACATACTTGGTATCCCTGTATATACAGTCTCCCAACTTGATGACTACATACTTGGTATCCAATACAGTCTCCCAACTTGATGACTACATACTTGGTATCCCTGTATATACAGTCTCCCAACTTGATGACTACATACTTGGTATCCCTGTATATACAGTCTCCCAACTTGATGACTACATACTTGGTATCCCTGTATATACAGTCTCCCAACTTGATGACTACATACTTGGTATCCCTGTATATACAGTCTCCCAACTTGATGACCACATACTTGGTATCCCTGTATATACAGTCTCCCAACTTGATGACTACATACTTGGTATCCCTGTACATACAGTCTCCCAACTTGATGACTACATACTTGGTATCCCTGTATATACAGTCTCCCAACTTGATGACCACATACTTGGTATCCCTGTATATACAGTCTCCCAACTTGATGACTACATACTTGGTATCCCTGTACATACAGTCTCCCAACTTGATGACTACATACTTGGTATCCCTGTATATACAGTCTCCCAACTTGATGACTACATACTTGGTATCCCTGTATATACAGTCTCCCAACTTGATGACTACATACTTGGTATCCCTGTATATACAGTCTCCCAACTTGATGACTACATACTTGGTATCCCTGTATATACAGTCTCCCAACTTGATGACTACATACTTGGTATCCCTGTATATACAGTCTCCCAACTTGATGACTACATACTTGGTATCCCTGTATATACAGTCTCCCAACTTGATGACTACATACTTGCTATCCCTGTACATACAGTCCCCCAACTTGATGACTACATACTTGGTATCCCTGTATATACAGTCTCCCAACTTGATGACTACATACTTGGTATCGCTGTACATACAGTCCCCCAACTTGATGACTACATACTTGGTATCCCTGTACATACAGTCTCCCAACTTGATGACCACATACTTGGTATCCCTGTATATACAGTCTCCCAACTTGATGACTACATACTTGGTATCCCTGTATATACAGTCTCCCAACTTGATGACTACATACTTGCTATCCCTGTACATACAGTCTCCCAACTTGATGACTACATACTTGGTATCCCTGTACATACAGTCTCCCAACTTGATGACTACATACTTGCTATCCCTGTACATACAGTCCCCCAACTTGATGACTACATACTTGGTATCCCTGTACATACAGTCCCCCAACTTGATGACTACATACTTGGTATCCCTGTACATACAGTCCCCCAACTTGATGACTACATACTTGGTATCCCTGTATATACAGTCTCCCAACTTGATGACTACATACTTGGTATCCCTGTATATACAGTCTCCCAACTTGATGACTACATACTTGGTATCCCTGTATATACAGTCTCCCAACTTGATGACCACATACTTGGTATCCCTGTACATACAGTCCCCCAACTTGATGACTACATACTTGGTATCCCTGTATATACAGTCTCCCAACTTGATGACCACATACTTGGTATCCCTGTACATACAGTCCCCCAACTTGATGACTACATACTTGGTATCCCTGTACATACAGTCTCCCAACTTGATGACCACATACTTGGTATCCCTGTATATACAGTCTCCCAACTTGATGACCACATACTTGGTATCCCTGTATATACAGTCTCCCAACTTGATGACTACATACTTGGTATCCCTGTATATACAGTCCCCCAACTTGATGACTACATACTTGGTATCCCTGTATATACAGTCTCCCAACTTGATGACTACATACTTGGTATCCCTGTACATACAGTCTCCCAACTTGATGACTACATACTTGGTATCCCTGTACATACAGTCTCCCAACTTGATGACCACATACTTGCTATCGCTGTACATACAGTCTCCCAACTTGATGACTACATACTTGGTATCCCTGTATATACAGTCTCCCAACTTGATGACTACATACTTGGCATCCCTGTACATACAGTCTCCCAACTTGATGACCACATACTTGGTATCCCTGTACATACAGTCTCCCAACTTGATGACCACATACTTGGTATCCCTGTATATACAGTCCTCCCAACTTGATGACTACATACTTGGTATCCCTGTACATACAGTCTCCCAACTTGATGACTACATACTTGGTATCCCTGTACATACAGTCTCCCAACTTGATGACTACATACTTGGTATCCCTGTACATACAGTCTCCCAACTTGATGACTACATACTTGGTATCCCTGTACATACAGTCTCCCAACTTGATGACTACATACTTGGTATCCCTGTATATACAGTCTCCCAACTTGATGACTACATACTTGGTATCCCTGTACATACAGTCTCCCAACTTGATGACTACATACTTGGTATCCCTGTATATACAGTCTCCCAACTTGATGACTACATACTTGGTATCCCTGTACATACAGTCTCCCAACTTGATGACTACATACTTGGTATCCCTGTACATACAGTCTCCCAACTTGATGACTACATACTTGGTATCCCTGTATATACAGTCTCCCAACTTGATGACTACATACTTGGTATCCCTGTACATACAGTCTCCCAACTTGATGACTACATACTTGGTATCCCTGTACATACAGTCTCCCAACTTGATGACCACATACTTGGTATCCCTGTACATACAGTCCCCCAACTTGATGACTACATACTTGGTATCCCTGTACATACAGTCCCCCAACTTGATGACTACATACTTGGTATCCCTGTATATACAGTCTCCCAACTTGATGACTACATACTTGGTATCCCTGTATATACAGTCCTCCCAACTTGATGACCACATACTTGGTATCGCTGTATATACAGTCTCCCAACTTGATGACTACATACTTGGTATCCCTGTATATACAGTCCTCCCAACTTGATGACTACATACTTGGTATCCCTGTATATACAGTCTCCCAACTTGATGACCACATACTTGGTATCCCTGTATATACAGTCTCCCAACTTGATGACCACATACTTGGTATCCCTGTATATACAGTCCCCCAACTTGATGACCACATACTTGGTATCCCTGTATATACAGTCTCCCAACTTGATGACTACATACTTGGTATCCCTGTACATACAGTCTCCCAACTTGATGACTACATACTTGGTATCCCTGTATATACAGTCTCCCAACTTGATGACTACATACTTGGTATCCCTGTACATACAGTCTCCCAACTTGATGACCACATACTTGGTATCCCTGTATATACAGTCCCCCAACTTGATGACCACATACTTGGTATCCCTGTACATACAGTCTCCCAACTTGATGACTACATACTTGGTATCCCTGTACATACAGTCTCCCAACTTGATGACTACATACTTGGTATCCCTGTATATACAGTCTCCCAACTTGATGACTACATACTTGGTATCCCTGTATATACAGTCTCCCAACTTGATGACCACATACTTGGTATCCCTGTATATACAGTCTCCCAACTTGATGACTACATACTTGGTATCCCTGTACATACAGTCTCCTAACTTGATGACTACATACTTGGTATCCCTGTACATACAGTCTCCCAACTTGATGACTACATACTTGGTATCCCTGTATATACAGTCTCCCAACTTGATGACCACATACTTGGTATCCCTGTATATACAGTCTCCCAACTTGATGACTACATACTTGGTATCCCTGTATATACAGTCTCCCAACTTGATGACTACATACTTGGTATCGCTGTATATACAGTCTCCCAACTTGATGACTACATACTTGGTATCCCTGTACATACAGTCTCCCAACTTGATGACTACATACTTGGTATCCCTGTATATACAGTCTCCCAACTTGATGACTACATACTTGGTATCCCTGTATATACAGTCTCCCAACTTGATGACTACATACTTGGTATCCCTGTATATACAGTCTCCCAACTTGATGACTACATACTTGGTATCCCTGTATATACAGTCTCCCAACTTGATGACTACATACTTGGTATCCCTGTATATACAGTCTCCCAACTTGATGACTACATACTTGGTATCCCTGTACATACAGTCTCCCAACTTGATGACCACATACTTGGTATCCCTGTACATACAGTCTCCCAACTTGATGACTACATACTTGGTATCCCTGTATATACAGTCTCCCAACTTGATGACTACATACTTGGTATCCCTGTATATACAGTCCTCCCAACTTGATGACCACATACTTGGTATCCCTGTACATACAGTCTCCCAACTTGATGACCACATACTTGGTATCCCTGTACATACAGTCTCCCAACTTGATGACTACATACTTGGTATCGCTGTATATACAGTCTCCCAACTTGATGACTACATACTTGGTATCCCTGTATATACAGTCTCCCAACTTGATGACTACATACTTGGTATCCCTGTATATACAGTCTCCCAACTTGATGACTACATACTTGGTATCCCTGTATATACAGTCTCCCAACTTGATGACTACATACTTGGTATCCCTGTATATACAGTCTCCCAACTTGATGACTACATACTTGGTATCCCTGTATATACAGTCTCCCAACTTGATGACCACATACTTGGTATCCCTGTATATACAGTCTCCCAACTTGATGACTACATACTTGGTATCCCTGTATATACAGTCTCCCAACTTGATGACTACATACTTGGTATCCCTGTATATACAGTCTACCAATTGATGACTAAGTAGAGCACCAATCGAGCACTCTTAAGGTTTATTTAACCTTTTATTGTAAATGATCGCTTGTTGTTTCTTGAATGTTTGAAAACGGAAGCACCATATGGTGCTGGCGAGGATGAGTGGGTTTAATATGTGTGTGTGTTGATAGAGCAACCAGCTGTTGCCAGCACACTGCCCAGTGCAAAGCAACCAGTGTGTAATGACGCAGGCAAGACATACACACAAACACAACATTACTGTGGGCAAAGCACATGTCCTCCTCACTTAATGAAGGGACGATAGCATAAACTAGTATGTGTTAAAAATGTGTGTTTACCACTTTATAGCTCCATAGATTCTGTAAACTTCATGGTATGGACTTGATATATATGTAGGTCAAAAGATAGGTCTCTCTGTGTGCTCTCTTTTGATACTAAAATATTTTTCATAGGTATAACTATAGGCAAGTTACTGGAGCTAAAGTGGGGGTACATGTACCTCAAAACCTGAGTGCCTGATTTTGCCACATAAATTTCTCCAGATTGCCAAGTGCGAGAGAGCTGAAATTAGCACCAGTGGCTAGAGGAAGCCCTACTGCATACGAGTGTTTTCATTAGGCGCTAAAACTTGAGTAGTGGTCCAGCTGCCTTGGTTGAAAACCAAATTTTTCCTCGAGCCACTGGTGCTAATTCAGCTTCTAGCACTTGACAAACTGGAGTTAGACTTGTTGCAAAATTAGGCACTCAGGTTTTGAAGTACCCAACTTTAACTCCAGTAACTTTAACTCCAGTAACTTGGGTATAGTTATATACCTACAAAAAATGTTTTAGTATCAAAAGAGAGCACACAGAGAGACCTATCTATATATAAAGTCCATACATGTATGAAGTGTGCAGAATCTATGGAGCTATCAAGTGGTAAACACAAGTTTTTGGGGGCGCCCACTAGTTTATGCTATCGTCCCCTTCCTAAGAGCAACAGAGACATATGCAAATGTGCACTTCTATTAATGACTTGTCCAAAGAATCAAGTGAGCAACCATAGTGACCACACCCACTTAGGAGACCCTTTACCATTCATAGTCATTATGCACACCAATTTTAATACAGATTTTTATTAACGGTACATGTATAATATTGGTTTCTCATTTTAATATGGTAAAGGGTCTCCTACGCCACTTTCTTTCCACACTTGTTTTTAGTGGGGGGTTTTTGGTTATTTTTTGTTACTGTAGTTATTATGGCAGTTGTCGCTACTTCTATGTATTATATAATAGTCAAGGCAGTTGGACGTCTGTGGCAATGTTGAGAGGTATATACCTAGTCTGGCAATGGTGATGTCAAGAGCTCCACCAGTCCAGCATTACCTGCGTCCAAGTCCTGTATTGTCCGAGCGTCTGGAACTCAAAACAAGTGCCCCTTTTTAAAACCACTTTCTTAACTTGTCTCTACTCTTATACTCAAACACACACCACATCCTGATGCTGCTTAGTTATGAGTCGGGCCCTTGGCCGAGGGTCAGCTCCAACCTCCATCAAGGAGGCAATTAATAGTTGCATAAGAGAATTCCTCACACCAAAACAATGGACGTTATTCAACTTCTCAAAATAGCAAGATTGTAAACAAACAGGGTCACATCCTCTGCTTGTTATGCAGCCACATGAGTAGCCAGATTGAGTCAACAATCCTTTGCCTGACAATCTCTGCCCACTGTGTTTGTCCAGAGAGAGAGAGAGAGAGACCACTGATAAGGCATTGGCAAGGTTGTAACCTCCTATAATTAAACAGACCTACAGTCCATCATATGCAAGTTACGTGTGGGCAATGTCAGGGATAGACATACGTCAGATACGAGACAGAACCTTGTGAGACGCATGAGGTCCATGCGGTGTGTTGTTTGGTCTACAGGTGTACTGCCTTAAGGAGGGTTCACAATATGACGCTCGCCCATCGTTCCATATCGTCCTATCGTAACGTATCGTTCTATCGCATCGTATTATCGTATTGTTTCTGGTTCACAATTATAGCGTTCGATTGGCAAATTTTGCTGGTTTTGACAAGGTGCTCACGTGATAGTAGTTGTTGACCGATCGCGAGGACGCTATGGACGGCAGTTTTCCTCTTCTAGTTCATCTAGTAGCTCTAGCTGTGATAGTTCTTCTTCTAGAAGGTACAAAGTCCTTCACGTGGCCCTCCCACTTGCCAGCATTCTGATTGGTCGGACGCTCGACGCTAGAATAGAATCAGATCCTGTTCCATCGTTACGTATCGTAACGTCCTATCGTATCGTATTATCATGACGTTGCTGGTTCACAATACGACAATATGTTACGATAGGACGATACGATACGTAACGATGGCTGAGCGTCAAACTGTGAATCAGCCTTTAGTGAAGGATCCAAGCCACACTGGAAGCGTGTCTGGAACTGAAAGCAGCTGTAGCCTCTGTTTAGCCTCTGTTTAGTCGGCTAAGAAGCTGGTGAAGTGAGTTTCAGCCAAAACGTGAGCTTTGCTTATTTCTGTGGTGTAGGGGCCTGCCATTTTCAAATGTGGGTCAGCCAATGTACAGTGGGAAGACCTGGCCCCCTGGAGATTACGTGCAAGTACAACTAGACAAAAAAAATCTATTTATTTGCTGTGAACATGCTGTGAACAAAAGGTCATGAGTGCATATAGGTACATAGAGGTACCCCCCACCCCCAAACCCCTCCTCTCTCTCTCACACACACACACAGACAGACAGAGAAAGAGAGGAGAAGCTAACTAATTTTAGAAAAAAGTTGGAGGAAAATGGACGAGAGAAAACCTCCATCAATATCTACCATACAACACTTCTGGCACATTAACAACAACAACAGCAACAACAACAGCAACAACAACAACAACAATATGATTAAGTACCTTCTCCTCCAGTGAAGCCACACTCCCCAAGGTTGGGGTTCCTCCCAAACTATTGACCCCCGACGAATCAGACAGCATCCTACACTCTCCGTTCAAGGCGATGTCTTTTCTGACAAACGCCTCCCACTTGTGCTCGGGTATGTGTTCTAAGATGTTGTCACGGTAACTGCTGCTGCTGGTCAGCGAGATGGAATCGAGAGCTATATTGGGGGTGGAGCCAACATGCAGGAAGCAGTCCTGGTCTGGAACGGAGAACTTCTTGTGATGCTGGTACGGTGAACTTGAGCCTGCAGAAGAAATACAGTAGGTGTTATCGGTGATCGTCTGCTGAAGACAGGGGAGAGGGGGCAATAACCAGTTGTGCGGAGTAAGAGGAACCATTGCATTGGCACTGGGGGAAGGAGGTTGGACATGCTCACCCAAAGCCCGTTCAGCAGGATATATTTGAGGTGTTAAATAATTCACAGATGGTAACTAACAGAAGGACTTGTTCAGGAGGCGAGGTCTATAGCCAACTAGACACATGTCACTGCACGGCCAGGGCAAGGCCAGGGCAAGGCAAGGCTAGGGCAAGGCCAAAACAAGGCCAGGGCAAGGCCAGGGCAAGGAAAGGGGTACAGAAAAGGTTAGAATGAAACTAGGGCCAGGTCTAGAATTGGACCAAAAATGGTTTGGGGGACCAAGGTATGGCCCTAGACCACTCTCTGTGTGGTGTGTGCAAGGGGTGTGTGCGAGGGGTGTGTGTGAGGGGTGTGTGTGAGGGGTGTGTGCAACCAGCACCTGCTAAATTCTCGAGAACAGCATGGTTTACACCCATACACAATCATCATCAACAACTACTACTACTAAGTACTACTACAACAAATAGAATATACACTGTACGTGAAGATGTATAACTACTATGCCATGGCATCTCTCACATTCTCTTTCGTCGGAAGAAACCTTCCTGCATCTGGCTGGAGAATCTCTCAGTGGCGAGACACTTGGAGACCCCTCACCTATGCTGGCCCCTCCCCTACTGGGAGAATACTGTATGGAGGAGGGGGCACTATAAGAGCTCGACTCTCCCACGGATTCCAGCCTCCCCACGACCTTGTTGTGTTGTACTCGCACAATGCTGGCGGACTGTCCATTGGTCATGTTAACAGACGGCTCCACTTCAATGATCCTGAAGGTCAGAAATTCACACGTAAATACTATAAAAGTTATTAGAGAGGAGGTACTATTAAAGAGAGGCTACTATTAGAGGGAAGCTATTATTAGAGACAGCTACTATTGGAGGAAGGCTACTATTATAGGGAGGCTACTATTAGAGGGAAGCTATTATTAGATGGAAGCTATTATTAAAGGGAAGCTAATATTAGAGTGAGGCTACTACAATATTAGAAGAAGCTACATTAGAGGGAAGTTACTATTAGAAGAATGCTACTATTAGAAGGAGGGTGCTATAAGAGGAGACTACTATTAGAGGGAAGCTACTATTAGAGAGAAGCTACATGTACTATTAGAGGGTGGCTACTATTAAGGGACCTACTATTACAGGGAGGCTTGTATTAGAGGGAGGCTGCTATTAGAGGAAGGCTTCCATTAGAGACAAGCTGCTGCTAGCTAAACAAATAGAACAGAAACCCAGGCAGTACACAGTCACTCCATCAACACGCACAATGCTCACTTGTCTAACTTTTTCTTCCTTGCATCGTCCCCCACCACCACCACCACCGTAGTCGTCCCAGTTCCTAGCCCCCCCATGGTGGGCGAACTCTTCCTCCTCCTGACTGTCGAAGGTTGGCTCACCGTTATGCTATTTTCGCTTCCCGTAGATATCAGGCGATCTTTGCGTGCCCTTTCTTCTGCCTTGCGTTCCTTTTTACGCAGCCCCTGAAGGACTTGACGTTGCAGTTCTTTGTCTTCCGCGAGAGTGAAGACGGAGGGACTGGGTGCTGTGCGGATGAGGCGCACCACTAGACAGAGACGAGGACGGGAAGGACAGAAGGGGGGAGGAGGAACAGAGCGGAAGAGGAGGGGGGGGGGGGAGAAGGGATCGGAAGCGGAGGCAGGAGAGAGAGAATGGGGGACAAGAGAGTGCAATGGAGAGAGGAAGATGAAGCAAACAGCAAGGAAGGTGATGGGGTGGGATCCAGAAAGTGGCAGGAAGGAAGTGTAAAGGAAGGATAAAGAAGAGACGGGATAAAGGCTAATAATAACGTAAAAAGAAATCTCAGTACACATACTGTACAATGCTATATGTGTAAAAACGTTCAAAAAAAGTAAGTCGTGAGTCAGTCTTACAATCCTTAGGTGTTAGCCCCAGTATATAATCTCCATTCAACTCCAACAGCCTGTCTCCAACTTGAACCTGCAGTAGAACACACATTGCACAGAATGGCTCACACAGCATATACACACACAATGCTAAGCAGCAGTGTGGCAGTGTGGTCACTGGCTCGCCTGTGGGCACGATTCTGGCCAGGAATACAATGCCACACTGCACACACAAGAGTTGCCACACTGCACACACAAGAGTTGGTACACTGCACACACAAGAGTTGTCACACTGCACACACAAGAGTTGCCACACTGCACACACAAGAGTTGCCACACTGCACACACAAGAGTTGCCACACTGCACACACAAGAGTTGCCACACTGCACACACAAGAGTTGGTACACTGCACACACAAGAGTTGCCACATTGCCCACACAAGAGTTGCAACACTGCACACACAAGAGTTGCCACACTGCACACACAAGAGTTGCCACACTGCAGACACAAGAGTTGCAACACTGCACACACAAGAGTTGGTACACTGCACACACAAGAGTTGCCACACTGCACACACAAGAGTTGCCACACTGCACACACAAGAGTTGCCACACTGCACACACAAGAGTTGCCACACACACACAAGAGTTGCCACACTGCACACACAAGAGTTGCCACATTGCCCACACAAGAGTTGCAACACTGCACACACAAGAGTTGCAACACTGCACACACAAGAGTTGGTACACTGCACACACAAGAGTTGCCACACTGCACACACAAGAGTTGCCACACTGCACACACAAGAGTTGCCACACTGCACACACAAGAGTTGCCACACTGCACACACAAGAGTTGCCACACTGCACACACAAGAGTTGCCACACTGCACACACAAGAGTTGCCACACTGCAGACACAAGAGTTGCCACACTGCACACACAAGAGTTGCCACACTGCACACACAAGAGTTGCCACATTGCCCACACAAGAGTTGCCACACTGCACACACAAGAGTTGCCACACAGCACACACAAGAGTTGCCACACTGCACACACAAGAGTTGCCACACTGCACACACAAGAGTTGGTACACTGCACACACAAGAGTTGCCACACTGCACACACAAGAGTTGCCACACTGCACACACAAGAGTTGCCACACTGCACACACAAGAGTTGCCACACTGCACACACAAGAGTTGCCACACTGCACACACAAGAGTTGCCACACTCCAGACACAAGAGTTGCCACACTGCACACACAAGAGTTGCCACACTGCACACACAAGAGTTGCCACATTGCACACACAAGAGTTGGTACACTGCACACACAAGAGTTGCCACACTGCACACACAAGAGTTGCCACACTGCACACACAAGAGTTGCCACACTGCAGACACAAGAGTTGCCACACTGCACACACAAGAGTTGCCACACTGCGCACACAAGAGTTGCCACACTGCACACACAAGAGTTGAAGGGCAACAATTTACAGTGTGTTCACACTTCTTGAATTCTCAGACTAATTTAAAAAAAAAATTTAAATCTGTGATATGTTCACACTTCTTGAATTCTCAGACTAATTTAAAAAAAAAATTTAAATCTGTGATATGTTCACACTTCTTGAATTCTCAGACTAATTTAAAAAAAAAATTTTAATCTGTGATATCAATCTCCTGCAATTAGTGCCTAGCACATAGTAAGTGCTCTCTATGTCACAAACATCCAAAATAGAAGTGCTCAACGAGCGTGGACTCGACTGGGTGTACATGTCATAAGCGAAGCCGAGCAGAGACGTGCTGAAGGATAGCGGAGATTATCCATCTGGAGACTTGGTCTTGGTCAAAGCTGAAGTCGACCACTTGGAAGACTCAAGAAGCACTGGCAGGACATTTAAACCGACCAGCAAATCCATCCGCTAACTTCATGCCAGTCCCACAAGCCTGTTAAATCGCTCATTCTTGTCAAATTGTGCACATTAGCATCCTTTTCAACATTAAGGAACTGTCTCTACTCTTCAAACGACAGAAAACGTCTTTTGGTACGAAATCTTACCTTTTTAAACGAAAGAAACTCCCTTTTGCTCCAATTAGGACGATTTTGAGCATTTTGAATAAAAACTGTGAAATGCTTCAGAAATGAAGACTCAGTTAAGTTTTCTCATATTCCGACTAGTGAAACTTCCATATATGGCTTCTAAAATCCACATAAAACGATTGTACACTTGCATGCGTGTGTGCATGCGTGTGTGTGCATGCATGCATGTGTGCGTGCATGCATGTGTTGGCTGCAAGATTTTTCTTGCATTAATGAGGTGGATGCCTGTCATGACATATTTGGTCCCCCCATATTTGGTTCCCCCTGGAACTTTTTCTTTAAAAAATATGTTCCCCCTGGAACTTTTTACTTGAAAAAAAAGTTACCTCTTGAAAAATAAATGGCTAGGGCTAGGGCTAGGGTGGGAACAAAACTTTCAATAAGGGGGGAACAATTTTTTGGGGGGAACAAATTAAACGTTACATCCCTCAAAGTTGTCTGAGCTCAACAACTCTGACATATAACACTACTCATTAAGTATTTGGGATAGGGGAGGGAGAAGTGAATCTTCCATTGTTGCAACTCGATGCACTTTTAGATGTCATGCAACCCTCCAAGCTCTGCTCAAAATATGAGCAGTTGGTATCAGATTCAAACAACACACGTTTGCATCTGGAATGGAACAAGAATCAACTAATAAATCCATTCCAAACCTAACATGAGACAGAGGCCTAGCATTTGCGTTATCGATGGAATAAGACCTTTACACATTTCTAGCAGGTACTGTACCTATGGAAACCTACACAGATTTACAGTGGCACCTCACTTATCTGGGCACTGTGAGACCAAGAGTGCCCGTGACTTTGAAAATGTCCATCACCATTCTTATGTATTCCATCATGAAGTACATGTATGTATGTGTGGCTAGACACTGGCCTTGCACACATAAACCATAAACATACAGTGCATGTATGTGTGGCTAGACACTGGTCATGCACACATCAACCATAAACATACAGTGCATGTATGTGTGGCTAGACACTGGCCTTGTACACATCAACCATAAACATACAGTGCATGTATGTGTGGCTAGACACTGGCCTTGCACACATCAACCATAAACATACAGTGCATGTATGTGTGGCTAGACACTGGCCTTGTACACATCAACCATAAACATACAGTGCATGTATGTGTGGCTAGACACTGGCCTTGCACACATCAACCATAAACATACAGTGCATGTATGTGTGGCTAGACACTGGCCTTGTACACATCAACCATAAACATACAGTGCATGTATGTGTGGCTAGACACTGGCCTTGTACACATCAACCATAAGCATACAGTGCATGTATGTGTGGCTAGACACTGGCCTTGTACACATCAACCATAAACATACAGTGCATGTATGTGTGGCTAGACACTGGCCTTGCACACATCAACCATAAACATACAGTGCATGTATGTGTGGCTAGACACTGGCCTTGTACACATCAACCATAAACATACAGTGCATGTATGTGTGGCTAGACACTGGCCTTGCACACATCAACCATAAACATACAGTGCATGTATGTGTGGCTAGACACTGGCCTTGCACACATCAACCATAAACATACAGTGCATGTATGTGTGGCTAGACACTGGCCTTGTACACATCAACCATAAACATACAGTGCATGTATGTGTGGCTAGACACTGGCCTTGCACACATCAACCATAAACATACAGTGCATGTATGTGTGGCTAGACACTGGCCTTGTACACATCAACCATAAACATACAGTGCATGTATGTGTGGCTAGACACTGGCCTTGTACACATCAACCATAACCATACAGTGCATGTATGTGTGGCTAGACACTGGCCTTGTACACATCAACCATAAACATACAGTGCATGTATGTGTGGCTAGACACTGGCCTTGCACACATCAACCATAAACATACAGTGCATGTATGTGTGGCTAGACACTGGCCTTGCACACATCAACCATAAACATACAGTGCATGTATGTGTGGCTAGACACTGGCCTTGCACACATCAACCATAAACATACAGTGCATGTATGTGTGGCTAGACACTGGCCTTGCACACATCAACCATAAACATACAGTGCATGTATGTGTGGCTAGACACTGGCCTTGCACACATCAACCATAAACATACAGTGCATGTATGTGTGGCTAGACACTGGCCTTGTACACATCAACCATAAACATACTGTGCATGTATGTGTGGCTAGACACTGGCCTTGTACACATCAACCATAAACATACAGTGCATGTATGTGTGGCTAGACACTGGCCTTGTACACATCAACCATAAACATACAGTGCATGTATGTGTGGCTAGACACTGGCCTTGCACACATCAACCATAAACATACAGTGCATGTATGTGTGGCTAGACACTGGCCTTGTACACATCAACCATAAGCATACAGTGCATGTATGTGTGGCTAGACACTGGCCTTGTACACATCAACCATAAGCATACAGTGCATGTATGTGTGGCTAGACACTGGCCTTGTACACATCAACCATAAACATACAGTGCATGTATGTGTGGCTAGACACTGGCCTTGTACACATCAACCATAAACCATCAACTCTTATTCGCTCTGCGAGTCATTTTCCACCTGAGAACACCTACTGCACTGCCAACAAATATTCGCCGGGGGGGAGTCACTTGCCACCTCATTAACTGATTAACCGCAATAGACGCCAATTGGCATCAAGCGCATGCAGGCTTTGAACGGCAGTTGACGCCAATAGCAATTTTGTGAAGACTAATCCACCAAAAGAATGTTGGTTGTTTATATGTCAGTATTGCACTTGTAGAAAATAGGATTATAAGAACCCATTACTAGCATATGGCATAGCTCTATCTAACAAGATAAGCTAGCTGGCTACACATCGAAAATTATTTGCGCACAAAATTATAGTTGGCTTTTTCCTACCTTCATTGCTAGCGCTTGGCATCATCCACCATCTAGAAGCTTCCATAAGCTCAGGCAAACAATCCACAATCCATCTCTGCAAGTTTCTATAGGAGAACGAGCGACACAAAAATCGATCGTTAGCTAAACATTGCCCCAACATTGAAGACAGCCTTTGAGATTGAGAAGCACGAACTCCAAACGGCCACTACAATGGCCGACTAGATTGTTTCCATAATCGGGTAGCGAAGACACTGCTTTGCCTTAGAGCAGATGATAGTGAAGCTCTTCCAACTCTAGTCCAAGCTTCAGGTGGGGGTTTTCTCTCTCGCACTGAACGAGGCAGCCACTTGAAAATAACTCCGCCCAACTTGTATTGTACTGCCACATACTGATACGCTTATTCTCCCTGGAGTCACCAGCCACCCCATTAACACCTAGTGCACTACAAACTCGTTAACTCCTCCCTGAAAGTCATATACTATCTCGTTAAGTATAAATAACACCCCTGGGACTCAATTGTCACCTTGTTAACTCTTTATTACACTGCCAAAGAGGGAATCATAATCTTACTCATCCTCATTAACTCCTATTGGACTGCCACCTTGGAAGTCACTTGCCACCTCGTTAACCCAATAAACCACATAATTGTAAAGGTAACAACAGTCCATAGAGTGTACAGGTAACACCATAGAGTGTACAGGTAACACCATAGAGTGTACGGGTAACACCATAGAGTGTACAGGTAACACCATAGAGTGTACATGTAACACCATACAAATGTAAATACTCTCATTTTTAGGCAATTAGAAAAAACATGAATATGAGGAGGTAAGACTATCAACAATCACAGATAATCCCCTCGCACAGACAGAGATAAAATGATGGATTTGTGTAACACCCACCAAATTGCTGAGGTCAGCAGGACCGCCCTGATCCACTTCACATACAAAGGCAGGGAATTTTGTGCCAAAACCTCCCAGAATAGAAAAGCCAAAGGAGCCCTGGGTCCCGCTCTGGTCGTCCACGGCACGTTCCAACTCTACCACCTTGTCAGCACACATCAGTGCATATCTGCGGGAGGAGGAGGGAGGGAGGAAGGGGGGGGGGGGAGAAGTATGTGAAAAGGAGAGGACACAAAATTAAATTGGAGACGAGAAAGAAGTAGTAAGAGGAATACAGCAGATGGGATGTCGAGAAGGAAGACACAAGAGGGAGGTGAAGGAGGATGGGAAGAGGAAGTGAGGTCAGAGAGGAAGTGAAGCAGCCAAGGAGGAAGTGGGATAGGAGTTGGGATAGTGAAGAGGAAGTGGGATAGGAAGTGGGATAGTAAGAGGAAGTGAGGTGGAGGATGAAGGGAGAAATGCAAACATTGCAAATGAATTAAGCTATACAGGATCCCAATGGAACACATCGTGCACACAATTACACTTGTGAGTGTGTATATATGTGGCAAGACACACACACACACGCACGTATGTGTGTGTGAATGCATGCGTGTATGCGTTTGCGTATGTAGCAAGACACATTATAAGAGGATCTGATTGCTAGCCATGCAAGTAATCGTGTAATTTGGTGCGATAATTCTTGCTTCGTAAACACATACCCACACCCACATGTTAAAACAACTGCAGTCAGGAGCAGTTTATATGGTTACAATAACATGCATGTATGCTTGGACCATACATACATACAGTCCAAGCATGCTCATTATGTCCCTACCAGTCCACAGAGGAATGCAATGACTCATGTAATTAACAGTAATTACCACCATGGTGGCCCAGGGCAATACCACAACAACTCTAAGTTGATGCTACATAAGGCCCACACCCTGACTAGCCCTAGCCCCACACCCTGACTAGCCCTAGCCCCACACCCTGACTAGCCCTAGCCCCACACCCTGACTAGCCCTAGCCCCACACCCTGACTAGCCCTAGCCACACACCCTGACTAGCCCTAGCCCCACACCCTGACTAGCCCTAGCCCCACACCCTGACTAGCCCTGGCCCCACACTAGCCCTAGCCACACACCCTGACTAGCCCTAGCCCCACACCCTGACTAGCCCTAGCCCCACACCCTGACTAGCCCTAGCCCCACACCCTGACTAGCCCTAGCCCCACACTAGCCCTAGCCCCACACCCTGACTAGCCCTAGCCCCACACCCTGACTACTAGCCCACACCCTGACTAGCCCTAGCCCACACCCTGACTAGCCCTAGCCCACACCCTGACTAGCCCTAGCCACACACCCTGACTAGCCCTAGCCCCACACCCTGACTAGCCCTAGCCCACACCCTGACTAGCCCTAGCCCCACACCCTGAGTAGCCCTAGCCCACACTAGCCCTAGCCACACACCCTGACTAGCCCTAGCCCCACACCTTGACTAGCCCTAGCCACACCCTGACTAGCCCTAGCCACACCCTAATTAGCCCTAGCCACACACCCTGACTAGCCCTAGCCCCACACTAGCCCTAGCTACACACCCTGACTAGCCCTAGCCCCATACTAGCCCTAGCCACACACCCTGACTAGCCCTAGCCACACACCCTGACTAGCCCTAGCCCACACCCTGACTAGCCCTAGCCCTAGCCACACACCCTGACTAGCCCTAGCCCCACACCCTGACTAGCCCTAGCCACACACCCTGACTAGCCCTAGCCCCACACTAGCCCTAGCCACACACCATGACTAGCCCTAGCCACACACCCTGACTAGCCCTAGCCACACACCCTGACTAGCCCTAGCCCACACCCTGACTAGCCCTAGCCACACACCCTGACTAGCCCTAGCCCACACCCTGACTAGCCCTAGCCCTAGCCACACACCCTGACTAGCCCTAGCCACACACCCTGACTAGCCCTAGCCACACACCCTGACTAGCCCTAGCCACACACCCTGACTAGCCCTAGCCCACACCCTGACTAGCCCTAGCCCCACACCCTGACTAGCCCTAGCCCACACCCTGACTAGCCCTAGCCCACACCCTGACTAGCCCTAGCCCCACACCCTGACTAGCCCTAGCCCCACACCCTGACTAGCCCTAGCTCCACACCCTGACTAGCCCTAGCCACACACCCTGACTAGCCCTAGGGTGTGTGGCTAGGGGGGGGGGGGGGGGGGGGGGGGGGGGGGAGGGGGGACAGGATAATTAAGGTTCCACTTCCACTCTACTCTGCCTCCTCCAGCTTCTCGGCTAGAACGTGCACAGCACACATCGTTAGTGCGCGTGCAGTGATATGGCGCTACATGTGATGCATTGTTGAGTTAGTTATGATTAACACCGGACAGTGTACTTAATTAAAGGAAATAGGACATCAAACCTCTCACACATCACACGCATATAGGTAGTTTGTTTCTAATTATTTTCTGTTTCTAAATTTTCTTATAGGGTCGAACAACGTCCTACAAGGATTTGCTCAGAGTAGCTCCAGAACTATGCACCAACCAGAACATATGCTATTCCTAAGCGATGATTACTACATATATAGACACCTATGTACCTTGCAGGTACACGATCATGGGTCTGTGTTGCCATAAGATGCTGAAACAGCTCAGCTAGGCTCAATATAGTGCACGCACACAAGCATGTCAATGTAGATGGGGGGGATACCAATAGATAGATAGATACATACAAGATCCTCAAATGATGACATTCACATTATTTCATGTTGCTGGATCTTCAAGTTTACTACTTTCGCGAAACATTCAAGCTGGAAGTGTATATTTGGAGTTCAAATCAGCTGAAACCACTGTTTAGGACGCTAGGAAGCTAACCAAGTGAGTTTTAGCTGCAACATACATAACTGTTTGTGCGTGTATCTGCTGTGTGTGTGTGTGTGAGTGTGGTGTGTGTGTGTTTGGGCACCCCCCATTTTCAAAAAGGGGGCAAACCAATATACAGAGACGGTAGCACTCCCTGATACAGTATGCCGGATATATATTACTATATATATACTTCTTAAGTAGGTAGCACTCCCGGATACAGTATGCCAGCTATATATTACTATATATATACTTCTTAAGTAAGTTGTTCAGCTGAAGTCGATGACCAGAACATACAACTGTGATGTGTCCATGGTTGCACAGTGATGTAAGCTCAGAGTTGTTGTCCACCTACTCCTTGCCCCAACCCTAATAGCACTAGTCCTGGCCAGTAGCAGGTGTGCACAGTGATGTAAGCTCAGAGTTGTTGTCCACCTACACCTTGCCCCAACCCTAATAGCACTAGCACTGGCCAGTAGCAGGTGTGCACAGTGATGTAAGCTCAGAGTTGTTGTCCACCTACTCCTTGCCCCAACCCTAATAGCACTAGCACTGGCCAGTAGCAGGTGTGCACAGTGATGTAAGCTCAGAGTTGTTGTCCACCTACTCCTTGCCCCAACCCTAATAGCACTAGTCCTGGCCAGTAGCAGGTGTGTACAGTGATGTAAGCTCAGAGTTGTTGTCCACCTACTCCTTGCCCCTACCCTAATAGCACTAGTCCTGGCCAGTAGCAGGTGTGCACAGTGATGTAAGCTCAGAGTTGTTGTCTACCTACTCCTTGCCCCAACCCTAATAGCACTAGCACTGGCCAGTAGCAGGTGTGCACAGTGATGTAAGCTCAGAGTTGCTGTCTACCTACTTGCCCCAACCCTAATAGCACTAGCACTGGCCAGTAGCAGGTGTGCACAGTGATGTAAGCTCAGAGTTGTTCTCCACCTACACCTTGCCCCAACCCTAATAGCACTAGCACTGGCCAGTAGCAGGTGTGCACAGTGATGTAAGCTCAGAGTTGCTGTCCACCTACACCTTGCCCCAACCCTAATAGCACTAGCACTGGCCAGTAGCAGGTGTGCACAGTGATGTAAGCTCAGAGTTGCTGTCCACCTACTCCTTGCCCCAACCCTAATAGCACTAGTCCTGGCCAGTAGCAGGTGTGCACAGTGATGTAAGCTCAGAGTTGTTGTCCACCTACTCCTTGCCCCAACCCTAATAGCACTAGTCCTGGCCAGTAGCAGGTGTGCACAGTGATGTAAGCTCAGAGTTGTTGTCCACCTACTCCTTGCCCCAACCTGGCCAGTAGTCCTGGCCAGTAGCAGGTGTGCACAGTGATGTAAGCTCAGAGCTGTTGTCCACCTACTCCTTGCCCCAACCCTAATAGCACTAGTCCTGGCCAGTAGCAGGTGTGCACAGTGATGTAAGCTCAGAGTTGTTCTCCACCTACACCTTGCCCCTACCCTAATAGCACTAGTCCTGGCCAGTAGCAGGTGTGCACAGTGATGTAAGCTCAGAGTTGTTCTCCACCTACACCTTGCCCCTACCCTAATAGCACTAGTCATGGCCAGTAGCAGGTGTGCACAGTGATGTAAGCTCAGAGTTGTTGTCCACCTACTCCTTGCCCCAACCCTAATAGCACTAGTCCTGGCCAGTAGCAGGTGTGCACAGTGATGTAAGCTCAGAGTTGTTGTCCACCTAGTCCTTGCCCCAACCCTAATAGCACTAGCACTGGCCAGTAGCAGGTGTGCACAGTGATGTAAGCTCAGAGTTGCTGTCCACCTACACCTTGCCCCAACCCTAATAGCACTATCCCTGGCCAGTAGCAGGTGTGCACAGTGATGTAAGCTCAGAGTTGCTGTCCACCTACTCCTTGCCCCAACCCTAATAGCACTAGTCCTGGCCAGTAGCAGGTGTGCACAGTGATGTAAGCTCAGAGTTGTTGTCCACCTACTCCTTGCCCCAACCCTAATAGCACTAGTCCTGGCCAGTAGCAGGTGTGCACAGTGATGTAAGCTCAGAGCTGTTGTCCACCTACACCTTGCCCCAACCCTAATAGCACTAGTCCTGGCCAGTAGCAGGTGTGCACAGTGATGTAAGCTCAGAGTTGCTGTCCACCTACACCTTGCCCCAACCCTAATAGCACTATCCCTGGCCAGTAGCAGGTGTGCACAGTGATGTAAGCTCAGAGTTGCTGTCCACCTACTCCTTGCCCCAACCCTAATAGCACTAGCACTGGCCAGTAGCAGGTGTGCACAGTGATGTAAGCTCAGAGTTGTTGTCCACCTACTCCTTGTCCCAAACCTAATAGCACTAGCACTGGCCAGATCAGGTGTGCAAGAACTTCGGGCCATCCACAGAATGATCCCGTGATTGCAAACAACAACGCCTACATATATATGGACATCTAAATGAACATTAGCGCTAGAGGAATGTGTAGCCAAGTTAGATCAGCTTTGTGACTAGCTACATCCAGAGGATGCCCGTCTATCTAAACGAAAGTTGAGATCACAAGGACAAGTTGCACCAGATTTCGGATGAAACATGGTCCCTGCCAGTTGCATACAGCAACACCCCCTCTGTTAGATGGTGTAAATGGCGTGGAATTATAAACCACATCTAAAATTGTTGCTAATTGTGTGGAGAGGCAGATGAAATGAACTCAAGCACAGAATCACTAGAAGAGGTACGCAGGACTTGGTCCGTCAGAAGAGGTGCCTGCCAACAAATATCTTCCTAACTGTGCGGAAAAGGAGAAGCCATGATTTGTAGGAGTTGTCTCCATGAATGAAAGACAGAGAGACTGACATAAAAGCAAAGGTGAATTTTGGTGGTGCATATATAGCCATGAATCCCCAAACTGATGAACTGACATGAAAATGAAGGTGAATTTTGGTGGTGCGTAGCAGCAGTCCCCATGAATCCCAAACTGATGAACTGACATGAAAATGAAGGTGAATTTTGGTGGTGCGTAGCAGCAGTCCCCATGAATCCCAAACTGATGAACTGACATGAAAATGAAGGTGAATTTTGGTGGTGCATAGCAGCAGTCCCCATGAATCCCAAACTGATGAACTGACATGAAAATGAAGGTGAATTTTGGTGGTGCGTAGCAGCAGTTCCCATGGAAGGTAAAAAGTTAGGGAAAAGTCTCAATGTTGAACAAGTCTCAACAATAGTGAGAGAGTATGAGTCTAGCTATCCACACCATACACTTCTAAATGGACTCTGCGCAACACCTGGTGATGTGTATACTACATATAGCCACACTTCTGGCTTGTAAGAAAGCATCCATGTTCACACTTTTGACACAGCTCTACGCCCATTAATGGGATATCTGGAGCTCCATTTTGGAAATATCTCGCCACAAGTCATTCATCAATTCATGTCCGCACATACGGAAGCATGTGTCTGTTGCTTTTTTCTTCACCGAGAACACGTGTGAGATATACTAGCTTCTCATATATAGCAGTACACAACATGTTCAGCTCTAGCTGCAGAATAGGCAGACACTGAATGTGTCACGGCTCCAAGGGAAAGGCTCTGGACACACTTACAAATATTAATATTATCATTATTATTATCATCATTAATATCTATAATAATAATTATTATTATTACTATTAATAATATATTAGTAATAGTAATAGTAACAAAATGGTATCCCAATACTGAATGACCCACCTCCATGTTGCACACGCGTACACAGCTGTCATGGCTACCACACTGAGCTGTCATGGCTACCACACTGAGCTGTCATGGCTACCACACTGAGCTGTCATGGCTACCACACTGAGCTGTCATGGCTACCACACTGAGCTGTCATGGCTACCACACTGAGCTGTCATGGCTACCACACTGAGCTGTCATGGCTACCACACTGAGCTGTCATGGCTACCACACTGAGCTGTCATGGCTACCACACTGAGCTGTCATGGCTACCACACTGAGCTGTCATGGCTACCACACTGAGCTGTCATGGCTACCACACTGAGCTGTGTGGCTACCACACTGTGCTGTCATGGCTACCACACTGAGCTGTCATGGCTACCACACTGAGCTGTCATGGCTACCACACTGAGCTGTCATGGCTACCACACTGAGCTGTCATGGCTACCACACTGAGCTGTCATGGCTACCACACTGAGCTGTCATGGCTACCACACTGAGCTGTCATGGCTACCACACTGAGCTGTCATGGCTACCACACTGAGCAGTCATGGCTACCACACTGAGCAGTCATGGCTCCCACACTGAGCTGTCATGGCTACCACACTGAGCTGTCATGGCTACCACACTGAGCTGTCATGGCTACCACACTGAGCTGTCATGGCTACCACACTGAGCTGTCATGGCTACCACACTGAGCTGTCATGGCTACCACACTGAGCTGTCATGGCTACCACCCTGAGCTGTCATGGCTACCACACTGAGCTGTCATGGCTACCACACTGAGCTGTCATGGCTACCACACTGAGCAGTCATGGCTCCCACACTGAGCAGTCATGGCTCCCACACTGAGCTGTCATGGCTACCACACTGAGCTGTCATGGCTACCACACTGAGCTGTCATGGCTACCACACTGAGCTGTCATGGCTACCACACTGAGCTGTCATGGCTACCACCCTGAGCTGTCATGGCTACCACACTGAGCTGTCATGGCTACCACACTGAGCTGTCATGGCTACCACACTGAGCTGTCATGGCTACCACCCTGAGCTGTCATGGCTACCACACTGAGCTGTCATGGCTACCACACTGAGCTGTCATGGCTACCACACTGAGCTGTCATGGCTACCACACTGAGCTGTCATGGCTACCACACTGAGCAGTCATGGCTACCACACTGAACTATCATGGCTACCACCCTGAGCTGTCATGGCTACCACACCGAGCTGTCATGGCTACCACACTGAGCAGTCATGGCTACCGCACTGAGCTGTCATGGCTACCACCTTGAGCTGTCATGGCTACACTGAAGCTGGTAGAACCTTATGTAATGACCACGCCTAGTTACTGTACAGTGGACAACTATTTGAAAAAAATCTGCTGCTCCAGAATGAGGCTCCAGAATGAGGCTACATTATTCTGTGCTTGCACAGCATGAAACATCAAGAAGAAAAACCCTCAAGAGCCACAGCCCTCTCAATGTTAAGCTGCCATAGACAATGACGTAGTGTCAGCAGGTAGAGTCTCTGTAGAAAAGAGGTCTGGTTGCTTGTAAATATTCATTAGAGAAAAGAGAAAATAAAAAAACGGCCTATTTTATATTTTTGAAGAAGTGTTTTTCCTACTGGGTCCAGTTACATATCTCTTCTGAAACTAGTCATGGTTGTGGGTTTTAGGAAGTTCAGTATATTTTTGAAGAAGTGTTTTTCCTACTGGGTCCAGTTACATATCTCTTCTGAAACTAGTCATGGTTGTGGGTTTTAGGAAGTTCAGTATATTTTTGAAGAAGTGTTTTTCCTACTGGGTCCAGTTACATATCTCTTCTGAAACTAGTCATGGTTGTGGGTTTTAGGAAGTTCAGTATATTTTTGAAAAAGTGTTTTTCCTACTGGGTCCAGTTACATATCTCTTCTGAAACTAGTCATGGTTGTGGGTTTTAGGAAGTTCAGTATATTTTTGAAGAAGTGTTTTTCCTACTGGGTCCAGTTACATATCTCTTCTGAAACTAGTCATGGTTGTGGGTTTTAGGAAGTTCAGTATATTTTTGAAGAAGTGTTTTTCCTACTGGGTCCAGTTACATATCTCTTCTGAAACTAGTCATGGTTGTGGGTTTTAGGAAGTTCAGTATATTTTTGAAGAAGTGTTTTTCCTACTGGGTCCAGTTACATATCTCTTCTGAAACTAGTCATGGTTGTGGGTTTTAGGAAGTTCAGTATATTTTTGAAGAAGTGTTTTTCCTACTGGGTCCAGTTACATATCTCTTCTGAAACTAGTCATGGTTGTGGGTTTTAGGAAGTTCAGTATATTTTTGAAGAAGTGTTTTTCCTACTGGGTCCAGTTACATATCTCTTCTGAAACTAGTCATGGTTGTGGGTTTTAGGAAGTTTAGTCACTCTGGCCATTGGATGTGATGCCCAATATCTCCAGAGGATAGAGTAACCAGGAGAAGGGGGGGGGGAAGAGAAGCATCTACATGTATGTCTATCTATGACATACACTGTAGCAAATAGAGCTACATAAGACAGGACCTCGTTATTGTAAGGACACGCTCGTACCCCAAGTGAGCAGTGATACTGTGGGCTGCTTATACCTCCTTATTTGGCATCAAGTAAGCATTTATATGGCATCATATGCCTCCTTATATGTCATCAGATCCTTTATATGGCATCATGTGATCCCTCATACCTCCTGCCATGATTAGCCGTGTCTACAAGAAGTCAGCAAATAAATTCTAGTGATAGCTTTTTATCCCTTCAAATCTTCTCCACTTAATATCACTTAATATCAGCTCTAGGGGTAAGGCTAAGGGTAAGGGGGTAAGGGGGTAAGGCTAGGGGTAAGGCTAGGGGTAAGGGGTAAGGCTAGGGGTAAGGCTAGGGGTAAGGGGTAAGGCTAGGGGTAAGGGGTAAGGCTAGGGGTAAGGCTAGGGGTAAGGCTAGGGGTAAGGCTAGGGTAAGTCTAGGGTAAGGCTAGGGGTAAGGCTAGGGGTAAGGTTAGGGGTAAGGCTAGGGGTAAGGTTAGGGGTAAGGCTAGGGTAAGTCTAGGGTAAGGCTAGGGGTAAGGCTAGGGGTAAGGCTAGGGGTAAGGCTAGGGGTAAGGCTAGGGGTAAGGCTAGGGGTAAGGCTAGGGGTAAGGCTAGGGGTAAGGCTAGGGGTAAGGCTAGGGGTAAGGCTAGGGGTAAGGCTAGGGTAAGGCTAGGGGTAAGGCCAGAGGTAAGGCTAGAGGTAAGGCTAGGGGTAAGGCTAGGGGTAAGGCTAGGGGTAAGGCTAGGATAAGGCTAGGGGTAAGGCTAGGGGTAAGGCTAGGGGTAAGGCTAGGGGTAAGGCTAGGGGTAAGGCTAGGGGTAAGGCTAGGGGTAAGGTTAGGCTATGGATGTAGGGGTAGACATAAACTTCGAACCTTGGACATCCGAAGTCATGACAGGATGTGGTGGGTGGGATTGTCTATAGCACCAACCAGTCTCAATTTACACTTGCTAGATAGAAAATATGTAGACAAAGCTTTTCCAGGAGTAGGGCTAGGAGTAGGGCTAGGGTTAGAGCTAGGAGGGCTAGAGCTAGAGCTAGGAGGGCTAGAGCTAGAGCTAGGAGGGCTAGAGCTAGGGCTAGAGCTAGGGCTTGAGCTAGGGCTAGAGCTAGGGCTAGAGCTAGGGCTAGGGCTAGAGCTACAGGGCTAGAGCTACAGGGCTAGAGCTACAGGGCTAGAGCTACAGGGCTAGAGCTACAGGGCTAGAGCTAGGCTAGGGTAGGGCTAGAGCTAGGGCTAGGGCTAGAGCTAGGGCTAGAGCTACAGGGCTAGAGCTAGGGCTAGGGCTAGGGTAGGGCTAGAGCTAGGGCTAGGGCTAGGGCTAGAGCTAGGGCTAGGGCTAGAGGGGTAAAGCAAGGGCTATGGCTGGATAGGGCTATGGCTAGCAGGTGGACAACATGACATAATCCTTGCCAGGCACTCACAGCTTCCTACAGTCTGGAAGGCCAGGGACTGCCCCAGGCTGAATGGGGAAGTCCCTTACACATGAACTGTGGCATAAACACATGTAGGGGAGGCAGGAGTGTGAAAAATTATCAATCACTCTCTGAGATCATTTCCAAGTCCCCCCTCCCCTCCCCCCCCCCTCCCCTCCCTCCTACCTTCAGAAACAAGTGGCATATGTACATGGGTTCTGTCTAGCAAACACCAGTACATTAAGAGATGCCGTCTACATGCCGTGAGGCTACTGAGGACATGCCGTGAGGCTACTGAGGGTAGACACAAGGTGCATTGCCCAATACATAGGTTCTGTCTAGCAAACACCAGTACATTAAGAGATGCCGTCTACATGCTGTGATGCTACTGAGGGTAGACACAAGGTGCATTGCCCAATACATAGGTTCTGTCTAGCAAACACCAGTACATTAAGAGATGCCGTCTACATGCCGTGAGGCTACTGAGGGTAGACACAAGGTGCATTGCCCAATACATAGGTTCTGTCTAGCAAACACCAGTACATTAAGAGATGCCATCTACATGCCGTGAGGCTACTGAGGGTAGACACAAGGTGCATTGCCCAATACATAGGTTCTGTCTAGCAAACACCAGTACATTAAGAGATGCCGTCTACATGCCGTGAGGCTACTGAGGGTAGACACAAGGTGCATTGCCCAATACATAGGTTCTGTCTAGCAAACACCAGTACATTAAGAGATGCCGTCTACATGCCGTGAGGCTACTGAGGGTAGACACAAGGTCCATTACCCAATACCAGATGAGGTGAGTGGTGAGATCAAGTTACTGACCCGTCCGTGTGCATACACACCAAGACATAACCTGCTACTGCAACCGGCACTCCACTGTAGACCAATCCTACACAATGTGGAATATACTGGACAGGGTCTGAGAAAAGAGGTTAATTCTACAGAAAACAAACCGCTCAACAAGAGACCTCCAGTACTACATCTTGGTCTCACCACAGCCACTGCCTTAGGCTTTCTAGTTTCCAGTTTGGGAAAGTGGTACTCAAAATCCGGCAATTTTGTGCTCCTTGACCTGATACCATTAACAAAAATCTGTACAAATGACTGACACCATTTATTACTTCTCGTCACCTATTTACGGCCTCGCAATCACTATATCAAGGAGGAACATCATTCCTCAGAATTACACCGAACATTGTGTTCAATATTCTGGCCACTGAGCCAACAGTATTCTGGTTGTGGTTGCATCCACATGAGATGGGGTGGAGATTCATTGATGGGTGTGTCATCTTTCACACCGTCACAAAGGCACTCAAGGCACTGTCCATGCCAGGGAAAGGTTCCTCCGAACAAGAGCGCATGGCTACTTAGAGGATGTAGGTTTCCGGTCAACCTGAAGGTTTGTAGTTGGTCTCTGAAGCTCTACGACGCTCAGTAGCTTTAAAAGGAGCAATCACGACAAGTGTCTAACTTACAACAGCGTGTTGGAAGGCTCATAAAGAAATATTCCCATGAATTCCAGACAAATCATCGTCAACTCGCAAAACGTGTGGCTTACAGTTTGCCTTTGAGTTGGTCCATGCCACAGAGCGTGTTTGCCTTTGAGTTGGTCCACGCCACAGAGCGTGCTGGTGAGAGTGGAGTGCAGCTCTCTGTGAGTGCAGAGATGGAAGCTTACGGTAATCAAGCAGCAGCTGCAAGTCACCAATTATGCTGCAAGTCTCGGGACCTGCGATCGCCAACATAGCGATATAATTGGCAAGGTCAGACAGGGGTCACTCAATTTATTAGCAGCTACTTCTCAAGATACAGCTAAGTATAGTGACAGTGAAGTTTAGAGACAGCTACGTTTAGAGACAGCTAAGTATAGAGACAGCAAGTATAGAGACAGCAAGTATAGAGACAGCAAGTATAGAGACAGCAAGTATAGAGACAGCAAGTATAGAGACAGCTAAGTATAGAGACAGCTAAGTATAGAGACAGCAAGTATAGAGACAGCAAGTATAGAGACAGCAAGTATAGAGACAGCTAAGTATAGAGACAGCAAGTATAGAGACAGCAAGTATAGAGACAGCAAGTATAGAGACAGCAAGTATAGAGACAGCAAGTATAGAGACAGCAAGTATAGAGACAGCAAGTATAGACAGCAAGTATAGAGACAGCAAGTATAGAGACAGCAAGTATAGAGATGACTAAGTATAGAGATGACTAAGTATAGAGATGACTAAGTATAGAGACAGCAAGTATAGAGACAGCAAGTATAGAAACAGCAAGTATAGAGACAGCAAGTATAGAGACGGCACGTATAGAGACAGCAAGTATAGAGACAGCAAGTATAGAGATGACTAAGTATAGAGATGACTAAGTATAGAGATGACTAAGTATAGAGATGACTAAGTATAGAAACAGCAAGTATAGAGACAGCAAGTATAGAGACAGCAAGTATAACGACAGCAAGTATAGAGACAGCACGTATAGAGACAGCAAGTATAAAGACAGCAAGTATAGAGACGGCACGTATAGAGACAGCTAAGTATAGAGACAGAAAAGCTTATACACTTGCTATAAAGCTAAAGCACACAGCTAATTATAGAGACAACAAGTATAGAGACAGCAAGTAGAGACAGCTAAGTATAGAG
This sequence comes from Cladorhizidae sp. MBARI D1340-BT2, assembly GCA_028752905.1. Taxonomy (NCBI): domain Eukaryota; kingdom Metazoa; phylum Porifera; class Demospongiae; order Poecilosclerida; family Cladorhizidae; species Cladorhizidae sp. MBARI D1340-BT2. The sequence goes on along the minus strand of JAQNBH010000012.1, from coordinate 3,647,188 downwards.
ACAGCAAAGAAGAGTTTCTCTGTCACTGACATATACACCAGAGCTAAAATACACAACTAAGTTAGAGACAGCGAAGAAGAGCTTCTTTGTCGCACAGATATACACATGCTATAAAGGTAAAGCTCGTCCTGCGTGAAATACAATATATAATGAAAGAAGAAGCGGTCGAATCTTGAAAAGTATGTACATAGCTGGTAAAAATCAAGAGACCTCTGTCTGACCTTGCCAATTATATCACTCCATGTTGGCAATCGCCAGGCTTCCTGCTTGGCTCCTCCAGAGACTTGCAGCAGAATTGGTGACTTGCAGCTGCTGCTTGATCACCATAAGCTTCCATCTCTGCACCCACAGAGAGCTGCACTCCACTCTCACCAGCACGCTCCAGGTGGTGGCCCGTCTCAAGAGCAATAGGCTAACTACAAACTTGGCACGTATACTACAACCACTTACAGTGTACTTACATTGGGCGTTGAGTTTGTGGGATTATTACTATATGAACTGAACTCATTGCAGAACTTCCTCTAGTACACAAAACACAGGCAGTAGCTCCTTAGCTGTGCCATGTGTACACATAGAGCACTCCTTGAGGTCAATGAGGTACCAAAGACCTTCAAAGTTTTAAACAAAGGTTCAATTCTACAATAGCTTACAATGGAGCGACATTTTTTAATAGACTCCAGCTATTGTGCCACCTGCTACCATGCATAGAGACATTGCAGGTGTTACTTGTGCAGGAAGATAGAGGCGGTAGGAAGTGGAAATTTGATGGTTCTTTCTATCGGAGACACACACACACAAGGTTCCTCTATCCTATATACCATATGCATAGATGTCAGGGGTTGTCTAAACAACCTTGTAGAAAGCTAAGCTAGGGGTGCCATTATTAATCAATCACACCTCTCTCTCTTCTCCCCTATACACAACCTTCTCTCTCCTCTATACTCACCTCTCTCTCCTCTATACTCACCTCTCTCTCCCCTATACTCACCTCTCTCTCCCCTATACTCACCCCTCTCTCCTCTATACTCACCTCTCTCCTCTATACTCACCTCTCTCTCCCCTATACTCACCCCTCTCTCCTCTATACTCACCTCTCTCCTCTATACTCACCTCTCTCCTCTATACTCACCTCTCTCTCCTCTATACTCACCTCTCTCTCCTCTATACTCACCTCTCTCTCCTCTATACTCACCTCTCTCTCCTCTATACTCACCTCTCTCTCCTCTATACTCACCTCTCTCTCCTCTATACTCACCTCTCTCTCCTCTATACTCACCTCTCTCTCCTCTATACTCACCTCTCTCTCCTCTATACTCACCTCTCTCCTCTATACTCACCTCTCTCTCCTCTATACTCACCTCTCTCCTCTATACTCACCTCTCTCTCCTCTATACTCACCCTCTCTCTCCTCTATACTCACCTCTCTCTCCTCTATACTCACCTCTCTCTCCTCTATACTCACCTCTCTCTCCTCTATACTCACCTCTCTCTCCTCTATACTCACCTCTCTCTCCTCTATACTCACCTCTCTCCTCTATACTCACCTCTCTCTCCTCTATACTCACTTCTCTCTCCTCTATACTCACCTCTCTCTCCTCTACACTCACCTCTCTCTCCTCTATACTCACCTCTCTCTCCTCTATACTCACCTCTCTCCTCTATACTCACCTCTCTCTCCTCTATACACACCTCTCTCTCCTCTATACTCACCTCTCTCTCCTCTATACTCTCCTCTCTCTCCTCTATACTCACCTCTCTCTCCTCTATACTCACCTCTCTCCTCTATACTCACCTCTCTCTCCTCTATACTCACCTCTCTCCTCTATACTCACCTCTCTCTCCTCTATACACACCTCTCTCCTCTATACTCACCTCTCTCTCCTCTATACTCACCTCTCTCCTCTATACTCTCCTCTCTCTCCTCTATACTCACCTCTCTCTCCTCTATACTCACCTCTCTCCTCTATACTCACCTCTCTCCTCTATACTCTCCTCTCTCTCCTCTATACTCTCCTCTCTCTCCTCTATACTCACCTCTCTCTCCTCTTACTCACCTCTCTCTCCTCTATACTCACCTCTCTCTCCTCTATACTCACCTCTCTCTCCTCTATACTCACCCTCTCTCTCCTCTATACTCACCTCTCTCTCCTCTATACTCACCTCTCTCTCCTCTACACTCACCTCTCTCTCCTCTATACTCACCTCTCTCTCCTCTATACTCACCTCTCTCTCCTCTATACTCACCTCTCTCTCCTCTATCCTCACCTCTCTCCTCTATACTCACCTCTCTCTCCTCTATACTCACCTCTCTCTCCTCTATACTCACCTCTCTCTCCTCTATACTCACCTCTCTCCTCTATACTCACCTCTCTCTCCTCTATACTCACCTCTCTCCTCTATACTCACCTCTCTCTCCTCTATACTCACCTCTCTCTCCTCTATACTCACCCCTCTCTCCTCTATACTCACCTCTCTCTCCTCTATACTCACCCCTCTCTCCTCTATACTCACCTCTCTCTCCTCTATACACACCTCTCTCTCCTCTATACTCACCTCTCTCTCCTCTATACTCACCTCTCTCTCCTCTATACTCACCCCTCTCTCCTCTATACTCACCTCTCTCTCCTCTATACTCACCTCTCTCTCCTCTATACTCACCCCTCTCTCCTCTATACTCACCTCTCTCTCCTCTATACTCACCTCTCTCTCCTCTATACTCACCTCTCTCCTCTATACTCACCTCTCTATACTCACCTCTCTCTCCTCTATACTCACCTCTCTCCTCTATACTCACCTCTCTCCTCTATACTCACCTCTCTCTCCTCTATACTCACCTCTCTCCCCTATACACGCCAATCTCTCTCCCATATACACACCCATCTCTCTCCCCTATACACACCCATCTCTCTCCCCTATACACACCCCTCTCTCCCCTATACACGCCCATCTCTCTCCCCTATACACACCCATCTCTCTCCCCTATACACACCCATCTCTCTCCCCTATACACACCCCTCTCTCCCCTATACATGCCCATCTCTCTCACCTACCCTCCCGCAGGATTTCATTTAGGGGGGGGGGGCTTGGAACCTTTTAACCCCCCTTGGAAATTGTATTATTAAAATTCATACAACTTTGTCACATCTTTACCATCATGCCCCCCCCCCCCCCTTAAAATCCAGATTCGTCCAGTTGTCCCACCTTGGACAATTTTCTAAATGAAACCCTGCTCCCCTATACTCACCCCTCTCTCTCCCCTATACACACCCATCTCTCTCCCCTATACACACCCTCTCTCCCTATATACAACTCTCTCTCTCCCTGTATGATGCACTCCCTCCCTATACCTAGGCTAGCTCCGCCTAGTAATCTAGCCATCAGTTATCAGCAATGTGGCTGGAGTGTGGCAGACCACAGGCCTCCCCTATACTCGCCTCTCTCCCATATACTCACCCTCTCTCCACCTCTCTCTCTCTCCCTGTATGCACTCCCTCCCTCCCACCCTATGTATGTATATACATATACCTAGGCTAGCTCCGCCTGCCTATTAATCTAGCCATCAGCAATGTGGCTGGAGTAGGGCAGCCCACAGGCTGCAACATGCTCTCTCTCTCTCTCTCTCAGGAGAGTGAGGTGATCAGTCAAGCATCCCCTCTCAAACATTTGCTTGTTATATGTACATCAGTCAACCTATCAAGCTCCTAATTCAAACCTAATACACAGGAAGAGTTTGCTTGTCCAAGGCTATTTCAACACATGCCCACCAGTGGCTGCCTTTGGCCAAAGAAGGTCATACCCAGGATATCCTGCATCACACAGGGGTGGGGGGGGGGGGGGGAAATTGGCACGGGTTTTTTCTAGGGCTGGGTGTATTCTAGGGCTAGAGGTATTTTAGGGTTCTAGTAACTAAGGGTTTTCTAGGGCTAGGGATATTCTAGGGCTAGGGATATTCTAGGGCTATTCTAGGGCTATTCTAGGGCTATATTCTAGGGCTATTCTAGGGCTATTCTAGGGCTATTCTAGATCTTGTGACATCGTGGGACACTACAAGTATCCCAGGAATACCAAGTGGAACAATTGACACCCGTCTTCCCATAATATGCACGTAATCACAGAGAGAGCCTTGCACTGACAAACAAGTACCGACTGCAACTGCACTGGTTTGCATAACACGATGGGGTTGGTGAACTCATAATTGCCTATAATAAGATCAAACCAGCGGTAATGACTTGGCCAGCTAAATGACTTTGCAGCTCAAAAGTTTGACAACAGCGCAGTGCCACCCAAGTCTCTTCAATGGCAACATCAGAGCATGAAGGGGGAAATCACTGGCCAGAACTAGCTGTACACAGCTTATCTTCTGTTGACATATCTCCACGAAAGTACAATTTCAACAACATGAATTTTGTTAAGCCCTACCCCAATGTTGGGTCGCAAAGGCTTCATAGCTTTTATAGCAGCGCTTTGGCTACTTAAACTTTCACCTTGAAAACCAGATGAGTAGGCGCGTGCATCAAGAAATGGCACTGATGATTCTAACTAATGCGCAGTGCGATGAAGCTTCCAAGGATAGAGCCACCCATAGTCGAGGAGTGAGGGTTGTTCTGATGTCCGGTTAGTGCCACTGTTTTAGCTAGTGCTGTTCTCTTGACCATCTGGTTCTTGAGCTTCCAAGCCATCCATCTACTTCAGCTCCATCCCAAGTCTAGCAATGGATCACAGGGCTGCATTTTTGGGGGGAGACATTTTTGGGGGGAGAAACACTAATTCTGCCACCCCCTTACTCTGGTAAAAGATTATGTCCCTCCCCTCCTCCTCCTCCCACCCCCCCTTGGTAAATTCTGATCATGCCACTACTTTGGTAAACACGGATTGCCCCCTCTTCTTTGGTAAACACATTACACCGCTGCTTTTGTAAAAATTAATTATACCACACCCACCCTGGTTTCAACAAGATCTCTGTACTGGACGCCTGCTAACCACAGGTCCTGGGAGGAGCATAGTGGCCACTGCTACATGGAGGGTGTGGGCTATGAACTCCACGGGACATGTAGAAGCTGGCTTGACTTCAGCAGACTGGTGCCCACCAGAACACACAAGGTCAGGGACGTGGAACACACTTCCTGGACAGGGTCCCAGTGAGGGGAAATTGGCAAATGAGGCAAACCTACGGCTCCACCAGGTGGTGTGGCTTGTCAATATTTTTTTGTCGTTGTTGGAGGAAGTTGCACACCAAAAAAAATTATACGTAGTGAAAAGTACACTGCTAATATGCTACATAGAGCAGGGATTTATGGGCTGAGTAGAGATACACTTCTTTATGCCTGTGGACTGAGTAGAGATACACTTCTTTATGCCTGTGGGCTGAGTAGAGATACACTTCTTTATGACTGGCTAATATGCTACATAGAACAGGGATTTATGGGCTGAGTAGAGATACACTTCTTTATGCCTGTGGGCTGAGTAGAGATACACTTCTTTATGGCTGGCTAATATGCTACATAGAACAGGGATTTATGGGCTGAGTAGAGATACACTTCTTTATGCCTGTGGGCTGAGTAGAGATACACTTCTTTATGCCTGGCTAATATGCTACATAGAACAGGGATTTATGGGCTGAGTAGAGATACACTTCTTTATGCCTGTGGGCTGAGTAGAGATACACTTCTTTATGGCTGGCTAATATGCTACATAGAACAGGGATTTATGGGCTGAGTAGAGATACACTTCTTTATGCCTGGGGCCACACAGCACTATATCAAATATACAGTTCTCCTACATATGCACGCATGCATGTGCGCGCACACACACACGCAAGTCCATGCAGGTATGACCTGATGACAGCTCTACAAATGGACGAATACGTGTCTGTGTGTGTGTGTGGGTGTGAGTGTGTGTGTGAGTGTGTGTGTGTGTGTGTGAGTGTGTGTGAGTGTGTGTGAGTGTGTCTGTGTGTGTGTACAAGTATCCACAGTCTACACATGGACTACTACATGTGTGTGTGTGCATGTACAGGTATCCACAGTCTACACATGGACCACTACATGTGTGTGTGCATGTACAGGTATCCACAGTCTACACATGGACTACTACATGTGTGTGTGTATGTGTATGTACAGGTATCCACCGTCTACACATGGACCACTACATGTGTGTGTGCATGTACAGGTATCCACAGTCTACACATGGACCACTACATGTGTGTGTGCATGTACAGGTATCCACAGTCTACACATAGACTACTACATGTGTGTGTGCATGTGTGTGTGCATGTGTGTGTATGTACAGGTATCCACAGTCTACACATGGACCACTACATGTGTGTGTGTGCATGTACAGGTATCCACATGTGTGCATGTGTGGATGTACAGGTATCCACAGAGTCAAGCCAGCGCGCAACTGTGGAGCACACAAAAGCACATTTCTTTACATGGAAACCTTCATTAGCATGGCAACATTGTCGTGTACATCATACTGCCATGATGTAATAACATGAGAGGACCCTCATGTACACAGACGGTGAAGACCATATCAAAGATAATGACAGCCATTTAAAGGTCTTCAAAGAGTGCATCATCCACAGATACCAGTGTACATTTCAAGTGTAAGGGCTACAATAAATGACAAATTCACGACTAACTTTACCAAGTTACAATAATGGAGTGTGGTGTGTGTGTGTGTGGGGGGGGGGTTAAGTGCTCTACACTGTGACAGAAAAAAAGGAATTTGTCCCTCTGATGGATATTGTACACGTCTGTACACACATATGTATATGAGGCTGACTGACTATATAGCACTGATCTTGGAATCAGCACTAGGGCTGCTATTCTAGGGCTAGGCACTCTAGGGCTAGGGTTATGGCAAGGAACATCCCAGGATAGTCCCAAGCATCCCAGGAGAAACCCTAGTATTCTGTGACACATGCTGCCTTGTTTTTAGTCACTTTGATTAGGGACATCCTCGGACAGTCCCATGAATCCTGTGCACTCCATGAAAGGATATGGCAAGATTCAAGATTCCTCTTATCAACAACCAACTGAGGGTGCCAGTAAGGACGGCCCGAGTGTGCTAGCAAGGACAGCCCAAGTGTGCCAGCAAGGACAGCCCAAGTGTGCCAGCAAGGACAGCCTGAGTGTGCTAGCAAGGACAGCCTGAGTGTGCTAGCAAGGACAGCCTTGTGCCAGCAAGGACAGCCCGAGTGTGCCAGCAAGGCCAGCCTGAGTGCGCCAGCAAGGACAGCCCAAGTGTGCTAGCAAGGACAGCCCAAGTGTGCCAGCAAGGACAGCCCAAGTGTGCCAGCAAGGACAGCCTGAGTGCGCCAGCAAGGACAGCCCAAGTGTGCTAGCAAGGACAGCCCAAGTGTGCCAGCAAGGACAGCCCAAGTGTGTAGCAAGGACAGCCTGAGTGTGCTAGCAAGGACAGCCTGAGTGTGCTAGCAAGGACAGCCTGAGTGTGCTAGCAAGGACAGCCTGAGTGTGCTAGCAAGGATAGCCCAAGTGTGCTAGCAAGGACAGCCTGAGTGTGCTAGCAAGGACAGCCTGAGTGTGCTAGCAAGGACAGCCTGAATGTGCCAGCAAGGAGAGCCTGAATGTGCTAGCAAGGACTGCCTGAGTGTGCTAGCAAGGACAGCCTGAGTGTGCTAGCAAGGATAGCCCAAGTGTGCCAGCAAGGATAGCCCAAGTGTGCCAGCAAGGACAGCCCAAGTGTGCCAGCAAGGACAGTCTGAGTGTGCTAAGCCCGAGTGTGCCATCAAGGACTGAATGTGCTAAGCCTGAGTGTGCCAGCAAGGCCAGCCCGAGTGTGTCAGCAAGGCCAGCCCGAATGTGCTAGCAAGGAGAGCCTGAGATGGATGTTTAACAAGTTCACTAGCCAACCTTCTCATGTTGAAAGTTGTAATTATAGGAACTGTGGTTTCACTCTGAAGCTGAACAACACAGTAAGGGAGATTTGGTTTAGTGACATTTGCACATGTTTACACCTTGGCAACATTAAAGCCACTCATACAGGAAATGTGTTGCTAATCAGATTATTGGAAGTCCAGCTACATGAGTCACTTAAAAATATTTTAAACACAGGGCAACACTGCACATTGCATAGAGAGTGTGTTGGAGGCATGGTGGTGGGAAGGGCCAGACTTCTGGACTCCCTGGTTGCCATCTTTACCTTCATGCAGCTACTCTCATGACCAGAGCTACTGGCACACTGGTTAGGTTTTGGCCTGACAAACTTTCTGTGGACATAATAAATATCATTAATGGCTTGATTTATTCAACTTTGATCAGTTGGTTTCCCATGGGAGGGAGCACATCCTCTTCCTGTATCCTCCCCCTTTGTACCCTCGCTGTGATTTGGCCACATGCTATCGCAAAATACCACACGCAGACCTCTTGAATTCAGCTTGCTCTGGCCTCCTGTCCAGTCAGTACCATTATCACCTCACCAGAAACCCTCTCCCTCCCTCCCACATACACACACACACTCACACCATTTAGAATGAACATACAAGCACTTCTGTATAGTGGTGTCAAGGACAACACAATCCGGCCCTTTGCCAGGGTTAGGGCCAGGACTAGGAGGGCTAGGGTTAGGGATATACGGTTAGGGATATACGGTTAGGGATATACGGTTAGGGATATACGGTTAGGGATATACGGCTAGGGATATGCGGCTAGGGCAAGGATTAGGTGGGACACAACTTTGAAATTTGGACATACATAAGACATCTTTGGGAATTGTCCACCATCGTGCGGCCCTGACATGTAGAGACAGAGTGGATGAAGTCCGCAAAGTTGGTCTGGAAGGCATGAAGAAAGACACATTGCAAAATCTTGGAGTACTAACAGCTGCAGGATTAGACCAGATCAGGCACTGTCTGGATCTTAGAAGTCTGGAGAGACATTCATGCTGGCTCTACTTCCATCGTGGATATTCACCATGCAAACGGCAGATAATTTGGTGCAGGACGAGTCACCAATGCTGAGTATACCCACACGGCCAGCCCCATGAACTGCATTTGCACTGGAGCAGAGACACACCCAACACAGATATGGCCTGTCCTTGGAAGATTTCTGCACAACATCATGGAGAACCTCCCGACCTAAACACAATCCAGCTTCCCACTTCACATTCTAGCCATCTACTCCCTAACACTCAGTGTGCGATCAAAGCTCATTATCAAGGACTCGAGCAAGGAAGTACAGTGAGTGCACAGAACTTTTGTCACGTCACCACACCAAGCTAACCCTTTCCCAGTGGGTTGGGTCACAACATTTTTACACTACACCAAGCTAACCCTTTCCCAGTGGGTTGGGTCACAACGCCACACTAAGCTAACCCTTTCCCAGTGGGTTGGGTCACAACGACTTTCACACCACACTAAGCTAATCCTTTCTCAGTGGGTTGGGTCACATCTTTCACACCACACTAAGCTAACCCTTTCCCAGTGGGTTGGGTCACAACGACTTTCACACCACACTAAGCTAATCCTTTCCCAGTGGGTTGGGTCACATCTTTCACACCACACTAAGCTAATCCTTTCCCAGTGGGTTGGGTCACATCGTTTCACACCACACTAAACTAACCCTTTCCCAGTGGGTTGGGTCACAATGACTTTCACACCACATCAAACTAATCCTTTCCCAGTGGGTTGGGTCACATCTTTCACACCACACTAAGCTAATCCTTTCCCAGTGGGTTGGGTCACATCTTTCACACCGCACTAAGCTAATCCTTTCCCAGTGGGTTGGGTCACATCTTTCACACCACACTAAGCTAATCCTTTCCCAGTGGGTTGGGTCACATCTTTCACACCACACTAAGCTAATCCTTTCCCAGTGGGTTGGATCACATCTTTCACACCACACTAACCTAATCCTTTCCCAGTGGGTTGGGTCACATCTTTCACACCACACTAAGCTAATCCTTTCCCAGTGGGTTGGGTCACAACATCTTTCACACCACACTAAGCTAACCCTTTCCCAGTGGGTTGGGTCACAACATGTTTTAACACCACACTAAGTTAACCCTTTCCCAGTGGGTTGGGTCACATCTTTCACACCACACTAAGCTAACCCTTTCCCAGTGGGTTGGGTCACATCTTTCACACCACACTAAGCTAATCCTTTCCCACTGGGTTGGGTCACATCTTTCACACCACACCAAGCTAATCCTTTCCCAGTGGGTTGGGTCACAACATCTTTCACTTCACACCACAAGCTAACTCTTTCCTAGAGGGTTGGATCATGTCTTTCACACCACAAATTAACCCTTTCCTAGAGGGTTGGGTCACAACATCCTTCGCACCACACTAAGTTAACCCTCTCTTAGTGGGTTGATCACGTCTTTCACGTAACCACCCCAAAAATAAGTTAGGCCTGCCTCAAACAGACCAAGAAAGCCACCCGAGAGAACCGAAGCTGGCTAGCCAAGATGGCCCCTGCCTAAATATGAACATGTGAATTACAAGAAAAGCTACCTGAAGTGACACTGGCCACTCCTACCCATGTTGTATGTACATGTTTGCTAGATATTTTGGTTTGTGTGTGCGTGCAAGAGTCCATTAGTAGGTATGTATTTGTTATGGATACTGTTCACATGGCTGTTGGCAAGCAAGTTGGCAAAAGGACTTAGTTGTTTCCATTTCTAAAAGTGAAGTCACACAGCCAGCGCCGTCCAGGTAGAAAGCACCTACTACGCTCTTCTCAGCGGTCATAGATTAGGATGGGTACTTGCAGCAAGCAACCACCACATGCACCTTCTTGGTTAAAATTTTACATGAAGCTGACAAGAATGAAGTCAACAATTCGAGAATTTTAGTGAACCTGAGAATCAAGAATAACAACAGCTAATGCAATGGCTGGACATTTAAACAACTAGCAAAGCTATAACTTGCTAACTGCATTTAAATAAACATTTGAATGTGAGGTGAACATGACTTGGAATCATGACTGCCAGTTTCATCCTGTTTCATGATGGCAAGGACTCACTACTCCTAACAAGTGTTCACCATCGGATTTAGAGGTGAAAGGTTAAGTGCACTTGGGTGCCAATTAGGTACTTTATTAATTCATATAACATGGTGGAGGAAGAGGGAGAGGTGAGGGAGGAAGAAAGCAGGAAAGTTGTAAGTTGGAGAGAAAAGGAGAAGGTTAGAGCAAAGTTGGGGAAAAGTGAGAAAAGAGGGATAAGAAGTGAATCAAAAATAAGGAGCAAAGGGAGAGAGAGAGAGCCCTACATCTGCCAGTATAACAACAACACCTCACAAGCCAATAAGCACATGCAGACTAAGTATTCTTGTACTTCTACAAGAGTGTAACTATCTAATGCACAGGCCTGAAGAAAAAAAGTTTTACATGTAAAATTATAAACAGTGACAACCTTGATGAGCTCAGGCCAAATAAGTACGAGTCCTCTCACAGCCCACATGATAAGCTTAACGACCCACCTCCCAATAACTCCTTGGTTTCCGCGGAGCCAGTTACATTGGGTCGAGTCACAAGTCTTGTGAAAAAGTCGATTACCTTTCGCCAGTAACCAAGTTCATTTTTTTGACTGTCAAAGGGTAAGATAGAGATTGAGCTACCGAATGTACCAGACAATAATCCCAACTCTTCATCACAAACCCTCTCTTCCTAGCACCATGACCTCTCTCCCATCAGCCCCTCCCCTTCCACCCTATTTCCTAGCACAACTTCCTTTCATCGCACAAACCACATCCCTTTCTCCCACCAATAACACAAAAAGAAAGTCTTTAAAAAGATAACTGTCTTAGCAATGTATATGGCTATACTGTAGGAGGTCACTTAACCAAACACATTGAGACCGGAGGGTGTTCATATAGAGTGTTCAGATACTGAACTTCAGAGTGGAACGTCCTTCGTGTGGAAAGTCCTTCATGGAAGGATTTCAGCTCGTCCTTGTGCTCCTCATAAAATTGTGGACAGTCACTTTCCAACATTGCATTCCAAGGGTACTCTAGCTAAACTTCTCCCCTTCTTCACAATATCACAACTCTTCAGCTGACATCAATAGTAAGGGCAATTCTTTTTGACTAGGTCTAGCTATCTCTCTACATAGACTCAGAACAAGAAGAATCTAAAGAAACTGTTAGACGTGGCTCCTTGTTAGGCAAACAGCATATATTCCTAAGCGCATTCATAAAGGAATTTTCCCCACAAAAACGAAAAAAGAAGTAGTTGACCGGATAACTGACCTTCGGCCTCCTACTATATATCTATAAGCTCTCCTCTGGCATCTCACTTTGTTCATCAACTCATCTACACAGATATTGCTGCCACGCCGTCCTGCTCTCTCTTCCGCTTTTGTCTTAACCTGTGCCGATGCTGCTCAGGGACTGCTCTCTCTTCCACCTTGTCTTGGCTTGTGCTGATGCTGCTCAGGGACTGCTCTCTCTTCCACCTGGTCTTGGCCTGTGCCGATGCTGCTCAGGGACTGCTCTCTCTTGCACCTTGTCTTGGCCTGTGCTGATGCTGCTCAGGGACTGCTCTCTCTTCCGCCTCGTCTTGGCTTGTGTCGATGCTACTCAGGGACTGCTCTCTCTTCCACCTTGTCTTGGCCTGTGCTGATGCTACTCAGGGACTGCTCTCTCTTCCACCTTGTCTTGGCCTGTGCTGATGCTGCTCAGGGAATGCTCTCTCTTCTGCCTTGTCTTGGCTTGTGCCGATGCTACTCAGGGACTGCTCTCTCTTTCCAGAAATGGTCACTGCCTCTATACTTTTGTTGGCTTCTCGGGGCTTTCATCTCTCACCTTTCTGTCGCAATACAGGATTTCCCGTTCAATATTACAAACCCAGACAGTGCTGTTGTTTCTTCTTTAAGCATTTGCTCCAACTGGTCTTGGTTCCCTCCTTACACCCACTTCACAAGGGCCAAGCGAAACTACACTTGTTTCCCCAGTTACGAGCTACTCGGCTTGAAGTAGTATGAATAGAGCGTTGGCGCGTTTTGCACATGCACGACGACCAACCTTTGATCTTGGCAAATGAATAGGTACAGACATTTCCAACACCATGTCTCATACTTCCAGACCCAAGACAAATAAAAAGTAGATAAACAGCCAAAAGTTAGAAAATAGCTACAAAAATGCTATGTATTGTGTGCATTAATATGCATTAGCCTTGGATATTCTTGAGTAATTGAGTGACCTAATAACCTGCAAATTAATCTCTCTCTCTCACACACACACACACACTCACACACGCACACTTCAAAATCTGTTGACAATTCATATTTATACCAGGGCTACACATAACCTATTGCGACCAGTAGTAAAATGCACATAAGACACACCATCTTTCAAACAGCCCTCCTAAAGCCTACAACAGTTCAAAATGATCACGACGACGACAACAACAAGTTACATCAACCAACAATGAAAATAGAATTTAGCACTTTTGGATGAAACATGACAGGAAGAGTGAAGTCCATAGCATAGACAGATGCCAAGCAATCCGTTGCTTTCCTTTACCAAAACCCAGCCAAAATCAGTAAACATATGCTTCTTAGTTCATTCCGATTAAGCACACACAAGAATACAATAATGTACCTACATCATTGTACTAGCCATTCAAATGAAGGAGGGGGTATAAGATATACTCATGAACACATTTAAGGATGTAATCACCTACTTCTTCTATCGAGTCCCCGTGTATAAAAATAAATATAAATAAATAAAAGAGAAGAGATAAGGGTTAATCAACCTTCAGCCATCTCCTACTAGAAGTCGGCTCGCTACTAGCCATGGTCATTAATCACGTGTCCCAAATACCTAGTGATAATATATATGACCTTCCCCCACGTTATTCAAATTACCCCTTCCCAGAGTAACTCAATAGGGACAACATTTGGGGCTACATGGCTCACACCTGGCAAGTACACAACCTCCTATACACATGGAGGTTATACAGACACCTTTATTACCACACTCGATAATTATTGGGCATACACTGTAATAGTAGTCACAGCTGGGTTCCACAGACACAATAGCTACAGCTTAGCCCATGCATTTTCACTTCAACCACTTGTTCAGGCTCCAGGTTCCCGAAAACCAATGTAGATAGCTTGCAGTACCAATTACAGAGGCTACTAAGCTACGGTTACACAGCAGGTACCAGTAGCTGCACAGAACTTGCCACAAACAGACACCTAATGTTAGCTAAACACTGCCTAATTACCAGTACCTACCGGGAGCCACCCATAGACGGCGAGCTAGCAAAACAATGCCTAGTTACGTGTATCTAACCAGTCAGAGAATTAGGCCACATGGGCGCTAGAAACATTAAGACTTACCTCGACAATATACCCAGAAAAATTCGTTCTGTTCTTGGTACAACTTTGTTCTTCCACTTCACAAAGTCTCCATCACGCCTGCCGTTAGCCTATGTTTGAATATTTTTTGGCATTTTGAGTTATCTAATTATACGCGATATTAACAAAACATGAACGCGCAAAAGTCGCGTTCACGTGAGAGTAATAAGTCGCCAGCTTCTTTGTCAAACTGCAGGTATGATAAATGTTCTAGAACCTTTCCCAATAATGTCCCTCTTTGTATTCGGCCTTAGTTTTTACCCTTAGTTTTTACCCTTAGTTTTTACCCTTAGTTCACGACTATGAAAATGGCCGTTGTTTAAGATAAATGTATTCACATGCTTGTTTGTTTATAGCCAAGAATCAGTGGATGCCAGGAGGAGAAAGCGAAGCTTGACCTCAAGTAGCATAGGGAGAGAATGTTGTTTACTGTGACCTTCATATTTGCAACATTCAATGACACAGTTGTCCATGTGACTGATCTCAGGGAAGGTGAATTTTGCCAAGTGATTGCTTCATATGGGTGACAATCACCAAAAAGAAGTCTCCTATGTGTGCTTTCTTCTGGCTATAAAATTATGGGTAGATGTGCCAAAAAGTTAGTGTCAGCTTACAGTGCTACTAAGCTGCACGTGAAAATTATTGTATCTCGCATTGAGTGAGTGGATGGTCTGTGGATTTGTGTGATTTGGACCTTGTCTTGAAGTACACGTAACCGTGCGAATAGGAAAGCACATCGAGCTATTTTATTTAGACTGTTGCTCGTGAGCCAGTGTAAGTAACGAAGCTCCCCCATAGGGACCACCTGCTTATATGTGTGTGTGTGCAGGTACGTGTTTCCAATCTTAATATTTGCCTCCCTTTAAATAAGTCTCGCATATTCAGACCCTTGACCTATCAATATGCTAGAAAGAATTTGGGCAGTCTGGCTTTTATTTCTGACAACCCAAGAACCCACCCCTCTCCCAAGCAGCTTGGGGTGTTAATGAGTGTTTGATTGTCATAGTATTACTTTGGTTACTTGTATCTCTGTATATGGTATATAACTAGGTATTATAGCAGTTGCTAAGTGACAGTTTTGGAGATTGGGACTCCTGAAACTAAAAGCTCTTCTCTGCCAACTGAATAATGTTTGTTTTTTCAGCAGTATCTGATTAGATGCTTGAATCAAGTCTTGTTAGAGACACCACATGTTCCGTAATGCTACTTATGTTGCCTTGCCCTATGCATGAAAGAGGTTTAGTTAAGAAAGTTTTAGTTCCATTTGAGATGGGCTTAGGTTTTGTGTCTGTTCACGAAGTGAGATCTGTATGATGCGTCTGGGTGCTCATATCGCTTCCTTCTCACTTTCCTCCATTCTTCTGAAATATACACTCCTGCAATTCTTCCTTGTTGAACATCACGGAACTGAATCTCTTTCCCACTCCCACTTAGTCACCAGGACCAATGCTCCTCTGAAGAACGGTCCATGTGATGGTATGCTTTTATCTGCAGTATTGCTCTTCAATGGAGCATGCACACAGCTCAGACCTTACATGCTCAATTAATTCTGCCAGTTGTGGCTGTAACTCAAGTTATTTAGCTTCCTTGTTGACAACACATTTGTTCTCTAGAGCCCAGACAAAAAGCGACAGGTAACTGACCCTCCATTTACAGGAATATGTTTCACTGACCATTAATGCATCCAGACTCACTCCTGCTATTAACAAGAATAGGTTTCACTGTTACCATTAATGCATCCGGACTCACTCCATACTCACACAAACCCAGTTCTTCACCCAGTTCTTCATTCTTTGCATCTTTAGCACCAAGAGCGTACAGCTTCTTCAAACTATGCTAAGCATGAATAGAACCTTAGCTAATGAATATTGTGGTTGTAGGCAACATTTAATTCGCACTTGTAGTTGTTTATGGCTTGGAATTGTGTGTGTAGGTACGGTTAACTGACCCCATAAGTGTGGTTACAGGTGTGATTAACTGCTCAATTGACACCCCACCCCCACCCACCCAAAGTCTAGGCTTATGTGTATATAGAGTATGGTAAGGCCAGGGGTTATCCCGGGATGTTCTAAGACGAGGAAAGCTATTGACAGGAAGTATCATTGGAAATAGCTTCCAGATGAAGTACTGCCAAAACTTGAATTGCTGGTAACTGGGGATTAAGAATGCTGGGGATAACACAACCTTGGAAGATAACTAACAAGTAATGTAAAAATATCTCTCTATTCTTTGGTCAATTCTGTAAAATAGCGTTGTGCTAACCACCTAGCAAGGATTTTTTTCCCTTTGTCCTTAGAAAGGAAGGGGGGTGAGTAATGTAAGATTTTTTTCAGAGGAAAAAAAATTGGAACACTTCACAAATTTGCACGTCATCCTTGCACTCCCAAACCATGTAAATATTTTCTAATTTTAAATTTTTTTTGAAGGAAGGGAAATTTTTTTTGAGTGGTTCATATTTGTGTCATCCTAGCACCGCCTACTTTCTCCCCAACTTCTCTCCAAAAATGGTAATTCCAGTGTAGGGGGGAAATGGAATGCGTCATGAATTTGCATGTCATCCGAGCTCCCCCTTTTCTCCAACAATTGGAACAAGACTGGAACACTTTTGAATACTATTTTAGAAAAAACGCTTCACGAATTTGCATGTCATCCTAGCGCTGCCTACTTTCTCCCAAACTTCTCACCAAAAATTGGGACATGCACCTAAATTATCTCCAAAAATTGGAACAAATGGAACACAAGAAAGACTTTTTTTCCTTCTTTTGTTTTTTCAAACTTGGGAAAACAAATTTTTTTTAATTTTTTTTCTTCCACGAAGACACAATTTTTTTTTTTACAATTTCAAGTACATATTGGGGGGCGGGGAGGAACGCTCTAAAACGTCCCAGGAAGATTTCTCACCAAAAGACATTATCTGTCGTTTAAAGAGTAGAAACAGTTCCATAATGTTGCTAATGTGCCCATTTTGACAATTTCAGACAGTTTTTCCACAAAACGCTCAATTGGAGCAAAATATATTCTTTCGGTTAAAAAGGGGAGATTTCTCACCAAAAGATGTTTTCTGTCATTTTTATTGAGCGTGTCGTCCTTGCGCAGCCTCAAACACTTAGAAAAATCACTTAGAAAAATTGTATTCCAGCTTTTGAATGCTTTATGAATTTGAATGTCCGCCTACTTTCTCACTAAAAATTGTTGGGACATGCCACCTATATACTTTCTCTCCCAATGGACTAAAAAAATTCGAAAGTTTCGAGGCAGGAGGAAAAAAATTTGGAACGCTTCACGAATTTGCGTGTCATCCTTGCGCCTACCTTCTACTGAACTTCTCCCCAAAAATTGGAACAATTGGAACAATTGGAACAAATGGAACAAAAATTGGAACAATTGGAACAATTGGAACAATTGGAACAAAAAATGGAACAAATGGAACAAATTTATTTTAAAAACCCTCCAGCTTTGTTTCCCCCCACTCTCCGTTAACCCTATCACTTGTTAACCCTTATCACTTGTTAACCCTTATCACTTGTTAACCCTTATCACTTGTTAACCCTTATCACTTGTTAACCCTTATTGGATGTTAACCCTTATTGGCTGGTCTCAGCAGCACCACCGTGATAAATGGTACCTCCATATATCCTGACTCATTAACCCATTCTTATTGCTAACACTTTAACCCTTCTTATTGCTAACACTTTAACCCCTTTCTCTTTGTAGTGGTCTCAGCAAACACCATAGCAAACACCATCATGATAGGTATCACATCACTGACCTCCATCAATGATTTTTTGATTTTTTTGTTTTCTTATTTTCTACTAGAGCCATGACTGCCAGCTCATGATGTGTCCCACCCCTCTGGATCACAAGATGGAGATGTCACGTCTTAAGCTGTAATGGAGCTTGGAAAGCCCGAGAACTTTTATAAAGCAATAAACAACTAGGAATATTCTATACCACTGTTGTCCTATTTGTTGTCCTATTTGTTTTATTATTGCTGTTGTTATTATTATTATTCCATATTGGCAATAAGAAGGTTAAAGTGTAAAAAGTTCGCAGACAGAGAGGTACCATCCCTTCCGAGGGGGGAGGGGGAAGGAGACAGTGGTAGGGTTAGTGTATGGATGGGAGCAGTGCTAATGCTGGATTAGGGTTGTGTAATGGGGAGGGTTGAAGCAGAAATTCAGTAATACATGTGTTATCTTGTGATGGCTACCAACCAGAGAGAGAGATGCCCATATCACCAGCAGAAAGGTCATAAGCCCCAGATGCAACCTGTGGTTATAATCACCGTGGTCCTCTAGAATTTGTTTATTATTGTTGTTGCTAGTCCAACCCCACCCCTTAATTATCCACTTCCACATCATCATTCTTACCAATATCTTTGCATCACACCTATTCAACCAATCAGAAGCAGGTGGGTTACCATTACACCACGTACACCCTTACATAAGATCCCTCATGGATGAAATATAAGAACTTGTTTGACCACAAAAGAGTAACCAGTCTATGACCACAAAAGAGTAACCAGTCTAGGGTGATGCGTTATAGTTTCGTGTTACACCTAAGAGAGGAGAGAGAAATCTTTATTTCTGAGGAGCCCATTAGTCCCAGGGAACAAATGCTCCCAGTTCCATCTCTAATTCACTCTGATATCCACCAAGATAAAAATGCTTGAAACCTTTGTCTTCAATGATGATGCCACACCCTGAGCACTGCCCCATGAGCAATAGCAGCTGTACATCAGGACTATGTCTAGCTCCAACCACCCATTCCATAACTAGTAGGATAAATGAATACCTGCACAGCCACACAAGCCAACCCCTCGTGGAGGACACAGCCACACAAGCCAACCTCTCATGGAGGACACAGCCACACAAGCCAACCTCTCATGGAGGACACAGCCACACAAGCCAACCCCTCATGGAGGACATAGCCACGTTCGCCACACAAGCCAACCCCTCATTGACACATAAAGTTGACCACCAAATTTGACTGCCACACAAGCCAACCCCTCATGGAGGACACAGCCACACAAGCCAACCCCTCATGGAGGACACAGCCACACAAGCCAACCCCTCATGGAGGACACAGCCACACAAGCCAACCCCTCATGGAGGACATAGCCACGTTTGCCACACAAGCCAACCCCTCATTGAGACACATAAAGTTGACCACCAAATTTGACTGCCACACAAGCCAACCCCTCATGGAGGACACAGCCACATATGCCACACAAGCCAACCCCTCATTGAGACACATAAAGTTGACCACCAAATTTGACTGCCACACAAGCCAACCCCTCATGGAGGACACAGCCACATATGCCACACAAGACAACCCCTCATTGACAACATAAAGTTGACCACCAAAAATTTGACCACCAAGTGACCTAGTGCTATAAAAGTCTCCACAAAATTCATGATTTTTTTTTAAACTCAAGAATTACCGTCTTGAGTTACTACGTCATCTCAAGAAGCAACTGACCAACTCATCTCCAAGTCTAGACATCTTATTCTGAAGAAACTAAGGTAGGAGAAAATGCCTCCACGATCCATAAACAGGTCGATGTGCATCGGTTTGATGATCTTCAGCTGTCTCTTCCTAATTTTAGACATGCCAAAAGAAGGGCTTCAAGCCTCCGAATGGAAGAAAAGACTGCAAGCATTTGCAACTGGAGGGTTTGAATTCAAAAGAGGCCAGCATCCACCGAAAAATTCTAAGTGGCATGCAGAACTAACAAAAATAGAAGAGTGTCCTCTCCAAAGCAGCAGAGGTTCCTCAGTGACTACACTGTGGGGTAGGACATTGTGCTGCAAATGCTCCTATCATAAGGTAACAACGATGTCCAGAGAAATAACCTGTTTAAACATGTTCCTCAAACTAATTCAATTCTAGCAAGAAATGAAGCAGGATGCACCCCAGCCCACCGTACCACCACAACTGGGCATTGGGGGAGAAACTTCCCTAGCAAGTGCGCCTTTGGAATTGGTATGTTTCAACTATCTGAAATTTCTAGTATTCTTAGCTAACTTTTATTAATGATTTGATGTTTTAAAGGCAAGCCCCATGGAATGCCCCTCAGAGAGGTCCACTGCAGAGAGACCCACTGCAGAGAGACTCATCACAGAGAGACCCACTGCAGAGAGACTCACCACAGAGAGACCCACTGCAGAGAGACTCACCACAGCAAGTGCGCCTTTGGAATTGGTATGTTTCAACTATCTGAAATTTTAGCTAACTTTTATTAATGATTTGATGTTTTAAAGGCAAGCCCCATGGAATGCCCCTCAGAGAGGTCCACTGCAGAGAGACCCACTGCAGAGAGACTCATCACAGAGAGACCCACTGCAGAGAGACTCACCACAGAGAGGTCCACCACAGAGAGGTCCACTACAGAGAGGCCCACCACCTCTCAGCATCAGGTCAGCATTTTAGATGATGTAATTAAGTGTGTTTTCATAAGTTAAGTGTTTTCATAAGTTGTATAAATATAATATAGATAACAGATGTCACCAGTCGCCTTCCAAAATCTTGGAGTAAGAACATGAAGGAGGAAGACAGGAAATGGGTGGCTATGACATTATTCACTCACAAGGGGAAATTGGTGAGTGATCTCCGCTCATGGTGGTACCCACCAGAACCTCCCAGATCTGCACATTCTGCTCCAACACCGGGGCCCTACTTCCTAAGCCGGCTCTTCCTGTGGATGCCCAGGAAGATGTTCGGCATCAAATTGAACTGCTCAGCTTGCAAAAGCGAACTCACATCCAAGGGTTTATACAACAGAGTCAGGCTGGTGCTAGACATGTCCAGCAATTATTATTTGGCCACCGAGTACCTGGAATGTAGGTGTAAGAAAACTTATATATCCTGGAGCAAGGACATCCTGGACCAGATGGATCATGGCCACCGCATCCAGTTTCCCGCTGTACTAACCTACAGAGGGGCACTGGATACTCGGGTGGTCACACTCCTGAGGTCCAGGACACTAGGAAACAGCTCTGCCCTCCTACACCACAACCTCCACGAACTCCACAGCGAGAAGTACTTGAAATGTCTTCTACTGTACCTGAGCGACTGTGACAAACATAGACAGAAACTAATGACAGGACTAATCAGACAAACGGTCACTTTTAAACAGCCACCTCCATTCCAGTCTATCCAGACGTGCAAGTGGCTTCTGGCTTGCCAAGTCAAAGACGTCCTCTCGCGTCTTGATGAGGTCAAGGCGCAAGTGACGTCCATTTATGGCCGAATTTTGAAATTAGATTCTACCAAAAAAGTAAGCATGGTCAATTCAGTTGTTGGGATATGTGCTAGAGCTGTTGCCATGAAAACAATGCACGTTTGTATTTCCAGATAACAAAGAAGCTTGCAGGCGACATGGCTGGCACTGCTGCCTGGGCCACCAATGTAGGCAATGAATTGGGACAAGTTCTCATGTCTGTGCTGACAGAAAGTGAAGTAAGGCTTGTCTTGGTGTATTGCATGTCACATACACACACCCTCCTTGCACAGGGTCTAGGCATAGAGAGAATGGCAAAGGGTCTGGTGAAGCGATATGCCGATGCAAGCGAGGAGCCACCAATTATCCTCTATGTTGATAGAGACTGCTGCGCTGCAGGACAGAAGCCAAGGTCGGCCGAATTGTTTGAGCCCTGGCAGCTGCAGGTGAGGAAGGTCATTTCAACCTCAATCTGCCAAATTATCTGAGCCCTGGCAATTACAGGTGAGGCTGGATATCTGGCATTTCATCCGGAGGTTTTCTGTTGGATGCACCACAGAGGCACACCCACTCCACGGCACCTTCCTGTCGCGCCTCTCGGCGTGCATCTTTTTGTGGGATGAGGAAGACCTGGCAGCCCTCCGAGCTGCCAAGAAGAGCCAGCTCGGATCGGAGGAACACCGCCCCAACCCCTCAATGACCGACCAATACATCTCCAGAAGGGAGATGGCGAGCCACTGCAGGAGGAGGACGAGAGGTACCAACCTGCATGCATAAATCACAATCCCATCACTCGTTACTCAATTCAGGAACCAGCGAGACCACCCGACTCATCCAAGAGCTACTGGAGGCAATGAGTGACCTCACAGACGCGTGCGGGACCCCCTTGTTTGAGGAAGAGCGCATGGCTGCCATTTGGGGGACACAGAAGAAGCATGTCCGGTGCATCCAGGACCCGCCAGGTGTGGCCCTGTACACACAAACTGGGACACTTACAAAAGGAAGTGTCAAGTTACCAGTATACAGGTGCGCCCGAGGCTCGACGTCACTCGAATCGTTTCATCTTCACATGAACCGGTTCATACCAGGTAATTTCACACCACTTATTATGTGATTTACGAACCAAATGCAGCTTCTCAAAATTTATCTATGACCCGACACTTTTTATTTGTTTCAGGATCAAGTGCCAATGCCCTCCACTTCCAAATGCACCTGCTGGAGGGCCTCTGCCGGTGGAACTCGGACCGAGCCGCAGCAGCCCTGGCAACCCAACCATCCCCTCTCCGGTGTTTTGATGTGCGGCTCAAAAGCTCGGTCAATGAACTGAGCCAGACAGTCCTGGGAACAGTGCAAGTACAGTACCAGGCACCCGGGAAGTACACTGGTATGTAAATATTTTAAAACTGGCTATGAAGAGAAAAAGGTGAATATTGGTTGAATATTGGTTATTTCCATCTATCTAGGTGAACTCATAGGAGTGGAGTACCTCCTCCACCAGACTGGTCAGGTCCTCGGCCTTCACATTTCAGACGGGGAAACCAATGAAGACGATGATGGTGACGACAGTGAAGACCTCCTGGTCATAGATTCAGACCCCACAGTCTCAAGACAGGAGGACATAAACATGACCAGCTTCACTCCACCATCCACCTCCAAGACCAGCTTCACTCCACCATCCACCTCCAAGACCAGCTTCACTCCACCATCCACCTCCAAGACCAGCTTCACTCCACCATCCACCTCCAGAGCAACAGGCAATTCTGACTCGTCAGAAGAAGACGAGGACAGTGACTCTTCGGGCAGTGTAAGTCCAGATATATAATGTTCCTTCCACTTGCAATGACTAAGCAACCTTACTCCTAATAAATCAGGATGCTGTTGACTGGAGGGGCATCCCAGGATGGAACCATGTCGACAGAATAGCGCTTTACCTGATACAATTGTCGGGACTGGCGCTAACAAATAGGGAGGTCGAGGAAATCGTCGAGCTCTACCACCACCTGGCCCAGTACGACCTAAAAAGGTCTGTCTACTGCCAGAGATTTTCGTTGACGCAGGGAAGGTTTAAGGCCTCCAAAAGGAGGACTAACATCACCCCTGGTGTTGAGGCCACAAAGAGGTTGGGCTTCTTAAGCTGGCAAATAATTCAAACTGGCATTTAATGCTTTAATGTTGTGTATTACAGGAGCTTCCTCAGCTCGGGTACACCTGCCCAGTGGCCATCCGTCAATCGGATCTCTGAGGCAGTCTGCACCTACCTTTGTATGCAAATTCCTTCCTCAAGAAAGAGGAAGGGGAAAGTTTACCCACGGTGGCGGGCTATTGTAGCCCGTTACCATGAAATAGGAAAGTTACTAGTGGGTAATAAGAGAATCATGGAGAGGACCTCCCTTTCCTTGCCAAAGATCAACACGAAGACGCTGATTGCATGGTAAGTTCAGATGCTTACTTCTTGAAAGCCAATTTACTGCGAAATGGAATAAGACGTCTTTTTTTGTTTGTTCTTTTAAAGGTACAACAAGAAGGAGAGGTTCGAGGAAATCAAACAACTCCTCCAAGGCGTAAGCCTGGTAGCGCCGAGGAACGTTGCTCCCGAACCTCTCCAGCCAGCCATGGAGAAACCCATGGAGCCACCACACCACGCCCACCTAGTCCACGCCATGGCTGATCCTCCCAACACTGCGGGAGAGGCCAGCATCGGTCACAGCAGGAGGCAGCTGCAGTATCCTGCACCAGGTGGAGCAAGTGCCACCCTCGCAAGTGCCACCCTCGCAAGTGCCACCCTCGCAAGTGCCACCCTCGCAAGTGCCACCCTCGCAAGTGCCACCCTCGCAAGTGCCACCCTCGCAAGTGACACCCTCGCAAGTGCCACCACCACACCAGGTGGAACAAGTGCCACCCCTATCACCATGACCGTGTCACGGACAACAAAATGGCTACGCAGGAAAAAAGAACTAGAAAATGCTGAAAGGACGGAAAAGGGGGAACCTCCAAAAAAAAGAAATAAGAAGGTGAAGTCATTTTATGCTTGTGGGAAGTGCCAGCAACCCAAAAACAAAGATACTGGACACACACAATATAAAGGTCGCTGGTACTGTCCCACAAGCAATAAAGAGACCATTCAAGAATGGAAAGACAGTATGATGGCCGCCTGCCAGAATTAACTTTGCCCTTTTCCCCTAATTATATTTTCCCTTTAATAAATAATACATATCGTTCTTTCCCTTTTTCCCCAAATGTAATTAGATTTTTTTTTCCAAATGTAATTGATCGTTTTTGCCCTTTTTCCCCCAAATGTGATTGAGTGACAATAATTAGTTTTAAATACCAGGGGATATAAATTAAAATGACTCCACTCTTACATCCCCTCACACATTAAAACTGTGGTAAGTTTTAAATACCAGGGGATATAACTTGAAATGACTCCACTCTTACATCCCCTCACCTCTTACATCCCCTCACACATAAAAATTGTGGTAGATGCACCAAAATGGTGGCGGGCGAAAATTATCAGCATAAACTCAAATTAGCCCCACCAAAACAGAACAATTACTTTTTCACACACACACACAAAACCTGTGATAGGTGAAATATAGCTCAATCATCAGCATAAACTCCCACCAAAAGAAAACATCTTTTTCACACACACACCAAAAAAACTGTGATAGGTGAAATATAGCTCAATCTCAAATAATGCCCACCAAAACGGTGGCGGGCGAAAATTATCGCCATAAACTCAAATTATCCCCACCAAAACAAAGCGATTGTTACACTTTCACCAAAAAGTAATTAATTTTACATTAAAAACAAGGTAAACCCCTCCTTTTTCCTCCTCCTCTTCTTTCTTTTGCCCCCCCTTTGCCCACTCTCTTGCCCCAGGCACAGAGAACAATGCGCCCCAGCTTTTGCGCAGGGGCCATGCTAATCTTCTCTGTATCGTTCCAATTTTAGTATATGTAGGGCCGAAGCCACTACACTAGATCATGTGCTAGACCTGTACTTATACTGCTCAACTAAGTCACCTCACAGTATAATGGGTTGATACACAACAACAACTATGCAATGAATCTAATTAACAAATACCGGCTTCCTATTACCACAACAATGCAATGAATCTAATTCACTAGCAGTGCGTACAACAAGATCTGCAGCTAAAGCACTTTGCCCATATAAGATGAAGTGAGGAGTTATCATTAGTGTCTATAAGCCACATTTTACTTCTATTGAACACCTGATGGGACCTTGGCCTTCAGGTTTGTAAAAAGTGGTCACACTGCAATTTATTGTAGCTCCACCTTCATCACATCTGTGGTTGATGCTCATGCTGACTCTGCAACAGCATGCCCACTGACATCCCATCTGATGGCAACAGTCACAGTCAGGAATTTAGGAGGGTGGTGCAAAATGAACTCAAATCAAGCCATCTGGCATTTGGTTGCCTCATGAACGATGTGCAAAAACAGTGAACTACAAGTGCAATTATTCTTGCTCCCAATGGCATCTACAAACAGACACACGAGCTACAATCATTGGGGATAAGTAAAGCTTTGTCCACAGTTTCGGCTACATTTCTCCTTGATTATGTCTTGCCTCAAGTAAGGAAACTTAAGGCTTGTTCACAGTACACACGACATTGAAGCTCTGCCTCTGCGACATGGCGCGTCTATTGTGAACACTAAAACATGTCTGTTAGTACCGCAATGCGGTGCAATCCCTCCACTCGACTCTATTTGTGTGGAGGGGATGCAACGCTTTAAAGCAACGTCCACTCTGAACAAGCCTTTAGCAAAACTCTTCAAATGACCTAACCATCCTATCTTCTCTTGTTGACTCAACTATTCATACACTTGATTATGCACTGTTTCATGCGGTATGGAGTCTTGACATTGAAGTCTGGAGGAAGTCACTGATATATAGATCACCATGGCAGTTCTCAAGATGTATCTGCATTTAATATTTTTGATCCAAAGAAAAGTCCCACTCCTGAATAACGGCATTATGGTGAAGATTGGGTTGAGATTCTGATTGGTCGTTATGGAGAGGCGAGAACAGCAGACATCCTCTAAGATAAAGAATATTCTAAACCATGCCCTCATAGCACCTGAAATTTGCATTGAATGGAAGACTTTAACACTACCTCACTCAAATGCCAAAGGAATATTTAGCAAAAACTGGTGACCAATCAAGTGCTCATAACAATGTTTTCCAACTTAAACACTTTGGCTAACATCTGTCTATTAATTCCTGTTGGCACTGCGTCTGTTGAACAAGTTTTTCAAAGATGAAGATAATTAAAATCAAGTTGAGAAAATCTCATTGGAGAAACAAACCTCTCATATTTAGAATCACACAAACATTACCTGGTGTTGATACCATTATAAGTGTGCTGGGGCATATAAGGTCAGGCAGCACTTGGTAGACATACTATGAGTGCATTCTCGTTTGTATGTAAGATTTCTGTATTAGAAACGGACCCAAAATTATTCTCGAGCCTACCTTGAGTATCGGCGATCCCCCAATGTTTATGGATGAATTGTGGTACATAAATGCGTGTTCATCGTCACATCCTTTCCTGTTTTCTTGTTAATTTATAGCTAGGCATGTTTGTGCCAATGAGTTTGACCACCTTGTTTGGTTTGGTTTCCGAGAAGACTGTGACAGTTGGCATGAAGATGAAGGCTGGTAATGGCAGGCATCTCCATGTGCTGCCATGTTGGATGCATAGGATGCAGCTGGGATGGGCAAGGAGAGGACATGATGATATTCCACGTCAAACTGTGGCCTACTGGGAGGGAGGAAGATACCAGGTGTGTGCACTCACTTGTTGATATTGGATTTTAGCTTTGCCAAGTCCTTTGTTAATATTACACAATCCAAGTTGTTACCATAATTATGCTTCTGACCAACTAGGCCCGCGTGTTATATTCAACGGGTGCCTCCTCTCTCCTCACGTCTCTCACTATCTCTCTCTGTTTGTTTGGTCACGTGTAGTGGTTGGTATGTTGAAGCTTAACTGGCTTCATTAGAACACTGCAGAGATATCTTTTAACCAGCTTGTGGTGATTCGGTTTTAATGATTTGACTTAATGCATCGACAATCCTGGGGTTGTCTATGCATGTCCAATGGTGAACTATTAGAAGCTACAGAGGTCAAGTCTAACCGCTAACATTGCACTGTGTGTATGTGTGTTTGTTTTTCCAAGATAACGAATCATATCCACTTCAGTCCCTACAACCAGCACAATAGTAATCAGCCAGTAAAATTCTGTCACTCTATCGTAGTTATGGCTCTGCCTACTTTTTATTTCCCGTTAAGAGCATACTCACAGGATATCCATTTCCTATTGCACTGGTACAGGCGGCTAGTATCTGACGTTCAGGGGCCAATGGGGGAGCTCTATTATATTTGCTTCATTTGATGTGTGTGTGTGTGTGTGTGTGTGTGTGCTGCAGGACTAACCAAGATGGAGCTCTGTTGCTCGTGACAGCAGGAATGACAATTGTGAAGTGTTGCTTTGTAGTATGTGTCAGTGAGTGTTGTATTGGTTACCTTGTTATTTGTTTGCTCTATAATATCTCTATTTATACTAGGAATCAAGTAATGTTTCCATAAAAGTATTGTATGGTATGTCTTTCAGAGGGTGTTATTGCAGTCCCATCAGACGGCACAGGGAGGAAGGATTGTCTTCATGTATGGCGCTTGTGAAGGGATTTTTTTTTAATGTTTGTAGTATTTTTATACTTACATTCCTATTGTGCTGGAAGTTTATGATAGTGTAGATCTAGGTAGTACAGAGCCGTGCTGTTCCTGTATGTATGTATGAAGAGGAGGGTTGAGTTATGACAACAAAGCATAGAGCTATAGCTGGATTTACATTTATGGGGACCCTACGTATGCACGAAGCTGTGTGCAGCCAATTCCTACACCGAGACGTGGACTGATTCCGCCGTGGGTCTTTGTGATGTATTGAAGCAGGCAGCTAATTAAATGGTGGTGCATTGTCACAAGTGAAGCACTGGTGGGCTGCTACATGCATAATATCCTCTACAGCCATGCATCAGTTGACGATGCAAGGAGCTGTAGTGGTCTTGGTGAAACTGAAAGAAAGGAGAGAATAGAATTTGTGTATTTTCATTTGGAAAGGCCCAGGGAGCGTCTTACTATTTGTCAAGTAATTTGACCAGATGGAAGTGTGTTGCCATGATGAGTTACTGGTGGGGTGCTTGAAGATGGTAGTCAGATAGTGGGGCAGACTAGGAATGTGTATAATTTGGAATGTGGATTTGGAGATGAGAAATTCTATGGGGGAATATGCGGAGAGCGAGAAGAGGTAGCTGGTGAACTAGAAGACTTCCTATGCCATGGCTGGAGCATGCATGTGAAGTAAGAGTATTTGGGAAAGGATTGGCAGCAAATTGGCAAGTTCTCTACAGTCGTGAGTGTATTTGGATCTGGTTGGGGAGGGAAGAAGAAGAGCAAGCAACGAAGAAGGCAATTTGGATGTAGAGTTAGGTGTGGGGTGAGTGAAGGGATACAAGGTTGAAGCTGGTGAATGAGACTGAATTGTTGTTACTGTAGGAACTGAGGGTAATAGGTCTGATATTGAGAGGAGGTAAATGGGTGTTTCTTGGGTTACGGAGGGCTGTTCTTGTGGAATGTGGTTGGATGGTGTTTGTCACCCAAAGTAATAGACACCATGTTTTTGGATGGCCCATTAGTCCCTGTAACCAAGTCATATCTTAGAATTGACACCATGATGTAACTTGTTCAACTATGAATGTCCTTAGGGCACTTCACTCGATCCAATACTCTCCTCTTGTGCCTTATGCAGAATTAAGCCAAACCCCTCCCACCCCTGTTCACGTCTACAGGGACAGTATCGGATAAACTCAAACTATTAGTGCTGAAGAGGTATTCAAAAATATAAGTCGATGGAGATGATTCTGTAATCAATTCCTTCATCGCTGGATAGACCTTACATATGTATGTAGCCCTAGCCCAATGGCTTTGGAGTCATCTTTCATGTTAATTCTACAAAAATTTAAATCATGTTAGGGTAGATAGCCTCACTAGGGGGCTAATTTTTCGGGGTGAAGGGGGGTAGGGGGGGAGATTGAAGTAGGTCAACAACTTCTACCAGTGCACACTGGTTCAGAAGGACAACTGCTAGCTAAGAGGAGAGCAAACTTTACATTTGTTTATGTAATTCACCAGGACTTCAAGCTATCAGGTTAGCATTCCCAAGCAAGGGAAGGGAGAACAAACTTTACACTTGTTAATGTAATTCACCATGACTTCAAGCTATCAGGTTAGCATTCAAGCAAGGGAAGGGAGAGCAAACTTTACACTTGTTAATGTAATTCACCAGGACTTCAAGCTATCAGGTTAGCATTCCAAGGAAGGGAGAGCAAACTTTACACTTGTTAATGTAATTCACAGGACTTCAAGCTATCAGGATAGCAAGGGAAGGGAGAACAAACTTTACACTTGTTAATGTAATTCACCAGGACTTCAAGCTATCAGGTTAGCATTCCAAGCAAGGGAAGGGAGAGCAAACTTTACACTTGTTAATGTAATTCACCAGGACTTCAAGCTATCAGGTTTAGCATTCCAAGCAAGGGAAGGGAGAGCAAACTTTACACTTGTTAATGTGATTCCCCAGGACTTCAAGCTATCACCTGAACTTAAAGCTATCCGCATGATTTGTGTTTCCTTTTCCAAAGAGTTTGTTTGTTATGACTATCGTGTACTATTGTTATACTGATTTCTGGGAAGACCAGAAGGAGGCAAAATGTAAAAGCTGTTCATGTGCACCAAAAGAGTTAATATTGTAGAAGAGTCAATATTATGTTATATTCAATACTTGCATAAATATTTACTAGCAGGAAAACACAATGTCTTCATTGCCTTCACATCCAGAACCATTCTGCACAACATCCTCTCTCAAGTCAAACCATGAAGCCATTTACAGGATTCTGCGTGATGTGGTTTTGTATCCATCCATGAAACAGGAGAAGAACACTGAAACAATGAGAAGAGAGCAGTTTGGAGAGGTGAATGCACTAGCCCTCTACTCAGTATATATCAACAAACCACTCAATGGATGAAAATGGAGTGGCTCAACAAGATACCAACTGGGAAAGAAGAAATACTCAAGAGGCCCTCCTCGGAGATATCTAAGAGTCCCAACACTGACCCTGGCCCGGAAGAAATATCAAATGGACCCTGACCTCAGCCACCCCTTTGATATCCACAATGTGCGTCACTCTTCATCAACCTTGACTATGAACTCTGATTGTTATCTTTCGTATTTAAGTAGTGTATAATGATATCATGCATTCATTATTTAGCTGAAGTCCCTCGGATCAAAATGTTCTTTGCATTTTTATATTGTGTTATTGAAAAATGCAACATTGAAATCACTAGTCAAGTATCTAAAGTTGCTGTATCGTAGGTTTTGGATCACTAGTAAGTATCTAAAGGTCTGGGTCGTAGGTTTAGGATCACTAGTCCAGTATCAAAGGTACTGGGTCATAGGTTTAGGATCACTAGTCAAGTATCTAAAGGGGCTGGGTTGTAGGTTTAGGATCACTAGTCCAGTATCAAAGTCGCTGGGTCGTAAGTTTAAGATCACTAGTCAAGTATCTAAAGGTGCTGGGTTGTAGGTTGAGGATCACTAGTCAAGTATCTAAAGGTGCTGGGTTGTAGGTTTAGGATCACTAGTCAAGTATCTAAAGGGGCTGGGTCATAGGTTTAGGATCACTAGTCCAGTATCAAAGTCGCTGGGTCGTAGGTTTAAGATCACTGGGTCATAGGTTTAGGACTAGTCAAGTATCTAAAGGGGCTGGGTCGTAGGTTTAAGATCACTAGTCAAGTATCTAAAGGAACTGTGTCACTAGTTAAGTATCTAAAGATTCGTAGGTTTAGGATCACTAATCCAGTATCTAAAGGTACTGTATTGTAGGTTTAAGATCACTAGTAGTCAAGTATCTAAAGGTGCTGGGTAGTAGATTTAGGATCACTAATCAAGTATCTAAAGGTACTGTAGGTTTAAGATCGCTAGTCAAGTATCTAAAGGTACTGTGTTTAAGACACTAGTCAATTGTCTAAAGGTACTGTATCGTAGGTTTAAGCACTAGACAATTATCTAAAAGTACTGTCGTAGGTTAATTTTAAGATCACTAATCATGTATCTAAAGGTACTGTGTAGTAAGTTTTTAAATCGAGTATCTAAAGGTCTGTCGAGTCAAGTATCTAAAGGTATTGTGTCATAGGTTTAAGATCACTAGTGAAATGTCTAAAGGTACTGTATCGTAGGTTTAAGATAATTCATTTCATCACTTATTTTACACACAAACGTTCGTAGTTTTCCAATAGCTTTTGAGGTGGGCTATATACTAATAATATATACTATTATTATAATTACTTTCATCATCATCATTATTATTATTGTTGTTGTTATTGTTATTATTATTATAACTAATTTCTACTACTGCTACTACTATAATATACTATATATTATATATACTTAGTAATATAACGATGACGATGATAATAATGATAATAATAATAATAATAACAACAACAATAATAATAACAATAATAAGCCAATACCCAAGTTTTCTTTCATAATTGTGATATTCCACAGCTTGTCATCAGAAATGGAGACCGGAACTGGCTATGTGCCATATTTGTTGGTACCTACGTTATGTAATTAATCAGGTGATGGATACTGTTTGCAACTTCACTTCTCGATGATGAAGAGCCTAATTGGCTGCTTGAATTAACTATGCCAACCAACAAACTTTTGAAGCTGGTCTTTCATCAAGCCAGAATGAGCAAAGCAACCTATCAGCATCTGATATCAGACATTGAGAACAGGTGCTACAGAGTATCGTACGACACAGCAGAAGTTGGCGTACTTGGACACTTCTTGAAAGAATCAGAAAAACCGATGATATCCTCCCATTAGATTTTTCTTCTGATGAGGCTCTGGTATGGTAAGGGACGCTCGGGCCGGAAACGCGCGGGCGATCCCCGAGAGGTGCTTTCGTCCCTTTCGACCCTGTACCCGATGGTCGGTGCTGAACCTGACTCTGAGGGAAGGAGTGTGAGGTGATGTGTTTTGGGGGTTTTCTCCAACGGCCTACATCGGGGCTAGGTCGATCATATCAATGACAACCTCCCCATTCTGGTTAAGGCATCTTTGATAGCCATCACTGCTTCCCACAAATATTCCAGGCCCACAGCTGGAGCACATCAAGACTTCTCCATGTTAGCATTATCTATGAAAACCACCATTCCTCCACACCTTGCCACGCCCACTTCATGTACGAACTCACACAGATATGCATGCATGTGTCTGAGGTTTTACTTCTGATTTTTATGACTAGATATTGTTGAGCCACCTAATGCACATCTCAGTGTGATACTAAATACTAATAAATAGTTGCATAATAACCAAGAGGGTGTCCAGGAGTTCAAGGAGGGAGGGGGGGGGGGGACCAAAGATCGTCAGCTCGCCGTACAACAGTTCCCTTCTCTCCTGCCACCATTTCCTTATCCAATGCATACATTCTCCCACTTCCTCCATCACTGCATCACCTACTCCGTCCACCTTTCCCTAACAGTAAAGCCACCTTTTCCATCCTTACGCACTCTTCCATATACACAGGACAGTGTAATACTAATATTACAATGACCTTCTTAATAATCAATTTAAATTTACTCTGTCAATGTAAAGTTAAGACCCAAAGCGAGCACTTCATCTCGAGTTGGAGAAAGATTCTTCTCTGTCACCCTTCTCAAAAATGACTACCTTTGATGGACACCATGCAGTGGAAGAAATGGCCAGGAGGATATGCGGAATTTTGAGAAGAGTAAGAAAACCAAAGGACAACCTGGCAAAGAAATCGAGAAAGGCCCTGGAAGAGCTGAGGAGGACTGAAAAGATCATGACACCAGCCAAAGTGAAGACAACAGTCCTGATGACAAAATAAAGTTACATTTCAAAGATGATGGGAATGCTGTGGCTAAATAACTTGGAGAGGAAAGGAGATAATTATAACAACTGCCTTATACAATAGAATTAGGCCCACTGGAAGTAGACCACCACTGAATTATGGGCTCCATAAGATACATAAACCTGAGGTTCCCCTTAGGCCTATTGTGTCTTGTATACGTGCACCATCGTATAATCTTTCCAAGTTCATACCACAGTTGATATAACCTTGGGCATTTTATAAGCTTATTCAAGGTGGATGTTTGGCACGGGATGCTCTCTTTATACCCATGTTACCACAGATGAGGCAGTGGAAGTCATTTTTGGAATGTTGGCGAAAGATGAGAGCTTGCGAGAGGAATGCACTAGTTGCTGACAGGATTTCAAAACTGTTGGAGTTGTGCTAGCTACTTCAGGAACAGAAAAAATGAAGGGAAAAATGAAGGAAAAAATACTACGAGCAGAAAGAGGGTGCAGTAATGGGCTCTCCAGTATCTGCAGCGGTAGCCAACCTTTACATGGAATTCTTTGAGGAATTGGCACTCACAACTGCCCCCCCTGAAGCCAAGGGTTTGGAAGGATATGTGGATGATACCTTCTAGATAGTGAGGAAGGGAAGTGAGCAGGAGTTGTTGGACCTTCTGAACAACATCAGGCCATCCATAAAGTTTACCATAGATCTTGAGGTGGATGGATCATTGCCCTTTCTGGATTGTCACCTATACATAATGGAAGACGGAAGGCTGTTTGTAATAGTTCACAGAAAAGCCACGCAGATCAATCACTTTGATTATACATCACTTCCTGGTGAAAAGCTTGTATGATAAAACTAGGAGAGTAGTGACGGAGAAGGAGGACCTGAAGGAAGAACGTTATTTCTCTATAGAGATGGCTATTCCCAATCCCTCGTCAACCTTTCCTCTATGGATGCAGAAGGGAAGATAAGTACATCAATGCAGGCAATCAGTGGCCTGAAAAGAAGGATCCTATGGTAGTAATTCCTTACGTAGCAGGGATGAGTGTGAAGAAGACATCAGGAGGTCTACAGGAAGTTCAATATCAGTCATTTTCAGACCGAGATGAACTCTGAGGACACAACTGAGCAGAGTGAAGGATAAATTACCACCTAGCAGCTGGCTATGCACTCATGCATGGGGTACCACATCCCTTGCAGCTGTTGGAAGTACTGTACTACATCAGGGAGACCAACAGAAGACTATAATTATACCAGAATGAAAAAAACATCAACATTCCTGTAAAAATGGTACTAAAGAGAAATCAGCAATTGCTGGGACAATGGACATCCTATTTTGTCGGAGGAAGACACAATTTTAGACCAGGCCTGGAGACAGAAGGAATTGCTAGTGAAGGATGCATTGCACATCAGCACCAATGTGAGGGGTTCAATAGAGATTGTGGAATGCACTTAACTGGCTGCTGGGTTGTCACTCTCAAGAGCCTGAACTTTAAACTACCATGACCACCACAATTTAAGTATAATGTTTTGGTGTATTTAAAGCACATTTTTAAATTATTTTTGTTTTGGTGCTATTATTAAATTTAAATTTCATTTTTAGTTCATTGTAGTTTAGTTTTCAACTGAGAGATCCTTGAGAGTTTAGAACAACAGATAATATTAATATAAACTGTCAATGAACTCTCAGTTGATATATATAATAACGGTACACTAACCTCAATAAGTAACTTGAAATTGTATTCTCTCATGACATAGATGCTCTATATAGCCATCAATTTTATTACATGATCTGACCACTTGTAAGAACAGATGGTTTTGATGGTCAGGTTAAATTGATACCAACAGAACTAATGGCATACAGTCACATTACTCAAACATTCATTATTAAGGCTAGAGTATCTAGTCAATACATCGGGAGACAATACAATTTCAAGTTGATTATTGAGAAGGTTATTGCAATATTAATAAACTTGTATAATTATAGGTTACTCTCAGCGGACATCGTATGCTTTAAGATTTATCTTAAAATTAGCTTTTCGTTTTTTTTAAGCCTGACGACGAATATGAAAAAGTGAAAAAGCCACTTAAAGATAAATCTACTGCTTTACACGCCCCCTCTGTTTCACCAGAACCCCCTTCTAGGGGTTAGTCGCACACCCCAAACCATACATTCTGACGCGCTACCCACTCATATGCGATTCGTATGTCACAAGAACCAATGGCAGAAGTGCGAACACGTGCTCGTCCCTCTATAAATGCACCTACGCGTGCACGAGCTTCAGTTTTGCGCACACGAAGAAACCTTAGTTTTACCTGGGAATCTTTGTTTAGTCTATGGAAGCCATAACTACTTCCTTGTGACTCCTCAAGAAAAGACTCGATGTCTAGACTGGCCATAACAAAAAGTTAATGATTCCGGTGCGGGTTCTCTACAATTGGAATCCTTCGCTTTCACTATCACTGACCCTCTGGAAGGTAGAAGAATGTCTCACCTGGCAGAGGTAACGGCCAAGATAACCTGTACATATGAATGCCTTTTAAAACTGGACTAGACTGGACTAGACCAAACAAGCATATTCAATTCCCATTTGTATTTCCAGGTAACCACGGCATCTAGCAGGAGACATGTTGGCACTGTTGTCTGGGCCACCAATTGTGGAATGAGTTTGGACGGTCCTCGTGTAGGTGCTGACAGAAAGTGAGGTAAGGCTTGTCTAGTTCTATTGCACATCACATACTCCATGCTTCTATTGCACATCACATACTCCATGCTTCTATTGCACATCACATACTCCATGCTTCTATTGCACATCACATACTCCATGCTTCTATTGCACATCACATACTCCATGCTTCTATTGCACATCACATACTCCATGCTTCTATTGCACATCACATACTCCATGCTTCTATTGCACATCACATACTCCATGCTTCTATTGCACATCACATACTCCATGCTTCTATTGCACATCACATACTCCATTATTGCAGATCACATACTCCATGCTTATGGTATTGGCATACAGTGCATAGCAAAGGGCTTGGTCCAATGCTACTTGAACACAAATGAGGAGACCGATCGTGCTTGTTCATGCTTGTTCGAGGCTGGAAGCTGCAGGTGAGGAATGACATTTCGATCAATAGGTATGCCAGATCATTTGAGTCCTGGCAATTACAGTTAAGGCTGGATATCTGGCATTACATTTGGAGGTTTTTAGATGCGTCAGTCACTGGCAATTACAGTTAAGGCTGGATATCTGGCATTACATTTGGAGGTTTTTAGATGCGTCAGTCACTGGCAATTACAGTTAAGGCTGGATATCTGGCATTACATTTGGAGGTTTTTAGATGCGTCAGTCACTGGCAATTACAGTTAAGGCTGGATATCTGGCATTACATTTGGAGGTTTTTAGATGCGTCAGTCACTGGCAATTACAGTTAAGGCTGGATATCTGGCATTACATTTGGAGGTTTTTAGATGTGTCAGCAATACATCGAGACAATACAATTTCAAGTTGATTATTGAGAAGGTTATTGTAATATTAACTTTTATTAATATTAACTTGTAGGGTACTCTCAGCTGACATGATGGTGAATGCCATAGGAAAGAAAAGGATGAGAAATTTGATGACGCACTTCCAGGAAAATGGATTAGTTCCAAGGATACATGACAATGTACACAAACGTCCAAAGCATTCACTATCCATGGACGACAGAGTGTGTTGTCAGGTTCCTCCTCAGTTATGTCGAGCAACATTGGCTTCTCCTTCCTGGCAGAGTTCATGACGATAGTCGTAGCGACATCAAGCTTCTGCCATCCAGTTCATCTAAAAGAGGAATTTGGAAATCATACAAAAGTGCTGTAGCATTAGCAACAACGAACTGTTGCTTACAGTACATTGTGCAGCATATGCTTTAAGATTTATCCCCGATTCCCTCAATGGCATCTTCCTGTGACGCCTCTCATCATGTAGCTTATGAGATGAGGAAGACTTGGCAGCTTAGAACTAGCTATGGAACACCGCCCAAACTTTAGAGGTATCAATTTGCAGGCATTATTTGCAATGGCCATTGAACTAATTTGTCAATTCAGGTACCAGAGAGACCAACCGCCTCATTGAAGAGCTGCTTGATGCAATGAGGGACCTCATAGATGACAGTGGCATGACTTCCATTCGGCATACCCCAAAAATATGTCCGCTGCATCCAGGACCTGCCAGGTGTGATCCTCTGTACGCAAACTAGGACTCTGGTAAAGGGTAGTCTCCATATGTCGACCTGTACCCGAGGGTGGGCTTCGACATCATTGGAATCTTTTCACCTGCGCATGAACAGGTTCATACTAGGTAGGGTTCCCAGTACTGAACTATGACATGACACTCAGGTTTTTTCCTTCTTTTTTTCTTCCAGGATAAGTGCCATTGCACTCCACTTCCAGATGCACCTGCTGGAGAGCCTCGGTAGGTAGACCTCCGACCATGTAGCAGCAGTCCATCGCCTCTCCGGATCTTTGACGTGCTATTAAAACATTCCAACAAACTCGGCCAGATCGTCCTGGGAACGCCACGGGTGCAATACCAAGCACCCAGCAAGTACACTAGTATGTAAAACTTATAATATTTGGGATTTTAAACCGCTTATGGAGAGAGAATGGTGAATATTGCTTATTTCTATCTAGGTGAACTCGTTACGAGTGGAGTACTTACCCAAGTATCGTGTGGTAGCTCTGTTGTTTCTCCATGGCTGCCTGGGGAGGTTCAGGAGTACTCCTTGGGTAACCCCTTGAAGAAGTTACTTTGTTTCCTTGAACCTCTCCGTTAACAAACAAATTAATTTATTTAAATCTTATTCCATTTCCGCAGTAAATTGGCTTTCAAGAATGTGGCGTAGAAGTGATCAATGTCTTGGTGTTAACCGATTATACGCGGTATTAATTAATTCAATTGTACCGCGTGACGCGGCACCTTTTTCATGTGACCTTAGGGTGTGGCGAGTACCAAACAAAACGTGCTAGATCTTTGTCTTGAGGGCTTTTCAGCCTTAGCGGTATATTGCCTGAAGAGAAAGCGTGTCCTTGGCTACCTGATTACAAAAGAAGTTAGTCTTGCCAGCTTTTGTGCCCGCTGTGGATAACAAATTTCGAGGACCAAAGAGTATAATCGAGCGTTCAGCTAAAGATCGGAGTTCTTTGATTCTTCAGAAACTTTCGATGGCGTGTCCAGTTACACTTGCCTGAGCCTTGGAAGCTCCTGGACAGAAGATGACCCCACGCGCTAGCAATGGACAAAGAAAGGTAAGCTATAAATAATTTTAATATTTGGAACGCGTAGCTGCTAGCTTAGCTAAGTTGAACTCTAGGTATGATACTGAATATTGTACGTGCATCCATAGGTTCTTTGCCTGTCAAGTCCCAATACAATGTCCTGCTAACCTACCATCACCCCCATGGGTGGGCATGAAAAGGAGAGAGCAGTGGAGCTGAAACAAGAAACCCTAACCCCCTGAACCATGAAACAACTTGAATTTGCCACTTTCTCACAGGTATTACATATCATTTTATATGAATACAATGTAGTACATTGGTACATAGGAGAGAGAAGGTTATATTCCAATAACAGGACTATAATTTGTTTTTGTGCCACAATAGATCGTGGGTGCTCGCGATTCCAGCGTGGCATAGCCATATGCCACATTCCTGGCAGTATCACTGGCTGTCAGATCGCTTCTGTTGCTGGTAGTATAAGTGCAACGTCCTCGACTGCGCTTCCCAGATGTTGCAGGGGTCTTTATTGGGAAGTGGAGGAAAGGCAGGAAGACTCTTGATAATGGAGCTGCACCCAGCTCTGCGTCAGCTACAATAATTCCTATTATCTCCTTGGCCAGCTGAATCCTAACTTCTTGATCGTAAGTTCACTTCCGCTTCCTGACCATCCTTTGTGCAGAATGAAGACCTGTGTTTGTGAATATGTGAATGGATGAATTGTAGGGGTCACTAGGTTTGGTGACCAAACTGGAGGCAATGTCTGTGTGGAAGAGACAGTGGATGGCAAGGCTGAGCAGGTGGCAGTGGAAGGAATGAAAGAGGGTGATGGTTGGATTTGTTGTTGAGTTGGTATAATGTTGAGTTGGGGCTGGGGTGTGTAAGTAGGTGTGGTTGATACTGATGTTGGTTGAGGCATGGGTGTGGTTGATTTTGATGTAGGTAGAGGCAGGAGTGTGGAAGTCATTGTGGTCAATACCGATGTGGTTTGAGGCTGGGGTGTGGTTGATACTGATGTGGTTTGAGGCTGGGGTGTGGTCGATACTGAAGTAGATATGGAAGTGCATGTTGTCGATAGCGATGGTGGTAAAAGGTGGCAGGTAGCAGTAGTGTTTATCGCCGTTAATCGGTTAAAGGTGAAAGGGCGGGTTTTTGAGAGGATCACATGGGAGAGATCATTTACAATAGGATCATTTTGACTTCGTCCAATCTGATTGCAGCATAGCATTAACTTTATTTTGGTAATCTTTACCAAGTCAGTAACCAACTATTGGAACTGACAATCATCCCTGTATTTGTAAGGACCATTGTTACAGTTCCAATAGTAAGCACCTTGTTTCCAGCTGACACATTGGGGGTGGGGCTGGAACCAAGAACTGGAATCGAGGTGCCTAATGTTGGAACTGAGACTTAAGTGCTCTAATTTGGAATTCGAATGTCCTCTTACAAATACAGGGAGGATTGTCAGTTCCAATAGTTGGCACCTCGTTTCCTGCTCACACTTGGGGTTGGGACTATAGCAAAAGAACTGGAATCGAGGTGCCTTATGTTGGATCTGTGACATAGGTGCTCAATATTGGAATTGGAATGTCCACTTATGGATCAAGGACCATTGTCACAGTTCCAATAGTAGGCACCTCGTTTCTAGCTGACCCAGGACATTCCAATTCCAATATTGAGCACCTATGTCAGTTCCAACATAAGGTACCTCGACCACCAGTAGTCCCTATCCCAGCCCCCTACAATGTAATGTGGACATCCCTAGCCATTGACCACAACTGAGCCAGACCTAGCCCAATTGACCACAGACCTAGCCCCATTGACCAAAACTTTTATAAGTCAATACACCCTACAAACACCTTTTATGACTGGATAGAATAGAAATTGTTCAAAGCCAATTTGTATATAAATGCTCTCCACCAACCAACATTAAATAAAAACATGCAGACAATACAATGCAGTATAGAGTAAGTAAGTAAGAACAATAAATAATTAATCTAAAGAGTTCCATCAACAAAGTCAAGACTGTGATGAGTCTTCTGTCTCATGTAATGTACTGATAAACTCGCGACCACTGGAAAAAAGAGGGGGAAAAATATTACAACCACCCCCAACAAAAATGATGTAGCAATTTCACTTACTTTTCACCAAGAATGTACACATCTGGAACTTGATATTCTCCATGGCGTAACTTCACATGTTTTTCATAAGTTACCTCATGGATCGACCTATGATTGCACCCCCTGACTGGGCAAGCCAGTGCTACAACATCATTACTGTATAGAGCAAACGTAGTTTTACCACGATTGCTCAGATCTTCATACTTTTTTCTTTTTAAATAGTACTTATCAAAAACAATGGTTTTAACTCCGCTGAAAAAAAAGAGGGAAATAGTAAAATCCATTAACCACCCACCTAATGAATGTACACAACTTACCCAATATCTTTGATCACTCCTGGCATAATAAACCTCGAATGCATCCCTCGCACATGTCGCAAGTACTCTTGAGGGTTTAAACTTTCATGGTGGCAGACCTGCAGGATGATCAATGCAAGATGATCAATAAATACTACTTTTCAGTGATACTCTCAGTTTAACTTACCGGACACACCAGGCCTTTCACTAATTTCGGAGCGAGTAATTTTTTCAGCTTCCCCAAATCCGAGAGTGCTCCAAGATGCAATCTTTTTCTAACGTCTTTCACTAAGCGAATATTCTTTGTTAATAATTCATTATCATTATCCGCAGCCTTCTCCTTCTCCAGCACCTTCTCCTCCATCTCCTCCACAGCCTTCTCCTTCTCCAGCACCTTCTCCTCCATCTCCTCCACAGCCTTCTCCTTCTCCAGCACCTTCTCCTCCATCTCCTCCACAGCCTTCTCCTTCTCCAGCACCTTCTTCTCCCTCTCCTCCACTGCCTTCTCCCTCTCCTCCACTGATGAGATGTCTGAAGGGGGGGCGTGTGTGGTGGGAGTGGTGGTGTCTTCTGGTGTGGGAGTGTCTTCTAGTGTGGGAGTGGTGGTGTCTTCTTGTGCGGCTGAGGGGGAAGGATAATCAGTGCAGTATTCTCTACTAAAAGAAAGGATAAGAAAAGGTCTACTAACCTGGTTGTAAGCCTCCACCTTCACACCGATTACTTATCGGCCCATGCGGCCTTATGAATCCCTTCTTGTTAACTGTATAACTTCGCTTGCATACGTAGCAGTTCATCAATCCTTCAACTGCAACGGGCGACTATAGTCGCCCAAGAAATTAACGAGGTCTTTAATTGGTGATTTTTTTTAAAATTTCATACCACGCCACAAGGTATCTAATCAGCACACCACAATACCTAAGGTATCTAATTAGCACACCACAACCTTCTAATCATAATATATCAGCTCCATAGCCAAGAGATCCAAGAGATCCCTAGACAATTGAAAGACTAGCAAACTGTATTTATAATTATGCCAACTAAAAGCTCCCCTTGAACAGGGTTGGTGTTTTCTGTATGGCTACCCCAGACTACTTACTAGGGCAAGAGGCCTTTGGACAGCTTTAAATGGCAGTTTTAAAAGGGGACAATGGTAAGACAAGACAGGCAGACGGGCAAGGCTGTAAGAAAGTTCTTGCTGGTATTTAAAAAAATGTTCCACTTTCGGGCCAATTGGCTGACCTGCCAACCACCACAAATTGTCACTACAAGTTTGACAATGTTTGTGGACTATTTATAGAGCAGGGAAGGAGCTCTTAAGGTAAGGCCCGTCCTAAGGCAAGAACAAAACACACAGCAGGAGTCCAGTGGTGCCTATGCCAATCATGCTGTTAATAAAAACACATTCAGCGAATGTTAAGCCAAAAATCCGATTGGGGCTAGAGTCAGCTGGAAACGAGGTGCCTACTATTGAAACTGTGACGGTAGTTCCTATATCTATAACAGGACATCCCAATTCCAATATAGAGCACTTATGTGAGAATGGACCCTGTATCCATAATAGGACATTCCAATTCCAATATTGAGCACGTATGTCACATTGAGGGGTGGGGCTTGAGCCAAGAACTGGAATCGAGGTGCCTTATTTTACACCTGTGACATAGGTGCTCTATATTGGAATTGGAATATCCTCTTATGGATACAGGGACCATTGTTACAGTTCCAATAGTAAGCACTTTGTTTCCAGCTGACACATTGGGGGTGGGGCTGGAACCAAGATCTGGAATCGAGGTGCCTAACATTGGAACTGAGACTTAAGTGCTCTAATTTGGAATTCGAATGTCCTCTTACAAATACAGGGATGATTGTCAGTTCCAATAGTTGGCACCTCGTTTCCTGCTCACACTTGGGGTTGGGACTATAGCAAAAGAACTGGAATCGAGGTAAACGAGCACAGGGACACCTTACTCTAACATCAACTTTAGTGATATGTAGCTATTATTTTCCCTC
This sequence comes from Cladorhizidae sp. MBARI D1340-BT2, assembly GCA_028752905.1. Taxonomy (NCBI): domain Eukaryota; kingdom Metazoa; phylum Porifera; class Demospongiae; order Poecilosclerida; family Cladorhizidae; species Cladorhizidae sp. MBARI D1340-BT2. Next base: position 3,603,976 of record JAQNBH010000012.1, on the reverse strand, counting down.
TGTGGTTATTTTCCCTCTGTGGCATGACAGTTCTGCTGAATACCAAACTTGGCCGTTATACTCTGCAGGTGATGTGGTTCTACTTATAATTTTTATTATTTTCTTTGTGCTGCCGAGTTTCTGGAAGACACCATTGAATACCTTGCTGGTATGGACAACTCGTGGCTAAAGGTTATCACAGTTAGAAAGAAGAAATATGTAAAAGTAGACAAAACTACAGACTTAACGATGTCATTGGTCAGGTAAACGAGCACAGGGACACCTTAGGATATAGCTAACACTGTTAGAAACTAGTCCTTAGAGTGTTAACTGATATAACACTGCCAAATTGCATGCAGTAATGGCTGCTGTTTTGTTATTGAAAGTTAAGTCTTATTTATGTCATGTATCACTGTTGGATAAATGTTTGTATTTGCTCACCAGAACCTATTGCAGTATAATGTGCAACAATGCCTGCACAATAGTTTCCTTATCTTTGAAGAAGTCAAGGTGTGAAGTTGTCAATGTGTTTGTCACATTTGGCCAAACGAAAAGTCGGGTCTGCATGAAACGTGCACCTTCGGAACTGGATGAATGCTGGATGGTTTTTGTAAAGGTTGGGTCTGGACTTAACCACATCAAAATAAGACGGCGGCATTGTCAGCCATTTTGTTTAGGGAATTCTTACACGAGTGTTCCCTGCAAGAACACACTAACAAGATGGTAGCATTTATTCACTAGCTATGTTAGATCTCACCTAATGCAAACACTTTTCTAGCAAGGCTTCCTCAGTGACCTGGTACACAGACAGCAGAGTCTGCTTCACGACCTCGTAGGATGTCTGGTCTTCGGTAGTGAGTGAAGAAATGGCAACCATTCCCTGGCCTGACAATGCACTCCGTAGATAGGTTGCCCAGAGATTTTCCTGCCATCTATTTGTCCTGGCTGTCACTTCAAATGTGTCTAGAAATGCTCCCATGTCATCCCTTGCCTCGTCAAATTTTTGTAATGACAATTGGGGTAGACACGGTGGAGGTGATCTTGCTGCCTCGATAGTTGGCCTTCGCATCATCTCCACCAACGCTGCCCATCGTTCTTCTTGATTGCATTGTCTGTCCCTTTCCTCTCGTTCCCGCCGTTCTTGTCGATCGCGGTCTTCGCGCCGGTTCTGTTCATCGCGGCATTGCCCGTCTCTTTCCTCTCGTTCCCGCTGGTAAGGGGTGGGGGGATTTAAGAGTGGAGTCATTTTAAGTTATATCCCCTGTTGTATAAAACTAAGTATACCCGAAATGGCTGCACTCGCAATCACTCAATCACATTTGGAGGGAAAAGGGCAAAAAAAACGATCAATTACATTTGGACAAAAAACGATCAATTACATTTGGAGGGGGGAAACATTTGGAGGGAAAAAACCGATATGTTTTATTTATTTCCCCTTGAAATAATCAGGGGAAAGGGCAAAGATTACTTCTGGCAGGCGGCCATTATATTGTTTTTCCATTGTTGAATGTCTCGTCATTGACCTTTATATTGGGTGTGTCCAGTCTCTTTGTTTTTGGGTTCCTGGCACCTACCACAAGCGTAGAATGACTTCACCTTCCTATTTCTTTTCTTTGGCAGTTCTCCCTTTTCCAGCCTTTCTTCGTTTTCCAGTTCTTTCTTTCTTCTGAGCCATTTTGTGGTTCGTGATACCGTCGTGGTGATGGCACTTGTAGGGGTGGCACTTGTTCCACCTGGTGTGGTGGTGGCACTTGCTCCACCTGGTGTGGGATACTGCAGCTGCCTCCTGCTGTGACCGATGCTGGCCTCTCCCGCAGTGTCAGCCATGGCGTGGGCGTGGTGGGGTGGGGTGGCTCCGTGGGTTTCTCCATGGCTGGCTGGAGAGGTTCGGGAGCAACGTTCCTCTGCGCTACCAGGCTTACGCCTTGGAGGAGTTGCTTGATTTCCTCGAACCTCTCCTTCTTGTTGTACCTTTTGTTGTACCTTTAAAAGAACAAACAAAAAAAGAAGTATTATTCCATTTCGCAGTAAATTGGCTTTCAAGAAGTAAGCGTCTGAACTTACCATGCAATCAGTGTCTTGGTGTTGATCTGGGGTAATGAAAGGGAGGTCCTCTCCAGGATTCTTTTGTTACCCACAAGTACCTTTCCTATCTCATGGTAGCGGGCTACAATAAACTTTCCCCTTCCTCTTTCTTGAGGAAGGAATTTCCATGCAGAGGTAGGTGCACACTGCCTCAGAGATCCGATTGACGGATGGCCACTGGGCAGGTGTACCTGAGCTGAGGAAGCTCCTGTAATACACAACATTAAAGCATTAAATGCCAGTTTGAATTATTTGCCAGCTTAAGAAGCCCAACCTCTTTGTGGCCTCAACACCAGGGGTGATGTTCGTCCTCCTTTTGGAGGCCTTAAACCTCTCCTGCTTCCTCGAAAATCTCTGGCTGTAGACCGACCTTTTTTTAGTCGTACTGGGCCAGGTGGTGGTAGAGCTGTACAATTTCACCAGGGGTGATGTTCGTCCTCCTTTTGGAGGCCTTAAACCTCTCCTGCTTCCTCGAAAATCTCTGGCTGTAGACCGACCTTTTTTTAGTCGTACTGGGCCAGGTGGTGGTAGAGCTGTACAATTTCCTCAAACTCCCTATTCGTGAGCGCAAGTCCCGACAATTGTATCAGGTAAAGCGCTATTCTGTCGACATGGTTCCATCCTGGGATGCCCCTCCAGTCAACAGCATCCTGATTTATTAGGAGTAAGGTTTGCTTAGTCATTGCAAGTGGAAGGAACGTTATATATCTGGACTTACACTGCCCGAAGAGTCACTGTCCTTGTCTTCTTCTGACTCACTCCCTGACTAGTCAGTGGAATTGCCTGTTGCTCTGGAGGTGGATGGTGGAGTGAAGCTGGTCTTGTTGATGTCCTCATGTCTTGACACTGTGGGGTCTGAATCTATGACCAGGTCTTCACTGTCGTCGTCACCATCATCGTCGTCCTTGGTTTCCCTGTTGGGAATGTCAAGGCCGAGGACCTGACCAGTCTGGTGGAGGAGGTACTCCACTCCTATGAGTTCACCTAGATGATAGAAATAACCAATATTCAACCAATATTCACCTTTTTCTCTTCATAGGCAGTTTTAAAATCCCAAATATTTACATACCAGTGTACTTGCCGGGTGCCTGATACTGCACCTCCGCTGTTCCCACGACGGTCTGCCTTAGTTTGTTGACAGAGCTTTTGAGGTGCACATCAAAACACCGGAGAGGGGATGGTAGGGTTGACAGAGCTGCTGCGGCTCGGTCTGAGTTTCCCCGGCAGAGGCCCTCCAGCAGGTGCATCTGGAAGTGGAGGGCATTGGCACTTGATCCCGAAACAAATAAGAGTGTCGGGTCATAGTTCAATTCTGAGTACCTGCATTTGGTTCGTGAATCACATGATCAGTGGTGTGAAATTACCTGGTATGAACCTGTTGAAGTGAAGATGAAAAGATTCGAGTGACGTCGAGCCTCGGGCGTATCTGTAGACTGGTAACTGCACACTTCCTTTGGTCAGAGTCCCAGTTTGTGTGTACAGGGCCACACCTGGTTGGTCCTGGATGCACCGGACATGCTTCCTCTGTGTCCCCCAAATGGCAGCCATGCGCTCTTCTTCAAACAAGGGGGTCCCGCACGCGTCTGTGAGGTCGCTCATTGCCTCCAGCAGCTCTTGGATGAGTCGGGTGGTCTCGCTGGTTCCTGAATTGAGTCACGAGTGTGATGGGATTGTGATTTATGCGCGCAGATTGGTACCTCTCGTCCTCCCCCTGCAGTGGCTCGCCATCTCCCTTCTTGTGATGTGTTGGTCAGTCATTGAGGGGTTGGGGCGGTGTTCCTCCAATCCGAGCTGGCTCTTCTTGGCGGCTCGGAGGGCCGCCAGGTCTTCCTCGTCCCATAAAAAGATGCATGCTGAGAGGCGTGATAGGAAATGTGGAGTGGGTGTGCCTCTGTGGTGCATCCGACTGAAAATCTTCGGATGAAGTGCCAAATGTCTAGCCGCACCTGTAATTGCCAGGGCTCAGATAATTTGGCAGATTGAGTGGTTGAAATGACCTTCACCTGAAGAAGGTCATATACCGACAAAATATACCGATAAGTTACTGAGATATTGAATGTCAATAATATATTGTTTTGCTAGGTAGAAGTAAGTTGAGCATGAAACATAATCATATAGCTAGCTAGCTATTGTTATTGAATGTCACTATGAGAAATAGTGTGCCACAGCTTGTAGCAGTTGCCTTTTAGGCACAGATGTGGCTTCTCAGGACAGGCATTGCATACCCATATGCTACTTCTCCGTCGAGAGGGCACACGTTTTTTTTTGGCAGTAGACGCACCTCCTAGATATATCTCCTCTTGCTGGAAAGTGATCTAAGCGAGGAAGTGATCTAAGCGAGGAAGTGTTGGTGGTAGTAGTTCTGTGGCAGGGCTACTTGGCCTTCCAGCACGCTTCCGTGACTTGTACTTTCCAATAAACTGTGTCACAAGCTTCAGCCTGAAGGTTTAGTGTGTGTGTGGAAATGTTCAGTACAAACCCCCCCAGGTCCTTTAGGTTCTTGGTTCTTTTATTTCGATAGTAGTTATTCACTGAGGAGCGTGCAGGTGGTCTGGTAGGGGCGGTGGTAGAGGCATGGTGGGAAGTATTGGGATGGTTTATGGAGTGGTGGTGGTGGTGGTGGTTGTGTTGTTTGGCGTTGGATCCTGGGGTGGGAGTCTCGTACCTCCTCTGCTGGTGTCTTGTCCCCTTGAGGCAGTCGTGTCCCCCCGGTTGTTGTTCCTGGATCGGCGGGGGACCGTCCCCAGGCCAAAATTTGTGTCTGGCAGGTTGAGTAGGGGTGGTCGTAGTTGTCGTCTTGGGTCAGGGTTCATGTATGTTGCTGGTGGATAGGGTTGTTGGTAGGGAGTCGGGTGATATGCTTGTGGAAGTTGTGGTGGGATTGATCGTTGTTGTCTGGGAGGGAAAAGGGTTGTCGTAGGGGTGGTAAGTTTAGTATCTGTAAAGTTTTGGGGTGAACGCCGGGAAGCATGAGGGGTGGGATAGGTTGTGGAGGTGGACCAATTGGCTGTAGGGTTGGGTATATGAGCTGTGGAGGTGGATAAATGGGCTGTAGGGTTGGGTGCATGAGCTGTGGTTGTCGGGTTGTGGAGGTTGGAAGGGTGTTGTCAGGGTTGTGTTGAACTGTCCAGGGTGTGAATGGGGGTTGATTTAGTTGGGTGATTACAGGGTCTATAGGTGAGGGGCTGTGTTGTGTGGTGTTGGTAAGTTGGGGGTGGGATGGCGGATGTGGGGTTGGTGGGGCCGATGAGGGTGTTCACTGTTTCTGTCTGGGGACGTTTTTCTTTTTCTTCGGACGAGGGGCGGCGGCTGGGCCCCGGTAGATGGGAGGTAGGGAAAGCAACTCCACCCCTTGGGGCCATGTCCGGAGGCCCATGGCCCGCGGGGAGGGTCTTTGTGGTGACCCGATCCCGCTGGGCATGCGCCTCCGGGCCGTACCCCGTAGGGTAGTATTTTTTATGGGTGTCTGCTTCAGCTCGTCTCCTTTCCCTCCTCCTCTCCTTCCTGCCCACTGCCTTACTCCTTACTTTCTGGTCCGACGTCGTCGTCGGGGTTTGGGTCGATGTAGAGGTGGTCTGGGCTGTGGTTATGGTGGGCTGTAGAATTTTTTAATTATTTTTATTTTTATTCTTTTTATTATTTTTGTTTAATGATTTTCCAGTCAAGTTGGGCATTGGAATGTCTCTTGAATCCTGTTGATCGGGGTGCATTGCATCTATCGTCTGGACAGGGGGCTGGCGGGCAGGCGATCGATACCTCCGAAATTTGCGGTTTGCCCTCTTTACCAGCCCCCTCTCAAATCTTTTCAAGTTTTTACAAGTTCTCCCCCACACGGCGTCATCACTTTCTTCCCTGGATAGGGTTGGGTTAGCTGCCAGCAGTTGATGGGTCTGCCCTGTGGCCTCAACCTCCCTGGAGGTGGATTCTATCAAAGTTGTGTAATGGCTAACCAATGCCTCTAGTCTCGCCTCCTCTGCTCCCCTGGCGATTTGCTCGAAGGCACTGGTCAGTGCCTGTCCGACATCTGCACCACCCATGACCCAGCACTCCTTCCTCTTAATTCTAAGGCCCTTTCGGATGTGGTGGTGGGACTGGGAGTCCCGGAGGAAATTGAGGTGGGTCCTCACCCTCAGGTGATAGGCTGTTTTCCTCCTGAACTCGCTCCTGGAGCGGAGCAGTCCCTCCACCACTCCCATTGGACGCTCAGGTGGTGTGGGTTGGTCTGTTGATCCAGAGGTGATGGTAATGGGGGAGTCTTCTGACTGAGTGGTGGTTTGGGCCTCATCTGACTGAGTGGTTGGACTGTTGGCAGGCGGTGGTGGGATAGGTGGTTCCTCGATTTTTTTCCCTTCCTCCTCCTCCATGTCGGAGTCTTCAGAGGATATTTGGTTTGGGGAGGGTGGGGGTGGTGGGGTGGCCAACCGGGGAGCAGTTAGTGGTGGCAATGTGGGATTGGGAGGGGTTTGGGGTTCACTGACGGGTATTTGGTGGGTGTTTGGGTTTGGGGAAAATTGGATAGGGATCATGGGAGAGGGTAGGGGACTCACCTCTGATGGGTCTGGTGAGGGCGAGCTCTCCAGCTCCATTGGAGTTTGTGGGTCATCTCCAGGTCGACCCCTAGCTCCTCGGGTGGGACCACTTATGATCCCATTGCCCTGCTCGGGGACAGTAGGGGCTAGTGTTATGAGACACTGGTTGGTGACTGTTGACATTGTAGTGTAATAAAAAGTGAGGCTTCTGCTTGGCGGTTTTCAAGTGAGCCATCATCCTTTCCTGGACATGGCCCACACACTCCTGCTTGATGACGAGGTGTGCGTCACCGTAGGGTTTAGCTTGCTCTATGGTACGGTAGGTGGATGAGTCACCGTCTGTAATCATAGGGAAGAATAATTAATTATTATGCTATTTACTTGTACTAAATTATTATGCTATTTACTTATATACCAGCAATCATGGTGGTGTAGCGGAGCTTATGTTTCTCCACCGATCGCATCCAGATTCTCAGAGTGCCTTCTTTCTCCATCGCCCCTGATGAGCCATGTGGTAATTTTGCGAGCAAGTGGTGCAATACTCCTCCCACCAATCAGGTATTCCTGAGAAGACGTGTCATGACACGACTTCCTCTTCTCCTGGCAAGCACTACACCACTTGCTGAGCACCTACGTCAAGCACCTGGCCTGTCTCCCACGCAGCCACGATGCTTTACCCGATGTTTGTCTGGTGCAGCAATTGGAGGGTGTGGCTTCCGGCTCTTGTTTCCGGTCTGTTTTTTCCCTTCTTTTGGTATTTTTGTAGGTTTGGCACACTCTTCCTTCTATCCATGCCACTTTACCGTCGTCCAGAAGTGTTTGGTCGATTTGTTAAGATTTTCGGTCGTCTCTCGTCTGGTAAGGTGTCGTTCCTTCGGCATTCGCAGGGGTGAGCAAGTTCTTTCGAAGTTCGAAGGGGTGAGCAAGTTCTGCCCTCCCTGTGGGTACAGTGCCAAACTACAGCCTCTGGGGAAAAGGTGTGTGGTGAGTGTGTATCCTCCGTCTGCCGAGGACCTGACCAGTCTGGTGGAGGAGGTACTCCACTCCTATGAGTTCACCTAGATAGATAGAAATAACCAATATTCAACCAATATTCACCTTTTTCTCTTCATAGGCAGTTTTAAAATCCCCCCCCCAAATATTTACATACCAGTGTACTTGCCGGGTGCCTGATATTGCACCTCCGCTGTTCCCAGGACGGCTACACACACCCCCCTCACCTGGACATGTATTTCTGAAGAGAAGGTACTTCTCCCATTGCTGCTTGTCACACGTTACCTTGGGTACTTGCAGGGGTGTATTTAGGGGGGGGCGGGGGGGGGCAAACGCCCAACCTTGTATCATTCTCGCCCCCCCCCCTTGAAATTAGAGATTTTTTTTTAAATAATGTCAAGAAAGGTGTAATACAAGAAAGGTGTAATAAGCTTATGATAATAGGAATGTCAAACTGAGGTTCTTCTTGGTTTTCTCTGCCATACGTCCACAATCTCTTCAAGGTCGCTCTCAGAGAGTACTTCTGTTGCCTCTATAGCAATCCTCATAAGGTGAGAAAGGCTGCAGTCACTTAGAGAATTACGCAAACGAGTCTTGATCATCTTCATCTGTGAGAAGCTTCTCTCCACAGAAGCAGTAGAAACTGGAATCGATAAGCAGATGGAGGCAATCTTGTGCAAATTGGGAAACATGGCCTTGAGCATGTCGTTTGAAACAAGTTCTTTCAGCTGTGATGCAGTAGTATCCCGTGGTTGCTTGACTAACAGCTGGCGGAATGTTTTCCACTCTGTAAGTATTTCAGTGGAAATCATGGCTGTCTTCACTGTTTCTTCTCCATCCAATGTTTCTGCATCTCTATCTTCTCCGTAGTGAGCAATCAGTTTCTCAACAGACGTGTCTCCATAAGTGGGAAAAGATACTGAATCTGGTTTTGGAACTTTCCGTGGATCGAATATAGACAATGCTGATACAACAGCGTTGGATGAAGAAAATCGGCTTGTTATGTTGGCCTTTAAATCAGCAACAAAAGGCTTACCAACAACATTCTGGAACGAAAGTATTTTATCAGCGTCAATAGACACCTTTGTAGATGACTTCAAGTCTTCAACGTTTTCAAGAAGCTCCAACACCCAGTTCGCTCCAGGCAAAACTGCATCATCCAAGGATTTAACAGTAGCATCAACAAGGAATGATATCAACGAGAGGTCAAGCTGCTCTGCCTGAAGTGCTTTGCTGAGCTTGGCTACTTGTGGTAGAGTGAAATCAAGCAAATATATAGCTGCAATCGTAGACAATTTGCAGAGGGCACCATGGATTCCAAGAGCTTCTGGCTCGTGGGACGTCTCGTAGATGTTCCCAATGGTGATTACAATTGCAGAATAACTTGCTTTGACAGCTTTGACACACCTTTCATGTGCCAGCCAGCGTGTGTCAGATGGCTTGATCACTTTCATTTCTGGAAGTTCAAGAACGTGCTGTACCTCCTTCAGCCTCCTTCAGACACTGCTCGCTTGGGGGAATTGCGAAAATGCTTCCAAAGAGTAGTCAATGTTCTGTAAACATGAGCAATTCCAGGAGTTTTATTGGCAGCTTGCACACAAGCCAACTGCAGTAAGTGACAGTGGCAGTGTATAAACAGAGCGTGAGGAGTATGTTTCTTGATACGTGCCTGAACCCCGGTCTTTCGTCCAGAAAAAGTTGCAGCTCCATCAAATCCCAATCCAACTATTCTTCCGACTTGTAGACCTTTCTTCTTTAAACAATCGATGAGATTAGAATAGATGGTCTCTGCATCAGCCTTCTTCAATGGAATAAGCTCCAGAAAGCACTCTACTGGTACACCATCTTCCTCCCAGCGGCAAAACACAGACAATTCTTCTACGTTGGTGACATCTGTGCACTCATCTGCCATGAGGCTGTACATAGGTGCCTTTTGAAGTCGCTTCAGAATCGACTCCTCCACCCATGTCCCCAATGATTCGATGAATTCAACCACAGCCACTCTTGATGTGTACACAGCATTTCTTGGTGCAGTTTACCACAGCCACTCTTGATGTGTACACAGCATTTCTTGGTGCAGTTTCTAAGAATTGCTTCAAATGTTGGCTGCCACATCGAACCACCACGTCAACCAGCTTCTCAAATTTTGTCGAATGTGCAACTTGTTCTTTCGTAAGAAAATGAGTGAGTAGGATCAGGCACTTCACTGCAGCTCTGTTCTGAGCTCTTTTGCGAGCTAAAACATTCTGGAGTTGCTGTACAACTGTTCCACCTTTGGCTGCTCCTTTAGCTGCAAAAAGAGCTTGAGTTGCATGGATATGGAAGTCACTTCTCGCATGAGCTTTCATTTTTTCAACAGCTTTCTTCCAATTTCTGCAAGGTTGTGTGACCCACACTCCTCCAGTACGCTGCAGACCAGATTGCTTGCAAACCTTGCAAAAGGCACCATCGCTATCCTCGTCATAATAGAGCCAACTGAAATCTTTCTCCCAGCTCTTAGAGTATTTTCTCTTCGTGGATACAGAAGAGCGGTGTTTGTTTTGCTTGCTTTTCTTTGAAGGTGGAGGACTAAGGCTAGGACTAGATGCCTCGACATGCTCAGAGCTATCTGTTCTGCTATCTTCGCTATCGCTGCTATTAGCATGAGAAGAGGCTTGAGAAGTACTTGCAAAGTATGAGCGAATATCCATATTAATATGAAGAGAAATCGGCTAGTAATGTTTCTTTTATAGAGACTTTAAGACCATGACATAATGGACTGAGTTAAAAATACTGAGAGAGAGTGGGAAAGAAGGAGGGAACTGAAGAAGTGACAAACCTACAAAGGAGAACACGTGGTGGTGTGTGATGACTTTAAGACCATGACATAATGGACTGAGTTAAAAATACTGAGAGAGAGTGGGAAAGAAGGAGGGAACTGAAGAAGTGACAAACCTACAAAGGAGAACACGTGGTGGCGTGTGATGACATCATGTCTAAGATTAGACTTGAAGACCATGACATAATGGACTGAGTTAAAAATACTGAGAGAGAGGGAGTGGGAAAGAAGGAGAAACAAAAGAAGTGACAAACCTACAAAGGAGAGCACGTGGTGGTGTGTGATGTCATCGTGTCATGACACATGCTCTCCTTTTTCCAAGTAGCTACAATATCATGAGAAATATATACAGTCTAGCCATAGTTCGGTATAGCATAATGCCATTGGTAGTCAGTCAAAATAGCTATCCTCAGACATTGTAAAAGCACCAAAAAAAATGGGGGGATCTTCCCCCCAGACCTCCCTTTTACGACTTATGAACATGTTAAGAAAATATTAACAAAAATTAGGGCACCAAGTGACCAACCATTTCCACCCCCCCCCCTAGAGAACTAGAGAAAAATTGTGTATGAAACCTGTTGTCCATGATTTTGTAAGAAAATGCATGGAATGCAACATAATTCGATTTCACAAAAGCCCACCTCCATTATACGAGTGACAAGTGACTATATCTAATCTATATATGCTGATTGCCGTAGCATGCAACTTCAGCAAATATTTAAGATGGAATGTTGTACTAAAGATTTTAGAAAAAGTGCATGCCATCATAAGTAGCAGCTATATATACAGTTAGTACTGCAAAAATACCTGTGGGTAAAACACTTTCGTACTCCACGCGGAAGCCCAGGGTGCACGTCCCCTTTCCGCACCATCCAGGCTCTCCGCCCCCCCTTATTTTTCCATATCTCAAGTTCGCCCCCCCCTTGGCAAAATTTCTGTATACAACCCTGGTACTTGTACCTGAGGAGGGTAGTGTGCCTAAAGATCAGGTCCTGAAAGTTTGAGCACCTTTTGCTAAGCTATAGCTAGAACAGATCATTGGGGGGGTTGACTTAGTTAGTTGACAGAGCTTTTTAGATGCACTTCAAAACACCGGAGAAGGGATGGTTGGGTTGACAGAGCTGCTGCTCGCAGCCACGACAACACTCCAAAGAGAGCTGTGTGGCCACGCTTGGACCAGGTGCCGTCACACGTTACTATCACGTCAACCAATGCATCTCCGTCTTCATCCTTGCGTAGGACGGAAGCAGCTTCTCGCATGTTCTTCTGGCTTACGATAAGAGTGGCATCCTTTAGCTCTTCATTGTGCGTGGAATGGTGCTTGGAAGCGATGGGAGGAACCATGCCCATCATTCCCGCAAACATCACCAAGCCAGCTCTTCCTCGCCCAATTGTCCTCATTGCCAAATGGGCCCTGGTATTGACCTCACACCTCACTGTCCCTGGCACGGTAGGGGTCAGTAATCGAAGATTTCTTGCCACAAACTTTGCAGCAGATAGAAAGCTTCGACACTAAACCCATCCGGCACGAGTGCTCGTCACACACAGTGAGTGGACTACCACAGCAGGAAAACGCACCAACTGCTGCCACCAGGCTGGTCATGCTGACCAGGAGAAAGTCAACTGGTTCGGGTTGAGAAGGATCAGCTATAATATAATAATAATATATTCTCAATTGTTATGTAAAGAAAAGAAATATTTACCAGAAGTGGAGAAGGCAGATGAAGACCTAGAGGGCCCAGGTTGAGAAAATGAAGCTATAATAATCAAATGTCAGGAAAGAGAAGTAAAAAGTCTAAAAAACTCATGTGATTACAAGACATGACCGGGCAACAAAGTGCCGTCACATTCTCAGCATAAAGAGCAAGGGTAGTATTTTGCCTTTTGAGACAATATAGAGTACTTCCCCTTGCTCATTTATTATATAGATAGTTATTTACTTGAGAGCTTTATCTTCTTCGAAGACTTCGAAGCCGTGTGCTCTGGAATAGCAGTGATGACACTGACGCTTGAGGTAGGAGCGGGGGGAGAAGCAGGCTTGGCTCTTTCAGGAAAGACCTTAGGTCTTCTCTTTTTGTATCCAGAGCACTGTTTCGGCATCTTCGCTCGACTTAAAAAACTTTCAAACTGCACGAGGATTTTCCCGCATGGAAATGAAGGGTCAGAGCATGCATGGCAGGTATGGTTACTTCAATTTTACTTAGATTTATGCTCGATTAGAATGCAATGGTTCTATATGCAATGGGCTTTATTTTTATACTTTTAGCAGCTCTCTAGGGTAAGCGGTCTCCCAGATATGATCCGTGGAACTTACCTGAAGCTGAACTTACCTCCTTCAATCTTTCAGTTGAATATAAGTGTAGGCCTGGATAAAATCCACCATAACTCGAGACTTGTGCATCCAAATGTTTCAATTTGAAAGACAATTAGTACAGATGTAGAAATGATATAAGTACACACAAAAAAGGCCAAATATTCACAAAAAATGGGCCATACTGCCTCTACATTTCACTTAGAATTTTCGGTGGTATACCGTATTCACTCGAATATAAGTCGCGACTTGTATTTATTTCAAGATGCGAACTTTAAGCAATGCGCTTGCACAGTGCCAAGCCAGTGTTGCGCTATTGTACGCTATTTTTCGTGCGAGTCATTGTGGTTGTGATTGTTTCATTTCAAACATTGAGCTAGGTAGTAGTTGGCTGACAAGAGTTCCTAATCGCTATCGTTATCTACAATGAGTTCGTTATGTTCGATCTGTTCTTCATCCTTTTCGTCCAGGGAAGCAAATGGATCTTCTCCACCGCTGTCACTTCCTTACACAGCTGGCGAGTAGCTTGTGTAATGGCTGGGATAGCTAAAGCTGCTACTTTATCGTCTTTGAGGCAGTGAATTTCTCCATCTTCAGACCCGTCCACCTTCACAGTGATGCCACAAGCACGGAATGATTTCTTGATCAACTCGGCAGACAAGCTAATGATAAACGACTGCGCGTGTGCAAGAGCGGTGGTGTAATTAACTTGGTGTGCTACATTTGGAGAGCGGCTTTCAGAGCGACTTCTATTCAGTGTGCGACTTCTATTCAGTGTGCGACTTGTATTCGAGTGAATACGGTATTCTGGATAATTATACCTATACCGGTTTTAAAGGATTAATAATTGTAGCATTCTGGATTCAAACCCTCCAGTTGCTAAGGCTTGGAGTCTTTTCTTCCATTCGGAGGCTGGAAGCCCTTCTTTTGGAATGTCTAAAATTAGGAAGAGACAGCTGAAGATCATCAAACTGATGCACATCGACCTATTTATGGATTGTTGAGGCATTTTCTCCTACCTTAGTTTCTTCAGAACAAGATGTAGAGACTTAAGAGACGAGTTGGTGGTCTTCAGTTACTTCTTGAGATCTTGAGAGTTCTTGTTCAACAGAGTTATGATTGTAACTTGTGGAGTAAAAAAAATAAAATAAAAAAAGTGAATTTTTGTGTAGCATGTTTTCACTTGGTGGTCAACTTTGTGGTGTCATCAGATTAGTATTTGTAACAATCACAAGAATATGAACAGTAAACAAGAGTAAGGTTTGCTTAGAGCAAAAGTTGTTTTACAACGATTGGAGAGATGCCTATAATTCTTAGTCTTAAAATTGTTCTTTTCGGCATGCTTAGAAGGAGGAACCTTGCTTATAACTCCTGGGGGGAAAAGAGGGAAATAGTAAAATCCATTAACCACCCACCTAATGGATGTACACAACTTACCTAGTTTCTTTTAACAATCCTGGCATATAAAACCTCCCATGCCTCCCTTTCACATGTCGCAAGTATATTCGAGGCTGGAAACTTTCATGGTGGCAGAGCTGCAGGATGATCAATGCAAGATGATCAATAAATACTACTTTTCAGTGATACTCTCAGTTTAACTTACCGGACACACCAGGCCTTTCACATATTTCCCATTTAATAACCTAGTCAACTTCCCTAAATCTGACAGCGATCTAAAATCCCATTCCTTCAATCGCTAGTCTTTGTCACTTCGCAGGGTTGGTAACATGCGCACATAGGGCCCTCCCTCTTTCCTTCCTCCTTCCTTCCTTCCTCAGACGATTAACAGCCAACTTAGAACTGGAATGGACAAGGGGAAGATGATTTCAAGGGTGCACCTAGGTCAGTCTATAAGTGGAAGGATCGTTATATATCTGGACTTACACTGCCCGAAGAGTCCACTGTCCTTGTCTTCTTCCGAGTAATTGCACTCACTCCCTGACGAGTCGGTGGAACTACCTGGTCACCTTTGTTCTGTTGTTGTGGAGGTGGATGGAGGAGCAGGTCTTGTTGATGTCTTCAGGTCTTGAAATTGTGGTGTCTGAAACGACGACCTGGTCTTCATTATAACCCTCGTCGTCACCATCATTGTCGTCATCATTATTCTCCTTTTCAGTTTCGTTTTGAATATCAAGGCCCTGACCAGTCTGGTGGAGGAGGTGCTCTACTCCTATGAGTCCTCCTAGATAGAAATAACAAATATTCACCTTTTTCTCTTCATAGACAGTTTTAAAATCCCGAATATTTACATACCAGTGTAATTGCTGGGTGCTTGATATTGCACCTGCGCTGTTCCCAGGACGGTCCGGCTGAGTTTGTTGACGGAGCTTTTTAGGTGCACGTCAAAACACCGGAGAAGGGATGGTTGGGTTGACAGAGCTGCTACGGCTCGCTCTGAGTCCCCCAGCAGAGGCCCTCCAGCAGGTGCATCTGGAAGTGAAGGGCATTGGTATTTGGTCCCGAAACAAAAGAGTGTCGGGTCATAGTTCAGTACTTGGAACACCTGTGTATGGTTTGTGAATCATCACATGATGAGCGGTGTGAAATTACCTGGTGTGAACCTGTTCATGTGCAGACGAAACGATTCCAGTGATGTCCAACCACGGGCACACCTGTACTCGGGTAACTTCACACTTCCTTTGGTCAGAGTCAGAGTTTGTGTGTAGAGGGACACACCTGGCAGGTCCTGGATGCACCGGACATGCTTCCTCTGTCTATTTCTGGGCTGGACCACCAGAATGCGAACTCCACGATGGCCATAAACTGCGTAGCAAATGTGGGTGTGAACTTTGTGCCCGTAGCTTTGCTCTGCTTTTGTCTGAGCATCTTCCCCGCAAAGGAGAAGATGTTCTGCTGGAAGACTATTTGCATGGTGGCAATCAGACATCTCCTCGGCACCTGGACCTAGTGTGGCCTGTGGTGTTTGAGAAAGAAGTCTGCCACCAGGGCTATGCCCTCTGCCTGTGGTATGTTGGTGTACAGGCTGCGGATGGTAACCAGCAGGGCATGGTCGGGGACGTGCACGTTTTGACTTCAAGGTCATGTCCGAGGACCTGACCAGTCTGGTGGGGGAGGGACTCCACTCCTATGAGTCCTCCTAGATAGAAATAACCAATATCACCTTTTTCTCTCCATAGACGGTTTTAAAGTCCCAAATAACATTAAGTTGTGGCATGCCAGTGTACTTGCCGGGTGTTTGGTACGTACCTCTTGGCATCAGGTCAGCATTTTAGATACTAATAATGATCAGTGTTGTTTTGATAGCATTGTTTCTATGAATATATTATAGAGATGAGCATTGTTTCTATGAATATATATAGAGATGACATGATGCAGGCTGCCTTCTGAAATCATGGAAGGGGAAGACTAATGGAGGCAGACAGGAAAGTGGGTGGCTCTGGGCTTATTCACCACTCGTAAGGGTAATAATAGGTGAGTGATCTTTCCCTGTGGTTGTACCCACCAGAACCTCCCAGAACCACACCTTGTGGCTCTGTGCTTATTCACCACAAGGGTAATAGGTGAGGATCTTTCCCTGTGGTTGTACCCACCAGAACCTCCCAGAACCACACCTTCTGTTCCCAACACCAGCACAAATGTGCAAGCTGGAGCAAACACCCACAAAGGAGGTGTCTATTACCAAGTACAGGGGCACCCATGGTTTGATTCCATCTGCACATGAACAGTGTCATACCAAGTAATTTCACACCACTGATCATGTGATTTACTAACCAAACATAGTTCCCAGATGACCCGACACTTGTTCGTTTCAGGATCAAGTGTTAATGCTCTCCATTTTCAGATGTACCTGCTGGAGGACGAACTCTGACCTTAGCAGCTGCAGCTCAGGGAACCCAACCATCCCCTCTCCGGAGTTTCGAACCATACCCTCTCCGGAGTTTCAATGTGTACCTCCTAAAGAGCTCGATGAACAAGCTTAGCAAGCTTAGCCAGACCATCCTGGGAATGCTACTCTCAACAGCCTGAACTTTAAACCCAACCTGACCACCATAATTTCAGTTATCATTCTTTGTAATGTAATGTTTAGCACATTTTTTAATATTGTTCTTTTGGTGTTATTTCTTAAGTTCTAAAATCGAGAGTTCTTTTAGAGTTCATTCTTTTACAGTATATTTAATGTAATGCTACATTATATATTTTATATATTAACCCTTCCACCGCTGGATTTACACAGCACTTTTTAAAAATAGTGACGTTATTTTACATAATATTTTATATTCAACCAGGAGTGCACAAATGTCCCTAGCAACCATGGTTGATGTTATAGCATTGGTGTTGACAAACATTGTGGTCAACTGTATGTTGCCTAGCAACTGACCACATACGATGAATATCATTATAACATTTGATTGTTTGTTTTGATTGTATTTTTAGGCAGAATATGGACAGAGATTACATCATGATGTAAATATAATAAAATGACAGTGTCATATTTTACTAGGGCAGATAATTAGAAACCATAGCTAACTAACTACCTACTAGCTTTATATTATTATAGCTATATAGATGGATAGCTAGTACCCGCGAAGTACCCAGGTAAATGCTATTTTTTATACAAGTCAGAAAAAAAGCAGTAATGCTAAAGGATCTTACATGTATGGCTATTTATTTTCCTGGGACATCTTGTTCCTGTTCTTCACCATCGTCAGTCTCAAGACCTGGATCCCTACGCAAATCAGCGCTACTATCTCTGGACTGGCAAAAAAAGGTTCTGAATCTACGATGTCATTCAGAGTTGCTAGCTCTTCAGGATCTCTAGTCTGTTCTCCATGATAGGCCCTTCTCCTTCCTCATTACTGCTTTCAACCTCAGACAGACCGAATTCGTCGTCATCCAGCATTGCCAAAACATCGTCCAATTTAGTCTAGAAGCCATTTTTTAATCGATCAGCTGAGTTTGACGTCACGAATACCTTGGTTACCTAGGCACTATACCTCAGCTATTTTAATTCCAGCTCTAGCAAAGCAAGGGACATCCCCAGGTATATTTAGCACATGCGTAGCTAAAACTAACGATTTTATATATTTGTTTTTGTCGCGGTCATTTACAACTCCGCCATATGGCGGATACGGCGGTGAAACGGTTAATATATATAATAATTGTTTGATTGCTCTCTGCTTACACATGCTGTAAGATTTAGGTTCTTAAGGGGTCCACTACCCCCAAAAAATTTTTTTTGTTTTTTTTTGTTTTCCCCCCAAAATATGATGATAGTACATGCAAGATGCTGCCTTCCAAATTGGAGAAGATTTGAATGCTCCATTCTGGACTTATACTAACTTGAGTACTCCCGATTTGTGAAGAAGACGCTTCACGTAATAGTGAGTTTCAATGGCCGCGGAGACCGACAAGGGAAGCAAACCAGTGATTCTGGTCATCCCCCTAGGAAGTGGCCTATATAGGACGGACCAAACTTGCCCTCCCTATTCTTGATTTTTCTAGTATGTATATGTATACCACTTTTGGTGTTTTTTTAATGGTATGGTCAGTTCAACCATCGAAATACTATACTAGTCCTTAAAATGCCTGTCCCGAAAAAGTTTTTTGGGGGGGGACCAAGGACGGTTCTCCCTGCTTCATATTTGGAGTAATCAGAAAAAATTATATAGATTCTGTTTCCTCTCAAGATGACATTCTCTGTTTTTTATTTTAAGGAAGTATGATGTCAACAGGTATATACAAAAAAACAATGAAAATGCTACCAAGAAATTGCAATAGTTTTTAAAATCCATGATCACACTATTTAAAAATAAACTCTATGTTATATTGTTTCATACTTTGTAATTTCCCCTATGGTAAGTTGTGAAATCCCAAACTAAACTAGTCTCCAAATATGACGGTCCTCATGAAACCTTAAATGTCCACTAAGTCCGGATCAGTTGTATATAGCTGGGTAGTTGGCACAGCACCAGATCTGTGCATACAAGATTTCAAATAAAAATTCTGAAGCAGAGAGAAGTTGTGGTTTTTTCGTGTCTTTTTTTTTTGGGTAGTGGACCCCCTTAATGCTGGTTGAACCAACTCAACAAGACTGTATCACTTCTTCCTCCCTTTCCCCGATAGCAAAGCCACCTTTTCCATCCTTACTGACTTCCATATACACAAAGCATGGTGTGGCACGAAATAAAAAGTAACTACAATGTAGTATATATTAATAACTCTAACTCGGGTTAACAATACATCGGGAATAATATATATATATATAATGCAATGACCTTGCCAATTACTCGTACCACATAATAAAAACTTCAATGACACGCAATAATTAATCTCGACTTTCGACTAGATGCTGTAGTCTGGGAATGATGAAGGCTAGAGCATGAAAACATGGAGAGAAAATGATCATGAGGTGAGGTCATTGTAATTTTTGTTCAACAGTTCTTGAGAACCCATTCCTGATGAATGAGCATCGAGTGAATAAAATTTGAAGTTGAGGTGATTTTAATGTTATTAATATGTTTTTTAGATACGCATGTATATAGCTTCTTTTTTTAAGCAGTTTTAGACTAGTTTGATAAAGGCTAGAGCATCTCGTCTAAAGTCGAGAGAAGCCGATATCAATATGTAATCAGAGTTCATCTTGTCTTGCTTTCATCTGCTGTTATAATAAAATATGGAATGTGGTTGGATGGTGTTTGTCACCCAAGTAATAGACACCATGTTTTTGGATGCCCTGTAACCAGGTCATATCTTATAATTGACACCATGATGTAACTTGTTCAACTATGAATGTCCTATGTCCTTAAGGGCACTTCACTCGATCCAGTAATATACTCTCTTGTGCCTTATGCAGAATTAAGCCAAACCCCTCCCACCCCTGTTCACGTGTACAGAGACAGTATCGGATAAACTCAAACTATTTGTTTATCATAGTTCTGAAGAGGTATTCAAAAATTAAGTCGATGGAGACGATTCTGTAATAAATTCCTTCATCGCTGGTTAGAACCTACCTTACGTGTGTATATAGCCTAGCCCAATGGCATCTTTCATGTTAATTCTACAAAAATTTAAAATTTTGAATGTTAGAGCCTCACTAGGGGGCTAATTTTTCGGGGGTGAAGGGGGGAGATTGAAGTAGGTCAACAACCTCTACCAGTGCACACTGGTTCAGAAGGACAACTGCTATATAGCTAAGAGGAGAGCAAACTTTACATATGTTTATGTAATTCCCCAGGAGACTTCAAGCTATCAGGTAAGTATTCCAAGCAACAGGGAGAGCAAACTTTACACTTGTTAATGTAATGTAGATCACTAGAACTTCAAGCTATCAGGTTAGCATTCCAAGCAAGGGAAGGGAGAGCAAACTTTACACTTGTTAATGTGATTCTCCAGGACTTCAAGCTATCAGGTTAGCATTCCAAGCAAGGGAAGCGAGAGCAACTGTTAATGTAATTCCCCAGGACTTCAAGCTATCAGGTTAGCATTCAAGCAAGGGAAGGGAGAGCAAACTTTACACTCGTTAATGTAATTCACCAGGACTTCAAGCTATCAGGTTAGCATTCAAGCAAGGGAAGGGAGAGCAAACTTTACACTTGTTGATTCCCCAGGACTTCAAGCTATCAGGTTAGCATTCCAAGCAAGGGAAGAGGAGAGCAAACTTTACACTTATGTAATTCACCAGGACTTCAAGCTATCAATGTAATTCACCTGAACTTAAAGCTATCCACATGATTTGTGTTTCCGTTTCCAAAGAGTTTGTTTGTTACGACTATCGTGTACTATTGTTGTACTGATTTCTGGAAAGACCAGAAGGAGGCAAAATGTAGACGCTGTTCATGTGTCCCAAAAGAGTTAATATTGTAGAGTCAATATTATGTTATATTCCATACTTGCATAAATATTTACTAGCAGGAAAACACAATGTCTTCATTGCCTTCCAGAACCATTCTGCACAACATCCTCTCTCAAGTCAAACCATGAAGCCATTTACAGGATTCTGCGTGATGTGGTTTTGTATCCATCCATGAAACAGGAGAAGAACACTGAAACAAGGAGAAGAGAGCACTTGAGAGCAGTTTGGAGAGGTGAATTCACTCTACTCAGTATTAACAAACCACTCAATGGATGAATGGCTCAACAGGATACCAGCTGGGAAAGAAGAAATACTCAAGAAGCCCTCCTCATTAAGGAGATATCTAAGAGTCCCAACACTGACCGTGGCCCGGAAGAAATATCAAATGGACCCTGACCTCAGTCACCCCTTTGATATCCACAATGTGCGTCACCCTTCATCAACCTTGAACTATGAACTCTGATTGTTATCTCTTAGTATATAGTGTATAATGATATCATGCATTCATTATTTAGCTGAAGTTCCTCGGATCAAAATGTTTTTTTGCATTTTTATATTGGGTTATTGATTGGGTTATTGAAGTTACAACATTCAAATCACTAGTCAAGTATCTAAAGTTGCTGGTTCGTAGGTTTAGGATCACTAGTCCAGTATCAAAGTCGCTGGGTCGTAGGTTTAGGATTACTAGTCCAGTATCTAAAGGTGCTGGGTAGTAGATTTAAGATCACTAGTCAAGTATCTAAAGATACTGTAGGTTTAAGATCACTAATCAATTATCTAAAAGTACTGTGTCGTAGGTTTAAGATCACTAGTCAAGTACTGTGTCTAAGACACTAGTCAAGTATCTAAATGTGCTGTATCGTAGGTTTAAGCACTAGTCGAGTATCTAAAGGTCTGTGTCGAGTCCAGTACCTAAAGGTACTGTGTCATAGGTTTAAGATCACTGTCTAAAGGTATATACTGTATCGTAGGTTTAAGATAATTCATTTCATCACTTATTTTACACACAAAAGTTCGTAGTTTTCCTATAGCTTTTGAGGTGGGCTATATACTAATAATATATACTAATAATATGATTACTTTCATCACATCATTATTATTATAATTATTTTATTATTATTATTATTGTTGTTGTTGTTATTGTTATTATTATAACTATATAATATATACCAATGCTACTACTATAATATATATAGCTACTTAGTAATATAACGATGACGATGATAATAATTATAATAATAACAACAACAATAATAACAACAAATAAGCCAATACCACAGTTTTCTTTCATAATTGTGATATTCCACAGCTTAGTCATCAGAAATTGAGACCGGAACTTTGCATCTGGCTATGTACATTCCTATTCCATATTTGTTGGTACCTATGTTATGTAATTAATCAGGTGATGGATACTGTTTGCAACTTCACTTCTCGATGATGAAGAGCCTAATTGGCTGCTTGAATTAACTATGCCAACCAACAAACTTCTGAAGCTGGTCTTTCATCAAGCCAGAATGAGGAAACAAAAGACAAAGCAACCTATCAGCATCTGATATCAGACATTGAGAACAGGTGCTACAGAGTATCGTACGGCACAGCAGAAGTTGGCATACTTGGACACTTCTTGAAAGAATCAGAAAAACCGATGATATCCTCCCATTAGATAATATCAGCGACAACCTCCCCATTCTGGTTAAGGCATCTTTGATAGCCATCACTGCTTCCCACAAATATTCCAGGCCCACAGCTGGAGCACATCAAGACTTCTCCATGTTAGCATTATCTATGAAAACCACCATTCCTCCACACCTCACTTCATGTACGAACTCACACAGATATGCATGCATGTGTCTAAGGTTTTACTTCTGATTTTTATGACTAGATATTGTTGAGCCACCTAATGCACATCTCGGTGTGATACTAAATAAATACTAATAAATAGTTGCATAATAACCAAGAGGGTGTCCAGGAGTTCAAGGAGGGAGGGGGGGGGGGGGGGGGGGGACCAAAGATCGTCAGATCGCCGTGCAACAGTTCCCTTCTCTCCTGCCACCATTTCCTTATCCAATACATACACTCTCCCACTTCCTCCATCACTGCATCACCTACTCCCTCCACACCTTTCCCTAACAGCAAAGCCACCTTTTCCATCCTTACCCACTCTTCCATAAACACAGGACATGGTAATACTAATATTACAATGACCTTCTTAATAATCAATTGAAATTTACTCTGTCAATGTAAAGTTAAGACCCAAAGCAAGCACTTCATCTCGAGTTGGAGAAAGAGTCTTCTCTGTCACCCTTCTCCAAAAAGACTACCTTTGATGGACACCATGCAGTGGAAGAAATGGCCAGGAAACTGGAGGATAACTAGGCATGAAACAATATATATGCGGAATTTTGAGAAGATTAAGAAAACCAAAGGACAACCTGACAAAGAAATCAAGAAAGGCCCTGGAAGAGTTGAGGAGGACTGAAGAGATCAGGACACCAGACAAGGTGAAGACAACGGTCCTGATGACAAAATAAAGTCACATTTCAAAGATGATGGGAATGCTGTGGCTAAATAACTTGGAGAGGACAGGAGATATAACAACTGCCTTATACAATAGAATTAGGCCCACTGGAAGTAGACCACCACTGAATTATGGGCTCCATAAGATACATAAACCTGAGGTTCTCCTTAGGCCTATTGTGTCTTGTATACGTGCACCATCGTATAATCTTTCAAGTTCATACCACAGTTTATATAACCTTGGGCATTTTATAAGCTTATTCAAGGTGAATGTTTGGGACCTTCTGAACAACATCAGGCCATCCATAAAGTTTACCATAGATCTTGAAGTGGATGGATCATTGCCCTTTCTGGATTGTCACCTATAGACGGAAGGCTGTTTGCAATAGTTTACAGAAAAGCCTAGAAGATCAATCGCTTTGATTATACATCACTTCATCCTGGTGAAAAGCTTGTATGATAAAACTAGGAGAGTAGTGACGGAGAAGGAGGACCTGAAGGAAGAACGTCATTTCTTTATAGAGATGGCTATTCGCAATCCCTCATCAACCTCTCCTCTATGGATGCAGAAGGGAAGATAAAAAGAAGGATCCTTATGGTAGTAATTCCTTACGTAGCAGGGATGAGTGAAGAAGACATCAGGAGGTCTACAGGAAGTTCAATATCAGTCATTTTCAGACCGGGATGAACTCTGAGGACACAACTGAGCAGAGTGAAGGATAAATTACCACCTAGCAGCTGGCTATGCACTCATGCATCCTGTACCACATCCCTTGCAGCTACATCAGGGAGACCAACAGAAGACTAGATGGAGACTAGATGGAGAACAGAATGAAAAAAACATCAACTTTCCTGTAAAAATGGGACTAAAGAGAAATCAGCAATTGCTGAACATGCATGGGACAATGGACATCCTATTTTGTGGGAGGAAGACACAATTTTAGACCAGGCCTGGAGACAGATAGTGAAGGATGCATTGCACATCAGCACCAATGTGAGGGGTTCAATAGAGATTGTGGAATGCACTTAACTGGCTGCTGGGTTGTCTCCACTCTCAAGAGCCTGAACTTTAAACTACCATGACCACCATAATTTAAGTTAATTATTTATCATTCTTTATAATGTTTTGGTGTATTTAAAGCACATTTTAATTTTTTTTGTTTTGCTGCTATTATTAAATTCATTTTTAGTTCATTGTAGTTTAGTTTTCAACTGAGAGATCCTTGAGAGTTTAGAACAACAGATAATATTATCTCAATGAACTCTCAGTTGGTATAATAATGTTAACGTTACACTAACCTCAATAAGTATATAACTTTGAAATTGTATTCTCTCGACATTTCGACTAGATGCTCTAGCCATCAATTTATTACATGATCTGACCACTTGTAAGAACAGATGGTTTCGATGCCATCGTGGTTAGGTTAAATTGATACCAACAGAAATAATGGCATACAGTCACATTACTCAAACATTCATTATTATAGTGTATTTAAGGCTAGAGCATCTAGTCAATACATTGGGAGACAATACAATTTCAAGTTGATTATTGAGAAGGTTATTGCAATATTAATAAACTTGTATATATATATACAGGTTACTCTCAGCTGACATAAGATTTATCTTAAAATTATCTTTTCGGTTTTTTTTAAGCCTGATGAACCATCTCAACGAATATGAAAAAGTTAAAAAGCCACTTAAAGATAAATCTTACTTTAATTGCTTTACACGCCCCCTCTTTATGTTTCACCAGAACCTCCTCTGAGCGCACACGACTCACCATACATCCTGACGCGCTACCCACTCATATGCCATTCACACCGTCCGTATGTCACAAGAACCAATGGCAGAAGTGCGAACACGTGCTCGTCCCTCTATAAATGCACCTACGCCAGCAGGAGCTTCAGTTATGCGCACACGAAGAAGCCTTAGTTTTACTTGAGAATCTTTGTTTAGTCTATGGAAGCCATAACTAGTTCCTTGTGAATCCTCAAGAAAAGACTCGATGATGCCGAGTCTAGACTGGCCATAACAAAGTTAATGATTCCTGGTGCGGTTATCTACAATTGGAATCCTTCGCTTCACTATCACTGACCCTCTGGAAGGTAGAAGAATGTCTCGCCTGGCAGAGGTAACGGCCAAGATAACCTGTACATATGAATGCCTTTTAAAACTGGACTAGACTGGACTAGACCAAACAAAAATAAGCATATTCAATTCCCATTTGTATTTCCAGGTAACCACGGCATCTAGCAGGAGACATGTTGGCACTGTTGTCTGGACCACCAATTGTGGAATGGACGGTCCTCATGTTGGTGCTGACAGAAAGTGAGGTAAGGCTTGTCTAGTTGTATTGCACATCACATACTCCATGCTTCTATTGCACATCACATACTCCATGCTTCTATTGCACATCACATACTCCATGCTTCTATTGCACATCACATACTCCATGCTTCTATTGCACATCACATACTCCATGCTTCTATTGCACATCACATACTCCATGCTTCTATTGCACATCACATACTCCATGCTTCTATTGCACATCACATACTCCATGCTTCTATTGCACATCACATACTCCATGCTTCTATTGCACATCACATACTCCATGCTTCTATTGCACATCACATACTCCATGCTTCTATTGCACATCACATACTCCATGCTTCTATTGCACATCACATACTCCATGCTTCTATTGCACATCACATACTCCATGCTTCTATTGCACATCACATACTCCATGCTTCTATTGCACATCACATACTCCATGCTTCTATTGCACATCACATACTCCATGCTTCTATTGCACATCACATACTCCATGCTTCTATTGCACATCACATACTCCATGCTTCTATTGCACATCACATACTCCATGCTTCTATTGCACATCACATACTCCATGCTTCTATTGCACATCACATACTCCATGCTTCTATTGCACATCACATACTCCATGCTTCTATTGCACATCACATACTCCATGCTTCTATTGCACATCACATACTCCATGCTTCTATTGCACATCACATACTCCATGCTTCTATTGCACATCACATACTCCATGCTTCTATTGCACATCACATACTCCATGCTTCTATTGCACATCACATACTCCATGCTTCTATTGCACATCACATACTCCATGCTTCTATTGCACATCACATACTCCATGCTTCTATTGCACATCACATACTCCATGCTTCTATTGCACATCACATACTCCATGCTTCTATTGCACATCACATACTCCATGCTTCTATTGCACATCACATACTCCATGCTTCTATTGCACATCACATACTCCATTATTGCAGATCACATACTCCATGCTTATGGTATTGGCATACAGTGCATAGCAAAGGGCTTGGTCCAATGCTACTTGAACACAAATGAGGAGACCGATCGTGCTTGTTCATGCTTGTTCGAGGCTGGAAGCTGCAGGTGAGGAATGACATTTCGATCAATAGGTATGCCAGATCATTTGAGTCCTGGCAATTACAGTTAAGGCTGGATATCTGGCATTACATTTGGAGGTTTTTAGATGCGTCAGTCACTGGCAATTACAGTTAAGGCTGGATATCTGGCATTACATTTGGAGGTTTTTAGATGCGTCAGTCACTGGCAATTACAGTTAAGGCTGGATATCTGGCATTACATTTGGAGGTTTTTAGATGCGTCAGTCAATACATCGAGACAATACAATTTCAAGTTGATTATTGAGAAGGTTATTGTAATATTAACTTTTATTAATATTAACTTGTAGGGTACTCTCAGCTGACATGATGGTGAATGCCATAGGAAAGAAAAGGATGAGAAATTTGATGACGCACTTCCAGGAAAATGGATTAGTTCCAAGGATACATGGCAATGTACACAAACGTCCAAAGCATTCACTATCCATGGACGACAGAGAGTGTTGTCAGGTTCCTCCTCAGTTATGTCGAGCAACATTGGCTTCTCCTTCCTGGCAGAGTTCATGACGATAGTCGTAGCGACATCAAGCTTCTGCCATCCAGTTCATCTAAAAGAGGAATTTGGAAATCATACAAAAGTGCTGTAGCATTAGCAACAACGAACTGTTGCTTACAGTACATTGTGCAGCATATGCTTTAAGATTTATCCCCGATTCCCTCAATGGCATCTTCCTGTGACGCCTCTCATCATGTAGCTTATGAGATGAGGAAGACTTGGCAGCTTAGAACTAGCTATGGAACACCGCCCAAACTTTAGAGGTATCAATTTGCAGGCATTATTTGCAATGGCCATTGAACTAATTTGTCAATTCAGGTACCAGAGAGACCAACCGCCTCATTGAAGAGCTGCTTGATGCAATGAGGGACCTCATAGATGACAGTGGCATGACTTCCATTCGGCATACCCCAAAAATATGTCCGCTGCATCCAGGACCTGCCAGGTGTGATCCTCTGTACGCAAACTAGGACTCTGGTAAAGGGTAGTCTCCATATGTCGACCTGTACCCGAGGGTGGGCTTCGACATCATTGGAATCTTTTCACCTGCGCATGAACAGGTTCATACTAGGTAGGGTTCCCAGTACTGAACTATGACATGACACTCAGGTTTTTTCCTTCTTTTTTTCTTCCAGGATAAGTGCCATTGCACTCCACTTCCAGATGCACCTGCTGGAGAGCCTCGGCAGGTAGACCTCCGACCATGTAGCAGCAGTCCATCGCCTCTCCGGATCTTTGACGTGCTATTAAAACATTCCAACAAACTCGGCCAGATCGTCCTGGGAACGCCACGGGTGCAATACCAAGCACCCAGCAAGTACACTAGTATGTAAAACTTATAATATTTGGGATTTTAAACCGCTTATGGAGAGAGAATGGTGAATATTGCTTATTTCTATCTAGGTGAACTCGTTACGAGTGGAGTACTTACCCAAGTATCGTGTGGTAGCTCTGTTGTTTCTCCATGGCTGCCTGGGGAGGTTCAGGAGTACTCCTTGGGTAACCCCTTGAAGAAGTTACTTTGTTTCCTTGAACCTCTCCGTTAACAAACAAATTAATTTATTTAAATCTTATTCCATTTCCGCAGTAAATTGGCTTTCAAGAATGTGGCGTAGAAGTGATCAATGTCTTGGTGTTAACCGATTATACGCGGTATTAATTAATTCAATTGTACCGCGTGACGCGGCACCTTTTTCATGTGACCTTAGGGTGTGGCGAGTACCAAACAAAACGTGCTAGATCTTTGTCTTGAGGGCTTTTCAGCCTTAGCGGTATATTGCCTGAAGAGAAAGCGTGTCCTTGGCTACCTGATTACAAAAGAAGTTAGTCTTGCCAGCTTTTGTGCCCGCTGTGGATAACAAATTTCGAGGACCAAAGAGTATAATCGAGCGTTCAGCTAAAGATCGGAGTTCTTTGATTCTTCAGAAACTTTCGATGGCGTGTCCAGTTACACTTGCCTGAGCCTTGGAAGCTCCTGGACAGAAGATGACCCCACGCGCTAGCAATGGACAAAGAAAGGTAAGCTATAAATAATTTTAATATTTGGAACGCGTAGCTGCTAGCTTAGCTAAGTTGAACTCTAGGTATGATACTGAATATTGTACGTGCATCCATAGGTTCTTTGCCTGTCAAGTCCCAATACAATGTCCTGCTAACCTACCATCACCCCCATGGGTGGGCATGAAAAGGAGAGAGCAGTGGAGCTGAAACAAGAAACCCTAACCCCCTGAACCATGAAACAACTTGAATTTGCCACTTTCTCACAGGTATTACATATCATTTTATATGAATACAATGTAGTACATTGGTACATAGGAGAGAGAAGGTTATATTCCAATAACAGGACTATAATTTGTTTTTGTGCCACAATAGATCGTGGGTGCTCGCGATTCCAGCGTGGCATAGCCATATGCCACATTCCTGGCAGTATCACTGGCTGTCAGATCGCTTCTGTTGCTGGTAGTATAAGTGCAACGTCCTCGACTGCGCTTCCCAGATGTTGCAGGGGTCTTTATTGGGAAGTGGAGGAAAGGCAGGAAGACTCTTGATAATGGAGCTGCACCCAGCTCTGCGTCAGCTACAATAATTCCTATTATCTCCTTGGCCAGCTGAATCCTAACTTCTTGATCGTAAGTTCACTTCCGCTTCCTGACCATCCTTTGTGCAGAATGAAGACCTGTGTTTGTGAATGGATGAATTGTAGGGGTCACTAGGTTTGGTGACCAAACTGGAGGCAATGTCTGTGTGGAAGAGACAGTGGATGGCAAGGCTGAGCAGGTGGCAGTGGAAGGAATGAAAGAGGGTGATGGTTGGATTTGTTGTTGAGTTGGTATAATGTTGAGTTGGGGCTGGGGTGTGTAAGTAGGTGTGGTTGATACTGATGTTGGTTGAGGCATGGGTGTGGTTGATTCTGATGTAGGTAGAGGCAGGAGTGTGGAAGTCATTGTGGTCAATACCGATGTGGTTTGAGGCTGGGGTGTGGTTGATACTGATGTGGTTTGAGGCTGGGGTGTGGTCGATACTGAAGTAGATATGGAAGTGCATGTTGTCGATAGCGATGGTGGTAAAAGGTGGCAGGTAGCAGTAGTGTTTATCGCCGTTAATCGGTTAAAGGTGAAAGGGCGGGTTTTTGAGAGGATCACATGGGAGGGATCATTTACAATAGGATCATTTTGACTTCGTCCAATCTGATTGCAGCATAGCATTAACTTTATTTTGGTAATCTTTACCAAGTCAGTAACCAACTATTGGAACTGACAATCATCCCTGTATTTGTAAGGACCATTGTTACAGTTCCAATAGTAAGCACCTTGTTTCCAGCTGACACATTGGGGGTGGGGCTGGAACCAAGAACTGGAATCGAGGTGCCTAATGTTGGAACTGAGACTTAAGTGCTCTAATTTGGAATTCGAATGTCCTCTTACAAATACAGGGAGGATTGTCAGTTCCAATAGTTGGCACCTCGTTTCCTGCTCACACTTGGGGTTGGGACTATAGCAAAAGAACTGGAATCGAGGTGCCTTATGTTGGATCTGTGACATAGGTGCTCAATATTGGAATTGGAATGTCCACTTATGGATCAAGGACCATTGTCACAGTTCCAATAGTAGGCACCTCGTTTCTAGCTGACCCAGGACATTCCAATTCCAATATTGAGCACCTATGTCAGTTCCAACATAAGGTACCTCGACCACCAGTAGTCCCTATCCCAGCCCCCTACAATGTAATGTGGACATCCCTAGCCATTGACCACAACTGAGCCAGACCTAGCCCAATTGACCACAGACCTAGCCCCATTGACCAAAACTTTTATAAGTCAATACACCCTACAAACACCTTTTATGACTGGATAGAATAGAAATTGTTCACAGCCAATTTGTATATAAATGCTCTCCACCAACCAACATTAAATAAAAACATGCAGACAATACAATGCAGTATAGAGTAAGTAAGTAAGAACAATAAATAAT
Source organism: Cladorhizidae sp. MBARI D1340-BT2 (assembly GCA_028752905.1). Classification (NCBI taxonomy): domain Eukaryota; kingdom Metazoa; phylum Porifera; class Demospongiae; order Poecilosclerida; family Cladorhizidae; species Cladorhizidae sp. MBARI D1340-BT2. Next base: position 3,573,480 of record JAQNBH010000012.1, on the reverse strand, counting down.
TAATCTAAAGAGTTCCATCAACAAAGTCAAGACTGTGATGAGTCTTCTGTCTCATGTAATGTACTGATAAACTCGCGACCACTGGAAAAAAGAGGGGGGAAAATATTACAACCACCCCCAACAAAAATGCATGTAGCAATTTCACTTACTTTTCACCAAGAATGTACACATCTGGAACTTGATATTCTCCATGGCGTAACTTCACATGTTTTTCATAAGTTACCTCATGGATCGACCTATGATTGCACCCCCTGACTGGGCAAGCCAGTGCTACAACATCATTACTGTATAGAGCAAACGTAGTTTTACCACGATTGCTCAGATCTTCATACTTTTTTCTTTTTAAATAGTACTTATCAAAAACAATGGTTTTAACTCCGCTGAAAAAAAAGAGGGAAATAGTAAAATCCATTAACCACCCACCTAATGAATGTACACAACTTACCCAATATCTTTGATCACTCCTGGCATAATAAACCTCGAATGCATCCCTCGCACATGTCGCAAGTACTCTTGAGGGTTTAAACTTTCATGGTGGCAGACCTGCAGGATGATCAATGCAAGATGATCAATAAATACTACTTTTCAGTGATACTCTCAGTTTAACTTACCGGACACACCAGGCCTTTCACTAATTTCGGAGCGAGTAATTTTTTCAGCTTCCCCAAATCCGAGAGTGCTCCAAGATGCAATCTTTTTCTAACGTCTTTCACTAAGCGAATATTCTTTGTTAATAATTCATTATCATTATCCGCAGCCTTCTCCTTCTCCAGCACCTTCTCCTCCATCTCCTCCACAGCCTTCTCCTTCTCCAGCACCTTCTCCTCCATCTCCTCCACAGCCTTCTCCTTCTCCAGCACCTTCTTCTCCCTCTCCTCCACTGCCTTCTCCCTCTCCTCCACTGATGAGATGTCTGAAGGGGGGGCGTGTGTGGTGGGAGTGGTGGTGTCTTCTGGTGTGGGAGTGTCTTCTAGTGTGGGAGTGGTGGTGTCTTCTTGTGCGGCTGAGGGGGAAGGATAATCAGTGCAGTATTCTCTACTAAAAGAAAGGATAAGAAAAGGTCTACTAACCTGGTTGTAAGCCTCCACCTTCACACCGATTACTTATCGGCCCATGCGGCCTTATGAATCCCTTCTTGTTAACTGTATAACTTCGCTTGCATACGTAGCAGTTCATCAATCCTTCAACTGCAACGGGCGACTATAGTCGCCCAAGAAATTAACGAGGTCTTTAATTGGTGATTTTTTTTTAAATTTCATACCACGCCACAAGGTATCTAATCAGCACACCACAATACCTAAGGTATCTAATTAGCACACCACAACCTTCTAATCATAATATATCAGCTCCATAGCCAAGAGATCCAAGAGATCCCTAGACAATTGAAAGACTAGCAAACTGTATTTATAATTATGCCAACTAAAAGCTCCCCTTGAACAGGGTTGGTGTTTTCTGTATGGCTACCCCAGACTACTTACTAGGGCAAGAGGCCTTTGGACAGCTTTAAATGGCAGTTTTAAAAGGGGACAATGGTAAGACAAGACAGGCAGACGGGCAAGGCTGTAAGAAAGTTCTTGCTGGTATTAAAAAAAATGTTCCACTTTCGGGCCAATTGGCTGACCTGCCAACCACCACAAATTGTCACTACAAGTTTGACAATGTTTGTGGACTATTTATAGAGCAGGGAAGGAGCTCTTAAGGTAAGGCCCGTCCTAAGGCAAGAACAAAACACACAGCAGGAGTCCAGTGGTGCCTATGCCAATCATGCTGTTAATAAAAACACATTCAGCGAATGTTAAGCCAAAAATCCGATTGGGGCTAGAGTCAGCTGGAAACGAGGTGCCTACTATTGAAACTGTGACGGTAGTTCCTATATCTATAACAGGACATCCCAATTCCAATATAGAGCACTTGTGTGAGAATGGACCCTGTATCCATAATAGGACATTCCAATTCCAATATTGAGCACGTATGTCACATTGAGGGGTGGGGCTTGAGCCAAGAACTGGAATCGAGGTGCCTTATTTTACACCTGTGACATAGGTGCTCTATATTGGAATTGGAATATCCTCTTATGGATACAGGGACCATTGTTACAGTTCCAATAGTAAGCACTTTGTTTCCAGCTGACACATTGGGGGTGGGGGCTGGAACCAAGATCTGGAATCGAGGTGCCTAACATTGGAACTGAGACTTAAGTGCTCTAATTTGGAATTCGAATGTCCTCTTACAAATACAGGGATGATTGTCAGTTCCAATAGTTGGCACCTCGTTTCCTGCTCACACTTGGGGTTGGGACTATAGCAAAAGAACTGGAATCGAGGTAAACGAGCACAGGGACACCTTACTCTAACATCAACTTTAGTGATATGTAGCTATTATTTTCCCTCTGTGGTTATTTTCCCTCTGTGGCATGACAGTTCTGCTGAATACCAAACTTGGCCGTTATACTCTGCAGGTGATGTGGTTCTACTTATAATTTTTATTATTTTCTTTGTGCTGCCGAGTTTCTGGAAGACACCATTGAATACCTTGCTGGTATGGACAACTCGTGGCTAAAGGTTATCACAGTTAGAAAGAAGAAATATGTAAAAGTAGACAAAACTACAGACTTAACGATGTCATTGGTCAGGTAAACGAGCACAGGGACACCTTAGGATATAGCTAACACTGTTAGAAACTAGTCCTTAGAGTGTTAACTGATATAACACTGCCAAATTGCATGCAGTAATGGCTGCTGTTTTGTTATTGAAAGTTAAGTCTTATTTATGTCATGTATCACTGTTGGATAAATGTTTGTATTTGCTCACCAGAACCTATTGCAGTATAATGTGCAACAATGCCTGCACAATAGTTTCCTTATCTTTGAAGAAGTCAAAGTGTGAAGTTGTCAATGTGTTTGTCACATTTGGCCAAACGAAAAGTCGGGTCTGCATGAAACGTGCACCTTCGGAACTGGATGAATGCTGGATGGTTTTTGTAAAGGTTGGGTCTGGACTTAACCACATCAAAATAAGACGGCGGCATTGTCAGCCATTTTGTTTAGGGAATTCTTACACGAGTGTTCCCTGCAAGAACACACTAACAAGATGGTAGCATTTATTCACTAGCTATGTTAGATCTCACCTAATGCAAACACTTTTCTAGCAAGGCTTCCTCAGTGACCTGGTACACAGACAGCAGAGTCTGCTTCACGACCTCGTAGGATGTCTGGTCTTCGGTAGTGAGTGAAGAAATGGCAACCATTCCCTGGCCTGACAATGCACTCCGTAGATAGGTTGCCCAGAGATTTTCCTGCCATCTATTTGTCCTGGCTGTCACTTCAAATGTGTCTAGAAATGCTCCCATGTCATCCCTTGCCTCGTCAAATTTTTGTAATGACAATTGGGGTAGACACGGTGGAGGTGATCTTGCTGCCTCGATAGTTGGCCTTCGCATCATCTCCACCAACGCTGCCCATCGTTCTTCTTGATTGCATTGTCTGTCCCTTTCCTCTCGTTCCCGCCGTTCTTGTCGATCGCGGTCTTCGCGCCGGTTCTGTTCATCGCGGCATTGCCCGTCTCTTTCCTCTCGTTCCCGCTGGTAAGGGGTGGGGGGATTTAAGAGTGGAGTCATTTTAAGTTATATCCCCTGTTGTATAAAACTAAGTATACCCGAAATGGCTGCACTCGCAATCACTCAATCACATTTGGAGGGAAAAGGGCAAAAAAAACGATCAATTACATTTGGACAAAAAACGATCAATTACATTTGGAGGGGGGAAACATTTGGAGGGAAAAAACCGATATGTTTTATTTATTTCCCCTTGAAATAATCAGGGGAAAAGGGCAAAGATTACTTCTGGCAGGCGGCCATTATATTGTTTTTCCATTGTTGAATGTCTCGTCATTGACCTTTATATTGGGTGTGTCCAGTCTCTTTGTTTTTGGGTTCCTGGCACCTACCACAAGCGTAGAATGACTTCACCTTCCTATTTCTTTTCTTTGGCAGTTCTCCCTTTTCCAGCCTTTCTTCGTTTTCCAGTTCTTTCTTTCTTCTGAGCCATTTTTGATCCTGAAACAAATAGAGTGTCGGGTCATAGTTCAATTCTGAGAACCTGCATTTGGTTCGTAAATCACATAATAAGTGGTGTGAAATTACCTGATATGAACCTGTTCATATGAAGATGGAATGATTCGAGTGATGTTGAACCACGGGCGCACCTGTACTCTCGTCCTCCTCCTGCAGTGGCTCGCCATCTCCCTTCTTGTGATGTGTTGGTCAGTCATTGAGGGGTTGGGGCGGTGTTCCTCCAATCCGAGCTGGCTCTTCTTGGCGGCTCGGAGGTCTTCCTCGTCCCATAAAAAGATGCATGCTGAGAGGCGTGATAGGAAATGTGGCGTGGAGTGGGTGTGCCTCTGTGGTGCATCCGACTGAAAATCTTCGGCTGAAGTGCAAAATGTCTAGCCGCACCTGTAATTGCCAGGGCTCAGATAATTTGGCAGGTTGAGTGGTTGAAATGACCGTCTTCACCTGAAGCTGCCAGGCTCGGACAATTCGGCCGACCTTGGCTTCTGTCCTGCAGCACAGCAGTCTCTATCGACATAGAGGATGATTGGTGACTCCTCACTTGCATCGGCATAGTGCTCCACCAGACCCTTTGCCATTCTCTCTATGCCTAGACCCTGTGCAAGGAGGACGTGTGTGTATGTGATGTGCAATACAACAAGTCAAGCCTTACTTTTCACTTTCCATCAGCACTGACATGAGGACCTGTCCCAACTCATTTCCAACATTACTGGCCCAGGCAGCAGTGCCAGCCGTGTCGCCTGCAAGCTTCTTTGTTATCTGGACGTGCATCATTTTCATGGCAACAGCTCTAGCACATATCCCAACAACTGAATTGACCATGCTTACTTTTTTTGGTACTTTTTTTGGTAGAATCTAACTTCAAAATTCGGCCATAAATGGACGTCACTTGCTCCTTGACCTCATCCAGACACGAGAGGATGTCTTTGACTTGGCAAGCCAGCAGCCACTTGCACGTCTGGATGGACTGGAATGCAGGTGGCTGTTGTGCAGGTGACTGTTTGAACGTGACCGTTTGTCTGATGAGTCCTGTCGTTAGTTTCTGTCTGTGTTTGTCACAGTTACTGAGGTACAGTAGAAAGCACTTGAAGTACTTCTCGCTGTGGAGGTTGTGGTGTAGGAGGGCAGAGCTGTTTCCTAGTGTCCTGGACCTCAGGAGTGTGGCAACCTGAGCATCCAGTGCCCCTCTGTAGGTTAGTACAGCGGGAAACTGGATGCGGTGGCCATGATCCATCTGGTCCAGGATGTCCTTGCTCCAGGATATATACGTTTTCTTGCACCTACACTCCAGGTACTCAGTGGCCAAATAGTAATAGCTGGGCAGGTCTAGCACCTGCCTAACTCGGTTGTACAAACCCTTTGATGTAAGTTTGCTTTGGCAAGCTGAGCAATTCAATTTCATGCCAAACATCTTCCTAGGCATCCACAGGAAGAGCCGGCTGAGGAAGTAGGGCCCCGGTGTTGGAGCAGAATGTGCAGATCTGGGAGGTTCTGGTGGGCACCACCGTGAGCGGAGATCACTCACCAATTTCCCCTTGTGGGTGAATAAATGCCATATAGCCACCCATTTCCTGTCTTCCTCCTCCATGTTCTTATTCCATGATTTTGGAAGGCGACTGGTGACATCTGTTATCTATATATTTATACAACTTTATGAAAACACTTAATTACATCATCTAAAATGCTGACCTGATGCTGAGAAGTGGTGGGCCTCTCTGCAGTGGGTCTCTCTGCAGTGGGTCTCTCTGTGATGGGTCTCTCTGCAATGGGTCTCTCTGAGGGGCATTCCATGGGGCTTGCCTTTAAAACATCAAAGCATTAATAAAGGTTAAGCTAAGAATACTAGAAACTTCAGTATTGATATATACCAATTCCCAAGGCGCACTTGCTAGGGAAGTTTCTCCCCCAATGCCCAATTGTGCTGGGCTGGGGTGCATCCTGCTTCATTCTTGCTGGAATTGAATTAGTTGTAGGAACACGTTCAAACAGGTTATTTCTCTGGACATTGCTGTTACCTTATTGTAGGAGCATTTGCTGTACAATGTCCTACCCCACAGTGTAGTGACTGAGGAACCTCTGCTGCTTTGGAGACGACACTCTTCTATTCTTGTTCAGGTTTTCATACAGGGTGGGGGGGGGGGAGCCCTTGGATATCCACCCAAAAACGATTTCCTTCCCCCCAATCTTCTTGCTATAGAGCTGCCATGATGCCATGCTACGTAGTTTCATCCACGCAAATAGTTTCAAAAAAGTAAGCTAGATAGTGTAGCGCAGTACTATATAATAATAATAACAAGCTTATAGCGTGAAGCTTACCTCCGATCAGTATTTTTGTTGTTGACAGTACTGCTCTTCACATTCAAAGGCAAGGACATGATGTTATCAATATTTTCTGAACAAGACAGACACACGATAAGTTACCGAGATATTGAATGTCAATAATATATTGTTTTGTTAGGTAGAAGTAAGTTGAGCATGAAACATAATCATATAGCTAGCTAGCTATTGTTATTGAATGTCACTATGAGAAATAGTGTGCCACAGCTTGTAGCAGTTGCCTTTTAGGCACAGATGTGGCTTCTCAGGACAGGCATTGCATACCCATATGCTACTTCTCCGTCGGGAGGGCACACGTTTTTTTTGGCAGTAGACGCACCTCCTAGATATATCTCCTCTTGCTGGAAAGTGATCTAAGCGAGGAAGTTTTGGTGGTAGTAGTTCTGTGGCAGGGCTACTTGGCCTTCCAGCACGCTTCCGTGACTTGTACTTTCCAATAAACTGTGTCACAAGCTTCAGCCTGAAGGTTTAGTGTGTGTGTGGAAATGTTCAGTACAAACCCCCCCCAGGTCCTTTAGGTTCTTGGTTCTTTTATTTCGATAGTAGTTATTCACTGAGGAGCGTGCAGGTGGTCTGGTAGGGGCGGTGGTAGAGGCATGGTGGGAAGTATTGGGATGGTTTATGGAGTGGTGGTGGTGGTTGTGTTGTTTGGCGTTGGATCCTGGGGTGGGAGTCTCGTACCTCCTCTGCTGGTGTCTTGTCCCCTTGAGGCAGTCGTGTCCCCCCGGTTGTTGTTCCTGGATCGGCGGGGGACCGTCCCCAGGCCAAAATTTGTGTCTGGCAGGTTGAGTAGGGGTGGTCGTAGTTGTCGTCTTGGGTCAGGGTTCATGTATGTTGCTGGTGGATAGGGTTGTTGGTAGGGAGTCGGGTGATATGCTTGTGGAAGTTGTGGTGGGATTGGTCGTTGTTGTCTGGGAGGGAAAAGGGGTTGTCGTAGGGGTGGTAAGTTTAGTATCTGTAAAGTTTTGGGGTGAACGCCGGGAAGCATGAGGGGTGGGATAGGTTGTGGAGGTGGACCAATTGGCTGTAGGGTTGGGTATATGAGCTGTGGAGGTGGATAAATGGGCTGTAGGGTTGGGTGCATGAGCTGTGGTTGTCGGGTTGTGTAGAGTTGTGGAGGTTGGAAGGGTGTTGTCAGGGTTGTGTTGAACTGTCCAGGGTGTGAATGGGGGGGTTGATTTAGTTGGGTGATTACAGGGTCTATAGGTGAGGGACTGTGGTGTTGGTAAGTTGGGGGTGGGATGGCGGATGTGGGGTTGGTGGGGCCGATGAGGGTGTTCACTGTTTCTGTCTGGGGACGTTTTTCTTTTTCTTCGGACGAGGGGCGGCAGCTGGGCCCCGGTAGATGGGAGGTAGGGAAAGCAACTCCACCCCTTGGGGCCATGTCCGGAGGCCCATGGCCCGCGGGGAGGGTCTTTGTGGTGACCCGATCCCGCTGGGCATGCGCCTCCGGGCCGTACCCCGTAGGGTAGTATTTTTTATGGGTGTCTGCTTCAGCTCGTCTCCTTTCCCTCCTCCTCTCCTTCCTGCCCACTGCCTTACTCCTTACTTTCTGGTCCGACGTCGTCGTCGGGGTTTGGGTCGATGTAGAGGTGGTCTGGGCTGTGGTTATGGTGGGCTGTAGAATTTTTTTATTATTTTTATTTTTATTATTTTTATTATTTTTGTTTAATGATTTTCCAGTCAAGTTGGGCATTGGAATGTCTCTTGAATCCTGTTGATCGGGGTGCATTGCATCTATCGTCTGGACAGGGGGCTGGCGGGCAGGCGATCGATACCTCCGAAATTTGCGGTTTGCCCTCTTTACCAGCCCCCTCTCAAATCTTTTCAAGTTTTTACAAGTTCTCCCCCACACGGCGTCATCACTTTCTTCCCTGGATAGGGTTGGGTTAGCTGCCAGCAGTTGATGGGTCTGCCCTGTGGCCTCAACCTCCCTGGAGCTGGATTCTATCAAAGTTGTGTAATGGCTAACCAATGCCTCTAGTCTCGCCTCCTCTGCTCCCCTGGCGATTTGCTCGAAGGCACTGGTCAGTGCCTGTCCGACATCTGCACCACCCATGACCCAGCACTCCTTCCTCTTAATTCTAAGGCCCTTTGGGATGTGGTGGTGGGACTGGGAGTCCCGGAGGAAATTGAGGTGGGTCCTCACCCTCAGGTGATAGGCTGTTTTCCTCCTGCAGCGGAGCAGTCCCTCCACCACTCCCATTGGACGCTCAGGTGGTGTGGGTTGGTCTGTTGATCCAGAGGTGATGGTAATGGGGGAGTCTTCTGACTGAGTGGTGGTTTGGGCCTCATCTGACGTGAGTGGTTGGACTGTTGGCAAGCGGTGGTGGGATAGGTGGCTCCTCGATTTTTTGCCCTTCCTCCTCCTCCATGTCGGAGTCTTCAGAGGATATTTGGTTTGGGGAGGGTGGGGGTGGTGGGGTGGCCAACCGGGGAGCAGTTAGTGGTGGCAATGTGGGATTGGGAGGGGTTTGGGGTTCACTGACGGGTATTTGGTGGGTGTTTGGGTTTGGGGAAAATTGGATAGGGATCATGGGAGAGGGTAGGGGACTCACCTCTGATGGGTCTGGTGAGGGCGAGCTCTCCAGCTCCATTGGAGTTTGTGGGTCATCTCCAGGTCGACCCCTAGCTCCTCGGGTGGGACCACTTATGATCCCATTGCCCTGCTCGGGGACAGTAGGGGCTAGTGTTATGAGACACTGGTTGGTGACTGTTGACATTGTAGTGTGATAAAAAGTGAGGCTTCTGCTTGGCGGTTTTCAAGTGAGCCATCATCCTTTCCTGGACATGGCCCACACACTCCTGCTTGACGACGAGGTGGGAGTCACCGTAGGGTTTAGCTTGCTCTATGGTACGGTAGGTGGATGAGTCACCGTCTGTAATCATAGGGAAGAATAATTAATTATTATGCTATTTACTTGTACTAAATTATTATGCTATTTACGTATATACCAGCAATCATGGTGGTGTAGCTTATGTTTCTCCACCGATCGCATCCAGATTCTCAGAGTACCTTCTTTCTCCATCGCCCCTGATGAGCCATGTGGTAATTTTGCGAGCAAGTGGTGCAGGACTCCTCCCACCAATCAGGTATTCCTGAGAAGACGTGTCATGACACGACTTCCTCTTCTCCTGGCAAGCACTACACCACTTGCTGAGCACCTCTACGTCAAGCACCTGGCCTGTCTCCCACGCAGCCACGATGCTGTACCCAATTTTTGGTCTGGTGCAGCAATTGGAGGGTGTGGCTTCCGGCTCTTGTTTCCGGTCTATTCTTTTGGTATTTTTGTAGGTTTGGCACACTCTTCCTTCTATCCATGCCACTTTCCCGTCGTCCAGAAGTGTTTGGTCGATTTGTTAAGATTTTCGGTCGTCTCTCGTCTGGTAAGGTGTCGTTCCTTCGGCATTCGCAGGGGTGAGCAAGTTCTTTCGAAGTTCGAAGGGGTGAGCAAGTTCTGCCCTCCCTGTGGGTACAGTGCCAAACTACAGCCTCTGGGGAAAAGGTGTGTGGTGAGTGTGTATCCTCCGTCTGCCGAGGACCTGACCAGTCTGGTGGAGGAGGTACTCCACTCCTATGAGTTCACCTAGATAGATAGAAATAACCAATATTCAACCAATATTCACCTTTTTCTCTTCATAGGCAGTTTTAAAATCCCCCCCCCAAATATTTACATACCAGTGTACTTGCCGGGTGCCTGATATTGCACCTCCGCTGTTCCCAGGACGGCTACACACACACCCCCCCCCCCCTCACCTGGACATGTATTTCTGAAGAGAAGGTACTTCTCCCATTGCTGCTTGTCACACGTTACCTTGGGTACTTCTACTTGTACCTGAGGAGGGTAGTGTGCCTAAAGATCAGGTCCTGAAAGTTTGAGCACCTTTTGCTAAGCTATAGCTAGAACAGATCATTGGGGGGGTTGACTTAGTTAGTTGACAGAGCTTTTTAGATGCACTTCAAAACACCGGAGAAGGGATGTTGACAGAGCTGCTGCTCGCAGCCACGACAACACTCCAAAGAGAGCTGTGTGGCCACGCTTGGACCAGGTGCCGTCACACGTTACTATCACGTCAACCAATGCATCTCCGTCTTCATCCTTGCGTAGGACGGAAGCAGCTTCTCGCATGTTCTTCTGGCTTACGATAAGAGTGGCATCCTTTAGCTCTTCATTGTGCGTGGAATGGTGCTTGGAAGCGATGGGAGGAACCATGCCCATCATTCCCGCAAACATCACCAAGCCAGCTCTTCCTCGCCCAATTGTCCTCATTGCCAAATGGGCCCTGGTATTGACCTCACACCTCACTGTCCCTGGCACGGTAGGGGTCAGTAATCGAAGATTTCTTGCCACAAACTTTGCAGCAGATAGAAAGCTTCGACACTAAACCCATCCGGCACGAGTGCTCGTCACACACAGTGAGTGGACTACCACAGCAGGAAAACGCACCAACTGCTGCCACCAGGCTGGTCATGCTGACCAGGAGAAAGTCAACTGGTTCGGGTTGAGAAGGATCAGCTATAATATAATAATAATATATTCTCAATTGTTATGTAAAGAAAAGAAATATTTACCAGAAGTGGAGAAGGCAGATGAAGACCTAGAGGGCCCAGGTTGAGAAAATGAAACTATAATAATCAAATGTCAGGAAAGAGAAGTAAAAAGTCTAAAAAACTCATGTGATTACAAGACATGACCGGGCAACAAAGTGCCGTCACAATCTCAGCATAAAGAGCAAGGGTAGTATTTTGCCTTTGAGACAATATAGAGTACTTCCCCTTGCTCATTTATTATATAGATAGTTATTTACTTGAGAGCTTTATCTTCTTCGAAGACTTCGAAGCCGTGTGCTCTGGAATAGCAGTGATGACACTGATGCTTGAGGTAGGAGCGGGGGGAGAAGCAGGCTTGGCCCTTTCAGGAAAGACCTTAGGTCTTCTCTTTTTGTATCCAGAGCACTGTTTCGGCATCTTCGCTCGACTTAAAAAACTTTCAAACTGCACGAGGATTTTCCCGCATGGAAATGAATGGTCAGAGCATGCGTGGCAGGTATGGTTACTTCAATTTTACTTAGATTTATGCTCGATTAGAATGCAATGGTTCTATATGCAATGGGCTTTATTTTTATACTTTTAGCAGGTAAGCGGTCTCCCAGATATGATCCGTGGAACTTACCTGAAGCTGAACTTACCTCCTTCAATCTTTCAGTTGAATATAAGTGTAGGCCTGGATAAAATCCACCATAACTCGAGACTTGTGCATCCAAATGTTTCAATTTGAAAGACAATTTGTACAGATGTAGAAATGATATAAGTACACACAAAAAAGGCCAAATATTCACAAAAAATGGGCCACACTGCCTCTACATGTCACTTAGAATTTTCGGTGGTATACCGTATTCACTCGAACATATGTCGCGACTTGTATTTATTTCAAGATGCGAACTTTAAGCAATGCGCTTGCACAGTGCCAAGCCAGTGTTGCGCTATTGTACGCTATTTTTCGTGCGAGTCATTGTGGTTGTGATTGTTTCATTTCAAACATTGAGCTAGGTAGTAGTTGGCTGACAAGAGTTCCTAATCGCTATCGTTATCTACAATGAGTTCGTTATGTTCGATCTGTTCTTCATCCTCTTCGTCCAGGGAAGCAAATGGATCTTCTCCACCGCTGTCACTTCCTTACACTGCTGGCGAGTAGCTTGTGTAATGGCTGGGATAGCTAAAGCTGCTACTTTATCGTCTTTGAGGCAGTGAATTTCTCCATCTTCAGACCCGTCCACCTTCACAGTGATGCCACAAGCACGGAATGATTTCTTGATCAACTCGGCAGACAAGCTAATGATAAACGACTGCACGTGTGCAAGAGCGGTGGTGTAATTAACTTGGTGTGCTACATTTGGAGAGCGGCTTTCAGAGCGACTTCTATTCAGTGTGCGACTTGTATTCGAGTGAATACGGTATTCTGGATATTATACCTATACCGGTTTTAAAGGATTAAAGGATTAATAATTATAGCTATATTTGCATTCTGGATTCAAACCCTCCAGTTGCTAAGGCTTGGAGTCTTTTCTTCCATTCGGAGGCTGGAAGCCCTTCTTTTGGAATGTCTAAAATTAGGAAGAGACAGCTGAAGATCATCAAACTGATGCACATCGACCTGTTTATGGATTGTTGAGGCATTTTCTCCTACCTTAGTTTCTTCAGAACAAGATGTAGAGACTTAAGAGACGAGTTGGTGGTCTTCAGTTACTTCTTGAGATCTTGAGAGTTCTTGTTCAACAGAGTTATGATTGTAACTTCTGGAGTAAAAAAAAAATTTTTTTTAAAGTGAATTTTTGTGTAGCATGTTTTCACTTGGTGGTCAACTTTGTGGTGTCATCAGATTAGTATTTGTAACAATCACAAGAATATGAACAGTAAACAAGAGTAAGGTTTGCTTAGAGCAAAAGTTGTTTTACAACGATTGGAGAGATGCCTATAATTCTTAGTCTTAAAATTGTTCTTTTCGGCATGCTTAGAAGGAGGAACCTTGCTTGTAACTCCTGGGGGAAAAAGAGGGAAATAGTAAAATCCATTAACCACCCACCTAATGGATGTACACAACTTACCTAGTTTCTTTTAGCAATCCTGGCATATAAAACCTCCCATGCCTCCCTTTCACATGTCGCAAGTATATTCGAGGCTGGAAACTTTCATGGTGGCCGAGCTGCAGGATGATCAATGCAAGATGATCAATAAATACTACTTTTCAGTGATACTCCCAGTTTAACTTACCGGACACGCCAGGCCTTTCACATATTTCCCATTTAATAACCTAGTCAACTTCCCTAAATCTGACAGCGATCTAAAATCCCATTCCTTCAATCGCTAGTCTTTGCAAGTGGAAGGATCGTTATATATCTGGACTTACACTGCCGGAAGAGTCGCTGTCCTTGTCTTCTTCCGAGTAACTGCACTCACTCCCTGACGAGTCTGTGGAACTACCTGGTGACCTTTGTTCTGTTGTTGTGGAGGTGGATGGAGGAGTGAAGCAGGTCTTGTTGATGTCTTCAGGTCTTGAAATTGTGGTGTCTGAAACGACGACCTGGTCTTCATTATACCCCTCGTCGTCGTCATTATTCTCCTTTTCAGTTTCGTTTTGAATATCAAGGCCCTGACCAGTCTGGTAGAGGAGGTGCTCTACTCCTACGAGTCCTCCTAGATAGAAATAACAAATATTCACCTTTTTCTCTTCATAGACAGTTTTAAAATCCCGAATATTTACATACCAGTGTAATTGCTGGGTGCTTGATATTGCACCTGCGCTGTTCCCAGGACGGTCCGGCTGAGTTTGTTGACGGAGCTTTTTAGGTGCACGTCAAAACACCGGAGAGGGGATGGTTGGGTTGACAGAGCTGCTACGGCTCGCTCCGAGTTCCCCCAGCAGAGGCCCTCCAGCAGGTGCATCTGGAAGTGGAGGGCATTGGTATTTGGTCCCGAAACAAATTTGATCCCGAAACAAACAGCGTGTCGGGTCATAGTTCAGTACTGTGAACACCTGTGTATGGTTTGTGAATCATCACATGATGAGCGGTGTGAAATTACCTGGTGTGAACCTGTTCATGTGCAGACGAAACGATTCCAGTGATGTCCAACCACAGGCACACCTGTACACGGGTAACTTCACACTTCCTTTGGTCAGAGTCACAGTTTGTGTGTAGAGGGACACACCTGGCAGGACCTGGATGCACCGGACATGCTTCCTCTGTGTCTGTTTCTGGGCTGGACCACCAGAATGCGACCTCCACGATGGCGTAGCAAATGTGGGTGTGAACTTTGTGCCCGTAGCTTTGCACTGCTTTTGTCTGAACATTTTCCCCGCAAAGGAGAAGATGTTGTGCTGGAAGACTATTTGCATGATGGCGATCAGACATCTCCTCGGCACCTGGACCCAGTGTGGCCTGTGGTGTTTGAGAAAGAAGTCTGCCACCAGGGCTATGCCCTCTGCCTGTGGTATGTTGGTGTACAGGCTGCGAACGTCGATGGTAACCAGCAGGGCATGGTTGGGGACGTGCACGTTTAGACTTCAAGGTCATGTCTGAGCACCTGACTAGTCGGGGTGCTCCACTCCTATGAGTCCTCCTAGATAGAAATAACCAATATTCACCTTTTTCTCTCCATGACGGTTTTAAAATCCCAAATAAATTAAGTTGTGGCATGCCAGTGTACTTGCCGGGTGCTTGGTACCTCTTGGCATCAGGTCAGCATTTTAGATACTAATAATGATCAGTGTTGTTTTGATGCATTGTTTCTATGAATATATATATATATAGAGATAGAGATGAGCATTGTTTCTATGAATATATATAGAGATGACATGTTTCCGACTCCCTTCTGAAATCATGGAAGGGGAAGACTAATGGAGGCAGACAGGAAAGTGGGTGGCTCTGGGCTTATTCACCACAAGGGTAATAATAGGTGAGTGATCTTTCCCTGTGGTTGTACCCACCAGAACCTCCCAGAACCCACCTTGTGGCTCTGGGCTTATTCACCACAAGGGTAATAGGTGAGAGATCTTTCCCTGTGGTCAGAACCTCCCAGAACCACACCTTAGGGCAAGGATCTTTCCCTGTGGTTGTACCCACCAGAACACCACAAGGGTAATTTGGCAAGGATCTTTCCCTGTGGTTGTACCCACCAGAACCTCCCAGAACCACACCTTCTGTTCCCAACACCAGCACAAATGTGCAAGCTGGAGCAAACACCCACAAAGGAGGTGTCTATTACCAAGTACAGGGGCACCCATGGTTTGATTCCATCTGCACATGAACAGGGTCATACCAAGTAATTTCACACCACTGATCATGTGATTCACTAACCAAACAGTTCCCAGACTGAACTATGACCCGACACTTGTTCGTTTCAGGATCAAGTTTCAGGATCAAGTGCCAATGCTCTCCATTTTCAGATGTACCTGCTGGAGGACGAACTCTTGACCGAGCAGCTGCAGCTCAGGGAACTCAGCCATCCCCTCTCCGGAGTTTTGATGTGTACCTCCTAAAGAGCTCGGTGAACAAGCTTAGCCAGACCATCCCACTCTCAAGAGCCTGAACTTTAAACCCAATCTGACACCATAATTTCAGTTATCATTCTTTGTAATGTAATGTTTAAAGCACATTTTTGAATATTGTTCTTTTGGTGTTATTTCTTATAATTTGAAGTTCGAGAGTTCTTTTAGAGTATTTAATGTAGCATAACATAATATATATACATGTAATAATTGTTTGATTGCTCTCTGCTTGTAAGAGCTTTTTGGTTCTTGAACTAACTCAACAAGACTGTATCACTTCTTGCTCCCTTTCCCAGATAGCAAAGCCACCTTTTCCAACCTTACTGACTTCCATATACACAAAGCATGGTGTGGCACGAAATAAAAAGTAACTAGTATATATTAATAACTCTAACTCTGGTTAACAATACATCAGGAATATATATTATTATATGTGGTATATAGGTTATATGTGGTATATAGTTGCTCAACTATATACCCACATAATAAAAACTTCAATAATTAATCCGACTCGATGCTGTAGTCCTGGGAATGATGAAGACTAGAGCATGCATCGAGAGAAAACGATCATGAGGTGAGGTCATTGTAATTTTTGTTCAACAGTTCTTGAGAACCCATTCCTGATGAAGGAGCATCAGTGAATAAAATTTGAAGTTGAGGTGATTTTAATGCTATTAATATGAGCGGCGGGACACTCTTAACTTAATATTGTGGATAATTTTATTAATTAAGTATATACTGTTGACTTCTTTTTAAAATATAGATTGTTAAAATATAGATTGTTATTTATTTTTTATGATCAGAAATAATACAATATTAAATACAATGTCCAATAAACAGAATAACAAACAAACATTAAAACAATATATCTACTTATAAAATAATAAAAAATAATCGTCATTACAACTAAAGCTGGTGCCCAGCACAGCTGCAGTATTACCTCGCTACTGCAATCCGCTGGGAAAGGAAAGGAAAGGAAAAAAGGAGGAGCGGGGATCATCCGTTTCCCGTTTGAGCCGGTTACCCAAATCCCAAAAGATTGTTATTGGGTTAGTTACTAAATAGTTTCACACTGTGCTGTATTATATATGTGCAGGCCTTAACAGGCTCAGCAATAGCAACATTAAATCATATGTTGAGTATTTTTTTAGATACACATGTAGCTTTTTGATTTTTGAAGCAGTTTTAGACAAAGGCTAGAGCATCTAGTCTAAAGTCTAGTCTAAAGTCGAGAAGCCATATCAATATATAAACAGTTCATCTTGTCTTGCTTTCATTCCTGCTGTTGTAATAAAATATATTTACATGTAATGACGTTACCAATTACTCGCAATAATTAATGACTAGACCTGGGAATGATGAGACTAGGAGAGGAAATGATATTGAGGTCATTGCTCTTCACGTTTCACCAGACCACCTCGGACCTTTCCCCAGTAAACCCCACCCACATGTACTGTAATACACTCGTCATTCACGCAGCACGTGAACCAATGGCGGTGTCATGCCAAATTCTTCCCGTTGCCAAATTTGTCCCTACACAGCGCATGCGTCAACACGGATTCGAGCGTAGTGGGAATAATATGAATTTTGTTATGTAGCGAGATGACAAATGAACTCTGACCTTTTCAAGCGCCGTTAGCGCATGCGCACAATATGTGCACTTTGACCTTTTCAGAAACTTATATTTACATGTAATGACGTTACCAATTACTCGCACGACTCGCAATAATTAATGACTGGAACTTCGAATGGACGGATGAACCATAGATCTTGGAGGTATAAGATCTATGGATGAACATAATCCTTTGTCCCATTGATGCAAGTGTCTTGCTGCTAGCAAGGTAATTTAACCACAGTGTGACTAGATACACCTCCCTTTTAACCATTATAGTGACTAGCTAGATACTTTGCTCCTCCCTAGCCAGGATATATTGTATGACTAGATGCTTCAGCTTTACTCTTACCCCAAGGAATCTGCTGGCCAAATTCTTCTCTATAATAGCTGTATGTGAGTTATTCATTGAGACAAGAAAATGTGTTTGTTCAATACATGGATTTGTTCAGTTTAATTTCTCTAAAAAATCAGAATCAGATGTTCGTACCCAAGGCATTTAGTAGTTTGCGTAGCCAGACCCTTTACCTTCTCACTCACAGCACTCGAAACACGGATTTGGCAGGCCCACACAAGCGGATGCTGAGACATTGTTATTATTAAATACAGCAATTTTAATTCATATCTTTGCAGGTCATTTAGTTATAAATCAATTCTTTTGGGATCATCTTTACCAGCAAGTTGAGGTGGTACTTCACAAACTTGGTCACTCTCCATTGATATAATTGCTTCATAGTGACTTCGATGATGGTATATTTCAATGTGACTGATATCTTTCTTTTGTTTCAGATCTTCATCTACAATCACAGGAAATGTCAAGTTGTTTGGTGTGATAGGATGAAAGACACTCCAAGTGAAGGAACTACTTTGTTCTGACCAGATACAAAAGTAGATGGGTAGCTGGAAAAGCGTAGCAGCTGCTTTGATTTCAAGGTGAGTCCCCCAAACATATGGGTGGTTCATGTGTTGGACTTGTTCCTCGATGGTTGGTCGATTAACTGGCATCAAATACTGGGAGAATACTCCAGAATTAAGGTTTATAAGCCTGACAATGTGGCTTCTAATGGGAAAGTGATGATCTTCAGTGTTTAGAAAAGCATATGATATTGTGCGAAATAAGCAGTTCCCATCTCCCACTAGGATGAAGTTTTCGTCCACTGATTTGGAGAAAATTATCGATGGAATTGTTGCTGGAAGTAGACTGGCTTGACATTATTGGTTTGGTAGGAATTACTGATGTTTTAGTATCCTTGCTAGTTAAGAGCTGGCATATTTTCAGCTCACAACACTTCTTTCGCTTCCCTGGCCCTCCAAACTTGGGCTTGTCTTTGCAGAATACACAAACTCCACAATCCAATCGTTTGCACCTCTCACAAGATCCACATCTTTTCCTCTTCACTCCTGGAACAATCACATATAATTACTATATGTGTAGACACTTTCTAAATACAATCTTACCAGATTTAGCCGTGTTTGAACTTGATGTTGAAGCGGTTGTTCTTTGTGAATACTGTAATGGTACAGTATGCATACACCAATGCTTTGAATCAGTGGTGGTATCTTTATAATTACATATATGGTACTTTTTTTACAAGTATTACAGATTACCTCATTGTGTTTATCTGTTGTTGATGATCCACTTTTCCTCTTCACTCCTGGCACAACTATGTGATTTTTTTAATTTGAGGTTGAAGCCTTATCTGTTTGCTTGTTCTGTAATGGTACAATTTTCATAGCACCGATATCCATCGTGCATGGTTGTCTTATGAAAACTCTAGAATTAATAATAAATTACCTCATTTTGGTTATCTGTTGATAGCTCTTGAGTAGTTGATAGCTCTTGTGTGGCTGTGTTTATTGTTGTCTGGGTATAGGAATAATAAGTAGCTAGCTGAAGTATTAGTGTTGTGTGTTTCCTTACATTATCCTCTGTTTCCAATTCAACCAGAATATCTCTCCTTTCTTCGCTATTGGCATGTCTTCAAATTTTTGCATAGCTTCATAAATAATGTCTATATATGTATTATGATATAAATGATACTAACCTGAGTACCAGTCCTTTTTTCTTTCTACCTGGTGCCTTGCTTGTTATCTGGAATCGGCATTGATGTTCCCACTTTTTGTTTGGTGCTATTTTTTCACTTTTGAACTGCTCTGCACATGACGTCTCAGAAGACATTGCAGCTGTGCAAGTTAGTACAGCGTTGTGTAGCAGAGAATTGATGTGAGGGAGAAAAGAATGTACTGGGGTGTTCTCAAGAGTAACTGCCTTTTCCAATTCTTTCATGTATGACTGAAAAGTCATTAGTTGAAATGTCGGGTCTATAATAATCCCAATTATGGTATATCTGCATACAATGAATCATAGTTGTGCATACCTGTGGATGGATTCCTCACACTCTCAGCAAATTCAAGGGGGTCATCAATATCAGAATCACTGTCCGCTCCACTATCATTGGGATAGGAACACTCAAAAGCACAATGGTTATTGGGCTCTTGTAATTTCAACCACATAGAGTGAGCTCTGTGTATGTGTTTACACAAGTTTCCATTTGTGTAGTCATAGCAATACTTTCCACAAGTGTACATGTGGTAACAAAGCAGCTTGCATTCCCTTTGGGTGCACATCGTTGCTGATTCTTCAGTGCTACATTCAGTGCACGATTCTTTTATCTGCTTAACTAAGTAGCCATCGGGAGTTCTACCTGACATGCTAGGAATACGCCAAGTGCTACAATCAATAACCTGTATTTGAGTGATATACAAATAGTATAAACGGCAAAATGGCATAGTATATGTTATAACTTTGCAAACCTCTACATTCCCTGCAGGAATAACAATGGCACGCAGGTGACTTGAATCTCTGGCTACCATTGGAAGCTGACATTTTCTTCTATAGTTGAAGAAATTATCTTCCTCAATGCGGAATAACACGCTAAGTAAGAAATCCACTCTTCTGTTTACTTTCCCTTTTAGGTAGGTAGTTTTCAGTTTGTTGTGAAAGCTGCATGTAATGTACATACTCTAATAATGTTCATAGTGCAGTGCAAAGTGTATGACCAAGTGATACGTACGTGCGTACCTCTCCAAGTACATGTTGGTGTCTGTATCAGCATGTGGAAAATGCCTGTGACACTTGGCCCATTTTTCTATTTAACCGATTGCACGCCGTATTCCTAGTACCCGCGGGCAAATTATTCATGAATTAACGAGGTATTTTACTTATTATTTTTATATCTTCCGTTCTGCAGGGACTCCACCCATGAAACTTGGGTCATATTAAGCCACATGATAGCTCTACTTCCTGTAAAAAAAACGAGCCTTTCCTTACCAACTGGGCAGAACTCATTATAAAACCTTGTCATCTTCTTGGGGGTGAATATTTTCATATTTTCACACTATTATACACACATTATAATACACACATTATAATGCCAACACAAGATGGAGCATCTATTTACAAACCCTCTACCAGCTGCAAAGCCAGTGGGTTGTTTTCCCCATCAAAATGCTAACACATAATAATACAAAAAAACAAATTATAAGAGAGTGAAAATGCTAACACATACTAGAATAAAACCATAATATAAAACACAATTATGTAAGGGAGTGTCTTGGGTAGAGCTCCGGTCTTGCTGTCACGGGTAGAGTAGAACTTGCTCAGTCTTGGGTATAGCTTGCTTGGTCTCCAGCATGATATTTCACCATGTTTTTATTCTACACAAACATGAGATACCAGGATAAGAATAACACTTGAATACTGGAGAGACGAGAGAAGTAGACGAAGGGACAGGGAACGAGAGAAGTAGACGAAGGAGCAGGGAACAAGAGAGAAGTAGACGAAGGAGCAGGGAACAAGAGAGAAGCACAGAAAGGAGCAGGGGGTGCATAAACATTACTGATAGTCCACCAAGTTTGGTATTACGAAAACAGTCACGGCCTGTTGATCCACCACACAAAGGAACCTTACAAAAACAACACTGGGACCTTGCCTCATGCCTGTAACCTTTACTAATGCAAACTACACAGCGCTTCTTTGCACAGCACTGTGGGAAATGACCTAGTTTTAAATTGAGGCGATCTAGCTGACTATTTGCCTGACTACAACGTTGACCTGCACGCTGCCGAGAAGAGAAAGAACCAATCAAAGATTTAGCTAGAACAATCCTAGCTTCTAGATAATTACCCTTCCTTACCGATATTGGAGCTCGGACAGAAGAAAACAAAATAAATGAATTCAATAAACAAGCTTCTATCAAATTTGTAACCAACAAACCATCAATAGAATTTACATGTACATAACGCATTAGCTCCAAAAACCGAGTCCTAGGCATTACTTTACGAACCAAAGATCCAGACAAATCCGAGTGATTAGTGGACCAGTACAATTCTAAGTATGGAAGTGTGGAAACTCCCATTATTATCAACATTCCTACAAAAGCTTTCATTTCCTCTATATTAGTATCTACCCATGGCCTGGAGAGACCAGCCATCCTAGAAACGTAACTGTTCGTCTCTGCTACTAGGAGTTCCCACACTTCAAGAGTAAAAAAAAGGTAAAATGCATCTAAAAATGTACTTGATGCACCAAGCAATGAAGAAGTTGGACCAGCTGTTGCTGTATAGTCCAATTTCAAAGGAGTTGGCTCCTTTATTTCCCACTTACCTGTGACCTCAGTTAGCCTAGAACCAGTGCCAGATGCTTGGGCAGAACCAGTGCCAGATGCTCGGACAGAACCAGTGCCAGATGCTTGCACACGCCTATAACCTCTGGCCCGCCTACTACCAGTACCTTTTGGAGGACCACTAGCAACACTTACGACTCCACTACCACTTGAGCTGCTTCCCCCTTGGCCAGTACTCCCTCGCCCGCCTCTCCCTCGGCCAGTACTCCCTCGCCCGCCTCTCCCTCGCACAACTCCAGTACCAGTCATGTTCCCACGCCCTGTAGAGACTTCAGGCAAGGCTTCCTCATCATCCAATGTAACAAAAGGAGTCATAGATGCCTCATCTCCACTCTCATCATCTGATGCTGTAGGAAAAGTAGTGGGGAGGGTGGGAAAAACAAGATATATATATATATCAAGTTTGTGGTCAACATTTGTAAATTCAAATTCAAATGAAAATCAACAACTCAACAACTCCAACCTACACTCTTAGCTATAACTTTTTTCCTATAACTATCCTGTCTGAATTTGGAATACCAACAGAATAAGCTAGTATTTGGCAATAGTACACTCTCAGTTGACTATGGTAAACAAAGGCTATGAAGCGCTAAGGTTAGAAGAAACTTACAATCGAGAAGTCCATCCAAGCGCGCCTCTTCTCTTAGAGCAACTGGATCCAGAGTGTTTCCTCGGTATGCATAGATGTCTTCACCTTCTTCCCCAAATGAATCTGACCCAGAATCGCCATAATCGTCGGCTAAAAGTTGAGAAATAACGTCCTCACAGGAGAGCATCTTTGTGCAGTTTAAAAAAAAAGCTCGACCAACAAAAATGGCGTTCAACCGCAGGATTTTTGTTGCACGATGCATCAACCGGAAATAATCATTTTTGTGACGTTCTCTAGTCTACTAGGCATGTGCAGAACCCAACCGGGGCTGTTAGCTCGTAACGGTTCATTTTATATATTTTTGTGTGGCGAAGGATGTAAGGTCTCGCGCCATATGGCGCTTACGGCGTTTAATCGGTTAATCATTACCAAAAAAACAACTGAAGGGCAATATTCTGTTTGCTTACCAGGGACGGCTTTGATACTGTTGTTTGAAGTAGTTGATAAAATCGTGTTCTTTGCTGATCCAGTGTAGAATGAATTGATCCAATAGAGTGTTGAACTTGCTCAAATTGTGTTCGTCAATCAGAATGCACAATGTTTGGTAAATTTTGACCTGATTGTCAGGTGTGCAACTCCTTAGGTGGTTCTTCCATGATCTGAATACTAGCATGTCATTTTATATACCAGTTAAAATTGTTCTGTACCTGTGAACATGCCAGTGGCAAAGTAAGTGCCTAAGTGTTGGTCCAAATACATGAGTTGCTGCATTCCAGGCAGTATTATCTGCAATTGAAATAAAATATGCTGTTATGGTGAGTGAGCTGGAATTGAAGTAAAATATTTATACCATCATCAGTCATCAGTATAGAGACTGTTGATAGTGGTGACCGGTTCTTGATGCTCTGTAGAAACAATTCCACTACTTCTGTGGTTTCTTGGTCAGATATGCACCAGGCTATTGGCGGTCCTAAATCATTATCACAGATCATGTATATTTATTATTTTTATAACTGTATATATTATAGGTACCTTGGCCAAACTTGTCTGGAACAACACAGGTGATCAGCTTAAAGCGGTAAGCATTAGTACAGTGTGTACTATCAATGCAAACTATTTTACTGCAAAATTGTCTGTAAAGTTCCATTTGAAATTCTGTTTGCACCGCTAGAACAAATGAATCTTTCACAAGTGTGGGGTGGTCTTCCAGAGTCATTCCTTGTGGTTTATAAATTAGAATTGGATCAAAAGGCTCTTGCTGGATTTCTCGCACAAGAATGCTGACAGACATTGCATCATTTTCATGCCTTTTTATATGTCTGTCCAGAACAGACACTCGGATGTTTCGAACATCTTGATTTGATAGGAAATGTTTTCGTGATGCAGCTTGGGGAAAATCTTGCCGTTTTGCACGATGGCCAACTTTCTCTCTAACATCTGAAATGTTATACATGCATGGTGTCATCTAATTTGAAGTTTGCCAATCGAAACCATACCTTCAAGTATTCTTTCAGCAGGAATACCCTTGCTAACTTTCAGAGCCACTTCTCCTCGTATGCTTTTAGGCAGTGGAAGATGTGGTAGTTCTGCAACCCCTAGCTGGTGGTTGGTATGAGCCGTAATATACTGGACTTTCACATGATGGTCGAAATATTCATCCACATACATTCTAGATAGGCAGACATCATTTATCTTGCGGGTAGATTTTTGATGGAGTCTCTTTTGATCTGTTCTTCTCTCTGAGGAATTGTAATGATACTCACCATCGCGACAGCAAGAATAGTAGTAGGTGACCTTTATTGCTGTTTATGCAAATTACATTTAAAATAATAAATATGATTCTAATATGGTTACATTTACCATCAGTAGCTTTTGGCTGATAGGAAGTTTGTCGCTGTATGTATGTGGTGTATGTTGTTTCCTCCTCCAATCCTTTCCACTTGTGAAACTCTTCAATTGAATCAAATTTGAGGTTCTTTGTTCCTGCATTTGTAAGTGGAACCCATTGAAACCAGTATTTGTTTTGTCCTTAACCGATTATTGATGATAGACGCAGATCTGTCTACGCATGCCCAACGCTATGCGCTGCTTTATTAAAATAGAATCAAACCTACATCCGGTTAGGGTATTTGGAAAGCAAAATTGAAGACCGCCGAAATTTTGAAGCTTCTCCAAAGTCTTTGGGTTTGGACCTTTACTCCAGTTTCTGGAAGCTCTTTTGTATCCAATATATATACTACATGTGTCTCTATTTAGCCATGGGTATACAACAGGTATAGACATTATATATACTACATGTGTCTCTATTTAGCCATGGAGTACAACAAGTATAGATATATTATATATACTACATCTAGCACACTCCTGACCTAGATACATCTAGCACACTCCTGACCTAGATACATCTAGCACACTCCTGACCTAGATACATCTAGCACACTCCTGACCTAGATACACCTAGCACACTCCTGACCTAGATACACCTAGCACACTCCTGACCTAGATACATCTAGCACACTCCTGACCTAGATACACCTAGCACAGCTCAGGTCTTTACTATCAAATTGTCGACTTCCCTACACCATCTACACCATCATAGTTCTCTTGCAAATGTCACGTTTCTGCTGGATGGAGAGCACCTTCTTTTTACCTCGAAACTCCATCATGTTGTTGGTGGCTACAAGTAAACTGGCCGCACATGAGCGACGTTCAAATTATTCCCTTTTTTTCTCGTTCGGATAATTGACAGTTTGGTTGATTGACGTTCGGATAATCGAGGTTCCACTGTAGTTCACTATTTAAAGGATCACTATCATGGGTTCCATACTCATCCATATGCATTTAGTTTGAATAGTAGTTCTAGCTTCTAATAATAACTTCAGAGTGCACATTATTTGGATAGCTTGTAATTATAACTTCAATGCCTAGTCTACTAAATAATCCTTCAATGCATCTCAGTTCAAGCACATTGCATTGGATTTAACAAAAAAGAATTCAGGTTGTACTAGGCAAGCTGCTGAGTCTATGCTAGTGATCCTTACCATGTTTGATGCTAATAATAACTAGAGCTGACAAAATTATAGTATACCTACGGTTATATTTACCCAGTGAATCGTTGTGTGATGACTGACAATGACCCAACAAGAGTTTCATGGTACGGAATGGAGACAAGTCACACTTGAATGGGCAGAAGAAGCGGCTAGCTTGTTTCTTGGTGTTCATTTCAAACTGATGTTCTTGTTCCAGGTGTGAGGACAGTCGATCTCTCCGTGAAAAGAATTTTCCACATGCTATACAGGAAAACTTCTCTTGCAATGCTTATGTGTGTATGTGTTAGTTTAATAATACAAGTATATATTCATGGATTAACATTTTTAATTTTGTTACCGTTGTCATGGTCACTTCTTGTATTGAGATCTAGATATTGTAGATAATCAATAATTATGGATTATACGTGTGTTTTTGGTATTTACCATTGTCTGGGGCGTTTCGTGCCATAAGATCTAGATAATCATATATACGGATGTAGCATATATAAGTAAGAATTATGCACAATCTTGGAATTCTTGTTACCATTGTCTGGGACACTTCCTGCCTCTAGAGGCTCTGCCTTGACCAAGAGATATCCTGGAGGGAAAAAAATTGTTTTTGGCCTTCATGGGTTTACAAGGACAAGGGGGTAGTGCTTGGGGATGTCCCCTACAATTTCTGGGAAAACCAAATGAATGCAAATTATGCTATAATGCTCAAACTTAGTGATTAACCCCCTTAAAATTAACACCCCTGTCTATGGCCTTGTTCAGTTATAATAAATTTGTTACCAATGTCTGGGGCACTTCCTGCCCTGAAGATCTAAATAATCATAATCATCATTGGACACATATTCTTGTAATTCCTGTTACCATTATCTGGGTCACTTCCTGCTTCAAGATCTAAAGATTCTGCACCAGCTACTAAGGGAAGCCCTGGGTCTTCAGCTGTTCTGGAAGCCATGCTACACTCCCGCCAGTTGAGCGGTTTCTGAAAAGGTTAACGTGCAAATGTTATGCGCATGCGCTAACGAGGACACGGCGCTTGAAAAGGTTAGAGTTCATTTGTCATCTCTCCACATAACGGGACTCATTTTCATTCCGTGCACGCGGTAGCTTCGCATGCTTCTCTATTTTTTTTACTTTTTCTAACTGCTTGCTTGAATGGAAGGAAGCGCTTCTTGGCCTTAAAACTTTGGTGCTAGACTTTGTCTCGTGTGTTTTTCATCTGTCCATCTTAATGTTTGTGTTTGTAGGATGCTGACCCAGCAGCTTCAATCAACTCTCTTCTGCAAGCTGAAGCTGCCAAGCAAGCTTTCATGAGTCAAAGATCACCTCAATATCCCAGGCATGACACGTACATAGTTGTTGATGATGAGAGAGTGTGGAATTCAAAACCGAGTACCTTACCATTTCTTGTGGGAAGCTATTTTGCTCTGCCTGTCGTGAACCAATGTCTCTGAAAAAGAGTATTATCAATCTTCACATTAATTACCAGAAGCACAAATCTTGTAAGATCAAGTTGCAAAAACGTGAAGCTGTTCAGAAGGACATTGCTGAAGCACTACAAGGCTATGACAGTGTATGTCACCCTAAAGGTGAAACCCTAGATGAAAGCGTTTGTGTCTACCGTGTGAATGTTGTTATGTCATTCTCCTCAAATCTGGTGTCCCATTATCAAAGGTCGATTCTTTTCGTAATCTTCTTGAGGAACATGCATTCAGTATTACTGGTCGGCAGCATTTAAGTGAAATCATCTCTTTGAAGAAATAGCTAGAATAAAGAAGGAGATACCAGGAAAACATCTCTCAGTGATCTTTGATGGAACGACACACGTTGAAGAAGCTCTAGCAGTGATCGTAAGATATATTGACGATTTCCAGATCAAGCAAAGGTTAGCATGCATTAAGCTTTTAAAGAATAGCATGACTGGAGAAGAACTGGCACGTGTATTGATCTTACAGGTGGGGCAGGGATTTGAAGGGAGGGGCTCCACAAAATTGACCATATATATATTAGCATAAATAGTTATCAAGTCAGTCAGTCAGTCAGATATACTACAGAGAAGAGCTGTTTCCAACGCTTGCTTTTCGGGAGACGTGGGAGCGCCTTAACGAGGAGTTGGACTCCAGAACAGCTTGTCGTGAATACGTTAAAATCTTGAAAGAAGCAGCAGAAGGCGAACAAGAATCGATTGTTAACGGATTTTTAGAGGAGCGGCTGCATTGTAACATTCTTCCTCGAGCAGCAGACGTACAAAAATTATTCAATATGCAGATGGACAAGATGGGTATAAAGAAGGTGAATAACTTTAGTCCTCAGATGCAGATGGACAAGATGGATATAAAGAAGGTGTAGTTAGCCATAGATCTCTGTGCTAGACCTGTTCTATTAATGCTTTGATGTTTTAAAGGCAAGCCCCATGGAATGCCCCTCAGAGAGACCCATTGCAGAGAGACCCATCACAGAGAGACCCACTGCAGAGAGACTCATCACAGAGAGACCCACAGCAGAGAGACTCATCACAGAGAGACCCACTGCAGAGAGACTCATCACAGAGAGACCCACTGCAGAGAGGTCCACTACAGAGAGGCCCACCACCTCTCAGCATCAGGTCAGCATTTTAGATGATGTAATTAAGTGTTTTCATAAAGTTGTATAAATATATAGATAACAGATGTCACCAGTCGCCTTCCAAAATCATGGAATAAGAACATGGAGGAGGAAGACAGGAAATGGGTGGCCATGGCATTATTCACCCACAAGGGGAAATTGGTGAGTGATCTCCGCTCATGGTGGTACCCACCAGAACCTCCCAGATCTGCACATTCTGCTCCAACACTGGGGTCCTACTTCCTCAGCCGGCTCTTCCTGTGGATGCCTAGGAAGATGTTTGGCATGAAATTGAATTGCTCAGCTTGCCAAAGCAAACTTACATCAAAGGGTTTGCACAACCGAGTTAGGCAGGTGCTAGACCTGTCCAGCTATTACTATTTGGCCACTGAGTACCTGGAGTGTAGGTGCAAGAAAACGTATATATCCTGGAGCCAGGACTTCCTGGACCAGATGGATCATGGCCACCGCATCCAGTATCCCGCTGTACTAACCTACAGAGGGGCACTGGATGCTCAGGTGGCCACACTCCTGAGGTCCAGGACACTAGGAAACAGCTCTGCCCTCCTACACCACAACCTCCACGAACTCCACAGCGAGAAGTACTTCAAGTGCTTTCTACTGTACCTCAGTGACTGTGACAAACACAGACAGAAACTAACGACAGGACTCATCAGACAAACGGTCACGTTCAAACAGTCACCTGCACAACAGCCACCTGCATTCCAGTCCATCCAGACGTGCAAGTGGCTGCTGGCTTGCCAAGTCAAAGACGTCCTCTCGTGTCTGGATGAGGTCAAGGAGCAAGTGACGTCCATTTATGGCCGAATTTTGAAGTTAGATTCTACCAAAAAAGTAAGCATGGTCAATTCAGTTGTTGGGATATGTGCTAGAGCTGTTGCCATGAAAATGATGCACGTCCAGATAACAAAGAAGCTTGCAGGCGACACGGCTGGCACTGCTACCTGGGCCACTAATGTTGGAAATGAGTTGGGACAGGTCCTCATGTCAGTGCTGACTGAAAGTGAAGTAAAGCTTGTCTTGATGTATTGCACATCACATACACACACGTCCTCCTTGCACAGGGTCTAGGCATAGAGCGAATGGCAAAGGGTCTTGTGAAGCAATATGCCGATGCAAGTGAGGATCAACCAATCATCCTCTATGTTGATAGAGACTGTTGTGCTGCAGGACTAAAGCCAAGGTCGGCCGAATTGTTCGAGCCCTGGCAGCTTCAGGTGAGGAAGGTCATTTCAACCCCTCAATCTGCCAAATTATCTGAGCCCTGGCAATTACAGGTGCGGCTAGACATTTGGCACTTCAGCCGAAGATTTTCAGTCGGATGCACCACAGAGGCACACCCACTCCATGCCACATTTCCTATCATGCCTCTCAGCATGCATCTTTTTATGGGACGAGGAAGACCCGGCGGCCCTCCGAGCCGCCAAGAAGAGCCAGCTCGGATTGGAGGAACACCGCCCCAACCCCTCAATGACTGACCAACAAATCACAAGAAGGGAGATGGCGAGCCACCGCAGGAGGAGGACGAGAGGTACCAATCTGCACGCATAAATCACAATCCCATCACACTCATGACTCAATTCAGGAACCAGCGAGACCACCTGACTCATCCAAGAGCTGCTGGAGGCAATGAGCGACCTCACAGACGTGTGCGGGACGCCCTTGTTTGAAGAAGAGCGCATGGGGGGGACACAGAGGAAGCATGTCCGGTGCATCCAGGTGTGGCCCTGTACACACAAACTGGGACTCTGACCAAAGGAAGTGTCAAGTTACCAGTGTACAGGTGCGCCCGTGGTTCAACATCACTGGAATCGTTTCATCTTCATATGAACAGGTTCATATCGGGTAATTTCACACTTATTATGTGATTTACGAACCAAATGCAGGTTCTCAGAATTGGTGAACTATGACCCGACACTTTTTATTTGTTTCAGGATCAAGTGCCAATGTCCTCCACTTCCAGATGCACCTGCTCGAGGGCCTCTGCTGGGGGAACTTGGACCGAGCAGCGGCAGCTCTGTCAACCCAACCATCCCCTCTCCGGTGTTTTGACGTGCACCTCAAAAGCTCTGTCAACGAACTAAGTCAGACCGTCCTGGGAACAGCGGAGGTGCAATATCAGGCACCCGGCAAGTACACTGATATGTAAATATTTGGGGGGGGATTTTAAAACTGGCTATGAAGAGAAAAAGGTGAATATTGGTTGAATATTGGTTATTTCCATCTATCTAGGTGAACTCATAGGAGTGGAGTACCTCGTCCACCAGACTGGTCAGGTCCTCGGCCTTGACATTCCTGACAGGGAAACCAACGAAGACGATGATGGTGACGACTACAGTGAAGACCTCCTGGTCATAGATTCAGACCCCACAGTCTCAAGACAGGAGGACATAAACATGACCAACTTCACTCCACCATCCACATCCAAGACCAGCTTCACTCCACCATCCACCTCCAGAGCAACAGGCAATTCTGACTCGTCAGAAGAAGACGAGGACAGTGACTCTTCGGGCAGTGTAAGTCCAGATATATAATGTTCCTTCCACTTGCAATGACTAAGCAACCTTAACCTTACTCCTAATAAATCAGGATGCTGTTGACTGGAGGGGCATCCCAGGATGGAATCACGTGGACAGGATTTCACTCTACTTAATACAATTGTCGGGACTTGCGCTCACCAATAGGGAGGTCGAGGAAATCGTAGAGCTCTACCACCACCTGGCCCAGTACGACCTAAAAAGGTCTGTCTACTGCCAGAGATTTTCTAGCAAGCAGGGGAGGTTTAAGGCCTCCAAAAGGAGGACGAACATCACCCCTGGTGTTGAGGCCACAAAGAGGTTGGGCTTCTTAAGCTGGCAAATAATTCAAACTGGCATTTAATGCTTTAATGTTGTGTATTACAGGAGCTTCCTCAGCTCGGGTACACCTGCCCAGTGGCCATCCGTCAATCGGATCTCTGAGGCAGTCTGCACCTACCTCTGCATCGAAATTCCTTCCTCAAGAAAGAGGAACGGGAAAGTTTACCCACGGTGGCGGGCTATTGTAGCCCGTTACCATGAGATAGGAAAGTTACTAGTGGGTAATAAGAGAATCATGGAGAGGACCTCCCTTTCCTTGCCAAAGATCAACACGAAGACGCTGATTGCATGGTAAGTTCAGATGCTTACTTCTTGAAAGCCAATTTACTGCGAAATGGAATAAGACTTCTTTTTTGTTTGTTCTTTTAAAGGTACAACAAGAAGGAGAGGTTCGAGGAAATCAAGCAACTCCTCCAAGGCGTAAGCCTGGTAGCGCCGAGGAACGTTGCTCCCGAACCTCTCCAGCCAGCCATGGAGAAACCCATGGAGCCACCACACCCACCAAGTCCACGCCATGGCTGATCCTTCCAACACTGCGGGAGAGGCCAGCATCGGTCACAGCAGGAGGCAGCTGCAGTATCCTGCACCAGGTGGAGCAAGTGCCACCCTCGCAAGTGCCACCCTCGCAAGTGCCACACCCACACCAGGTGGAACAAGTGCCACCCCTACAAGTGCCAACACCACGATGATATCACGAACCACAAAATGGCTCAGAAGAAAGAAAGAACTGGAAAACGAAGAAAGGCTGGAAAAGGGAGAACTGCCAAAGAAAAAAAATAGGAAGGTGAAGTCATTCTACGCTTGTGGTAAGTGCCAGCAACCCCAAAACAAAGAGACTGGACACACCCAATATAAAGGTCGCTGGTACTGTCCCACAAGTAATGAAGAGACAATTCAACAGTAGAAAACAATATAATGGCCGCCTGCCAGAAGTAATCTTTGCCCTTTTCCCCTGATTATATTTCCCCTTTAATAAATAATACATATCGTGTGTTTTTTCCAAATGTAATTGATCGTTTTTTTGCCCTTTTCCCCCCAAATGTGATAATTGCGAGTGCAGTCATTTCGGGTATACTTAGTTTTAAACACCAGGGGATATAACTTAAAATGACTCGACTCTTACACCCCCCCCCCCCCCCCCCCCCCCCAACACACACTTAAAATATATATAAAAATGGCGAATGAAATATAGCTCAATCTCAATTAATGCCCACCAAAAGGGTGGGGGGGATATAACTTAAAACAACCTCCACCTTTACACACCCCCTCACCTCCCACACAAAAAAACAGTGGCGGGTGAAATATAGCTCAATTTCAAATAATGCCCACCAAAGCAGCAGGTGAAAATTATCCATATAATTATCCATATAATCTCAAATAATGCCCACCAAAATGGTCAAAATTAAGGGGCAACAGTTACATTTTTGGGGGATGAGTGACCCATATGTATTATATCCCCTTACCACTATAACTCCATAGATTCCGTGGTATGGACTTGATATATAGCTCAAAAGATGGGTCTCTCTTTGTGCTCTCTGTTGATACTAAAATATTTTTCATAGGTATTACTAGAGCGAAGTTACTGGAGCTACAAGTGGAGGGAACCTAAAAAACCTTAATGACTGATTTTGCCACATAAATATCTCCAGATTGCCAAGTGCTATAGAATTGAAATTAGCACCAGTGGTTAGAGGAAGCTCTACTCTATTCAATGAGTGTTTTCATTAGGCGCTAAAATGCAAGTACGTGGTCAAGCGCGCTGGGTGGAAAATGGATTTCGTTAAGAATCCATAAAACTCATCTTCTTTGGTTTTGTCCACCCTTGAAAGGGGAATGGGAGAGAAAGGAATGGGAGAGAAAGTGGGCGGGCATAACTTAACAAACAACAGAACCCCCACCCCCCAAAAAAAATTGTAGCTAAAACTCAAATAATGCCTGCCAAAATAGTGGTGGGTGAAAAAGTTGTTCCCGTCAACAAAATTAATATACTTATGTGATAAAAATGATCTTGGCCCTTCCCCTTTTACAAAAAAAAAAAATGTAGAAAAATAATAATTAACCAATTAATAATAATCTTAAAAAGAATTAAATAATGCCCAAGCTTCTCTGTATTGTTTCAAGATCAGATCAGCCTAACACCTGGTGGCAGTACCAATTACATGTCCAGGACAGTTCAGAAGCACAGATCTGTGGGGATATACAATGTAGAGGTGTTCAGGTCTCCTCGTACACCTAGAACTACAAACCTGCTATATGGGAGGACAATATAACAGTAATATGCCTACAGGTACATAGAATAGGAGATTGCTTTCCTAAAACTTTTGTCCGCAAGGTTAGTGCAGTACATATATGAGGAATGAGCTAACTCGGAGTAGTCTGCTTGGAATGTCATAGTAGCCTGAGCAAAATCATCCATCTAGAAGACTTCAGGTACGGGTCGTTTCTCTCGGTGGACGGAGCAACAGAGAGGAGAGGGCCTGTGGGACGAGATCAGGTGTGGCTGACTTTTCCACCATGAAAGTTTCTTAAGGCAGGAAGTTTTTTCTTTTTGATATGGTGCTTTTAGGCGTCATGTTGTCCCATCCACTGAACGCTCGCCAGCCTCGGCCTCAACTCGGCTTGAAGCACTGATGTCTTCAATCAAGTGGGTTTGAGAAAATCTAGATGAACTGTCTAATGGTGGTGTCTGGTAAACTATATGGACTCATTGAGGGCTTCCGTCACTCAACAAAATTTCTTATCCAGGTGGCATTCTCCGAAACTGGAACTTTCCTAGGGAGTCATGAATGCCAACTACACCTCTGGCCAAAGTGTACTATCAGTTGCCTTGGCAGCATCAGACAAGTAGAAAATGGTATTCATGACTGCCGTAGGCGAGTTCCAGTTTCGGAGAATACCATTTGGGTTGATTGGCATGCCAGCAACTTTTCAAAGGCTCACGGACATCCTACTTGCGGATGTGGCCGGCTTTGCTGCAGTCTATCAAGATGACATTGTTGTTTGCAGTGCAGACTGGGAGTCCCATCAACGACCGACACAGTGTTATGCGAGGATGACTTTGAGGGGCAAGAAATGTCCTCCTGCCCATTTCTTGGACATGTGGTGGGAAAGAGAAGGATCACGGCACAGCAGTGCAAGCCGGAGGCGGGGAGGGACTTCACAAGTGTCCAAAGACGAAGGACGTGCGAGCCTTCCGTGGACTGGTAGTATACTACCGAAAGTTTGTGCTGGACTTCACTTCTGTCGCGGCATGTCTTACTGACCTTACCAAGAAGTCAGAACCAAAGTACATCAACTGGACTACCACACACGAGCAAGCTTTCAAGGAGCTCAAGAGTCGTCTCCTCACTAAAACGATTCTTTTAAACATTGAGACCACTGGGTGATACAGAAAGAACCTATAGATCAGCCTAACACTGACAATACATGTTAAATAATGTTGGTAAAAAAAGACACTCCTAAGTCCCCTCTCTATCCCAAACAACCTTGACTGACCTCCATCCGAGCTTCCATGTAGTGGCCTTCATACATTCATATGAATTTCTCCTCCACTCCTGCTTGTCGCTCAACTCATTGTATCCACAAACCATCCCTCAGCCTCATTGATGTCTAGAAAAGCTAGGTAAAATATAATCCTTTCTCCCTTTTCCAAATCTCACATATACCCCTCAGGTATACCCCTCAGGACAAACGACTGGTCTACACATCTCTTCCTTCTGGAACCTTGTGCCTCCATGAAAACTTGTTCCTCTCAAAATTTCCCTAACCTCTCTACCATTACCCTAGTAACGACCTTAGCTACACAACTCCCCAATGATATGCCTCTAGAATATCTGCGTCACCGTCCTCGTACCAAACTCCTCATCCAATCTTCCGGACAGCTCTCTCTCCTCAGCACCATGTTCAGCAAATCCACTAATACTTCTACCATCCTGCCACATCCATAGATCATCTCATCGAGCATTCCATCCGGTCCTGGAGCTTATCCTCTATTCAAGATATCTACCACTTCTCATCCATTTGTTCACACACCGGTCCTGGAGCTTTTCCTCTCTTCAAGATATCTACCACTTTTCATCCATTTGTTCACACATACTAATCTCATCACCATCCTGACCTCCTTCAACATAACTAGGTACTGTTGACACTACTCCCTCTTTGCAGAGCTCCTCTCGGTGTCTCGCCATCTCCTCTAAAACCTCATTCGTCCCTCTATCACTCCACAAGATTTGGCCTTCAGCTTAATATTTGTCTTCTTTCCCCTCAAGCCTAACCAAAATAGCCTACAGCTGGTTCCGCCCTGTTCTCTTCTTCTCCTTACTATATTTTCCCATAGCTCCTTTCCCTTTCATTAATCAATATCTTCCTTGGCTTTTAATATTCATCCCAGAGCTTTAAAATGTGTTCCCCATTCTTTGCTGCCTTCAATTTCCTACAAACACCTTTCAGTACTGTTACATATTGCTTACCCTCATCTGACCATCATCCCTTCTTGTTCAGAGTTCTCCGTTGTCTTATTCCCTAAACCTTTCCCTAAACCTTTCTCTGCCAACTGTGAACACCTTCCCTTTCCGTGCCTTCCAGGCTATTTGTTACATTTGACCTCTGCTCTTGATAAATAACATACCTAACTCTTCTTCAGTTCCCATCCAATAAATGCTTCCTCTACCGTCTGTTTGTCTCCATTGCCTATCATCAACCCTCCATTATTATTTTGTCAATAGCGAGCATATATATACATGTTAGACGAGTTATTTTATTTCGTGTCACACGAGCTTGTACATGTTGGCCTAACAGGCTCAACAGAGCAAGATTAACAATTGTTCTGCAGAAAAACAGGCCTAGGTTAGGCTTCTTGTCTTGTCGATAATGCAATCGAGCTGTGGCTCACATCTTGTTTTGTTGAACTTTCTCGCGGACTAGATGAGATATCACACCATATACTGTTCCTACACAAGGACGATGTCACGTCCGCAAACTTGGGAACCGTTCTCAACAAGAGTGATGCAATAACTAAAGTATACACTACACAATGTATACACTACACAATCTGAATCAAGTCACTGTCCATAGATAAACCTAACATATATATATATATATACACAAAAGAGACCTAACAAAAATTCAAGCTTCAAAAACAAAAAAACGCTAATATAAACACTACGCTGAAGCCGGGGAGCGAGGCCTTGCTATATTATTATTCAGAGTAGCTCAAAATCAGAATTGAAGGTGGGGGTTGAAGACAATCGAGACAAGAATAATAATGACGACCTTTACCGTCAAAAGCGAGTGCTATGTGATTGAAATTCCTTTTTGAAGAGCACTGAAGTTGGAAGCATGGTAAGTATCTTGTTGCATCTGGCTAGTGCGCTATGAGTTATGGCGTGTGTGTAGTGGAAGTGGTCTGATAACGGTCTTCTTTTGTGATGGCTGTAATGTATAAATGTTGTTAATACCACAGTCGTGCACAATCAGGACCAGGAAGTTTCTCACCAACCGGCTTCTGCAGAGAAAGCAAATGGTATTTTTAAAGCAAGTACATCAGGGTTAGGGTTAAATATGTTATTCCTTGGGTTATTCCTTGCTTGAAGAAAAGCCATATCAAAGTTGAGCGACTATTATTGGCTCCAAATCCTAAATCTCGTTAACCCCTTTAGTGACATTACTTCAGCCAAAGGTTAATATTAATTTTGTGTGGGTTTCTAGATAGCCTCATTTTTGGGCGAAATTGGGTGGACTGCAACTAATTCTGCATAATGCCCAACCTGCACTTCACTAGGCTGGCGTAGTTGACCCTTTTACTTTACTGATCTTCACGGGTGGGTGGGTGGGTGGGTCTCAAGCATGTACAATGTGTGCAAGAGGAATTTAGGCTTATATCTCTGGAACGGCAGACAATTCGTAATAAACAGTCTTACAAAGCATAATGGTGACAATTCTAACTGTCAGGCACAGCTAGTGGATATGTTAATCCTGTGTTCCCCCTCCAGGACAATTTGTCTTGCTTGTAGAGAATAAAACTCAGCATACGCTCCTCCACATACATGAATATAATCACCATGGAGACTGCAACTGATTCAGCTGCAATACCTTTTTCTCTTCCCTCCCCAAAGAAGGTTGGCTGTGCCAGATCGCCACTTCACCATTAACACAACCATGCCTACTCTTCCATGGTGGCCACCCATCCAAATACTGGAAATGTCCAGAGCTGTTTAGCTTCAGATCGTGCAGAAAACTTAGCCATGCAGCACTGGCTAAGTCGCTAAGGCTAGCAAAGGTAGTTGTTCTTCTGTGACACAGGGTTTAGTAGAATCTGGGGGTGGGCTTGTACCAGCACTAAGAGTCATACTCGACCTCCTTTGCATCAATTCTGTGACGAGTGACTGGATTGCTACTGAATTCTAGGAGCAAAGGCCAAGACAAAGAGATTTGAGGTCATGACTGGCTACGAGTGGCAAAACACAAAGTGTCCTACTGTGTACTCTGCTAAATGTATTATAGCATCATTGCCTGAGGCTATGACTGGCTAGAGTGGCAAAACAGGCAAAACACAAAGTGTCCTACTGTGTACTCTGCTAAATGTATTATAGCATCATTGCCTGAGGCTATGACTGGCTACTGTGTACTCTGCTAAATGTATTATAGCATCATTGCCTGAGGCTATGACTGGCTACGAGTGGCAAAACACTTGTACTCTGCTAAATGTATTATAGCATCATTGCCTGAGGCTATGACTGGCTAGAGTGGCAAAACAGGCAAAACACAAAGTGTCGTACTGTGTACTCTGCTAAATGTATTATAGCATCATTGCCTGAGGCTATGACTGGCTAGAGTGGCAAAACACTTACTCTGCTAAATGTATTATAGCATCATTGCCTGAGGCTATGACTGGCTACAGTGGCAAAACACTTGTACTCTGCTAAATGTATTATAGCATCATTGCCTGAGGCTATGACTGGCTACGAGTGGCAAAACACAACACAAAGTGTCAGAGTGGCAAAACACAACACAAAGTGTCGTACTGTGTACTCTGCTAAATGTATTATAGCATCATTGCCTGAGGCTATGACTGGCTGAGTGGCAAAACACAAAGTGTCGTACTGTGTACTCTGCTAAATGTATTATAGCATCATTGCCTGAGGCTATATCTTACGTGCCTCATCAATCCTGTGGTCATTCCCTCCGCCCCCTCGGCAGGGATTTGTGGAGATATGAAATCCACTTTGGCACAGATAGAGTGATCCCCTTCTTAAAGGCTGATTCACAATATGCAAAATGCTCAAGCGATGCGACATGATGCAATGCGTCGTTTAAAAAAATTATTGTGAACACAAAATCACGTTGCGTCGTATCACTTGAATAGAATCGAGTTCTATTCGAGTGGCATTGCGACCTGTTGATTGCATCGTGAGTTTTTCGTCATTCTGGTGTGCTTTATTTTGATTTTTTCTGTAAAAACGGGTGATTTCGAAGATAAATGGACGACGAAAGGCTTATTGATGCAGTGAGAATTTTACCTATTATATGGGATGTGCGAATGTCATGAGCGCTAGCATCCAATAATTAATGGGTGGTTCTGGTTGGGAGAAAGTTCAAGTTTGCTCAAGAGGCAGCTCCGTTATTGTTAACAGCTAGAAGTGATGCGACGCAAGGGCCTAGCAGCATATTGTGAACCAGCCTTAAGTAATAACCCCCACCCCCCCTCATATATTAGCTTTTCACATAAATGTGCCAAAGAGTGTTTTGGATTGAAAAATGGATTTCTGTTATCCAAACTGCTGTCCTCTGACATCTTGTTAAACCAAGTGAAGCCATGCCAATTGCAAAGCTGGCCATGTGACATTGCAGAATGTTTCTGAATATTATCTGCTGATCGTCAAGGAAACATCGATAGAACTGTTCTTCACTCTGTTCCAATGGAGATAGCATGGCCAGAGATACTCCAAAGAGAAAAGGTTGTCTTCTGTTGTTATAGGATTAGCTGAAGGCTGTGCTGCTAATGCTCTGT
The DNA here is from genome assembly GCA_028752905.1 of Cladorhizidae sp. MBARI D1340-BT2. NCBI lineage: Eukaryota > Metazoa > Porifera > Demospongiae > Poecilosclerida > Cladorhizidae > Cladorhizidae sp. MBARI D1340-BT2. Next base: position 3,534,613 of record JAQNBH010000012.1, on the reverse strand, counting down.
CTGATGCTTCAGTGAATTTAATGTGCATGGGTGTGGCTTCGGTAATCCGATAAAGGGTCTCCAAAGGGTCTCCATGTGTTTGGGTGATTGACTTATTATTGCTATACCCAGGGAAAGGGAATAGCCAAGGTCTTACGAAGTCCAGTAGTGCCACAGACCTCCTGGATTCTCGGCACAGTCATCCTTGGCCCTGGCTCTAGATACCTCCCTTCCTAGAGATACCACTATTCCTAGACCTAGAGTAACAACCTTAGCCCTGGAACACCCCTGGCCCTAGATAACCCCTCTTCCTAGACATGAGTAACCTTAGCCCTAGAACACCCCTGAACCCCTAATAGGTACCAGGTTCTGTGATGTATAATCAGTCGCCCCTTGTCAGATATTGGTTACAGTAGACCTATGTATCTGGGGATGTCCAGAAAGAATCGAGGCTATACAGACTTGTGATCTGACAGTCATTAGGTGTTGCTTTCTAGCTCTAAGGTTAGGGATGCCTGATAGCATTGTTGGGAGGGAGGAGGAGGGAGGGAGGTTATGAAGGTTCTGTTCCAAGATCAAGGCATTAATTCTCATCCTGCTCTCACCTTATCCCAACTTTCTGCTCCTCTTCTCTCCCTTGTTCCTCCTTGTTCCTACCGCGCTATCTCAGGTGGTGGATGTTTTGCATCAAAACATAGCCAGCGTGCCCAAGACTGAGCTTCGTGAGATGCTGGCAAAGTTGTACAAAACTACGCCAGACGTCGTCGTCTGCTTTGGCTTCAAGACCGACTATGGAGGTGGAAAGTCTACCGGGTTCGCTCTGATCTACGACACCTTGGACTTCCTAAAGAAGAACGAACCTAAATATAGGCTTGTCAGGGTGAGTGTGGATGTAGTTTCTTTCGGGGAACGGGGGTGGTTCACCCCCCACCCCTTCCCATTTGAATTTGTTTCTCCCTCGGATATGGCATATGAATGTGATTAATGAAATTCCACACATCCTTGTACACATCCTTGTAATTTTTACAAGCACCGATTTTCCTCTTCTACTCCCCCCCTATATGATCTACTCCCCCCTATATGAAACCCTAAAATAATCCCTAGTGGTGACATGGGATTTTAACATGTGGAGCATTATAGATGTGACGTGTGACATGAATCACATGCCACCTCTAGCCAGCAAGGTGTCATAGTATTACACTTTAGAATACTGATTATAAAGTGCAATGCACACACTGTATAAAGTACAGTAGCTATAGTTATACCCTTGGCAGCAGTAACCATGGCTATAAAATGGCCTTGACTACAATAGCTGTGCCTTGAAGAACTTCTTTGCTCAAGAGTCTACCAGTTGGCAACAGTAACCATGGTTATAAAATGGCCTTGACTACAATAGCTGTGCCTGAAGAACTTCTTTGCTCAAGAGTCTACTGGTATATATCTACTTGAATACTAAGCAAACTGCACAAAAGAAACCGAGAGAACTAAAAGTTGATAAGGTCTCTACATAAGTTTCTGTTATCATCATCAAGACAAGGAAGCCATAGCAGTGTTTACATCTGTCACAAACAAACACGCTAGACATTGCTACGTTGTGCTGAGCCCACAACAAATCAAACCGACAGACTAAATCCATACAGAAGCATTTCCTTGCTCAAGGGCAGAAGGATTCAGATTAGTTTCCAGTAAGGTGGAGATTGCCTGCGTAGTCTTCCTCAGCAGAACAGCTTATGGAAAGAGCACGAAACGCTTGGAAGAGACTATAGAGCAGTATCAGGGGCTAAAATTTGAAAACTGTATTCCAACAAATTATTAGAAAGGAAAAACCGGCTAGTTTAAGAATATATAACTAGTTTAAGTAGTTGGGTACATGTAGCAAGTGCCCAATGTATAGATTCTCTGTCATTGTTACGTGAAGCTAACGAGAAGGATAGTGTTGACGACCCATTTGTAGGCTTGGGATGAAGGTGAGATTAATGACTAGTGAAGCTATTATGATCAACAATGCTAAAGCAGCCGTACTGACTGGACGTGAAAGTAATGAGCAAGCCCTTCCTAGAGCTAGTGCTAATTAGTTAGCTAATGATGCGTGCGAGCATCACTTATAATAACTTATAATAACCAGTGCTGGTTCATGATTTTACTCGATTTTCAATGGGTTAAGGCGGGTGTATTGTATGGTTTCCTTAAAATGCTCATTTGGTCATAACTTTTTTTAAACTCTATTTTGTGCAGCTCATTTTGAGGTCAAATACAGTCCTTTCTATGCTCTTTGCAGTGATATAATTAGTTTGTCCATAGCTTCTTTCTATGTAAAGATATGGATTGGGGTGGAGGGCATGTAGTACTCTACCTTCAAACCTATAGAAGTCGAGATAATCTCTCGTGCTCTCTAAACCACTTAGGTTGTGTTTAGCACAACCACTGATGAATAGAATGCATTGTAAACATTGCCACATACTGTGCAGTTTTGAGGTCAACCCTTGTAGGAGGCATGGTTTCACAAAACCCAACCAATCTCAGTACTTTTAAGTGACGATTGGTTTATGTTTGTGGGTACTCTTTTGTCCTCTTGTAATTGTGTCAAAGATGGTTGGAAGAGTCAAAGATGGTTGGAAATTATTTTCTATGTTTTCTCCATGCCACATGTATGTATGTGTGTCACTAGGGTGGGCCTGGCATGCAGCCACTAATTAATTGATAACGAGCACTGGGGAAAATTCTTGAGCTGGTGTTTTCCTTCCTTTACAGTTAGGTCTAGCCGAGAGAGGGAAGACAAGCAGGAAACTAAGAAAGGAACGCAAGAACAAGCAGAAGAAGGTCCGCGGGACGAAGAAAGCCAAAGTGACCAGTGGCAAGAAGAAGTGAACAAAACTCCATTTTATGTTTGTACATTTCTGTTTTGTCAGCAAATTTTATAACTCGTGCAGGACATTTGTTCTCATGGGATAAAGAAATATTTCTTGTCTATATAGGCCTTGCTGGATTTTTTTTGCCGGCCTTGCAATGAAAGAGTAGCAACCATGGTGGTTTGAAAAGATGACAATAAGCCACCATACTTTTGTGGCGATCACGACTACATTTGGGAAAGCTGAGGTAGGAGTTGGTAAGTGGTAGCGATTGTTTTTAAGTTGGTTGTGAGGCTAAAGTTTTGGCATTTGTCTACTCTGGTGCAAGTAGTTTAAGCTGTTGCTTATTCTTTGTGCTCGCATGAGTGTCTAAACACATTTTCTGGGAAGTATCAAGGTCCGGTTTGTGGCTAAAGGGTCTCTCAATTTTGCGATTGTTGTCTGTCGATGCGCGCGCTCCTACAGAAATGGTAAAGGTCGTTCCTGAAGTTCCAACTAATCAGTTTAATAGTGATGTGACTTGTAGAGCTGGTCAACTGAGGAGAAGAAGAATGATATTTGTTGTGGTCTCGTTTTTAATAGCTACCTCTTTAGTATTGATGGCTCTACTGCGATTGCTATCCTTTCCCAAGCAGCCTAAGCACTTGGTTGATCTCTTCTTAAAAAGACAAGGAGACAGTCGAGGGCCATTTGCTCACAGAGGAGGGAAACCTGAAAACACTCTAGCTGCTATAACCAAGTCACATGACTTGGGAGCTGCAGGTGTGGAGTTGGACTTGGGGTTCACCAAGGAAGGTCAGCCTGTGCTGATTCACGACGCAACGGTTGATAGGACCTCAAACGGAACTGGCATGGTGAACAGTATGACATTAGCAGAGCTTAAAGAATTGGACTTTGGCAGCAAGACAGGCGGGTAAGCAGAAATGTTTAGCAAATTTTCGTAGGAAGCGCATATTTTGCTATCAAGAACCATATCCACTGATCAGACAATGGAAATATGTGCATACTTGATTTGATGTGCTTTTCTCAGTCACTTTGTCAGGAAGTGCTGCCCTATCGATGGAAGCACCCCTCCATGACCAAGGGGACTGAACCTTGTATATATATAGCTAGAGAACAGTCTAGTATATATAGAGGTGTTATGTTGTGTTAAGTGAGTGTGAGAGATCAAGATGGTGACCTCTTTGACCTCAGACAGGACAGAAGTGTAGTTATATTCTTAAGGCCGGTTCACAACATGACACTAGCCAAGCGTTGCATCACTCGGCTATTGTCGTATTGTCAATTGACCTTTGCCCCTATTACAGTGTTGCCCTACTTTTTTTTGGTAATTTCCAAATTACTCGCCTGTGTTATCAATTCTTTTTGCCCCAAACAAAATCCAAACAACAATTTCATGAGAAATAACATATATACTAAAGTGTGTTTATAGCATTTACACATGTCTTTAATAGTTCAATGTTCGGTTTAAATTCATAGCATTTTTGAATTGCACTGTTAAAAGTGAATTTAATGTAGAAATTCCTAGTCTGTTTCAGTGCTTCGTTTTTTTGAGACCAATGTGGCTGTATAAACGTTCAGTATCAGCATTGCCATGGGGTATAACTAGAATGGCTTTTGCGAGTTTTGCCAATGTGGAGTAGTGATGCTCAATTTCCAAGCAGTCTTTGATTTAGCTGATTGCATGCCAATACTTATCCACCTCTGTGATGGCCGTGACTTTAAAAGGTAATGGCGACATGCAGAAATCCATAAATTCCTCTTTGGGTTTGTCACCAACTTGAACTACCTGAGGAACACGAAAGCACCTGACCAGCCATACTGTATTGTTGTAAGCCTGGTGGAAGCCATTTGAGATTTGAGAGCAACTTGTGACTCATAGGTAATTGTTTGACAGCTCCCTTGGCTGCAGCAATCCACCAAACTTGGATAGTCTCCCTAAATTTTCTCACATCTTCAGATGATAATCCATCCTTTTCTTCAAGGTATGATAGTGTGTTGTGACCTACGAAAACTTCGTGTATAGGGAGATACTCTTCTGAGTTATCAATACACACTTGTGAAACATGTTCAGCAGCTCACATGTACTCAGAATTCATGAACCGCAACAGAAATTTTCGTATTAAACCATCGAGCTCTTGGTAGAGAACATGTAGAATTGGAGATTGCTGCTGTTGAAATTATTAACAATTGGTAATGCAGAACATAGAAAGAGCAAGTAAGCTTTGGTCAGAGGCTTTTCAAGTACAATTTTTACTCTTCTCACTACTGCCTGCTTATCCTCAGTACTTCGAAAGTATGATAGTAAGGCTTAATATTGCTCGATAAGACGATTTACACAAGCTTCAAGGCTGAGCCATCGTATTTGGGATGCTTTAAACAACTTGTGTGGCTTGCATTCCACACAAAACTCTGAAATTCTTCAAACTGTCGCAGCCTCATTGGGCTCTTCTGGATATATACCATACATCAGTTGTCAGATCCATCAGGCAAGACTTTGCAGGCCTCATTTGCTATTAGTGCTGCTATGTGACAATGACAATGAAGAGCAATGGCTGCTTACATCGTAACCGTGACAACACTGAATTTCGTGCTCCCAACATTACATTGGCCCCATCTGTACCGAATCCGACAAGATTATCATAAAGGATGGTAGTGGATTCTTGAAAATGCTTATCGATTGCGTTAAATAGCAGCTCTGCATTTGCCCTCTCTACGGCAAAGAAGACACATCTCACCTGTCCTTGGGTGTTATCGAAGAATCGAAGCATAATAGCAGCTTGTTGTGTAACGGCAATATCAGTTGTCTCATCAGTTTGGAGGCTGAAGTATTTAGTCTCTCTAACTGCTGCGGAAATGGTTTTCCAACAATCCTGGGCAATAACTTTCAACACAGCTTTACTACGACTGCACTTAAAGTCTTTAGCAATAGAAGAATCAGGAAACATCAACTTGAATAGTTTGGTACAATGATCTCCCAATTGAAAGGCAAGATGGTGCTCTCCAAGGAAATTTGCGAAGAGTACTTCGGATTACAGACTCCTCTCCTATTGGCCCAAAGTAGGACTGTAGAGGCAGTACACCCATGCCATCTTTTTCTGAGTGTTTGTGTAATTTCGTTTCCTGATGTCTCCTGAGATCTCTAGTACCACCTCTTCCAAGGTTTATATCACGAGAGCACTTCATACAGAAGGCAAAAGAAGATCCCTTTCTCGAAGTTGTGGCCCATGGGAAAGTCTTTGCATACTGTCTACGATAGACACATAATCGCTTTTTTGCATACTTAGAAGACCTGATGTAGAGATTTGACTGTCAATGTCAATTTGTGAAACCTCATTATCAGAGTCAGAATCCATATCTGAAGAATCTTCTTCTGATAAACTTGAAGTACTGGGTTCTGAATACTGGGTTCTGAAGATGCCATAGCTAATCTCTCTGACACTCACTGTGAAAGATTCTAACTCTTGCACGAATCAGGCTTTAAATACCCAACCAGATAGATCATGCATGAGCATGCACATGGATCAAAGGGTTCTGGCTCTGCAGGCATGTTCCCGCACAGACCTGGGTGAACACAGGACAGTGCAGGAATATTCCCGCACAGACCAGGTGACCACAAAATGACCACACTCAGCTAATACCACAGAGAGTGTTTTTGAAATAGGCTGCACATGGTAATGATGAAAAATCCAAACAGAAAATTTAAAGGTTAAAAATCCAAACAGTTTGGATAAAATCCAACACTATGGCAACACTGTTATTTCGATCATACTGGTTGGTCCGACGCTGTGTTTCAGACGCTGGATTAGAAAAAAGCTCTAATCCAGCATCTGAAACGTAGCATCGGACCAATCAGAATGCTATAATCTATACATGTCCATCTTTGTTGAATGCGGTTCAAAATGAATAGGGTCAACTGACAACACGATGCTGGCCGAGCAACTCATTCCTCGGCCAGCGTTGTCTTGTGAACCAGCCTTTAGTGTGTGTCTTTATGTATCCCTGTTAATCTTAAGTAATCTCTTTGTGAAAAGATACTTGGGAGGTTAGGAATAGCAGGACGAGTCTGGGAGTGGAGGATCGAGTGTGTAAGTAGTGAATTGCTTGGTGTGGGAAAGCGGTTCATTACACACTTCACTGCCACGTCTTTATCTAGCTTAGAAGTAAAAAATGCTGAGGTGGCTAGGACCTGCTTTGCAGGTGTCTGGGAGGCCAGCAGGTGAATGCTTAGCCTAGGCCTGCACTATAGACCTGGTTCATGGGGTCAGCTGATGGGTATTTTACCAATGAATTTCTCAATTTTCAACTTATTTAAATTTGCTCACTCGACATTCCGGCTAGATGCTCTAGCCTTCATCATGAGTAATGACTAGATGCTCTAGCCTTCATCAGGAATAATGACTAGATGTTCTAGCCTTCATCAGGAATAATGACTAGATGCTCTAGTCTTCATCAGGAATAATGACTAGATGCTCTAGCCTTCATCAGGAATAATGACTAGATGCTCTAGCCTTCGTCAGAAATAATGACTAGATGCTCTAGCCTTCATCAGGAATAATGACTAGCCTTCATCAGGAATAATGACTAGATGCTCTAGTCTTCATCAGGAATAATGACTAGATGCTCTAGCCTTCATCAGGAATAATGACTAGATGCTCTAGCCTAGCCTTCATCAGGAATAATGACTAGATGCTCTAGCCTTCGTCAGAAATAATGACTAGATGCTCTAGCCTTCATCAGGAATAATGACTAGCCTTCATCAGGAATAATGACTAGCCTTCATCAGGAATAATGACTAGATGCTCTAGTCTTCATCAGGAATAATGACTAGATGCTCTAGCCTTCATCATGAGTAATGACTAGATGCTCTAGACTTCATCATGAGTAATGACTAGATGCTCTAGTCTTCATCAGGAATAATGACTAGATGCTCTAGCCTTCATCAGGAATAATGACTAGATGCTCTAGCCTTCGTCAGAAATAATGACTAGATGCTCTAGCCTTCATCAGGAATAATGACTAGCCTTCATCAGGAATAATGACTAGATGCTCTAGTCTTCATCAGGAATAATGACTAGATGCTCTAGCCTTCATCATGAGTAATGACTAGATGCTCTAGCCTTCATCAGGAATAATGTCTAGCCTTCATCAGGAATAATGACTAGATGCTCTAGCCTTCATCAGGAATAATGACTAGATGCTCTAGCCTTCATCAGGAATAATGACTAGATGCTCTAGCCTTCATCATGAGTAATGACTAGATGTTCTAGCCTTCATCAGGAATAATGACTAGATGCTCTAGCCTTCGTCAGAAATAATGACTAGATGCTCTAGCCTTCATCAGGAATAATGACTAGATGCTCTAGCCTTCATCATGAGTAATGACTAGATGTTCTAGCCTTCATCAGGAATAATGACTAGAGCATAGCCTTCATCAGGAATAATGACTAGATGCTCTAGCCTTCATCAGGAATAATGACTAGATGCTCTAGCCTTCATCAGGAATAATGACTAGATGCTCTAGCCTTCATCAGGAATAATGACTAGATGCTCTAGCCTTCATCAGGAATAATGACTAGATGCTCTAGCCTTCATCAGGAATAATGACTAGATGCTATAGCCTTCATCAGGAATAATGACTAGATGCTCTAGCCTTCATCAGGAATAATGACTAGATGCTCTAGCCTTCATCAGGAGTAATGACTAGATGCTCTAGTCTTCATCAGGAATAATGACTAGATGCTCTAGCCTTCATCAGGAATAATGACTAGATGCTCTGGCCTTCATCAGGAATAATGACTGATGCTCTAGTCTTCATCAGGAATAATGACTAGATTCTCTAGCCTACATCAGGAATAATGACTAGATGCTCTGGCCTTCATCAGGAATAATGACTAGATGCTCTAGCCTTCATCAGGAATAATGACTAGATGCTCTACCTTCATCAGGAATAATGACTAGATGCTCTAGCCTTCATCAGGAATAATGACTAGATGCTCTACCTTCATCAGGAATAATGACTAGATGCTCTAGCCTTCATCAGGAATAATGACTAGATGCTCTAGCCTTCATCAGGAATAATGACTAGATGCTCTAGCCTTCATCATGAGTAATGGGATGCTAAGACTCACGTGAGGTTTGGTAGCTAGCCATCACCACATGATGCAAACTACACCCTGACACACATGCGTCACATGTGAACTGCATGTGTGCCACATGTGAACCACATGTGGCAAGAATGAAGGAAACCGAAGAAGACGTGCTAGAAAAAAAAATAATGACTAAGAGTAAGTAAGTAAATAAGTAAATGAAATAAGTAAATGAATAATAAATTAAATAGCTGATAAGTAATTAAAATAAGTAAATAACTAAATGACTAAAAGAATAAGTAAGTAAATGATAACAAGTAAATGATAAATCAGTAATTAACTAACTAAAGTTAATTACCAAAGAATAATTAAGTAAACAAGGAAATAAATAAGTAAATACTTTTTGTAAGTAAACAAAACATGTAAAATGATGATAAGTAAATAAATATGTAAATAGGTAAATAATAATAAATATATACCAAGAAAAAATGAGTAAATAATAACTAACAATTATGTTGGGAGTGATTTCAAGTGCAGGTTCTTGTGAGTGTCCTCTCCCCCCAGCAGTGGCAAGTCCATTCGACAATCTTGATTGAACTGCTCATGGCTGATGTGCAATGCCTCCTTCACTAGCAGTTCCTTCTGTCTTATTCCTGATGAAGGCTAGAGCATCTAGTCATTATTCCTGATGAAGGCTAGAGCATCTAGTCATTATTCCTGATGAAGGCTAGAGCATCTAGTCATTATTCCTGATGAAGGCTAGAGCATCTAGTCATTATTCCTGATGAAGGCTAGAGCATCTAGTCATTATTCCTGATGAAGGCTAGAGCATCTAGTCATTATTCCTGATGAAGGCTAGAGCATCTAGTCATTATTCCTGATGAAGGCTAGAGCATCTAGTCATTATTCCTGATGAAGGCTAGAGCATCTAGTCATTATTCCTGATGAAGGCTAGAGCATCTAGTCATTATTCCTGATGAAGCATCTAGTGGTTATTCCTGATGAAGGCTAGAGCATCTAGTCATTATTCCTGATGAAGGCTAGAGCATCTAGTCATTATTCCTGATGAAGGCTAGAGCATCTAGTCATTATTCCTGATGAAGGCTAGAGCATCTAACCTCCATTATTCCTGATGAAGGCTAGAGCATCTAACCTCCATTATTCCTGATGAAGGCTAGAGCATCTAACCTCCATTATTCCTGATGAAGGCTAGAGCATCTAACCTCCATTATTCCTGATGAAGGCTAGAGCATCTAGCCGAGAGGTCGAGGGTGCAATCTATCTATATATATATCCATCTCTCTGTTATTTATGCAAAAGATGTTTTTTCCCAACCAATTTCAGAGCATTATTGCAATTATGTCAGTCATCCTAATTCACTTACCTTGTCAGAGTATTCATCTATTCTTGGCCTTGAATCTTTCAGAATACTTCATCTAATAAATAATCCTTATGGAAATGGTCCATGCCCCGTAACACAAACGAAGAGTAATCAGCTGAGAGGCTATGGATGAGATTGCTAGGCCTGCTGTGTCAGAGGCCATCATGTTTACAGAGCTCTATAGGAACCAGGGATTGCTGGATTCTTACCTGAGAGATCGCAACACAGTTGTGGTGACTAGATTAATGGTAGGACAGTTCCTAGGGTAGTGTGGAGCTGTGTTCACTTCTCTCTGAATAGGCACGACATTTCTAGCACTTCAACTAGTGGCTCCACCTGGTGTGTGGATGACTGATGATACCTTACCAATTTTATCGTTTTGTTGTTGTTTTGTGGTATATCGCAACATCGCAACATCAAAGAGTTCCAGATTTACATACCAGCGAGTTGGATAACCAGGGTTGGGTCACTGCAAAGTAGTCTCTTCTTCTCCCTCTCTCTCTGCCTCCCCCGAGTAGTACTATACTGTGCTAGCACACTATAGGGAGGACCTGGTGTGTGTGTCTGATATATGCTTGATGTGTGCAGAATGATCGTTACTATGTGATTGTGTGTGTGTGGTGATTGTGTGTGTGGTGTGTGTGTGCATGTGGTGTGTGTGTGGTGTGTGTGTGTGCAGTGCTGACTTTGCAGGTGAGCGCATCCCTACTCTATTTGAAGCTGTGGAATTATGCAAGCAACTGGACTTGCTTATGTTACTAGAACTAAAGGAAAGCCCAGCCAAGGTAGTGAACATACACACACACACACACAAGCAACTGGACTTGCTTATGTTACTAGAACTAAAGGAAAGCCCAGCCAAGGTAGTGAAGAACATACACACACACACACACACACACGAGAATAGAACCCACTACTGCATTGGATTGAGGAAGTCAGCCGGTTCCCATGTAGACCACAGCCAGTTAGATGTGTGCTACCTTTCTCCCAAATATTGGGGGGTGCAGTAGCATTCCCTATTATTGGGGGGTACAGTAGCATTCCCTATTATTGGGGGGTGCAGTAGCACTCCCTATTATTGGGGGGTGCAGTAGCACTCCCTATTATTGGGGGGTACAGTAGCACTCCCTACTATTGGGAGGGAGGGAGTATTGGGGGTTCAGTAGCACTCCCTATTATTGGGGGTTCAGGAGCAGTCATTATTGCGTGTGTGGGGGGCGGGGGGCAGTATTATGGGTGTGACGCACTTTTTAAAATGGTAGGCAGAGCAAAATCTCCGAGCAAATATTTACCTCTCAGCTAAGATCACATCCACAACTTCTTAGTCTTCTTCCTACTGTGTGAAAGCAGCTGAGCACTAGTAATCTAGAGATCTACTGTGTGGGCCAGCTGCTAGTAATCTAGAGGTCTACTGTGTGTGATGGCAGCTTCTAGTAATCCTTTCTCCTTGTCTGCATGGCCTTTCAGAGAGTGAGGTTTAGGGTCTCCACAAAATCAATAAGTTATAAGTTTGCCATAACGGGCTGGGGGTCTTGTGTTAAAGCTGAGGAAGGACAGGAAGCGAATAATTACCAGTGGGCTGGACTGTGCTGCATCCCGCATCCTCAATAGTAGTGCATCCACCAACTGGGGAACAGCCTGCGACAGCAACGATGTGATGGTGTGGCAGTGTCCTCTGATTCATCCACATGTGTGGGTCCATTGTGGACCATTGAGACTGAGATAGCTTTGCTAGACTTCGCTGCTGGTGGCTCAAGCATAGTTTGAGACAACTGTGGTGAAGGATGAAGCTTTGCAGCCCTCCCTATCATTTGGAGGTTCTGCAGTTCCCTGGCCTGTTTTTATCCACAACTGTGTAAACACTTGTAGGACGAGCATCATGTGACACAATTAATTAAGTATGTAAGACGGGGGGTAACAGACACGTGACTTGTGCGGTAGTAGTCATTAGGACAAGGGCCAGACCTTTCGATTGGTTCGAAGTTTTTTAAAATTCTTACACCGTGTTTGAGGACCGGATTGTAAAGCTGAACGCGATCCCTATATTTAGCTTTTTCTTCCGTAAACTGCGATCATAATGCCTCTTTTGGCGCTGATGCATTGCCTGCGGTTTCCTCCTCGTGGGGTGCAATGATGTACATCTTGTGCATGCCCGGGATAAGACTGGTAGCCATCCGAAAACTGCTCCATTAGAATGTCAATTGGAAGTGTTGGGAACAGACCAAAATCGAGGAGATGCGGTGGGTGGTTTCATGGACTGATGTTCTGAAGGCCAAGAATGCCTTGTGAAGATGAAGATCCCTACCTCTCTGATGCTCCTTTGCTAGTTTGGACAACATCGCCTCAGCTGTTCTGTTGAAACCTCTCCACTTGTCCATTCCCCATCGGGTGGTCGGCTGAGGTTCTGGTCCGGTGAATATTCAACAAGGTGCATATAGCTTGTATGACATTACTACAGAAACTGGCACCCTGGTCACTGTGAACACTCCTGGAACCCCGTACAACACAATATTTCATCCACTAATATTCTGGCGTGTATAGTACAGTAGCAACTGTGTCTTCAAGAGGGAATGATTGCACCCACTTTGTGAAGACGTTGGTTACAACTCGTGTGTACCAATCTCCTCTCTCTGAAACTTGGCGTGGGCCCGTTGTGTTCCACATGATTTTTCCTCAAAGGGATAACTACTACGGTGCTCGAGGTTTCTTTGGTGGAGAATTTCGTTGCTGATATTCCTCACATTTATGGACCCACTTCTTGCATTCTTTACATTCAGAGACCCACTTCTTACATTCCTTACATTCACAGACCCACTTCTTACATTCCTTACATTCACAGACCCACTTCTTACATTCCTTACATTCACAGACCCACTTCTTACATTCCTTACATTCACAGACCCACTTCTTACATTCCTTACATTCACAGACCCGCTTCTTACATTCCTTACATTCACAGACCCACTCCTTACATTCCTTACATTCACAGACCCACTTCTTACATTCCTTACATTCACAGACCCACTTCTTACATTCCTTACATTTACAGACCCACTTCTTACATTCCTTACATTCACAGAACCACTTCTTGCATTCCTTACATTCACAGACCCACTTCTCGCATTCCTTACATTCACAGACCCACTTCTTGCATTCCTTACATTCACAGACCCACTTCTCGCATTCCTTACATTCACAGACCCACTTCTTACATTCCTTACATTCACAGACCCACTTCTTACATTCCTTACATTCACAGACCCACTTCTTACATTCCTTACATTCACAGACCCACTTCTTACATTCCTTACATTCACAGACCCACTCCTTACATTCCTTACATTCACAGACCCACCTCTTGCATTCCTTACATTCACAGACCCCCTTCTTGCATTCCTTACATTCACAGACCCACTTCTTACATTCCTTACATTCACAGACCCACTTCTTACATTCCTTACATTCACAGACCCACTTCTTACATTCCTTACATTAACAGACCCACTTCTTACATTCCTTACATTCACAGACCCACTTCTTGCATTCCTTACATTCACAGACCCACGTCTTGCATTCCTTACATTCACAGACCCACTTCTTGCATTCCTTACATTTACAGACCCACTTCTTACATTCCTTACATTCACAGACCCACTTCTTACATTCCTTACATTCACAGACCCACTTCTTACATTCCTTACATTCACAGACCCACTTCTTACATTCCTTACATTCACAGACCCACTTCTTACATTCCTTACATTCACAGACCCACTTCTTACATTCCTTACATTCACAGACCCACTTCTCGCATTCCTTACATTCACAGACCCACTCCTTACATTCCTTACATTCACAGACCCACTTCTTACATTCCTTACATTCACAGAACCACTTCTCGCATTCCTTACATTCACAGACCCACTTCTCGCATTCCTTACATTCACAGACCCACTTCTTACATTCCTTACATTCACAGACCCACTTCTCGCATTCCTTACATTCACAGACCCACTTCTTACATTCCTTACATTCACAGACCCACTTCTTACATTCCTTACATTCACAGACCCACTTCTTGCATTCCTTACATTCACAGACCCACTTCTTACATTCCTTACATTCACAGACCCACTTCTTACATTCCTTACATTCACAGACCCGCTTCTTACATTCCTTACATTCACAGACCCACTCCTTACATTCCTTACATTCACAGACCCACCTCTTGCATTCCTTACATTCACAGACCCCCTTCTTGCATTCCTTACATTCACAGACCCACTTCTTACATTCCTTACATTCACAGACCCACTTCTTACATTCCTTACATTCACAGAACCACTTCTTGCATTCCTTACATTCACAGACCCACTTCTCGCATTCCTTACATTCACAGACCCACTTCTCGCATTCCTTACATTCACAGACCCATTTCTCGCATTCCTTACATTCACAGACCCACTTCTCACATTCCTTACATTCACAGACCCACTTCTCACATTCCTTACATACACAGACCCACTTCTCACATTCCTTACATTCACAGACCCACTTCTTACATTCCTTACATTCACAGACCCACTTCTTACATTCCTTACATACACAGACCCACTTCTTACATTCCTTACATTCACAGACCCACTTCTTACATTCCTTACATTGACAGACCCACTTCTTACATTCCTGACATTCACAGACCCACTTCTTACATTCCTTACATTCACAGACCCACTTCTTACATTCCTTACATTCACAGACCCACTTCTTACATTCCTTACATTCACAGACCCACTTCTTACATTCCTTACATTCACAGACCCACTTCTTACATTCCTTACATTCACAGACCCACTTCTTACATTCCTTACATTCACATACCCACTTCTTACATTCCTTACATTCACAGACACTTCTTACATTCACAGACCCACTTCTTGCATTCCTTACATTCACAGACCCACTTCTTACATTCCTTACATTCACAGACCCACTTCATGCATTCCTTACATTCACAGACCCACTTCTTACATTCCTTACATTCACAGACCCACTTCTTACATTCCTTACATTCACAGACCCACTTCTTACATTCCTTACATTCACAGACCCACTTCTTACATTCCTTACATTCACAGACCCACTTCTTACATTCCTTACATTCACAGACCCACTTCTTACATTCCTTACATTCACAGACCCACTTCTTGCATTCCTTACATTCACAGACCCACTTCTTACATTCCTTACATTCACAGACCCACTTCTTACATTCCTTAAATTCACAGACCCACTTCTTACATTCCTTACATTCACAGACCCACTTCTTACATTCCTTACATTCACAGACCCACTTCTTACATTCCTTACATTCACAGACCCACTTCTTACATTCCTCACATTCACAGACCCACTTCTTACATTCCTCACATTCACAGACCCACTTCTTACATTCCTCACATTCACAGACCCACTTCTTACATTCCTCACATTCACAGACCCACTTCTTACATTCCTTACATTCACAGACCCACTTCTTGCATTCCTTACATTCACAGACCCACTTCTTGCATTCCTTACATTCACAGACCCACTTCTTACATTCCTTACATTCACAGACCCACTTCTTACATTCCTTACATTCACAGACCCACTTCTTACATTCCTTACATTCACAGACCCACTTCTTACATTCCTTACATTCACAGACCCACTTCTTACATTCCTTACATTCACAGACCCACTTCTTACATTCCTTACATTCACAGACTCACTTCTTTACATTCCTTACATTCACAGACCCACTTCTTGCATTCCTTACATTCACAGACCCACTTCTTACATTCCTTACATTCACAGACCCACTTCTTACATTCCTTACATTCACAGACCCACTTCTTACATTCCTTACATTCACAGACCCACTTCTTACATTCACAGACCCACTTCTTACATTCCTTACATTCACAGACCCACTTCTTGCATTCCTTACATTCACAGACCCACTTCTTACATTCCTTACATTCACAGACCCACTTCTTACATTCCTTACATTCACAGACCCACTTCTTACATTCCTTACATTCACAGACCAACTTCTTGCATTCTTTACATTCACAGACACACTTCTTACATTCCTTACATTCACAGACCCACTTCTTGCATTCCTTACATTCACAGACCCACTTCTTACATTCCTTACATTCACAGACCCACTTCTTACATTCCTTACATTCACAGACCCACTTCTTGCATTCCTTACATTCACAGACCCACTTCTTACATTCCTTACATTCACAGACCCACTTCTTACATTCCTTACATTCACAGACCCATTTATTACATTCCTTACATTCACTGACCCACTTCTTACATTCCTTACATTCACAGACCCACTTCTTACATTCCTTACATTCACAAACTTACCGTAATCTACTACTAAATCTCATGCTGGCATGTATAGCAGACTTCATATAAATATACTACTAACTCTCATCCTGGGCACCTCCTGCATCTATCCCAATGCTGGAGTGATGGAGGGTGCTTCAGATTGACGGTGCTTCCTGTGAAGAGGTCAGGAGATAGCCTCTGTTGTGCTGACAAGGTTATATAATTATATATAATGCCTCTGTGGTGGTCTGTGTGACATTTGCTAAACCCCAGTTTGTGGGGGAACACCACTCATCAATTTGTACCACACTAGCACCCCCCTCCACAGCTGTTATGCACACTTCAGAGGAAAGAGAATTGGTGTCAGCCCTGGAATATAGGCCTGCATCCTTCCCTCAACCACTGATATACCGTAAAGTACGCAGCAAGCGCCCGTGGGCGCTTACCTTTCAAACCCCAAATCGTAGGTGTTGGCGCTTGCTACATGTAGTGCGCGCTTGCCTCGTGATATTGGTGAAAAATGCTTAATAACGCACATCGGGCTGTTTTGAAGCAAATAAAGTCCAAAGAGTTCAAGCAATGTCTATCTCTAGTCTAGGGTACAATGTTATTTTGTTCTGGAAACTAACATTTAGCTAGTGCTATTCCTCAGGTTCACTGAAAGACGCCAAGTCGTTCACATCTTCATCCAAATCAGCGAACGGATCTTCGTCGCTATCTCTCTCCTCTCTGTCTTGGCTCAGCGTCGGAACGCGTGCGTATTATTGCACACGCGGTGCGGTTGAATCAATCTATTTTGGCGCATGCACTTATATTACGATCAATTTCTATATAGTGGGCGCTTGCTACTTGGAGGGCGTTTGCTGCGTACTTTACGGTATATCCTCTGAGGACCCTAGGCCAATGCCTGCATCCTTTCCCTCAGACACAGGTATGCACATCCCTACCTGCCTCAGACACAGGGTATGCTCATCCCTGCCTGCCTCAGACACAGGTATGCACATCCATACCTGCCTCAGACACAGGGTATGCACATCCCTACCTGCCTCAGACACAGGTATGCATATCCCTACCAGCCTCAGACACAGGTATGCACATCCCTACCAGCCTCAGACCTCAGACACAGGTATGCCCTGCCTCAGACACAGGGTATGCACATCCCTACCAGCCTCAGACACAGGGATGCACATCCCTACCTGCCTCAGACACAGGTATGCTCATCCCTACCAGCCTCAGACACAGGTATGCACATCCATACCTGCCTCAGACACAGGGTATGCTCATCCCTACCTGCCTCAGACACAGGTATGCACATCCCTACCAGCCTCAGACACAGGTATGCACATCCATACCTGCCTCAGACACAGGGTATGCCCTGCCTCAGACACAGGGATGCACATCCCTACCTGCCTCAGACACAGGGTATGCTCATCCCTGCCTGCCTCAGACACAGGGTATGCACATCCCTACCAGCCTCAGACACAGGGATGCACATCCCTACCTGCCTCAGACACAGGTATGCTCATCCCTACCAGCCTCAGACACAGGTATGCACATCCATACCTGCCTCAGACACAGGGTATGCTCATCCCTACCTGCCTCAGACACAGGTATGCACATCCCTACCAGCCTCAGACACAGGTATGCACATCCATACCTGCCTCAGACACAGGGTATGCCCTGCCTCAGACACAGGGATGCACATCCCTACCTGCCTCAGACACAGGTATGCTCATCCCTACCAGCCTCAGACACAGGGTATGCTCATCCCTACCTGCCTCAGACACAGGTATGCACATCCCTACCTGCCTCAGACACAGGTATGCACATCCATACCTGCCTCAGACACAGGTATGCTCATCCCTACCTGCCTCAGACACAGGTATGCTCATCCCTACCTGCCTCAGACACAGGGTATGCACATCCCTACCTGCCTCAGACATGCACATCCATGATACCTGCCTCAGACACAGGTATGCACATCCATACCTGCCTCAGACACAGGGTATGCACATCCCTACCTGCCTCAGACATGCACATCCATGATACCTGCCTCAGACACAGGTATGCACATCCCTACCTGCCACAGACACGGGTATGCACATCCCTACCTGCCTCAGACACAGGTATGCACATCCCTGCCTGCCTCAGACACAGGTATGCTCATCCCTACCAGCCTCAGACACAGGTATGCACATCCCTACCTGCCTCAGACACAGGTATGCTCATCCCTACCTGCCTCAGACACAGGGTATGCACATCCCTACCTGCCTCAGACACAGGGTATGCTCATCCCTACCAGCCTCAGACACAGGTATGCACATCCCTACCTGCCTCAGACACAGGTATGCACATCCCTACCTGCCTCAGACACAGGTATGCTCATTCCTACCAGCCTCAGACACAGGTATGCACATCCCTACCTGCCTCAGACACAGGTATGCACATCCCTACCTGCCTCAGACACAAGGTATGCTCATCCCTACCTGCCTCAGACACAGGTATGCTCATCCCTACCTGCCTCAGATACAGGGTATGCTCATCCCTACCTGCCTCAGACACAGGTATGCTCATCCCTACCAGCCTCAGACACAGGGTATGCTCATTCCTACCAGCCTCAGACACAGGTATGCACATCCCTACCAGCCTCAGACACAGGTATGCTCATCCCTACCTGCCTCAGATACAGGGTATGCTCATCCATACCTGCCTCAGACACAGGTATGCCCTGCCTCAGACACAGGGTATGCACATCCATACCTGCCTCAGACACAGGTATGCTCATCCCTACCTGCCTCAGACACAGGTATGCACATCCCTACCAGCCTCAGACACAGGGTATGCACATCCATACCTGCCTCAGACACAGGTATGCTCATCCATACCTGCCTCATACACAGGGTATGCACATCCATACCTGCCTCAGACACAGGTATGCTCATCCCTACCTGCCTCAGACACAGGTATGCTCATCCCTACCAGCCTCAGACACAGGTATGCACATCTCTACCAGCCTCAGACACAGGGTATGCTCATCCCTACCTGCCTCAGACACAGGGTATGCTCATTCCTACCAGCCTCAGACACAGGGTATGCTCATTCCTACCAGCCTCAGACACAGGTATGCACATCCCTACCTGCCTCAGACATGCACATCCATGATACCTGCCTCAGACACAGGTATGCACATCCATACCTGCCTCAGACACAGGGTATGCACATCTCTACCAGCCTCAGACATGCACATCCATGATACCTGCCTCAGACACAGGTATGCACATCCATACCTGCCTCAGACACAGGGTATGCACATCCCTACCTGCCTCAGACATGCACATCCATGATACCTGCCTCAGACACAGGTATGCACATCCCTACCTGCCACAGACACGGGTATGCACATCCCTACCTGCCTCAGACACAGGTATGCACATCCCTGCCTGCCTCAGACACAGGTATGCTCATCCCTACCAGCCTCAGACACAGGTATGCACATCCCTACCTGCCTCAGACACAGGTATGCTCATCCCTACCTGCCTCAGACACAGGGTATGCACATCCCTACCTGCCTCAGACACAGGGTATGCTCATCCCTACCAGCCTCAGACACAGGTATGCACATCCCTACCTGCCTCAGACACAGGTATGCACATCCCTACCTGCCTCAGACACAGGTATGCTCATTCCTACCAGCCTCAGACACAGGTATGCACATCCCTACCTGCCTCAGACACAGGTATGCACATCCCTACCTGCCTCAGACACAAGGTATGCTCATCCCTACCTGCCTCAGACACAGGTATGCTCATCCCTACCTGCCTCAGATACAGGGTATGCTCATCCCTACCTGCCTCAGACACAGGTATGCTCATCCCTACCAGCCTCAGACACAGGTATGCACATCCCTACCTGCCTCAGACACAGGTATGCCCTGCCTCAGACACAGGGTATGCACATCCATACCTGCCTCAGACACAGGTATGCTCATCCCTACCTGCCTCAGACACAGGGTATGCTCATTCCTACCAGCCTCAGACACAGGTATGCACATCCCTACCAGCCTCAGACACAGGTATGCTCATCCCTACCTGCCTCAGATACAGGGTATGCTCATCCATACCTGCCTCAGACACAGGTATGCCCTGCCTCAGACACAGGGTATGCACATCCATACCTGCCTCAGACACAGGTATGCCCTGCCTCAGACACAGGGTATGCACATCCATACCTGCCTCAGACACAGGTATGCTCATCCCTACCTGCCTCAGACACAGGTATGCACATCCCTACCAGCCTCAGACACAGGGTATGCACATCCATACCTGCCTCAGACACAGGTATGCTCATCCATACCTGCCTCATACACAGGGTATGCTCATTCCTACCAGCCTCAGACACAGGTATGCACATCTCTACCAGCCTCAGACACAGGTATGCACATCCCTACCAGCCTCAGACACAGGGTATGCTCATTCCTACCAGCCTCAGACACAGGTATGCACATCCCTACCTGCCTCAGACACAGGTATGCACATCCCTACCTGCCTCAGACACAAGGTATGCTCATCCCTACCTGCCTCAGACACAGGTATGCTCATCCCTACCTGCCTCAGATACAGGGTATGCTCATCCCTACCTGCCTCAGACACAGGTATGCTCATCCCTACCTGCCTCAGATACAGGTATGCTCATCCCTACCAGCCTCAGACACAGGGTATGCTCATCCCTACCTGCCTCAGACACAAGTATGCACATCCCTACCAGCCTCAGACACAAGTATGCACATCTATGGACAGCTATAGACATCATGGCCTTGAGCTATAGACATCATGGCCTTTATAGACATCATGGCCTTGAGCAAGCTCAAGTTGACTAGTCTCTGTACAGGTAAGATGAGGACAAAGTAGACCATACCGTCATGTGGGTGGGATTAACACGCACAGTTTCATCACACTCATTAACACTGGTAAGGTGTATTTTTACACCTGTGCACTTTAACAGTCTATAGGTCACATGCTCCCCAATCCCTTTTGATTTAATGGAGGTTGTCTGCTTCAGGTTCCATTAAGAGAAGCTCCACTGTAGTTAAGGGGGGACTGTACGTCAGCACCACCAAAGCAGTATAAATCGCCATAACCTTTTTTCTATATACACTATGCAGATTTTTATATTTTATTCCAGTGTGTTCCTTATGCTTTCTAATGATATTGAATGTCTCTGCAGACATATTTTCTCGGAAGATACATCAAGATCCCTAAAAAAGTTTACCTTACTTGTTCATAACTGCCCTAATTATCAAGATAAAAGTCTCAGATTTGGTCAGCTGATAGAGGAGGCTCTAATCTGTGCAATCAATATCAATAAACGTTGTGGTTTTTGAGTGGCAGAGCTTTTGCAAACGGAAAACACCAGGGAAAATCCCAAACCTCACCACTTCAAATCACCATAACTTGCCAACACTTATACAGTGCTATACTACAACTAAAGGAAAAGGAGCGCCTCCTTTCTCAAGAGTGAAGGGATTCAGAGAGGTTCCAGGTAAGCACGGATGCATTTGCAGCTTTCCATAGAAGAAAGACTTCTGGAAACAATAGTCAAGGCCAGGAAGAGACTATTCATGTGTCAGTTTCCATCGTCGGCCATTTTGTCCCTTTCTCCATCTCACCCCATCAAACTGGAAGTAGAATCTTATGACCATTTTATTTGGGCATGTGCAGCCACTGGGCATGTGCAGCTACTGGGCATGTGCAGCTACTGGGCATGTGCAGCCACTGGGCATGTGCAGCCACTGGGCATGTGCAGCCACTGGGCATGTGCAGCCACTGGGCATGTGCAGCCACTAGGCATGTGCAGCTACTGGGCATGTGCAGATACTGGGCATGTGCAGCTACTGGGCATGTGCAGTCTACTGGGCACGTGCAGCTACTGGGCACGTGCAGCTACTGGGCACGTGCAGCTACTGGGCACGTGCAGCTACTGGGCACGTGCAGCTACTGGGCACGTGCAGCTACTGGGCACGTGCAGCCACTGGGCACGTGCAGCCACTGGGCACGTGCAGCCACTGGGCATGTGCAGCTACTGGGCATGTGCAGCTACTGGGCATGTGCAGATACTGGGCATGTGCAGTCTACTGGGCACGTGCAGCTACTGGGCATGTGCAGTCTACTGGGCACGTGCAGCTACTGGGCATGTGCAGTCTACTGGGCATGTGCAGCCACTGGGCATGTGCAGCTACTGGGCATGTGCAGCTACTGGGTATGTGCAGGCAGGCTAAACAATTGTGATGTTCCAGCATGCAGGGACTGTTATAAATGTGTATATTTGTGAGCGATATCTAAGCATGTGGAGCGTGTGGATGTACCCGAGCATGGGGATGTACTCGAGCGTGGGGATGTACCCAGTGTGGGGATGTACTTGAGTGTGGGGACATACCCGAGCGTGGGGACGTACTCGAGCATGGGGACGTACTCGAGCATGGGGATGTACCCAGTGTGGGGATGTACCCGAGCGTGGGGATGTACCCAGTGTGAGGATGTACCCAGTGTGGGGACGTACCCGAGCGTGGGGACGTACTCGAGTGTGGGGATGTACTCGAGCGTGGGGATGTACCCAGTGTGGGGATGTACCCGAGCGTGGGGATGTACCCGAGCGTGGGGATGTACCCAGTGTGGGGACGTACTCGAGTGTGGGGATGTAATCGAGCGTGGGGATGTACCCGAGCGTGGTTATGTACTCGAGCGTGGGGATGTACCCAGTGTGGGGATGTACCCGAGCGTGGGGATGTACCCGAGCGTGGGGATGTACCCAGTGTGGGGACGTACTCGAGTGTGGGGATGTACCCGAGCGTGGGGATGTACCCGAACGTGGTTATGTACTCGAGCGTGGGGATGTACTTGAGTGTGGGGATGTACCCGAGCGTGGGGACGTACTCGAGTGTGGGGATGTAACCGAGCATGGGGATGTACCCGAGCATGGGGATGTACCCAGTGTGGGGATGTACTTGAGTGTGGGGATGTACCCGAGTGTGGAGATGTACCCGAGTGTGGGGATGTACCCAGTGTGAGGATGTACCTGAGCGTGGGGACGTACCCGAGCGTGGGGATGTACCGTGTGGGGATGTATCATGTATCCGAGTGTAGGGATGTACCCGAGCGTGGGGATGTACCCGAGCATGGGGGTGTACCTGAGCGTGGGGATGTACTCGAGCGTGTGGGGATGTACCCAACCCGGGTGGTGGTGTGTGTGTGGGTGGTGGGGAGAGGGGGAGGGGGCTAAAGTGCCACAATTAGTTGCTTCCGTGGTAACACGCTATTGGTTTGTTGTTCTGTTTGATGTTGTTATCTTTAGTCTGCAGAGGTGATCAGTGCTCTGTTTTCTGAAGACCCTTCTCTCTACTCTCGCATTGCAGTCGTCTCTTTCTTACCAAACATCCTCTATAAGGTATCCATGGCAACTGCACTAATGTAAGCAGGCACGTGCAGCTCTTGCTCTCAGTCGTGTAATTAATCAGATATTAAGGGAGTGCTAAATGTGATGGTTGGACATGTGACAAGGGAGGTGGAAGAGAAAAGTTGCTAAGGAGACCTCTTTATAGTGAAGCATTTTGAGGTGTGGTGTGTGTGTGCATGTATGAATGTGTGTGGTGTGTGTGTGTTTGCACATGTATGTGTGTGGGTGCATGTGTATGTGTGGTGTGCATCTGTATGTGCATGTGTGTGTGCACATGTATGTGTGTGGTGTGCATATGTGTGTGGTGTGCATGTGTGTGGTGTGCATATGTGTGTGGTGTGCATGTGTGTGTGCACATGTATGTGTGTGTGTGTGGTGTGCATATGTGTGTGTGTGTGTGCATGGTAAAATATGTACATACATTTGAAGGGCGGGGTCTTAGCCTTTAATTCTGCACAGCTGTCGAGCAGTCCTCGACTGCATCTGAAAATAATATTCTATATAATGCACAATTATTAAAATTGCTTTTGTCAGCTCTTGAGTCACTTTTTTTGTACACTCGGACAGAGTGGCTTTGAGTGAACTCAATCAAGTCAAAGCCGTCTCTCTGTAGTGTGTGCACAACAGGGAAAGGTTTTATAAAAGAACTGGACTCCAGTACCAGTGGGGCACAGGTCTATTGTGTTTCGTCTTCTCACCTGTTGCTTGGCTTGTTGTGCCTGGACTCTTTATAATTACAGAGCAGACAGGTTGAAGCAGCTCAGGAGGCGGGAGGAGTTTGAAGTGCAAGTTTAGCATCATCTTTTTAATGTGTATAGGATCTTGCCCTACTTCACCTTGCTGTATGTCAGCCCTAGCTCTTGCCCTACTTCAGACCTTGCTGTATGTCAGCCCTAGCTCTTGCCCTACTTCAGACCTTGCTGTATGTCAGCCCTAGCTCTTACCCTACTTCAGACCTTGCTGTATGTCAGCCCTAGCTCTTGCCCTACTTCACTTGCTGTATGTCAGCCCTAGCTCTTGCCCTACTTCACCTTGCTGTATGTCAGCCCTAGCTCTTGCCCTACTTCAGACCTTGCTGTATGTCAGCCCTAGCTCTTGCCCTACTTCACTTGCTGTATGTTATCCCTAGCTCTTGCCCTACTTCAGACCTTGCTGTATGTCAGCCCTAGCTCTTGCCCTACTTCAGACCTTGCTGTATGTCAGCCCTAGCTCTTGCCCTACTTCACACCTTGCTGTATGTCAGCCCTAGCTCTTGCCCTACTTCACTTGCTGTATGTCATCCCTAGCTCTTGCCCTACTTCAGACCTTGCTGTATGTCAGCCCTAGCTCTTGCCCTACTTTAGACCTTGCTGTATGTCAGCCCTAGCTCTTGCCCTACTTCACACCTTGCTGTATGTCAGCCCTAGCTCTTGCCCTACTTCACTTGCTGTATGTCATCCCTAGCTCTTGCCCTACTTCAGACCTTGCTGTATGTCAGCCCTAGCTCTTGCCCTACTTCAGACCTTGCTGTATGTCAGCCCTAGCTCTTGCCCTACTTAACACCTTGCTGTATGTCAGCCCTAGCTCTTGCCCTACCTCAGACCTTGCTGTATGTCAGCCCTAGCTCTTGCCCTACTTCAGACCTTGCTGTATGTCAGCCCTAGCTCTTGCCCTACTTGTTAGCTTCTGCCCTACATCACCCCTTATCTATGCATCCCTTACCCTACACCCCCTTGCCTATAAATACCTTGCCCTACATCATCACTTGCCCTACACCATGCCCTTGCCCTACACCATGCCCTTGCCCTACACCATGCCCTTGCCCTACACCACATCCTTGCCCTACACCATACCCTTGCCCTACACCACATCCTTGCCCTACACCATGCCCTTGCCCTACACCATGCCCTAACCATGCCCTTGCCCTACACCACACCCTTGCCCTACACCACGCCCTTGCCCTACACCATGCCCTTGCCCTACACCATGCCCTTGCCCTACACCACGCCCTTGCCCTACACCATGCCCTTGCCCTACACCACGCCCTTGCCCTACACCACGCCCTTGCCCTACACCACGCCCTTGCCCTACACCACGCCCTTGCCCTACACCATGCCCTTGCCCTACACCATGCCCTTGCCCTACACCATGCCCTTGCCCTACATCATCACTTGCCCTACATCATCACTTGCCCTAACCACACTCTAATTGCCTTCCTCTCTCCCGCTAGGTACGGCAGGTCGACCCGCGGGTATTGGTGGGGCTCGTGACACGTGGCAATGTGCTCTCCACAATACCCGATGGCTCTCCGAGGCAAATGGCTAGGTGGAAGAACAGGTTAGCTGCTGTGCTGGACAAAATACTCACCTTCTCATTGAAAACGTGGATCTGGAGCCTTCTGGGAGTGAGTCTACTCTTAGTCAACAAGAACGACATCTTATCAGGAAGGTAGGTCACATGTTGCTAGGAAGGTAGGTCACATGTTCCTAGGAAGGTAGGTGACATGTTGCTAGGAAGGTAGGTCACATGTTGCTAGGAAGGTAGGTTACATATCTAGGAAGGTAGGTTACATGTTGTTAGGAAGGTCGGTCACATGTTGCTAGGAAGGTAGGTCACATGTTGCTAGGAAGGTAGTTCACATGTTGCTAGGAAGGTGAGTCAAATGTTGCTAGGACGGTAGGTCACATGTTGCTAGGAAGGTAGGTCACATGTTGCTAGGAAGGTAGGTCACATGTTGCTAGGAAGGTGAGTCAAATGTTGCTAGGACGGTAGGTCACATGTTGCTAGGAAGGTAGGTCACATGTTAGGAAGGTAGGTTACATGTTGCTAGGAAGGTAGTTAACATGTTGCTAGGAAGGTAGTTCACATGTTGCTAGGAAGGTAGGTCACATGTTGCTAGGAAGGTAGTTCACATGTTGCTAGGAAGGTAGGTCACATGTTGCTAGGAAGGTAGTTCACATGTTGCTAGGAAGGTAGTTCACATGTTGCTAGGAAGGTAGTTCACATGTTGCTAGGAAGGTAGGTCACATGTTGCTAGGAAGGTAGTTCACATGTTGCTAGGAAGGTAGGTCACATGTTGCTAGGAAGGTAGTTCACATGTTGCTAGGAAGGTAGGTCACATGTTGCTAGGAAGGTAGGTCACATGTTGCTAGGAAGGTAGTTCACATGTTGCTAGGAAGGTAGGTCACATGTCATTCATTGTCAACTATTTTGAGCATTGATTCTGGCCACATGATATGCACCCCTGACCCATGTTTTGGTATCAATGGGCACACTCCTCGGCCATGGTGTTATAGTGATGTGTGGTGTGGTATAAGATGGACTTGCGATTGTGTAAGGCATGTGAGGTGTTTATGTGTTTGGTGGTCATGGTAGTCTGTGGTATGATCTGTTTGCAGGGTAACCTGGGGATGGCGAGGAAGTGTTTGAGTGTGGAGGTGGGGGGAAAGGGAGAAGATTCATTCTGCCACAACGTTCCCCTAGAGTATCCTTGGCCCTAGGATAAGTCTGCCTCAGCCATAGGCCTAGATTAGCCCAGGTCTAGGCCTAGATTATCCCTAGACCTAGAATATCCCAATCCCTTATCCCTAGAACTATGTAGGTCTAGGCCCGACTAGTGATGCATAGAATACTGGCCCTAGCCCTAGAATGCCCCTGGCCCTAGCCCTAGAATATCCCTAGCCCTAGAATTCCCCTGGTTTTAGTTCTAGAATGCCCCTGGTTTTAGTTCTAGAATGCCCATGGCCTAGAATATCCCTAGCCCTAGCCCTAAAATGCCCCTGGCCCTAGCCCTAGCCCTAGAATTCCCCTGGCCCTAGAATGCCCCTGGTTTTAGTTCATGGCCTAGAATATCCCTAGCCCTAGCCCTAAAATGCCACTGGCCTTAGCCCTAGCCCTAGAATAGCCTTAACCCTAACCTAGAATGCCTCTGGCCCTAGAGCAGCCCTAGCCCTAGCCCTATTTCCGGGATCCATACTGTATAGTCGGTCACCTCACCAGGGACATCTGGTATAGTCCCAAGCATCCCAGATCAGACTGTGTGTCAGGTTGTGGCACTACACTACTACTAGACATATGGTGAGTGGGTTGCGAGTGTGGTTGTCATGGTTCCTGCGTGGTGTAGGGTGGATCTTGCGAAATGGGATAGCCGGGAGATACTTATAATGACCTGGACTGTCAACAGCAAGAATGACAAGAGCTACTTCCAAGATGTGTTGAAGCTTCCCTTCATTACCGATGATGTGGACACAAATAGCTCCGCCCCTGAGCAATCCTAGCTCCGCCCCTGAGAGATCCTAGCCCCGCCCCTGAGAAATCCTAGCTTCACTGGAGAAAGTCGTACATATCTACACAGTTACATTTGATGATATATTCTATTCATGTATGTAACTATTTTGAAACATGATCAACAAATTTAGAAGTCTGTACACATGAACTTGATGAAAATAAGTCCTCATCTCATGTTGCTCGAGTAGCACATAAAGTTGGTTCACGTAGGGTGCAAGGTTCAATGTTGGGCATATCGTTGAGGGGGAGGGGGGGGGCTCATGACAAATTTGCATTGTTCATGCTAGGCCTGGTTCTGTAACTAATAAGTAATTAGGCTAGGGTAAGTTCTGTAGAGGGCTAATTTTGGTTCTGGCTTCTATAACTAGGGTTAAGGTTAGTTCTGTAACTAGGGCTTGGGTTAGTTCTGTAACTAGTAAGTTCTGTATATGACTAGAGTTAGTTCTGTGTAGGACTAGAGTTAGTTGTGTTAGTTCTGTGTAGGACTAGAGTTAGTGTTAACTAGGGTTAAGGTTAGTTCTGTAACTAGGGGCTGGGGTAAGTTCTGTATAGGGCTAGTTTTGGGTCTGGCTAGGGTTGTAGCTAGGATTGTCTGCCACAGCAGTAGCTGCTAATGCACAATTCATGCCCCTTACAGTCTAAAACAGGAAGACAAGTGTGTATATAGTGTTATTGAAATAAGGAAGGTATGTAGCTAGCTATTAGATTTCCCCCCCCCCCCCCCCCCCTTTTTTTGTAGGTAGCAGCCATAAAAGGGATTTGGGAGGGTAACATTAGTGGGTAACTTGAGGTTGGGAGAGAAATGTATCCCGAATTTTCATGCTGTGCTCCTCTGTTGGTTATTTTATTCTTTTCATGGCAACCGGACACTCTGCTAGTATATATATATATATATTATTATATATATTTGTGCATGCACTCCTAGCAGAGAAGAGATGGTTCAACAAGTGATGGCTTTGCAATATCACATTACTCACCTCTTCACCTACTGCTGTGTGTGTGTGTGTGCACTGTGGTAGCAGCTAAGACCTTTAAATTAGTTAACTACTAATATGGCACTATATAGCAACCAAAACCTGTTACCACAGGAAGTTCAGTTTCACATAGTGAATGTTTAGTGGAGTACTTTCAGTAGCAATATGGAAGTTCTACAACCAAGAACTACAAACATTCTCGCTTAACCCCCTCCCCCCCCCCTTCCTTTCTTCCAGCAGTGGCCATGGACTGCCGCTGAAGACAATTCATCACACACATTGGAGTTGGCTTGTGCCGTTCAGATGATGTTCCTGTGAGAGCACCATGGACTGCCGCTAGAGACAATTCATCACACACATTGGAGTTGGCTTGTGCCGTTCAGATGATGTTCCTGTGAGAGCACCATGGACTGCCACTAAAGATGATCTTCCTGTGAGAGCACCATGGACTGCCACTAGAGACAATTCATCACACACATTGGAGTTGGCTTGTGCCGTTCAGATGATGTTCCTGTGAGAGCACCATGGACTGCCGCTAGAGACAATTCATCACACACATTGGAGTTGGCTTGTGCCGTTTAGATGATGTTCCTGTGAGAGCACCATGGACTGCCGCTAGAGACAATTCATCACACACATTGGAGTTGGCTTGTGCCGTTCAGATGATGTTCCTGTGAGAGCACCATGGACTGCCGCTAGAGACAATTCATCACACACATTGGAGTTGGCTTGTGCCGTTCAGATGATGTTCCTGTGAGAGCACCATGGACTGCCACTAAAGATGATCTTCCTGTGAGAGCACCATGGACTGCCACTAGAGACAATTCATCACACACATTGGAGTAGGCTTGTGCCGTTCAGATGATGTTCCTGTGAGAGCACCATGGACTGCCGCTAGAGACAATTCATCACACACATTGGAGTAGGCTTGTGCCGTTCAGATGATGTTCCTGTGAGAGCACCATGGGCTGCCACTAGAGACAATTCATCACACACATTGGAGTTGGCTTGTGCCGTTCAGATGATGTTCCTGTGAGAGCACCATGGGCTGCCACTAAAGACAATTCATCACACACATTGGAGTAGGCTTGTGCCGTTCAGATGATGTTCCTGTGAGAGCACCATGGACTGCCACTAAAGATGATCTTCCTGTGAGAGACCATGGACTGCCACTAGAGACAATTCATCACACACATTGGAGTAGGCTTGTGCCGTTCAGATGATGTTCCTGTGAGAGCACCATGGACTGCCGCTAGAGACAATTCATCACACATATTGGAGTTGGCTTGTGCCGTTCAGATGATGTTCCTGTGAGAGCACACCACCTCATGGGGCACGCTCACGCTGCTAGCAATCAAGTCAGTCCATAACATAGCCTACATAGTAGCTGACTTGGAGCTAACCAGATGCTTCAATCTCAAATCAGAGAGAGGCAATTATCAAAACCATCAGAGCTGCAGGGCGCCATATCTAGGCTGTCAGCTTCAACACTCAACCACACCCACACCGGCTGTGCCAAGTACACACTCAATTGTAGCGTGACTGTGGAAGAGGCAGTTGACAAGTAAACAATATTTTTTGCAAGCCACTGCAAAAGCTATTTATAGCCTTACATACATGATAGGTAAAAAATGATTGAAGTTAGGCGAAGAATTGTTTAATAAATCGTTTGAAGGAAGGGAGTGAGGACGAGGATCTAATGGAGGTTGGGAGTGAGTTCCAAAGAGCTGTGGCGGAGGGAACGAAGGAAGACTGCATGGATGCAGTGCGGGAGAATGGGATTATGATGTTCGATGGGTGGTATTGGCGAGAAGACATGAGCGGAGTAGGAGCTAATGGGATTGAGTCTGGAGGAAAATGGATGTAATTGTTTATTATTTTGTAAATTAGAAGGAGCTTGGCCTGAGCATGTCTATTTGAGAGTGTTGAAAGTTTAAAGGTGGAGAGGTTGGATGCATAGTCAGTCCATTGGAGTCCGAGTGCAAAGTGCTGAACGT
The DNA here is from genome assembly GCA_028752905.1 of Cladorhizidae sp. MBARI D1340-BT2. Classification (NCBI taxonomy): domain Eukaryota; kingdom Metazoa; phylum Porifera; class Demospongiae; order Poecilosclerida; family Cladorhizidae; species Cladorhizidae sp. MBARI D1340-BT2. Next base: position 3,503,239 of record JAQNBH010000012.1, on the reverse strand, counting down.
GTTCCAAGGATTTTGAATTACAAGAAGAGGGAGGAGGTGACCACACAGAGGAACAGTAACTTAGATGAGGGAGAACTAATGTTGTGTAAAGTTTTAATTAGCATATGAGAGGATGAGGATGGTAAAAGTTACATATTGGTAGAGGTAAGTGGCTGGGCTATATACAATGGAGAAGCTAGAATTGAGGTCTAACTTTATGGTGGGCCCCAGGCAAGAAATTTTCTGGTGCTTTTCCTACATATTTTCCTACATACATTGTCAGATTCTCTCAGAGCTGCACACAAACATGCCAGTCATTAATTACCCATGGAACCAACCTAAGTTGGAGAGAGATAAGTTCCAACAACAAAAACACAGCTCTCTTACTCAACTGCTTGGGTCCATGGAGTTGGCCAAGTACACACATGACAGAATTCTAAGTGCGAGCAGAACAGAAGGAACAAAAACTAGAAAACTAAAAGGTTAATCTGGTTATAATTGGGGTCAGCAAATGTGGGTTTTAATTACAGGTGTTGGGTCCAAGATAAGACTTTCACTGCGTGCGCGCGCACTACAATTAGTAGCAGCCCTTATCCTCCTAAGCCAGGAAGTCAAAACAGTGAGCTATATAAAAGTCTCAAACTTGATCAAGTAGCCGTCCTTCATAGTCATGACACTTCCTGTTCGTAGTGCGCTCAAGATCGTCCTTGAGCTAGCTTTCTCAAAATGGTAAGCTTGTGCCTTTCCCTAACATCGTTGGATATCGTTCAATTCTCAGACCAGCTATTCTCAGCAGAGGTTATCTCCACTAGGGTGAACAAAACATTTGCTTCACTGGACCTCGCCCAGGTTGGACTTCGTGCTAAGAGTCAGGTACTTAATGAATGGTGGCTGTGAGGGGAGAAAACTTTGACGTTTTAAGGCATTCCATTGGTTTCTCAAAAGTGTTGGCTGGGCTTGGGGGAGTGCAGCCTGGTGTCTAGGTGTCTTTGGTAATGAACTAGGTGTGTGTGAGGGGAGGGGGGGAGCAGTAGTAGTTTTATGACAAAAGGCCATGTTTGCCAGTTATAGACTCCACTCTTGAAAAGATCCTGCAACTAAGTCTGATTAAAGTGCGAATTACTGATGGAAAATGCACAATCATGGAGGTTTGTGTGGTTAATCCCAGCGAGCAGGTTGTCATCAGTGGACGAGGAGCTATCAATTCCTACCTGACCACTCGACTTATTCTGGTGTACGCACTGATGTACCCACCATTAACCCTGCTATTCAAAGGTACAGAAGGAAAAGTCCTTGCTCTCTAAGTAAAGACGGGTAATGATCAGAAAATGGTTGTCGGGAACGTCGACTCTCCTCGAGATAAGAAAAGCCTTTCACTCTTGTGGGGAAATTCCTCCAGGTGCATGGCTTCCAGAGACTGATGGCTGCCCTTTATCTAGCTAGCTCTCATCAGGAGGCACCATCGTCGGGGTAACTGATGATCACAAATGCTCGGTCTGAGGAGTGGGCTTGACTTGACGGCAGAAAAGAAGGTCATGTATTAGAAAGTATTGAGCAAATGTTAAAGTGCAGCGCTGGTGTTAGTAGAGGGACGTCATGGACGTGGGAAGGCCACAATTGGCCACATGGCCACTAGGGACCAAGCCAAGAGAGGTGGCTTATTGAAGAAGACAAAGATGGGCTTTCTTATCCATCTTCGAAGCATGACCAGAAAGGATCAGGTCTTGTCAGATGTTCTAACGGTTTTCCATTGGGCACTAGAGCATGTGAAAAGGTATGGGATGGTCTGGAGGGAACTGTAGATGAGGGTGTGCTTACCATTACAGATGACGAGACAAGTATTTGTCTCAAGATATGATGACATTGTCATCTGTGAGGTATGAATGATATTTATCCGAGGCATTGGTCATTGTGGTCTGGCGTCGTGTGCCCACTATGGCACTTAGACGTGAAACTGCAGTGGCTGGATGAATTAAGGGATTGGTTTGGGGGTCGGAGTTTATTTGAGTTTTTGAATGTAATTTACAAAATTTCCTTTCTATGCCGAGTAAAACTGATAGTGTGTTTAGAATAGTATCGCGTGGTATTTGCTGGTCCATGCAGCAACGATCTGTTTCTTGCACCTACATTGGGGAGGATGATATTCCGCCTAGAGGGATGGGTGTGTCATTACCAGATTTTTATTGCGTTGCACAAGTTTAAATATGCTCGTGTTTTTTTAAATTTATTATTTTTTTATTTATTTTTTGTTTTTGTTTTTATAAAAATTATTCGCTGGAAGGTTTTTACATTGTAAAAACACACGGAATGCTTTAGAAGAGCTTACCATTTGCCTTTGACTTGACCATTCACTCAGGCTGCGTAGACTAACATGATGATACAGTCCTCTTGCTTGTAATACTGGTCCTGAATTAGTTCTCCCTTTTGATGTAGTTAATATTTCCCAGACAGCTGAACTATATGGTGCTTGACAATACTTACCTTTTTCTTTATCTTGCATTCCTGGACTATCTTGCAACTCTCTGTGTAGCTATGTTTGTAGAGGAGCATATGAAGATGCTCCGATTTGCCCAGGAGAGAGACACTGGTGGACGGTATGGAAGTTTTAGTGTGTCCTAGTGAAATTTGGTGGGGGAGAAGCTGGGGTCCATGCGTCAAGGGCTCTATGTAGAACCCAGTATGTGTTTGAATCTCAACAAGGTCTCGTCTGTCTGTGGTCGTGCTATGAAGGCGATAAGCACATGTTCTTGATTGTTTCCTGTTCCACCTCACACATGTTGGCTTGACTGCCGTAGCCTGTGCCGTCTCTTCGACTACTTCTTGCCTAGTTACAACACTAGCTATGTCCGAGTCTGCCCAAGAAAAGTTCGCACCAACGAGCGGATGTGATACGAACACTGGACCTCTCCGGTGACAGTATTGGTGCTGGTAGTGCAGCGGCTCTAGCTGAAGTACTAACGGCCTTGCGAGGAACTGTAAGTGCTACACGTCTCCGTAACAATATTGATGAAGGAGTAGCGCTTTAGTTGATGTCAAGAGTCACATCCACTACTGTAGCTAGCTAGCTGTTGGTGAATCTGCACTTATCGTTCTGCTCTTTATCCTTAGTTGACACTAGTGTACAATTTATGCTCATTCACTGCAATCGGTGTTTGAAGACACATGTGTTAATTAATATTCACTCACGCCTACAAGCACTTTTGACGAGAACTTTTCATTGTTGAAACTCAAATTCATACTGGGCTGTATACAGAGTACCTGGTTACCCCCCAATGTGCTGCTATGTTACCATCAAACTTTACTATGCCACAGTAGGACTTCCACACCATCCACTTGTGTTGCTTTCCTGCATACAATCTGATTACTTCCATTCGTTCTTCTTCAATCCTGCCTGTGCACAAAGCTGCCAGATACTCTTGGAAGGGAGCTGGGGGGAACGCAAGTGTTGTCAAGCCATATAGTTCAGTAGTCTGGACAACAGTGACCTAGTCAAGAGAAGATGCATCATCGGGGGCGTTTGCACGAGGAAGTGCCACGAGTGTCATCATGCCAATGGAGCTATTTATTCTGTGGGAGTGGTCATGTCAAAGGCAAGTTGGTGAACTTTTGAATATTCTCCATCTTCTCCGTGTATAGCTTCCAGTGAGTACAGCTCAGCTAATCTGGTAAAGTGACCATAGATTTCCATCCCTGTAGGTGAAATCCTTTCTCGCTCATGTTCATAAGGAAACAGATCATTGCCACATACACAGCAATGCATTGCGATGCGAATCTGAACATGATTCCATACTTACATGCGGCAGCATTGAAAGGAAATAGTAAATGCATAAATAAATAAAAAATCTCTGGCGAGTAATGCCTTCCCACTCTGTCAAATTTCAAATTTGTTTGGTCTCTAGTAGCTTCACATTTCGAAGTGTGGGGGTAGTGTAGTCACGGAACGTGAGCTCACAATGACCTTTGCCCTGGGTAGATATGTCGTGTTATAATCCACAGACAAGTTGCTTGAGGTGGGTACGTGCCTGGTCCGTCTACGATGAAGCACACGTTCTCGTCTTCAGTTCCCCTCTGTCATTGGATGCCTTTTTTATGTCGTGTTTGGGGGGGGGGGGGGGGCAATAGAATATCTGTCGAGTATTCATCCAATGTTGCTTGCGAATATGAGCAGGATAAGAAGTACCATTTCCCGAGCCATTATTCTGCAAGTCCCGTCTTGTGGTCCAGACGCTCATGACCTTGTGGACCAGTGTGGTCTTGCCACTCCCAGGACGACCCTCCACCGACACCGCGCTCTACTTTCATGCATGCTAAACACTTTCTATTACTTGACCTACATTTTGCTCTCGGAGATGTCGCGCAGATCTCCTGCAATAGAGTATTTGAACTCGTCAATATCCTGATGGTTCTTTGTGATGAGAGCTAGATTTATGAAGCCGCTAGCAACCGATGGAGTCCAAGACCTGGAGGAATTTTGCTTGAGAAAATTGTAAGGCATTGCATCTTAGGTGGGGAGGACAAGAGCTTGACGTTTGAGACCACCACATCGTTGATCATTATGCAGCTAATGCACTTTCATTCTACGCCTTGAGTTGAACGGCTAATGGCGTAAGTTGAGTGGTCCGTTAGGAATTGACCTCCCTTTATCCACCGATAACAAATCAGCCCGCTGGGATTAAACAGACACACCTCCAGGATTGTGGATTTTCCATCAGTAATTTGTATTTTAGTCAGACTTAGTTAACAGGCTCTTTCAAGAATGGAGTCTATAACTGGTAAATGTGGCCTTTTGTCGTAAAACTACTGCCCCTCCCCCCTCCCCTCACACACACCTAGCTCCTTATCTAAGAACACCTAGGCACCAGACCCTGCACCCGCCCATGCCCAGCCAGCACTTTGAGAAACCAATGGAATGCCGTAAAGTCAAAAGTGTTCTCCCCTCACAGCCACCATTCATTAAGCACCCGACTCTTAGCACGAAGTCCAGCCTGAGCGTGGCCAGCGAAGCAAATATTTTGCTCACCTAGTGGAGATGACCTCTGCTGTGAATAACTGGCTGAGAATTCAATGAGATCCATTTGTCTTGGGGAAGAACAGGCTTACCATTTTGTGAAAGCTTACCTGAAGACGATCTCTAGCGTCGGACGAACAGGAAGCGGCATAACTTGGAAGGATAATTGGTAAATGAGACGGCTACTAGATTACTAAGTTTAAGAGTTATACAGCTCACCGTCCAGCCTAATGACTTTCCGGCTGCCAGGAAGAAGTCCCTCCCCCCCCCACACACACATATTTGAGTGCCCACAAAAACACTTGGTGAAATATTTATGAGCTCAATAGGGTTGTGCCGAGCTGTACGTAGGCTATCTAGGGCCCAGACTTGTGGTGCTGTAGTTTGTAGACTCTCTAGGGCCCAGACTCACGGTGCTGTAGTTCCTAGCCCCCCCCCCCCCCCTCCACCATAACTAAGCAGTACAACTAACATAGAACATTTTAACAAAATATCAAATGTGTATGTCATTACAGCACGAGTCATCTTGCCTCATTTACTTAATTTAATTTATTCATTTATTTATTTTTGTACTGCTCTAGGGTGTGCAACATTTTGTTGTTTTTGAGCCTTGAGATAGGCCATCACTAGCACATACAAACAATAAATGGCAATGATTACTGACATTGAATTAACTGTTTAAAAATAATGAATTACAAAGAGTTTGTTTTTGGATTAGGATGGGGGGAGGTGCCAAAGATATAGGACCAGGGAGCCTACATAAGGTGCCAAACATGTATTTCCTCTTCTCCCTCCACTTGAGCACATTTCCCACAACAATTCTGTCTCCCCTACCCAACATCTCTTCCTTCACCCATGCTACTGGTCTACCCAAGCCTCTTTCTTCACCCTTACTACTCATCTACCCAACATTAGGCCTACTCTCCCTTCATCCTCTTCGTTTCTCCATTCTACCACCCACTTTTCAGACCCTTATATGCCCTCAACCATATCTCCTCAATCACAAGCAAACTCCCAACAGTACAACAAGAAATGCACAACATCTTCCATAACACCTTCATCACATAGCTCACATCTACCATCCCGGCACATACCACACCTCATCTTGTCAACCAAGAGTCCCGCTGATGCCGTTCTTAACCTAAATCTCAGCCTCATTTCCCCTATTTTACTGAATCCTCTTGCATATTTTTCTTGTCCAAACTCTTCTTTAGCTAGCTTGAGGCTCGATTTCTCTCCCACTTCTTCCCGCCACTCCTTATGAACATCCCTTACACAATTCCTTCATGGCTCACCTAAGCCTCCAACACTCTTTCCCCCCAAACTTCCTTTTCAGCTCACAAAACTCTGCCCACCAACCTGGACAATCACTTACGGTGCCCAGGGTTTCATTTGCACCCACTTAGAACCTTTTTGCCCCCCCCCCCCCCCCCCTTGGAAATTGTATTAGGTATTTAAATTCATTATTGATGCTGATAAGTGCTTGACATCTTAAAGTTCAGATTCCTCCAGTTGGACAATTTTCTAAATGAAACCCTGGCCTGCCACAACTTTTTTTCACTAGTATATCTTCACTCATTCTCTGCAACCTCCATCCAAATAACACTTTTTTTCCTTCCCTTCTCTGCTCCAGCCCCTCCAGCCCAGGTCCCCTCTTACTGCCACCCCTGCAACTATATTACTCCCTCCAACCAGTTTCCTCTCAATGTTGAATTATTTCCAAATTCTTGCAGGCTGTCTTCCCTCCTGTCCACCATGCTTCAGATGCATGTTCTAGCTAGCAACTCCCATATTAGTTTACCTCTGTCCATCTCCATCTCTCGGTTTACCCTGCTCATGTAAACATTTCTTGACCTCCATTACCTTTCCTTTTCCCCATCTTCTCCAAATGAACATTTCCTCTCATCCCCCTGTCAAACCACACACCAAGATATTTGAAGGCTTCCACATTCTCCATTCTCTGCTCATTAATCTCATTCTCTCATTAATCTTCCACTCTCCTCCACTACACTTTCCACCAACTGTCATTGACTTATTCTTCTCACGATTAAACTTAAATCTCCACTTCATCTCAAACTCCTCCACCACATCCAACACCACTGCCTGTTCTCTCACTAACAGTACAATAATATCTGCATACAACAACCCAGCACACCATGTTCCTTCCACTTCAATCCCTAACCTTTCCCCTCCAAATCCTTCAACAATCCCATGACATATATACACACTATAGAGAACTGGTGACAAAGGACAACTCTGTGTTAGTCCTGCCTCCACTTCAAACCACCTGGACTCCTCTCCATTTAATGAGAACACACTCGACTGAACTCCTTCATACAAAGCATTTGCACACATTGACAAATTCTTCCTGAACTCTGTACCGTCTTGTCCTCATTCATCTACCTATTCCCAGGACACACCATATTCTGACCATAGATTAATTGCTCCACTCTCCCGATCACCATTGTACCCATAATTACCCCTTTAACAGTAAGATATAATCTACCACTGACCTCCTCTCTCTTATCTCCAACATCCACTACACTGCGATAACTTATTCCGATATGCAAATTGCACACCCCAACCAGATTCAACAACCTCTGACCATTCCTGTTAGGTAACTGCTCTGACCCTAACCTAATTGGGCATTAAAAAAATCACCTATGTCGCCACATGCGTGATTTGTAAACTGTTATTGACAATTCCAAAGACCCTGCATAAGTATTATAATGGCCGACAACCCCAAGTGACATGGTGTTTCTGGCGATGGTTGTTTCTCTAGCAACATTTATATAATCTGAGGTCATCACTGGCACCATGGGGTTGATTTACTTCAGACCCCTAGTTTAGTCGATGTTGCAGCAGGCCGGAAGACAATGACACGTATCCTTTTTTTAATCGTAGTCGGAGAAAGTTAATAAAGGAGCATGAAAGTAGAAATGGTCGGAAAATTAACTTAAAATTATTCTTTTTTATTGTTATTCTTTTATTATTATTCTATTTATATTTATTGTTATTGCTTATTATTAGTATATATATTATTTTTATATTGTTACTAATTTATTATTGTTATTATTACTTATTATTCTATATTTATTGTTATTGCTCATTATTAATATATTATTTTTATATTTAATTTATTATTGTTGTTACTTATTATTATTATTTGTTCATTAATGTATTTTACAGTACTACACGACTATAACAAGGTGAAGATTAAGTTGTTGTTTTTTTTCTGTTTTTTCTTTTCTTTTTTCTTGTTTTTTTTTTCTTCATCATAGGATTTTTTTTTTTTAACACACAAAAATTTTATTACTTAATTAATTACATCAATCCAAAAGTCACACCTATAAAACAATTCAATCCTGTCCATCCACCATGGGAGCACGGGGAGGGAGGCGGTTGATCCACATCGTGGCATTTCCCCTCCACAAGCAGATGGCCAACCGTTGGAGAAGGTGGCGTGTTGATTCTGCTGGTGGTATTCCCAGGCGTTGTCCCTGAAGCCGGCCTATAGCCCTGATGGTCTCCAACCCTTCCTCGCCCCAACCCCCCAATGCCTCCACAGCAACAGGTATGAAGCTGACACCCACCGAGTGACAAGCGCTTGAATGCGCCGCCATCTTCCGGTCTCTGGCCACCGATAGGGCATAGCCTTGAGTGGTGGCAGCTCCAGAGATTGTTGCCTGCTGCAGTGGAGAAATGACTGTTATGTCGAGGGCGGCTGGTTGTCCCCTTTTCCATGTGGGGAGGAAGATGTCAGCAGGGCGGCTGGAAGATCCAGGGATTAGAGCCGGCATTTCCTTCCTGGGCGCCAGAGCAGCAGACTGGGCTGCAGAGAACAGTGCGTCCCTGAGGGAGTTGTGTCGGTAAATCCGATCCCCATTACCACCACAACCAATCTGGTGGTCACCGAGGGAGTCAGCCTCAGTCCGGCATAGGGCAATGAGTCCCCTCCTCCACGATCCTGAGTCCCAGCCAGTATTGAAGGCACAAACGAAACTCAGCATCGTAAAGGTGGAGGCCGAGGGTCTGGGAAGGGATTAAGTGGTGATGTAGTAAGGTAAATAGTACTGAAGGGCAGACTGACCTGTGCTGAATGCTTGTTTGTAAAAGATGAATGTAAAAGATGAATAAGGTGGAAGTAATAGATCTATGGTGGAAGTAATAGATCTATGGTGTTAGAACATTTGGTCTTGGAAATCGAATGATGGTGCCTGGAGTAAGGTTTTGGCACAACATTTCTGAGGTGTGACTACCCGTTGAAGTACACTTATAAAGTGGGCCTACAGTCTCTTCGTCTCCAACCACTCATGATGCTCCTACAATCTATATTATATTTTATGTCAACTCCTAACAAATCACACAGAATTGTTTTGACGTGTCGCGCTCACTTCCTCAACAAGGACAAATGAAACACTTTCTATCGTTCAACTCATTAGTTAACTGGCTCCCCACTTCGGCCATTTTATAAACGATCTCTGTTTTGAGCTTAACGTAGCTCCGCAGGGAACAATGGGCCATGGTTTGCTTAGCTCTAATTTTGCTTTTTAGAAACAACCTAAGAGAAGAATGTTGATGATAGTGCACGTTTAAACCGACCTAGTGCTATGTTGCGTAATTTTTACAGTGGGATCTTCAAAAGAGGCATGCGCAGTTATACTTATCGCTAAACAAAATGGCCTACACAATGCCGTCTTTTCTGGCGGTGGAAGTTTTTATGCTTTAAAAATCAAATCAGAGGCCGTAACTGGCTGTGCGGAGTAGAATTACCTGCTTTAATTACCTGCTTTCCAAGTGTAAGCCCTTGATGTTGCAGAAGGCCCAAGAAAAATGAAAACATACAGACAACATCAGGGGAAATTCCGTTTGCTTGAGTCCTTCTGAAGGTCGGACGCTGGTTCGATTCTGGCACTTTTCCTCCTACTTCCCGCCCCCATACTTTCTCTTTTTTCCCCGTTCCACTTTGTACTTCGAGGGTTCTTTAGCGCAATCATTATTCACTTTTCCCTCCATCTTCCTCGACCACCCCATCATGTTAGCTTGATATGGCAGTTATTAATTTTTCACCGTTATATATATACTAATGTGTTTCAAGTTTCATCTCATTATTGTCATGACCATTCTCGAGTTATGATGCTTCTTGTGCTGTTATTTTGTTGTATACCAGTTGAGAAAATATACCAGTTGAGAAAAGCATGTTAAGATGCATAGTTTCCCCCAGAAGAGCATTGACAACATAAATATTTCCCAGTCAGCCCTCAGTACTTCCTCATGAGACGAGTCCAGTTTGTGTGCTTCCATGTTTTATTTATGGGTCCTCTGATAGCACCATAAATGGCAAATGTTAATGACCTATGGATAATGAAAACCTCGCCTATATTACAATGATGTATATATGAGAAAATATTGGTGAAAATCAATTTTTCTGGTTATATAATACATGTATATAACAAACACTGTGTCACAATTCCTATGGGCTCTCACCACATACCTCTCACCACATACACACACTCAACCCCCTCCCCCTCCCCCCACGAAGGTCAGCCCTGAACATCACTATCACTTCCTTTAAACAACATACCACACACACCCCATCATTCTAGATTAAGTTACTTAAGCCACGCCTTACCCATCATTCTAGATTACTCAAGCCACGCCTTACCCATTATTCTAGATTATATTACTCGAGCCATGCCTTACCCATCACAGAGAGTAAGATTCACTAGTTTCTGTACAGTATGGAATACATTTCCAAAATTGGCATCTCACCATGGCAATATGTTTCGTGGCCATCCTTGCCCCAATACACCCATTCTTTCCCTGAATCTCATAACAATAAGATGGCTCTAGTCATTATCATGCACTCGAAAACTAACACAGACTCAGCAAACCGAGTCAGCAAGACCAGCAAGGTAATTTTAGATTGAACCAACCACCCCCACCCCCCCCCAAATTTTTTTTTTTTTTAATTCTTCCTGGAAGGCACTGTTGCCATTGTCAGCCTTAATATATTTTTGTATGCATTTTACGCACCTGCCAATACCCTTGCCAACTCCCGAGAGCTTTCCCCCTATAATTTCTAACCCCCCCTCACCCCCCAATCTCAGCCATTGCATGCTATGAACCCTGGTCTCAGTTAACCATTGCCTGCTATGAACCCTGGTCTCAGCCATTGCATGCTATGAACCCTGGTCTCAGCCATTGCATGCTATGAACCCTGGTCTCAGTTAACCATTGCCTGCTATGAACCCTGGTCTCAGCCATTGCATGCTATGAACCCTGGTCTCAGCCATTGCATGCCATGAACCCTGGTCTCAAGAGTCAGCCATTGCCTGCTATGAACCCTGGTCTCAGTCAGCCATTGCATGCTATGAACCCTGGTCTCAATCATTGCATGCTATGAACCCTGGTCTCAGAGTCAGCCATTGCCTGCTATGAACCCAGGTCTCAGAGTCAGCCATTGCCTGCTATTAACCCCGGTCTCAGAGTCAGGCAATGCTATTAATCCCGGTCTCAGAGTCAGCCATTGCCTGCTAGTCTCGGCCATTGCATGCTATGAACCCTGGTCTCAGCCACTAAGAACCCTGGTCTTAGTCAGCCATTGCCTGCTATGAACCCTGGTCTCGGAGTCACCATTGCATGCTATGAACCCTGGTCTCAGTCATTGCATGCTATGAACCCTGGTCTCAGAGTCAGCCATTGCCTGCTATGAGCCCTGGTCTCAGAGTCAGCCATTGCCTGCTATGAACCCTGGTCTCAGAGTCAGCCATTGCCTGCTATGAACCATAGTCTTAGTCAGCCATTGCCTGCTATGAACCCTGGTCTCAGAGTCAGCCATTGCATGCTTATTGCTATGAACCCAGGTCTCAGTTAACCATTGCCTGCTATGAACCCTGGTCTCAGCCATTGCATGCTATGAACCCTGGTCTCAGCCATTGCATGCTATGAACCCTGGTCTCAGCCATTGCATGCTATGAACCCTGGTCTCAGTCAGCTATTGCCTGTTATTAACCCTAGTCTTAGTCAGCCATTGCATGCTATGAACCCTGGTCTCGGTTAACCATTGCCTACTATGAACCCTAGTCTCAGAGTCAGCCATTGTGTGCTATGAACCCTGGTCTCAGTCAGCCATTGCCTGCTATGAACCCTAGCTCAGTCATTGCGTGCTATGAACCCTGGTCTCAGTCAGCCATTGCATGCTAAATATATTGCTTGGAAATAATAATAAATACCATGTTGCCAGTAGTGCTGGAGCAGGTGACTGGCTGAGGAGAGGTAGTGCTGGAGCAGGTGACTTTGGCTGAGGAGAGGTAGTGCTGGAGCAGGTGACTTTGGCTGAGGAGAGGTAGTGCTGGTGCAGGTGACTTTGGCTGAGGAGAGGTAGTGCTGGTGCAGGTGACTTTGGCTGAGGGGAGGTAGTGCTGGTGCAGGTGACTTTGGCTGAGGAGAGGTAGTGCTGGAGCAGGTGACTTTGGCTGAGGAGAGGTAGTGCTGGTGCAGGTGACTTTGGCTGAGGAGAGGTAGTGCTGGTGCAGGTGACTTTGGCTGAGGGGAGGTAGTGCTGGAGCAGGTGACTTTGGCTGAGGAGAGGTAGTGCTGGTGCAGGTGACTTTGGCTGAGGAGAGGTAGTGCTGGAGCAGGTGACTTTGGCTGAGGGGAGGCAGTGCTGGAGCAGGTGACTTTGGCTGAGGAGAGGTAGTGCTGGTGCAGGTGACTTTGAGGAGAGGCAGTGCTGGAGCAGGTGACTTTGGCTGAGGAGAGGTAGTGCTGGTGCAGGTGACTTTGAGGAGAGGCAGTGCTGGAGCAGGTGACTTTGGCTGAGGAGAGGTAGTGCTGGAGTAGGTGACTTTGGCTGAGGAGAGGTAGTGCTGGAGCAGGTGACTTTGGCTGAGGAGAGGTAGTGCTGGTGCAGGTGACTTTGAGGAGAGGCAGTGCTGGAGCAGGTGACTTTGGCTGAGGAGAGGTAGTGCTGGAGCAGGTGACTTTGGCTGAGGGGAGGCAGTGCTGGAGCAGGTGACTTTGGCTGAGGAGAGGTAGTGCTGGAGTAGGTGACTTTGGCTGAGGAGAGGTAGTGCTGGAGCAGGTGACTTTGGCTGAGGAGAGGTAGTGCTGGTGCAGGTGACTTTGAGGAGAGGCAGTGCTGGAGCAGGTGACTTTGGCTGAGGAGAGGTAGTGCTGGAGTAGGTGACTTTGGCTGAGGAGAGGTAGTGCTGGTGCAGGTGACTTTGGCTGAGGAGAGGCAGTGCTGGAGCAGGTGACTTTGGCTGAGGAGAGGTAGTGCTGGTGCAGGTGACTTTGGCTGAGGAGAGGTAGTGCTGGAGCAGGTGACTTTGGCTGAGGAGAGGTAGTGCTGGAGCAGGTGACTTTGGCTGAGGAGAGGTAGTGCTGGTGCAGGTGACTTTGGCTGAGGAGAGGTAGTGCTGGAGCAGGTGACTTTGGCTGAGGAGAGGTAGTGCTGGGTAGTGCTGGAGCAGGTGACTTTAGCTGAGGAGAGGAAAACTACCAAATATTCTTCCTTAAGTGCTACTCAATCCTCCAATTGCTACTGAGACTCAGGGGAAGTCTCGAGCATCCCTGAAGGAGTTGGGCCGAATGAAGTGTACAGCAAAGGAGAGGGGAGGCAAAGGCCCCCTAGTGTGTGGTGTTCGTGTTGGAGTCAGTGGGAGGTCGTGGAGGGTTGGACTTGTTTTGTTTGTAACTGTGATACACGTTTCATTGTTATATAGTTAGTTATAATTGACTTGTTTGTATTATTTTAAGTGGTTCATTAATAGTATAATTATAGTGGAACACCGTTTTTGGATAATTATTTTTACAAAAAATATTATAAATTTAAACCTTTTTTTTGTAGCATGGGCTGTTAATTTCAGCCAATTAAGTGTAGAGTGGACAACTGGTCAACTCTCACCCCCACCCCTCCCCAAAACAACAATAAATTTTTTTAATTTTTTTTTTAAATAATAAAAAAATTCCATGACTTCTACTTTCTCAGTACAGATCATTTTGGTACCATTTATGTGTTTTCACTTTCAGTGCTCTGAGATACGAATGTCAGTTGTTATGGTGATCAGAAGAGGTGACCTTTGGGTTTTAGCTCACCTGGCCACCCCTCACTAATTAACACAGTATGTGCAACCAATTAACCTTCTGCTCATATCACAGCTAAGAGCTTCGACAAACCACAGACACAATCAGAGACCTCGGTTACGCGGCACTGTGGAGATAGTCGTGCATAAAATTGGGATTGTCAGTTTTTGAGTGACTGATGTTGGCTGGACACATCTTAATTAAGAAGGTGTGGCCATGAAGAGAGGTATTCAAGTAAGCATGCAGACTAACATCAAGCAACAATAACATCAAAATTGAGGAAAGAGGGGGAGGGGGGAGGACTTGCATTTTTTGGGGCATTCCCGTTCCCAGTTTATAAATGTTGAGCCTGTTAACGCTACCACATACGTAGCACATTATGACAGAATTAAAATAACTAACACTAATTATGGTCTAAAGTATATATGCTATTGACAATAATAAATAATAGTAGTAGTAGTAGTAGTGAATAATAGTAGGAGTAGTAGTAGTGAATAATAGTAGGAGTAGTAGTAGTGAATAATAGTAGTAGTAGTAGTAGTGAATAATAGTAGTAGTAGTAGTAGTGAATAGTAGTAGTAGTAGTAGTAGTAGTAGTAATGATAATAATATAATCATGATTTGCAAAAATGGGGGCGTCCCCTTTGTGGGTGGTGAATCCCCTTTATAGGTCCCAATGATGGAGAATAATAATAATAATAATAATAATAATAACAATAACAATAATAATAACAGCTAAGAGTGTCAGCTGCTCAAGGAGTAGGGATGGGACCAAAGTTCATCCATTAGCTCACCAAACAACAATTCCTTCCTCCTCTGCCTCCACTTCCTTCCCAATACATAACACACTCGCCCACCTCCTCCATCACTGCATCACTTACTCCATTCACATCTTTCCCCAGCAGTGATGTCACCTTTCTATCCTTACTCACTCTTCCATATTCATCCAGCCACTGTCCAGCCCCTACAATTCTGTGCACCTCATCCACCAGCACCAGCCAACCCCACTCGAATCCCTCACACATCAAGAAATGTCCCACATCTTCCCCTGCTCCACTATCACACATTATGCATCTCTCCTCCCTAATTATCCCACATCTCTTCTTATCCTCTAACAATCCGGCTGATGCAGTTCTCAGCAATCTCACAACTTTCTTGCATGGACCTCACATACCTCACCATTTTTTTGCCATTTGTAGGACTTGAGCAAACTCATGCTGTTTACTTCCTCCTCCCAATGCTTCTCATTTCTCACCATTTCTCCCTTCCACTTACGTACTGACCCAACCTCGTTGTTTAGCTCATATTTCCTCCTCAAGATCTCATATTCTTCTCACCATCCGATTCCTCCATCCTTTCTTACTTTATTTACAACTATTTTCACCAATCTGCTCTGTTTCATCACCTCCCAAACAAAACCTTCATGTCTTCCCTCCTCTCCTCTAGCTTCCTCCACCCCATATCACCCCGTATTGCCACACCTGCTACTGTATTACTTGCCCCCAACAATCTCCTGCACACTCTCATCTCTGCTGACTCCAACTTCTTGCATGCATTACATCATCCTCTCCTGTCCACCACACTTGGGCTGCATACTCCATCCTAGGTCTCACTAGAAGCTCCCACACTCATCATTTCTCTGTCTCCTTCCACCTACCCATTCCCTCTGCTCATCCATGCCACTTTCCCAACTCATTCTTCTGCCTTCTTTGCCGTCTTCTCTAACTGAACATTACCCCTTAACTTTCTATCGAACCACTCTCCCAAGTACTTGAACTCTCTACCTCTTCCACTATCTCCTCACCAATCCTCCAACTCACTCCTGCTTCCTTCTTCCCTACCAAACCTGCTCTTCCTATTATTAAATTTCATCTTCCGACACATAGGCCTGTATCACATCCAACTCCACTTCTTTTCAATATCTATTTGGTGGGAATGGCAGAGGAGATGGACTGAGCTGGGGTTAAAGTGGAAGGATGGTTAGTTGGAACTTATGTATGCAGGTAATGTTCTTTTGGCCGAATTGGGGGTGGCAAGTTCCCATCAAATAGATATTGAAAAGAAGTGGAGACAAAGGGCATCCCTGCCAAAGCCCATTCTCCACAGCAAACCATATCGACCTCTCTCCGTTCAATACCGTCGTCTTCAGCCTACTACAATCATTCTAAATGTTCCTCCTACATACCCCCCCCAATATACTCCAACTTATAATTACAGGCTGCATGAAGTTGCAGACCTTCAGAACCTTCTATAATGTCGTTTTCATCACTGCACATTGCTATAAATATATCACTAATTCTTTAAAGCAATAATCTATCTATCTATCTATTCACATCCTCACACACACTTCTCCACTACTCCATACTGCCTCAACTTGTGCCCAGTCCCCCCCTCCACACACTGTCACATGTCACACTTTGATATGTCCAGTAAGGCCAGGTATGAATTCTTCTCACTCTCCCTCGTTTATTATCTTCTGCTATTGTAGTATTATGTCACGTTCAAAACCCAATGAAGACGCAGGTGTCTAGTATTTTTATTTTTAAAATTAAATCTTTACACCCCCAAACGGCATAAAAGCAAACAAATAGAATATTAAATTAAATTAAAATTAGACTAAGAAGGAGAAGGAAGGGGACATTGAGCAAGCGAGTGCATGATATCTGGATGAGGCTAGACCATGGCAGAAAGTGCGATGCAGAGAGCTGATGGTGAATGGAAGGATGGATTGGAGCAAAGTTTGTGATGAAATCCATGAGATGTGAATCATGTGATGATATGACGATTTTTCTGCTTTTGTTTCTTCAAACTGTTGATGAGAAAGGAGGTCCAAACTGATATTGTTCGATGATAATTTTTCTCTCTCTCTCTCGAGCCAGAACTGGTCATACTGCTTGGCAACCTCTTCATTGGGAGACAGTCTTCCTTTTCCCCGGAGCTCATTAACAAAAGAGGCTTCATCAGTTAGTCTGAGTACTAGTGTAGATGACGTTGACATATGAAGTGAAAGCAGCCTCTTGAGAAATGTAGATTTAATCTTATCTATATTCTTCAGGTGAGCCAAGGTCAAGAATGGAGCAATGTTGCCAATGCAGTACGTCAGGATAGGGGCAATCTTCATTCTAAAAATCTTCATGCCTGTTTCCACAGACACCATAGGTAGGTTTTTGAGGCATCCAATGGCAGAGTAAAGCCTTCTTTTTCTTCGTTCCTATGTGGGTGGTGAATGTCATCGAGGGTTGCAATATTATTCCAAGATATTCATAAGTTTTGCAGAGCCACACTTCTGTCTGACCATAAGTGAATGAGTCATTGTGCCAGTCTTCCCCCTTTCCAGAATTTAAGATTGACAGTTTTTAATAGGTTATTCTGGCACCATCCATTGAGGGTGTCTAGGCCATATTGAATGTCTACTCGGTCCGATGAATAAAAGACAAGATCATCTGCATAAAATGCAAATTTGAGCATCGGAGAACATTGCCGAAGGCTATCAGCAAGATCAGACACAAAGAATGAAGGTGAGAGGGAGTCCCCTTGTAGAACTCCTATCACCTGCTTAATCTCTGTCGAGAGGCAAATTCCGTCGTCAATTCGAATCATATTGTTAGATTAGAAATGATGTCAAATGTTTTGCCTTTAATGCCGAAGGTCTCATGAAGCTTTTTCAAAAGTAATTTCCGATCAACAGAATCAAATGCCTTTTTAAAGTCAATGAAGGCAGCGTACAGAATCTTTCTTCCAGGAGCTATGAAAGGCAGAGAAACAGGCCTAATGTAGTGACAAGTATAATTGAGGAGTGGCTTAAAATAAATGTGGCTCTCCCCTTTGTTGACAATATAATATGTGACTTAGAGACTCGATTCTCACCATTATCCAAAACTTCATCCTCTTTGCTATGTCTTGTCCCTTCTATTTTGTGTACGAAGAATGATGTAAATTTTTCTGATAGTGTATATAGATGTTTATTTTAGTGATTTGCCATCACTTGAGCTTTTTGACCAAGGACTTGGCCGTTGGAAACAAAGTTTTGTCTGCATGCCTGCTTCAGAAAGGCCCAGTACTTGTGCTATATACTGCCCTGAAAGAGTGTGATCAACTTTTGTTCCCCAATGTATATATACACCTTATTGAAGATTGCTTGCACCATACCCATCACTTCCTGTGAATGTGAACGAAACACAGATTACGTAATTTTATGAGATGTAGTATGACCGAAGATCGATTGACATATCTGGCATGATACATATACATTACCAGCATCACATTGATCTAGATCAGGTTGTGGATCTTTTTTCCAGGCTCCACCCAAGGTGGTTGCACTTGAGCAGTGTATTTCTGGATTGATCACAGATTACCCACACAGCTATATATTCCATAATATATATATAATTATACTCTATATTGAGCCATTTTACCTGAGGCTCCTGTACCCGAGCTGCTGCCTTTCACCCTGAACTTCATGATGATGATTGTCTTTCCAATTGACAATTTTTAATGCACATATGAACAGACTACATTATAATTGTTTACATGCATTTATATTGAACAAGATTAATTTATTTGTATATTAATATATAGAAGGAAAGAAAGAAAATATATAATTATATAGTTGTGACTGGCCATCATTTGTTTTGTTTTATTTTTATTATTATTATTATTATTATTATTATTATTATTTTATTTTTTATTTTTTATTTTTATTATATATATCAAACAACAACAAAACAATAACAACAACAACACTAATAATTACACAAGACTGTCCATGCCCGAGCCTCCCAATGTTATTATTATTATTATTATTATTATTATCATCATCATCATCATCATCATCATCATCACATCATCATCATCATCATCATTATTATTTATTTATTTTTATTATTTTTTTATATTTTTTTATTATTATTATTATTATTTATATCAAACAACATATCAAACAACAACAACAAAACAATAACAACAACAACACTAATAATTACACAAGACTGTCCATGCCCGAGCCTCCCATTATTATTATTATTATTATTATTATTATTATTATTATTATTATTATTATTATTATTATTATTATTATTATTATTATTATTATTATTATTATAAAAAGGAGGACAAGTACCACTGCCTTACCAGGAATTTTTTTTGTTGTGCCAGTTGCGGTTGAGACCCTAGGTGCCATTGGCCCAAAGTCATTGGCCTTCCTAAAGGAACTCGGAAGGAAAATGAAGCAACACACTGGGGAAGAGAATTCATACCAATTTTTGATGCAACAATTGTCTGTGGCGGTACAGAGAGGCAATGCTCTTGCAGTCATGGGGGCAATGGGAGGCTCGGGCATGGACAGTCTTGTGTAATTATTAGTGTTGTTGTTGTTATTTTTTTGTTGTTGTTGTTTGATCATAATATTGATCATAATAATAATAAAAATAATATTATTATTATTATTATTATTATTATTTTTATTATTATTTTTTTATAATTTTTTTTTTTATATATATTTTTTTCTTCTTTTTTTTAATTTTTTATTTTTTTAATATTTTTTTAATTTTTTATTATTTTTTTAAATAATAATAATTTTATTATAAAACAATATATAATATATATATATTATACATATATATAGATATCGTCCTATATATCTACCAATAAAGAACTAGCTAGCTAATTTAAGTAAGAATAGTCATCACTAGTATACCGACTAGTGCCTAACACCGCTGCAGTGTTCCCACGCTGGATCGCAATGGAAATTCTCTGGAGGAGAAAATGATGGGAACGTGGTTCGTCGCACTTTGCTTTGAGGCGGCCACCTAACTCCCGAAGGAACAAAGATGCCTCCCCTCCAAACACTCCAGTGGTCTCTATCCCAATTGGGACAAAGAAGTGTGTAGCAACAATGTTTCCGTATTTTTCCTTTTTCAGGGACTCGGCTCTGTTTGCCACTGCCCCAGGACCTTCATGTAATAAGTTGGCATAGGATGGAGCAAAGTTGTCCACACATGTAGCATCCCACACAAGGATACGGCCATTCTTCCAGGGGACAATGGAAGCTCCATCAGGACGCTTGCCATCCGAGCGAGAAATGCCTGAAGGCTCCAGGTGAGAGGGAATATTTATGGAAGCTAGTGATCTATGAATAATGTCATTTACAGCTGCATGCCTCGAGAAACGACCTTGACTCCTCCGACAGTTGAGACCATGAGTGCCAAACTGATTCACTTGGGATCCACACTGCAGACAATTGTGGGGATGACAGAGAGGAACACCCAAACGCAAACCAGTAGCCACCCTAATCACATCATCATCCATTCGGAGGCCTAAGGACGACATGGGAAGGGCATGGATCCAAGCCCCTGACTCCTTCCTAGCTGCAGCCTGAATACGTACCCGTGAAGCTAGATCCACACTCGAGTTCAGGAGGGAATCAAAAGAAGCCTGAACATGAGGACCATCCCAGGCTTTCTGTTGGGAGGACCTAGGATCAGATGGTGGCTCACAGCTATGACCTCGACACCAAATTTCCAAACCATCTTCAAATTCAGAGTAGTTTGAATCACCTAGGTAGTCCGGAAGAATCTGGTGGATAAGATCAAAAGCACCTGAAGCAGACGCCAAAAAGGCGGAAGGTGCAAGCATCACAGCACTTCTGATCCCCAAACCACCAAACTTCACTGGAAGTGATGCCTGAGACCAAGCTTGATCTTTAGTGTTGAGAGGAATGTTGGTGATCTCACTCAAGATGGTACACTGAATTGAGTCAAAATCTTGAAGCTTAGACGAAGAAAAACAGGGAGAAGATCGTAAAGAGTACAGTAGCTTTGGAATTGCAAATGCGTGATGAAGCAAACAAAAGGCATCATGAGCATGGAGGTGTCGAAGTCTGCTTCCCATAAACTTTAAGGAGTCAATCTTCTCGTTAAGCAGCACCTCCACTCCTTCCATACCACCAATAGGAGAACCTCCTAAGAGAGTGGCAACCTCTGGATTGACCACACAAAGTCCTGGAGCAGCACAGAGAGACTTCCCTAAAGTCTCTGGATCTGGACAGATAAGCTCACATTTCTCACGGTTAAGCTCCAAACCCAGCTCCTCAGCCACACTTTCCACTGTATTAAAATCACTGAGTACATCATCCATGCTACCCCCAAGAGTGCCATCATCCAAATAAAATACACTAAAATTGGATACCAATCTGAGTGTAGTCTTGTGAAGAGCAAGACAAAACAAAAGTGGACCCAGGGGATCACCCTGTTGAACTCCTTCAGATGACTGAATCGTTTCATTTCCAAAAAAAAGCGATGATGGAGCACTGTAAGTTGAATGGACAAAAGGTAGCAAATCAGGAGCTAGCTCTTCCACAGCAGATAACATTTTGTCCCTACGAATAGTGTTAAATGCATTCCGAAAATCAAGCTTCAGGAGGATATGGCCTGGCTGTAGATTATGCAGGAAAATACGACCTGCATGAACAATAGATTCGGCTCCAGAACGTATCCCGAAACCCAATTGAAGAGGAGCTAGAAGAGCACTCATAGACTGCCTCACTTGACAGCTTGCACATTTCGCTACCAAGCGTCTAAGCGTGCACCCAATGGCTATGGGACGCACACCTCCATCCTTCTTGTTCAAGGCAACAAGAGAAGCCCCAAAGAAGAAAGGGCGAACAAAGGTTGGAGTTTTCCCCAACAGCACCATGTTGATGAAAACAGTGAGGGATGCAAGAAGTAAGGGACCCCCATCACCTGCAGACTTGCTGATCATATCCTTAAGATGTTGAGGACGTAAACCATCTGGTCCTCCAGCAGATCCACAAGGAAAAGAGCGAATAGCCTTAGCCACTACTGAAGGTGAAACTTCAAAAGGTGGAACATCATCAAAATTGGGGCTGGGGGAATGACCGAATTTGGATGAGGTGGAGGATGCTTATCCCGCAAGGACTTCAGAGTGCTTACACTGAAATCAGCCAAAGAATCATCCGAGCTTGCAATACGGACAGCCCCTCTAAAATCTCCATCATTAAGCTTAGAAGCAACCCTCTTAGCCAGATATTGTAAGGGGTCATGTTGAGTACAACGAAAAATGGATTTACAGGGCCGAGGATTCGAATTAAGTGAGAGATTGGATTCAGACTGGATTAACGAGTTGGTATGAGAAGCAAGGCTTTTAAGGCGCCCATCTTCCCCTGGGACTCTGAAACACCGAGACGAGAAATTAAAAAGGCGATCCCATTTGCCAACATCATTAATGGAGGAAATAGAGGAAACTTCATCAAGAATGACAGCAAACTTAGAAGCTGCAACATTTCTAGAAGCACGTGGCAGCCTCCTAAGAAGCTTAACGGAAGGGTTTGGAAGGCCAAACAAACGAGAATCACTCTGAGAAGCCTGGGAAGACATCTCATCACCACTGGAAACCTGACATGACCTGTCCTCAAGTATGGGAAAAGATCGGGAGCCTGGACAGCGGCAGCCAATTCGACCATGAACCTTGAAAACCCCACACTGAGTCACATGTATGGATCTCTTGCAAACTGGACATATAGCCCGAGATGAGGAGGAGGTAGTGGACTGTGTAGTAGATTGGCTGACTTTGGAGCTGACATCCTGGCTTCGCACATCACTGGAAACACCTTCCATGCGGGGTGGGCATCAAATGGAAATAGCAAGATTCAGCCTCACAAATGACCTACTTGGCCAGTAGCCTCTAAATAGTCTATTCAACCCTCAAAAGGTAGATAGCAACAACAATACCTAGCTTAGACAAGACTAGACGGAGCTAACTAAACAGACAAATCTCGCTAAAACGGCATCCATATTACAATTATTATTATTATTATTATTATTATTATTATTATTTTTTATTTTTTTATTATTTTTTTATTATAAAAATATATATAATTGAGCAAACAGCAAACACAACATACCAAGTTCATTAACACCTAATTAACACATATACTTATATAATAATCAATTACAAAAATACCTAAATAATACTGAAATAAACAAAAACAATTTTAATATATATATATATAAACAGAATAACAAACAAACATTAACAAACAACAACAAACAAACATTAAAACAAAAAATCTTAATACACTACTTATAAAAAATAATCGTCACAACTAAAGCTGGTGCCCAGCACAGCTGCAGTGTTACCTCGCTGCACGGCTACTGCAATCCGCTGGGAAAGGAAAAAGGAGGAGCGGGGATCATCCGTTTCCTGTTTGAGACGGTTGCCCAAATCTGAAAAGAAAAGACCTGCAGACTTGCCAAATGAACCAGCCGTCTCGATCCCAATTGGCACAAAAAAATGGGAGACAGCCAAAGAGGAGTATTTTATCCTCTTACGGTATTCGGCATTGCTTGCCACCGAGCCAGGGCCATCAGAAGACAAGGAGGCGTAGGAGGGAGCGAAGGTGTCTACAATTGTAGCGTCCCACACCAAAATACGCCCATTCTTCCAGGGAATGACGGAAGCCCCATCCGGACGCTTACCATCAGAACGTGACAAGCCCGGAGGCTCCAGGTGCGAGGGAACCTTGATGGCTGCCAAGGATCGCCGGATGATCTCATTCACTTCCCCGTGTCTGGAATGACGCCCTTGGCTATACTTACAACTGAGGCCGTGTGTGCCGTACTTGTCAACATTAAGACCACACAAATGACATGAGTGAGGGTGACAGATGGGTAACCCTAGGCGTAAACCCATAGCAACCCTGATGACATCATCATCCATACGAAGCCCAAGTGAGGACATGGGAAGGGCGTGAATCCATGCTCCAGACTCCTTGCAAGCTGCAGCCTGAAGCCTCGCACGAGATGTTAAATCCACTGCAGAATCTAAAAGGGAAGCATACGCCATCTTCACGTGAGGATTGTCCCAAGCCTTTTGTTGCGAACAGCTGGTGTTATCGGGAGGAAGGTTATTGTGACCTAGGCTCCAAACTTCCAAAGCTGAGTCACAATCACTGTAATTAAAATGAAGACTAGTAGGAAGGATCTGATGAATAAGATCGAAAGCACCGTTTGCTGATGCCAAAAAGGCAGAAGAAGCAAGCATAACGGCACTTCTGATCCCAAGACCACCAAAACTGACTGGGAGAGAAGCCTGAGCCCAAGCTGGGTCATTGACATCAAGAGGAATGTTGGAGATCTCACTCAGGATGGAGCATTGCAATGAATCAAAATCATGGAGTGTGGGTGAAAGGAAACAAGGGGTGGTTCTCAAGGAATATAAGAGCTTTGGAATCGAGAAGGCGTGGCGAAGGAGACAGAAGGCATCGTGGGCGTGAAGGTGTCTGAGTCTGCTGCCCATAAACCTCAAGGAATCGATCTTGGCATTGATCATTGCTTCAATACCAGCATTACCACCGATAGGGGACCCCAAAAGAGTGGCCACCTCCGGATTGACTACCCAGAGCCCTGGAACAGCACAAAGAGCCTCCCGCAATGTTGCTGGGTCGGGGCAAATGAGCTCACACTTGTCCCGGTTCAGTTGCAAACCCACCTCCTGAGCTGCAGACTCAACCACATCCATATCCTGGAGCACTTCGCTCAAACTACCTCCGAGAGTACCATCATCCAGATAGAACACGTTAAACTCGGAGATCAACTGAAGTGTAATTCTGTGGATGGTGAGACAGAATAAAAGGGGGCCCAGGGGGTCGCCCTGTTGAACTCCCTCAGAAGACAGGA